>CM035837.1:146264702-147662202 GCA_020510985.1 Pholidichthys leucotaenia
TAATCTGTAAAATTTTAGCAAGACGAATACAAGAAATTTTACCAAATATTATTAATCGAGATCAGAATGGCTTTATAAAGGGTAGACAAGGCTTCCATAATGTAAGAAGACTATTTAATATTATTTATTTTAATAAAGAAGCACCGGATACAGCTCTCCTATCATTGGACGCCGAAAAGGCCTTTGATAGAGTTGAATGGCCCTTTCTTTTTGAAGTCCTACAAAGGTTTGGACTTGGAAATAATTTCATAAAATGGGTTCAAATAATATACAATAATGCTACAGCAGAAATCCTAACAAATAACAATATTTCAAAACCAATAAAAATCAATAGAGGATGTCGACAAGGCTGTCCACTTTCACCTTTACTGTTTACTATGGCAATTGAACCTTTAGCGATAGCGATACGTTTACATTCACAAATATATGGAATTAAAGTTGGACCAACAGAACATAAAATCTCCCTGTACGCCGATGACATAATTTTGTTTATGTCGAATCTAAAAAAATCAATTCCAACCTTGTTGAATTTAATAAAGAATTTTGGGGAAATATCAGGATATAAAATAAATAAAACTAAATCTTCAATATTAATGCTAAATGAGACCCAGAGAAATTACCCAGCCCCTGAGGTAAATCAATTCAATGTTGTAAATCAGTTTAAATATTTAGGAATCCAAATTATGCCTAAGCTAGAATCAGTCGCCAGTGTCAACTATGAAGCCTTAATGTCAGATATCAATGAGTTAACTCAGAGATGGATGTCACTACCAATGTCGATGATCGGGAGAATCAATATACTTAAAAGTAATATTTTACCTAAAATACTTTATTTATTTCAATACATTCCCTTATCACCACCTTTAGATCTATTCTCAAGAATAAAAAAAAAGTTAGTGGAATTTATATGGAACAACAGGAGGGCTAGATTACGTTTGTCTTTATTATATTTACCATTTGATCGTGGAGGTCTGAAATGTCCAAATTTTATGTTGTATTATTGGTCGGCACAACTGAGGTCTATGACATATTATTTTTCATCAAATGATCTCCCTCACTGGACTGAAATGGAATCATACAATTTACCTTTACCTCTTCCCATATTCATATACTCAGATTCGGCAAAAAAATTACAAAAACAAGTTAAAAATCCATTTGTAAAGCATATGATCAAAATATGGTGTGAAGCTAAAAACTATTTAAAAGAACCACAGTTATTGTCACAATTTAGTTCAATATGGGGTAATCAATATTTTAAACCAGGGAGAGCGGACGCTGTATTTAAAGTATGGAATTTAAAAGGGATACAAAAGATTCAGGATTTATATTTGCCATGTGCAGACAACATAATGTCTTTTGAAGAGCTGAGGATCAAATTTAATCTCAATAGAACACATTTTTTTAAATATCTTCAACTTAGAAACTTTATTCGATCAAATCAAAATAAAGCTCTCACTCGACCTATTTATTCATCCTTGGAAAAAATGATGATGAAAGATAGTAAAAGAAAGGGTATTATTTCAGAGTTTTATAACTCATTGACACTATCTTCAAGTGAAAATTCACTGAAAAGATTAAACTACTGGAAAGAAGATCTGCAAATTGAAATTTTAGAGGAACAATGGGAATTGGCTTGTACAGAAGCTCAAACCAAATCAATAAATGCACGCCTTAAATTGATACATTTCAAATGGTTAATGCGGATGTATGTTACACCGGAGGAGTTAAATAGATATAACAAAAATATACCAGATACATGCACAAAATGCATGGAAAGTAAAGGAACCCTATTTCATTGTTTATGGGAATGTAGATTAATAAGAATGTTTTGGGAAGAGGTGAGGGTAACAATTGAAAAAATAATCTCAAAACAAATCATATTGAATCCTAAACTGTTTTTGTTGGGTCTGTACCCAGAAAAGCATAATTTTAATAAAAGTGAAAGAACATTCATAGACCTCAGTTTGCTTAATGCCAAAAAATGTATTGCACTATTATGGAAAAAGACTCATAGACCAGATGTGACTCAGTGGTTAAGACAGATGTTAACAAACCTTCCATTAGAAAGAATAACATATATACTAAAATCAAAGGAAATTGTGTTTGAGAATATATGGAGACCTTTTATTGATTATGTAAAAAATTTAAACATAACTCTTGAAGAAGAAGGTGAATGATGTGTGTGGACCTTGTAAATTCCAAACTGGTGAACATAATATGTATACTTATGTATTGGATTGTCTAGACTAAACAGAGGAGCATTGTTGAAGACTTGATTTTGTTGGTGGTTGTTGGTGTTTTTAGTGCATTTTTTTTTTGTAGTACTTTAGTGTTAGTGTTTGATTGTTTGTATCATGTTTGTTAAAAAAAAAAAAAAGGTTCAATAAAGATATTGTGGAAAAAAAAATACATAAAGAAAAGAAAAGCGCAGTAATAATGAGTTTAGACGCAGAAAAAGCATTTGACAGGGTTAACTGGAAATTCCTTTATAGTGTGCTGGAACGCTTTGGATTTAACGAAAAATCAGTACAATGCATAAGGACGCTGTCAGGAACCTGTGGCAAGAATCAAGATAAACGGTAGCTTAACAGACAAAGTAAATATACAAAGATCAAACAGGCAGGGATGCTGCTTATCGCCCACCTTGTTTGCTCTGTTCATAGAGCCACTGGCTCAAGCGATACGACAAAATAAGAAATTAAAAGGTGTAACAATAAAGGGAGCGGAACACAAGATTGGGCTATTTGCAGACGATATTATAGTTTACCTTGAACAACCAGATGAATCAATAATGGAAATGATGAACTTGATAGAAAATTTTGGAAAATTATCAGGATACAAGATAAACATAACAAAAACACAAATACTGACATTCCACTATAACCCTCTAAACCAGATAACTGATAAGATCAAACTAAACTGGAAACAAAAAGAAATAAAATACCTTGGAGTGAACATACCTAAAGATCTAAGCAAAATCTATAAAGCAAACTATGATAGGTTGGAACAAGAAATAAAAAAAGATATTGATAGATGGTCAATCTTAAATATGGATCTGAATTCAAAAATTGAGACAGTCAAAATCAGCATACAACCTAGATTACTTTACCTCTTCCAGGTTCTACCAACAGAGATTCCAGGTGCCCAGTTCTCAAAGTGGGACAGGATGATATCGAGATTTGTTTGGGGAGGTAAAAAGCCAAGAGTGAAATATAAAACTCTCCAGTTACCAAAAGAGAAAGGAGGCATGGGCCTACCGAGTCTAAAGGAATATTACTACTCAGCACAAATAAGATATATCATATGTTGGTGCGACGAAGGATATGAGGCAAAATGGAAAGAAATGGAAAAGGAAATTGAGGGACTCCCAGTACAAAGCATAATAGGAGATAAAGATGCATATAAGCAAATCAAACAAATAGACCCAATCACTAAATTTACTTTGGAACTGTGGTATAAAATAGTACAAAAGTATAATATAAAGGAAGACATAAAACTATTGAAATGGGTAGCATTTGACAGTCAGTTTGAACCGGCAAAGCAAGATAGGGGATACAAAAATCTGGTGAACAAGGGAATCACAGCATGGGGCAATATCGGAAAAAAAAGATCTCGGGAGCTTTGTAAACATCAGAAGAAAATTTAAACTAGAAAGATCGGAATTCTTCAGATATCTGCAGATGAGAGACTATTATATGAAGAAGATTAGGCATAACCTCCAAACAGATGTGAGCGAGATTATACAATTCATTTTAAGCTCATATACAGGAAATAAAATAAGAATTATTTCAAAGCTATATCAGAAACTTATGGCAAACAAACATTCAAGTAACTATATAAAGGAGAAATGGGAGAAAGAGCTAAATTTAAACATAACAGAAGAAAGCTGGCAGGAAATATGGAAAACACAACACACATCAACAAATTCAAGGACATGGAGGGAATTTGGATGGAAAAACCTGATTCGCTTTTTCATTACACCACAGATTCAAGGAAAATGTACAAATACCCAATCTTTATGCTGGAGGGGATGTGGGGCTCAAAATGCAGACCACTCACATATGTTTTGGAAATGCTGCAAAATCTCATCATTCTGGAAATCTATACATGTGACAATACAGAGGATATTAGGATATAATATACCAATGAACTGTAACCTGATGTACTTATGTGATCTTAAAAGAGACAATGTAATACAGGCTGAGGACAGATATCTAGTTAAAATCTTGTTGATTGCATGTAAAAAAACAATCACAAAAAAATGGCGATCAGAAGTTCTTCCTTGTGGGGAGACTTGAATAACGAAACCGAATTGCCTTTCATTCCAGTTTATTCAAGTAATCATTCCACTGTCTGCTCTCATTCCTGAGCAGCGAACAAAGAGGGTGAACACACCAAAGTTCTCTCATTTAAACATTCTGACATCAAACCATTTCCCTCGCGGGGGAAATCACACATCTCTCTCAAAATCTCTTTATTCACATTCATTAGCCTTTTATTTACATAACTCCCCCTTCTCTCCTCTCGAGCCTCAGTGGTCAGGAAGTCTTCTGTCCCCTGTCCTCCGCAGGGGGTCCAGGCTCTGTGGCTCCGCACCGCAGGGGGCTGGCTCTCCTTCATCGTGGTTAAATCACATATGCAGTGTCCAACATATACATGTCTCACAACACAGCCATATAACCCCCCCCAAACGATGAAGAACAGACTAATTCCTAAAATTTAATAGCACCTTACTCACTACTGAATAATCAACACCAACATTCAGTCTGTGCGCCGCTTGGGCTTCAGCCGTCTGCCGAATCTGCTGTGCGTTGGCCCCGCCTTGCCTGCGGTGCGTTTCTGCTTCGGGTCTGTTGACTGAGGAAGAGAGTGATTAATTGCCCCCTGCGGGGGCCTGCCTCGTCGAGGCGCCACTGCGACCGGTACAGACACGTCCTTCATGACAAAAGCAGGTTTTAGTCTGTCAATACTGACTGTCTCTTTTCTGTCTCCAAAATCTAGCACAAATTGCTTATCACCTGCCTCCAGCACTTGAAATGGCCCTTCGTAAGGTGGTTTGAGCGTTGCTTTAAGGGCTTCGCGCCTGACAAAAACGAAATCGGCATTTTTCAAAGCCTTGGGGACGAAAACTCGTGGAAAAGCGTGATGAACCGGACCCGGGAGCGTGTCTGCCCCCGTGCTGACTAACGGTCCCAGAGCCGAGAGAGGTGGGGGCTCTGGGTGCTCTGGTAAAAACTCGCCCGGCAGCCTCAGAGTTTGTGCGAATACCAGCTCCGCTGGGGAGGCGTCTAAGTCCTCTTTAGGCGCAGAACGCAACCCTAATAAAACCCATGGAAGTTTATTCACCCAATCTGCATCCGTGAGTGACGCTCTGAGTGCTGCCTTCAAAGACCTATGAAAACGCTCACATAAACCATTGGCCTGAGGGTGGTAAGCCGTAGTGCGGTGAATTTTGGCTCCTAAGCCATTGGCCATCGCTGACCACAGCTCAGAGATGAATTGCAGTCCTCTATCGGACGTAATGTCCGACAGAACCCCGAAGCGCGCCACCCAAGCCGTTAAAAAAACGCGAGCCACCTCCGCGGCCGTGGTCGTCGCAAGTGGGACCACTTCCGGCCAACGTGTGGTGCGGTCCACCATTGTCAAAAGATACGTGAACCCCTGTGATGCCGGTAGGGGGCCCACAAGGTCAACGTGCACATGGTCGAACCTTCTGGCCGGAATGCGGAACGGTTCTAACGGGGCTCTTGTGTACCTGTGAATTTTGGCCCGTTGACAGGAAATGCAGGTTTTTGCCCATTCCTTCACGTGCTTGCGCAGGCACGGCCAAACAAACTTTTCCGCCACTAGTTTCACCGATGCGCGCACCCCCGGGTGCGCCAGTGAGTGGACCGAGTCAAAAACACGGCGGCGCCACGTGACCGGAACCACCGGACGCGGGCGCCCCGTCGACATGTCACAGATCAGGGGGGGCATATCGGTTTGTAAACACTTGCTGTCCAGCCTCAACCCTGTTGGTCCAGACTGGAGCGCGCGCACGTCTGCGTCCGCCCCCTGGTCCGCTGCCATGGCTGCGTAATCTATACCCACGTGCACCGGGGCTGCGCGCGCCACCGTGCCGCTCTCCTGCGGCGCGGTCACGGTGGCCCGTTCTGCCTCTGCGCGTGTTGGGGTCGTGAACGCGCGTGAGAGACAATCCGCTACTACATTGAATTTGCCCGCGACGTGCCTAATGTCAGTGGTAAATTCCGAGATTGCGGCCAGCTGCCTCTGCTGCCTGCCGGACCACGGGTCTGAAATTTTGGCCATGGCGTATGTGAGCGGCTTGTGGTCCACATAAGCGGTGAAGCACCGTCCTTCCAGCCAGAACTGGAAATGACGAATAGCCAAATGCAGCGCCAACAGTTCTCTGTCAAACACGCTGTATTTTCGTTCAGCCGCGCTTAAAGAATTGCTAAAGAAAGCCAAAGGCTGCCAAACTCCGGCTACCTGTTGCTCAATAACGGCCCCTATGGCTAAATCTGAAGCGTCTGTCGTCAGCGCGATACGTGCTGCAGGGTCTGGGTGGGCCAGGAGCGCAGCGTCAGCCAAGGCTTTTTTAACCTCTGTGAACGCGCGCTCCCGCTCCGGGGACCATTCGACCGCCTGGGTCGGTTTTTGTTTTTTGAGCGCGGCATATAACGGTTGCATGATTTGAGCTGCGAGGGGCAGGAATCGGTTATAAAAATTCACCATCCCCAAGAATTCCTGAAGTGATTTGACCGTTTGTGGACGGGGAAAATCCGCTACCGCGCGTACTTTCTCTGGTAACGGAACCGCTCCCTCCGGGGAGACGCGGTGACCCAAAAAATCGATCCGCTCGACGCCGAACTGGCACTTGGCTGGGTTAACTATTAAGCCGTGCTCTCCCAGCCTCCTAAAAACTGCTGTGAGGTGCGTTTCGTGTTCGTCCTCTGAAGTACTCGCGACCAAAATGTCGTCGAGGTACACAAACACGAAAGGGAGATCGCGTAACACGGCATCCATCATCCGCTGAAATGTTTGCGCCGCCCCTTTGAGACCAAACGGCATGCGTAAAAATTCGAAAAGTCCGAACGGGGTTATTACTGCTGTTTTAGGAATGTCCTCCGGTTGGACCGGGACTTGGTGATAGCCGCGAACTAGATCAATCTTTGAAAAAAATGCGCGCCCCCGCCAGGTGCACCGAAAAATCCTGAATGTGCGGGATGGGATAACGATCGTGCGCCGTAGCGTTGTTTAGCCTGCGGTAATCCCCGCACGGTCTCCAGGAGCCATCGGCTTTCGGTACCATGTGCAGCGGCGAAGCCCACGGGCTCTTCGACCTACGAACGATGCCCAGCCTCTCCAGGCTGGCGAACTCCTCGCGCGCAATGGCGAGCTTAACTGCATCCAAGCGCCGAGCTTTTGCAAACACGGGAGGACCAGAAGTGGGGATAAAGTGTTTCACCCCGTGCTTCGCGACCGTCGCTGAAAAAGTGGGCACAGTGAGCGCTGGAAATTGGGTGAGGAGTGTGTGAAACTTACCACCTGCTGTAGCGACGTGGGTCTGTACTGGTGGCGGGGACACTCGAGCTGAACAGGGGAGAGAGTAAAAAGAGAGTGCATTTACCAGCCGTCTATTAGCAAGATCAACTAACAGATTGTGTGAACACAAAAAATCCGCGCCCAACATGTTGAAACTCACCGCCGCTATTACAAAAGTCCATTCATATGTGCGGCCATGTAAGCACAAAGGCAAGGTCCTTCTCCCGTAGGTGTTGATGTTCGAGCCATTTGCCGCTGTAGCTCCGCTACCGTGGGGTCCAGCCACCCGGTCCGCGTATGTTGGGGTGATGAAGCTCACTTGTGCTCCGGTGTCGATGAGGAACTCTCGTCCGGAGCGCGCATCCGTGATGTAGAGCAGCTTGTTGCGTTCTCCGAGGGTCGAAGCTGCTAGCGACCCCCGGTCTTGCCGTTTCCCGAACTCCTGAAGATGCAGGGCGGCACACACCTGCGTGCCTTCTCTGCGAACCTCCGATGGTAAAAGCAGAGATCTTCTCCTCCGCTGTGTCGTGCCCGCGCCTCTGCCGCCGGGCTATTGGCTCCACCTCGTCGCGGCCGTGTTGCCGCCGTCGTCGGCCAGTCTGGTTCTGCCGCCTCTGGCTCCCCGCTCTCTCGGGTCGCCACTGTGGTTGCTTGCCCGCCGCAGGCGTCCAGGATCCCATCTGCCTCCTGGGCCAGCTCCCGGAACTCCTCCAGGGTGTGACACTTTTTGCCGGCCAGCGTGCTTCTCGCATGCGCCGGGAGGTTGGAGAGGAAGATGAACTGAAAAATGAAATCATCGTTGTCCAACCCTCTCAGCTGTATCATCTCCTCCATCAGGGCGCTCGGCCTGTGTCCACCTTGGTCTAGCAAAGACAGGATCCTCCTCGCCCTCACTTCAGCCGAGGGGGTGAAAAACTTGATGAGGGTGGATTTCAGCTTGCCGTACCTGTCGGTCGCGGGTGGCTGCTCCACCAAGCTTTGCACGCACCGAGCTGTGCTGTTGTCCAGTTTAGCGATGACATGGTGGAACTTAGTGTCATCCACCGTTACTCCTGCGAGCGCGAACTGCGACTCTGCTTGCAGAAACCACGACCGTGGGTTATCCTGCCAGAAATCAGGCAGCTTAATGGCCACTGCGCTCGCCAGCTCTGAGCGCTGTGAGTCCGGGACCCTGAGAATTTCTTCGTTCATTCTCAACGTCGTCAGTCACCAATGTGGGGAGACTTGAATAACGAAACCGAATTGCCTTTCATTCCAGTTTATTCAAGTAATCATTCCACTGTCTGCTCTCATTCCTGAGCAGCGAACAAAGAGGGTGAACACACCAAAGTTCTCTCATTTAAACATTCTGACATCAAACCATTTCCCTCGCGGGGGAAATCACACATCTCTCTCAAAATCTCTTTATTCACATTCATTAGCCTTTTATTTACATAACTCCCCCTTCTCTCCTCTCGAGCCTCAGTGGTCAGGAAGTCTTCTGTCCCCTGTCCTCCGCAGGGGGTCCAGGCTCTGTGGCTCCGCACCGCAGGGGGCTGGCTCTCCTTCATCGTGGTTAAATCACATATGCAGTGTCCAACATATACATGTCTCACAACACAGCCATATTCCTGACCAAGAGCAGTGGACTGACATTGTTGAGGACATACGTATGATGGAAAAACTAACATATCGACAAAGAATGCAAGAAGGACTATGGGGGAAAAAATGGCGGAAATGGACACACTACAAAGTGCAACAACGAGACAGAGATTGAAAGAATAACCAAAGACGCTGGAAAAACCAAAAGAATTAAGAGATGGAAACTAAAAACTTGATGCTCCAACATTTGTCCCCCCCCCCTTTTTTTTTTTTCTTTCTTACTCTAGCCCCTTTGTTTTTAAATGTAGACTGTGATCTGAATGCAATATATATGATGAAAAATGAATAAAAATCTAAGTTACAAATAGGACCTGCCTGGCAAAGTGAAGTAGACCAAAAGATCCTCAAAAGCTAGATGTTATGTCAATTTCCAAAGAAATTCAGGAACAAATGAGAAACAATGTAATTGAGATCTATCAGTCTGGAAAAGCTTATAAAGCCATTTCTAAAGCTTTGGGACTCCCGCGAACCACAGTGAGAGCCATTATCCACAAATGGCGAAAACATGGAACAGTGGTGAACCTTACCAAAAACCGACCAAAATTACCCCAGGAGCACAGTGACGACTCATCCAAGAGGTCACAAAAGACCCCACAACAACATAGATAGATAGATAGATAGATAGATAGATAGATAGATAGATAGATGTACTTTATTGATCCCAAACTGGGAAATTACAGTGTAACAGCAGCATGACAGTTGACAACCAAACAACAGAAACACACACATGACAGACAAAGGGATTACCCATGGAAAGTAAAAACTAACACGACTATAAAACCTATATACATCATAGCTTAATATATGGTGACCCGTATAAACACATGAATCATCCCATTGCACAAAGAAGGACTATCAGGAGCAGAGTGAAAAGTGATGTACCAGTCAGTCTGTAAGGTGCATTGTGGCAGCATAGCTATGACCAGAATACAACATCATAGTGATGTTGATCCAAAGAACTGCAGGCCTCACTTGCCTTAGTTAAGGTCAGTGTTCATGACTCCACCATAAGAAAGAGACTGGGCAAAAATGGCCTGCATGGCAGAGTTCCAAGACGAAAATCACTGCTGAGCAAAAAGAACATAAAGGCTCATTTTGTGGAGGAAGAAAGCAGGCGAGACAGAATCGCTCTCGCAGAAGCCGGTAGGTTTCTGAGGAAGAGGTGGGCGAAAAGGAAAGATCCGTCGTCCGTGCTCATCAACGCAAGCATGCTCTCCATCAGGTCCACAGCTGATCTGTCTCCTAGCTCCGAGTGGGTGAGGAGTTTCTCTGCCCTCCTCTGTGTCCGAAAGGGTATAATGGCGCAGCAGCAGCCGCTTGAGAGCGCCGCATTTTCCTTGGGCTGGCGGGGCTCGGAGCAGACTCATAGCTCGCTGCGTGGCGCGTGTGTCCAGTGATGCCACCACATGATTGCACTTCATGTTGTCTGCCACGACTCCGCAGAGGGCGAACTGCGCTTCCACGTGAATAAACCAAGCGGCCAGGTCATGAAGCCAAAAGTTCGGGAATCTGTATGCAACGGCACATGCAGCAGTGGGAGACTCCAGCGGGAGTGTCTTCATGGTGGTGCTCGGTCCGTTTTCCATTTCACGTCTTTAGGTCACCAATGTGGAGGAAGAAAGCAGGCGAGACACGGGGTGACGACACATAACTTTATTCCTCCTCCATCACAGAACAGATTAGAATTTCTTCGTTCATTCTCAACGTCGTCAGTCACCAATGTGGGGAGACTTGAATAACGAAACCGAATTGCCTTTCATTCCAGTTTATTCAAGTAATCATTCCACTGTCTGCTCTCATTCCTGAGCAGCGAACAAAGAGGGTGAACACACCAAAGTTCTCTCATTTAAACATTCTGACATCAAACCATTTCCCTCGCGGGGGAAATCACACATCTCTCTCAAAATCTCTTTATTCACATTCATTAGCCTTTTATTTACATAACTCCCCCTTCTCTCCTCTCGAGCCTCAGTGGTCAGGAAGTCTTCTGTCCCCTGTCCTCCGCAGGGGGTCCAGGCTCTGTGGCTCCGCACCGCAGGGGGCTGGCTCTCCTTCATCGTGGTTAAATCACATATGCAGTGTCCAACATATACATGTCTCACAACACAGCCATATTCCTGACCAAGAGCAGTGGACTGACATTGTTGAGGACATACGTATGATGGAAAAACTAACATATCGACAAAGAATGCAAGAAGGACTATGGGGAAAAAAATGGCGGAAATGGACACACTACAAAGTGCAACAACGAGACAGAGATTGAAAGAATAACCAAAGACGCTGGAAAAACCAAAAGAATTAAGAGATGGAAACTAAAAACTTGATGCTCCAACATTTGTCCCCCCCCCTTTTTTTTTTTTTCTTTCTTACTCTAGCCCCTTTGTTTTTAAATGTAGACTGTGATCTGAATGCAATATATATGATGAAAAATGAATAAAAATCTAAGTTACAAATAGGACCTGCCTGGCAAAGTGAAGTAGACCAAAAGATCCTCAAAAGCTAGATGTTATGTCAATTTCCAAAGAAATTCAGGAACAAATGAGAAACAATGTAATTGAGATCTATCAGTCTGGAAAAGCTTATAAAGCCATTTCTAAAGCTTTGGGACTCCCGCGAACCACAGTGAGAGCCATTATCCACAAATGGCGAAAACATGGAACAGTGGTGAACCTTACCAAAAACCGACCAAAATTACCCCAGGAGCACAGTGACGACTCATCCAAGAGGTCACAAAAGACCCCACAACAACATAGATAGATAGATAGATAGATAGATAGATAGATAGATAGATAGATAGATAGATAGATGTACTTTATTGATCCCAAACTGGGAAATTACAGTGTAACAGCAGCATGACAGTTGACAACCAAACAACAGAAACACACACATGACAGACAAAGGGATTACCCATGGAAAGTAAAAACTAACACGACTATAAAACCTATGTACATCATAGCTTAATATATGGTGACCCGTATAAACACATGAATCATCCCATTGCACAAAGAAGGACTATCAGGAGCAGAGTGAAAAGTGATGTACCAGTCAGTCTGTAAGGTGCATTGTGGCAGCATAGCTATGACCAGAATACAACATCATAGTGATGTTGATCCAAAGAACTGCAGGCCTCACTTGCCTTAGTTAAGGTCAGTGTTCATGACTCCACCATAAGAAAGAGACTGGGCAAAAATGGCCTGCATGGCAGAGTTCCAAGACGAAAATCACTGCTGAGCAAAAAGAACATAAAGGCTCATTTTGTGGAGGAAGAAAGCAGGCGAGACAGAATCGCTCTCGCAGAAGCCGGTAGGTTTCTGAGGAAGAGGTGGGCGAAAAGGAAAGATCCGTCGTCCGTGCTCATCAACGCAAGCATGCTCTCCATCAGGTCCACAGCTGATCTGTCTCCTAGCTCCAAGTGGGTGAGGAGTTTCTCTGCCCTCCTCTGTGTCCGAAAGGGTATAATGGCGCAGCAGCAGCCGCTTGAGAGCGCCGCATTTTCCTTGGGCTGGCGGGGCTCGGAGCAGACTCATAGCTCGCTGCGTGGCGCGTGTGTCCAGTGATGCCACCACATGATTGCACTTCATGTTGTCTGCCACGACTCCGCAGAGGGCGAACTGCGCTTCCACGTGAATAAACCAAGCGGCCAGGTCATGAAGCCAAAAGTTCGGGAATCTGTATGCAACGGCACATGCAGCAGTGGGAGACTCCAGCGGGAGTGTCTTCATGGTGGTGCTCGGTCCGTTTTCCATTTCACGTCTTTAGGTCACCAATGTGGAGGAAGAAAGCAGGCGAGACACGGGGTGACGACACATAACTTTATTCCTCCTCCATCACAGAACAGATTAACTCTGTTCTGAACAGATTGAGTGCCAAAGCGAACTCCTTTATACACTTTCTTCCCGCCTCTCGCACCCAGGGTAAACACATTCACATACCAGTTACCAAGCATGCACACACATCAACATACGCATTAACATACACGTCACAGAGCAAGGCTTAATACAATACATTCGCACCCCTGCATCCTCAGGTGTGAACCGGGCACAGCGGGGGTGAAAGGCACATGTTTATCTCTCGCCTCTTCCCCCATTAACATCTCTAACTACCTTCCCCCGCCTCCAACACCCCGAAGTCCTGGGTGGAGTGCCATCTCCTTTGTGTCGCCACAGTCTCAGTTTTGCCAGAAAACATTTTGATGATCCCCAAGACTTTTGGGGAAATACTCTGTGAACTGACGAGATAAAAGTTGAACTTTTAGGAAGGTGTGTGTCCCATTACATCCAGAGTAAAAGTACCACAGCATTTCAGAAAAGGAACATCATACCAACAGTAAAATATGGTGGTGGTAGTGTGATGGTCTGGGGCTGTTTTGCTGCTTCATGACCTGGAAGACTTACTGTGGTAAATGGAACCATGAATTCTGCTGTCTACCAAAAAATCCTGAAGGAGAATGTCCGACCATCTGTTTGTGACCTCAAGCTGAAGCGCACTTGGGTTCTGCAGCAGGACAATGATCCAAAAACACACCAGCAAGTCCACCTCTGAATGGCTTAAGAAAAACAAAATGAAGACTTTGGAGTGGACTAGTCAACGTCCTGATCTGAATCTGATTGGGATGCTGTGGCAAGACCTTTAAAAGGATGTTCATGCTCAAAAACCCCCCAATGTGGCTGAATTACAACTATTCTGCAAAGATGAGTGGGGCAAAATTCCTCCACAGTGCTGTAAAAGACTCATTGCTAGTTATCGCAAACGCTTGATTGCAGTTGTTGCTGCTAAGTGTGGCCCAACCAGTTATTAGGTTTAGGGGGCAATCACTTTTTTACACAGGGCCATGTAGGTTTGGATTTTTTTTCCCCTTTAAAAAAAAAAAAAAAAAAAAAAAAAAAGATGGCGGTGCGCCTAGATGCAGCGGCCCCTCTTGGTATCAGCGAGTGTGAGAGTTTTAATCATCCCAGACGTACATTCTGTAAAACTTACAACCGTGAGACCTTATTAAACATCAAGGTACTGCACGCTGCAAGAATCGTGGCGATCGGTTGTGATTTGGACATTCTACGCCAGCATGGAATTTTGGCGGAGTCCCCGCTGGAAGCTACCCGGGAGAGGAGGAAGCGGAAGCGGAGCGAGCGCAAGCAAAAGCGAGGAAAAAGGGCCGGGATCCATGCTAGGCTAAAGGCTAACCCCTCCAGACCAGCGGTACCGTCGCTTCTTCTATCAAACGTCCGCGCCCTCGAAAACAAGGTAGACGAGCTGCGTTTGCTGAAAGAAACCCGGAGAGAATGGAGGGACTGCTGTGTGTTTGTTTTCACCGAGACATGGCTCCACGACAACATTCCTGACGAGGCCATTCAGCTGGAAGATATGGCGATGTTCCGGGCCGACAGGGAAACGGCGAGCTCCGGTAAGAGCCGGGGGGGTGGGCTATGCATCTATGTTAACAAGAACTGGTGCGTTAATGCCACGTTAGTGTCTAAACACTGCTCTCCGTTGGCGGAGTTCCTTATTGTTAATTGTCGGCCTTTTTATCTGCCGAGGGAATTCAGCAACGTGTTTGTAGTTGGTGTTTACATAGCGCCGAGCGCTAACGCTAAAGCTAATGCTAAGAAGGCACTCGGGGAACTGCACAATGCAATCAGTAAAATCCAAACGTCACACCCGGACAGTTTTGTGGTGGTTGCGGGGGATTTTAACCACACCAGCTTAAAGACTGTGCTCCCCAAGTTTAAACAATGTGTAGACTTTAAGACCAGAGGAGAGAATATGTTGGACTTAGTGTACACAAACACAGATGCATATAAAGCATTACCCCGCCCCCATCTCGGCCGTTCTGATCACATGTCCGTGATGCTGGTTCCTGCCTACAAACCTTTATTGAAGCGCAGCAGGCCAGCAGTGAAACAAATCAGGATTTTGCCAGAGAGTGCAACCTCTGCACTGCAAGACTGTTTTCATCACACAGACTGGAGGATCTTCAAAATAGCAGCCTCCCAGGAAGACAGGACAGATGTGGAGGAGTATGCTGATTCGGTCACCAGCTACATCGCGAAGTGCACAGAGGATGTCACTACAGTGAAGACCATCACTATGCGGGGTAATCATAAGCCCTGGATGACTGCAGAGGTGCGCTCGCTGCTTAAAGCCAGAGATGCAGCGTTCAGAGCGAAGGACAGGATTGCCCTCCGCTCAGCCAGGTCTGCGCTTTCAAAGGGAATTAAGGTGGCAAAGCGCGCCTATGCGGAGAAAATCCAGGGACACCTCTGTGACACTAGGAACACCAAGCAGATGTGGCAGGGAGTTCGGACACTGACGGGCTTTAAGTCTAGGCAGGGGGTCGATGATGACGACGCTTCGCTTCCAGACAGGCTTAACGACTTCTTTGCACGTTTTGAAGCATCAAACTCGACAATCAGAGGGAGGGCCGGCCCACTCCCACCATCGGTCGGACCAGCTTTTACCATTAACACAGCAGACACACGGAGGACCCTATCCAGAATCAACCCACGCAAAGCTGCAGGTCCAGACAACATTCCGGGACATGTGCTCCGAGACTGCGCGAGCGAGTTGGCGGATGTCCTGACTGACATTTATAACATCTCCCTGAGTCAGGCCATCGTTCCCAGATGCTTCAAGACCTCTATCATTGTACCGGTGGCAAAGAAACCAGTGGTGTCATGTTTGAATGACTATCGTCCTGTTGCACTTACACCAATTGTGATGAAGTGTTTTGAACGGCTTGTCAAACCACACATCACAGCCTGCCTCCCTGCATCACACGACCCGCTCCAGTTTGCATATCGTTCAAACCGCTCCACGGAGGATGCTATAGTCACCACCCTACACTCTGTCATCACCCACCTGGACCAGAAAGACACCTACGCCAGACTCCTGTACAATGATTTCACTTCAGCATTCAACACCATTATTCCCCAGAGACTGATAGAGAAATTACTCCTTCTCGGTCTGAACACCGCCACATGTCTCTGGATCCTGGATTTCCTGACTGAGAGACCTCAGTCTGTCCGGGTTGGAAACAACATCTCCAACTCTGTCACGCTGAGTACCGGAACCCCTCAAGGCTGTATACTCAGTCCACTGTTGTTTACACTTCTAACACATGACTGTGTATCCAAACACGAGGGGAACCAGATTATTAAGTTTGCAGATGACACCACGGTGGTGGGACTTATTCAGAGGGATGAGGAATCAATGTACAGGGAAGAAGTGAGAGACCTGGAGGGCTGGTGCAGGGAGAACAATCTGGTGCTCAACGTGGACAAAACAAAGGAGATGATTATCGACTTCCGGCGGTCACAGCCTGAGCACGTCCCCCTCAGCATCGGCGGCCGTTTAGTGGAGAGAGTAGAGAACATCAAGTTCCTCGGAGTGCAGATCTCGCAGGACCTGACCTGGAGCAAGAATTCCTTGGAGATCAGGAAGCGAGCTCAGCAGAGACTACACTTCTTGAGGAAACTCAAACAGGCCTCTCTCCCCATCTGCATCCTCAGGACCTTCTACAGAGGTGTGGTGGAGAGTGTTCTGACGTACTGCATTGCTACATGGTACTCCAGCTGCAGTATGTCAGACAAAAAAGCCCTGCAGAGGATAGTCAAGGGGGCGGAGAGGGTAATTGGAGTGTCCCTCCCCTCTGTCCAAGAACTTTTTCAGAACCGTTGTAGGAGCAGGGCACTGAACATTGTCAAGGACCGTTCTCACCCTCTGCATAAACACTTTGAACTTCTTCCATCTGGTAAACGATTCCGGAGCATCAGAGGCAGAACCACCAGACTGATCAACAGCTTCCTCCCACAAGCTGTCAGGATGCTGAACAGCTGACCCGGAATCTCACATACACACTACTGCACCTATGGACATTTTGTATATTATAGTTAGTTATTCTTTTTCCCCAAGTATGTCTCAGGGATGTGTGAATGGATGGGGGGGTGGGAGCTATGTGGGAGTGTGTCTTAATCATGCTGCTTCTTATATGGATGCCGAGAGAAACGCAATTTCATCTTGCCTGCACTACAGTTGTATGTACAGCAATATGACAATAAAGTTTGATTTGATTTGATTTGATTAAACACCATCATTTAAAAACTGCATTTTGTGTTTACTTGTGTTATCTTTGTTTAATATTTAACTTTGTTTGATGATATGAAACATTCAAGTGTGACAAACATACAAAAAATGAGAAATCAGGAAGGGGGCAAACACTTTTTCACACCACTGTGTGTGTGTGTGTGTGTGTGTGTGTGTGTGCATATATATATAGTAGTAGTAGATTAAGTGTGTGTGTGTGTGTGTGTGTGAGAGAGAGAGAGTGAGTGAGTGAGTGAGCGAATGAATGATTCATTCATTCATTCATTCATTCATCTTCCATCCATCCATCCATCCATCCACCCATCTTCTACCGCTTTTCTGGAGGTCCGGGTCGCGGAGGCAGCAGTTCAAGCAGAGAAGCCCAGACTTCCCTCTCCCCAGCCACCTGCTCCAGCTCTTCAGAGAGGATACCAAGGCGTTCCCAGACCAGCTGGGAGACATAGTCTCTCCACCGAGTCCTGGGTCTGCCCCGGGGTCTTCTCCCAGTGGGACGTGCCTGAAACACCTCAAGTGGGAGGCGTCCAGGAGGCATCCTTATCAGATGCCCATACCACCTCAACTGACTCCTTTCAATGTGGAGGAGCAGCGATTCTACTCTGAGCCTCTCCCGGATGACTGAGCTCCTCACGCTATCTCTGAGGGTGAGTCCAGCAATCCTACGGAGAAAGCTCATTTCAGCCGCTTGTACCCGCGATCTTGTTCTTTCGGTCATTACCCAAAGCTCGTGACCATAGGTGAGAGTAGGAACGTAGATTGACTGGTAAATCGACAGCTTTGCCTTAGAACTAAGCTCCCTCTTCACCACAACAGACCAGTACAATGTCCGCATCACTGCAGATGCTGCTCCAATCCGTCTGTCAATCTCTCGCTCCATTTTCCCCTCACTTGTGAACAAGACCCCAAGATACTTAAATTCCTCCACTTGGGGGAGGAGCCTGTCCCCAACCCAGAGAGGACAATCCACCTTTTTCCGGCTGAGGACCATGGACTCGGACTTGGAGGTGCTGATTCTCATCCCAGCCGCTTCACACTCAGCGGCAAACCATCCCAGCAAGAGCTGTAGGTCATTGCTGGATGAAGCCAACAGGACAACATCATCTGCAAACAACAGAGATGAGATCCTGTGGTCACCAAGCATGACACCCTCCATTCCCTGGCTGCGCCTAGAAATCCTGTCCATAAAAATTATGAGCTGGATCGGTGACAAAGGGCAGCCCTGGCGGAGTCCAACTCTCACTGGGAATGACTCCGACCAAGTGTTGGCAATACGAACCAAACTCTCACAACGGTCGTACAGAGACCGAATAGCTCGCAACAACAAGCCCAATAACCCATACTCCCGAAGCACCCCCCACAAAAAACCATGAGGGACGCGGTCAAATGCCTTCTCCAAGTCCACAAAACACATGTAAACTGGTTGGGCAAACTCCCACGAAACCTTAAGGATTCTTGAGAGGGTAAAGAGCTGGTCCGATGTGCCACGGCCAGGACGAAAACCACATTGCTCCTCCTGAATCCGAGGTTCGACCAACGGCCGGACTCTCCTCTCCAGTACCTTGGCATAGACCTTCCCAGGGAGGCTGAGGAGTGTGATCCCTCTAAAGTTGGAGCACACCCTCCGGTCCCCTTTTTTGAAGAGAGGAACCACCACTCCGGTTTGCCATGCCAAAGGCACTGCCCCAGACCTCCATGCAATGTTGCAGAGGTGTGTCAACCATGACAGCCCAACAACATCCAGGGCCTTGAGGTACTCAGGGCGAATCTCACCCACCCCTGGGGCCTAGCCACCAAGGAGATTTTTAACCACCTTGGCGACCTCAGCCCCTGTGATAGGCGAGTCATCCCCCTCGTCCCCAAACCCTGCTTCCTCTGTGGAAGGCGTATCAGTGGGATTGAGGAGATCCTCGAAGTATTCCTTCCACCACCCGACGATATTCCCAGTCGAAGTCAACAGTGCCCCATCCGCACCATACACAGTGTGGACAGGGAGCTGCTTTCCCCTCCTGAGCCGCCGGACAGTTTGCCAGAATCTCTTCGAGGCCAACCAAAAGTCTTGTTCCATGGCCTCACCGAACTCCTCCCATACCCGGGTTTTTGCTTCAGCAACCACCCGAGCTGCACTCCGCTTGGCCTGCTGGTACATCTCAGCTGCTTCGGGAGTCCCACAAGCTAACCAAGCTTGATAGGACTCCTTCTTCAGCTTAATGGCCCCCATCACCACTGGTGTCCACCACTTGGTTCGGGGGTTGCCACCACGAGATGCACCGACCACCTTGCGGCCGCAGCTCTGGGCCGCTGCTTCAACAACAGAGGTGGAGAACATGGCCCATTCAGACTCCATGTCTCCAGACTCCCTCGGAATGTGGTTGAAGTTCTTCCGGAGGTGGGAGTTGAAAACCTCCCGGACAGGGGCCTCAGCCAGACGTTCCCAGCGCACCCTCACTATACGTTTGGGTCTACCAGGTCTGAATGGCATCCTCCCCTGCCATCAGATCCAACTCACCACCAGGTGGTTATCAGTTGACAGCTCTGCACCTCTCTTTACCCGGGTGTCCTAGACATACGATCGCAGAGCTGATGACACGATAACAAAATCGATCATCGACCTGTGACCTAGGGTGTCCTGGTGCCAGGTGCACATATTTTTTTTTTTGTTACTTATTTGTACCCGTAGGTAGACTTGGTTTGCAGTCTGGTGACAAGCCACCGGCTGCTGGTCGCTGCGTGCGCGAGCGCCCTAAACCTACATGTTTTTGGTGTGCGGGAGGAAACCGGAGAAATCCCGGAGTAAACCCGCGCAACACGGGGAGAACATGCAAACTCCACACAGCTCACTGTTGGTCGGGGGCTGGGATCGAACCCACGATCTCATGATCCCCGCGGTCCCCCGGCCGAGGGTAAAACTGTGCTGCCACAGTGCTAAACCACTGCGCCACCGTGCAGCCCATATGGACACCCTTATGCTTGAACATGGTGTTCGTTATGGACAAACTGTGGTTAGCACAGAAGTCCAATAACTGAACACCACTCTGGTTCAGATCGGGCAGGCCATTCCTCCCAATCACCCCCCTCCAGGTCTCACCTTCATTCATCTTCTTCCGCTTAATCCTTTTTGGGTTGCGGGGGGGCTGGAGCCTATCCCAGCATCTTTGGGCGAGAGGCAGGGTACACCCTGGACAGATCACCAGTCCATCGCAGGGCCAACACAGAGAGACAGACAACCATTCACTCTCACAGTCATACCTAAGGACAATTTAGAATCCCCAGTTTGATGCCAGTTAACCTAACTTGCATGTTTTTGGCATGTGGGAGGAAACCGGAGAAATCCCAGTGTAAACCCAGGCAGACACAGGGAGAACATGCAAACTCCACACAGATCACTGTGAATGAATGAATCAATCTTTATTTCGGATAGAGGAACAGAACCGGGGGGAGGGGGGGGAGGGGATCCAACAAGGTCGAATTAAACAATAACTCCTCGGATTATACAGTTCAACATAACTGAAGCTACAGCTTATATTGCCCACTCATGTTCCATCTAAGAAGTCAAAAAAATAAAAGTAATTGCAAAACAAAACAAAGCTAAAACAAAACGTGACAAACGAAACTAAGCAACAACACAACACAGACTGGATATGATAATCCTTATGTGATTTTACATGTCATTTTGAATATACAGACGTGGACAAAATTGTTGGTACCCCTCTGTTAATGAAAGAAAAACCCACAGTGGTCACAGAAATAACTTGAATCTGACTAAAGTGGCAATAAATAAAAATTCTATGAAAATTAACCAATGAAAATCACACAATGCTTTTGAATTGTGGTTCAACAGAATTATTTTAAAAAACAAACTCATGAAACAGGCCTGGACAAAAATGATGGTACCCTGAGAAAAGATTGAAAATAATGTGACCATAGGGACATGTTCAACCAAGATGTGTCCTCTAATTAACATCACAGGTGTCTACAAACTTGTAGTCAGTCAGTCGGCCTATTTAAAGGGTGACAAGTAGTCACTGTGCTGTTTGTTGACATGGTGTGTACCACACTAAACATGGACAAGAGAAAGCAAAGGAGAGAGTTGTCTCAGGAGATTAGAAAGAAAATTATAGACAAGCATGTTAAAGGTAAAGGCTATAAGACCATCTCCAAGCAGCTTGATGTTCCTGTAACTACAGTTGCACATATTATTCAGAAATTTAAGATCCACGGGACTGTAGCCAACCTCCCTGAACGTGGCCACAGGAGGAGACGGATAATACGAATGGAAACAAAAGAGCCCAGAACAACCTCTAAACACATTCATGGTGAACTCCAAGGTCAAGGTACATCAGTGTCAGATCGCACCATCCGTTGTTGTTTGAGCCAAAGTGGACTTCACGGGAGACGACCAAGGAGGACACCACTGTTGAAAACAAATCATAAAAAAGCCAGACTGGAATTTGCCAAACTGCATGTTGACAAGCCACAAAGCTTCTGGGGGAATGTCCTGTGGACAAACAAGACAAAACTGGAACTTTTTGGCAAGGCACATCAGCTCTATGTTCACAGACACAAAAATGAAGCATACCAAGAAAAGAACACTGTCCCTACTGTGAAACATGGAGAAGGTTCTGTTATGTTCTGGGGCTGCTTTGCTGCATCTGGCACAGGGTGTCTTGAATCTGTGCAGGGTACAATGAAATCTCAAGACTATCAAGGTATTCTAGAGAGAAATGTGCTGCCCAGTGTCAGACAGCTTGGTCTCAGTCGCAGGTCATGGGTCTTGCAACAGGATAATGATCCAAAACACAGCTTAAAAACACCCAAGAATGGCTAAGAGCGAAACATTGGACTATTCTAAAGTGGCCTTCTATGAGCCCTGATCTAAATCCTATTGAACATCTGTGGAAGGAGTTGAAACATGCCATCTGGAGAAGGCACCCTTCAAACCTGAGACAACTGGAGCAGTTTGCTCATGAGGAGTGGGCCAAAATACCTGCTGAGAGATGCAGAAGTCTCATTGACAGTTACAGAAATCGTTTGATTGCAGTGATTGCCTTAAAAGGTTGTGCAACAAAATATTAAGTTAAGGGTACCATCATTTTTGTCCAGGCCTGTTTCATGAGTTTGCTTTTTTTTTTAAATAATTCTGTTGAACCACAATTCAAAAGCATTGTCTGATTTTCATTTGTTAATTTTCATAGAATTTTTATTTATTACCACTTTTGTAAGATTCAAGTTATTTTTGTGACCATTGTGGGTTTTTCTTTCATTAACAGAGGGGTACCAACAATTTTGTCCACGTCTGTATGTTTGGAGTATTTCTTCCTTTTAGTTTTTGTTTAAATTGTCCAAGCGTTATACATGATTTTAATTTAGCTCCAAAAGCGTTCCACAGTCTGACTCCCTGCATTGAGACACAGTGTTGCTTGGTGGTAGTTCTCACTGAAGGTTTTTGAAATATACATGTTCCTCTGAAATGATATTGTTTCTCCCTTATTCGGAACAACTTTTGAATATTTGAGGGCAGTGACAGATTCTTCACTTTATACATCATAACTGCAGTTTTAAAATCAACCAGATCTTTCAACTTGAGAGCTTTTAATTTAAGAAAAAGTGGGTTTGTTGGGTCCCTGTAAGCAGCTTTGTTTATTATTCTAATGGCTCTCTTCTGAAGCATAAAAACAGGATATGTTTGTTTTATATGTACTGTATTTCCTCATACTTCAATACAATATGTCATGTATTGGAGTATTAATGAATGATACAAGGTATTTAGTGTGGGTTGATTCAGCAAATATTTCATTCTATGTAGTATTGCGATTGATTTGGATATTTTACCTTGAATATAATTAATATGTGACTTCCAACACAGTTTATTATCAATTATTACTCCAAGGAATTTAATTTTGGATACCCTTTCAATCTCTACACCATTTACACTGAGTTTAAATACTGAGTTGTTGTATGGTTGTTAAAAATTATAAATTTTGTCTTACTTAAATTGAGCGTTAATTTGTTTGAATCAAACCACAGTTTAAGCTTTCCTATTTCCTTTCCGAGTATATCCAAAAGTTGTTCCAAATTGCTTTCACTGCATAATAAATTAGTATCATCTGCAAACAATATTAAATCCATTTTTTCTGAAACTTTACATAAATCATTTATATACAGATTAAATAGCAATGGCCCCAAAACTGAACCCTGTGGGACTCCACAAGTAACCTTCAGTAACTGTGAGATTTTGCTACATACACATATGTACTGATGTCTGTTCATTAAGTAACTACATAACCAGGACAGTGCTACCCCCTTAATACCATAATTTTGTAGTTTCTTTAACAATAATTTATGATCCACTGTATCAAATGCTTTTTTAAGATCCAGGAATACCCCAACTGAATACTTTTTGTTTCCTACAGCAGTTGATATTATATATATATATATATATATATATATATATATATATATATATATATATATATATATATATATATATTTAGTGGAGGTAAAAGATCAAGCGAGATGCGACGAGCTGGAAGGTTGCAGGGTTTTATTACCTCCAACATAATGAGACGCATATTGTAGCTCTCTGCGCTACTGTGCTCTGCTGTGCTGTTGAGACATGTCACACAAGCTCTTTTATACAGTGATACGGGAGGAGAGAATGCATGGCACATTAGCATATCAGTCAATACACATGATTAGCATGACATTGGTTGGCTCGAGGACGCATACATACAGTCCCGTCTGACTGCCTCCTGTGGCTCTTTGTCCGTCTGTGCATTGTCCTCTGTATGCAAATTGTCTTCCGTTTCCTCCAGCCCTGCTGAGTGTGAAGAATGTCCATGTAGAGTGTGGTGGATCACCACAGGGCTCCCCCCAGAATGGGCTGTGACACCCCCCCCCCCCCGCTGTTTGGGCTCCAGCTCCGGTAGAACTGTCCTGCTGTAGAGGAGTGTCGGAGGGCATGTCAGTCCGTGGGGGGGACGGGGGGAGGGGTGGAAAAGACAGTGTGCACCGCTCCGAGTTCCAGCACGTTGAACGGCCATGGATCGTGGGCACACGGGGCCGGTGCGCGTCATGCATAATGGAACAAGATGGCGATTGGCTGGCTTTAGGGAGTGATGTGCGGGAAGAGCGCTGTGGAGGAGGAGGGGGAGAGGGGTGGGAGTAAGTGAGGACCGGCCCGGGACGTCAAAGGTGTCTGGGCCGTGCAAAAATTGTGTGTGGATCCGCGATGGTGAGGGACTTTCCCGGTAAACCAGGGGCAGTGATCCACTGCGGCTGTGAAAAAATTAAGTCTCTGACTCCTCTCGTGGCTCAGTCCTGCGAGGATGTGGGGAAGGCAAACGGCCAAATTCCCCGAGGATGCGTAGCGGCTGTGAAACAACTGCAGCTGTGTGAGGGACTTGGCGGTTTGGCTTTTAGGTGTGGAAGCAGCCCTAAAGCCATCGGGGACAGCAATCGGCTAAATTCCCATTGTGCGCCGTGGCTGAGAAACCCATACAAAGTCCTGTGAGCAGGCTGCACGTCTGCTTCAGGGTGCGTGAGCAGCCCTGAAGGTTCCGAGGATGGCGATCGGCCGTGTTTCTCGGGCATGTGCAGTGGCGGAGGACGCTGTATCAGTCTGTGGAGCCGGTTTGTCCCTGTGCGTGGCGCGCGCTTGGCACAGTGACCACATAGCTGGCAGTTGCGCTGTCCTCGTAATCCTGCGGTGTGCATGCGGGGCTTCTGTGCGCACGAGGTCTGCTGTCGGGAGTTGAATCAGATTCAGGGAGCTTGGTGGAAATCAACGCAGTCGGCGCCGCTATTCTTCCCCGTTCAGGCTGCTTCCTTCGGTTCGCTCGTGTCGCCGTTCATGGTGCGTGTCGGTCCCAGCGTTGCCGCTGATCCTCGTGGGTGTGGATGAAGAGGTTGCAGGCATTCGCTGGACCTCTGGATGAGATGAGAGATGAGATTCAACTTTATTGTCATTACACATGTATGAATACAAGGTAACGAAACGTGACTTGGCATTTGGGCACGCTCTGCAGAGTGCATCCAAGGCCGGGGCAGCCGCTAGGCGCCAGTCATAAAGAAGAAAAGAACAAAAAGAAAAGAAATGATATGACACAATAGGCGAGAGAAAAAAACATGTTTTATCAAATTGACGCTTAATGGGTAAGCGAAATTTTGATTGCAGGCAAAAAAACCCTCAATGCATATTTAGCAAACATTTAGTAGACAATCACACAGCAGAGGGAGGGAGAGCAGTGTGTGTATATTTGCATGTCATTGTGTAGTGTAAGTGTAACAGTTGTTAGTGAGCAGCAGAGGGCGCCTCCTGGCAGTGGATAGATGTTATAATCATGTGACTTATAAACAAGTCCAGAGTTCATTGTCTATCTCTCTTCTCTCTTGCTTGCAGAAGGCACATGGGCATTGTCCTTGAGAGTCCAATCCGCTGACGACAACAACTGATTGTTGATTGTATGGGTAGACATAAGAGCCGGTTCTTCCGCTAATCTCAGTCAGGAGGAATGTAAACACGGGGCAAACAAGGTCAAATCAAATCAAATCAGCACAGTGCACTCAGAGAGTAGAATTTGTCCTCACCCGTGTAATTCTGTGCTTCCATTATATATGCAGGCTTAAACTGTTTTTCCATAGAGAGCACAGGGCTTCAGATATATTCCTTCACTGAATCACTGTCATTCAGTTCACCGTTTGCCGCTACTCGTGCCCTCCCCAACTGGTCGAATTTGATGAAGGAGCTGGCTGGGTCCGCTTGATCCGCTCTCTCACCTTCCTTCAATTTCTGATGCATCAGGGAACTCCACAGCCAAAAATAGAAGTCCTGAGATCATAGCCAATAATATTTCCATAGACGCATGGATTCCAATGTCCATGAGTCTCTCGTAGGTTCCAATTCTTGGGCTCCCCCTTGGCCCAATTCTTGTTGAAAAATAGTGACAATAGCACATTTAAGCCGCTTCCAAATCCATAATTTCCGTTTAGATTAAGATTCAGCAGAAGAAGAGCGACTAAACACAGACAAAAACGCAACATTGCAAAAGCTGGGAATAGGTCAGGAAGGCAGGGGAGGAGGGAAGAAAAATGCGACTGCTCTCTCTCAAGGCAAGACGGAAAGAGCACGGTGACAGGGAGCAGACGGTCATTCTCTCTCGTCAGGTCACCAGTGTGGAGGGAAAAGATCAGGCAGGGGGCACACCATATCACGTCAGGGTCACCACTGTGGAGGTAAAAGATCAGGCGAGATGTGACGAGCTGGAAGGTTGCAGGGTTTTATTACCTCCAACATAATGAGACGCACATTGTAGCTCTCTGTGCTATTGTGCTCTACTGTGCTGTTGAGACATGTCACACAAGCTCTTTTATACAGTGATACAGGAGGAGAGAATGCATGACACATTAGCATATCAGTCAATACACATGATTAGCATGTCATTGGTTGGCTCGAGGACGCATGCATACAGTCCCGTCTGACTGCCTCCTGTGGCTCTTTGTCCGTCTGTGCATTGTCCTCTGTATGCAAATTGTCTTCCGTTTCCTCCAGCCCTGCTGAGTGTGAAGAATGTCCGTGTAGAGTGTGGTGGGTCACCACAATATAATAAATATTAATAGAATATAATATAATACAGCTACAGGTTTGCAAAGACTGCTGACCCCTCCTTTAAGTGTTTGTGTCGGTGTTTGTCTACCCACCCCAAAAGCTGTAAATGTTGGGGAAGGGGAAACACTGCAAGGTGTGGTGTGCTATGCTCATAATGCTTCTGCAGGCAGGATAACTGTTACCCTTGTCATAGTCTCACTGTCTAAATCACAAACTGTCCACAGTTCCTCTTCTTGGTAAGAAATAGCTCTACGGTGGCAAGTGTTGATATTGTGGTGTTTCAGGGGTTCACACAATGATGAGAGAGGATTTGGAACATAGTAGGCATTTATTTCATCACTCCAAATTACACAGAACAGGGGGGAAGGTCATTCACACACACACACACTGACTTCACTCAGGGTGACACAGACAGGAAATCTCTCACACACAGGGAAAACAACACTATCACAATCAGACTTACAACACATTCACAACACTACAATAACAGAACACAAGAATTATAGTCGTCTATGAATCCCCCACAGTACAAAGCATGCTGGGAGGATCCCCCCGCCCCTTATCACAGCCCCGACATTACACTGCCCCCCCCCCCAGACTGATTTCTGTCCCCAGAACAATAAGTCACTCAAAAGTCCAATATGAACTTGCCTAGGCATTGCGGCGGCTGACATGCACGGGCCCATTAGTGTCCATTTGAGCTTCGACTGAGGTCTCCGGTTGGGATGGGGCCTCTGGCTTGGCCACCCGCGGGGCAGCGGGCTGGTATGGAGTGAGGCGGTTGCAGTGAAGCACCACCACCCAGTTCCTCTTCTGCAGCCTCACCCTGTACATTAAGTCCGACAGTCTCTGTAGGACCACACAAGGTCCTGACCAGTGGCTCGCCAGCTTTGGTGACAGTCCCTCTTTCCTCTCTGGGCA
Organism: Pholidichthys leucotaenia; assembly: GCA_020510985.1. Classification (NCBI taxonomy): domain Eukaryota; kingdom Metazoa; phylum Chordata; class Actinopteri; order Cichliformes; family Pholidichthyidae; genus Pholidichthys; species Pholidichthys leucotaenia. Next base: position 146,292,511 of record CM035837.1, read on the forward strand.
GAAAACCCAAACTTGATACCTGGGTACAAAGTCTCTCCCCTGGCAGCGGGAGTTGTACGCTCGCTTCTATTAACTCCCCACCACTACCAGGGTCTCCTGAACCAGTTCATGCACCGTGTGAAGACGGTCTCATAAGCAAAGCAAATAATCACACCCTGGTTTGCCCTCCATCTCCGGCTCTGGGGAAGGGCCAAACACCAAGTTCACCAGGGTGTGCAGCTCGTGTCCAAACACCAGCACTGCCAGGGTGCACTAGCTGGATTCTGAACTGCTGTCCAGTATGCCCACAGGACCAGGAGTAGGTGCAGGTCCCAGTCTCGCTGTCACTGGTCCACTAGGACGGCGAGCTGGGTGGTCAGGCTCCGGTTAAGGCGTTCAACCAGGCCGTCGCTCTGTGGGTACAGCGGGGTCGTCCGGGTCTTCCGGGCGCCCAGCCGCCTGCAGACCTCCCCGAAGAATTCTGCCTCAAAGTTCTGTCCCTGGTCACTGTGTAGTTCCTCTGGGGCGCCAAACCGGAACCGGCAGAACATCTCATCCACCAGCTTTGATGCTGTGGTGGCGGCGCTCTGATCAGGGACTGGGTATGCCTCTGGCCACTTGGCGAAATAGTCCATCACAATCAGAACATAGTGGTTCCCTCGATCCGTGGTCAGGAAAGGGCCCAGAATGTCCACCCCCACACACTCCATGGGTGCCCCCACCTGGTACTGCTGCAAGGGGGTGTGGGAGCGCTGAGTCAGTCCTTTCTGAGCCGTGCAGGTGACACGGCGGTGGACATTGAGCTCCACAACCTGATGACACCCCAGCCAATAGAATTGGGCCCGAAGATGGTGCAGGGTCTTTGTCACCCCAAAGTGGCCCACCCCACCGCTTTGTGGACAGACTGAAGCACCTTGTGGCGGAGCCGTCGGGGAACCAGCAGCTGTCAGATGTGATGCTGCCCTGATGAAGACTACCATCACCGATAGATGACACCCTCACGATAGCAGAGGTTGGACCACTGAGAATACAGGGCCTTGGTCTCTGGGTCCAGCGCAGACACAGCCTCCTAGGCGGGCCACTGGTCTGTATCCAGCCACTGCTGGACATGGGAGATGACAGGGTCTCTTTCCTGCTCAACCCAAAGCTGCTGTGTGCTGAGGGCCTCTGCGCCATCATCATTGGGGAATGCTGTCTGATGTTCTGAGGAAGAGCTGTGAGCCACTGCGCTATCCCCGGCCACAGCAGTCTGGAGAGCAGCTGCCTGTGAAACTGCTGGGTCATGATCCTCAGCCTGCTGGCAGTGTTGACAGTCCTCTACAGCACAGCGCAGCGGGGCAGGTGCAGTGCAGTGGCTTGCGACGTGATCAAGCTCCCCGCAGTGGAAGCACCCCTCCTCGCGTTGCTGTCACCCGTGCAGCTGTGGTCTGGCACAGCTTCGCCTCGTCCTTGCTCTCAGCCACAGTCTGGAAAACTCTCTGCCTTGGTGATGAAACGACAGCTGCTGGCTCCAGCATGGCCTCTACACGCTCCGCCTCTGCCACAGCTGTCTCCCCGCTGCTTGTGGCGTGAAGCTGGATGTGTTCTTGGAGCTGGGCCGGGCAGAGCCCTCGGATGAAATTCTCGAGGGCGAGCTTCTTCACCGCCTCTGGCTTGAAGTCCAGGTAGCTGCGCTGTGTCAGTAGCCAGACATCTACTGCATAGGCCCCCAGACTTTCTTGATCACATCGCCGGCAGCTGGCTAGCTGTTCCTGGACGTGGTCAGCGTGGATCGGCCTCCTGAACCACCTCACAAGTGCTCCCTGTAGCGCTGGCCAACTGTGATGTTCCTCAGGCTGGAGATCAGACAGCATGCAGAGCTCTGCCCTCCAGAGCCAGTGCAACCTGCACAGCTGTCTGTTCAGGTGTCCAGCCATTGAGCATGGCGGCCAGTTCAACCTGGACGAGATAGTCGGTGAGCGAGGTTTCACCACCAAAACGGGGAAGCTTGGTCAGTTGGCGGTACTGGGGTTGGGACGGCTGCCTTAGTGCTAATCAATGCCCTCGGCTGTAGTGGGATTGCTGGCTCGCAGTTCCCCTGCTGGCACTCGCTATCCTGCCTTGAAAAAGGCGGCACATGGGACGCATTTGTTCCATCCGGTCCGTTTCCCCATTCTTTGTGGCAAGCACCTGTGGGGACTGGTGTGTATGCTCTGCCGTCAGTTTCCATCTGGGTGATGAGCTGTTTGAGATGGTGAATCTGTGCCTCGATTCTTGCTTCCATCTCTCAACATCTCACTTCTGACACCAGTGTGACATTTCAAGGGTTCACACAATGATGAGAGAGGATTTGGAACATAGTAGGCATTTATTCCATCACTCCAAATTACGCAGAACAGTAGGGAAGATCATTCACACACAGACTCACTTCACTCAGGGTAACATAAGCATGTAATCTCTCACACCAGGGAAAACAACATTATCACAATCAAACTTATAACACAGTTACAACACTACAACAATAATGCTCAGAACACAAGAAATATAGTCATCTATGAATCCTCTGTGGCACAAAGCATGCTGAGAGAATCCCCCCTCCGCTCCTTATCACAGCCTCGGCATTACACTATGATAATTTAATGAATAAACATTAGTCCTGTCAGAACAAATGTTTTATTCACCACAACTGATTAATGACAACATAAAATGACTTAAAGTGACACTCCACTAAAAATCAAGTTTTTTTTAACATGTCTGTAACATGTTTTTTTATGACTTACAAGACATATCAAGAATAAAATTGCTCAAATGTCTCCTGTTTTTTTGCTGTAAAGTTTCACTTAAGCCCCGCCTGCTGCAAAAAGGCAGTTGAGACAGAACACTTTTGGCGATGTAACTATTCGTGGTGCAGTCACGCAGGTAGTGTTGATTATATCAGGACACTCTGGCCTAACTGACGTTATCCTGCAGGTTAGTTAGCATTTTTTTTTTTTAACAAACTGCTTTGAAAACTTGACCCAAATTAAGATGGATTTTACCATTAAACTGCTTTTAAGGATCAATGCATTTTCAGTCATTATCCTGGGCCACTGAGCATACAATTGGGCATGCCCTTCAACCAGTAAATCTTTTTATCACAGAATTTATTCTGATAATGTAGTGCTAGCCACTGTTAGCCTTGTAGTGTGTGGTTGGGCCTAGTAATCACTGATTCTGGAATTGAAGGGGGAGGTGAAAATATTTTGACATGAAACTGAAAGGGATTTTGTAGAAAAAGGGCGTAAGATACCATTTTAGATAATGTAGATTTGAGATGAGATGAGATTCAACTTTATTGTCATTACACATGTATGAATACAAGGTAACGAAACGTGACTTGGCATTTGGGCACGCTCTGCAGAGCGCATCCAAGGCCGGGGCAGCCCTTATATAAACTGATTTGTTTATATAAGGGATTTATATCCACTGGAGTGCATCTTTAAGAATAATGGTGGTTAATCCACAGGTGACCCGATTAAGCTTCATCCACATTCAACAGCTGCATTCACCTCAGTTGATGCTATTTAGAAGGAAGGACAAGGGGAAAAAAAAAACAAAAAAAAAAACCCATTTTACATCATTCCAACTTTTTGGCATGAGAAAATCTAGCATGAATTACCTCTCTTAAACCATCTGAACATTAGCTGAGCTTATTTCATATCAGGAGCAAGACTGTGACTATGACAGCAGCAGGGTGAACTAAGACAGAGGAGAGAGGAGGCACAGGTGACCAGAGGGAGAGCAAGGGACAGCACTGATGACTAGAGAGAGACAGAGAGGTGGCACAAAAAGTTAGAGATATTTAGCTTTCATGTGAAATTTATATAACATGTAAAAAGTTCATGCGACAGTGATGTTATATCATGAAAGTAGGGCATTTAAGTAGAAGCAATTCGGCAATTTCCTCATCTCAAACACTTTATTGAAACAAAAGCCAACAACAGTGGTGGGTATACCACAACAAAAAATGTCAATGTCTGAATAACTTGTCATGTGCCCTTGAGCATCAATTACAGTTTGACAACATCTCATGCTGTTCACAAGTTGACTTATTGTCTGGTGAGGCATGGCATTCCACTCTTCATGAAGGGCAGCCCTCAGGTCATTGAGGTTGTGGGCTGCAGGGTTATGAGCCTCTACACGGCGACTCAGCTGATTCCATAGGTTTTCTATGGGATTCAGGTCTGGAAAAACTGCAGGCCACTCCATCTGAGGCACCCCAGTCTCCAACAGCCATTCCCTAATGATGCGACCTCCATAAGCTGGAGCATTGTCGTCCATGAAGATGAAATTAGCCCTGTGTTGTTCATGCAGGGGCACAATGACTGGATTAATGATGTCGTTCAGGTAGTATCGGCTTGTCACTGTACCATTCACAAGCTGTAGGGAAGTTCTGTATTGACTAGACACCCCTGCCCAGACTGCAACATGGTGACAACAGTGACTGGTGCATAGCAGTCTCCTTGATGTCTCCAACATCGTTGGTGGCCACCATTTCTGATCAATGTGAATCGACTTTCATCAGAGAACAGCACTGAAGCCCACTAGTCCCTTGTCTGGCGTAAATGCTCCCTGGCTCATGCAAATGATGACGCCTGTGCCTGATGGTGTGGTCAGGTATCCTTGCAGGTCGTCTAGCACAGACCATGCTGATGTAAACAGTTTCAAATAGTCTGACGTGACACTGGGGTGCCTCTCACCTCCTTTAAATGTGCCTGGAGTTGAGTGGCATTCACCATCTGGGTCTGCAGGGCACTGTTCACAATGGTCATCAGCATGGGATATGGCCACAGGATGTCCACTTCTATGCCTTTCTGTGATTCTTTGTCTCTCTGTTGCAATCTGCTGATAACACACTGCGACACTCTCAGCTCAGTGGCCACTTTCCTATGAGAACATCCTATTTGAAGCCTCGCAATGGCGAGGTACTGTTGATCAGTTGTGAGGTGTCATCTTGATCTCATGTCAAAATGTGAACAGCATGATGAAGAGGACTGTTTAAATACCAATTCTAATTGAACCAGAAAATTTATTGGTCGATTCATGGATCAAACACCAGTTGTGAATTTTGCTCTTAGCACCTTGTTAGAGAACAGGAAGTTATGCAAAAAGTATTGAAACATTGAATAGTTGGACATGTGCATTCAAAAGGTTAGAGAAGGTCAAATTAAGTTAACCTGTAAAGGTTATAGTGCTTTTTAAAAAAAAAAAAAAATATATATATATATATAGTTATAGTGCATTTTAGGTGCAACCTGAAATTTCACTCGAAAGCCGAATATCCCTAACTTTTTGAATTGTGCATGTTCCTGATGTCAGAATTTGAAATTACAGTGCGTCCGGAAAGTATTCCCAGCGCTTCACTTTTTCCACATTTTACGTTACAGCCTTAGTCCAAAATGGATTAAATTTTTTTTCCTTAAAATTCTACACACAATACCCTATAATGACAACCTGAAAAAAGTTTTTCTTAGACTTAGGAAACCAGGCACCGCTCATCACCAGGCCAATACCATCCCTACAGTGTAGCATGGTGGTGGCAGCATCATGATGTGGGGATGTTTTTCAGCAGCAGGAACTGGGAGACTAGTCAGGGTAGAGGGAAAAATGAATGCAGCAATGTACAGAGACATCCTGGATGAAAACCTGCTCCAGAGTGCTCTTGACCTCAGACTGGGGTGACGGTTCATCTTTCAGCAGGACAACAACCCTAAGCACACAACCAAGACATCAAAGGAGTAGTTTCAGGACAACTCTGTGAATGTCCTTGAGTGGCCCAGACCAAGCCCAGACTTGAATCCAATTGGACATCTCTGGAGAGATCTGAAAATCGTGGTGCACACACTTCCCATTCAACCTGATGGAGCTCTGGAGGTGCTGCAAAGAGGAATGGGCAAAACTGCCCAAAGATAGGTGTACCAAGCTTGTGGCATCATATTCAAAAAGACTTGAGGCTGTAATTGCTGCCAAAGGTGCAGCAACAAAGCGTTGAGCAAAGGCTGTAATACTTAAGAGCATATGATTTCTTAGTTGTTGTTTTTTTTTTTTTTGATTAATTTGCAAAAACCTAAAAAAAAAAAAAATCACATCATCATGGGGTATTGTGTGTAGAATTTTAAGGAGAAAAAAATGAATTTAATCCATTTTGGAATAAGGCTGTAATATAAAATGTGGAAAAAGTGAAGCGCAGTGAATACTTTCCAGATGCACTGTAATCCATGAAAAAGGCAATAACTGGGACCTTTTAAGCCAAGTTTTTAAACAACACAGTGATGAGACAAAACAATTTAGTCCACTTTTAATTGTTTTTTCAAAAGGAGCCCCCCCCCCCCGACAGATATCAGCATACACCCTGAGTGACGACACAATCAACACTCAGTAAAAAGTCTGAAATGTTCCACCTAAAACAGGAGGAGAAAATTGACCTGCAGAAACTCAGAGAACACTGTTTAAATGTTTGCTGCACTCACAGCTGCCACTGTACCATGATAAAGCAAACCTCTTCTAAAAAAAATTAAGGCTTTACAGACCTCAGGCCTGTTGTGACTGGGAGGAAAAAACGTGAAAAGCATTTCCATCCACACATCGATAGACCATTAGATAAGGCACAGTGGTGTGTAGATAACAGAACACGGTTTGATCAAAGAAAATCTATCCCAATATTGCAAATTATTTAAAAAAAAACAACAACTCAAAATAAAAGATTAAACAAATTAATTAAAGCACTGATATGAAATTATTCCGGCCTCCTCTGTGGCAGTTTGTGAAACATCCTTTAAAGCATAATTACTCATCTTTTTGTACCTTCAACAGAAAAGGTGATAGAAAAGGTCCTTTAAAATGACCCACAGTTCAGTCCTGTTAGTGTTCTAACAGTGACGATCTGTCTAGAGCAGTAAACTGCATCCTTATCGTTGACCATTTTATTTTAGTGATGAGATCTGAACACATGACCAACAGCAGGGACAGAAATCTACTGATCCGTCCCAGCTGCCCTCTTGGTTCGTTTCCGTGGTGGTGTCTTGGGAGAAGCTTTGTCTGCAAGAGAGGAAGTAAAGATCAGATGTGGAATAAAATAAAAGATGATAAGCACACGACAAATGATTCAAGGAGTGCTGTTATGACAACATACTCATGACGTTGAGTGTCTCCTGAGGAATCCAGCTGATGTCTACGTCGTTTATACCAGTGGTTCCCTTCTCTATTTTCACAGGGATCCTCCTCTTCTACAAAAAAAGAGAAAGCATGCTAACCTCCATGACATAATCTTGAGCTGCCAGAAATGTCACAAAACATCACTTCAATTAAAAGGCTTCTTCTCTCATCTCTTTTCTAGCACAAAAATATCTTATCGCTCCCATTTACTGCACTTTTTCCACATTTTGACAGTTTTCACAGGTTGTAATGGAATGTTTGTGATGTACTTTGGCCAAACTGCCTTTAATTATTTAATTATTACAGCATAATTTACAATCATCTTTGGCAGCCTTCCTCAGAATGGTTCTTTTCAGTACCCATCTCTTTAAATGCCCAAAAGCTGCCATTAACTCCGCCTTCCCTCTTTCATCACTATTGCTAATCTTAGCTGGCAAGCTCTTAGCTCCAGTAGCAAGCTTGAGGCAACTAATGTACATTCACCTTACATAATGAATGAAATAAAGTATCACTAGTGAAAAGGAGTGTGGTTTCAGTGGTCGATAGGATATGATTGGCCCCTGGAGTACAATAGGCACATAATCATTCATGAATGAATGAATAGTGGCCTAAGGCGGGTAAGCTGACACTAGCTAGCTGCCTTGGGTCTCGGATAGAAAAATAAAACTATAGTAAACCAAGTTAAAATAATGTCTAAGAATGACTTAAATGGTCAAGTGTTGGTACAGTGGTGTGAAAAAGTGTTTGCCCCCTTCCTGATTTCTCTTTTTTTTGTACGTTTGTCACACTCAAATGTTTCAGATCATCAAACAAATTTAAATATTAGACAAAGATAACAAGTAAACACAAAATGCAGTTTTTCAATGAAGGTGTTTATTATTAAGGGAAAAAAAAATCCAAATCTACATGGCCCTGTGTGAAAAAGTGATTGCCCCCCCCCCCGTTAAAACACAAATTAACTGTGGTTTATCACATCTTTGGAAAGCTGAGTTCAGTTTCTCTAGCCACACCCAGGCCTGATTACTGCCACACCTGTTCTCAATCAAGAAATCACTTAAATAGGACCTGCCTGACAAAGTCAAGTAGACAAAAAGGTCATCAAAAGCTAGACATCATGCTATGATCCAAAGAAATTCAGGAACAAATGAAAAACAAAGTAACTGAGATCAGTCTGGAAAATGCTATAAAGCCATTTCTAAAGCTTTGGAACCCCAGTGAGCCACAGTGAGAGCCATTATCCACAAATGGCGAAAACATGGAACAGTGGTAAACCTTCCCAGGAGTGGCTGGTTGACCAAAATTACCCCAAGAGTGCAGTGACGGCTCATCCAAGAGGTCACAAAAGACCCCACAACAACATCCAAAGAACTGCAGGCCTCATTTGCCTCAGTTAAGGTCAGTGATTATCACTCCACCATAAGAAAGAGACTGGGCAAAAATGTCCTTCATGGCAGAGTACCGAGACAAAAACCACTGCTGAGCAAAAAGAACATAGAGGCTCGTATCAGTTTTGCCAGAAAAAATCTTGATGATCCCAAGACTTCTGGGAAAATACTCTGTGGATTGACGAGACAAAAGTTGAACTTTTTGGAAGGTGCGTGTCCCATTACATCCGGGATAAAAATAACAGCATTTCAGAAAAGGAACATCATACCAACAGTAAAATATGGTGGTGGTGGTGTGATGGTCTGGGGCTGTTTTGCTGCTTCAGGACCTTCCATTTACCACTTGCTATGGTAAATGGAACCATGAATTCTATTGTCTACCAAAAAATCCTGAAGGAGAATATCCGGCCATCTGTTCGTGACCTCAAGCTGAAGCGCACTTGGGTTCTGCAGCAGGACAATGATCCAAAACACACCAGCAAGTCCACCTCTGAATGGCTTAAGAAAAACAAAATGAAGACTTTGGAGTGGCCTAGTCAAAGTCCTGACCTGAATCTGATTGAGATGCTGTGGCATGACCTTTAAAAGGCGGTTCATACTCGAAAACCCTCCAATGTGGCTGAATTACAACAATTCTGTAAAGATGAGTGGGCCAAAATTCCTCCACAGCGCTGTAAAAGACTCATTGCCAGTTATCGCGAATGCTTGATTGAGTTGTTGCTGCTAAGGGTGGCCCAACCAGTTATTAGGTTTAGGGGGCAATCACTTTTCACACAGGGCCATGAAGGTTTGGATTTTTTTTCCCTTAATAATAAAGAACTTCATTTAAAAACTGCATTTTTTGTTTACTTGTGTTATCCTTGTCTAATATTTAAATTTGTTTGATGATCTGAAACACTTGTGTGACAAACATGCAAAAAAATGAGAAATCAGGAAGGGGCAAACACTTTTTCACACCACTGTAGATGGACAAGAGACAAGGAGTCCAGTGGGGGTGAATAGAATTTATAGAAAATAGCATAGCATTCAAAGCCAGCCAGACTGACAGTTAAGCTAATGCCAGACGGCCTATCTGTCAGCCTCTCCCCTGCTGAGGTGAGCCCCAATGCGGCGTAATGACCGCCTATCTAATGCTAATGGTTTGATGGTGCATCATAGCAAAATTATAACCAAATAAGCCAGAATTACGTGAGATATTATCAACTGTGGATTAGTGAACCAGGTGGAAATAGGGATGCTTATTAGGGTGACTAAAATTGAAAGAAAATAACATTACAAACCGTGCTTGGTAAGCTAACTTCCTACTGGCACTGTTAGCTCTGAAGCTAATGCTTGAGCCTCATTCTGACCCCAGAATAACATGAAGGTCACCTCAAAAACAGTATACCTTTGTGTAAACAAGGTGTATTGGCCCAAAATTCCAAAACAAAGGGAAAAAATTGTGGTAACAGATTGAACTGAAGAAAGACTAAAGGTGTAACACAGAACTGACAATTCATACTGTATGCTTTAAAATAACAGTCAAACAGGGTGGGGTAATTTTTGACTCCAGAGGACAAAAGGTGTTAGGCCATCGGGAGGACATTCTAAGGGTTAAGAGGATTGACTGAACACACCATTCTGGAGTCCAGAACCTGGTATATCCCGAAGAGCACCAAGGCCACCAGACCAACCAGGAACACGTACATGAACATTCTGCAAAGCAAATAAAATGCTCATGAAACAGCAAATACACCTGGTGCACAAACAAATGAGCAAGATGACTTTTAGCTTCAAGACTTATTGGACAGTTTAAATTGCCTTTCAGTGTGAATTGAGGATGAAGTGGTGTCTTTTGCTCGACTAATTTGCTGCTGACAGTTCCTGCACGTCTCACGCCAGCAGACACAGTCGTGAAAACTAATCTCATTGTGCCAGTTTCACACCTCTGTTAGCAGGTTTTCACATGTGCTGCAATAATCTAGGAGAGCTGCAACTGTGAAGTCGGAGAGAGCCTGCTGAACAAAGAGTGGAACAATAATTTAAAGTAAGGATTTATTAATGATAAGAATCTCAAAAATAAATGTAATGTGGCTTAATGGTGTTAAATGCCAAGCTTAAGTCCACTAGCAAAGCTCTGACTTAGGTATCTTTGCCTTCCAGATGAGTCAGGATGAGGTGATACTGTTTTTAATTTTTTGAGTGGTTTTGTTGTAGAAACAGCATTTGTTTTTATGTTTACATGAAAATGATGATAAAGGGATCATCATCATCATCGTCGTCATCACTTCCATGCATATTACCACTAAGTGTCCTTGGTTGCAATATACAATAAAGCTATAATAATTTTATCTTTTGCTTCCTGAGTCAACAAGAAGATCCTAAAAGCAGCATTATGAGTTATTTTATTTTATTGTTTCTTTTGACTGTGGTTCTATATTGTTTTTGTGTTAGTGCCCTACTTCCTGCTTTTATGTTGTCATGTGTGTTTTCTTGTTGTACAGCACTTTGTGTAGCGAGTGTTGCTTTTAAAGTGCTTTATAAATAAAGTTGATTGATTGTCTGATTGATGGCACATGCAACATATGAGCCATTTTGAAGGTGGAAGTATGATGGGGATTTAAATTACTGGCCTATTAATTTCATTATGGCTTTGTGGATGCCTTTAATGTTTCCGTGAGTGGTTAGGTAAGGTTTTTGGACTAACATTCTACGTTAATGAGCCTTGATGAAGAAAAAAAAAATCACCATATGTATGCAACAAAAAATGTAATAATTAGGGGTATGCCATATTGTATCGTTCATGATAATATGGTATAGAGTAAATTTTGATACCGGTGTAAAAATGAATATCGCGATATTTGGGGTCTGCTGCATTATGACGTCACACTGTTACGCTGCTGACAGAAGTTACGCGTTACCATAGAAACAGCAAAACAATCATGGCGCGGGAAAGCTGACACTCCTCTGTCTGCATCCAGTTGAGTGGAAATATTTAAGTTTCAGTTTCTGTTTCAGACTGCTGCCATGTAAAAAAAAAAAACAAAAACAAAAACGGTGCAGCAATGTGGATAATCAGCCTGCATTTTTTCCGCACGTCAACAACACCGCTGGAGTGGTGTTAACATTTGACAATATGCTGGTTGAAGTGTATGTAGTTGTATTTTCGTTCAGTTTTAGCTCCTTCATATTGATTTTATTCAACCACCTGAAGAGGAAAAAAAAAACCCATCCTTTCAGTGCCACGAGAGCCAGAAAGCCCCAGAACAGGTCCGTGCAAAGAGTTACAATGCAGGTAAAGTGATTGGGCATAAAACTCAACATCTGTGGGCACTTAAGATGTCACAATTTACATTATTCTCTGGTATTTGATACAGAACAAAAAATATTTTAAACTAAATCTGAGCTGCTGTTTATAAACTGGAAAAATACGAGTTTTCATTTTGTTTTTCCTGAATATGTCGACAGTAAATGATGCTGATCTGTGAAACTGTCCTTTTCCATACATTTAAAAGAAAAAACAATCTATTTTGAAATATCATGAAAAATATCACCATCATGAAAATTCACAGCAGTATCATATCATTTTTAGGCAATATTGCCCAGCCCTAGTAATAATGGCCACTCAAGAGGACGATATCATTCAGCTTTTTAGAGCCTACACTGATTGAGTCATTTAAGTTTTGGTTGTAGTTTTCCTTCTAGTTTTGGAGAGGAAAAAAATAAATACAAAAAAAAAAAAAAAAATCAAGTGATTACGGCCCAGTATGAGACATTAATTTTATTGAATGAAATGGATTTTTATTTCACTTTTTATTTTATTTATGAATTTTATTTTTTTACTGTGGTTCTTGTGTTGGCACCCTTTGTGTTAGTGCCCTGCTTTTATGTTCTCTTGCTGTACAGCACTTTGTGTAACGAGTGTTGCTTTTAAAGTGCTTTATGAATAAAGTTGATTGATTGATCACCTTGTCTAAAAATTATTCCATTCATTCATAGAATAGGAAATGGCACAACCAAAAAAAGGAAAAAAAATAAAGCTTACGTTTCTCCATCCAGTCCCTCCTCTCGCTCAGTGATGGTGACGGTTTGGTTGTAAATGGCAGACTGGTACACGTTACCCTGATGAAACACAGCAAAATACAAAAAAGAAAATGCAATTAGCACAATGTGTGCCTTAAAGTAAAATTTAAATTTGGATGCTGCTCTTGAAAAAAATGCCAACGAGAGAGAGAGAGAGAGAGAGATTTGATTTTTCAACACACCTTTATTGTCACAAATTCAACAGAAAAACACAACAACTAAAACAACTAAAAGAAGCAATGGAAAAGAAAAATGTCTCACTGACAAGAAATCAAAGACACAAGTAACCAAACAAGGAAAACTAAAACAAAAAACTTGCTTCTTACATCAGGATTATACCATAGATAATTTTCCCCTCCTTAACACAACACAGGATGTGCTTAAAGCACCACATAGCCTCAAAGGTTTCAACATTCTGCATCAGATGATAGTAATTGTAATCAATCACTATTCGAGCCTTAATCATGCCAACCAGCATGTCTTTTACATTACAATCCAGCAGTTGTTCAATTTTTCTTTTCCTACTAACATAAATAGCCATTTTAGCCTGACCCAGGATGAAATTTAAGAGTTCACTCTTTTTCTTAGTCCTCTGTCTATATGGAAAGCCCAAGATAAAAATCTGCTGGGAAAAGACTTCTCCAAACAGATAAAACAGCTTCCCCAAAAAAACAAACAACAATTGCAGTCTGTTACAGTCCAGAAAACAATGGAACACAGTTTCTTTCTGAGGACAAAATGGACAAACCTCAACAACATTTGGGTTTAAAAGAGAGATAAAAGCATTTACAGCCACAGCACCATGTAAAACTCGCCATTGTAGGTCTCCAACCTTCTTAGTTAACGGTGGTTTATAGAGTGCTCTCCAGGCAGGCCTCACCTCAGGACCCAGACCCAAGTGTTTCCTCCATGGTGTATCAGCTCGACCTTTTAACTTATTCACATTTAGAATTTTCACCAAAAGTCCATACATTTTTTTACCAGGAGAGTCACAAATGTTAATGTGCTCAGAGTTTAAAAACACACCAGTGCCATCTTTAAAATCAGGAGATAAAATACTAAAAGGAAAAGGTTCATCAGCAGTTTGTACAGAGTTTTCGCAGTGTAAAACAATAGCAGAGTGTTCTTCTGCAGACAGGCAGTCTCTCCAATCTTTCAACAAGTTCATTATAACTCTGACTGAAGAGACGCCAAGAGCCGAGCACAGGGCAACAGCATTGTCCAAGTTAGGACCACATAAATTCACCAAATGTCCCAGCGTTGTAACCTTTGCAAAAATAAACTTTTTTAAAACAGAAGGTCCTAAAACATTGCCCACATCAAAACGGGTCCCGAACACAAGTGGTTCCTTTAAAAGCCAGAAAGGCGACAAGGAAGCCTGGGGAGAGTTCTTTTTAAAAAGTCCCCAGATTTTAAAAGCACTTTGGTAAAACTGGGGAAGTTCTGGGAGTTTTTGGCCCCTTAAATCCATTAAAAGCAGCGACTCCTCTAGTCCAAGCCCTCCACAGCGAGCCAGGACAGCCCTGGCAATAGGTCTCCACACAAGGTCAAGGGGGCCACTCAGCAGTCGCTGAATGAACTGCAGGCGAAAGACAGCCCCCCTGCTGGCCAGATGGATGAGCCCTTGACCACCTTCTTCCCTCGGTAAAAACAGGATACTCTGTGGAACCCAGTGAAGACGGTCCCAGAAAAAGTCCACGACTATAGATTGCACTCTGGCCAGCAAATTGGGTGGAGGGTCCAGACAAGACAGTCGATGCCACAGCATTGAAGCAATCAAGTTGTTGATAATTAAAACACGACCTCTGAAGGACAAGTTTGGCAGAATCCATTTCCATTTTTTTAGTCTTCCTTCAGTTTTTTCTAAAAAACACTCCCAATTTTTCTCAGTAAAAGTCTGATTTCCTAAAAACACACCAAGATATTTAAAACCACCTTGTGTCCACGAGAGGCCACCAGGTAGGGCAATTTTTTGTGGTCTCCCCCCCACCACAACAGCTTCACTCTTACCCCAATTCACTCTCGCTGAGGAGCACTCACCAAAAAGATTAACAGTTCTTAAAAGGTAGTCTACATCATTTTGATTTCTTGTAAAAACAACAACGTCATCAGCATAGGCAGACACTTTAAAAACAGAGTCAGAGTTGGGGACTTTAAAACCAGTGAGGCATTGCCTTAGTTTACAAAGGAGGGGCTCAATGGCAAGAGAGTACAGCATACCTGAGAGGGGGCAGCCCTGTCGGACACCCCTCTCAACTTTGAAAGGAGCACTCAAACCACCATTAATCTTAAGAATACTCTCAATGTCTCTATACAAAGCCTGGATCATGGCGATGAACCCTGAGCTGAAACCAAAGGCCTCTAATGTCTGCCAAAGGTATGGATGTTCAACTCGGTCAAACGCCTTTTCTTGGTCTATTGAAATAAGACCAAGTTCTTTGACCAATGAGCTGGAGAGGTCCAAAACATCACGAATTAAAAAAATGTTGTCTGTAACCAACCTACCAGGTACACAGTAGGTCTGGTCTACATGGATGACCTGCTCCATCGCCTTCCTCAGTCTGGTAGCCAACACTTTGGAGAGAATTTTGTAGTCAGTACAGAGGAGGGCCACCGGACGCCAGTTCTTAATGTCTTTCAAGTCGCCTTTTTTTGGAAGGAGGGTGAGGACTGCTCTCCTACAACTTAGGGGCAGGTGACCCTTCCGCAGACTGTCAGACAGTACTTCCAGCAAGTCCTCACAGATCTCAGACCAGAACGCCTTGTAGAACTCCGCTGGTAGGCCATCTATCCCTGGGGCTTTTCCACACTGAAGAGACTGGACAGCCACTGCCAGTTCTTGCAGAGTGATCCCGCTCCCCAGCTCCGCATTCACGCTAGCCATCACTTTTGGCAAGTCCGTCAAAAAATGACTCAGTGCATGTGGATTCTCAACAAATTCCTTCTTAAAGAGATCCTTGTAGAAAGCAACTGCAAAGCGACGGATCTCCGCAGACTCATGGATCGGCCGCCCGTCCTCGGAGCTGAGAGAGTGGATCATCCTCCTCTGACCATTCTTCCTCTCCAGACCAAAGAAAAAATGAGATGGAGCGTCCATTAGTGCGATGTTCTGGAACCTACTGCGTACCACAGCGCCCCTGGCAGCCACACCCAGTAGGTCAGTTAAAACAGACTTTTTGCCATTGAGGGCCTCAAAATGTCCTCTTTCTCCTGTGGAGCCTGCCAAAGACTGCAGCTCCACTACTTCTCTCTCCAGGTCCCTGACAGACCTGGCCAAGTCTCCAGAGACATTGCGAGTATACTGTAGGCACAGATTCTTTATTTGGCTCTTCCCTACATCCCACCACTGCTGCAAAGAACTAAAATTTGATTTTGTCAATTTAAAATTACTCCAAAAAAACATAAAAGCAGTTTTAAAACTGTTATCCGATAAAAGTGACGTGTTAAAATGCCAGTATGCACTACTGCACTTTATATTCTTGATAAAAACACAACACTGAACCAGGGAATGATCTGTGAAGCCAACAGGGACTATAAAAGCACTTTTAAAAATGCTAAAATGGTGCTTAAAACTGTAAACCCTATCCAGTCTAGCTAAGGACAAAATATTGTCCTTTCTATGGCTCCACGTGTATTGTCTAGCCTTGCCATGAAAATTCCTCCACACATCACACAGATCATGAGCTTCTATGAAACCTTTTAAAACTCTTTGGGATGCAGCATGTGGCTCTGGGTGATTCCTATCCATAAGAGGATTTTCTGTACAATTAAAATCACCTCCCACAAATAAAAAGTCATCATTACTGCAATTTTTGATCGTATCATCTAAAATATTTAAAAAGGCCAATCTTTCTGTGCCTACGGTTGGAGCATACACATTTATAAAAACAACTTTCACATTCTCAAAAACAGCTCGAACTTTTAAAATGTGGCCTGCAATTATCTCATCAATGTCATAAGAAAGTGGAATAAAATCTCGAGAAAATAAAATACCCACCCCACCACATTTGCTGCTTCTATGACTAAGAATAATTTCACCCCGAAATTCCCTCCTCCAGTCAGCAGCATTGTCCTCAGAACTATGAGTCTCCTGAACAAACAGAACATTAATTTTCTTGCATTCTGCAAGAGTAAAAACACTCGCTCGCTTGGACATTTCTCTTGCTCCATTGATGTTGAGCGTGCCAAAATTAAAACTACACATGTGTATAAGAGGGCAAAGCCAATACAAAAACAGAAAAGAAAGAATGAGCGATAAAAGACTAATCATCCTGGGCAATTTGGTTCTTAACTTTTAGTACAAGCTTTTTTAGTCTGTAGATCTCCTGATCAGTAAAACTTTCCTGCTCAAGCTCTCCCCTATTTTTCATGTAGGCCCGAGCAGAGTCAACAAAGCGTTTTAGATCGGGGAAGAAGCTTTCAACTTTAACCATTCTGACCCCCTTAGTGTCCTGCAAAAACTTCTGTATTTTTGTGAAGGGGTAACCGCCTCCACTGGCCACATCATCACTGCTTTCACCATCACTCTCTATCTCAGACCCAGCATAAGAATCTGGCTGAGATAGAGAAACCTCAGAACTGTCTTTGACAACCCTTTTTACTTTGACCCTCTGCTGTTTGGTTTCCAAATTCTTCCGCTTGATGGGGATTTTACATAACTCTTCATCTATTTCGATGTCATCCTCATCCTCCAACACTGACTCAGCCACCCTGGTAGCTGTCTCTTCCTGCTTCTCGCTCACCCTGTGCTGTGCTTTTATATTCATCTTTCTGGTCCCACCATCTACCTGGGCCTCATTTGGCTCCTCTGTCTGATCCTCAGCGTGATCCCTCTCGGTAATCTCACCCTTGTCTGCAATGTTGGTCTGTGCAGCAGCCCCGCGATGTGCTTTAACTGTTGTTGCTGTTTCAGTTATGATCGACAGGCCGGCTGCGGAGGGCGGCAAAGCCGTCCCGCCGCCAGACAGCCTCGCGGCCTCGGCCGAAGCGCCGCCGCCAGACGGCCCCGCGGCTTCGGCCGAAACGCCCGACGGCGCGGCAGCGCCGTCAGCCTCGGAGGGCGGCAAAGCCGCTCCGTCACCAGACTGCCCCGAGGCCGCACTAGCGGCCTCCCCCGAGTGATCACCCCCCACTCCCTGAGGGCATGATCAAATCAAATGTCCCTCCATTCCGCAGCCGAAACACTTCATATTATCGGAGGTGACGTGGATGGTATAATCAAAGCCGTCAATCCGGTATTTAAACACGAGGTTGAGGCTTTCCTCGCTATTCTTTAATATCATGAGCACCTGTCGCCTAAAAGACATGACATGCTTTAAACGCGGGGACTTACAACCGAGAGGGATGTGCTTAATCGGGGACAAAAGCTGCCCGTGTCTCGACAGCTCCTTCTCCAACAGCTCATTCTTTAAAAATGGTGGGACATTTGAGATGGTAATTCTCTTCGCGGGATTCACCAGAGACAGAACAGGAACCAGTGTGTCTTTAATCACAACCCCGCTCTCCACTACCCGGTTAACTTTTTCAATACTATCCAGGAAAATCACCACGGCACTATTCATTCTAGAAGCTGATCTAATGCTTTCATAACCGACCAGCTCCCCCACAGCCAGACTACATTCCTCCACCGAGCAGCTGACAGCCGGTGTCAGTTTGACAGCATGGCGGCGTGTCAGCTGCTCAAAACCGGAGCCTCGCTCCAAAACCATGCTGACCAGCAGAGCTGGCAGCAGAAACCCCCCTCCCAAAACGCCTACCCCACCCCAGCTACAGAAGACAACAAAAATTAAGATTATTTAACAAAAAAACACCTTAAACACCAAAAGATAGAGAAAAGTTTGAAATAATTCACTCACGCTGTCACACGCTCTCAGCTCGCACTCACGACCACACCCACTCAGAGAGAGAGAGAGAGAGAGAGAGAGAGAGAGAGAGAGAGAGAGAGAGAGAGAGAGAGAGAGAGAGAGAGAGAGAGAGAGAGAGAGAGAGAGAGAGAGAGAGAGAGAGAGAGAGACTTTTGAAAAAGGCTTTATTGTACATTTCAAGAATGCAAAAAGACCAATATCACTGGCCCAAGTGTGTCACATCTCAAAAGTGCAAACATAACTCATCCCCCTGACCCACAGAGCACAAAACGTTCCCTACAGTCCATCTATTGATGAATGCCTCCAAATTGTCCACCATTTGATAGTAAGAGAACTCCACCTGTAGTCTGGCTTTCAACAAGACCTTGAAAGCAGACACAGGATCCACATTGCCAGCGTTGCTAGCCCGATTTTTCCTCGTCAGCCAGATGGCAAGTTTAGCAGTACCAGATAGGAAGTTCATCAAAGTGTGGGCAGTCTTCCTTGCCACTTTATACCTTGGACCGTAAATGAACAGACCAAAAGAGAAACGTTCACCCAAAGCCTGAAACCACTCGCGCAAAATATCAAAAAGTCCAGAAAAACGAAAACATTGGACAAACCATTCCGGACCATTCCGGTTCCGGTTCCGCCGGACCGGCGGCGCCACACGAGTCGGCTGCCTGTTGCAACAGCCTTTTTTTTTAATCTTCCTTCTTCTTTCTACACCTTTCACTCTATATATATCACGGACGCACGGATCGCCCCGGGGGTCTCCCGGGTCGGCGGACGGAGCCACGGTTTGCAGCGGGAGACGCTACAGCGGGGAGGAGCTAGTGCTAGCTAGCACTTGGCCGCCGCCCGGAGCTAATGGGAAACTCGACATACCGGGAGCTGTAGCGAAAACGACGCGGGTGCCGGGCTGGAGTTTAGGAGGCGTGCAAGAAATATAAGACAGAATAATAAAGAGCGATGGCAAGAACCAAGCAGACCGCCCGTAAAATCTACTGGAGGAAGAAGCCCCCCAGGAGACAGCTAGCCACCAGGGCTGCTCGGAGAGGCGCTCCGGCCACCGGCAGAGTGAAGAGGCCTCGCCGCCACAGGCCCGTGGCTCTGAGAGAGATCTGTCGCTGCCAGAAATCCACGGAGCTGCTCATCCGTAAGCTGCCCGTCCAGCGCCTGGTGAGGGAGATCGCTCAGGACTTCAAGACCGTCCCGCGTTTCCTGAGCTTCGCCGTCATGGCTCTGCAGGAGACCAGCGAGGCCCACCTGGTGGTCTCTTCTTTGCTAAGGGGGTCACCATCATGCCCAAAGACTTCCAGCTGGCCCGCTGCATCCGCGGAGAGAGAGCTTAGACTTTCTGCTGCACATTCACCAACCAACCATAATGCTCTGCACTGTGTGTCTATATATACTGTATATATTTATAGTAATATGGACATATGTTTAGTAGATGTTGTTTTTTCTTGCCTTCTGATTATTGCTCTGAGTGTTGCTATCCCTCTGCTGTTGCAATCCTGGAATTTCCCCATTGTGGGACTAATAAAGGCTTATCTTATCTTATCTTATCTTAAACAAATGCTCCAGGGTCTCAACTTGGGAACAAAACAAACATTCCCCCCCACAGTCAGATCAAGGCGTGCTCTGTATTTATTCGTAGCTATTGCCCCATGCACAATCCTCCACTGGAGATCTGCTGTCCGTTTCTCAATAGGTAGCTTGTACATGCACCGCCAGCTGCCTTTCGGGGAGACCTCTGGGCTCAAAAAACCCGCCCACCTCGACTCAGTGACATCCATCAGAGAGCGCAGATTCAGAACCTTCATACAGATGTGATACATCGCCCTTGTCCCGACAAACTGGAACTTGCCCAGGCGAGGAATTCTGAAGGTCAGCAGGTGATCCTCTCCTCCCTGCCACTCCCCCACAGCTGGAGTTATGGAAATTGCAGGAAAGGTGGACACAGTGTCGTCATCCCATTGATTGGAAAGAGTGCGGTTTGTCGCAAACGCTCGAAGCGGTTGTGGCAGGGCGGCGCACACGTCCCCCACCACCCTTTGCAGCAGTCTGACAGATGTAATGTTGGCACTCCGCCTCAGCTTATCCATAGATGTGGTCGACATCTTCATAAGATGACCAAGCTTGGTACAGCGTGCCTCCCGCAAACAAGTCCGCAGACTGACGGACTGCAGCACCTCAGCGTCGATGAATCGATTGAAAAACAGTGGTTCCTCGAACAGCCACATGCCCGGTGTCTCGTCATGGAAGCGGGCCACGGTGAAGACTCGCCATGCATGCAAGACGGATGTGTAAAAAGCAGATAGTCCAGTAAGGTCCACCTCCCAGATGTCACGAGGAAGAGCTGCTTATCATAGCCCAAGCGACTCCTCAGGAGCAGTTTAGCAGTGTCCATCCAGCAGGGTCCGCATCCGTAAAGGAGGCGTTGTGCAGTTCGAAGCCTGAAGCAGGCGATCTTGGAATGTATGTCCACCAGGCCCTGTCCCCCCTCGGCCACAGGCAGGTAGAGAACAGGCGCACGGACCCAATGGCGACCAGACCAAAAGAAGTCCACGATGATCTTCTGAATCTCCTCCACGAGGCTCCTGGGCGGTGTCAAAGCCACCAGCCTATGCCAAAGAGCCGAGGCAACCAGATTATTTGCGACCAGAACCCTGCCCCTATATGACAGCTGTGGTAGCAACCATTTCCATTTAGAAAAGCGAGCACACACCTTGTCCTTAACACCCTCCCAGTTCTTTCGTTCAAAAGCCTCCGAACCCAGAAAAAACCCCAACACTTTGAGACCGGCCGTCCCCCACTGAAGACCGCCGGGTAGGCGAGGGACGCCTTGACGGGACCAGTGGCCCACCAATAGACCCTCACTCTTGGCCCAATTCACCCGTGCAGAAGATGCCCTTTCATAAACTGACAAAGTGTCCACCAGACGCTGCACATCCCCGTGGGTGGTGATGAAAAATTAACGTCATCTGCATAAGCAGACAAGACGATCGGGCGGCAACAGCTTGATGGCCCCGGCAGAACCAGACCACCCAGCCGAGTGCGCGACCTGCACAGCAAAGGCTCAATAGCCAAGCTGTACAGCTGACCCGAGAGTGGACACCCCTGGCGTATTCCCCGGTGTACAGGGATTGGCCGACTCAGGCCTGCCCCCATCTTTACCAAACACCCAGCTCCAGTATATAGCAGAGTGACCCACCTCAAAAACACATTGCCAAACCCAAACCCCCTCAGGGTGGAAAACAAATAGGAATGGTCAACCCTATCAAAAGCCTTTTCTTGGTCCAAAGACACAAACTGCAAGTCATGACATTTACTGAGCTGGAGAACGTCACGTATGAGGAAAACATTGTCCATAATGTTTCGGTCAGGAATACAATATGTTTGATCCTTATCTACGATCCCAAGACAGTGTTCAGTCTGTTTGCCAGGGCTTTAGAAAGCACCTTGTAGTCCGTGCAAAGAAGAGCCACAGGCCTCCAGTTTTTCAGCAGGGCCAAGTCCCCCTGCTTAGGCGACAGAGACAGCACTGCACGGTGGCAGGAGACAGGTAATGTTCCCTTTCTGTAACAGGCAGTCAGAACGTCATAGAAGTCTGATCCAATAATATTCCAAAAATGCTTAAAAAATTCTGAAGAAAGGCCATCAAGTCCAGGTGCGCGTCCCGGAGCCATCTGATTTACAGCCACAGTCAACTCATCCAAAGTCAGGGCACAGTCCAGAGCGGCCCTGTCCTCCGGGCCGAGCACCGGAAGGGCTTCGAAGAGCTGAGTTTGAGATTCTTTGCAACACGTTCCCGCAGCAAACAGGGCCCCGTAGTAATCCACTGCATGGCGCCGCATCTCGGATGGGTTCATAGTCAGCCGACCATCTGGGAGTGTCAAGCAAGCCATCAACTTCTTTTTCGCAGTAGACTTCTCCAAATTGAAGAAGAAGGACGTTGGTGCATCCATGTCCTGCAGGCGAGTGAAGCGTGACCTCACTAGCGCCCCCTCCATTCTTTGCATGAATGTGCGCAGGGCCGATCTCTTCTCCTGCAGCAAAGGACCAGCGGTAGAATCCTGACCCATAACCAAGCTGGCCTCCAGCCTCTTGACAGCGTCCTCAAGTTCACTGACCTTGGCCTTGATGATGGCAGTTGAGTTCGCAGCGTACCGTTGACAAAAAAGGCAAATTTGCACTTTGCCAACGTCCCACCACTGTTCGAGGGAACTAAAACAAGCCTTTGTGGTCCTCCAGTGTTCCCAGAAGCACACAAAATACTGACAAAAGGCGTTGTCCTGAAGGAGCTTGTTATTGAAGTGCCAATAAGATTTTGCCCGTTTCCCTGGTGAGTTCAGTAACACCGCATAGCCAGGTGATGATCCGTGAAACCGACGGGACTTATGTTACTGTGAAGGAGTCCGGGGCTAAAGGTTCTAGAAACGTATATCCTGTCTAATCTAGCAGCACTGACAACACCGTCAGTGACCCTGACCCAGGTATACTGTCTCGCATTTGCATTTTTAGACCTCCACGCGTCCACTAAGTCGAACTGCACAGTGAAATTTTCCAAGATTCTAGAAGACTGCAGATGAGGTTCTGCATTAGTGCGATCTACAGTGAAGTCCAAGGTACAGTTGAAATCACCAGCAACAACAAGTTGTTCTTGGTGATAGCGCTGCAATTCAGTAGTCAGTATATTGAAAAAGGCAACCCTTTCAGCACCGTGGTTTGGCGCGTAAACATTTACCAGGCAAAACACGGAATCCCCTATTTCGGCCCTAACAAGCAGCAGCCTGCCCCTCACTATCTCCACCACCGATAAAACTTGTGCATTTGCTGATTCCCCAAACAAAATGGCCACTCCTGCACTAAGATTGGTGCCGTGACTGAGTGAAAAAGGGCCTTTCCACCACAAGCCCCAGTCGACTTCATCTGCCGAAGTGGTATGAGTTTCCTGCAAAAACAAAACGTTGAGACCTTCCCGTCTGAACAGGTCACTAATGAATCTCCTCTTATGATTACCCCTCCCACCATTGATGTTTAAGGACCCTAATTTTATTTTCTGCATTAGGCGATCGATGTGAGGAGCACCGTGCTGTTGCCATGGAAATCATTCCATCTTTGCGCGCTTGGCCTTTTGTCCCCCTGCTGATTTACGCAGGGCTGTGATGTGCTTCTTCAGGCGGAAGCGTTTTCTTTCATCCAGGAGGTCAACACCAACCTGCTTCTTCAGTACATTAACAGACCGAATGAATTTGTCAGTATCACTGAAATAATCAGCGACGTTAACGGCCCTATTATTATAGGTTCCATCCAGGAAAGCATTTATTTCTTCTAGTGAATACAAATCCGCATAGGCATTGCCAGTTGCCCCAATAGACTCATTTTTAGCAGACACAGTGTCAGATTCACACTCCATTCCCTCGTCACCACAACTCTGCTGACTGTTAAATCCAGCTGGCACGTCAGCTGGTGCAGCTGATCCTTCATCAGCCACATGTTCCGGGGCGGCGCCTATATCAGGCGACTGGCGTTGTTGCGCCTGCTGCTCTGAAGTGGCAGCAGGCTGCGGAAGCACAGCCACTGATGTCTCACAGCGCGATACTGAGTCAACATCATTGACTGCTTGGGCGCCATCACCAGTCACGCTTCCAGCTGCAGGCCGCGCTGCGGGCGCCACAGGCAGACTGTCCACAGACACAGCGGCAGGCTCCGGAGCAGGAGCGGCGGAAGGCCCCGCAACATCGTCCGCAGCAGCGGCGGGTGCGGAGGCCTCGCTGGCAGGCTGTGCGGCCCCGCCGGGCTCTGCCGCGGCAGAAGCCCCCACAACGCCGTCCGCAGCAGTGTCGCGAGCGGAAGCCGCACCGGCAGCCTCAGCCGCGGCTCCACCAGAGCCCCCCGCCAGGCGCCTGTGCGGGCAGGCGAAACGTTTATGGCTCACGTCCCCACATTCAAAACACTTCATCTGTCCCGAGCTCGCATACACCATCTAGTAGCCGTCCCCGTGTTTGACCCGGAAGGACACTTCCAGAGTTTGTGTGGGCGAATCTAGAAACATGAACACCTGTCGCCTGAGTGATTTCACATGTTTAAACTCGGCTTCCCTGATTCCCAAACTCACGTGCCTAAATGGGCCCGCAAACTTCCCGAATCTGCGGAGCTCCGTCGCCAACTGCTCGTCATTAATGAAAGGTGGAACACCCGAGACGGTGATAAGCATTGATGGAACTGATAAGGGGGACACCTGTACAGACATGTCCCCGACTACAATACCGCTCGCAACCAGAGCGTGGACATTCTCCTCAGTAGCCAGAAACACAACTACAGCTCTATTCATCCTGGACACATAGTGGATCGCATCAGGGCCCACCTGGGCACCCACAGCCATAAGGACCCCCTTCACAGTAACAGTGTCGTCCGGGGGAACGATCCGCACCCCCTGGCGGACAGATGGAGGTGGCATTGAGAGAGAGAGAGAATGACTTTGACTTTTTTCTTGACGGCAGTGGCTCAGGAGGTAGTGCAGGTCGTCCAATAACCACATGGTTGGCGTTTCGAATCCCGCTCTCCCCAGATATCCTGCCGTTGTGTCCCTGGGCAAGACACTTCACCCCAATTGCTCCTGGTGGGTCTGGAAGCGCCATGTTAGGCAGCATGCCACCATCAGTGTGTGAATGTGTGTGTGAATGGGTGAATAGCAGGATCTGTAAAGCGCTTTGGTCATCAAGAGATGAGAATAAAAGCGCTATATAAGTGAGTGCCATTTACCATTTTTTTAAAAAAAGGCTTTATTGTACAATTCAAAAATGCAAGAACACCAATATCACGGCCCCAAGTGTGTCACATCTCAAAAGTGCAAACATAACTCATCCCCCTGACCCACAGAACGTTCCCTACAGTCCATCTATTGGTGAATGCCTCCAAACTGTCCACCATTTGGTAGTGAGTGAGAGAGAGAGAGAGAGAGAGACAGAGACAGAGAGAGTTTTTGAGTTTTAAAAAATTCCTTTATTGCACAATTCAAAGATGTAAGAGCACCAATATCATTCCACCAAGTGTCTCACATTTCAAAAGTGCGAGAGCCTTGCTGGTGAAACTGTGGCCAGAGTATTAGAAACCACATGTGTATTCTCTGGTCATGTGCTAAATTAAATACAGTTTGAAAAAAGGATGCAAGCATGGAGACAACTGTCAGGGGTGATTTGTGACAGAAGGATCACAGCTAGAGTGAAAGGGAAGATTATAAGATGGTAATGAGACCTGTTATGATGTATGGTTTGGAGACGGTGGTGCTGAACAAAAAGACAGAGGCGGAGCTGGAGGTGGCAGAGTTGAAGATGCTACGATTCTCACTGGGAGTGACTACGAGGGACAGGATTAAAAGTGAGTATATCAGAGGGACAGCTCAGGTTGAGCGGGTTGGAGACAAAGTAAGAAAGTCAACGCTGAGATGGTCTGGACATGGGCAGAGGAGGGATAGTGGCTATATTGCACAAAGGATATTGAAGATGGAGCTGCCAGGCAGGAGGAAACAATGTGTGTGTGTGGCAACCCCTAAAGGGAGCAGCCGAAAGAGGAGGAAGAAGTATTTGTCATTTTTGACATATTGAACACTTTAAATAAACCTGCAGCTGCAGAAAACAAGCACATTTGTCCACCCCCATGTAATAAGAGTTTGGATAAACTTGAAAAAGGACCAATTTATGGCACATTATAAAAAAAAGTGAATAAAGCATAATTAATCATGATTAATGTGCAATCTCAAAAGATTAATTGCGATTATAAATTTTTATCATTGCCCACCACTAGTTTTTAGATTTTCATGCAACTTAATATTTGAGTTGAGATATAAACATTTCAAAAATGATCAATGACTTTACAAGTTCCTTGATAACAAAGCAAGCAGACTTATGAAACCATCCGTTTAAAATGATTAGAATATTATATTATATATATATATATATATATATATATATACACACTGCTCAAAAAAATTAAAGGAGCACTTTTTAACCTGAGTAAGCTGGACTAACCTGTCACAATTTCTTCACTTTAAGTTTTGGAGTGTTTTCATTTCCATCAAAAGACGTGGCATCTTTTCATTCTTAACACATTATCCAGTACATATCAGTGTAGATATCCAGCTTATTTTTTCCCATTAAAATCTGATGTGTTCTCAAAGTGTTCCTTTAATTTTTTTGAGCAGTGTATATATATATATATATATATATATAAATTCCACTACAATTTGCACTATTTGGGTGCACAACTGCTGCAAGGCATTTTTCTTAAATGGTGCAGCTCTAATAGCAAGGCCAAATGCTACTTGGGATGTTTTTAACTGCTGGAATTGGGATGTTTTTAACTGCTGGAATTGAGCGCATCACAGTGGCCAAAAGCAGGTCCCCCACATTATCATACCTGGGCTGAGAAAATTGGAGAAATGTATCAGATGAAAAAAAATCAACTATTTTCTAAGGCTCCAGAAAGACGTCTCACATGGAGTCGTCTTATGGACATCTAATGATCCAATGAAATGTCCTTTTACTTTTCTCATTCCTGATTTTCTTTTGTTTCTGTGCTCAACTGAATGGTTACAGTTTACAAAAAAATGTACCTTACTGGACAAACTCAGCACTGAATGAAACCTATTGTAAGCTGAGCAGCAAAATAAAAAATAAGAAATGCACATTAACTATACTGTAACTTTGGAAACAAGTTTTACAGACAGCTTTTGGTCTCTCTATATACAAGCTGTTACTAAAAGTATGGTTTCAAAAAGCTGCGTACAGCTGATGTTCCGATTATATTCTCTTCTGCTTTTATAATCTTTGTAAATCATGAAAATCTGATATGTGATTCTTAAATATAACTGTTGTCATCCAACATTATTTTTTTTTACCTCAGTGTCAAGATAGTTGAGCAGGATAACCAGACCAAACGGACGACCGGCCATAGGCTGAGCTGGAATGAAAGAGTACTCGAAGGAGGCCTGGGCCTGGGGCTTCACTACAGTGTTCAGGGGCAAAGCTGTGAACTACAAACACATACACAACTAAACAATCCTGGCCAAAAATTATTCATACCATAAAATGTGAAAAAAACAAAACAAAACATACTATGCATAAGCAAAAGGGTGGGGGGGGGTACCATTCTTGGGCTCGATTGCATTTAGAAAAAGCATTAAAGTTTAGACTCTGAACCTTGTATAAGGATATTTTATACATTCCAATACACAGTCCTATCATGTACTGTATATTGTTGCCTTAGCTTAAATAACAGAACTTATCAGGCACAGCAATAGTTTCAGACCAAACTCACATTCTGAATGTAGATTTGGAAATCTTGTGGGTACCGGAAGGAGGTCTCCAGTGATTGTACCGTGAAACCCTGACTCCCCTTATTGGTGAAACCCACCAGGAACCTCACGATTTCATTAGCAGGGAACTCTAAATGGTACAGGAATACAAATCAAAATGTCAAAATAAAAAAGCCACACAAATGCCTCATATGTCACACCATAAAAAAATTATACAAGTCTGTTTTTATTCATTTTTTACACTCGTTTGTTCCATCCTTTTTTTTTTTTTTTTTTTTCGAAACAGGTGGGGGAAAAACCTCAAGACCAACCTTCTCTGGTTGTGAAGACGATGGTTGTGTCAGCATCAGGGTGAGATGTTAGCAGTCTATCAGCTGCTTCATCAGAGTCATATTCATCTCCTTCCTGAAAACAAACGTGAAGTGAAATGAAATCGTAAAACAACAACTCGCATGTAAAAACATTTTTCAATACTAAACAATCAGCAGTACTGTACATACTGAGGCTTGTATTTGATCTTCCTCAACAATGACCTCTTCGTCATCTTCCTCCTCATCTACGGCAGCTTCTGAGTCATCAACAATGTCCTCAGCAGAGTCTGAGTCTGCAGCGACGTGGCCTGAAAGGTCAGGAGAAAAAACAGATAATTACAAGATTTTATCAGTAAGGTTTAATATTTGTAGTTTTATTTCAGAGTGTGTTCATATACGTTTTTGCTGATGGCATAATGCAACTGTATATTTTTTCAGTTCCCTTGTATATTACTGTTATTAATAATTCTGGTTTTGCACCAAAGTCACATGCAAGCTCCCTATCAAGACAGATCAGTCATGCTATTGTGTTGAATCTTTTTAGCATAAAAAAATGAACTAGAAAATACACAGAGAGCTTCTCCCTCACATTTTAATTTCTCCTAATAGGGGTTATGCCAAACGTCACGTGACCAAACCGGAAAACAGTGTGCATGACATCCGGTTGTGTGAAACAGCCGAAGCAATAAGATGAATTGATGGAGATATTAATGCTAAACTAATCCCACAGTGAATTTTAGTATTAGTATGTTGTTACAAGTTTATGGATGAGTGTAACTCCTTAACTTAAATGGCTTTGTCAAGACCAGTGAAGTATCAGAAGCGTGATTTCTGCTGTGTTCCTCACTGCTTGATGTCGGGAAAGTTCAACTCCGCTGTAAGTTTCCATCACTTCGCAAAAGATGAAGCCTTAAGAAAAATATGGATACGTAATGTGATGAGGGAGAATTTATTTATTAAGAGGACGACAACAGTCTGTAGTAGACATTTCGCCCCCACGGATATCATTCAAGGTGGCCGACAATGGTTGAAAGAAGGGGCTGTGCCTGTGTTGTTTGCCTGGAACGATTATTCACTGCCTGCAGCCAGACCCAGTGTCTAGGAGAGAACACAGCGTCCAGAGAACGAATCCACTGATGGAGAGGTGATTGATGCTGAATTGTTGCTTAAGTGCCACAATTATGATGTTAAACCAGAACCTTCAGCTCTGGATATAGCCTACGAGAAAATGGAGGCTCAGCAGCAGGTGACAGAGCGGTTCCGAACCAGGCTGGAGGAGGTCACACTGAAGCAGTCCTTTGGTTTGGAGAGGTTTTCATCATCTAATGAAGACATCAGGTTCTATACCAGATACATTAGTGCTAAGCTTGCATACCCAGGTGGTTTTGATTTTCATTTATTAATTATTAAACTTTTATTTATATTTTAGAAAAGAAGGTCAGAAAAGTGTTGTGGAAGTTCAACTCAAATATATTAAATGATTCCGAATTAAGACAAAAATTAAAGGATGACATTAAGAACTATCTTGAGTTGAACGACACAGGTGAAGTGTCACAGATAATTTTGTGGGACGCTCTGAAAGCTGTAATGAGAGGAAAGATCATTTCAATGACGTCTCACTTGAAAAAATTAAAGGGGCAAAAATTAGCTGATCTCCAAGGAAAATTAAAACGATTACAACAGTTAGACAGTAATGAGTAATTCAAAAGTAAAAGAGGAAATAACAAAAGATTAAAAGTGAAATTGATAACATCTATACGCAGAACACCCAGAAAAAAATTAGTTTTTTTGAAGCAAAAATACTACGAAATTGGGAGTAAATCTAAACTACTAGCATATACACTACCGTTCAAAAGTTTGGGGTCACCCAGACAATTATTTTGTGTTTTCCATGAAAAGTCACACTTATTTACCACCATGAGTTGTAAAATGAATAGAAAATATAGTCAAGACATTGACAAGGTTAGAAATAATGATTTGTATTTGAAATAATAATTTTTTCCAGATACTCAACCTGCTCAAAGGTTCAGTTTTATAGCTTCTCTAACCAGCTAAACTGTTTTCAGCTGTGCTAACATGATTGCACAAGGGTTTTCTAATCATCCATTAGCCTTCTGACGCAATGAGCAAACACATTGTACCATTAGAACACTGGAGTGATAGTTGCTGGAAATGGGCCTCTATACACCTATGTAGATATTGCACCAAAAACCAGACATTTGCAGCTAGAATAGTCATTTACCACATTAGCAATGTACTGTATATTAGATATTAGAGTGCATTTCTGATTAGTTTAAAGTTATCTTCATTGAAAAAAACAGTGCTTTTCTTTAAAAAAATAAGGAAATTTCTAAGTGACTGCAAACTTTTGAACGGTAGTGTAAATTACGCAAACAGAGAGCAGAAAACAATTTATAGAATAAAACACCCCCAAACCAAGAGGGTTGAAAACAAACTGGAAAAAATACAGGAAAGTTTTGAATTATTTTATAAAGATTTGTATTCCCAACCTCAAACTTCTAAGGAGATACAAATAGAAGATTTTTTAAAAGCATTGAACTTACCTACAATGACAAATACACAAAATGAAAAATTAGTCCAACCAAAGAACTAAATCTGGCCATTTCCAAATTAAAAGTGGGGAAGTCCCCAGGCTCCGACGGTTACACTACAGAGTGGTATAAATGTTTTAAAGAAGAATTGTCCCCATACTATTAAAAACCTTTAATTGGATTATACAAAATGGTGAAATCCCTCCATCTTGGAAAGATGCAGTCATTTCTGTCATACCCAAGGGGGGGTAAGGACAGACAGGATTGCAGTAGCTACCGTCCCATTAGTGTCCTTAACTTGGTTTATAAATTATTCACAGCAATAGTGGCTCGAAGACTTGAAAAATTCCTACCTGATTTGATACATTTAGACCAGTGTGGATTTATCCAGCAAAGACAGATCTTAGATAATATAAGACGCTCCTTACATGTGATAGGACAAATAAATAAGGAAAAGACTAAGGCCATTATTGTAGGATTAGATGCTGAAAAGGCGTTCGACTCAGTCAGATGGTTATTCCTCTATACAGTACTGGCGAAATTCGGTTTTAATGAAAATTATATCACATTAATACAATCCCTTTATGATAAGCCAAGGGCTCGTGTAAAGATCAATGGAGATCTTTCTGACTCCTTCCTCCTGGAACGAGGAGGGATGCCCGATTTCCCCCCTCTTTTTGCCCTTTATATTGAGCCCCTTGGCCAATTGATAAGAGACTGGGGAGATTAAGGGGATTACAGTAGTTGGGAATGAACAAAAAGTTGCAATGTTTGCAGATGATGTACTTGTTTTTTTGGAGGAGCCTGAAGAATCTTTTATGAAGTTAATGTCAGTATTAAACAGCTTCGGGAAGTTATCTGGATACAAATTAAATATATCTAAAACTCAGGTGATGACCCTGAATTATAAAGTTTCAAAATCTCTTAAGGAAAAATATAATCTTGACTGGGATGCTGTCTCCCTAAAATATTTAGGTATATTTCTCACTAAAGACATTGCTAGACTGTTTCAAGCAAATTATGACCCACTATCATTAGCAATAAAATCAGACATAAATAGATGGAATCTTGTACCCTTTCTCAATTTAAACTCAAGGATTATTGCAGTGAAAATGAATATAGTTACCCGATTGCTGTATTTGTTCAGAACATTACCTATTGAAGTGAGTGACAATCAATTCAAGGAATGGGACAAATGGATTTCATGCTTTATATGGCAGGGGAAGAAACCAAGAATACGCTATACTGTTTTACAATTAAGGAAAGAAAAGGGTGGAGCAATGCTTCCTTGTTTAAAATACTATTATTATGCTTCTCAAATTATTCCTCTATTACATTGGTGTAACCCGGACTTCCAAGCCAATTGGAAGATAATAGAATCCAACATATCACCTATATTCCCCTTACAAGCTGCAATTTCAGATAAAAGACTAGTTGACCAATTACAGGGTTTAAACCCTTGGACTGAACACACACTTAAGGTATGGCATAAAGTAGTGAAAACCTGTGAAATAGGAAACATGCTAAGAAATTTCAGATGGTGTGCCTATGACACAGATTTTCAACCCAACAAAAGTGATAAAAGATTTCAAACTTGGACAAAAAAGGGCTAACAACGTACCTCACCTTTACAAGCAAAGGAACACTACAGAATTTCCAGTCCCTACAAACCAAATTTGGTCTTGAGCAAGTAGACTTCTTCAGGTACCTCCAAATACGTGATTATTTTAACAAGCATAGCAAATCTCTAAACCCATCTTCAACAGAGTCACACTTTTTTTTTTTAAATTTTAAAGTCAGCTTATGACACTTCGATGAAAAAGGCAATTTCTAAGTTATACAATGGGATGCTAATTGCAAGGAACGATGATACGCTACACATTAAGAATAAGTGGGAACATGAAGTGGGAATGGGCATTTCTGATGAGAATTGGGAAAAAATTTGTATCTTTCAATGGTCCTCCACAAACTCATTGGTATGGAGAGAACACTGTTGGAAAAATGTGATAAGATTTTTTAAGACTCCTCACCAAAGCAAATATAGAAACATAAATAATGAGTGTTGGAGAAGGTGTGGCTCTGTTGAAGCAAATCATTTTCATATATTCTGGGAATGTCTGGTTTTGCATCAATATTGGTCTGGAATTCATAAAGCTTTAAATGACATCTTCAAGGTAAACATTGCAAACGACTTTTTAAATTTATATATGGGTCTCGTTCTAACTCTGGACAGAAGAGGGGACATAAAATTGCTGCAGGCGCTCTTAGCAGCCAGTAAGAAATCAATTACTAGAAAATGGTTAAACCCAGCCCCACCCACACTCAATGATTGGTTTGGAATAATTTTGGAAATCTTCAAAATGGAAAAATTGACGTATTTGTTAAGAATTCAAAGGGAAAAAATTGTATTCAATTTGGAATAAGTGGATTCATTTTATATCCCCTATTCGGAATGATTTTGTATGACTCCAGATGTAAACATCCTTGTTGAATCACCTTACTAAGACTGAAATTTTGTTTATTTATTCTTCCATATGAGAAGAAGGAATGACTGTAAGCCCCCAGTTCAGTTTGTTTAAATTTTTTTTTTGTTCCTATAAAACAAATAAGAGAAGGACTATGATGCAAATGTCTGAATGCTATATTTGTAAAAATGGCATCCTTTTCTAATAAAAACATAAATGAGAAAAAAAAAACAAACTTATTTATATTGGGTGAGTAGATAGACACTTTTACGGGGGCACTGTTTTCTCTCTCTACTGTTTTATGGTTTTGTTCAAATATCAAAATCTGTCATTTCTGGTGTGTAGCTCTAGGTCATAGTGCACTCTATTTACATATCAAATAATGATATGTAATCATAATTTAATCAGCCAAATTGATTTGGTAACATCAAATCAATTTGGCTACTATTGCCATAGTGGTGTATTAGCAAGATAATGATAAAGATAAATAATAGATCATGATTTGATAAAAGGATTAATTTAATCTTAATAAAGGATAATTATTTTCTTTAACTCCTAGATTTGCCACCTACCATCATCTACTGTCATTTTGGAGACGGACTGACCCTGCAACAAGGAGACGTGTGCGTTCTGGCTCACGTTCCTTCACTTGCAGCACACAGCAGCTCCTGACAAGGGCCCTGATCCTCCTTGTAGACGGGTAAGTGTAATCTGTTTTACATCCTTTTTTGTGTTTGATTAATCAACACACTGCAAAAACACACTTGTCTAATTAAAACACATACAGTACCGCCAGAATTTTTAGACTTTTTAATCTTTTGTTTGCAGTGGCATGTTTTATTGAAATATATTGACTCCTTTTCCTTTTCTATCTAAATGAAAAACATACTGTTAAGCACTTGTGCAGTCAAAGTAAAATTGTTTATTCTGTTGTTACCCAAGAACCTTAAATTTCTTATGTACACCCCATTACTTTTAAATCTGTGGGAGATATGTCCATACTGATTATTTATAGCCAACTGGGAGCCAATATACTGTTGAACATTATTAGTTGATAAATGAAAAAAATAAAACAAATGTTTTAAAATGAGACATTGGTACTCCAAAATGGAAAAACAGAGATCTAAAAATTTTCAAGGCACTGTACTTGCATATATGACCAGGCAATGAATTTATCATTAAGATTTGTTTTCCCTGAATCTCCCTGTACCAGAGCCGCTGCCTCCCCCTTATTGATGAACTGTTCCTCTTCTTGGTGTACCTGTCCCTGGGTCTGAAGGAGAAAGATCTGGGTGATCGTTTCAGCCTTCATCAGTCCACAGTCAGCAGGATTATCAATACTTGGGTACATTTTCTGTGCACCATATTGGGTGCTGTTGGAATATGGATGTCTCCCGAGACAATCAGAGCCACAATGCCAAGTGTGTTTGGCAAGTGCTCCGACACCCAAGTCATACTTGACTGTACAGAGCTGAGATGCCAAACCCCCTCCTCTTTACTCTTACAGAGTGAGATGTTCTCACATTATAAATCCCACACAACCATGAAAATACTGATAGGTGTGTCACCACATGGTGCTGTTACTTTTGTGTCCCCATTGTATTCTGGCTCTGTAAGTGACAAAGAATTGTTCAGGCAATCTGGCATTATCCCTCTTTCGGATAAAGGCATGGCTGTAATGGTGGACAAGAGATTCAGAATCAATGACTTGGTGCCCTGCAAAGTTTACAGACCACCTTTTCTCAGTAAAAGGTCCCAGCTGTCTCAAGATGAAGTGCTGATGACTCAGGAGATTGCACGGTTAGGGATACATGTGGAGAGAACAATTAGGCGCATCAAAGAGAATAAACTGTTTGACTCCATTATCCCTCTGACCACTGCTGGCAGTATCAACCAGCTTTTTGCAATAGCCTGCCTCCTCATAAACTATCAGAACAAGTCACTGGTCAAGGCTCGGGCCAACAAACATATGTGTTAATCTGGATATGTACACACTGAAAGACCTATTACTGTACAACAGTTTTAAGCCACCATCAGATTTGCAGTTTTTAAAAAAAATTTCATTGACCATCTACATATAGTTCCCTTCATTATAATACAACTAGAAAACAGAGGGAACATCTTTCCAAAGTTGTATATAGTTAAAGAAGTGGCTTCTTCAAGACAAAGTTGATGCTTAGTGTAAACCTTTGTATGTCTTGAAATCTGCTGGCCAAATGAGATTAGATTTATTGTACATTTTCAGTGTTCCATTTTCTTGTATTACTTTGTTTCTATGTGAAGTGCCCTGAGATAATTTATTTAGTAACGCAAATAAAATGTAGCATTACATCTCACATAATTTTGACTTTGAATTGTTTTAAAAAAAAAACAAAATGACAGCTGTTATTTTCTGTTATTATCTAAAATTAAATAACACAAGCAAAACTATTAAAAACTCAACATGAGAAGGACTGTAAATGAAATGATTTCACCAATAAACCTTTGTGGAGAAAAAATGGTTTATTCATTGCAAATTGTACAGTATATGACCTACTTAAAGGATAATTATAGAACCATTACATTAACATGCATCTTAATCTCAAATATATTGGTGGACTGCAGAAAACATGTTTATTACAGTAATCCATACAGTAAGTGCTTATGAGAGCTCACATCAAGGCTATGGTCTCAATTCAGAACATAAACATTGAACATGTAAATGGTTCCCTTGTTTGAAGAATCTCAGCAATGCTCTATAATGGTGTAATAGGCAATAGTGAGTAAATGGTGTGTGTCATGTTCATTTGTTCAACTTTGTATAAAGTTTTCTGTATCTTATGAGCATGCTAAAAACTTGAAGCTAAACTAGAAATTCTGAAATGATTACAGTAGAAGTTCAGGCAAAAATATATAAAAATAAGTTTACAGAAAACTTTAGAACTCTGATGCAACGCATCAAATGTGTTTTCCTCCTAATTTTTGAAACCCAATTTAATAATGTGTCATTTAATTTCTCTTCACAGTCACACTTCCATGTCAAGTCTCTGGCATCAATCAGTTACATCTTTTGGAAACTGAAAGATACTTCTGAATGTCCACATGAAAGTAGAACAGGTCCACCCTCTCGCTGATGATTGTGGTTACCTTTGAGTTGACATGGATACGCTGCACTAGCATATCTTCCTGAGCACGAATCACAAAGTCACACCACTGCATGCCAGTGATCAGCAATTGGCCCTGTACCTGCCAGTAGTAGGGGTGGCTTTCATGGAGAGTCAAGGTGCCAGACCGCATTCAAAGGTATTTACAGTCAACATAGTTCTTCACATTTGAGCACTTAATTGCAACCACTCCAAAATATGGCTGGGCACTTGGATCAAAAATCAAACGATCTGGGGATGCACCTAGCCAAGGAGCATCAGGATGGATAACAAGGCCACAGGGTGTACAGTTAACATTTTGTATCCTACAATAATCCATTACAGCCTCAAATTCCATGTCTGTACCTCTTTTCATCTCTGCAGTCTGCCTTGTACCTCTGAGGATTCTTTTCAGCGAGAGATTCTGCAGAGCTCACTCCACCTCACAAAACACACTTTAAAACAAGAAGAGGTTATCCTACACCGACGAAGCTGCTGCCACTCATGCACTGATGCTTGGTCCCTTGTTCAGGGATGGCAACGGGAAATTCTGATTTCAGCTGAAATCTATTTTGGTCGATTGACTTATGGGGGGGCCGGGGGGGGGCAGCCCCCCTGAAGCTGAGAGGTTTTCAGTAAAACAGAAGTAATTTAGACTGAAAAAAATTATAAAAAAAATGAAATACTAGACTTAGATAAATCATTAAATTTAATGAAAAGTTAACTTACTTTTTCCTTCAATGTTGTCTCACTGTCTTTAGTCCAGTGCTTCTCAATTATTTTTTGCAAAGCCCCCCCTAGGAAAGAGAAAATATTTCGCCCCCCCCCCCCACTCGCCGCGGTGACTATAAATAAGATCATTATCTATAAAAATTGTATAAGTATACCTAAAATTGTATCCTTTTTAACATTAACAAAAGAAAAAAGCAATATAAATCAACTTTCAACAAATATTAACTTTATTATGCCACACAGAAACCCTGTTATAGTCTAAAACAGAAAAAAAAAAAAACTTAAAGTGCATCAAAGTGCCTGAAATAAAAAATATGTCAATCCTTATTTAAACTAGAAACATTTTTGACCAACTGAACCATTTGATGCTGAGAAAAATAATTCAATCAATAAATAATATTAAATGTAAATTGATCTGGAACATTAACACAGGAGCACCAATATATTTAACAATTGTGTGGGGTTTTTTGCACTACGCAATTTGGTACGCCACTTTAAATGATGCTAAAAGTGCTCGCTGGTTTACTGATGTAGCGTTAACAAAGCGGGATGATTGTTGGCCGTACTCCGCACGTTTTTGCTGAAAAAAATCAAGCGGCTTATCAATGTGTTGAGGATGTAATGTCTGTAGGTGACGTCTTAATTTATTTGGCTTCATGCTGTCCGCTGCAAACATTTTCAGACACAGTAAACACACCGGTCTTTCCTCGTCTCCCACCGTAGTCAGAGTGAAGCCAAGCGCTAGATAAGCTTCGTCATATTTCCTCGTCTTAGCTTTTGGGAGACTTTCATTTGTCTCTTTACCTGTGTCTCTCTCCGCCTTTCTTTTCGTTACTGTTAAATATTTCTCCATGGTGTCTCTCGAGGGGTTTGTTGACAGCAATTTAAAAAGTTTTAAACTCCCGCACAGACTTTGACAATGAGAGCGCCACTGCACCACCTGCTGCCGTGGATGTGCAATTACACTTTACACGGCAAAAGCAAAGCCTGTTCCCCGGGGTCATACGCGCCCCCCCTGGCATCGCATCGCGCCCCCACTATTTGAGAAGGACTGCTTTAGTCCAACATATTTAACAGTTCTATAAGAGTTTATTACACTATTTACACTGGTCACCAAGTCACTTCTAATGTGAAACTTTCTTCCTTTTGGCAGCAAGCCGTGTCAGTCTCTGAACTTTGAACTTCATCTCCTTTTCTGGTTTCTACAGAAACTGTCTGAGTGTTTGTTACCTTGTCGAACTTTGAGTCAATTTTTACCTTTACCGTCACTTTTCTCTCAAGCCAATTCCATCAGAACTTATTTTTGACACTTTTGTCTATTTCTAGCACTGATGACTCCTGATCCTTCCAGGGATGTGATTTGGGGTCGACAAAATTATCTGAAAATTATCAGAAAAAACCCAGGAGTTTATGATTTTTAAGTACCAGAACTGTGCTTAAATGACATAAAACAAACAGCTGAATGCCACTTATTACTGTATATTATTGACTTATGTTCCAAGATAGCATTCCTAAAACTCGCGCCTAATACTGCAACGCATTTCCCCAGAAATAGAGGATATTCTAAGTGTGGATCAAGCAGGTTTCCGCAAGGACCGCAGTACAGGAGAACAAGTACTGGCCCTAACCACCTTCATTGAAAATGGCTTCGAGAGCAGACTGAAGACAGGGGCTGTGTTTCTCGATCTTACAGCCGCCTATGATACGGTCTGGCACAAAGGCCTCCTCCTGAAACTTATAAAGGCGATCCCTGCTTGGGCAACAGCAATTATAAAAACCCTGCTGACCAACCGAAGGTTCAGAGTCCACCTCAGTCAGAACACAAGTGCATGGAGAATGCAGAAAAACGGACTCCCACAAGGCTCAGTTCTAGCTCCAACTCTGTTCAACCTCTACATAAACGACCTGCCTACTACAAAATCCCGCAAATTCATCTATGCAGACGACATCTGTTTGGCATTCCAAGCACCAGACTTTGAACCACTGGAACGGGTGCTCACGGAAGATCTTGCTAAACTGGACCAGTTCTGCAAAATCTGGCGCCTAAAACCAAGCCCAGCAAAAACCGTCTCCAGTGTATTTCATCTCCACAATGCAAAAGCTGCCAGAGAACTAAACATCCACCTGAGCGGACTCAAGCTTAAGCATGCCCCAAATCCAACTTATCTTGGAGTGACCCTTGATAGGACCTTATCCTTCAAGGAACATCTAAAGGGGACGGCTGCTAAGGTGAAAGTACGAAACAACCTGCTCTGCAAGCTCGCTGGTGCAAAATGGGGGGCGGCAGTCTCCACCCTGCGCACCTCAGCACTGGCCCTTTCATACTCTGTAGCAGAATATTGTGTCCCTGTCTGGTCCAGGTCATCTTACACACACCATGTAGACACCCAGCTCAACTCAACCATGAGAACTATAACTGGAACAATCCGCTCAACACCACTCCCCTGGCTCTCTGTACTGTCAAACATAGCCCCTCCACACATCCGGCGAGCAGCATTAACTCAAAGGATGCTCCAAAAAGTTAAAGATTTTCCTCACTTACCAATCCATGCAGATATCTACACCCCACCCACTGCCCGACTTTCATCCAGACGGCCGATTTGGAAAAACCCTCCCCCAGCTGACTTTACCATCCAGACAGCTTGGCAAGAGGAATGGGAAACCAAGGAGGTCCCAAACAAACAGCTGGTGATAAACCCCAACCAACAGGTCCCGGGCACCAACCTCCCAAGGAGACAGTGGTCTACACTCAATCGCTTCAGGACTGGACATGGCCCCTGCTTGGCCAGCCTTCACAGATGGGGCAGTAGCCCTAGCCCACTGTGCGCATGTGGAGAGGAGCAAACTATGGAACACATCATAGAGGCTTGCCCGCTCCAAAGACTGGAAGGAGGATTACACACCCTCCATACAGCAAACCAGGAGGCAACTGCTTGGCTTAAGGACTTTGCATTCGCTAAATAAATAAAATAATTCCTAAAATATTCCAACAAGCATTATCCATCACATGCTTTAACACTTGATCAAATCAAAATCAGTTAATTTTATCTATTCCATAATAGAAATAAAATTCCAACATACCATTACTTTTTATAATTTCAGCATTCATTTCAGATCACCAGTTTCAATCTCCATTGAGTCTTGAGCAGTTCACTTTGCACAATCACTGATGTAGCTAAGTCTTTGAAATATTCAAAAGTTACGAGTCAATGTCCACTGTGCAGTCAATTTTAAACTGTTTGGAATCATAAAAGTAATCTAACTAAATTGTTTTGCTATTTTTTCTCCTCAACATCAATGTCAGGGCGCTGCGGGAGTTTTGGGGGATGGTTAACTTTTATTACAGTTTCCTCTCCCGCGCAGCCCAGCTCATTACAGCCGTTGTACGCCGCACTCAAGAAACCGGCGGACAGAGTCGACTGGACTCCTGAGCGGGAGCAGGCGTTCTCTGAGGTTAAAACAGCTCTGGCGAACGCTGCACTACTGGCGCACCCAGACCCGGTGGCTCGGATAGCGCTCACTACCGACGCCTTGGACATGGGCATAGCGGCCGTCGTGGAGCAATACGTTGCCGGTTCTTGGCAGCCGCTCACCTTTTTTAGCAGGTCTTTACACGACAGTGAGCGTAAATACAGGGGTGACAGAGAGTTACTGGCTCTCCACCTGGCCATACGCCACTTCCAGTTCTGGCTGAAAGGGCGCACCTTCACCGCGTTCGTGGACCACAAGCCGCTAACGTACTTAACGTACTTTATCTTCCTGGAAGATAAAAAAAAAGCGGAATTCTGCGAATTAGCGGAAAAATCACATCCCTGTCCTTCGATAAAAATCTCATAATGCTGCTGAAAACGATACCGAAAGCTCAGAATTCCAACATGAACACGCCGCCATGAATTTTTGACAAAGCATACAATGAGCCATTTGATTGGTCCAATCGTTTGCAACTATCCAATCGCAGGGCGGTTTACAATGCAGCAGTAGCTTGAGTACAAAACATCTGGGTTATTGCAGGAGACTTGACCCGGGGAAGCGCCGAGCGCTTATGTAATCGTGTTGATTTTTGCTAAAATCGGTAACAATAAGGTACCTCACCCCCCCTAAAATTTTCTCAACGGATTTAGACAATTCACAGAAATGATCAATTTGAAAATAAATCGGCGGAAATCCGCGGATCAGCGGAAAATTGCCATCCCTGCTTGTTGCCACCTCAGTCTTGTGAGCCATGTCCAGTGAGACACTGATGCTTTTAAGAAGTGCTCTTCCTCAGTGCACACGTGTACACATTCTGTTGGGGCAAGCCTGTAATCCACAACCAGCAGCTGTGGGTAAGGTGGAGAATCTGGGTGCATCTTGACAGACTTGGTTGGCAAAATGGGCTGCTGGTATGACAGCACGCTCCCCTTTTGTGCCAAACCAAAGGCTGTTTCCACAAAGGGCTTCTCATCACTGATGGCCATAGTTGCAGCTAAAGGTTTCTCCATTACATCAAAGACTTTGTATATGTCTGTAGCAGGGAAAGGTCAAGTGGGTCCCCAACTGTGCCCTTGTAGAGTGTACTTCTGTGAAAGACAGTAGTAATGTTAGACATTACACTCATATTTAGGGAAAAACACTGTCTGCATCACTTAATTACATATGTACCACGTATACCATGAAACTGTACATCTGATGATTGTTGGCACAAAAATATTATTAATAAGTATTAGTAGTACGCAGGGGTATCAGTGATGAAAAAGCTAACATTTCAAACATTTGAGCCTACTGGTTTTTTCTTAGTATTTGAATATTCTTATGGACCTCAGAAAATCTTACCATGTTTTCCTTTTTAATATAATGTGTCAAGTGTTTTAATCTGTAACAGTGCTTGTACAAATACACAAACTGTCCCACATGCTTCTAAAATATGGTTAAGTATAAACAAAAGGTAACAGAATCAAAACGTCAAAATAACAGCAGTTGAGTCCATATATTTAGTTACTTTGTTCTGACTGTATTCATTAATATACATCATCCCGAACATTTCTTATAGTAATTGCTGTTATAGCAGATCACTACCTCACCTGATTCCTCCCTCCATGATGCAGTTGAGTCTTCGTCTGGTGATGACCATTTTGTTTACTGGTCCAGGTTTCACTCCCTGAAAAAGAAAAGACAATGTAATATATCAAAAATACCCAAAAGATATATTACAGTATAATTAACTATAACAATATTTTGCTCCCTTTCTAAATTTCCTGATCTTGTAAAACATCAATGAATACTGAAATCATGCATCCGATACAGTTGTTCCATTGGATCTTTTTATATAATACTATGTGAGGGGGCTGAAAAGTTCCTAGTGGTCAAATTTGACCAAATGTGGTTTATTTTTCAACCACAGGGATCCAAGCGCTGCAACACCGATGGAAGAAGTGTGTGGACTGAAGGGGAGACTATAATGAAAAATGAACCACATTTGGTCAGATTTGACCACTATGAACTTTTCAGCCCCCCTTATATATTATAAATTCCACAACTATTCAGCATGTTAGTAAGTCTTTATTCTTACCTCTACCCTGGGCTTGTGCCACTGCTGCTGTCTCAGTGCAGGAGTAGACTGGGGGCACAACCTGCAGATTCAGCTCTGAGTAGTGGGCAGCTTGAAAGAGCAAAGCAACCGTGTGGTTACACACTGCAGTGCCAGCAACACAGGTACACTGATGTGATATTAGGATGACAGGGTCTGAATCACGAAGCACTATCTGTACAAAGGTATATGGAGAGAAAGTTTTACAACCACACCTGAATTGAGAGAACATAGTTTTATTTGTTCTACATAAAAAGTAGTTACAACATGCAGTTTCAACAGGTTTCTGGGGCAGGTTTAGCAATGAAATTACAAAGCCAGGATTTGTTTATACAAGACATTTTTTTTAAATACAAGGAGGCCTTATTATGAATAATATGGTATGATGAACAGCATTTAAAATGAAACGTTTTGTAGCTTGTGCCATTTATACCCCAGTGACCTCTATATCCTTGACTCTGAACAAGAAAAAAACGAATGTGGAACAGTTCATGCACTTACCAAGCCTCTCAGAATGTGATGGCTCATTACTGATTATGGGTCAATGGGATATGATCATGATTAATTAATCTAAACTTACTCATACCTTGAGAGGCTTGATAATTGTTGTTCCTGAACTGAAACATACTTCTGAACTTAAACAGAACACCCAAATCATCCCTAACATTACTTTCAAGCTGTGAGGCTTCTCATTTTTCCTCACTGACCTGTGACAGGCTGCCCTGATACTGACGGTACCTGTTAGCCTGTCTTTACGTGAAACTGTGAAAAACGTGTGACAATGTGATTATGCAGCTAGAAACAAAAATATATATAGTATACAAAACAACATGCTTAATATATGGTAA
The DNA here is from genome assembly GCA_020510985.1 of Pholidichthys leucotaenia. Lineage (NCBI taxonomy): Eukaryota > Metazoa > Chordata > Actinopteri > Cichliformes > Pholidichthyidae > Pholidichthys > Pholidichthys leucotaenia. The sequence goes on from CM035837.1 coordinate 146,335,871, forward strand.
GATTAATTAGTGTTAACTTGCTAGGGACATTCCTGTTCAGAACAGTTAGCTAGGATTAGCAGATACATACGTACCCTCGTAGCCGTATATGTAGGAGGAAGCATACAGTTTAAATCCCTTGTCCATTTTAGTGGCAGGTGCTTTAGATGTCAACCTGCATATGCGATGAACATCGGTTAAGCTCAACTTTGGTAGCGCTTGAAGGCATCTTCTTCTTCTTCTCTCGGTTACTGGCAGATAGCAAACAACTGAAAGGTGCATACCGCCACCTACTGTAAAAGAGTGTGTAACATTATGTCATCTGAGCCCGATCCCTAACTTCTATGACTTAATCCTGTGTTATTTAAAAAAGAGAAAAGAGCCCTTCTCATGATTCTTATTGCCTCTCCATCTCCATCTGTTCCCAGAATCCCAGTTAAATCCCATTCCCTACTGGCCTCTCGAACTTCATTTTCCATTATCTGTCTTTCATTTCCGTATTTGTGACAGTGTAATAAGATGTGTTCGACATTTTCTTTTACTCCACATTCTCTACATTTGTCACTTTCGCTTTTCACCATGGTGAATAAAGTGCTGTTTAAACCTGTGTGATCCAGTCTGAGTCTTGCCATAATGATGTCTTCCCTCTGTTGAGTCTAAAACACCTTAAACCAGAGTTCTTTGATACAACAGCCAAATAACCAGGCTGAGAGATGAAGTATACTTTCACTTAATTTATTGAAAGTGAGATATGGATACAAGCAGCGCTGGGACACAGCTCTTTAGGCAATTCCCCAGTGTGTGCCACTCGAAAAGTGAGTCCTATAGTTTTTATAAAACTTCCCCCACCCTCCATACAAGGGGGTGGTTTCCTCATTGCATCAGTAACAATTATTTCCACTTATGTGGCAGCTCAGCTGTGTGCAGAGCTGATTCTGATTTCAGCAAATGAATTATAGGGTGTAAACTAAACTCTGCAGTGTAGCGTGTGAAGCAAGCAGATAAAGAAGTGAAAGAAAGACAGAGCAATCATGTCATTTTACCGACACCTCCTTTTAGTTGTTATGAAATTTTTTATTGCAATAGATTTTTGCATTTTGTAATACGATCTACCTTAATGATCTTCATCCCATCTTTTTTGCCATAGCTCAGTTCCTTTTTTCTTGATTACTGCTTTCCCTTCACCTTTTCCAAGAGACAATGGTATAGTTATCTCTTTTCCAAGAGCACTTTTTGCTAATTTGTCTGCACAGTCATTCCCTTTCAACCTTTCATGTGCAGGAACCCAACAAAACTGAACTTCTCCACCACCCCTGTGTACCCTAAGTAAACTGTGATATAGCTCAATCACCAAGTCTTCCCTTGTACACTACCGTTCAAAAGTTTGGGGTCACCCAGACAATTATTTTGTGTTTTCCATGAAAAGTCACACTTATTTACCACCACGAGTTGTAAAATGAATAGAAAATATAGTCAAGACATTGACAAGGTTAGAAATAATGATTTGTATTTGAAATAATAATTTTTTCCAGATACTCAACCTGCTCAAAGGAAGGTCAGTTTTATAGCTTCTCTAACCAGCTAAACTGTTTTCAGCTGTGCTAACATGATTGCACAAGGGTTTTCTAATCATCCATTAGCCTTCTGACGCAATGAGCAAACACATTGTACCATTAGAACACTGGAGTGATAGTTGCTGGAAATGGGCCTCTATACACCTATGTAGATATTGCACCAAAAACCAGACATTTGCAGCTAGAATAGTCATTTACCACATTAGCAATGTATATTAGATATTACAGTGTATTTCTCATTAGTTTAAAGTTATCTTCATTGAAAAAAACAGTGCTTTTCTTTCATAAATAAGGAAATTTCTAAGTGACCCCAAACTTTTGAACGGTAGTGTAGATTTTAGTGTCTATGGTTTTTAGCGCTGCAAGTGAGTCCATGCACACCACCACCCGGTCTGGTCTGACCTCCTCCATCCACTGCAAAGCAATAATTATTGCCACCATCTCTGCTGTAAACACAGATGTATTGTTGGAGAGTCTTTTTGCGATGGTCACTTTAAACTCTGGGATGTATACTCCTACTCCAACAGAACCCTCTTTATTCTTTGAACCGTCAGTATAGAGCTGTAAGAAGTTATAGTAATTGTTCCTGAGGTAAATGCTTGTTTTAACACCAACTTCACTCACATGCCAATCCATCCATCCATCCATCTTCTTCCGCTTAATCCTTTTCGGGTCTTGTGGGGGGGGTGGTGGCTGGAGGCTATCCCAGCATCTTTGGGTGAGAGGCAGGGTACACCCTGGACAGATCGCCAGTCCATCGCAGGGCCAACACAGCGAGACAGACAACCATTCACTCTCACAGTCATACCTAAGGACAATTTAGAATCCCCAGTTTGATGCCAGATAACCTAAGGTGCATGTTTTTGGCATGTGGGAGGAAACCGGAGAAATCCCAGAGTAAACCCACGCAGACACGGGTAGAACATGCAAACTACACACAGATCACTGTTGGTTGGGGGCTGGGATCGAACCCAGGATCCCCTGGCCAAGGATGAGTTGCTGTGCTGCTGCAGTGCTAACCACTCCACCACCGCACAATCCTTTTTCCTCATTAACAGACTAGCGTCTACTTCTATTGCCGGAAACAGCCAAGGGGGAACATTACTCACTGGACTGGTGTTAGCTATATCAATAGTGTGCAGCCCATACATTCTGGTCCTTCTTTCAACTGTCCACCCAAACCCATGTCCCTGGAAATTAGAGTATTCCCAGCAGTCTTGTAGTATTGTTTTTGAAATATTTGCTTCGTCACTTCCTTTCAGCTTGAGCCAGTATATCTCGTCTCAAATCCATTGGCATTTCTCCTGTTTCTATTAAAACTGCATTGTTTGGTGTTGTTTTGACGGCTCCAATGCACAGGCAAAGCGCTCTATGCTGCATTCTATTCTGCAGTCTATTTTTTCCAGAGTAGTCTTTGCCGCTGCTCCATAAATCATGCATCCATAGTCTATTGTCGATTGCATTAGTGCTCTGTAAATGTCAATTAATGCCCGTTTATCTGCACCCCATTCGTGTCCAGCTACAGCTTTTATGAGATTAATGACTTTTTGGCATTTTGTCTCCAGATTTTCAACATGAACTCTCCATGTGTATGCACTATCAAATTCAATTCAATTCAATTCAATTCAACTTTATTTATATAGCGCCATTTCACAACAACAGTCATCTCATAGCACTATCAACTGTAGGGGGGACCCCCACAGTTGCAGAAAGACCCCAGCAATCAGGCGATCCCCTGTGAGCAAGCACTTGGCGACGGTGGAGAGGAAAAACTCCCTTTTAACAGGAAGAAACCTCCAGCAGAACCAGGCTCAGGGAGGGGCAGTCATCTGCTGCGACTGGCTGGGGGGTGAGGGGATAGAGAAGAAGAAAAGAACAGACATGTAGAGAGCAAACAGCACGATGGGGACTCAATCTATGGGAGAGAACAAACAAATGTTAATGACCAGCAAAAAAAAAAATATTTCATAGAGAGTGAGGAAAGGAGTGAGGCCCAGTGCATTACTGGAGGTCCCCCGGCTGACTAAACCTATTAGCAGCATAACTAGGGGAGGGTTCAGAAACACATGATCCCTCCCTAATTGTAGGCTAGATCAAAAAGGTAGGTTTTAGCCCTATTCTTAAAAACAGAGATCGAGTCTGACTCCCGAATCCAGATTGGCAGCTGATTCCACAGGAGAGGAGCTTGATATGACTATCAAACCACAATCCGAGATATTTGAACTCACTGACTTTCTCTATTGGTTGATTATATAATGTTAATGGTTCTGTACCACCTCCTCATGGATCGTCACCTTATCGTGGTGGGGGGGGTTTGCGTGCCCCAGTGATCCCAGGAGCTATGTTGTCCGGGGGCAATTTGCCTCTGATAGGGTCTCCCAAGACAAACTGGTCCTGGGTGAAGGGCCAGACTAAGAACGATCCAACAGACTCTCATGAATTGTATATCAAGGATTCAGTGTACCCCGCCCGGTATGGGGTTACCGGGGCCCCACCCTGGAGCCAGGCCTGGGGGAGGGGCTCGAAGGCTAGCGTCTGGTGGCCGGGTTTCCACCTATGGGACCCGGCCGGGCTCAGCCCGAAGGAGTTACATGGGTCCGCCCTCCAGTGGGTTCACCACCTGCAGGAGGGATCATGGGGGTCCGGTGCTATGTGGATTAGGTGGCGATCAAAGGCGGAGACCTTGGCGGACTGATCCCAAGCTTTCTAAACTGGCTTTTGGTACGTGGAATGTCACCTCTCTGGTGGGGAAGGAGCCTGAGCTGGTGTACGAGGTTGAGCGATACCGGCTAGATATAGTCGGCCTCACCTCAACACACAGCTCCGGTTCCGGAACCAGTCTCCTGGACAGGGGCTGGAGCTTGGCCTTTTCTGGAGTTGCCCCGGGCGAGAGGCGACGAGCAGGGGTGGGTATTCTTGTATCGCCCCACCTTGCTGCCTCTATATTGGAGTTTTCCCCGATGGACGAAAGGGTTGCTTCCCTGCGCCTTCGGGTTGGGAAACGGGTCCTGACCATCATTTGTGCCTATGCACCAAATGATGTTTCAGAGTACCCACCCTTTTTGGAGTCTGTGACTGGGGTACTGGAGGGTGCTCCTCCTGGAGACTCCATTGTCCTACTGAGGGACTTCAATGCGCACGTGAGCAACGACAATGAAACCTGGAGGGGGGTGATTGGGAGGAACGGCCTGCCCGATATGAACCCGAGTGGTGTACAGTTATTGGACTTCTGTGCTAACCACAGTCTGTCCATAACGAACACCATGTTCAAGCATAAGGGTGTCCATATGTGCACCTGGCACCAGGACACCCTAGGTCGCAGGTCGATGATCGATTTTGTTATCATATCATCAGACCTGCGACCGTATGTCTTGGACACCCGAGTAAAGAGAGGTGCAGAGCTGTCAACTGATCACCACCTGGTGGTGAGTTGGATCCGATGGCAGGGGAGGAAGCCATTCAGACCTGGTAGACCCAAACGTATAGTGAGGGTGTGCTGGGAGCGTCTGGCTGAGGCCCCTGTCCGGGAGGTCTTCAACTCCCACCTCCAGAAGAACTTCAACCACATTCCAAGGGAGTCTGGAGACATAGAGTCTGAATGGGCCATGTTCTCCACCTCTGTTGTTGAAGCGGCGGCCCAGAGCTGCGGCCGCAAGGTGGTCGGTGCATCTTGTGGTGGCAACCCCCGAACCAAGTGGTGGACACCAGTGGTGAGGGGGGCCATTAAGCTGAAGAAGGAGTCCTATCAAGCTTGGTTGGTTTGTGGGCCTCCCGAAGCAGCTGAGGTGTACCGGCAGGCCAAGCGGAGTGCAGCTCGGGTGGTTGCTGAAGCAAAAACTCGGGTATGGGAGGAGTTCGGTGAGGCCATGGAACAAGACTTTCGGTCGGCTTCAAAGAGATTCTGGCAAACTGTTCGGCGGCTCAGGAGGGGAAAGCAGCTCCCCGTCCACACTGTGTATGGTGCGGATGAGACACTGTTGACTTCAACTGGGGATATCGTCAGGCGGTGGAAGGAATACTTCGAGGATCTCCTCAATCCCACTGATACGCTTTCCACAGAGGAAGCAGGGTTTGGGGACGAGGGGGATGACTCGCCTATCACAGGGGCTGAGGTCGCCAAGGTGGTTAAAAATCTCCTTGGTGGCTGGGCCCCGGGGGTGGATGAGATTCGCCCTGAGTACCTCAAGGCCCTGGATGTTGTTGGGTTGTCTTGGTTGACACGCCTCTGCAACATTGCGTGGAGGTCGGGGGCAGTGCCTTTGGCATGGCAAACCGGGGTGGCGATTCCTCTCTTCAAAAAAGGGGACCGGAGGGTGTGCTCCAACTTTAGAGGGATCACACTCCTCAGCCTCCCTGGGAAGGTCTATGCCAAGGTACTGGAGAGGAGAGTCCGGCCATTGGTCGAACCTTGGATTCAGGAGGAGCAATGTGGTTTTCGTCCTGGCCGTGGCACATCGGACCAGCTCTTTACCCTCTCGAGAATTCTTGAGGGTTCGTGGGAGTTTGCCCAACCAGTTTACATGTGTTTTGTGGACTTGGAGAAGGCATTTGACCGCGTCCCTCGTGGATTTTTGTGGGGGGTGCTTCGGGAGTATGGGGTATCGGGCTTGTTGTTATGAGCTATTCGGTCTCTGTACGACCGTTGTGAGAGTTTGGTTCGTATTGCCAACACTCGGTCGGAGTCATTCCCAGTGAGAGTTGGACTCCGCCAGGGCTGCCCTTTGTCACCGATCCTGTTCATAATTTTTATGGACAGGATTTCTAGGTGCAGCCAGGGAATGGAGGGTGTCATGCTTGGTGACCACAGGATCTCATCTCTGTTGTTTGCAGATGATGTTGTCCTGTTGGCTTCATCCAGCAATGACCTACAGCTCTTGCTGGGACGGTTTGCCGCTGAGTGTGAAGCGGCTGGGATGAGAATCAGCACCTCCGAGTCCGAGTCCATGGTCCTCAGCCGGAAAAAGGTGGATTGTCCTCTCCGGGTTGGGGACAGGCTCCTGCCCCAAGTGGAGGAGTTTAAGTATCTTGGGGTCTTGTTCACGAGTGAGGGGAAAATGGAGCAAGAGATCGACAGACGGATTGGAGCAGCATCTGCAGTGATGCGGACCTTGTACCGGTCTGTTGTGGTGAAGAGGGAGCTTAGTTCTAAGGCAAAGCTGTCGATTTACCAGTCAATCTACGTTCCTACTCTCACCTATGGTCACGAGCTTTGGGTAATGACCGAAAGAACAAGATCGCGGATACAAGCGGCTGAAATGAGCTTTCTCCGTAGGATTGCTGGACTCACCCTCAGAGATAGGGTGAGGAGCTCAGTCATCCGGGAGAGGCTCAGAGTAGAACCGCTGCTCCTCCACATTGAAAGGAGTCAGTTGAGGTGGTATGGGCATCTGATTAGGATGCCTCCTGGATGCCTCCCACTTGAGGTGTTTCAGGCACGTCCCACTGGGAGGAGACCCCGGGGCAGACCCAGGACTCGGTGGAGAGACTATGTCTCCCAGCTGGTCTGGGAACGCCTTGGTATCCCCTCTGAAGAGCTGGAGCAGGTGGCTGGAGAGAGGGAAGTCTGGGCTTCTCTGCTTGAACTGCTGCCTCCGCGACCCGGACCTCCGGAAAAGCGGTAGAAGATGGATGGATGGATGGATGGTTCTGTACCAGTTCTGCGGGTTTTTTTTTTTTTAGTTTTTTTTTTTTTTGTGAAAGTCATAGCAGGTTTTACTGTTTGAAAATTTAAATCCCCAGTCATATGACCACTTTTCCACTTTCTCCATTGCTTTCCTGATGTTTTTGAACACAAATTTCTCATTTTTCCCCTCGTCCATATGGCTCCATCATCTGCATATAGTGCTGTTCTGATGGATCCCTCTTGATCCTCAAACTTGTCATTAATCATTATATTGAATAAAACAGGGCTAATCACACTCCCCTGAGGAACACCATTTTCTATTTCCAAGTCATTAGAAACTTCTGATCCTACTTTAACCCTAATTGTCCTGCGTGTTAAAAAAAAATCCATTATCCAATTATACATGCTACCACCAATGTCCATTTTATTCAATTTCATAAGAAGTCCATCCCTCCACAGTGAGTTATAAGCCTTTTCAATATCCAGATAAACTATAACCATTACTTCTTTCATTTTGAGAGTCTTTTCAATATCATTACTTACCCTAACTAGAGCATCCACTGTGGATCTTCCTCTTCTAAAACCATTCTGATAGTCGTTTATTGATCGTTTTTGCTCTAATACATATAGTGGGGTAAAAAAGTATTTAGTCAGTCACCAATTGTGCAAGTTCTCCAACTTAAAAGATGCGACAGGTCTCCAATTTTCATCATAGGTATACCTCAACTATGAGAGACAAAATGAGAAAAAAAAAATCCAGAAAATCACATTGTCTGATTTTTAAAGAATTTATTTGCAAATTATGGTGGAAAATAAGTATTTGGTCAATAACAAAAGCTCATCTCAATACTTTGTTTTATACCCTTTGTTGGCAATGACAGAGGTCAAACGTTTTCTCTCAAGTCTTCACAAGGTTTTCACACACTGTTGCTGGTATTTTGGCCCATTTCTCCATGCAGATCTCCTCTCGAGCAGTGATGTTTTGGGGCTGTCGCTGGGCAACATGGACTTTCAACTCCCTCCAAAGATTTTCTATGGGGTTGAGATCTGGAGACTGGCTAGGCCACTCCAGGACCTTGAAATGCTTCTTACGAAGCCACTCCTTCATTGCCCGGGTGGTGTGTTTGGGATCATTGTCATGCTGAAAGACCCAGCCACGTTTCATCTTCAATGCCCTTGCTGATGGAAGGAGGTTTTCACTCAAAATCTCACGATACATGGCCCCATTCATTCTTTCCTTTACACGGATCAGTCGTCCTGGTCCCTTTGCAGAAAAACAGCCCCAAAGCATGATGTTTCCACCCCCATGCTTCACAATAGGTATGGTGTTCTTTGGATGCAACTCAGCATTCTTTCTCCTCCAAACACAACAAGTTGAGTTTTTACCAAAAAGTTCTATTTTGGTTTCATCTGACCATATGACATTCTCCTAATCCTCTTCTGGATCATCCAAATGCTCTCTAGCAAACTTCAGACGGGCCTGGACATGTACTGGCTTAAGCAGGGGGACATGTCTGGCACTGCAGGATTTGAGTCCCTGGTGGCGTAGTGTGTTACTGATGGAAGCCTTTGTTACTTTGGTCCCAGCTTTCTGCAGGTCATTCACTAGGTCCCCCCCTGTGGTTCAGGGATTTTTGCTCACCGTTCTTGTGATCATTTTGACCCCACGGGGTGAGATCTTGCGTGGAGCCCCAGATCGAGGGAGATTATCAGTGGTCTTGTATGTCTTCCATTTTCGAATAATTGCTCCCACAGTTGATTTCTTCACACCAAGCTGCTTACCTATTGCAGATTCAGTCTTCCCAGCCTGGTGCAGGTCTACAATTTTGTTTCTGGTGTCCTTTGACAGCTCTTTGGTCTTGGCCATAGTGGAGTTTGGAGTCTGACTGTTTGAGGTTGTGGACGGGTGTCTTTTATACTGATAACGAGTTTAAACAGGTGCCATTAATACAGGTAACGAGTGGAGGACAGAGGAGCCTCTTAAGGCGTTTTTCCACTAGCCCAGCCCAGCCCAGATTGAAAACCCGACTCTACTCACTTTGGTTCGGTTCGGCCTCGGTTGCGTTTCAATTACTGCTGGCACACCTGCTGTGGGTGGGATTTGTTGAACAGCAGGCGGCGCCACACCCTCGTGACGTGAAACACGCGACCGAATCCTCCACAACAAACAAAATGGCTGATGATGAGGAGAGAAGGAAGGAGGAAGGAGAGAGGAATGACTGTGACATGAAACTGGTTAAATCTATGGTGCTGACTTGTGCTCTGCACAATCTGTGTGAGAGTCATGGAGAGACGTTTGACACTACATTGGATGATGCAGTAGATGAACCAGTGGTGGCAGCGGCACAGAGAGCAGAGGAGCAGGGTGGTGATATTGTAGCGAACTCAATATAAGCACCCTACTTGGCTTGCCAAGTGGGTTGACCCTATTGGCGACACAGGTAGAGTGCGGGACTCCGGAGCAGGAGGCGTGAGTTTGAACCTCCCGGTGGGACGTCGCCATGTCGAGCTGCACGTTACAATATAATACGAGATGCTGTGATGCAATACTTGTCTATTTCGTCCACATTTATGTGCACACATATTTCAAAAATGTTTTTTGTAAATAAAATGTTGTGCATGGTCCATCTACCTGTCCTCTTGTTCATAACGCTTATCTGTTAAGAAGGTGCGAAGCCATCAGCCTAATGATGAGTCCACACTTCTCACTGTTGTGATAATTGCTCACGCTGAGCGCTCTGACAGCCCCGCTGTGGGGGGGTCACACACGACGTGTTCCTCCCCACACTCTCAATTTTTTTTCCCGTATATTTTTCTCTTTGGCGTACAGAAATGGCAATACGCCCGTATTTGCTAAAATTGCATTTTCCCCGTATTAAAATACGGCGAAACTGTATCACTTGACAGGTATGTAATTACATGCAGAAACACCGCACAGGCCATCTTCACAAAAATCCAGCTCGACAAGCCACTTTTGCTTAGGTGGAAATGCAAATTGAACTATAAATCATGTGCTGATACATGTCATATTTTCCCATGTAAAGGTCTCCCACTTTTACTTACAAATTGATTTTTAATTTTTGGAAAAGGGAATATAAATTTTGCACTTGTTGGTAACAACAGTTCTGTGCAACAAAAACACAGTTGTGTATCCTTGTCCGATTTGTCTACGGTTATTAGTGCCAAATTTTTGCTAGATTCCTTCTTAATTTATTAAATTTTGACTGGTGATGCAACATTCAACTTACACGTACTTACCTTTAGCAGTGTCTACAAGTTCAAGCACACCTGTACAACTGCTTATAACCTAAAAAATGTACCCGTTCAAGAGAAATGGATTCCGCATTGCAAATTTGTTTAAAATAAAAAAAAAAAAAACTACCAAGACATTACGTTTCGTTGTGTTGTTAAAAATTAAATTACCATTAGAAAGCTATACACCTGACCTGATGAACAGCAGCATGTGGAGTGAACAGAGAATGGAATGTGTATGTATATACTCAGAAGCAGTTGAGCTTCTGAGTGTGTTTTCTAAGGCATGTCAAGTCAGCACATTTATACAGACAAGAGAGAATGCATGGCACATTTACATATTGATATACATAACAGTCAGTACATATCAATTGCTTTGATTAACTGGCGCCAGAATTCTCTCCTTACTCCGGGGATGTATTGTGGAGGATCAAATAAGGGTCACCAGTGTGGAGGCACGGAATAAGTGCAGACGGACACGGCGAACTGAAGTTTAAAAGGGTGTTATTCATCCTCCATCAGGAGGGTTCACCCCAGCACTGTGGGAGCGCGCTGGAGCGAGCCCTGTGTCTCTAGTCAGCAAACAGGCAATGCGTGTGATCAAAAAGAGAGTCAGAGAGAGCAAGCGATATGCAGTTGACTTATATACCCAGCTACAGACAATACATGCACAGCAGTAAAGCATGGACATTTGCATTAGAGTCACACATATCAATAGCAGGATTACTGGCGCCGGGATTAGACAAAGAGAGGCTGCCTATTGATATCAGTCCATACATCTCACTGTTCTGCTAATTGCTCCAGCTGAGCGCTCTGCTTTTCCCGTAGGCTGTGGGGGTCACCCACAGTATAACAATAGGACAAAAGAGAATGCAAGGCACATTTACATATTGATATCAGTCCATACATATCAGTCGCGTGATTAACTGGTTGTCCCCCAAGGGGCTCTCTGTTTGTATGCAATTTCTGCTGAGCGTGAATATTATCAGTCTGCATTGCGCTGGGTGCCCACAGTATATTTTTTTTTTTATCAGTATCATGCATTTACCAAATGGGCCAATTTCCTTTATGTCACCTGTCATGTTAGTGAATTATGAAAACACACACAAGCACAAATGAAAAAAGATGTATACTGCACTTATGATTGTGACAGGGTGTACATATTTACCCAAATAACTCATTAATTTTAAGTGCAATGGGTCCACTAAATCAGCACATGTATTAGCGCTGGGAAAAATACATTGCTGCCAAGTATTACAATCAATCAATTTTAAAACAAACAAAACATCTTTTACTGCATGTATTTATGTGACAAAGGAGACAACCCCCAAATCCATACCCACAGACCTCCTTATCTACGGTGACGTGTCCCAGAAAAAAGGCACCCTCCTGTTTTTTTTCTTTGCATCACCAACTTCATTAATTCATAGACCAATTTTCTTTCACACGTTTATGTAAATTGTGTTATCTCTGCATGAATAAATAGATGCAAGGCGAAAACAATCCCCACTTATTTAAGAAAAAAGTCGAATTCTCCTTTTACTATAGCTAATCCGTATAACTAAAACATCTAAGTATGAACTGTCTTAGAAAAGCAGAGGTGAATATGCGTTGCTGTGTTCATGTGCCACGTCAATGTGACTGAACTTTTTTAAACAGCTGCAGAAATGAGCAGCGAATAACACAAGGCTCCATCCAGCAAAATGGAAGATAAGACTCACCGACTGACAGTAACCCGCAAGGGAAGGCCAGCAGAAAAAGCAGGAAATATTTTGAGCTGAAAGTGAACATTTTTGTAGACGTGAAGCCTGAGGTTAGTTGCACCACATCAGCGTTTCCAGGAGAGAGAGGACCGCAGCCGAGCAGGGGGCGGGATAACAGGAGAGGCTGGGTCTGCTTTGAAAAAGGCTTAAATCCAGATAAATGACCCACTACTGCCACCTGAAGGAGGGAGGACCTGCCTCACAGGAAAAAAAGCATCAAAACTTTAGTCCATCCAGAGATTTTTCATTAGCTATTCCTGATAACTTGTTACCTCCGCTAAGGAGGTTATGTTTTTGCCGGCGTTTGTCTGTTAGCAACATAACTCAAAAAGTTATGGATGGATTCTGATGACACTTTCAGGAAAGGTGTATCATGGCACGGGGAACAGATGATTAGATTTTGGTGATGATCTGAGAGTGCATACCTCCACCAAGGGCTTTGTTTGCATTTGTGCAGCAGGATCCATCCATCCATCTTCTTCCGCTTAATCCTTTTCGGGTCGCGGGGGGGGGGGGGGGGGGCTGGAGCCTATCCCAGCATCTTTGGGCGAGAGGCAGGGTACACCCTGGACAAATCACCAGTCCATCGCAGGGTTACACAAAAACTACTGGATGGATTTAGATGAAATTTTCACCAGAGTTGGTTCTTGGGCTAGAGGGGAAGCCATTACATTTTCGGAGATGATCTGAGAATGCATACCTCCACCAAGGCTCTTATATCCTCACAGACTGTTAGCAACAATACTCCAAAACTACTGGATGGATTTGGATGAAATTTTCACCAGAAGTAGTGGTTCTTGGCCTACACACGAACCCATTACATTTTGGGGGTGATCCATGACTGCATACCTCCGCCAAGGCTCAATCTTCTTGCAGTGGTTTAGTAGGATTATGTAAAAACTACTGGATGGATTTTGCTGAAATTTTAACCACAGATGGTCCTTGGCCTGCAGACAAACCCATTACATTTTGGAGCTGATCTGTGAGTGCATACGTCTACCAAGGCCCAATCTTGCAATGTATGGTGGGATGGAGGCGGGGAGATACAAACAGATGGATGGACAAAGGCAGGGAAGGAAGGAGCCTTGGCGGAGGTATGAACTCTCTGAGTGCTTTTCTAGGTTAAATCTTTTAATCAGGCCATTATGAATTTTATTTGGAAAAGCAAACATCATTATCTTAGAAAAGAGGATGCAGTAACATCTTTAGGTGAAAGAGGTTTAAATGTGATTAAGTTTGAGGGACTGGATGGAATGATAAAGCTAAAATGGTTACAACAGTTCATAACACTAAGGGTTTCTGGTTTAATATTCTTTCCAAGATGTTTAATAAGCGTAGTGGAATAATGAATGAATGAAAATGTGATTTTTGTGTGTCTAAATTTAAACTCTCCAGACTTCATCAGCAGGTTTTTGTTATGTATGGAAATGAGCGAGACGTGAGTCAGGTTGTGCCGAGCAACGAACTGAACTTTATTACAGACATGGGTGAATATATACAGCAGCCGTAGCCCACCTGATGTCATCCCCCTCAGATGGCTACGGCAAGCCCCAGGGTTCAAACCCTCTCAAAGTCACACATCATATTTTTCCCCCCTTCAGAAAAGTCCAAAACCATACACACAATTGAACCCCCTCCGCCACCAAATTTGGGACCTGAATCATGCACTAAAATAACGAATAACAATGTACTAAACTGGCCTAATACACGGACTCAAAACAACCTAAAAATAGGGCTGACGGGTGGACTACCTGTCTTGATTTTTAGCTTACAGCTCACGTGCAGAGGGCAACAACGAAACAACCACACCAGAGTACACGTTTGAGGATATTTATTAATTTCAAGAAATAAACTCAAGCTCTGCTACAGAAAACCTCACTCGCCAGAGGAAGAATCCTGCGGAGAGAGAAACAAGAGCAGTGTGAGGAGAAATGGAGAACAGGGAGTTGGCTGGCCAAATTACCACTTATGTGGGTAGAACAAGAGAACCAGCAGGGACCCCAGCGGGGAGAGATGAACCAGCAGGATGAAGCGGGTCGTGGAGAGGAATGAACCAGTGGTGTCTGACCGGGTGGAGAACAGTTGCTGGAGAGTGTGGACGGAGGGGCAGGTGAGCGCACGCAGTCCCCGGAGATGCACCTGCACCGATGGCAGCAACCTGAGAACAAGGAGAGAACACAAAGGTGGTGAGTACAAAAACTTCACCTAAATTTCAGAATAATAATCTCACCGTGTCTACTGCGTGGCAGTATACCCAGACGAGCCAGCACTGAAGCACTGACCGCGTGGTCCTAATAAGCACTGGCTGATGAAAGGCAGCAGGTGTGTCCACTCTCCCAGGTGCGTTGATTGCAGGAGAAGAGAAAAACGGGAAGGAGGGGCGAGCGCTCACCAGACCATGACACTACCATACAGCCTGTACAGCGGGGTGGATTATTCTGCCACCCATAAACTAAAAAGATTCTTTATTCAAACTAAACATATCAGCCGTGCTCCTAAACTAAACATAATAACACACAATAAAAACCCCATAACATAACGTACATGCATAAAACACCAGAACTCTAAATAAAGTGCTACTGCACAGTCATTTGGGTGAAAAAACTGGAACCTGCATGGGGGGGGGGGGGGGGGTCCAGGGCAGCCCTTCAGCAGGCGCGTCCCTTGAGACTGCAGACCCCCGGAGCGATGGCCGATCTTCTGGATGGCGGAGCCTGGATCCCACACCACCATCACCGATTCCCGTCCAGACTCGCTACCTGGAGCGTCTTCCCGGACACACCGAAGCTGATTGGCGTGCCTCAATGAGCTGTCGGACAACCTGAAGCACGCTGCGCCCAGCTGATGCTACGTGTCCACTGGTTCCGTTGTTTTTTCGCTTCCCATTTCAAATCAAATCAAATCAAACTTTATTGTCATATTGCCGTACATACAACTGTAGTGCAGGCAAGATGAAATTGCGTTTCTCTCGGCATCCATATAAATAGAAGCAGCATGATATAAGACACACTCACACATATCTTCACCCCCCCCACCCCCACCCCCCCATCTATTCACACATCCCTGAGACATACTTGGGAAAAACTAACTAACTATAATATACAAATAATATACATAATGTCCGTAGGTGCAGTAGTGTGTATGAGAGATTCCGGGTCAACTGTTCAGCATCCTGACAGCTTGTGGAAGGAAGCTGTTGATCAGTCCGGTGGTTCTGCCTCTGATGCTCCGGAATCGTTTACCAGATGGCAGAAGTTCAAAGTGTTTATGCAGAGGGTGAGAATGGTCCTTGACAATGTTCAATGCCCTGCTCCTACAACGGTTCTGAAAAAGTTCTTGGACAGAGGGGAGGGAGACTCCAATTACCCTCTCAGCTCCCTTGACTATCCTCTGCAAGGCTTTTTTGTCTGACATACTGCAGCTGGAGTACCATGTAGCAATGCAGTACATCAGAACACTCTCCACCACACCTCTGTAGAAGGTCCTGAGGATGCAGATGGGGAGAGAGGCCTGTTTGAGTTTCCTCAAGAAATGCAGTCTCTGCTGAGCCTGCTTCCTGATCCCCAAGGAATTCTTGCTCCAGGTCAGGTCCTGCGAGATCTGCTCTCCGAGGAACTTGATGTTCTCCACTCTCTCCACTAAATGGCCGCCGATGCTGAGGGGGACGTGTTCAGGCTGTGACGGCCGGAAGTCGATAATCATCTCCTTCGTTTTGTCCACACTGAGCACCAGATTGTTGTAACCCTTGCCTTACGTTAATTAGGTAAGGGAAATTATAAAGTGTAGACCAGTTGCTAGGTTCGTAAGGATTACAATAGGGAATTAAAATGAGTGTGGAATGAAATAGCTGGAGGCAAGAAATGAGCAATTCATGGCTGTTATTATTAAAGATAAAAAGAACAAAATATACAAACAATTTACAAATATACAAATATAACAACGGCCGGCATGAAATAAAACCCCAAAATTGTCCTACTGAGCTCAGTGTTTGTTTGTCTTTTTGTGTTAGTCGTTTGACCAGTCAAGATATCTTGTATTTCCAGACTCAGGTTTCTTTTCCTCTTTTAAACTGGCGGCTTGAGTTGTTACCACTTTGAATTTTGGGCACTGGAGAGAGGAAGGATGTTCTTCAACCGAGATCTTGGTTCAGATCTCGGTTCAGGTCTCGGGTCAGGCTCGCCATCTCCATTCGGAGAGAATCCAGGATCCAGAAGGTTCTTAATCGGCAACCAAAAAAAAACTTGGCCAAGATGAGATATCAGCATGAACACAGCAAAAGTTACAGCCTCACGGCCTCTCAAGCTCGTGCTCCCGTCAACAAGAAGACCCACAGGTCTCCACACAGATCGTCCACAGCCTCTCTCGTCCGCTCTCAGATCACAAAAGACCGAAAAACCGGGTGTGCGCCTCGGCACTCTGTTCGGAAGGCGGGGCTAATATCGCTCTTAACAAATGAAAAGACCACGATCGCCCAACGTGACCATGAAACGGGAATTTAAAAGTTGGATAACGAGGATCACACTTCCTCTTCCCTAAATAATCGTTTTTCAAAATAAAATCACACAATTGTATTAATACAAATGAAATCTGAGAAAAAGGGTCATTTTCTCAGCTGGGTTACACCCTCCCGCGCTAAATATCATGCACGTTCCGTTGCATGTGTAACCAAGACTGTCCATCGTCAGTATTTAGAAACTCTGAGAAGGCTGTATTCAAACCTTGAAAAAGGGACTTAACAACAGTCACTAGAGGATTTCCTAATTCAGGATACTCTAGTCTTTTTGGAAGTTGTCTGATTCTTTCAGATCGTCGTATTGGTTGAAATATAATGTGATCATTTTTGTCCATTTCATCAGGTAAATCATTTGATTGGTGTTCTTGTCCCTCGACTGAATTGTCAGAAGGTTCTTCTAATATTGTTGCTGTTTCATGTTCCACGGGTTTGTCATTCTCAGTATTGTCTCCATCCGGTATCATTTCCACAGGTGAATTATAGGAAAGTTCAATCTCATTTGCATTATGCTCCCTATCCGGTTCTGCATTGGCAGTGGTTTCAGGAAAGTCACAATCAGGTGGGTTTGTCATTTCCGGTGTTTGCAAAGGTTTTGGATAATCATGCACAGTAGTAAATCTGGTTATCTCCTCACGTGGGAAATCTTCAACCCATGGAATCAAAAATTCATTTTCAATTTCAATTAACTCTTCGTGATCATTGTTCTCTGTAACAGTTGTTTGGCGTGTCTTAGGACGGTGAATAGGCTCTGGCTCAGGTGTTTCTGCTGTGGCAACAGGGAGGAAACTGCAGGGAAGCAAAAGGTCTCTGTGTAAAGTTCTTGAGGGACCTTGCTTTGACTCGGGTTTAACCGTGTAAACGGGTAAATTACCTGCACGTTTGACTACCACATGAATGTTGGCCTCCCATTTATCAGCAAGCTTATTTTTTCCACGCAGTCTCACATTTCTAACTAAAACCCTATCCCCAGGTTCAAGTTCAGAAACAGTGATTTTGCGGTCAAACCTGGCCTTTTTCTTGTCTGCAATCTTTTGTGCATTTTGTGAAGCTAACTTGTAGCTTTCTTCGAGCCTTTTCTTGAGATTTTCAACGTATTGCAAGTGAGTAACTTTCTGATCTTTGTTGAGAGGAAGTCTGAACGCTAGATCAACTGCCAATTTGGGTTTTCTACCAAACATTAATTCGTAGGGAGTAAACCCAGTTACATCACTGCGTGTGCAGTTGTATGCATGTACTAACGGCATAACATAGTCTTTCCAGTGGGACTTTTGTTTGGACTCAAGCGTTCCTAACATACTCAGTAGCGTTCGGTTGAATCTTTCAGTGGGGTTACCCCTGGGGTGGTATGGGGTTGTTCTTATTTTCTTTATGCCTGAGATCTCACAAAGGTCTTTTATTAGTTTTGCCTCAAAATCAGGACTCTGATCACTGTGCAGGTGCTCAGGTATACCGTAGTGAACGATGAATTGATCCCACAGGCACCTGGCAACCGTTTTGGACCTTTGATTTGAGGTAGGCAACGCAAGGGCAAATTTAGTAAAATGATCAGTTATTACGAGAATATTGCTGGTATTGCTACTGTCTGGTTCCAGACTGAGAAAGTCCATGCAGACTACCTCTAAAGGTCGTGTGGTGGTTATGTTGACCAGGCTAGCCGCTTTTTCAGGAGGACTCTTCCTTCGTATGCACCGATCACATGTTTTTACCTTTTGCTCGACATCTGTTGCCATACGTGGCCAATAGAATCGTGTTCTGACCAGATCAAGGATTCTGTCAATACCTAAGTGGCCCATATCATTGTGCAGACTTTGGAGTACGGGAGCTCTGAGCTCCTCGGGAAGACTTCACTTCCGCCCTCCCAAGAGAGCAGACGCTTTTTTCTTCTCTCCTGCTGACTTTTTCCTCCCCTCCTACTACTGGATCCCAGCTTGCTGTTGTCTGTCTGCGTCTAACTGCGACCGCCGAAAAGAAATTATGGAGTTAATAAGCTGGGCTTTGAACACAATTGACACTATTTTTTCAACAAGGAAAAGTGCTCCGGGGGAAGCTGTCTGCCCCGCTGGAACGGCTCCAGTGGGCTATCTATGTGACACAGGTAATTGGAAAATGCTGTGTCTCTCTAATCTCTCTATCGAAGATATTGAAGATTTGTTTATCTTCGTAATCTTGGTGATTGGGATAATTCTGATTGGGACAGGAATTGTCTTGGTTTACCGCAAATTGTTGAAGATGGATTCAACCTATCAAAATGCTGGCCAGGCGAGGTGCATCCAACAAATTGAGAAACTGGAGAAGACCCTGATAGCGACTACTGGAGAACTGTCTCGTAAGGTGGATTACATCATGGGTTCGCTCAGGTCTTTCCACGACGAATTCAAAGCTGCGCAATGAAGGATTAATGTACTGAATCTACAGAAGAAATACAAGTCTCCTCTGTGATCAGTCCTATTTGGCATTATTATTCCCCATGAAAATTCCTCCTGGCTGTCTGCAGACTGTGTTTTTTCAAAATCATGAGCACAAGGCCTTGGACAGCCAGCTGCAGTGCCAGATAAGACTGGGCGCCAGACAGACAAAACATCTTCTGCCAAGGGTCCTTGGGTCTCTCTTATTATCATCAACACTGCTCAACACCGCACACACATTGATTCATGAACTGATTAAAGATATACTGTACACTGCTCTCTTGTGTCTTGTGAAATTCTGAGTTGTTGCTCTGTGCTATTGAGAGATTTTTTTTCATTGTAATCATAATCTGCTTAAAAAATAAGCTGTATTCTGATAACGAAGTTTTTTTTCTCCTCCCCCCTTGTGTCGTTCCCTCCCTTCCCCTCCCTTTCTTATCTATCTCTGTTTGATGAGGCGCCTATCATGGCTGCCGTGTCGTTGTGTCGCGCGCATGCGCACCAATGTCAAGTCAAGTTCCTCGTGTGTTTTTTACATGCTTGGCAATAAAGTTTATTCTGATTCTGATTCTGATTCTGAGCTGGTGGGTCACTTGGTCTCCATTTTGTCTTTTTCTGTACAACACTTCATTGTACATCTCCAATTTATTGAGTTCTCTGAGTAAAAGAGGGAGATCTGGGAGTTCTTCTCTAGCAGTCGGTGGGGGTGTTTGGCGAGGTTCGATTTGTTCAATAACTTGCCTGATTGTCGAGTCCGCTCTTTGTTTGTCTCTGATTTCTTTTTGAGACAAGACAGGGATAGTTGGTAAGCCATTGTCTTGCTCCAAAACATACTAGTCTGGGATTGCGTCAGCTGAGATGGTAAGGGACTCTACAAGTGTAACACCACTATCCTGATTGTCATCAATGATTTTAACAAGGTGGTTTTGACAGATGGCTTGGACAGCTTCATCATTTACAATCTCTGTGGTGTCACTGTCAGCTAGGTGACGCTCTACAAAGCGGCTTACTCATCCTGCTCTTTCCTGGACTGGACATCGTTAACGAGTTCACCATGAGGACGTCTAGACAACCCATCTGCGTCTAGGTTTTTCTTGCCTGCTCTATACTGTAACTTAAAGTTGTAGTTAGACAAAGCTGCAAGCCACCTGTAGCTTGTGGCATCTAATTTAGCAGAGGTCAATATGTAGGTGAGTGGGTTACTATCTGTAACTACCGTGAACCGACCACCATACAAATAGTCATGAAACTTTTCAGTTACTGACCATTTTAGAGCTAAAAACTCTAGCTTGTGAGCTGGATAACGTGCTTCACTCCTTGATAACCCACGACTGGCAAAAGCTATGGCCCTAAGCTGACCGTCCTGCTCCTGATAGAGTGCTGCACCTAAGCCAGTGGTACTA
The DNA here is from genome assembly GCA_020510985.1 of Pholidichthys leucotaenia. NCBI lineage: Eukaryota > Metazoa > Chordata > Actinopteri > Cichliformes > Pholidichthyidae > Pholidichthys > Pholidichthys leucotaenia. Next base: position 146,356,383 of record CM035837.1, read on the forward strand.
GCATCGGTACGGAGTACGTAAGGCAGCTTCGGGTCTGCAAAGCCTAAGATAGGAGCTGATGTTAACTTTTCGATGATGGAGTCGAAAGCTTTTTGACAGTCTGTGGTCCATCGACTCTCAAATGGCAGTTTGGGATCAAAGTAGGTTTGGTCAGTGACTTTGGATTTTGACCTTTTGTTGAGTGCGGGTAACCGCGTGTGAGGTCATTAAGTGGGCGTACTATAGATGAGTACCCTTCAATGAAGCGTCTGTAGTACCCTGAGAACCCTAAAAAGGATCTCAGTTCTTTGAGATTCTTAGGCCGTGGCCAGGTCTTAAGGGCCTGAATCTTTTCGGGATCTGTCTCGACACCGCTTTCGGAGACTACATGACCTAGGTACCGGACTGTTGTTTGAAAAAATTTACATTTTTCCAGTGATAACTTTAGCCAGTACTCTTTAAGACGATGGAGTACCCGCATGAGTCGCCGTTCATGTTCTTCCAAACTATTTGAAAAGATGATGAGATCATCTAGAAAGACTAGCACCTCATTTAAGTTCATGTCACCGACGCAGCATTCCATGAGCCACTGAAAAGTGCTTGGGGCGTTGGTTATGCCCTGCGGCATGCGGTTGAACTCCCAGAATCCAAGGGGTGTTACAAAAGCGGTCTTTTCTTTGTCTGCTTCTTCTACCTCAATCTGGTAATATCCAGACTTAAGATCGAGGACTGTAAACCACTTGGATCCTGTGAGCGCCGAGAATGTCTCCTCTAGATTTGGGAGAGCCTAAGAGTCTTTTCTTGTTTGCAAATTGAGTTTGCGAAAGTCTATACATAGACGCACATCATTGTTTCGCTTCCTCACCACGACAATGGGGGATGAGTAGGGAGACTGGGACTCTCTTATCACACCTGCAGCGAGCAGCTCTTGAAGGTTTTTACGCACTGCCTCAAGGTCTTGAGGGTGTATAGGGCGTGGACGGTGCTTAAAGGGAGTCGGATTGTGAAGACTGATGGAGTGTTTCACTTTGCTCGTACATCCAAAGTCCAAATCATGGAAAGCAAATACTTCCGGGATGTCATTTAGTTGTTTGGTTATTCAATTCAATTCAATTCAATTCAATTCAACTTTATTTATATAGCGCCATTTCACAACAACAGTCATCTCATAGCACTATCAACTGTAGGGGGGAACCCCCACAGTTGCAGAAAGACCCCAGCAATCAGGCGATCCCCTGTGAGCAAGCACTTGGCGATGGTGGAGAGGAAAAACTCCCTTTTAACAGGAAGAAACCTCCAGCAGAACCAGGCTCAGGGAGGGGCAGTCATCTGCTGCGACTGGCTGGGGGGTGAGGAGATAGAGAAGAAGAAAAGAACAGACATGTAGAGAGCAAACAGCACGATGGGGACTCAATCTATGGGAGAGAACAAACAAATGTTAATGACCAGCAAAAAAAATATTTCATAGAGAGTGAGGAAAGGAGTGAGGCCCAGTGCATTACTGGAGGTCCCCCGGCTGACTAAACCTATTAGCAGCATAACTAAGGGAGGGTTCAGAAACACATGATCCCTCCCTAATTGTAGGCTATATCAAAAAGGTAGGTTTTAGCCCTATTCTTAAAAACAGAGATCGAGTCTGACTCCCGAATCCAGATTGGCAGCTGATTCCACAGGAGAGGAGCTTGATAACTGAAGGCTCTGCCTCCCATTGTACTTTTGGAGATTCTAGGTATTACAAGTAATCCTGCATTTTGGGAGCGTAGTGCTCTGTTAGGATAATACGGTAGTATCAGATCTTTTAAATAAAAAGGAGCCTGATTGTTTAGAGCTTTGTAAGTAAGAAGAAGGATTTTAAACTTAATTCTAAACTCTATGGGAAGCCAATGAAGGGAGGCCAGAACCGGAGAGATATGATCTCTCTTTCTAGTACCTGTTAAAACTCTTGCTGCAGCATTTTGGATCAGCTGAAGACTTTTTAAAGATGTTTTAGGACAGCCTGATAATAAAGAATTACAATAATCTAATCTCGAGCTAACAAAAGCGTGGATCAGCTTCTCAGCATCACTCTGAGACAAGATGCTCCTAATCTTGGCAATATTACGCAAATGATAGAAGGCAGTCTTAGAAACAAATTTAATATGTGAATTGAAGGACAAATCCTGATCAAAAATAACTCCAAGGTTCCTCACAGAGCTATTAAGAGAAAGAGTAACTGCATCCAAACTGAAAGTTTGATTTGGAAAGGAATTTCTAAGGTTTTTTGGACCAACAAGAATGACTTCAGTCTTATCTGAATTTAATAGCAGGAAATTACAAGTCATCCAAGCTTTGATTTCCTTAAGACAGGCTTCTAACTTGGCTAATTGATTACTATCATCTGGCTTCATTGACAGGTATAATTGTGTGTCATCTGCATAACAATGAAAATGTATACAGTGCTTTCTAATAATGTTGCCTAACGGAAGCATATATAAACTAAAAAGAGTAGGGCCTAGCACAGATCCCTGTGGAACTCCATGACTAAGCTTTGAGTTGAAAGAAAACTCATTATTTACATGAACAAACTGGAACCTATCAGATAAATAAGATCTAAACCACTGCAACGAAGTTCCATTAAGTCCAACATAGTGTTCTAATCTATCAAGTAGAATATTATGATCGATAGTATCAAAAGCTGCACTAAGGTCTTAAAGGACAAGTACAGAAACTAGTCCATTATCAGATGCAATGAGGAGGTCGTTAGTGACCTTCGCTAAGGCTGTTTCAGTACTATGATGGATTCTAAACCCAGATTGAAACTCTTCAAGTAAACCATTTCCCTGCAGGTGGTCAAATAATTGCGTAGCAACAACTCTTTCTAAGATTTTTGAAATGAAAGGGAGATTAGAGATTGGTCTATAGTTAGCTAAAGCTCCTGGATCTAGCGTTGGCTTTTTGAGTAAGGGTTTAATTACAGCCGTTTTAAAAGCCTGCGGTACATGGCCTAAAGTTAATGAAGAATTGATTATATGAAGAATAAAGCTACCAATAAGTGGGAAGACTTCTTTAAATAACCTGGTAGGAATAGGGTCTAAAAGACAAGTTGAAGGTTTGGATGAGGAAACTATTTTGTCTAACTCACAAAGGTCGATTGGAGTAAACTCATCAAGACAGACATCAAAAGAAGGAGATGTAGTAGTTAAAGTATTTAAGTTAACTGTGGGGAGAATCTGATTGATTTTATCTCTGATGGATGAAATTTTATTATTGAAAAAGTTCATAAAGTCCTGACTAGTAAGCTCTAAGGGAATGCTAGGATTGACAGAGTCCTGACTCTTTGTCAACCTGGCTACAGTACTGAAAAGAAACCTGGGATTATTCTTGTTCTCTTCTATTAATGCAGAGTAAGAACTTGTTCTAGCTTTTCTAAGAGATTTTTTATAAATTAAAAGATGATTTCTTCAAGCTAAATAGATTTCATCTAAATTAGTAGAGCGCCATTTTCTTTCTAATTGACAAGTCTTCTGTTTTAAGCTACGAGTTTCTGTGTTGAACCAAGGAGTTAGAAATCTCTGATTAGACTTTTTCTTTTTTAAGGGGGCCACCAAGTCTAGAGCCTGATGCAGAGAAGCTGAAACACTATCCACCATGTTATCAATTACAGAAGGAGCAAGCTGTCTATAGCTTATTTCCGTTGTGTTGACACATGGCATAGAAGAAACAATCTGCATAAATTTGGAAACAGCATCATCTGAGAGGCATCTACTGTAATAATATTTTTCTTTAGGAGCCAAATAGTCAGAAATAGTAAAATCAAAGGTTAACAGACAATGGTCTGACAGTACAGGGTTATGAGGAGACACTACAAGATTTTCTATTTCTATGCCATATGTCAGAACAAGGTCCAATGTATGGTGAAGGTAATGAGTAGAATTTCCTACTTTCTGAGAAAACCCAATCGAGTCTAATATTGAATTAAATGCCTCATTAAGGCAGTCACTATCTACATCCACATGTATATTAAAGTCCCCTACTATAATTATTCTATCAGATTTCAGCACTAAATCAGCTAAGAAATCAGCAAATTCGGATAAAAATTCTGAGTAGGTTGATGGGGGACGATAAACTATGGCAAATAAAATTGGGTTTAACCTAAAATTGCTAAAGTGCCCAATACTGAGGACCAGGCCCTCAAAGGAATTATAACATGTTTTTTGCTTTACATTAACTAGTAATTTAGAATGGTAAATTGTTGCTACTCCTCCTCCACGACCAGAACTTCTGGGATTTTGACAGTTTAAATAACCAGAGGGAGTTGATTCATTTAAACCAACATAATCCTCTTGCCCTAACCAAGTCTCTGTAAGGGAAATTAAATCAATCTGATGATCAATTAACAGATCATGGACTAACAGAGACTTGGGAGTTAGAGACCTAATATTTAATAAACCACATTTAATTTTTAAATTATGAGGAGGAACAGAGGCCAAATCATTCAATTTAGAGGCTTTATGTTTAATTTGAGTTTTACCAATATTTTGCTTTATCACTTTGGGATGCTTATACATTATATTTTTATTCACTTTGGAGGGAGCAGACAACGATTCTCTGATGGGGAAGACAGGGGCTAAGCTGAGGGGTGGCGGATGAAGAGGAGCTGCAGAGAGGCGTGTAAGACTGCGACTCTGCTTCCTGGTCCCAACTCTGAGTAGTCAGGGTTTTGGAAATTTGGATAAAAAAGATGCCAGATTGTTAGATAAATGAGAAGCACCATCCAAAGTGGGATGAATGCTGTCTCGTCTCATAAGACCAGGTTTTCCCCAAAAAGAGCTCCAATTGTCAATGTAGCCCACGTCAATTTTAGGACACCACACAGACAGCCAGCGGTTCAAGGATGACGAGCGGCTAAACATGTCATCACTGGTCAGATTGGGGAGGGGCCCAGAGAATACTACAGTGGCAGACATCGTTTTTGCAAAGTCACACACCGATTCTACATCAAGTTTCGTGACTTCCGACTGCCGGAGACGGATGTCATTAATGCCGGCGTGAATAACAATTGTGGAATATTTACAGTTACTTTTAGCCAGCATTTTCAAATTTGACTCGATGTTGCCTGCTCTGGCCCCAGGAATGCATTTGACTATGGCCGCTCAAATCTCTAGGTTCACGTTTCTGACTACAGAGTCGCCAATGATCAGAGTTTTTTCCTCAGCGGGTGTGTCGCTGAGCGGGGAAAAACGATTAGAAACGTGAACAGGTTGGTGGTGTACCGGGGCTTTGCGACTAGGCTTCCTTCTCACCGTCACCCACCCAGTCTCCTCGCTGCTGAGGAGAGCCGAGGGACCGCTGACAGGGGGGCCTAAGCTAGCTAGCTCCGCTGCAGCTAATGGGCGTCCGTCAAGATTAACTGGCGCAGACTGTGTTTCAATGCAGTGGAGCCGGGATTCCAAATCAGACAACCTCGCCTCGAGCGCCTCAAAAAGACAACATTTATTACATTTACCGTTATCACTAAAAGAGGCAGAGGTGTAGCTAAACATCTGACAGAGAGAGCACACCAGAGGAGGAGAGGAAAGAGAGCTAGTAGCCATAGCTAGTGTCTGGAGAGCAACAACACAGGCAAACCACACAGGGAGACAGCAAAACAGGAAGTGACGATACGTTACCACAAGGAAGTGACGATCCAACAGCAATCCAACAGCGTTATTCGCTCTTTCCACTCCTGTGGAATCGTTGAGTCACCAAAGTTGAAACCTAGTTGTGTCTTGTTGGTGGCCGACTCATTTGCACTGACGACATTGTGCTGGGACAGGATACAATGGAATGCTCCAAGTTCTGCGATAACACACGTGGACAGAATTGTGACATCTTGCTCTGTTTCGTTTGTAATCATTACAGGCACTTTGTGTGGAGCTCGGGAAGGAAGTGTTATCAGGCAGGTTTTAACACAAAGGCCACCAGGCAAGGAAGACTGAGAGGGGTGTTCAACTATAGCACAAGTTTCTGAGGTACAGTGAACATTGGCAGACCCCTCTAAAACTACAGTTTTACCTGCTGGAACTACAGCTGGAGCTTTGCTTGACAAGGTAACTAATCCAATGTTCCCATCTTTGTTCTTTGTATGCCTTAGTTTGAGAGTTTTCAACAGTGTCCTAAAACCGTAAGGGCTAGGTAAGTAATCAGGAGTCTTCATGTCTAAATACTTTCCATAAAGAACATCAAGTGTGTTTGTTCCCACTAACACTGGTGTCTGACTATTAGGAGTGGCATCTGGAACAACGAGAGCTAAGGTTGGTATGTCAATCTCTGTGCATAAGAAGTCTTTTGGAAAGGTAATACACATCTCTATATAACCTAAATAGTGGACGGCCTGACCTGCAGCGCCCTCTACTTCTAAAAGGTCATAGAGTGGTTTAAGGTTTTGATCGGGAAAATTCTGTTTGTAAAATGACTCGGTGACTGTAGTCACTTGTGACCCTGAGTCAAGAAGACAATGCACATTAACATCAGAAATGCTAACTACAGCTGTGCATTTGGAGCCAACTAACTTTTTTGGTAGACTATACTTAGGTGGGTTAGTAACAGATTGCTTAAGGCTAGCGCGTTGCTTGTACTTAGGGGGACGTGAGTGTCTGGCTACAGTCTCCATTTGCCCCGTAATAGAGACTGTTCTTAGTTTAACCCGGTCTTTATTAGCTGCGGGATTTCCAGACCCCCATCTCTTTTGTTTCTCTTTAAACAGCTTATGCTTTTCAGTAATTAAAGCTGGGTTTGGTTCGTTTTCGCAGTTCGGCTTGATGTGGCCATCCTCTCCACATTGGAAACAGTACCACGGTTTGGGTGGGGTACTTTGAGTTTTGACCATTTGTTCTGTGGGTTCCTTTGTCATTTTATTGTACTTTTTGAGTTTTGAACTTTTGGTTTTGCAGTTAGTTTTGCTAGTTGAGTTTGAATTTCTGCAACTTGTTTTGATAGTTCTTGAATTGAGTTTAACGTGATATTGTTCTAATTTTCATCTGAACTGCATTGCACAGTTTGCACGTGGGATGTCACTTTTTGTTTTGAACTGCTCAAATGTTGTCTCATTTGCAAGTTTTTGCCAGTATTTTGGTCTTCTTCAGTACGTAGCCAGAGAAGCAAATCAGGAAAAGTTGGGGGATTTGTTCGTTTTTGTTTTAACTGGAGTGCAGTTAAAAGGGAATCATCCCAACAACCTCGACAAAACTGTGTGACAAGCAGCCTGTCAAAATCCTGGCTTGAAGCACCACCACGCTTCACAGTGTGAGTCAAAGCTACTTGAAGACGTTGTAGATATGATGAGGGTTTCTCACCTGTGTTTAGGAAGGTGTCAATAAATTTGGCGTAAAGCTCTCCGCCATCTTGAACTGTACCATAAGCAGAATCTAACAGCTGAAGGTATTCTGATGGTGAGCTGCTGGGGTTCAAGTACTTGACTACATCAGCTGCTGGGGATAAAAGAGACTCAAAGATCTTTCGGGATTGTTGCAATTTGGACATAGCAGGATCAGTCAAGATTAATTCTACACTGGAGCGCCAAGTATCATAATCTAGCTCATAAGTTGGTCGGAGGTCTTTGCCAGAAAAAGCTCCGAGCTTTTGTGAAAACGGCTGAACGGAAAAATCTTCCTAACTACCACACGCTGCACTTCTGGGGGATTTAAATCATGTGCAGAAATGGTGGGCATACTTCGAGCTGGGGTGCTCGCAGTGTGATTTGACCGGTTAGTTGGTTGTGCACCTTGAATATTGGACTCAGCTGCAGAAGGCTGAGGTTGAGGTTCATCTAAGAAAGCTTCAGGTAAGTTATCAGGTAACTTAACTTTCTCTGATTGATCATTTTCAGATTCTTTGATTGACTCAGAAATCTGTGACATCATGTCTTTCAGGACATCTGCAAAATCTCTGCCACTCATCTTCGCTAGGTTTTTAATGTTAGTGAGATATGACTTGGTCCTATCGTTCCCTACACGGTGCGTGTAAACACTGGCAAGAGATTGTATCATATAGCTGGCTCCACTATCAGATACATGAGTACATGGCAATGGGTCAAGAGCTTCAAAAGCAATACCCGAGTGATACTCAAAAATAGCACTCTGGGAAAACTCAGACTTACTATCTGCTACTTTTATGACTCCTGAAATCGATCCATACCGTTTCAAAAACTCAGTCACTTCACCAAGTTGCTCATCTCCAGTGATTTCACTCACTATCACTGCATTTGGAATTTTCACAGATTCACGTTCAACAATATCCATTTTGGGTACGTTATAGGCTTGAAATAACGTAAGGGAGAGAAGAAAAAGGCTCCTGGCTGGGCTCGCCACTTCTTATTGTAACCCTTGCCTTACGTTAATTAGGTAAGGGAAATTATTAAGTGTAGACCAGTTGCTAGGTTCTTAAGGATTACAATAGGGAATTAAAATGAGTGTGGAATGAAATAGCTGGAGGCAAGAAATGAGCAATTCATGGCTGTTATTATTAAATTCAATTCAATTCAATTTTCAATTCAACTTTATTTATATAGCACCATTTCACAACAACAGTCATCTCATAGCACTATCAACTGTAGGGGGGAACCCCCACAGTTGCAGAAAGACCCCAGCAATCAGGCGATCCCCTGTGAGCAAGCACTTGGCGACGGTGGAGAGGAAAAACTCCCTTTTAACAGGAAGAAACCTCCAGCAGAACCAGGCTCAGGGAGGGGCAGTCATCTGCTGCGACTGGCTGGGGGGTGAGGGGATAGAGAAGAAGAAAAGAACAGACATGTAGAGAGCAAACAGCACGATGGGGACTCAATCTATGGGAGAGAACAAACAGATGTTAATGACCAGCAAAAAAAATATTTCATAGAGAGTGAGGAAAGGAGTGAGGCCCAGTGCATTACTGGAGGTCCCCTGGCTGACTAAACCTATTAGCAGCATAACTAAGGGAGGGTTCAGAAACACATGATCCCTCCCTAATTGTAGGCTATATCAAAAAGGTAGGTTTTAGCCCTATTCTTAAAAACAGAGATCGAGTCTGACTCCCGAATCCAGATTGGCAGCTGATTCCACAGGAGAGGATCTTGATAACTGAAGGCTCTGCCTCCCATTGTACTTTTGGAGATTCTAGGTATTACAAGTAATCCTGCATTTTGGGAGCGTAGTGCTCTGTTAGGATAATACGGTAGTATCAGATCTTTTAAATAAAAAGGAGCCTGATTGTTTAGAGCTTTGTAAGTAAGAAGAAGGATTTTAAACTTAATTCTAAACTCTATGGGAAGCCAATGAAGGGAGGCCAGAACCGGAGAGATATGATCTCTCTTTCTAGTACCTGTTAAAACTCTTGCTGCAGCATTTTGGATCAGCTGAAGACTTTTTAAAGATGTTTTAGGACAGCCTGATAATAAAGAATTACAATAATCTAATCTCGAGCTAACAAAAGCATGGATCAGCTTCTCAGCATCACTCTGAGACAAGATGCTCCTAATCTTGGCAATATTACGCAAATGATAGAAGGCAGTCTTAGAAACAAATTTAATATGTGAATTGAAGGACAAATCCTGATCAAAAATAACTCCAAGGTTCCTCACAGAGCTATTAAGAGAAAGAGTAACTGCATCCAAACTGAAAGTTTGATTTGGAAAGGAATTTCTAAGGTTTTTTGGACCAACAAGAATGACTTCAGTCTTATCTGAATTTAATAGCAGGAAATTACAAGTCATCCAAGCTTTGATTTCCTTAAGACAGGCTTCTAACTTGGCTAATTGATTACTATCATCTGGCTTCATTGACAGGTATAATTGTGTGTCATCTGCATAACAATGAAAATGTATACAGTGCTTTCTAATAATGTTGCCTAACGGAAGCATATATAAACTAAAAAGAGTAGGGCCTAGCACAGATCCCTGTGGAACTCCATGACTAAGCTTTGAGTTGAAAGAAAACTCATTATTTACATGAACAAACTGGAACCTATCAGATAAATAAGATCTAAACCATTGCAACGAAGTTCCATTAAGTCCAACATAGTGTTCTAATCTATCAAGTAGAATATTATGATCGATAGTATCAAAAGCTGCACTAAGGTCTAAAAGGACAAGTACAGAAACTAGTCCATTATCAGATGCAATGAGGAGGTCGTTAGTGACCTTCGCTAAGGCTGTTTCAGTACTATGATGGATTCTAAACCCAGATTGAAACTCTTCAAGTAAACCATTTCCCTGCAGGTGGTCAAATAATTGCGTAGCAACAACTCTTTCTAAGATTTTTGAAATGAAAGGGAGATTAGAGATTGGTCTATAGTTAGCTAAAGCTCCTGGATCTAGCGTTGGCTTTTTGAGTAAGGGTTTAATTACAGCCGTTTTAAAAGCCTGCGGTACATGGCCTAAAGTTAATGAAGAATTGATTATATGAAGAATAAAGCTACCAATAAGTGGGAAGACTTCTTTAAATAACCTGGTAGGAGTAGGGTCTAAAAGACAAGTTGAAGGTTTGGATGAGGAAACTATTTTGTCTAACTCACAAAGGTCGATTGGAGTAAACTCATCAAGACAGACATCAATAGAAGGAGTTGTAGTAGTTACAGTATTTAAGTTAACTGTGGGAAGAATCTGATTGATTTTATCTCTGATGGATGAAATTTTATTATTGAAAAAGTTCATAAAGTCCTGACTAGTAAGCTCTAAGGGAATGCTAGGATTGACAGAGTCCTGACTCTTTGTCAACCTGGCTACAGTACTGAAAAGAAACCTGGGATTATTCTTGTTCTCTTCTATTAATGCAGAGTAATAACTCGTTCTAGCTTTTCTAAGAGATTTTTTATAAATTAAAAGATGATTTCTCCAAGCTAAATAGATTTCATCTAAATCAGTAGAGCACCATTTTCTTTCTAATTGACGAGTCTTCTGTTTTAAGGTACGAGTTTCTGTGTTGAACCAAGGAGTTAGAAATCTCTGATTAGACTTTTTCTTTTTTAAGGGGGCCACCAAGTCTAGAGTCTGATGCAGAGAAGCTGAAACACTATCCACCATGTTATCAATTACAGAAGGAGCAAGCTGTCTATAGCTTATTTCCGTTGTGTTGACACATGGCATAGAGGAAACAATCTGCATAAATTTGGAAACAGCATCATCTGAGAGGCATCTACTGTAATAATATTTTTCTTTAGGAGCCAAATAGTCAGAAATAGTAAAATCAAAGGTTAACAGACAATGGTCTGACAGTACAGGGTTATGAGGAAACACTACAAGATTTTCTATTTCTATGCCATATGTCAAAACAAGGTCCAATGTATGGTGGAGGTAATGAGTAGAATTTCCTACTTTCTGAGAAAACCCAATCGAATCTAATATTGAATTGAATGCCACATTAAGGCAGTCACTATCTACATCCACATGTATATTAAAGTCCCCTACTATAATTATTCTATCAGATTTCAGCACTAAATCAGCTAAGAAATCAGCAAATTCGGATAAAAATTCTGAGTAGGTTAATGGGGGACGATAAACTATGGCAAATAAAATTGGGTTTAACCTAAAATTGCTAAAGTGCCCAATACTGAGGACCAGGCCCTCAAAGGAATTATAACATGTTTTTTGCTTTACATTAACTAGTAATTTGGAATGGTAAATTGTTGCTACTCCTCCTCCACGACCAGAACTTCTGGGATTTTGACAGTTTAAATAACCAGAGGGAGTTGATTCATTTAAACCAACATAATCCTCTTGTCCTAACCAAGTCTCTGTGAGGGAAATTAAATCAATCTGATGATCAATTAACAAATCATGGACTAACAGAGACTTGGGAGTTAGAGACCTAATATTTAATAAACCACATTTAATTTTTAAATTATGAGGAGGAACAGAGGCCAAATCATTCAATTTAGAGGCTTTATGTTTAATTTGAGTTTTACCAATATTTTGCTTTATCACTTTGGGATGCTTATACATTATATTTTTATTTACTTTGGAGGGAGCAGACAACGATTCTCTGATGGGGAAGTCAGGGGCTAAGCTGAGGGGTGGCGGATGAAGAGGAGCTGCAAAGAGGCGTGTAAGACTGTGGCTCTGCTTCCTGGTCCCAACTCTGAGTAGTCATGGTTTTGGAAATTTGGATAAAAAAGATGCCAGATTGTTAGATAAATGAGAAGCACCATCCAAAGTGGGATGAATGCTGTCTCGTCTCATAAGACCAGGTTTTCCCCAAAAAGAGCTCCAATTGTCAATGTAGCCCACGTCATTTTTAGGACACCACACAGACAGCCAGCGGTTCAAGGATGACGAGCGGCTAAACATGTCATCACTGGTCAGATTGGGGAGGGGCCCAGAGAATACTACAGTGGCTGACATCGTTTTTGCAAAGTCACACACCGATTCTGTATTAAGTTTCGTGACTTCCGACTGCTGGAGACGGATGTCATTAATGCCGGCGTGAATAACAATTGTGGAATATTTACAGTTACTTTTAGCCAGCATTTTCAAATTTGACTCGATGTCGCCTGCTCTGGCCCCAGGAATGCATTGGACTATGACCGCTGGAGTCTCTAGGTTCACGTTTCTGACTACAGAGTCGCCAATGATCAGAGTTTTTTCCTCAGCGGGTGTGTCGCTGAGCGGGGAAAAACGATTAGAAACGTGAACAGGTTGGTGGTGTACCGGGGCTTTGCGACTAGGCTTCCTTCTCACCGTCACCCACCCAGTCTCCTCGCTGCTGAGGAGAGCCGAGGGACCGCTGACAGTGGGACCTAAGCTAGCTAGCTCCGCTGCAGCTAATGGGCGTCCGTCAAGATTAACTGGCGCAGACGGTGTTTCAATGCAGCGGAGCCGGGATTCCAAATCAGACAACCTCGCCTCGAGCACCTCAAAAAGACAACATTTATTACATTTACCGTTATCGCTAAAAGAGGCAGAGGTGTAGCTAAACATCTGACAGAGAGAGCACACCAGAGGAGGGGAGGAAAGAGAGCTAGTAGCCATAGCTAGTGGCTAGAGAGCAAACCACACAGGCAGACAGCAAAACAGGAAGTGACGATACGTTACCACAAGGAAGTGACGATCCCCGAAGTGACGGGGACAAAAAGAACAAAATATACAAACAATTTACAAATATACAAATATAACAACGGCCGGCATGAAATAAAACCCCAAAATTGTCCTACTGAGCTCAGTGTTTGTCTTTTTGTGTTAGTCGTTTGACCAGTCAAGATATCTTGTATTTCCAGACTCAGGTTTCTTTTCCTCTTTTAAAGTGGTGGCTTGAGTTGTTACCACTTTGAATTTTGGGCACTGGAGAGAGGAAGGATGTTCTTCAACTGAGATCTTGGTTCAGATCTCGGTTCAGGTCTCGGGTCAGGCTCACCATCTCCATTCGGAGAGAATCCAGGATCCAGAAGGTTCTTAATCGGCAACCAAAAAAAACCTAGCCAAGATGAGATATCAGCATGAACACAGCAAAAGTCACAGCCTCACGGCCTCTCAAGCTCGTGCTCCCGTCAACAAGAAGACCCACAGGTCTCCACACAGATTATCCACAGCCTCTCTCATCCGCTCTCAGATTGCAAAAGACCGAAAAACCGGGTGCGCGCCTCAGCACTCTGCTTGGAAGGCAGGGCTAATATCGCTCTTAACGAATGAAAAGACCACGATCGCCCAACGTGACCATGAAACGGGAATTTAAAAGTTGGATAACAAGGATCACACTTCCTCTTCCCAAAATAATCATTTTTCAAAATAAAATCACACAATTGTATTAATACAAATGAAATCTGAGAAAAAGGGTCATTTTCTCAGCTGGGTTACATTGTTCTCCCTGCACCAGCCCTCCAGGTCTCTCACTTCTTCCCTGTACATTGATTCCTCATCCCTCTGAATAAGTCCCACCACCGTGGTGTCGTCTGCAAACTTAATAATCTGGTTCCCCTCGTGTCTGGATACAGAGTCATGTGTTAGAAGTGTAAACAACAGTGGACTGAATATGCAGCCTTGAGGGGATCCGGTGCTCAGCGTGACAGAGTTGGAGATGTTGTTTCCAACCCGGACAGACTGAGGTCTCTCAGTCAGGAAATCCAGGATCCAGAGACATGTGGCAGTGTTCAGACCAAGAAGGAGTAATTTCTCCATCAGTCTCTGGGGAATAATGGTGTTGAATGCTGAACTGAAATCAATGTACAGGAGTCTGGCGTAGGTGTCTTTCTGGTCCAGGTGGGTGATGACAGAGTGTAGGGTGGTGACTATAGCATCCTCCGTGGAGCAGTTTGAACGATATGCAAACTGGAGCGGGTCGTGTGATGCAGGGAGGCAGGCTGTAATGTGTGATTTGACAAGCCGTTCAAAACACTTCATCACAATTGGTGTCAGTGCAACAGGACGATAGTCATTCAAACAAGACACAACTGGTTTCTTTGCCACCGGTACAATGATAGAGGTCTTGAAGCATCTGGGAACAATGGCCTGACTCAGGGAGATGTTATAAATGTCAGTCAGGACATCCACCAACTCGCTCGCGCAGTCTCGGAGTACACGTCCCGGGATGTTGTCCGGACCTGCAGCTTTACGTGGGTTGACTCTGGTTAGGGTGTATTATTTATTGTGTATTGGAAATGTATTGGAAAGCATTTGGGTACAGAGCGGTCGAAAACCGTACTTGTTGTGCCGAGTCGCCCGTAGGTACCCTACAGCTCATTTGCATAAAGATCTCCCTCGGTAAAGATTTTTCTGTACGGTCATAAACCAGAGGCAGCACTCTTGTCCTGAACTTTTAAACCAGCGGTTTTTGATGTCAAATAACGACAGATCCATTAAATGAACCTACTATTTCTCGCATGAAATGATGTTAGAAACACTTTTCGACGGTTTGTTTTAAAGATATGGAGACCAAGGACGCCATATTGTCCGGTAGCAGCCGAGAGCTGAAGACCGCTCACAGCCAGACCTGTCGACCAATCCAGTGAACCAACCAGCTGGAGGAGAAGACGGGGGGGTGGGGGGAGACAAGCAGATCTGTACGTTATCTGTTGTTGTGAAGACTTGAAGGAGAAATTAATAACTGCTGTTTCAGGCAATCCAATACTATATGACCAGTTTTTTGCAGTCATACCATACAAAGGAACGAGGCGTGGAGAGCAGTGGAACATGTGATCATCCAGCCGGAACTCACGAACCAGGTGGTCAAATTCGACATGCATTGTGCGGGTTTATAGGATTGGGTGAACCCAAAACCAGCAGCGACGACGACAAAGTTGCCTTTTGTAGCGCAAATATACCAGCACTATTAAAAACAATCTGCTCATGGTTAATAATGACTATTCCAGTATTTCCTCCCACATTGTTTGACTCCGCCTAGCTGAGAACTACACTACATGTCCCTTTTCCGCACCTCAGCGGTTGCGGTATGTGGATTCCGTTCCGAAAAATCCGGACCAGTAGACATGTACTGTAGCATTAGCCACAATGCACAGACACCCTCGATGATTTGTTGGCTGTCGTTTGGCCCATCTTTGCTGTGGATGTCTTTCACCCAGAACCCGAACCAAGTCCATAACCCGGAGTGGAATTTCACTCGGCCTGATGTGCTGCTGCTGAGCATGCGGTGACTCCATGCTCGCCGGTCTGGCCCCGTCCTCTTCTATAAACATTGTAGTGCTCACTGTTGTAGCCACAGACCCCCCACCCCACTGTGGCCAAAATGGTAAAATGGTAAATGGCATTCACTTATATAGTGCTTTTATTCTCATCTCTTGATGACCAAAGCGCTTTACAGATCCTGCTATCCACCCATTCACACACACATTCAAGTATCCAAGTATCGGGGGCATCTGGGGCTAGCACCTCGGTGTCACTCGCCAACCCAGGCGCCTCACCACCATGCTCGGTACCCACCTCTACCATGTCCTAAGCGCCGGCAGTGAGACCCACCCACGCCGAACATGGGTGAAACTGGCCCTGCTTGACCACCGTGGCGTCTGTCTTCAAATGCAGCTCATCTCGGACACAAAAACAGTCTGGTACCTCTCTGGTGTCGTCTGAAGTGCTCCGCTATGCTGCGTCGTGTGTTGTGCTTGTGCCCGGTCACCGCTGCTGCTTTTTGGGGCTCTCAGCATGCTCGCGCTCCCCCTGCCACTGCGCCGACTCTGGTTGGAGGGAAAACTGAGCCGAGTTTGTTCGCTGCTCTCCCTCCGTGCTGTGCTCTTTGGCTGGCTTGTAGCCTGTAGCATCTAGCTTCTGTGTTTGGCACCCACCTAGCTCCTTGGCTAATTTCTCCGTTGCTACTAACTGGGCCTTTAGCTCCCCCGAGCTAGCTAGCTTAGTGTTTTTTGGCACCAATAGCCTCTCAATCCACACTTTCGTTCTACGTGTGTGTTCGGCAAAGTAACTAACAAGCAGCCCGACAGCATCTGTATATAACTCCGTCTCCCCTAACGTGGAAAATTCTCTGACCTTCTATGCTGAGTTTGTGAACCAGAAGTGCTCACTTCCTTATTCCGTCAAGTCCACCCAGGCCCAATACTGTAACGTACGCCTCAAATGCAGCCAGCCAGCGAGGCCACAGAATTGCTGGTTCTCCTCGGTGCTCCAAAAATGGCCATAGAGGTGCTCTGCTCGCCTCCATGAGTTAATCTTCGATCGCCAAATGTTATGTATGGAAATGAGCGAGACGTGAGTCTGGTTGTGCCGAGCAACGAACTGAACTTTATTACAAACATGGGTGAATATATACAAAATATGAAAACTATAAACTCACTACTCACTGTAAACACGGAAGTGAACGGATGCATTTGATTAGTTGGACTGACCGTTTCAACGCCAGTTAGACAAATTTGATAGGTGAAATTCATGGAAGTTGATGAGAATTGGCCAAAATTGCGGGAAAGTTGCGGTGTTCGGACAAAGTTGCAAGGTCACACAATAGTTGTGCTGATTGGCTGATTTCGCGTGAATTAGTGCTATCACAACATTGCAAAATCCTGGAGGGATTGTTATTCCTAGGTCCTATGATGCCTTGCGTGAATTATGGTAGCAACTTCCAGTACTAGTTGAGAATGTATGGTTGTCACTGAAACAGGACACTTCCTTGTTAAAAAACAATGACTTCGGCATCAGAATCAGAATCAGAATCAGAATCAGATTTATTGCCATTGTTCATGTAGTACACAAACTAGGAATTTGTCTCGGTGCAATGCTGCAACATTAAACATAAAATAAAAGAAATAAACTATACATGCAATAAAGTGTAGAATAAGAATGAGTAATACTAGTCAGCAGTTTAAATATATTAGCGAGCAGCAGATAATGTGAAGAACCATATAGTGCAGTCGGTAATGCAAGAAGAAAACAGTGATGATTGACATGAGTCTGGTTGAGCTGCTGTACATAGTGCACGAGAGTCAATAAGTCACTTAGTGTTCAGCAGTCTGATGGCAGAGGGGAAGAAGCTGTTCATGTGATGGGAGGTTTTAGTCTGAATGGACCGAAGTCTTCTACCTGAGGGGAGAGGGGCAAACAGTACGTGACCAGGGTGTGAAGGATCGGCTATGATCCGGCCAGCACGCCTCCGGGTCCTGGAGATGTACAGATCCTGGAGAGATGGGAGCTTGCAGCCGATCACCTTCTCAGCAGTGCGCACGACGCGCTGCAGCCTTAGTCTGTCAAATTCGGGAGAAATGCGGGAGCACGGCCTTTTGCACCTCAAAAACAGTAATATAGTTATACCACTTCTCACGACTATCGAGGGATGAGATGACCGTAAAAAGTGGCCTAGCAGACAGTAGCTCCGTTTGTTAGCACCGCTGCTAAGATGCTAACGCTGTAAACAAATAACAGCTCTGATGTCAATGTCTCCACCACAATCAAGTCAGCTGCATTTTGTTAAAAGATGTTGGACATAATCAAATTTACCTCAGAGCAGACAAAGAATCTAGTCAGAGCCACAAAGAACCACAACACCGTGCTTGGTTGTTTAGATGGCTGCAGCTGTTTGTTCTACCCCAAAATTAAAATGCTCATGCTGCTCTCATGCCATGAATGCTTGTTATTTAACAAAACATGTACAGACATTTTCTGATAATTGTTCAGAATTTTACTGACCTATATTTTGTGATAATTTAAAAATTAATGCATGCTGAAGCATGCTGAAGTCCATATCGTTCCAAGGCAGTGCATCAAATGCAACCCCCCCCAAAACTGTTTAATATCTTTCTTAAATCGTTAAGCCTTAGGAAGCAAATTGTTACTATTTTTTATTTATTATTTTACTTCATGCAGCCTTCATTCTGGCGACATATATAACACAAACGTCATATCTGTGACATTCATACAAGTGAAAAGATACCTGATGTGCTCTTGTGTCTGTCCTGTGTTTGTACCACCGATCACACCAACAGTCCTCTTTCATATTCAGTGCATGATCTACGCATTGCCAGTGAGAAGCCTCCATTTATACAGTTTATGGCACAACCACGAACACCAGTAACAAGTACCAGAACTATGCCAAAACATTCAAAAAATACAAAAACTACAGGTACTGAAATTAGCTGCCACTTGAGTGCAAAACACATATGTGAACTATACATTAAAATGAATTTGAAAAACTTTTAAAAATGCTATTTTAAATGCCCCTGCTACTCCACTCTTACTGACTGATTTAACACTACCTCAGCTGAAATTGGAAGCTCCGCCCATAATCGTTCCTACAGCGCACTCCCAGGAATAAGGTGGATATATTTTGCATTTGAATTCTGTATGGTCAGTGTTGATTTGTTAATAAAGCGTCATTGATAATAAAAAAAAAAGATTCCATTCAGAGATGAGTAGTAGCCAGAAACTGTAGTCAAGTAAACGTATATGATCTTAACATTAACTTTTTTGCTCACCAGCCACTGTGGCTAGTGATTACATGTTACTCGTTTTATTAATATGGATAGATATTTTTAGCGCAAATAAATATAAACTGATCCTACGTAGCTCACACAGCTATCAGCCTCCTCCGCAGGTCGGTTTCCTGTCCTGCCCCAGTTCACACCACAACCCGATGGGAAGAAATTCCGTGGCGTGGTGACTTCTCATATCGAGCCCTTATCACCTGTTGTCCGAGCGGTGAGTAGCCCCCAACAGCTCCTACCTGTGTGGTTAAACATTAATATTTTTAGAGCAAGAAGCTGCATTTAATGTCTGCATTTGTGTAAATGGTTTTTTTTTTGACTGCACAGAGAAAAAGCAATTGTGATTTGTTGCAGTAGAGAACACCTTAAGGTGAACTTTCATTTATCTGTGCTTTCTGTTTTGTTTTATTTTTATCTTATTCATTTACAGGCTGTTGTGATATGCAACTATTTCATGGAAGTAAATCCTCTGAATATCCATTTTTAATGGGCTGGTCCAGGAGTGTCAAACATATGGCTCGTGGGCCAAAAATGGCTCACCGGGGGGTCCAAAATTTTCTCTGTGAATTTACAGCTTTCTAGTATATTTCTGGCTTTCTACTGATTACAATAGTTTGTGCAAATCTGAGACATTTTTCCTCCGTAAGATGAGACTTTTTTTTCTCATCAGTTTTCTTTTTTTATTTTTTCTGATGAAAACAAGGGGCCCTTGATCTTGCTATGTGTGCAAGATGATTTAAGTATGCATTTAAAAGTAACGTGAAAAAATTACTTTTCCAATTAACTAGTTAATCATACAGTAACTGGTAAGTAACTCACTTACTTTTGAAAAGAAGTAACTAGTAACTGTAACTAGTTACCATTTTTTAGTAACTTCCCCAACACTGCTAGCCACTCTGCCTTTTCACTAGCCACAATTTTGTGATTAGAAAATTAGGTTTAATATGATCAAATTTAGCAGCACGGTGGCGCAGTGGTTAGCACAGTGGCAGCACAGCAAGAAGGTCATGGGATCGATTCCACCCTTGACCATCGTGGGTTCGATCCCACCCCCAGACCATCGGTGACCCTTCTGTGTGGAGTTTGCATGTTCTCCCCGTGTCTGCGTGGGTTTACTCCGGGCACTCCGGTTTCCTCCCACATGCCAAAAACATGCAAGTTAGGTTAATTGGCATCAAAACTGGGGATTCTAAATTGTCCTTAGGTATGGATGTGGAAGTGAATGGTTGTCTGTCTCTCTGTATTGGCCCTGTGATGGACTGGCGATCTGTCCAGGGTGTACCCTGCCTCTCGCCCAAAGATGCTGGGATAGGCTCCAGCCCCCCCGCGACCCGAAAGGATTAAGCGGTAGAAGATGGATGGATGGATGATCAAATTTAACTGTTGCATGCTAAAATTTACTTGAATTAAATTTACAACATTTTTAAATGTAAATGGCCCTTATACATGCACAAAAATAGCAAGAAAAACACTGTTTATGAACAGCAGTATGTTGTAAAACAGTGGAGAAAAATATTTGTAATGTGAGAGTGAAGCACAGTTACATTTGGGGTGTGTCCCAATTCTCATTTGTACCCCTACACCTTCCCCTATGAACTGGGCACCCCTTCATGGCTGCACTACGTCATTAGTAGTTGCTGATGGATTAACCTGCTTTCACCAAAAAATAAGAGAAAGAAAAAGAAAACTGATTAGAAAAAAGTCTCATCTTAAGGAGAAAAATGTCTCAAATTTACATAAACTATTCTAATCAGTAGAAAATGTCAGAAATTTACTAGAAAGAAAGCTATAAATTCACAGAGGAAAAATTTGGACACCTCCGGTGGCCAGTTTTGGCCTTTGAGCCATATGTTTGTCACCCCTGGACCAACCCATTAAAAATACATATTTAGAGGGTAAACGACAACTTCTTGCTCAAAAAATGAATAAATACAAACACAACACCTCCACTGGGTTTCTATTCAGGGCAGATTATTCTGTCATGATTGCTGCCCCTTCGGGGGCAAAAGAGACAAAACCCACTTGCAGGATAGTGTTGTGTGTGTTTATTGAATGTTAAGTCTTGAACATAAGCTCCAACGAGCAACATGAACAAAAACAACGAACAAACACGAACTGCTCTCGAGCTCCCTGGTAAGTTGGTTAAAAGAGAATAGAGACCTAAGGCGCTCACAGACGAAACTGATGAGCTGGGGGAACAAAACGAGAAAACCCAAGGTGCTCCCAGGCGAAATGGTGAGCAGGGGGTAACAGTACTTACAAAGCTGACACAAGGACAATCCAATAATCCCGCGAGAGCCAAATGAAGAAACTGAGCTTAAGTACGGGTGAGCAAAACAACAGAAGTGAACACAGGTGTGTAAGTGTGTGGGCTGAGTTGAGCAGGAGAAGCAATCAGTGATTGGAATCAGCTGTCATGCAATGACAGGAGAGGGAGGTGTGGCTGTCAGCAGACAGGAGGCACAACAAGACCAACCCCCTGACCTCTGCCAGTCACAAAATAAATATACACAACCCAAAAGCAGACAAAGGAAAAGCTTCAAAAGATAATCAAATAATTCCAGAACATAAACAGACAAATAAAAGGTACCAACCTACAACAGATGCATGGCAAAACAATGAAACACAATATGGAACTCAAAAGGTATCCTAAAACACATAACTATGAAACAGGAAAAAGCCACGAAGCCGAGCTCAGGAAGAACCCAAGTACGGTTCATGACATTATATAATCTATTCCCAACCAACCATAGTTATTAGCAAAACCATTTTCCTTCCTGTATTTATCTAATTTCTCCTTTTTACCTCTGCCAAGGAGTCATGTTTTTACCAGGGTTTGTCTGTCTGTCTGTTTGTCTGTCTTTTACCAACATAACTCAAAAAGTTATGAACGGATTTTGACGAAATTTTCAGGAAAGGTGTGTAATGGCACAGGGAACAGATGATTAGATTTTGGTAATGATCTGAGAGTGCATACCTCCACCAAGGGTTTTGTTTGTATTTGTGCAGCAGGATTACACAAAAACTACTGGATGGATTTGGATGAAATTTTCACCAGAGGTGGTTCTTGGGCTAGAGAGGAACCCATTATATTTTGGTGATGATCTGAGAATGCATACCTCAGCCAAGGCTCTTATCTTCTCACAGTGTGTTAGCAATAATACTCCAAAACTGACTGACAGACTTTGATGCCATTTTCATCACAAGTGGCTATAGGCCTACACACAAACCCATTACATTTTGGAGGTGATCCATGAGAAACGGAAGGAGCCTTGGCGGAGGTATGCGCTCTATGAGTGCTTTTCTAGTTGTACTTTTTTTTAAACTCAAAATGTTTGGACATTGTTTTAACTCCGTATTTAATTGATTCCATAATTTAACCCCACAGATCAAAACACAAAAGCTTCTCCTAGTTGTTCGTACATCCACTGTCTTTAAAAGTAACTCCCCCCTTAAATGATAATCCTTTTGTTTTCAAGGAAAATGTTTTGGATGTTGATTGGCCGTAAATTATTCCTGACTTGGTACATTATTATTGCAGTTTTATATTCCACCAGATCAAATAATTTCAAACTTTTAGACTATAAAAATAAAAAATTTGTATGATCACGGAAATCAGCTTTATAGATGATTCTTAATTGCTCTTTTTTGTAAAATAACAAGTGGCTGTAATGAACTTTTATATACAGTACATTTCCCCAAACGTCTGAACAGTAATTTAAATATGGTAAAACCAGTTTATTTATTTAGCGAATGCAAAGTCCTTAAGCCAAGCAGTTGCCTCCTGGTTTGCTGTATGGAGGGTGTGTAAAACCAGTGAACATTACAGAGTATGGAGTGATTTCTGATCCAGTATGTGTTTTGTTCTGCTCATGACCAAAATACTTCTAGACAGTTTAGCTTGTAAGTATTTAATGTGAGGGTTCCAGCAATTTTTTTTTCATCTATGTTCACACCTAGAAATTTATTGTCTTGAATTCTTTCAATATTGATATTATCTATCTGTATCTTTACTTGAATATTTGCCTCACCATTTCCAAATAACAAATTTTGTTTTTGTCAAATTTAATAATTTATTTTTATTAAACCATTCTTTTATTTTACTGAATTCGGTAGTGATTATATTCAAAAATTGCTGTAGATCCTCACCAGTACCCAGAACAGTTTTGTCATCTGCAAACATCACAATTTTCAACAGTTCAGAAACACTACTAATATCACAGACATATAAAATGAAAAGTGTAGGTCTCAGTACTGACCCCTGGGGGACACCACAAACAATGCCCAAACTCTCAGACTTATCACATCATCACAAATTGCTGCCTGTTTTTTGATAGTTTCTGACCCAAATCAATACTTGCAATGTCCTTGCTTAACCTCTTTTAAGAATGCACAACACCGGAGGTAAGTTGAAGCTGTTCTTTACTTGAGCACTACTCAGAACATACAGAAAACAATATCTCACTGCCACCACATGGGGGCGCCAACTCACTGAATTATCTTCTACATTCCTCCCTCCTTAAGCTGTTTTCCTATTTGTGCAACATTTAACAACACAATAACCCTGTGTAATTACCTCAAACTCTACCATGACACTGAAAAAGAATAAGTTTTGTTTATCACTTAGCATGTCTCAAAAATATCAACAATAACCCATAATCACCAAGTTACAGGGTTTTTTTTTCATTCAGCACTTATAGTCCAAATAACTTGGTTTGGTCACAGCCCTTTGTGACCGTCGCACTGGTGCTACCACAGGTTGCGATGGCCTTGCTGTGTCTGGAGGTGGAATGTCAGACACTGATGGATTTGCTTTGTCTGGAGCAGGTTTTGTGACATTTAGAGTATTTCCCTCTGGAATACAGCTGTTCCCAACCAGAGTGGAAGTCTCTGATGCTCTAATGACTGCTGTGGGTGAAACAGACAGTCCCAGTAGTTCTGTAACCTTCATTTCACTGCAGTCCTCTTCCTCAGGTCTTGCCAGTATCTGGTCCACATGTATGCGTTGTAGCGATATTTAATTATAATTGTGAAAAGGTACAAAGATTATTTAATTTCATTATTGGGGTGTGTGGGGATGGAAATTTACTTTCAAATCCACACACAAACCGGAAAAACTTGATAGAAAAACACTCGTTTAGGGCACCAGTCCAACTTTTTGGACAATTTATCAATGATTAATCTTTATACCCTCAATCAATCAGTCTCAGATATTAATGAATTCTACTGGGAACTTTAGAAACAGGCACAGGAAAAAATAAAATCCCAACAACTTCTCTCATACAGTTAATAAATTTTATTAATTCAAATGATTAAATGACATTACATTCAAATAATTGGTGAGCAGGTGAAATGATCAACATTAAGCCATACATTCATTTTAACTGATGATTGAGCAACAGAGCATAACCATATTTGTGGAACCAAGAACTTTAGCATGAATTTGGAACGGTAATAAAATTTAGACTGAATTAACTAACCAAAAGTTATAAAGAAAATTAGATGCCAATTTATGAAGAAAATTATGAAACTAGTTGTATGAAAAAGGACTTCTAAATTACTCTAAAATAAAATGAAATTTAATGAAAAGAGGAATATTAATTCTCTCTAATTCTATATCTGTGACCAGATTTATGAACCATTTCCAAACTTAAGACCAATCATGGCATATTGAAGCGATGGACATCTCATTATACAGCAGATGAAACAAGGGAATATGGCTCACGTGACTCTCCTTGCGTTGAAGTTTGTTGTCCTCTTCAGCTGGATTCTTAGCTGATGATTGATCAGAATCAGAATCAGAATCAGAAAAGATTTATTGCCAAGTACATTAACAGATCACTGATAACATACGAGAGAATTTGACTTGACACAGAAAATGAACCTGCATTTCCAGTGACACGGCTGCATCGGGGACGCGCCTGCCAACAGGATAGAGGGTACAGGTAGCATAAGAATAAGAATAATACGAGGAACAATAGGAAGGAGCAAAAAAATCATTGATTCAGAATACTGGTTGCATAATCAATCAATATTATGATTACAAGGAAAAAAAAAGCTCTTGATGCACATACGCTAGACAGGATTCACAAGACACAAGACACAAGAGAGCAGTGTGTGTATCTTTATTCAGTTCATGGATCAATGTGTGTGCGCTGTTGAAGCAATGTTGATGATAATAAGAGAACACAAGGGCACTTGGCAGGAGATGTTTTGTCTGGCTGCCGCCGATCGTCCTTGCGAATATCTGGGCAGTCTGTCCAGATGGCTGTCCAAGGCCTTGTGCTCGATGATTTTGAAAACACAGACTGCAGACAGCCAGGAGGAATTTTCATGGGGAAATTGAGCCAAATCGGACTGATCACAGAGAAGGCTTTTTATTTCTTCTGTAGATTCAGTACTTAATCTTTCATTGCGGGGCTTTAAATCCATCGTGGAAAGACCTAAGCGAGACCATGATGTAATCCACCTTCCGAGACAGTTCTCCATTTGTCGCTATCAGGGTCTTCTCCAATTTTTCAATTTGACAGATGCACCTCGCCTGGCCAACATTTTGATAGGTTGTATCCATCTTCAGCAATTTGCGGTACACCAGGACAATCCCAGTTCCAATCAGAAAGATCCCGATCACCATTATCACGAAGACATACAAATCTTCAATATCTTCGATAGAGAGATTAGTGAGACACAAGATCTTCCAATTACTTGTGTCACGTAAATAGCCCGCTGGAGCCGTTCCTGCGGGGCAGACAGCTTCCCCCGGAGCACTTTTCCTTGTTGAAAAAATGGTGTCAATTGTGTTCAAAGCCCAGCTTATTAACTCCATAATTTCTTTCTTTTGACGGTCGCAGTTAGACGCAGACAGACAACAGCAAGCTGGGATCCAGTAGTTGGGGAGGAAGAAAAAAAAAAAGTCAGAGCAAGAGAGAAGGAAAAAGCGTCTGCTCTCTTGGGAGGGCGGAAGTGAAAACTGAAATTGTGAAATTGATCTGAAGATGGTTCCAGAATATCTTGCCAGCAGATATTCGGACAAAGTCAGGCGTCTTCACTCCACCCATGTCAGAGCCCTTTCAGGGCAGCTGTGGTGGCTAGCTACTTCCTCTTTTCTGATGGCCGCTGATGCTGCACACACGAGGGCTTTCATGGTTCGGCGACTTCCCTCCAGGGTCCAGATAAACTGGGAATAATTCAAAATCTGATCAGGATCACAGAATTTGGAGAGATAAGATAAAACCCGAGCCACAAAATCCGAGGTCTTCTGACTTCATGGATTTGGTGAAAATAGCTTCCAGTGTGAGGAAATGAACTATCAGTCAGTCTTCTAAAACACAAGCACGGTGGATTAGGGAAAAAGGTTTAACAGAATAAAAATAGAAAAACACCTGTGAACAGGAGTTTGACTCCGTATAACAAGCTGAGCTCAAAGGAAAAATAATTTCCAGACGTATTAAGGAAAAGACATTAAAAGCAGGACACACAGACTTCACAAGACAAATGGCAACCATGATACTAGCCAATACTGAACTCTCTAGGGTAAAGTTTTCCTTGCTTAAAGACTGAATAGAGTTTTGTAGGGTTGCACTGACTGACATGTCCAGGAACTAATAGTCTTGCATCGTGGGTGGGTTGGGTGAACTCTGGGCCAATAAGGAAGCAGTCCTTTGTCTGTAACCAACCAATAAAATTGAGAGAACCGTTGCCCAGCAGATACTGGCTGGTGATTTGCTGATACCAGTCAGATGACTTAGGTGCTTTTCACAGGATGGAACATATGTTAATACACTGAAAATTCATTAATATATTTATGTATAAAGTCTGAGCTACTTCAGTGATTCAGGCACTTTTATACTGGTCCTTCTAAAATTGCATGCAGTGGAATAAAATTCATTTAAACATTTTTCAAACATGCACACATTTAAAATCAGTGATTAATAAACATTTCAAACCCGAACGACATCAGAGTCCCACTTGATTTTCCAGGGTGTCCTGAAAAAGAAAATAAACTGAAAATTGGGAGTTCTTGTAAAAAGAATTTCATTCAATTCAGTTCAGCTTGTATAGTCAAAGGTGAACCTATTCCAGAGACGTCCACCAGGGGGTAGTGTTGAGCTGTGTATAATTTCCTAGTGACCGTAAAGCGCACCTCCAAGAGTCTGTGATATGTCAAATATTGTGGAGGCATAAACCTGCCTGTGGGGAGTAAACTCCAGTTTATTTATGATAGCAACTAATCTGTTCCTTGCATGAAATGGGATCCTTATCGTACCTTCTTAACAAAGGAATGTTGTCCCAGTGGTGGTCCCTAGAAGAAGGAAAACATTCTTGACCAGGCTTTTTGAGTGAAACAATTTCCCTGAGGTGGAAAGTCAATTTTATAGATGAGCCAAAGGAGATGATGCTACAGCGTACAGTGTTTCCATCTCCTAACATGACATTGTAAGAAACAGGCCTTGTGATCTTATTTATGAACACAGGAATCGACTTCGGACCATGACTGAAGTTTCTTGTGATCACAGCTGTTATGTCCACAAACCTGGCATGAAATGAGACGGACAAGGATGTTGTACTGGAACTGGGCTTTATTATATAAACGGCTAACAATACACTACATGTCATACATGTGGAGTCGTCTGGGCAAGAAGCCCCTAATGGTGGACACTCCCTATTACAGTATAGGGCGGTGTGATGATGTAACCGGAAGGCAGTGTCATCACACCGTATTTCGCTGTAAAACCCCGATACCACCCACCCTTACAAAACACAAAACACAGAGTTAAAACCCTCCCCAATTTGGAAAATGGAACCCCCTAAAACACACTAACTAAAACAGTCTAGTGGGGTTTCTGCACTCTTTAGGCCTTGGAATTGACCTTTTAGTGATGCCCTTGTTGTTGGTTCATCGTCGCCCTGATGATGAAAAAGGAAAGGTAGATTGTAGCAGGATGAATGGGTGATATCTGGCCTTGGGTTTAGTGATACTGGCCCTTTAATTCAGCACCACCTAGCAGCCAAATAACTGCATTCACCCACAGCAAAAAGATCAGCTGTTACCGATTCCACCTCATTCCTTCCTGTTACTGCATGCACACTCGATTGCTGCGTCATTTCACTCTGCTGTTCAGGTAAAACACATTGGTTTTTAGCTGTTCAACCATTAGCTAACAACCAATTATAACCATAAAGTACAATTTCTGGCTTCAGTCCAAACAGCTGCTGTGTGGTGCACATTTTGCCTGTGGTGTCTTAAGGTACTTTATTGTGTTTTTATCTTGAAGAGAATCGCACAAGTATATTAAAGTTATACATGGCTCAGCTCACTTCACTGTCAGGGTGCCCAAACTGTGATCATTTCACCCAGAAGATTGCTGACCTGGAGAAGAGAATTTCTACTCTATATAAAATCCAGGAAACTGAGAGGCAACTAGATACAGTTGCTTTTGGCCCTATAGAAATTCTGTCAAGTCATGGGTTGGATGATACCATTCCCTACCGGCCCAACGCTTTTTCATCTCCTACCTCTGGGTTGTCTCTGATTGCTGCTGCCTCCTCCACTGGTTTGGTGGTGCCAGTGGTGCCACTGGTGCCACTGGTCTGACCTGGTGCCTGCTACTGATTCTTCCACCACCATAGCTGCTGCTTCTGTTCCTGCTGCCGCCCAAGACTCCCTCTGGCTCCGAGCTGGAGCGAAACCAAAAGTGCCACCCAGCTTTACTCCTTCACAACTGGAGCCCTGGGTTGTTGTCGGTGACTGCAAGAGGAAAACAAGGTTGTTACCACCTGTGACATACATCTGGAAAATCATTATGATATCTTGGATTTAAATGAATTCCCTCCATTGTCTGAGATTCCAGAGTGTTCTCTCCCACCTTCCATGGCATTAAGAAATCCGATGGATCACCGCTACTACCAGGCCCCTTTGTAAACTATCAGCAGCGTCTCTCTTATCTCTGGCCTCGCCACTCTGCAAAGCCAAACTTTATGCTGGCTCCACGGGGCCCCATTCCTACTCGTTCATCACTAATTTCTACTTGGAAGACACCCCCTCATCCACTGGCAGCTACTTCATCTACCACCCTCATTATCGGTGATTCAGTCATGAGGCATCAGGAAAAGATCAGTGGAGATGCATTTTTTCCCCGGTGCCAAAGTGCTTGATATCCTGGATAAATTTCTCAGCCTCCTGGCGAAGCATCCTTCAGTGAAAAACATTGTTATCCATGTTGGATGCAGTGATGTTTCCTGCCAGATGTCTGAAATCTTAACCCTTTAGCTGCCCAAGGCACCGTATGGTGACAGGGACGGTTAAGGGGTAAACATAACCCCTAGTGGTCAAGAGTGGTAAATATTTTTTGTCAATAAAATAGTTCAGATTTCCAAGGCTATAACTTGAAAGTTGCAAGACATAATGGCTAACTGTCAATTAGAAAGATGTAGAATTTGATCCAAAGTTTCAGATAGGAATAAATTTACGCATCTAATTTGCATAACATCACGGCAACTATCTAAATTACATAACTCAGTCAAAAGTGGACTTTGGACACATATACACAAAGAATGATTCGGTTTTTTGGATGCCGTTTTGTCTACAGGGGTATGTTTTTATCTAATCTTCAAAGTATATGAACCAGAAAATCAATAAAATGTAAAAAAAAAAAAAACACATATTCGTCTTATCTGTTGCCGGGGGGGCTCGCTCGCTCACGTGGCTGGTCTGTTTTCGTTCATCGTGGTCGATGTTTTGAGTTTGCTCGGTCATTTACACTCTCTACACATCTACAAACTCTTATGATTATCCAACGTGAATTTCGCGTCGCTCCATATTACGCGGCTATTTTTCCTGTTTGATTTTTCAAACAGGAAAAATCAAAATTTTCCTATTTTTTCTTCACATGCTGGAAGGGTGTGGTAAGTGCATTTTTATCTTCAGACCACTGCCTCCTCTGGGCCGAGGCATTGGTCATTTCAGCCAAATTCTCAGCCTTCAGACCTGGATCCAGCCTGCCACTGCAGTACGCAAGTTTGTTTTTATTGATAATTTTAACCTTTTTTTGGAATCGCCCATCCTTTTATTTAAAGGACGGCCTACATACTAGCAGACTGGGTGCACCTATTTTAACAGACAGTATATTTTATTCCATTTTAACTGCTCCAACAGACTGACTATTATTTTCTGAGTCTTTGCATGGACAGGTGGGTCTTGTTTCTCCACCCCGTGTTCAGGTGTCCTCAGTATCTCATTGCTTCTCACATAGGACTACTTCACATACAGTTCAGACTGTACTCTCTGTTAGGCCTAATAGAACTCATAGAAGCAAAACTGCTAACCCCCGGAATCATAAAATTGTTACTGTCTCTAATAAAAAGAGCTCCCTTCTCATGACAATGTAAATATGGCACTATTTAATACGAGGTCAATTTCACACAAATCTTTTATTCTTGATATTATTACCACCTCTAACTTGGACTTTTTATTCCTAACAGAGACTTGGCTGAGTTGTGATGAGCACAGTCAATTAATTGAACTTTGTCCTCCTCACTATAAGTTCATTAACTCTCCAAGATCTCATGGTAGAGACGGTGGTCTTGCTGCTGTCCATAAGGACCACTAATTGTTCTCTTGTAAATTTTGGTGTTTTTATCACTTTTGAAATTCTTGCTTTCAAAATAGTCTGTACCACAAGCTCTGTTCTTTCTGCTATCATTTACCGCCCACCAAAATATAAACCTGGCTTCCTTGATGAATTCTCAGAGCTCTTATCCAAAATTTTCCGTAGATTTGATCATGTTTTAATCACTGGCTATTTTAGTATTCATGTAGACAAGTCAAATGACCATAACTCAAGTGAATTTATAAACTTAGTTAAAACGTTTCAGTTTTCACAGTATATCTCAGCCCACCCATAAGCAGAGGCATACCCTGGATCTGATTATTGGAAAAGGTCTTAATATTAACTTAATCTCTGTTTAAGATACCACAATATCATATCACTTTTTTTTTATCTCTTATTTCCTCATTTGCTCATAAAAAATAAACAGTGCAGACTGTGAAAAGATGTTATATAAATGCTGATACTGTTGAATCTTTTATTATTCTTAAATCTACACCCAGTCCAAAACTACCTTCACCAGTATCCCCTAATCATCTGGTAAATAACTGTAATTTAAAAATAAGTTATATTCTTGACAACACTGCACCTCTGAAAATAAAAACTTAAAAAAACAAATCTCCCTGGACAAATGACAATTCTGTAAAACAACTTAAAAAACAATGTAGACAAGCAGAACGTAAGTGGAGAAAATCTAAGCTTCAGATCCATTACAACTTTTACAAAGACTGCTTCATTAACTGTAACAAAGCAATAAAAACTGCCAATCATTTTTCTCTAAAATCATAAATGATAACTTGAATAATGCAAAAGTATTGTTTTTTACTATTGACCGGCTCGTTAATCCACCATCAACCATTCATCAGAATTTATGCTCCACAGAAAAGTGCGATGAATTTGCAACATTTTTTAATAATAAAATAACTTCTATTAGAGAAAATATAAGCTCTCAGTGCTCTGACAGTATGATGCCTGCTCAGATGAACAGATCTTGTGGTTTGTCACATTTTAATCTTGTGGATTTTACTACATTTGATGATGTTGTACTCAAACTTAACTCTTCCACCTGCTGCCTGGACTTCCTACATTTTTTAAATCTAATTTTAGTTCTTTAAAACCTGAGATACTGCAGATTGTAAACTGCTCACTCCAGTCTGGTGTTTTCCCTGATGCTTTTAAAACTGCTGTTATAAAACTAACATTAATAAAAACAAACAACAAAAAAAAAAACTTAGACCCATTAATTCTAGGTAATTACAGACCTATATCAAATCTGCCATTGTCACGTGTGGCTCTGGGGAGCCACACAATGAGAGCCAAGGGCGAGCCAGTGAGTTGTGATGTTTATTGATGACAGGGGTAAGGGATGAGGAAAGCACAGATGCTCATACAAAGTAACACTCATGAGCAGTACAGCAACAGAGTTAACAGTTGGCACCGGGCGTAGGGGTACACAGCAAGAGAACTCACAGCAGGTAACACTCACGGGTTAAGCAGCCAGAGAGCTGGCACCGGCACAGGACTCCAATACACAGACACTCTTACAAGGTGACGCTCCCAAGTGATTCGGTAAGGCGAGTAGAGGGCTAGCACCGGACATGGGGGTACAGAGGCACAAATACTCCTTACAGAAAAACACTTACGAGTAATGCTGGATGATGAGACAAAGGCTGGCGCCAGACGAAGGGGCTCCAGCCTAGCAGTACTTATGTCGCAGCCCCGAGTGATCGAGGCTGCTCCTTTTTATCCTCATTAGCAGCGCCCCAGCTGATGAGGATTAATTGGCCCCAGCCGTCCCGTAACACTGACAGCTGGGAGCCAGCTGAGACGCTGCCCAATGAGAGGCAGGGATGAGAAGGGACATGGGCTGAGCGCCGAGCCGGCGTCTCACCCCATGGTGCCAGAGCCTCCCCCTCACGGTCGGGCTCCGAACGACCAGGAACATACCAGCCCCCCCCCCCCCCACCTAGGGTGGGCGGAAGGGAGGCAGGACCGGAGGGAGAGAAGCAGAGGGAAAAAAAAAAAGAAAAACAGACCATGAACAAATACAGAGTACAAGGCAGACAAAAAAAACCCCAAATACAACACTCTGTATCCACAGAAAATAATAACCAGGGCACAGATGGGGAAAATACTAAGTGTAGTTACAGACAAAACCCACTACCCAAAACACACAAACAACGTGTAGATCGGGGCAAAAATGATGAAAAACGCTGAGTAAGGATAATAAAGAAAACTACATACGCAGCGCTAAATGTATATAAGAACCTAAAGGAACGGAGGTGACAGGAACAAAAGGGCAACTACAGAGTACGGTTAAGTGGAAAACAAAACACATAACTCCATACAATTACACGCAGTCAATGTCTAAGTCGGGGCTAGGGAAAGCCCCCCACGAAGATAACAAGAAGAGATAAGGTGATCACAGAGTACGGTCGAAAAGGGAACCACACACACACACACTCCATGATGCAATGACAAGGCTAAGGCTAAGATAAGGGTGAAGAAAACGATGAGTACGGATAAGAAAAATATAATACACAGCGCCATATACAAAGAGGGTCACCTAGAGGAATAAAGGTGACAGGATAGGAACAGGATGATAATGAAGAAAAAATGCTGAGTACGGTAAATAAGAAAAACAATACACAGCACTAAAAACACATATTCCCCTAAGGACAAAGAAGCTACGCCCGAGTGACCTTAATAATAACAAAAAGGTAAGAGACACCCGAGGAGACAGGCAGGCAGAGTCCAAAACGGCCGAATAGTTCTGGTGATCTCCCCGCCCATTGTCCAGTTGGTAAGCCGGGGAAGAGGAAATGTTCGGACGGCCAACTCCAGACCCAGGTCCCAAGAACCCAGTCCACCGGTAGCCATGCCAGGCCACCCAGAAGCAAATACAGTTCGTCGGGGGGTTGGACCAGATCGCCGAACGGGAAGTCTTGCAGGTTGAGCCGTCGACCCGCATCACTCAACCACTAGGACCGTTGAGACAGGCGAAGGGTCAAAGCGGACCCCGGTGGAAGAGGCTCAGGGGAGAGCCGATGACGAGGTAGATGAGTGTCAGGCCGCAGGGAAACAGCCACCTCCTCACCGGACCTGGACAACACTGGTGTAGCACCTGTGTCGGACCCCGACTGGGCCCTAGGTGAACCCACGTTGGACACCGCTGGGGCAGCACCCACGTCGGACCCCGATTGGGTCTCGGGCGAACCCACATTGGACACTGCTGGAGCAGCACCCACGACGGACCCCGACTGGGTCGGCACCGCACCAGAACCGACCTCCAACGTTGAGCCTGGACCCTCCAGCACCACGAGAGATGGCAGTTCCTCGCCGGCGACCCTGGAAACAGGCTCAGGAGAGAAAACAGAACCGGGATCAGGGTCACCGGCAGCGCCAGAACCCGGCGAGACGAGCTTGGACGCAGCGGGTGGCTGCACCTGGCTCATCTCCCCTAGAGACAGGCTAAAGTGCTCAAAGATATGAAGAGAAAAAAGAAAAGAGAGCACTCGCCTGATCTCGGGTTCTGACGCCGTCCAGGACTGCGAAGATCCAGGATCCGTCGTCAGGAGGTCGTTGTCAGGCTCCCACCCAGCTGCGTCGGGCCCCGCAGCCGGCACGATGGTCAGCGCAGCTTGAGGTTCCTCCAGCGTTGGTAACCACGCAGACAGTCCGCGCGGCGTGATGACAGGAGAACCTCGTCCCGCTGGACCAAACCGCACCTCCGTGGAGACCCGGGGACGCTTGGTCGTCGGCGCAGACTCCACGTAGCAGTCAGTCCTCCTCCTCCGTCCACAACATAGCTGCGGAGCCGCAGGCCCTCTCCTCGCCCCACGACATTGACCCGAAGCCAGGGACCGCTTGGCGGAGAGAGACACAGAGGGTGCAGGGTTAAGGACACAGGTTACAGCAGGTGGTGGGAGTTCACGGCGCTGCGGACCCCGAACTCCACCTCCAGGAGTATAACAGAGCAAATCACAAAACTGATGTAAATAAGCTAGGACTTGCCTGCCCCCTGGAGGTTGGATGGCGCCTGCTGTCGTAGACATCGCTTCTTCCTCTCCCCGCCGGGCGATAACGGAGGACCCCCTGGGAAGTCGTCTGGGGATCACTCATGTCATCTCCAGAAGAGGGCTTGCCAGGTCAGGATTCCAGGCACACACAGCAGTCAGGAAGCGTGTCGAGGAGGAGGGGATAACAGCCAGGATGAGCCAGCCCGAATGCCCTGGAATGATAGCAGGGGAACGATGCTCGGGGAACGGGGCTGTGAAATCTCCACGCTGACGAGACAAAGAGGTGACAGCTGTGTGGGGGGAAAGGTCCTGGCGGCAGCCCAGAACTGGATCTGGACGGGGTTCGTGCTGAGGCGACTGGGCGATGTGATGACGGCTATTCCCAGGGGACGAAGCGAGGGGGGAACCCAGGAATCACCGCTCCTGATCAGAGATCGAGGCGAGGAAGGCGTTGAACACGGGAAAGCTTCGTAGCCCTGGAGTCCTCTCCACCAATCTCACTGCCGCTGCCACATGCCTGAAGATGGTGAATGGATGCACAGCAGAGCTCGCTACAGCCGCTCGGTCCCCGACGTAACTGCTGTCAGCTGCGGCTCCTTCAGGGGAATCCCGAGTGACGTGGTGCAGAACGGGGGAAGCCCTCTGGGTGGCGCGAACTCCCAGGCTGGAATGGAAGCAGGAACGGGATCCCGAAGCGGGGGGCAACGTCATCCACTTCGGCTTCCTGCCGGGATTTCCTTCCAACCCGCGGAGCTCCTCTCACAGTGCAGCCATGGCGTCTCTCCTGGCACAGGCCTCAGGACGGTAAAAATGACGAGGCAAAGTGTCCAGGGGGCTCTCAGCATGGTCCAGATGCCAGCGTCTCGTGTTGGAGGCGTCGTGCAGGGTGAAGAGCGTCCTGTCAACAGCCTCCGGGATGGACCTCAGCTCGTCGCCCTGGCGTCGGACATGACTCCTGGGAGACGGCATGCTAACGGCGCTGACACCCGGACAGGAAGGTACGAGTCCACACCAACTCATGGCCGTCGGCAACTCGTCTGGCTGCGACATACTGTCACGTGTGGCTCTGGGGAGCCACACAATGAGAGCCAAGGGTGAGCCAGTGAGTTGTGATGTTTATTGATGACAGGGGTAAGGGATGAGGAAAGCACAGATGCTCATACAAAGTAACACTCATGAGCAGTACAGCAACAGAGTTAACAGTTGGCACTGGGCGTAGGGGTACACAGCAAGAGAACTCACAGCAGGTAACACTCATGGGTTAAGCAGCCAGAGAGCTGGCACCGGCACAGGACTCCAATACACAGACACTCTTACAAGGTGACGCTCCCAAGTGATTCGGTAAGGCGAGTAGAGGGCTAGCACCGGACATGGGGGTACAGAGGCACAAATACTCCTTACAGGAAAACACTTACGAGTAATGCTGGATGATGAGACAAGGGCTGGCGCCGGACGAAGTGGCTCCAGCCTAGCAGTGCTTATGTCACAGCCCCGAGTGATCGAGGCTGCTCCTTTTTATCCTCATTAGCAGCGCCCCAGCTGATGAGGATTAATTGGCCCCAGCTGTCCCGTAACACTGACAGCTGGGAGCCAGCTGAGACGCTGCCCAATGAGAGGCAGGGATGAGAAGGGACATGGGCTGAGCGCCGAGCCGGCGTCTCACCCCATAGTGACAGCCATATTTTTTTAGTAAAATCCTTAAAAAATGGTATAGATCAACATGACTTCTTATTAACAAATGACTTACTTGATCATTTTCAGTCTGGCTTTAGATCTAACCACAGCACAGAAACTGCTCTTGTCCTAAATGATTTGCACATTAATACTGATTCTGGCAAACTGTCAGTTCTAGTTCTCTTAGATCTCAGTGCTGAATTTCACACTGTTGATCATGACATCTTGATAGAAAGACTAAAAACCTGAGTGGGCTTGTCAGGGCCAGTTCTAAATTGGTTTTCTAGTTACTTACACAATAGAAGCAGTTTTATCTCAGTTGATCAGTTTTCATCTAATACTTTTCCCACAACCTGTGGCATTCCACAGGACTCAGTCCTTGGTCCACTTTTGTTCAATCTACATATACTTCTCCTTGCACATATTTTTCAAAAACATAAATTGCAATACCATAATTATGCAGATAATACACAGCTTTATATCTCCCTTTCCCCTGATGATTTGAGCCCTGTGGAAACACTAATCAAATACATTAATGACATTAACACATGGATGAACCAAAATTTTTTGCAATTAAACACAGATAAGACTGCAATAATAATTATAGGATCAAAATCAAAAAGACAACAAATTGCTGCTCATCGTAGTTCCCACTCTTTAGAACCCAAAGAACATGCAAGAAATCTTGGTGTCATCATAGATGCCAACCTTAATTTCCACCATCAGATTAACAATATTACTAGATTATCTTTTCTTCATCTCAGATATTTCAAAAATCTTTTTTTTTTTGTCACATTCCGATGCTGAAAAATTGGTCCATGTATTTGTCACAAATAGACTTGATTATTGTAATAGTCTGTTGTCTGGTCTCCCACAAAAACTATTAAATGACTGCAGCTCTTTCAGAATGCTGCTGCATGTGTCTTAACAAGGTCTAGGAAACACTCACACATCATTCCATTCCTAAAGTCCTTGCACTGGCTTCCCATACAGTCAAGGATTGATTTTAAAATTCTTCTGATTGTTTATAAAACATTAAATGGCTCTGCCCCAAATTACATCAAATCACTGCTCATTCCTTACATACCAAAAAATCTTAGATATTTAGACAGTGGTCATCTTGTGGTCCCTCAAGTCCGATCTAAAGCAGGTGAAGCAGCATTCTGCTACTACGGTCCTAAAAGGTGGAACACCCTTCCCAGTCATATTAGAAATGCTCCAAAACTTGGCTCCTTCAAAAGCAGTCTAAAAACTTTTCTCTTTGCAAATGCATTTCACTAGGTTAAACACCAGTCTGGTCCTAACTGTATAATTTGTATGTTATTTAATTGTATGTGTGTGTGTGTGTGGGGGGGGGGGGGTGCTATGCATGTATGTGTTCTTTTAGCTCTTGTAAAGCACACTGAATTGCTCTCTGTATGAATGTGCTCTATAAATAAACTTCTTAAAGTGATTTAAGATTTGACTTGGACTTGCAAAAAATGTCTTCTGAACATCTCTGCAAAAAAATGCTTCTTTTTCAGGAAATTGCACAATTCAGATTCATAGGGCAAACTTCAAAGTCCAGCAAGAACGACAAACTTGATTTCAACATAGGAGACAGGCAAGATGCAAACATTGTCCAAAACACTCAGTGACATCAGTGGAAACTATTGTTCCACTGTGGTTAGTGTGGCTTCATCTGCTATAGCTTTGTTATAGTTATTGTTATTGTCAACAAATTTGTTTGGTCTGTTTCACCACTCCGGACATACAATGACCATCTTATTCTTAGCCTCTGAAAGAGAAAGTGAAGTCAGTCTCTGAGCCTAAAATTTCAGATCACACTAAGATGGTTGGATTAAAGTTTTTACTCATGCCAATGATGGGTGAAGGCATAGTGATTGCCTGACCTGTTTCCACTGGCATCTGTCTGTCAGTCCGTCTATCCCGAGGTTGTGTTAATTGCGAATTCTCCATTGAGTGACTTTTTTTTTTAGCAATGAGATAACGGTGTTGGGGTAGTGGAATTTTTTCTCTTGTGGAGAATGTGCGGAATGATGAGACTGAGTTTATTCCTCAGGTTCAGCTTTATTCAGAATCACATACTCCAACAATTTCAAAGCAGGAAAAGAGGATGAATCATCTCACATCTGTCTTTTATACCCTGGACATCAAAACTGCAGTCACATGGTGTTTCATCAAACATACAGTCACATGGTACTTAATCCCAGTCACAATGTAACTCCTCTGATCTTCACACCATCGTCCCTCAGTCTCCAGTGGTCCGGAAATCTCTCCAGGTCATCTCCCTGAAACAAAGGCCAAACTTCACACTCTCCCGTTACCTCTCGGAGGCTCAGTCCCTTTGTTCCCTGAGACGTGCAGCACACAATAAACACACAGCAATATATTTGTGGAGCATATGTAACCAACATATGTGCCCACATGACCCCCCCCCCAAACGTCTAAGATGGAACAATCATAACTAGAGATGCATGACATAATAACATTACTACATATCAATCCACCCGTTGCCTAGGCTTAAGTCTTCTGCCGTATTTGCTGTAAGCCGGCTTTATTGCCTCTGCAGTGTCCTCCTGCTGTGGGACTGTTGCCTGTGGATTAGAACTGTTAGTCAATCTCTGTGGGTGTTCTGGAGAATGCCTTCTAGGAGGTCTGCCACGACGGGGGGCCCTCGCCAACTGCACAGCTTCATCCGCCAAATCAAAAGCGGGTTTGAGTCTGTTTATACCAATTACCTCCTTTCTGTCTCCCAAATCTAGCAAAAAATGCTTCTCTCCTGTTTCCAGCACCCTGAACGGTCCGTCGTAAGGCGGGCGCAAGTTTGGGCGATGGGCATCATGTCTGACAAAAACAAACTCCGCATTTTTTAAAGCTTTTGGCACAAAAACGCGTGGGAAGCTGTGATGAACTGGGCCAGGAAGCGTGTTTAATCCCGTGTCGCTCTGCAACCGCTGAGCGGTGGGGGGGGGGGGGCAATTTGGCGCAGGATTATCCGGGAGAAATTCCCCGGGCAGCCGGAGAGGCTGTGCAAAAACTAACTCAGCTGGGGAGGCTTGCAAATCCTCTTTAGGTGCAGAACGCAACCCCAATAAAACCCATGGTAGCCTGTCTACCCAATTTGTATCCGTAAGCGACGCTCTGAGGACTGCTTTCAATGACCTATGGAAACGTTCGCACAAACCATTAGCCTGGGGGTTGTACGCGGTAGTGCGGTGGATCGTTACCCCCAGACTGCGGGCCATCGCTGACCAGAGCTCGGACGCAAATTGAGGACCTCTGTCGGATGTTATGTCCGACGGAACTCCAAAACGTGCTACCCACACTGTTAAAAACGCGCGTGTCACCTCTTCGGCTGTGGTTGATGCCAGTGGGACCACTTCCGGCCAACGCGTGGTGTGGTCCACCATTGTCAAAAGGTGTGTGCACCCCTGTGACGACGGAAGGAGGCCTACCAGGTCGACATGCACATGATCAAAACGCTTAGCCGGGATGTGAAAAGGCTCCAAAGGAGCTCTAGTGTGTTTGTGTATTTTGGCTCGCTGACAAGCTACGCAGGCTGTCGCCCATTCCTTGACCTGTTTGCGCAACCCCGGCCATACAAATTTCTCTCCTACCATTTTGACCGATGCGCGCACCCCCGGGTGCGCCAGAGAATGGATCGAGTCAAAAACGCGGTGGCGCCACGCAGCTGGTACTACAGGACGCGGCTGTCCAGTGGAGATATTGCAGATTAGGGGGGGCATACCATCTTGCAGCACCCTGTCCTCCAGCCTTAACCCTGTTGGTCCAGACTGGAGCGTGCGCACGTCCGCATCGCTAACCTGCTCCGCGGCCATGGCTGCATAATCTAACCCTACGTGGACCGGGGCTGCGCGCGCTTCCGCGTCGCTACTCTGTCCCGCGGCCATGGCTGCAGAGTCTGCCCCCACGGGGCCTGGAGCCGCCACAGCACGTGAGAGGCAGTCTGCCACTACATTATATTTACCTGCCACATGCTGGATATCGGTGGTAAACTCCGATATCGCGGCCAGCTGTCTCTGCTGCCGGCCCGACCAAGGTTCCGAAATCTTGGCCATCGTGAAAGTCAGCGGTTTGTGTTCCACGAACGCGGTGAAACGGCGCCCTTCCAGCCAGAACTGGAAGTGGCGGATGGCCAAGTGTAGAGCCAACAACTCCCTGTCGAACGCACTGTATTTTCGCTCGCTATCGCGCAAGGTTTTGCTGAAAAACGCGAGTGTCACGCCGCGCCATTCATCAGCGGCGCCACCTGCTCACGCACCTGACAATCATCAGCGGTGAGGGATAAAGGCCGTCTCGCCCGGAGGCTCGGCCTGAAGCCGTCAGACTTCGTCCCTCACCGTTGTGAGCATACTTCCCTTCAGCGTCACCATTTTGGTAAGAAGATCGCTTACCTCTTTTCTTCAGTCTTCTCCCCTGTGCACAGGTGGATTCCCCAGCGGCGGACATCTCCTCTCCATCGCCCAATCCTCGCTGCTGTACGGAGCTCTCCAGGTGGCTGTCTTCCGGGCTTCGCCCCCTTGTTGTGCCAGCTGTCCTGACCCACCAAGTAAGTCCTTCTCTCGCCATAAATCCCTCCTGTGTTGGTGTATGCCCGTCACCCTCTCCCTGTGCTCTCTCCATAGGGTTGCTCGGCTGTACGGTCACCTGCCTCTGTGCCTGGAGCAGACACCATCACCAACACATTTACATCCCGCAGACACGCACTCATTCACTCCTGCTGTTAATAAACTCTTTGAACTACTCTAAGCCTGTGTGTGTGCGTCTCCTGAGCCGTGCGTTATGTCAGTACGGCTTCAGCAGAGCGGCTCGGCGGACGGCGGGCTCGCACACCGGTTTACCACTCTCGAGGCTAGAGTGGATCAGATTGCTTATCAACAGCAGGTTATCCTAAATCAATTATTAGACTTAACTAACCGGTTGGGCCGCTTAGATCCTCAACAGCCGTTCCCCCCGGCTCGTCAGGGTGGCGCGGCTCCTGCTGTTCCAGCGGCCGTCCAGCCGGCTCCAGTGGCACCGGTTCGGCTCACACCGATTCCGACCCCCGCCCGCTTTAGCGGTAAGCTCGGCGGAGCGCGGGGGTTCATTATGCAGTGTGAGTCCGTGTTCCACCGTGTGCCCGGAGATTTTCCCTCGGATCACAGTCGGATTGGTTACATAGGGAATCTTCTGGAGGGGCGTGCATTAACTTGGACCTACGCCGTAATGGCGAGGCCCAGTTATGCCACCCTCACCTATGACCAGTTCGTGAGGCGCTTTCTGGAGGTCTTTGACCATTCTCAAACCGAGACGGTCCAGGTCGATCGGCTTCTCGCTCTCCAGCAGGGAGGCCGGTCGGCAGCGGACTACTCGGTCGACTTCCGGGTAGCTGCGGAGGAATTGGGCTGGGAGGAACGCTCCCTCTGTGGCCTGTTCCTCCGCAGCCTCAATAGTGATCTGAGGGATGAACTGGCTGGACGGGATATCCCTGGGACGCTAGCGGAGCTGACATCCTTAGCGATAAGTTTGGATAACAGGTTGCGCGAGCGCTCCTCGGGGCGGAAGTCTTCTTCTTCTCGCCCTCGTGGAGTCTCGCCGCACCTGTTCCAAGCTCGCCCCCTGGCGGCGCCGCCAGCATCGTGCCCCGAGGAGTCGGAGCCGATGGTGACGGGCTGGACCAAGCTTTCCCCTGCGGAGAAAC
Organism: Pholidichthys leucotaenia; assembly: GCA_020510985.1. Taxonomy (NCBI): domain Eukaryota; kingdom Metazoa; phylum Chordata; class Actinopteri; order Cichliformes; family Pholidichthyidae; genus Pholidichthys; species Pholidichthys leucotaenia. The sequence continues at coordinate 146,398,223 of CM035837.1, forward strand.
AACGCCGCCGTGAGTTGGGCCTCTGCATGTATTGCGGAGGTGACCAACACACTGTGGAGCATTGCCCATGGAAAGCCAGTCGGCGGGGTCCGCGAATCGCTGTAGGGAGCCTCGCGGATCCCAACCGGTTAGACACTCTCACTCAATTAAAGCTGCCCATCCGTTTTTGCCACAATCCCACTGGGCACCTCACCCATGCACTGGTGGATTCGGGCGCAGAGGGCAGCTTCATTTCACAAGGCCTGGCAACCCGATTGGGCATCCGCTGTCAGGCATTAAAACACCCCATCTCCCTGGTCCATCTCTCCCGTGCCTCCCTTGGGAGAGTTTCTCACCAAACCATGCCTGTCCCAGTCATCATCTCAGGGAACCACCGGGAGGAGATAGTATTTTACGTCCTGCCCAACTCTGTGTCGCCCGTCATCCTGGGGTATCCCTGGCTACGCCTCCACAACCCTGTCCTGGACTGGAGGTCCGCTGGGGTATCGGCATGGAGTACCTTCTGTATGGGCACCTGCCTTCAGTCCGCTGCCTGCTCCCCATCCGCGGCTCCCCCTGTGGCGGATACAGCACCTCCGGACCTGTCACTGGTGCCTCCAGAATTTCACGACCTGGGTATGGTATTTAGCAAATCGAAAGCTATGTCTCTTCCCCCGCATCGACCATATGACTGTGCCATCAACCTCCGCCAGGGGGCTCCCCTGCCATCTGGTCGGCTCTACAGCCTGTCGGCACCGGAGAAGGAGACCATGAATACATACCTGAAGGAATCACTGAGCGCTGGGATTATTCGCCCATCGTCGTCACCCGTGGGGGCAGGGTTTTTCTTTGTCGGGAAAAAGGACGGATCCCTCCGCCCCTGCATAGACTACCGAGCGCTAAATGACATCACTGAGAGGGACCGTTACACCCTGCCCCTCATGGACACTGCCTTTCACTCCCTCCAGGGGGCGACCTGGTTTACCAAGCTGGATTTACGCAGCGCTTACCACCTCGTCCGGATCCGGGAGGGAGATGAATGGAAGACAGCCTTCCATACCCCGAACGGCCACTTTGAGTATCTCGTCATGCCGTTCGGGCTGACCAACGCTCCTGCCGTCTTTCAGCGCCTCATTAATGACGTCCTCCGGGATTTCATCGGCCTTTTTGTGTTCGTCTACCTGGATGACATCCTTATCTTCTCCAGGTCCAGGGACGAGCACCAGGTCCATGTGAGGCGGGTCCTCCAAAGACTGCTGGAGAATCGTCTGTACGTGAAGGCTGAGAAATGCGAATTCTACGCTAGGACCACATCCTTCCTGGGATTCATCATCGCTCAAGATCAGGTGCTCCCAGACCCAGAGAAGGTGAAGGCGGTGGTGGAGTGGCCTACTCCCGCATCCTGGAAGCAGGTGCAACAGTTTGTTGGCTTCGCCAATTTTTACCGCCGCTTTGTCCCAAATTTCAGCTCGATCGTCGGACCACTGACCCGCCTCACGTCCCCGAAGGTCCCGTTCCGGTGGACTGAAGAGGTCGCTGCTGCCTTTAGGGCGCTGAAGGCGGAGTTCTCCTCCTCCCGGGTCCTTCGCCAGGTCGACCCCGCGCTGCAGTGCATTGTGGAGGTGGACGCATCGGACACGGGAGTGGGAGCAGTGTTATCCCAGCGGTCACCTGACGATGGCGCCAAACGGCCGTGCGCCTTCTTCTCCCGGCGCCTGTCCCCGGCGGAGAGAAACTACGATGTGGGGGACAGAGAGCTCCTGGCCATTAAACTCGCCTTACAGGAGTGGCGCCACTGGCTAGAGGGGGCGGACCTGCCGTTTGTGGTCCTGACGGACCACAAGAACTTAGAGTACTTACGATCTGCCAAGCGCCTGAATGCCCGCCAGGCGCGCTGGTCTTTGTTCTTCGCCAGGTTCCGCTTCTCAATCACCTTCAGGCCGGGCTCCAAAAACGGCCTGCCTGACGCCCTCTCTAGGCAGTTTACCCCCGTGGAGGCTGAGGAGACGCCCCACACTATCCTGCCCAGGTCGTGCGTCCTCGGTGCCATCTCTTGGGACATTGAAGACAAGATCCGGAAGGCGCAGGAGGTGGAACCTGATCCTGGCGGCGGACCGGAGGGAAGACTGTTCGTCCCATCTGCGGTCCGAGGAGAGGTCATCCACTGGCTCCACACCTCCCGGCTCACCTGTCATCCCGGCACCTCTCGGATGATCAGCCTCCTCCAACGGTCCTTTTGGTGGCCAGGCCTGCGGAGGGATGCAGCCCGCTACGCCCGGGCTTGCCCAATCTGTGCCACCAGCAAGTCGGGAAATGCCCCCCCAGCGGGTCTGCTCCAGCCTCTGCCCGTCCCCGGCAGGCCCTGGTCGCACATCGCACTGGACTTCGTCACCGGACTCCCCGTTTCCAACTCCTTTGACACCGTCCTGACCATCGTGGACCGTTTCTCCAAGGCGGCGCACTTCATCCCCCTGTGAGGTCTCCCTACTGCCCTGGAGACGGCGGGCCTCCTCGTCCAACACGTGGTCAGGCTGCACGGGATTCCGGTGGACGTGGTCTCGGACCGGGGTCCCCAATTTTCATCCGAGGTTTGGAGATCCTTTTGTAACGCCATCGGAGCCAAGGTGAGCCTCTCCTCCGGCCATCACCCCCAGTCTAATGGGCAGTGTGAGAGGACCAATCAGGAGCTGGAGGCTGCGCTCCGCTGTGTTACTAGATCCAAGCCGACGTCCTGGAGCAACCATCTTGCCTGGGTGGAGTATGCCCACAACACCGCCCGCTCTTCTGCAACGGGGATGTCCCCCTTCAAGGCGTCCCTGGGTTACGACCCCCCGCTGTTTCCAGCGCAGGAGAACGAGGTAACTGTCCCCTCTGTTAGGGCGCACCTTAGGCAGTTCCGCTCCACCTGGGCTGCCGCGCGTCATGCGCTTTTACGCACAGCGGAGCGCAACAGGACCGTGGCGGACCGGCACAGAAGACCTGTGTGCAGCTGTGACGTTGGCTTGTGCAGTTGGCGGCGTCACTCGAGCTGTGCAGGGAATAGAGTGAAAGGAGAGTGCATTAACCAGACGTCTGTTAGCAAGATCAACCAATAAACCATGTGAGCACAAAAAATCAGCCCCTAACATGTTGAAATTGACTGCCGCTACAACAAAAGTCCACTCAAATGCACGGCCCTGCAAAGACAGAAGCAGAGTCCTCTCACCGAAGGTCTTAATCGCTGAGCCGTTTGCTGCTGACACCCGGGGACCCTTAGACGGCGTCAGCCGGTCCGCGTAGGAAGGCGTGATGAAGCTCAGCTGGGAGCCTGTGTCCATGAGGAAATGCCTCCCCGAGCGTGCATCCGTCAGGTAGAGCAGCTTGTTCTCCTCCCCGAGGGCCGCAGCCGCTACCGAACCCCGGTCTTGGCTTTTCCTGAGCGCTTGAAGTGGCACGGTGGGAGGCACTTGTGTGCCCTCTCTGCAAAGCGGCGATGGTAGAAGCAGAGGACATCGTCCACTCCGTGTCGCCTGGCCCTTGCCGCTGCTGTCGTCGGTGGGTCTGGTGCTGCAGCCTCTGGCCCCATGCCGTCTCCGGACGTTGTGCCTAGCTCTGCTGCCGCGGCCGAAACCGCGCTCCGTTTGTGGGCGTCGACGAGTCGTTGCGCCTCCTTGCTCAGCTCATGGTAGTTTCGCCAGGCCAACAGAGGTGAGCCTGCCAGGGTCACTCTCACCACTGGCGACAGGGTCCTGAGGAAAAGGTGGGCGAAGATAAAATTGTCATCCTCGGAGTCTCTCAGCCTCAGCATTTTCACCATCAGATCTACGGGTCTGTCGTTCTCAGACTCCGTCAACGCTAGGAGCCCCTCTGCTCGCTGTTGCACCGAGAGGGTGAAGTGGCTGATAAGCGCAGCCTTCAATGCGCTGTCCGGTGGGTGATTGACCAGATCCTCCACCCTCTGGACTGTGTGGCTGTCCAGCTTCGCCACCACATGGTAGAATTTTGTGTCGTCTCTCGAGATTCTCCGGAGGCTGAACTGCGCCTCGACCGCGCTAAACCAGGAGTGCGGACTATGCTGCCAGAAGTCCGGCAGCTGGAACGGGGTGGCATTTATCAGGCTGGCTTCTGCCGAGCCCCGCTCGGGAGAATTATCTCTGCTCATGCTTCGTCGTAAGGTCACCAGTGTGGAGAATGTGCGGAATGATGAGACTGAGTTTATTCCTCAGGTTCAGCTTTATTCAGAATCACATACTCCAACAATTTCAAAGCAGGAAAAGAGGATGAATCATCTCACATCTGTCTTTTATACCCCGGACATCAAAACTGCAGTCACATGGTGTTTCATCAAACATACAGTCACATGGTACTTAATCCCAGTCACAATGTAACTCCTCTGATCTTCACACCATCGTCCCTCAGTCTCCAGTGGTCCGGAAATCTCTCCAGGTCATCTCCCTGAAACAAAGGCCAAACTTCACACTCTCCCGTTACCTCTCGGAGGCTCAGTCCCTTTGTTCCCTGAGACGTGCAGCACACAATAAACACACAGCAATATATTTGTGGAGCATATGTAACCAACATATGTGCCCACACTCTGCACTTTCCTTTGTATTTCAAGCAGAGGTTGCACTAGACATTTTTATTATCTGTCACTTTGACAGACAGGCTTGTAAGAATCATAACACAGGGTTACAAAAATAATTTTTTTGTAAGTTGTCTGTGTTTTTTCAACTGATTTAAGATAATTTTGAATGTGAAAATAACATCAGTTTCTCTCAATCAGGTGCTAAGTAAAAACCTGTACTTACTTAGTACTGTGCATGTACTTATCTTTAAATGAAGGTAAGTACATGTAAATTGAATGTTACATCATCATTGTTCAAAATTCGGAGAATTTCAAGACATAAAAAAGAATTTTGCATCATATAAAGCAAAAATACCCGTACATGTAAACAAAAACGTATAAAACAACATGTGGCCATAATTCAAAAAGTTGACCTGACTGAGCAAAACCAATGTGATTTTTGGATTCAGCACATCAAAATTGTCCTAAATCAGCTAAAAAAAACTTAGACAATAAATTTGGTGTTGACCAGTGTAATCTATTATTATCTGTCCTTTTAACTGACTTTAATTTGATCACCTTCAGCGTAATCTGTCAAATGACAATTTTTACAATTTTCGGTAATTGCTGAAAAAAAAAATCCATCAATGAAGGACAATTTTCAGTTAACGCAAACTCTGATTTCAAGTTAGTTTTTTTTTGGGGGGGGGCTATTTTTATTCTTTTTTCATAGAGTTTTGCAAATAACTTGAAAATAATTCAGGCATATATTGGAGGACTAACGAATGTTTACAATATGGTCTAGCTCAGAATGAATTATCCACCTTATTCCTAAGCCCCATGATGCCTTGCGTGAATTATGGTAGCAACTTCCGGTATTAGTTTAGAACGTATGGTTGTCACTGAAAAAGAACACTTTTCCTTGTTAAAAACAATGACTTTGGCATCAAAAATGTGGGAACACTGCCTTTTGCACCTCAAAAACGGTAATATAGTCATACCACTTCCCACGACTATCGAGGGATAGGAAGATGACCTTAAAAAGTGGCCCATCAGACAGTAGCTCCTTTTGTTAGCGCCGCTGCTAAGATGCTAACGCTATAAACAAATAAAAGCTCTGAGATACACTACCGTTCAAAAGTTTGGGGTCACCTCAGACAATTTTGTGTTTTCCATGAAAAGTCACACTTTTATTTATCACCATGAGTTGTAAAAGGAATAGAAAATATAGTCAAGACATTGCCAAGGTTAGATAAGATAAGATAAGCCTATATTAGTCCCACAATGGGGAAATTCCAGGATTGCAACAGCACAGGGATAGCAACACTCAGAGCAACAATCAGAAGGCAAGAAAAAACAAGAACAGCTAGTATACATATGTACATATTACTATATATATATATATATGTGTGTGTGGCGGCATGAAATAATAAGAATTATGAATTAATAATAATGAAATAATAATAATAATAATAATAATAGCGTGTAGTCAGATGCAGTAGTCAGAGAGAGAGATTGAGTTACAGAGCAATGCAGTTTTTATACCCCACTACAGACAATGCATTCACAGCAGTAGGTATGGACATTTGCATTTGAGAGACACACATAACAATAGGAAGATTACTGGCCGGAATTCACCTCTGCTCTGGAGCTGTAGGACAAAAGAGGTTACAAGGCACATCTACATATTGTTATCAGTCCATAGATCACACTGCTATGTTAATTGCTCCCGCTGAGCGCTCCGCTTGTCCGTGGCTGTTGTGGGGGTTACCCATACACTCCCCCCCAGAGGGCTCAGCGGGAAGCTGAGGCCTCGATAGTCCGGCTTTGGAAGCGAGCTGCGGGGAAAGCTCACTACAGGCAGCGGTGGAGGGAGGGGGGGTGGGGGTAGCAAGTGCCGGCCCGGGACGGTGAAATTGTCTGGGCCGCGCAAAAATTGCCTGTGGATCCGCGATGTTGAGGGGCTGTCCCGTTGAACGTGCGGAGGTCCACAGCAGCTGTAAGAAGAAAAATTTGTCTCTGACTCCTCTCGCGGCCATGAAGAAAAAAAGGAGCTGCAGCTGTGAGGGACTTGGCGTGTTGGCTTTAGGTGCGCGCGCAGCCCTAAAGCCCTCGGGGACAGCTGATGGCTGAATTCCCTTGTACGCCGTGGCTGAGACCCATACAAAATCCTGTGAGCGAGCTACGTGCGTGCTTCAGGTGTGTGAGCAGCCCTGAAGGTTCTGTGTGCAGCGGCGAAGGACGATGGTGGTCTGTGTGGAGCCGGTATTGTCCCGTGCGTGGTGCGCTGTCTTCATAACCCCCCGGTGTGCGTGCGGGGTTCGGTGCATGGCAGGTCCGCTGTAGAGGCGACTCAGGGTCAGGGAGCTTGATGGAGATCAGCGTCGTCGGCGCCGATGGTCCTCCCTGTGTGAAGCTGTTGGTGTCGTTTGCTGTGTCGGGTCATGGTGCGTTGGAGCGGAGAGAGGGAGTAGGCAAGGGTCGCAGAATGACGCTTTCTGCAGCTTTCCTGGTCGTGGATGATCTCCGAGGGAGTTCGCCTGGTGGTGGCTCTGCGTCGAGGTCTCTCTGTAGCAGAAGGGAGGGCAGATCATTTGTGTCAGGCTGCTGCATTCGCTTGTTGTCGGAGTCACCGCCGGGAGCTGCGTTCGTTCGTCGTCAGCGTGTTCTTTTCTTGGTCGAGTCATCAGTGTGGCTGTCCAGACCAGAAGGTTGCATTGCACAAAGCGTGTGCTTTCTCGGGGTCACCAGTGTAGCGGAATGAGATAATAAGTGGCAAACTGAGAGTTTTTGAGGGATTTTATTAATCATACCGCCATCACAGAACTCACCCCAGCCCTGTGGGTGCGGGCTGGAGCGAGCTCTCAGGCTCTCGTAGCGTGTAGTCAGATGCAGTAGTCAGAGAGAGAGATTGAGTTACAGAGCAATGCAGTTTTTATACCCCACTACAGACAATGCATTCACAGCAGTAGGTATGGACATCTGCATTTGAGAGACACACATAACAATAGGAAGATTACTGGCCGGAATTCGCCTCTGCTCCGGAGCTGTAGGACAAAAGAGGTTACAAGGCACATCTACATATTGTTATCACTCCATAGATCACACTGCTATGTTAATTGCTCCCGCTGAGCACTCTGCTTGTCCGTGGCTGTTGTGGGGGTTACCCATATATATATATATACTGTATATATATATATATATATATATATATATATACAATGCTCCGCACTGTGTGTGTGTGTATATATATATATATATATATATATATATATATATATATATATATATATACAGTATATATATATATATATATATATATATATATAGACACACAGTGCGGAGCATTGTGGTTGGTGAATGTACAGCAGAAAGTCTAAGCTCTCCCTCCGCGGATGCGGTGGGCCAGCTCGATGTCTTTGGGCATGATGGTGACCCTCTTGGCGTGAATGGTGCACAGGTTGGCGTCCTCGAAGAGACCCACCAGGTAGGCCTCGCTGGCCTCCTGCAGAGCCATGACAGCGGAGCTCTGGAAGCGCAGGTTGGTCTTGAAGTCCTGAGCGATCTCCCTCACCAGGCGCTGGAAGGGCAGCTTACGGATGAGCAGCTCCGTGGATTTCTGGTAGCGACGGATCTCCCTCAGAGCCACGGTACCGGGCCTGTAACGGTGAGGCTTCTTCACTCCGCCGGTGGCCGGAGCGCTTTTCCGAGCAGCCTTGGTGGCCAGCTGCTTCCTGGGGGGCTTTTTCCTCCAGTAGATTTACGGGCGGTCTGCTTGGTTCTTGCCATCGCTCTTTATTATTCTGTCTTATATTTCTTGCACGCCGCCTAAACTCCAGCCTGGCACCCGCGTCGCTTTCGCTACAGTTCCCCGGTATGTCGAGTTTCTCCGTTAGCACCGGGTGGCGGTTGAGTGCTAGCTAGCTCTTCCCTGCTGTATCGTCTCCTGCTGTAAACAGTGGCTCCATCCGCCGACTCTGGAGACCTTTGGGGCGATCTGTGTGTCCGTGATATATATATAGAGTGAAAGGTGCACGGTGGTGCAGTTGTTTAGCACTGTGGCAGCACAGTTTTACCCTCGGCCGGGGGACCGCGGGGATCATGAGATCGTGGGTCCGATCCCAGCCTCCGACCAACAGTGAGCTGTGTGGAGTTTGCATGTTCTCCCCGTGTTGCGCGGGTTTACTCCAGGATTTCTCCGGTTTCCTCCCGCACACCAAAAACATGTAGGTTTAGGGCGCTCGCGCACGCAGCGACCAGCAGCTGGTGGCTTGTCACCAGACTGCAAACCAAGTCTACCTACGGGTACAAATAAGTAACAAAAAAAAAAAAAAAAAAGGTGTAGAAAGAAGAAAGAAGATAAAAAAAAAGGCAGTTGCAAAAGGCAGCCAACTTGTGTGGCGCCGCCGGTTCCGGCGGAAATAATGATTTGTATTTGAAATAATAATTTTTTCCTTCAAACTTTGCTTTCGTCAAAGAATCCTCCATTTGCAGCAATTACAGCATTGCAGACCTAACATGATTGCGCAAGGGTTTTCTAATCATCCATTAGCCTTCTGACGCAATGAGCAAACACACTGTACCATTAGAACACTGGAGTGATAGTTGCTGGAAATGGGCCTCTATACACCTATGTAGATATTGCACCAAAAACCAGACATTTGCAGCTAGAATAGTCATTTACCACATTAGCAATGTATAGAGTGTATTTCTGATTAGTTTAAAGTTATCTTCATTGAAAAAAAGTGCTTTTCTTTCAAAAATAAGGAAATTTCTAACTGACTCCAAACTTTTGAACGGTAGTGTATATCAATGTCTCCACCGCTATAAAGTCGGCTGCATTTTGTTAACCCCTTAGATACTATAAATTTATGGCAGGAAACACAAAATTTGACCTTGCCTGTATCTTAGAAATTCTAACAGATACAGTCACAGTGTAAATTGGAAAAACATTGCAAATGACCCAAGGTTTATGATTGGAGAAATTTCATCCATGAATTTTGCATAATGTGACCTAATTCGCATATTGCAACTATCAAAATTTCAAACACCTGTATCTTAGAAATTATAATAGATACAGACAGACTGCAAATTGGAAAAATCTCTCAAAAGTTCCCAGGCATCATTGTCAGTACTTACTGTGGCATCTCCCATTGAAACCAGTCGTTCTGTCATGATGTCCTCTCAGGCTACATGGCACGTGTACGTGTGCCGGCACCTGCAGTACGTTTTGGACTATTCATCCACATCCAGAAACTACTTGACCACGGTTAGGCAAAACTGAAAAATCTTCAGAGTGGCTCCTGTGCCATTTGGCACTGCATCGAACACAGAACAAATGCAAATTACAACATCGTCAGTCTTTCGCCGTCAGACAGTTAGTTTCACTTTTGATTGAAGATCCGGCATGGTCAGAGGCTTGTAATCTGATTCAGAATCTTCCTCAGTGGCTAAAGGGTCTTCTTCTGAATCGGAATCTGCCCAAAAAAGAGCACAGCCTTCCTTCTGGTGCATGCATGCTTGGCTCTGTGCTCGCAATTAAGCAAATGAAAAAGCTCCCGGCTCAGACCGGAATTACCCGAACTCCGGGAGCATCTGGGTTTAGTGCTAGGAGGAAAGCTATATCGGTCTGCCATTCTGTGGTGTAAAAAGCTTTGTACATTGGGGACTGTATTTAATAGTATGGGCCGGTTTAGAGAGGTATGCTAACAGGTGCAGATCAGCGCCAGGCACCGTTATGTGATTGGTTAAAATATGTTGGGACATAATCAAATTTACCTTAGAGCAGACATACGGCACAACACCATGCTTGGCTGTCATGGCATACACAGACAGGTGCAGCCATTCATTTTACCCCAAAATTAAAATGCTCATGCTGCTGTCATGCCATAAATGCTTGTTATTTAATTTAACATGTACAGACATTTTCTGACAATTGCTCAGAATTTTATTGACCTACAGTATATTTTGTGATAATTTAAAAATTAGTACATGCTGAAGTCCATATTGTTCCAAGGCAGTGCAACAAATGCAAAAAAACCCAAAACTGTTTGATATCTTTCTTAAATTGTTAAGCCTTAGGAAGCAAACTGTTACTATTTTTTTATTTATTATTTTACTTCATGCAGCCTTCATTCTGGTGACATATATAACACATAAATGTCAGATCTGTGACATCCATACAAGTGAAAACATACTGTACCTACTGTGCTCTTGTGCCTGTCCTGTGTCTGTACCACCGATCACACCAACAGTCCTTTTTCATTCAGTGCATGATCTATGCATTGCCAGTGAGAAGCCTCCATTTATACGGTCTATGGCACAACCACGAACACCAGCAACAAATACCAGAACTATGCCAAAACGTTCAAAAAATACAAAAACTACAAGGGCTGGAAGTAGCTGCCACTTGAGTGCAAAACACGTATGTGGACTATACATTAAAATGAATTTGAAAAACTTTTAAAAATGCTGTTTTAAATGCCTCTGCTACTCCACTCTTACTGACTGATTTAACACTACTGTAGCTGAAACCAGAAGCTCTGCCCATAATTGTTCCTACAGCGGCACCCCCAGGAATAAGGTGGATACAGGACCGAATGTGGATCCATATTGTGGAAGGGTTGGAAATTGGTTAAAATACTTAAATGTTGGAGGTGGTATATGTTGTGTGGGGATTTGACATTTGAGGCTTGCAGTAGCCTGTGCCGGGGGGGTTGGGGGTGATGATGTCAGGTGGGCTATGGCCAGTGGATATATTGTGCTGTGTCCCTTACTAAAATTAGTTCAGTGTTCAGTACAACACGGCTTTTGTCTCACGTTATTCAGACATAACATTTTGGTGACGAGAATAAACCATGGGAGCATGCATTAAACCGCCACTTCCATTTTTACAGTCTCCAGGTATGCCAACTATACCATGGTGCAACTGGTGGGAGACGTTCGAGGTGTATGTTGCTGCGGCCAGCCTGAGTGGCGCCGACGAAGAGAGACAGAGGAGCCTACTCGTCCACTGCCTCAGTGAGGAGGGCCAAGGGATATTTTTCGCGCTGAGTGGCAAGGGGTCACTGAAGGAATGTTTGGATTTAATGGATTATTTCTTTAGGGATCATTCCAACATCACGGCACAAAGATATAAATTCTTCGACCACCGACAACGAGCTGGTGAGTCCACCCAATGCTTCATTATAGAACTCCGTAGCCGAGCAAGAGAGTGCACCTTCGGGCTGATTGAGAAGGAGCTAGTCCAGGACAAGTTAGCACACGGTACGAGTGACAAGTGGCTAAAAGACAAGCTAACGCTAACTATGGACGTCCTCATGCTGGAGAAAGTGGTTAAACTGACTAGGCAGATAGAGTCCACTGCCCAGCTAGGCCTGCCAGTGCTATCTAAAAAGAACCTAGCCACCCATGTTTTCCCTCCAAGTCTGGCCGCTAGCAACATAGCTAACACTTCGGGGTGGACTCCCAAATGGCAGCGGACTGTGGCACGGGCAGAAGCGGGGGCTAGGAGTCTGTGTGACGGCTGTGGCTTCCTTCATCACTGGGCGAGCTCATCCACCTGCCCCGCCAGAGGGAAGAAGTGCTATAACTACAGCCGGCCTAATCACTGGTCCAGGGCCTGCACCACCACTATTAAACCATTGGCAACGGAGCCCGAAAGCATGACACAGTTGTGCGTGTAGCGGGCGCCAAGAAGGAACCGTTAAAGTGGTACGTCCTGCAGCTAGACGAAGTTGATGTGCTGCTTATGGTGGACTCAGGAGCCGCTAAGTCCATACTGAGTATGGCTACCTTGAAAAGACTTTTCCCGGCAAAACCATCAATGCAGGGGCAGTGAAAATATCTGGGTACTGTCATGCTGAAATTGAAATGGCAGGCACGGTCAGCTTCTCGGTGCAATGTGGGTTAAAGACTGTTCCCGTGTTCATCTTCCAGGTTTTGTGCCAGGGGGTCGACATGCTGGGAATCGATCTGCTGGGTGAACTGAGATTCTCCATCATAGACCCAGAGGGCTCAACGGTGCTGATGGTATTCCCTGAATGGCATGTCCGCTGGCTGGCGTTGTTCGTGAGCCTTGGATGCATTAATGTGTTCTACCACCGCCCGCTCATCGACCTAAGCATGACACCGAAAATCCAACCATTATGGCGGCTTCCCCTTGCTCTGCGGGATGATGTCACGGCGGAACTGAACAGACTACTCGAAGCTGGCATCATCGAGAGAGTGGACGCTTCACCCTGGATATCAAACATCGTGGTGGCCAGGAAGAAGACGGGCGGCATCTGGCCATGTATTGGCCTTAGGATGGTGAATAAGGCAATATCCGCTCCCCATGATGGAAGAACTTACTGCAACATTCAGTGGCTCAAGGGTGTTCACAAAGCTGGATCTCCGCCAGGGTTACATGTAGGTGCCTCTTCACCCAGCCAGCAGGAACCTGACAGCATTCGTGATCCACATGGGTGTTTTCAGGTACACCTGCATGCCTTTTGGTCTGAGCTCAGTGCCTAGCTGCTTTCAGAAGATCATGTCCATGATTCTGGCCGGCCTCAAGGATATTGTCAGAAATTGTATATATGTACAAATATGTTATCATTTCATAATTAGTTTTTAGCTGAACTTTTCTGTATTTTTTCCCTTACAATGGCTGCAACAATGCTGCATCAGGAAGGTTTAACTCACCCTGTAACAGACATACCTCAACAGACCGGAATAATCTGTATTTACTTAAAGTTTAGAAACTGGTGTGCAAGAAGTCATGTGCAGACATGGAGTTGTCTTTGTGTTACACAAGAAAGCCTGACCATTTTATGTTCTTATCAGTCACCACAAAGCCCGACTGTTTCATGTTATCAGTCACCACAAAGCCTGACTGTTTCACGGTCTTATCAGTCACCACAAAGGTGCCCATAAAGTTGCAGTAGATGTTTCCTGTGTCTGACCTGCTCAGTATAAAAGGGAAGTGCTGGCTTTGTATGGCAGCGCGCATTTCCCATCTGTAATCAGAGGTGTGTTGCTCCTTGTACAAGTAAAAACTTTGAACACATTTTGTGTCTCGAATCTTATTAAGGTACGAACCTAACAGAGTACTATTATTTTGTGAGTCTTGAGTTTCAGATTCCTGACATGCGTGGTGCCGTGACCCGGATGACCAATATCCAGACTGGGTGAGGACCAGGACAGACTCCAGGTTGAAAACCATGCGCATGGTCTGACTTATAGTCAGCTTTGAAAACCCGCCTTGAGGGAACTCTGTGAGCCTCGTTGGAGTCCTAACTCTGTCTGGTGACGGTCATCCGCACAGAGTCTGAAGAGTAAGTGAAAGTTATTTGTCTTATCGCGGAAAGTAATTTGAAAACCACAGGTCAGCTAAATGCGAGTAATGGTAGTATAAGGTGACGCCCTGTACTTTTCCTGGTGGTTAAAATTATTGTGTGAGCATCTAGTTCCATTCAAAAGGTGAATGCAATAATTTTATGAGGTAGTGTGACGGCGTTTCACAACTACAAGTAAAATGGGCAATTGTGCTGGAAAACCGGATAGACAGAAGAGTAAACAGAAAAAGATTGTGTTGTTTTCCGGCCAAAGAGTCAGGTTTCAAAAAGTAAAAGGTGCTGTGTATTGACTGATAGGTCAAGCTTTAGCTAAGTAATGGTAATATAAGGCGGCGTCCTATATATTTTTCCTATCTGATCATACCAGGTAATGATCCTGTAAGAAATTACAGGAGCCCTAATATAGGTTGCGTAGGATCTAGCCCCATCAACAAGTGAGTGCACTTAATTGGGCAGTAGTAGCAGTAATAGTGTTGCAGTGGGCATACTGACAACGTTCCTGACTATATAAACAGATAAAGCGAAAAATTAAAAAAAGGAAACTGCGCGCCGAACGGTAAAAAAAAAAAATTACAATAACCGATTAAAAGAAAAAGATCAGATAAAGGATCCTGAAAAATATTTAAACAAAAAAGATTATTCCTTTAATAAGCAACTAAGCGCTACTCACTGTGCTGCTATTGGTCTTTTAGGAACCGTCTGTCTTATTAATAATGTTGATGTTGATGTTTTAAAAGGCTGTCAAAATAATATGGACCTTCCTCCTGTTTCATGTGTAAATTTGCTCTGCCACCCACATTATACAAATGAGCTGTCCTGGTGGCACATGGACAATCATGTGCCAACAGGAGGGAAAACTGTGAGGATGTTGGAAAACTGTCCTAGTTTTTGAAAGAAGTAACAAAAACATGCTAAAAAGTGCATCATTTGTTTACAAAATAATGCTCAAGGAGCAATGGAAAGCTACAATATTGCTTGGTGTTGATTGACACCTTTACAAAGTGGACAAAAATTCATCCCACATCCTCAGCAAATGCCGCATTTGTGTGTAAAACTCTATTGAAATTGGGGTTCCAGAACTGATTTGTGCAGATAATGGAACTCATTTTACAGCACCTAACAATGTAGATATTACTGTGTTGCTTGATGCACAGAAGGAAATGACTATGCCCCCTGGAGCAATTGTTTCAAACAATGGAATTTATTGCACTACTGATGGTAAAATAATCCTTCCTCCCTCCTTGTATCGCTGGCTGTCGATCTTGACTCGAAGGCACAGGCTGAAAAACATTTTTTCTGCCCAGGAATTTTGAAAGAAATGAAAAAAGTGTGCCAACAATGTTTAATCTGCATACAAAACAATGCACAAGGTGCAGTGAGGACGAGACATGGTAGTTTCCCACCACCTAAAACGCCGTTTCCTCAATGGTGTATGGATTTTATTGAACTATCTAAAGTGGGACAGCTGCAGTATTGTCTGGTCCTCATTGACACCTATACTAAATGGACAGAAATTCATCCTACAGCAAAGGCAGATGCTAAATTTGTTTGCAAAGTTTTACAAAACAACATATTTCCCACGTTTGGAATACCGGAGACCATTTATGCAGATAATGGCACACACTTCACAGCACAAATGGTTAAGGATCTTACTTCTGCCGTTGGAACACAGCTGAAGTTTCACACTGCTTATCACCCACAAAGTGCAGGTCTAGTGGAAAGGAAAAATGGTACTGTTAAGCAAATGCTAAACAAAGTAATGCATGACCAACAAATTTCATGGCCTAAAGCATTAACTGTAGTGAAGCTAACCATTAACACCATCCCAGAAAAGAAGAGTGGGTTATCTCCATTTGAATGCGCCTTTCATAGGCCCTATATTCTACCTGACCTACTCCCATTAACTGCCACTAACCCTTATAAGACTCTTGGAGAGCATTTGAAAGAATGTAAACAAATGAAAGATTATGTTGAATCTGTCAGATCTTTCTCTACTCCACAGGAGGGCCCAGAAAATTCCCTCCAGTCTGGTGATTATGTCTTCATAAAGAACCATCACTGACAGAATTGGAATTCCGTGAGGTGGCTTGGACCATACCAAGTATTATTGACCACACCTACCGCAGTGAGGATTGCTGAAAGACCTTCTTGGATTCATCTGTCACATGTTAAAAGACTTCAGGTGCCCCTTGGTGACCTCCAGCCACCCCTAGGGTAAGTCCGGTTACAAAGGGGAGTCTAGTCCTTTTAAGGATAAGACTCGTCTCAAACCCGGGGAAGACAGTGACCTGAGTCTATAGGCACACTCCCAGGGGAATCAGGCACCATGGTAATCCTGAGACTGACTCTGACCTTCTTGAGCATCCCGCTATTGGTCCTCATCATTATCACCTCACCACCCTTGAGAAGAGATAATAGGAATATAGAGGAACATGTCACAGAAACACTGTTTATGACTAATCAGTGGTATCAGTATATGTTCCTCAATGCTCGTCTGACAAGAGGAAATGGCAGTTGTTGGGCTTGTTCTTTGTTGCCTTTAACCACTAAGGGACCAATCCTAAAGGCTGAACTCTTTCCTATAAACGTATCTGACTGTGTACTAGAGATTTCAGCCTGGGGATTCCTACCCAAGATTACTATGAAAAATCATGATAACACCACTTATTGAATGACATGTCCTGATCAGATTATGGCTATGAATGTAACCCAACCATTAACTAGATTTGCCTTTACAAAGAAAAATGTGACTTTCCCAGCATGTGTATATTCAAATGGTACCACGGCGTTGGGAAGACTTCTTCCACGACAATGTTTGACAGTGTTGTTACCTTGCACCTCACAGTGCAGCAGAGCAACAGATTGTTCTTTTACACCCGTATTACCTAGTCCAAGGTATAGATCACAAAATTATACTGTCAGGAAGACTAGCACTACGGGCACAGTTCAAAGTAATGGCACCTATGTTATCAAAGAAGTTCATTGGTTATGTGGTTCTAAACTCTACGGTCAACTACCTCCCAATTGGGGAGGAATTTGTGCCCCAGTGACTGTTACTGATGGATCATTTGTTCTCTACTCTGATGACAACTCTTCAGGACACGCTAAGAAGAAAAGAAGTATTCAGTCCCTTTTTAGTGCTGCTGGACTTACTGTCCCACAGAAATATAAATTATGGACACTGGGTGACGAGGTTGGACATTCAATTTTCGCCCCCTATGGAGTTGGTCAGTTAATGACAAAATTTGAAAAAATGAACTACAGACTGTTAATGTTTGTTAATGCCACTACTGTTGTTTTGAAGGTTTTATCCAATGTAACTGAACAAACTAGAGTTATGGTTATGCAAAACAGAATAGCATTGGACCTGGTTTTGGCTGTCCAAGGAGGTGTATGTGCTATGTTTAACGGGTCCTGTTGCACTTACATTCCATCTGTCTCTGAAAGTATGGATACCGCTATTACCGTCATGGAACAAGTGCAGCAGGCAATCATGAATGATTATGATGAGAAGCTACAATCTGGTTGGATAGACTGGTTATTCACAGGAAGTTGGTGGCAGGTGCTTCTTAAAGCCTTTATGCCTTTTATTATAATAATGATATACATGTTTCTGTCATGTTGCTTTGTGATTCCCTGTGTCAAATCAATGATGTCTCGTGCTCTGTCTCAACATACATTTATGATACAACAAATGTTCCAAGACCAATACACTCCTTTAAATACCGAAGAGGTGGATAACAATGATAATTGTGCTCCTGTTTAAATTTGGAAATGATACTCTATGAAGACAATGTAGAAAATCTTTTGAAGTTACATTGTTCTGATGTCTGTATGTGATAAAAATTATGAACTGATAAACAGGAGGAAATTGTCAGAAATTGTATATATGTACAAATATGTTATCATTTCATAATTAGTTTTTAGCTGAACTTTTCTGTATTTTTTCCCTTACAATGGCTGCAACAATGCTGCATCAGGAAAGTTTAACTCACCCTGTAACAGACATACCTCAACAGACCGGAATAATCTGTATTTACTTAAAGTTTAGAAACTGGTGTGCAAGAAGTCATGTGCAGACATGGAGTTGTCTTTGTGTTACACAAGAAAGCCTGACCATTTTATGTTCTTATCAGTCACCACAAAGCCTGACTGTTTCATGTTATCAGTCACCACAAAGCCTGACTGTTTCATGGTCTTATCAGTCACCACAAAGGTGTCCATAAAGTTGCAGTAGATGTTTCCTGTGTCTGACCTGCTCAGTATAAAAGGGAAGTGCTGGCTTTGTATGGCAGCGCGCATTTCCCATCTGTAATCAGAGGTGTGTTGCTCCTTGTACAAGTAAAAACTTTGAACACATTTTGTGTCTCGAATCTTATTAAGGTACGAACCTAACAGAGTACTATTATTTTGTGAGTCTTGAGTTTCAGATTCCTGACAGATATAGTGGTCTACCTGGATGGCATCATGGTCCACGGCGCATTGCGGGAAGAGTACGATGGTCATTTGGGACCGGTGAAGGAGGTGCTACAGGAGCATGGAGTCACATTGAATAGGGAAAAGTGCGTTTTCGCAGCAGACTCCATCGAGTTTGTGGGATTCTGGCTGACAGCCAGGGGTCTGAGGCCCCTGCACTCGAACATGGAGGTGGTCCTGCATCTCCCAGATCCCACGACACCCGCACAAATTTCCTTGTTCTTGA
This sequence comes from Pholidichthys leucotaenia, assembly GCA_020510985.1. NCBI lineage: Eukaryota > Metazoa > Chordata > Actinopteri > Cichliformes > Pholidichthyidae > Pholidichthys > Pholidichthys leucotaenia. The sequence goes on from CM035837.1 coordinate 146,416,785, forward strand.
GTATGGTGAACTTTTAAGGATGTTTTATTCCCCATTATTCAGAGATAATCGAACCACTCTGGGTTCTTCTGAAACAGGATGCAAACATGGCAGTGGACCCCAGCCTGCTCAGCGGTGGTAGCTAGGCTGAAGTCCCAACTCACCTCCCCTCCAATGTTGGCCCACTTTGATCCAAAATGGTCGACTTTTGTGGCCTGTGACGTGTCTGGTTCGGTGGTGGGGGCAGTTAAGTCTCAGGTACAAGACGGTACCGAGCACCTAGTGGCATTCGTATCGAGGTCTCTTTCAGCGGCTGAACAGAAATATGCCATGGGTGAGAGGGAGGCACTCGCCTGTGTCTGGGCGTGTGAACAGCGGCACATCTATCTCTATGGGTGCCACTTCACCCTGCGAACGGACCACCGGGCACTGACAACATTGCTGGAGATGACAGACTCGGGACACAGACCCATACAGATCCACAGGTGGGCGGAGCGGCTGAGGGCTTACAACTTTACTACCTAGTTCACTCCTGGAAAAGAGAACGTAGTGGTGAACCTCTTGTCCCATGCCACGCCCAACACCGCGCAACCAGACGACGATGGTGACGACCCCACGGAGGCGAATCTGGTCAACACGCTACACGGACCCCTCCGGGACATGGTATCCCTCCCGGAGCTCCGGACAGAGTCAGAACGGGACCCCATGCTGTCACAACAGTGCTCGGTCATTAGGGAGGGTTGGACCGCGAAAGTACAGGGTGAGCTGGCATCTTTTCACTGGTTTAGGGACGAACTGAGCTGTTGGAACAGTGTGTGTGTGGCGAGTGGGCACTGCACGTTGATCCCGATGTCTCTGAGATCAAGAGTTCTGGCGATGCTCCACAAGGATCACCCGGGCGTGGTCAGGGTGAAGCATCATTGCAGGGATTCAGTTAGGTGGCCTGGTATTGATAAGGACATTGAAACCATGGTAAAGAACTGTGTCCCGTGTTTGAAGAGCGGAAAGCCAGGCGGACCCACCCCCCCTTCCCCGCAACCATTACCATACTTTGAGGGCCCTTAGAAGCACATCCAATTAGACATCTGTGGCAAACTGCATGCAGCACCACCGAACAGCCGGTTTTTGCTTGTGGTCTACGATCTGTTCTCCAAATGACCGGAGGTGTTGCCCACTAATTCAGTCACAACGGACGTGGTTAAGGGATTCCTCTCGTCACTGTTCACCAGATGGGGGGTTCCAGATGCCATCACTACGGACAACAGCCCACAGTTCACTTCTGGGGGGTTTGAGGAGTTTTTGAGTGTTAGGGACGTGGAACACATCAAAACCACATTCCATCACCCCCAAGCCAATGGAGGTGTGGAGCGATTCAACAAGACTCTGAAAAATGGTCTGAGGACCCATTTGGCGGACGGTTTCACTTTCTCTGATGCCCTCCAGAGGACACTCCACTACAGGGCAACGGCCCATGCCACAACAGGGTGCTCCCCGGCGAAACTCATGCTGGGGCGTGAACTCCACCTGCCCCTGGACCGACTGAGGCCATCCACGACCCCTTCTCCAGGGAACACAGATCCTCCACGAGCATTGCCCAACAGCAGAGGATAAAACGATGGCTTAACAGGAAGCACAGGGCAAAGGCCCACAGACTTGAGGTGTTGGAATGGGTCTGGATTGAAAATCCCAACCGCACGCATAAACTGCAGCCTTTCTGGACGGGGCCCCTACGGATCGTGAGGCGGCGGGGTCGGGGCACGTTCTTGCTCTCAGACTGGTCACAGTGGCACTCCAGCCAACTCAGGAAGTCTTTGCCTGCACAGAGTCCAGGAGCTACGGCAGAGCGGACTGGTGTGGGTTGGGACTCATCTGATGTGGATGTTGGGGACTCGCAGGCCGACAGAACCTGGAGGAGGTTCCCCTTCTGTGGGGCGCTCGGCTAGGATGTGTCAGAGGCCCAAATACCTTGAGGACTTTGTCCTGAAAGCAGCGTTAGCCAATGCATGTTGGGAATGGGCGGCAGAATAATCCGCCCCAACATGTGAGGGTATCCTGGTAGTCTACCCAGGTGCCCATTTAGTTAATTAGTTTTGCTGTTCTGTGTGTTAAAAAAGACTGTCTATGCTGTATAGCAGGGGTCACCAACATGGTGCCCGCGTGCACCAAGTTGCCCACAAGGACCACATAAGTCGCCCGCAGGCCTGTTCTAAGAATAGCACAACTCGCAAGTGAGCTGCGTCTAAGATGTAATTTTTTTTGCCGCTATTTTTTAAAATCACACTTGCATTTATATAGATTTTAAAATGACAATGTCTTAAAAATAAAAAAAATAAAAATATGTTTATTATACGTAAAGTTAAGGTGAACTCTGACCTAGTTCAAAGGTCAGTATTGTGCGCATGACAAAACCTTCGCGCTTGTGGAGAGTAAGCTACAGGGCAGTGAAGATGGTGAGCGGAGTGCAGTTTCCTACCCCAAAAACATGGCAAAAAAAGACAGAAAACATCCTCTCGGCGCCACACGAGTAGGCTGCCTTTTGCAACAGCGGCTCGATTCCGAGTTTTTTTCCCTTCCTCTCTCTTTTGATCAGTCTTTTCTTTTCACCCCACTTATATCACGGACACACAGATCGTCCCAAATGTCTCCTGAGCCGGTGGACGGAGCCACTGTTTATAGCAGGAGTAAGATACAAAAGGGAAGAGCTGCTAGCATTTAACCGCCACCCGGTCCCATTGGAAAAACTCGACATACCGAGAGAATTGAGGCGAAAGCGTCGCGGCTGCCGGGCTGGAGTAAGGCGGAGGACAAAAAATATAAGGTACAGACCCTCCCTTCCATCTGTTGTCATGGGAAATGTACGGTCGATACTGGGAAAGTTAGATGAGCTAGCGGCTATCTCCCGTTATGATAGCACTTACCGGGAGTGCTCTCTCCTTTTGTTTACTGAGACGTGGCTAACTGAACTAGCAGCAGATGCTAACATTGAGCTGGAGGGTTTTCACATGATACGAGCTGACCGAACACCAGACAGTGGCAAAGCAAGGGGCGGTGGAGTGATAATGTATGTTAACAACAACTGGTGCAGACCGGGACATATCACTGTTAAACAACGACACTGCAGCAAAGACATTGAGTTGCTAGCTGTTAGCATGAGGCCTACATATCTCCCGAGAGAACACTCACACGTGATCTGCATTGTTGTTTATGCAAATCCGACGGCGAACGCTGGGACAGCGCGTGACGTCATCCATTCAGTAACCAGCAGGCTGCAGACAGAACACCCAGATGCTCTTCTCCTCATCTCAGGCGATTTCAACCACGTTTCACTGTCTCCCATTCTACCCACGTTCACCCAGTATGTCACATGCCACACTAGAGACAATAAAACACTGGATTTATTCTACGCAAACACTAAGGAGGCATACACCTCATCACAACTCCCCCCACTTGGGAGATCGGATCACAACTTGGTTCATCTCCGGCCGGTGTACAAACCCCTAGTGCACAGACAACCTCCGGCCATGCACACTGTGGAGTTATGGTCTGAGGAGACAATGGACACTCTAAAGGACTGTTTTGAAGCCACCGCCTGGAAGCAGCTCTGCGATCCACATGGTGAGGACATCGATGGCCTCATTCACACCTTCACGGGCTACCTCAGCTTCTGTGTGGACAAATCCGTTCCCACCAAGACCATACGGCGTCACTCAAACAACAAACCCTGGATCAACCCTGAGATAAAAACACTTCTGAGAGAGAAGAAGAGGATCTTCAGGTCGGGGAACAGGGAGATGCTGAAGTCCGTACAGAGGGAGCTGAGGAGAAAGATTAGAGAAGGCAAGGACAGCTTCAGGAAGAAGATGGAGGACAAGCTGCAACAGAGCGACATCAGCGGGGTCTGGAGAAACCTCAAAACCATCTCGGGGCTCCAGAATACCTCCCCCCAGGCCACGGGGGGCAGGGAGTGGGCGAACAACCTGAATCTGTTTTTCAATAGATTTGACCAACCGCCCTCCCCCCTGTCTGCACAACAACCACTGCTGCCTCTAAGAAATCAAGTTCTGCTGCCCACTCCCCACTCCACCGACACCCCCCCCCCCCACTCCCAACACACAGCCCCCCATCCTGACCCTGACCAAGACCCAGGTGAGGACGGAGCTGAGGAAGATCAAGGCGAGGAAGGCGTCGGGACCGGACGGCATCAGCGCAAAGCTCCTCAAGTCCTGTGCAGACCAGCTGTGTGGGATTGTGACGTATATCTTCAACATGAGCCTGAAACTGGGGAGGGTACCACAGCTGTGGAAAACATCTTGTGTGGTACCTGTACCAAAAACTTCCCACCCCAAAGACCTGAACAGCTACAGACCGGTGGCCTTGACGTCCCACTTGATGAAGACCCTGGAGAGACTGCTCCTTGCTCATCTCCGCCCCCTGGTGGAACCAGCGATGGATCCACTCCAGTTCGCCTACCAGTATGGCATTGGGGTGGAGGATGCGGTGATCTTCCTCCTTCACCGTTCTCTGTCCCACCTGGAGAAGCCCGGGAATCTGGTGAGGATCATGTTCTTTGACTTCTCCAGTGCTTTCAACACCATCCAACCGATGATCCTGAAGGACAAGCTGCTGCGCGCAGGGGTGGACCAGCACCTGTCATCATGGATCCTGGACTACCTCACGAACCGGCCTCAGTTTGTGAGAACCCGGGACTGTGTTTCCGACACGATCATCAGTAGCACGGGGGCCCCCCAGGGAACGGTGCTGGCTCCCTTCCTGTTCACTCTTTATACTGCGGACTTCTCACACAACACAACACATTGCCATCTACAGAAGTTCTCTGATGACTCTGCGATCGTTGGTCTCATCTCCAACGGAGATGAAGCTGAGTACAGAGGGCTTATCCAGGACTTCGTGGACTGGTGCCATCGGAACTGCCTCCAGATCAACACGAGGAAAACTAAGGAGCTGGTGGTGGACTGCCGCAGGCATGGGCAGCCCCTCACAGCACCAGTAAATATACAGGGAACAGACATCGAGATGGTGACATCCTATAAGTACCTGGGTGTTCATCTGAACAATAAACTAGACTGGTCACACAATACTGATGCACTCTACAAGAAGGGACAGCGCAGGCTGTTCCTGCTGAGGAGACTCAGGTCTTTTGGTGTACAAGGGGCGCTGCTGAAGTCATTCTATGACACGGTGGTGGCATCAGCCATCACTTTTGGAGTGGTCTGCTGGGGCAGTGGCATTACTGCAGCCGATAGGAAGAGACTGAACAAACTGATTAAGAAAGCTAGCTCTGTCCTGGAGCAGTGCCTTGATCCGATGGAGGAGATAGGAGAGAGAAGGACAGTGGCTAAACTGTCATCTCTGCTGGAGTCCGAGTTCCACCCTATGCAGGACATACTGGATGCACTGAGGAGCTCATTTAGCAGCAGACTACATCATCCCAGGTGCACAACCGAGAGGTTTCGTAGGTCCTTCCTACCAACGGCTGTCAGACTGTACAACCTAAGCAGGGCTGCTTGCAGAGATAGCAAAAAGACGTAACACACTAATAGTTTTTTGAATGCAAAAGATGCAATAGACTTACACAATGGTTCTCTCCGGCATACAACTAGGAACATACCGGTCGCTATGGAGGGTGAGAATATGTATGGGCACATAATCATACCATGTAGGATAACTAAGTAGACGGTTATGCTGTTTCATCCCATCTAGCAACAATGCTCTGCACTGTGTGTGTTTATATATTTACATATTTATTCCATCTAGCTACAATGCTCAGCACTGGGTGTGTTTATATTTATATATCTATATATTTATTCCATCTAGCTACAATGCTCCACACTGTGTTTTTATATATCTACATATTATTCCATCTAGCTACATTGCTCCGCACTGTGTGTGTTTATATACTTGCATATTTATTCCACCTAGCTGCAATGCTCCGTACTGTGGGTGTTTGTATATTTGCATGTTTGTTCCATCTAGCTACAATGCTCTGCACTGTGTGTTCATATATTCATGTATTTGTTCCATCCGGCTACAATGCTCTGCACTGTGTGTCTGTGTGTATATATATATTTTATAGTAATATGTACATATGTATATTAGCTGCTCTTGCTTGCTTGTTTTTTTTTTCTTGCCTTCTGATTGTTGCTCTGAGTGTTGCTATCCCTGTGCTGTTGCAATCCTGGAATTTCCCCATTGTGGGACTAATAAAGGCTTATCTTATCTTAAAATTTATCATTTTCAAAGTGAATGGGAGGAAGAGTTCTTTTTTACTACCGTGAAAGGAAGCTGCGTGTGTTTCATTTGCGGGCCAACTGTGGCGATGGCGAAGCGGCACAATGTGGAGCAGTACTTCACTACACGTCATGAAAGCTACAATGCTAACTACCCACCGGGAAGCATTCTACGGTCAGAGAAGGCCCGTGAGCTAAAGGCAGCTTTGGATAAGCAGCAGTCTTTTTTTTACGAAGCTGGCAAAAAAATCCTGAAAAGCAACCGAAGCCTCATTTAGAGCTACACATTTTCTGGTAAAGAAGAAAAAGGTCTTTTCAGATGGAGAAGTTTTCAAAGAAGCAATGATGATAGTTGCTAAAACTGTACTCAAAGATGAGAAAAACGGAACCGATCTAATTTCCACTCTCTCCGATGTCCAACTGGGGGCATCTATGATGGCTAGACGACTGTCGGCTATGTCTGGTAACTTGGCTGATCAGCTGGACCGGGATCTGGACAAGTGCAGGTGGTTTAGCGTCCAGTGCGATGAGTCTGTGGACAACAGTAGTACAGCGCAGCTGTTGGTCTTCATCCGGATGGCGTTTGAAGATTTCTCCACAAAAGAAGAACTCCTGACACTATTGCCCCTCAAGACAACTACACGGGGAGTTGACATTTACAACGCTCTGAAAGAGTTTTTCGTGCAGAAAAAGGTACCTGTCACAATGGCCCTCACGGACCATCACAAGACGCCTCAGTCACCAGTGAGTTTGCAGTGATGTTTATTTACAGTGCAGGTTAGGCAGGCATAGGATGTACACACAAAGGGGTGAGTATGTCTGAGCCAGGGAGCACCCGATGCGCCAGACGAATAATAACAAAGGTGAAGTCACACAGAACGTACCTTACAAACGGGACCATTAACAGACGGGTACAGGAGATTCCCAAGTCGGTTAATAGTGAACAATAGAGGGAAACAGAGATTAACAGAGACTGCCGCATCGGGGAACATTCAGCACCTGCTTTTATCTTTGGCAGCTAATGGCCCCAATGCGGCACAGCTGCTCACAATGACAGCAGCGGAGCAGCTGACTTTGACAGCAGGGAGCTCCCCCGGGCACCTTCACAATAAGAGCCCGGGGAGCTAGAAGGAATCCTCTGCTGCCAAAGCCAGGGAAATATGATACGAGACCCGAGTGTGGACGGAACCAACACTTGGGCTATGACAGTACCTCCCCCTCTAGGCCGAGCTCTGAGCGGCCCAAGTAACACCCAAGCCCCCCACCCCCCCACCCCCCTAGGGTGGGCAGATGGGGCGCTGGCAGGAGGGAGAGAAACAAAAAAGGACAAGCAAATAACAGGGGACCAACAAAGCTATAGAGGCAGAGGAAAAAAAAAACCCATAATCCCTTAAACGTGGGTAACAAGAACAGAACCACAGGCAATATATATATGGGCAAACAACGAATTGACATAAGGTGGAGGGAAAAGAACCACCAAACATTGGAACAAGAAAGGAGTGAGCCACAAAAATCACAGATCAACCCCCCCCCCCCCCCGCACACCCCAACAGTCTCACAGCCACCATCAGTGTGTGAATGTGTGTGTGAATGGGTGGATAGCAGGATCTGTAAAGCGCTTTGGTCATCAAGAGATGAGAATAAAAGCGCTATATAAGTGAATGCCATTTACCATTTACCATAATCAGAAACCCCGGGAAGAGTGCAGTTCTGACCCAGAGGGGCGGAGGCAGAAAGTTCGGGGGGCCGACCGGCAACAAGAGGCCACAAAACAGGCAGGGGGAGAAAGAACAGTTCGGGCGGCCTACCCCGGTTCCATGCTCGGAAGCAGAGAGTCTCAGGCGGCCGGACCAGGTCGCCACACAGGGAGTCCAAAATGTCGGGAGGCCGACCCAGAGAGCCAAATTGGCGAGACAGTCTTTCGGGCGGCCGACCCGCATCGCTAGCCCACCAGAACCGTTGGGTCAAAGTAGCTGGCGGTCCCGCTGAAAAGGGGAGAGATGAGGGAGAACCGGGTGAAGCAATCGGAACCCCAACGGCCCCAGGTGAAGATGGGCAGCGCTCCTCAGGGAGACAAGGAGGATGACGATGGAGATGAGGGTGAAGAGGGGAATGAGTCTGTCCAGCATCCGGTGGCCGGGAATCTGCAGCTCCCTCACCGAATCCAGGACCTGCTGGTGCTGCACCCACATCTGACCCCGATTGGGCCTCCGGAACCGCACCCATGGAGGACCCCGATTGGGCCTCCGGAACCGCACCCACGGAGGACCCCGATTGGGCCTCCGGAACCAAACCCGCGACGGACCCCGACTGGGTCGGCGTGGCACCAGACTCGACCTCCAACCCCGAAACCGGAACCTCTGTCGCAGCAGGCGAGAGCAGCCCCTCGCCGGCGACCCTGGGAGAAGGCTCAAGAGAGAGAGAAAACCCGGGATCAGGATCACCGGCAGCGCCAGAACCCGGCGAGATAAGCTCAGACGCAGCGGGCAGCTGCACCCGCACCCGGCTCATCTCCCCTTGAGACAGGCAAAAGTGCTCTAAGAGGTGAAAAAGAAAGACAAAACAGAGCACTTGCCTGAGCTCGGGTTCTGACGTCGTCCAGTACTGCGAAGATCCGGGCTCAGATGTCAGGAGGTCGTCCTCAGGCTCCCACTCAGCCGCGTCGGGCTCCGCAGCTGGCGTGATGGTGTGAGCAGCTTGAGAGTCCTCCGGCACCGATGTCCACGCTGATGGCCCGCACGGCGTGGTGGCAGGAGAACCTCGACCCGCTGGACCGGACCGCTCCTCCGTGGAACCCCGGGGACGCTTCCTCATCGGCGAAGGCTCCACGCTGCAGTCCTCCGCCCATGGCGTGGCTGCGGAACCGGAACCAGGCTCTCCAGAACCGCAGGCCCCCTCCTCATCCAGCGACGTTGGCCTGGCGTCGAGGACCGCTCAGCGGAGGGAGACACAGAGGAAGCAGGGTTAATTCTTTCATCCACAGCAGGTGGAGGGAGCTCGGGGGGCTGCATACCCCGAACTCCACCCCCAGGAGTCAGACAAGGCAAAACAATATCGAGATGAGAGAAATTATCATGCACTTGCCTTTCTCCTGAGGTTGAGATGGTTCCTGCTGTGGGGGACGTCGTTCCTCCCTTTCCCCGCTGGATGGCGACAGAGGGCCCTCTGGGAAGACGAGGTGAGGCCACTCGAGATGGTTCCGGGATGGGACTCGCCGAAACGGAGCCCCCGAGACACACAGCAGCCGGGATAGGCGACGAGGAGGAGGGGGCGACAGCCGAGGGTAGCCGGGCATGGAGCGCTGACGGGACAGCAGGCGAAGGCCCGGGGAAAGATGAGGCTGCGGGAATTCCCCTCTGACGAAACGCAGAAGTAGCAGCTGTGTGGGGGGTTGAGCCCTTGCGGCGACCCGGAACTGGATCCAGACGGGGTTCTAGTCGAGGTTGGGAGCCGGTGTGATGACGGTTCCTTGTAGGGGGTGAAGCGAAGGTGAGATTCGGAAATCGCCGTTCCTGAGCAGAAACAGAGGCGAGCAGGTCGGCAAACTCAGGAAACTCACACAACTCTGGACTCCTCTCCACCAGTCTAACCGCCGCCTCCACATGCTTCATAATTGCTGCTGGATGCACAGCGGAGCGAGCAGCAGTCACCCGGTCCCAGATCTTGACTGCTGTCAGCTGCAGCTTCTCTGGGGGAATCCCGAGTGATGACATGCCTGATGGGGAAAGACCTCCGGATGGTGCGAACTCCCGGGCCGGAACGGAGGCAGGAGCGGGATCCCGAAGCGAGGGGCGACGTCTCCTCCGCTTCGGCTTCCTGCCGGGATTTCCCTCCAGCCCTCGGAGTATCTCGCGCTGTGCAGCGAGTTCCTCCCACCTCGCTGTCACCTCCGGGTGATCGTCAAACTCGAGGGGGAGATTGAGCAGAAACTCCTCGGCGTAGTCCAAATGTCTATGAATGTCGCTGGGAGCGTCCAACAGCGTAGTGGTAAAGATGGTGCTGTCCACATTCTCCAGAGCCTCCGCTAGCTGCCTGCCCAGGCACCGACAACGGCCCCTGGATGACGTCATACTCCCAGCTGCAGACACTCAGACAGGTAGGAACAGACAGTCCAATACTGCAAACTGCACGGTGAATGGCGTCTCAATACAACGCCTCCTCTCCGGGCGTTTGGCGGCAGTCTACTGTCACGATGGCCCTCACGGACCATCACAAGACGCCTCAGTCACCAGTGAGTTTGCAGTGATGTTTATTTACAGTGCAGGTTAGGCAGGCATAGGATGTACACACAAAGGGGTGAGTATGTCTGAGCCAGGGAGCACCCGATGTGCCAGACGAATAATAACAAAGGTGAAGTCACACAGAACGTACCTTACAAACAGGACCATTAACAGACGGGTACAGGAGATTCCCAAGTCGGTTAACAGTGAACAACAGAGGGAAACAGAGATTAACAGAGACTGCCGCATCGGGGAACATTCAGCACCTGCTTTTATCTCTGTCAGCTAATGGCCCCAATGCGGCACAGCTGCTCACAATGACAGCAGCGGAGCAGCTGACTTTGACAGCAGGGAGCTCCCCCGGGCGCCTTCACAATAAGAGCCCGGGGAGCTAGAAGGAATCCTCTGCTGCCAAGGCCAGGGAAATATGATAAGAGACCCGAGTGTGGACGGAACCAACACTCGGGCTATGACAGTACCATTGGAGAAGCTGGTTGCGGTAACTACAGACGGGGCTCCTGCTATGACCGGCCGACATACAGGTTTCATCGCTCATTGTAAAGGTGACCCAGACTTCCCAAAATTTCTACATTACCACTGCATCATTCACCAGCAAGCGTTATGTGCAAAAGTGATCGGCTTTGAGCATGTAATGACTCCCGTTGTGAAAATCATTAACAGCATCCGTTCCAAAGCGAAACAGCACAGGACATTCAAGGTGCTATTGGAGGAGATGTCAGCTGAATATGGTGACCTGCTGCTACACACAGAAATCCGATGGCTCAGCAGAGGACGAGTGTTACTTCGTTTTATGTCACTTTTGGGTGAAATCAAAGAGTTCCTGCAGTCCAAAGGGAAAGACGTTTCGCTACTGGAGGATACAGAGTGGACACTTGACCTTGCGTTTTTAACAGACATTACTGGGAAACTAAACCACTTGAACTGTGAGCTGCAAGGCAAAGGTAAGACTGTTGCTGAAATGTTAAGTGGTTTAAATGCATTTAAAAGGAACTCTGATTATATTGGCATGTTAGCTCTATATGCTTTATTTTTATGTTAGTAACATAACTATAATATAATTTTTTTGAAAATAATTCCCAGTTTTATATATTTTTAAAAAACTTTATTACGATTTTTGTTTACATCGCAATGCATTCTGGGTAGTGACGTAGAAGGGTTGCAGCAGTTTTTTTCTGTCTTATACAAGCCAAGAAGCGAAGCTCCTAGCTACTGCCATTTGTCAGTGAAAATGCCACATTGCGCGGCTTTTGGATGTAATTTTCAATCAAAGGGAAATAAAGAGAGCGGGGTGAGCCTCCATAGCTTTCCTAAAGAGGGAAAGTGGAGGAAAAAGTGGGGCGGCAGCAGCTCAGCAGGTCGTCTAATAACCCGATGGTTGGCGGTTCGCATCACGCTCTCCCCAGATATCCTGCCGTTGTGTCCCTGGGCAAGACACTTCACCTGCATTGCCTCCAGTGCCCATAACACTGGGTATGAATGTGTAAAAATGTTTAAATGCTCGGTGGTGGCCGGAGAAGCTGTTGGCGCGGATTGGCAGCCACATTTCCCTCACTCGGAGTGTCTGTGATCACGCGCTGTAGCGCATGCCTGATAAAACTGACATATGTATTAATCACGCTGTGATAATAGCACAATATCGCTCAAAGCGCGCGCATGAGACGTGTCTGTGATCGCACGCTTGTGTTGACCGTTCCTGCCTTTCGTCTCCTAACCGTGGTTTTGGGATGCAGGGGAGATGTATCTTCCTCCGTGGTTTAATTCCCGAGTAAATCTCACTCTTGTGGTACACAGAAGTACAGGCCGTTTTGCTGAAGCGTTGGGGCTTTATTTATATACCGCACTGTTGTCAGCAACAAATTCTACCTGCTCTGGTCGCCTCGCTCTTTCTACTTATCCGCACCAAATCACACACCGTTCGCCACACACACCGGGGTGGGGGGGGGGCGCCTCGGCTGCGCAAACGCCATCACTCACCCACGTCCATGCACCAGACACATCCCACAACACTTGATAGAGCTGACATATGTATTAATCACGCTATGATAAAGCACAATATCGCTTTGCGCACCAGTTCGCACCAGTGTGCGAACTGAAGTTTAAAAGGGTGTTTATTTCATCCTCCAGCACGAAGCTCACTCCAGCGCTGTTGAGCGAGCCCTTTTTTTTTTTTTATTACTTATTTTGTACCCATAGATAGATTTGTTTTTGCAGTCTGGTGACAAGCCACCAGCTGCCAGTCGCTGCGTGCGCAAGCGCCCCTTAACTCCCTCACCTGCATGTTTTTGACATGTGGGAGGAAACTGGAGAAATCCCGGAGTAAACCCATGCAAACACGGGGAGAACATGCAAACTCCACACAGATCACTGTTGGCTGGGGGCAGGGATCAAACCCACGATCTCCGCGATCCCCCGGCCGAGGGTAAACTGTGCTGCCCACTGCGCACTGTGGTTAGTACAAAATAAGTAATAAAAAAAAGGGCTCGCTCCACAGCGCTGGAGTATGAAATAAACACCCTTTTAAACTTCAGTTTGCAGTGTCCTGCCTGCAATTATTCCGTGCCTCCACATTGGGTTCCCTTATTTCATCCGCCACACTGGTGCGCAAAGTGCACGCTCGTGCGCTTTGAGCGATATCGTGCTTTATCACAGCGTGATTAATATATATATTGTGGCGAACATATTTTGACTGCATATGTATAGCACAGGATTGAGATGCTTAGAATTACATATGTATTCTGTGACCTCACGTCTTTGAAGGAACAATGTGTCTGGACCTCCTGGGGATTACAGCAGGAGGTGGAGGTGCCTTTGGCGAGGACTCAGAGGACTTCCTGACCTCCTGGGGTCAGATGGAGGACGAAGGGACTTGGGGGGATGTGATAACAATGTGATTCTGTCTTTGATGTCCCAAGTATAAAAGTGGGGGTTTGGGGGAGTTCGGTGCGGGGGCACTGGTGCGGTGTTGGGGAAAGCGGGCTAGTGGAAAAGTGCCTTTTTTCTGTTGAGATGAAGCTGGAGATGTGAGATCGTCAATAAACCTGAACTGAGAAATCATTCAGCCTCTTTATTTCACGCTCTCCACATTGGTGACCCAAGACGTGTAATGGCCAGAGACAGTTCCCCCGAACCAGACTCGTCAGGGACCGCTCGAGCAAGCGTGGTCTCGATCAAGCTACCGGAGTTCTGGCAGGACAACACAGACTCGTGGTTCCTCCAGGCCGAAGCCCAGTTTGCACTCGGGGGAATAACGGCAGATGACACGAAATTCTACCACGTCATCGCCAAGCTCGACAACTGCACAGCTCAATATGTGCGGAGCCTGGTGCAGCAACCGCCCGCTGGCGACAAATACAGCGAGCTGAAGACTGCCCTCATCCAGTGTTTCACGCCCTCAGCCGAGGAGAGAGCTAGGAGGCTCCTAGCTCTGCACGACTTGGGAGGACGCAGACCAGTCGACCTGATGGAAGACATGCTACAGCTGAGAGGCACAGACAACGATGATTTCCTCTTCAAGCACATCTTCCTGAGGACCCTTCCATCGCAGACGAGGGCGACCCTGACAGGCACTCATTTCGTAACCCAGCGGGACTTCCGTGCGCTGGCCCGAGAAGCGCAGCGGATCCTCGACTCCTGTGAGGAGCAGGCGGCCACCGCAGCAGCGGCAGACCTCGGCGCAGTGGCCGGGAGCAGCGGTGGGCCAGAGGCGGCGGAATTGATCCCACCAACAATGGCAGCAGCGAGGTCCCGACGCAGCGGAGGAGACGACCTCTGCTTTTACCATCGACGTTTCGCAGAGAGGGCGCGCACGTGTGTACCGCCATGCCAGTTCAAGAGCTCCGGAAATGCCAGGACTGGGAGTCGTTAGCAGCATCGGCCCTCGGCGAGCGAAACAAGCTGCTCTACCTCTCGGATGCGCGCTCTGGGCAGCATTTCCTCATGGACACGGGTGCCCAAGTGAGTTTCATCACCCCAACCTACGCTGACCGGCTGACAGGCCCCTGTGGTGATGGAGCAACAGCGGCGAACGGCTTGAGCATTAAGACCTTCGGCGAAAAGACGCTGCTTCTGTCCTTGCACGGCCGCACTTATGAATGGACTTTTATTATAGCAGCGGTGAGTTTCAACATGTTAGGTGCTGATTTTCTGTGCTCACATGGGTTGTTAGTTGATCTTGCCAATAGACGCTTGGTTAATGCACTTTTACTCCATTCCTTGTGCAGCTCGAGTGTCCCCGCCACCAGCACAGACCAGTGTCGCCACAGCAGGTGGTAAGTTTCACACACTCCTCGCACAGTTTCCAGCACTCACAGTTCCCACCTTTTCTGCAACAGTTGCGAAACACGGGGTGCAGCACTTTATCACTACTGCTGGTCCCCCCGTCTTTGCGAAAGCTCGGCTCTTGAATGCAGCTAAACTGTCCATAGCGCGCGAGGAGTTCGCCAACCTGGAAAGGTTGGGCATTGTCCGCCGTTCGAACAGCCCATGGGCTTCCCCACTGCATATGGTCCCTAAAGCCAACGGCTCGTGGAGACCTTGCGGTGACTTCCGCAGGTTAAACAACGTTACAGCGCATGACCGCTACCCCATTCCACATATTCAGGACTTTTCAGTACACCTGGCGGGGGCGCGCATTTTTTCTAAAATAGACTTGGTCTTGGTCTTGGCCTTCGGGTTGGGAAACGGGTCCTGACCATCATTTGTGCCTATGCACCAAATGATGTTTCAGAGTACCCACCCTTTTTGGAGTCTGTGACTGGGGTGCTGGAGGGTGCTCCTCCTGGAGACTCCATTGTCCTACTGGGGGACTTCAATGCGCACGTGGCCAACGACAATGAAACCTGGAGGGGGGTGATTGGGAGGAACGGCCTGCCCGATCTGAACCCGAGTGGTGTTCAGTTATTGGACTTCTGTGCTAACCACAGTCTGTCCATAACGAACACCATGTTCAAGCATAAGGGTGTCCATATGTGCACCTGGCACCAGGACACCCTAGGTCGCAGGTCGATGATCGATTTTGTTATCGTATCATCAGACCTGCGACCGTATGTCTTGGACACTCGGGTAAAGAGAGGTGCAGAGCTGTCAACTGATCACCACCTGGTGGTGAGTTGGATCCGATGGCAGGGGAGGAAGCCATTCAGACCTGGTAGACCCAAACGTATAGTGAGGGTGTGCTGGGAGCGTCTGGCTGAGGCCCCTGTCCGGGAGGTCTTCAACTCCCACCTCCGGAAGAACTTCAACCACATTCCGAGGGAGTCTGGAGACATGGAGTCTGAATGGGCCATGTTCTCCACCTCTGTTGTTGAAGCGGCGGTCCAGAGCTGCGACCGCAAGGTGGTCGGTGCATCTCATGGTGGCAACCCCCGAACCAAGTGGTGGACACCAGTGGTGAGGGGGGCCATTAAGCTGAAGAAGGAGTCCTATCAAGCTTGGTTGGCTTGTGGGACTCCCGAAGCAGCTGAGGTGTACCGGCAGGCCAAGCGGAGTGCAGCTCGGGTGGTTGCTGAAGCAAAAACCCGGGCATGGGAGGAGTTCGGTGAGGCCATGGAACAAGACTTTTGGTCGGCTTCAAAGAGATTCTGGCAAACTGTTCGGCGGCTCAGGAGGGGAAAGCAGCTCCCCGTCCACAGTGTGTATGGTGCGGATGGGACACTGTTGACTTCAACTGGGGATATCGTCGGGCGGTGGAAGGAATACTTCGAGGATCTCCTCAATCCCACTGATACGCCTTCCATAGAGGAAGCAGGGTTTGGTGACGAGGGGGATGACTCGCCTATCACAGGGGCTGAGGTCGCCAAGGTGGTTAAAAATCTCCTTGGTGGCCGGGCCCCAGGGGTGGACGAGATTCGCCTTGAGTACCTCAAGGCCCTGGATGTTGTTGGGTTGTCATGGTTGACACGCCTCTGCAACATTGCGTGGAGGTCGGGGGCAGTGCCTTTGGCATGGCAAACCGGGGTGGTGGTTCCTCTCTTCAAAAAAGGGGACCGGAGGGTGTGCTCCAGCTTTAGAGGGATCACACTCCTCAGCCTCCCTGGGAAGGTCTATGCCAAGGTACTGGAGAGGAGAGTCCGGCCGTTGGTCGAACCTCGGATTCAGGAGGAGCAATGTGGTTTTCATACTGGCCGTGGCACATCGGACCAGCTCTTTACCCTCTCGAGAATTCTTGAGGGTTCGTGGGAGTTTGCCCAACCAGTTTACATGTGTTTTGTGGACTTGGAGAAGGCATTTGACCGCGTCCCTCGTGGATTTTTGTGGGGGGTGCTTCGGGAGTATGGGGTATCAGGCTTGTTGTCACGAGCTATTCGGTCTCTGTACGACCGTTGTGAGAGTTTGGTTCGTATTGCCAACACTCGGTCGGAGTCATTCCCAGTGAGAGTTGGACTCCACCAGGGCTGCCCTTTGTCACCGATCCTGTTCATAATTTTTATGGACAGGATTTCTAGGCGCAGCCAGGGAATGGAGGGTGTCATGCTTGGTGACCACAGGATCTCATCTCTGTTGTTTGCAGATGATGTTGTCCTATTGGCTTCATCCAGCAATGACCTACAGCTCTTGCTGGGACGGTTTGCCGCTGAGTGTGAAGCGGCTGGGATGAGAATCAGCACCTCCAAGTCCGAGTCCATGGTCCTCAGCCAGAAAAAGGTGGATTGTCCTCTCCGGGTTGGGGACAGGTTCCTGCCCCAAGTGGAGGAATTTAAGTATCTTGGGGTCTTGTTCACGAGTGAGGGGAAAATGGAGCGAGAGATCGACAGACGGATTGGAGCAGCATCTGCAGTGATGCGGACGTTGTACCGGTCTGTTGTGGTGAAGAGGGAGCTTAGTTCTAAGGCAAAGCTGTCGATTTACCAGTCAATCTACGTTCCTACTCTCACCTATGGTCACGAGCTTTGGGTAATGACCGAAAGAACGAGATCGCGGATACAAGCGGCTGAAATGAGCTTTCTCTGTAGGATTGCTGGACTCACCCTCAGAGATAGGGTGAGGAGCTCAGTCATCTGGGAGAGGCTCAGAGTAGAACCGCTGCTCCTCCACATTGAAAGGAGTCAGTTGAGGTGGTATGGGCATCTGATTAGGATGCCTCCTGGACACCTCCCACTTGAGGTGTTTCAGGCACATCCCACTGGGAGGAGACCCCGGGGCAGACCCAGGACTCGGTGGAGAGACTATGTCTCCCAGCTGGTCTGGGAACGCCTTGGTATCCCCTCTGAAGAGCTGGAGCAGGTGGCCGGGGAGAGGGAAGTCTGGGCTTCTCTGCTTGAACTGCTGCCTCCGCGACCCGGACCTCCAGAAAAGCGGTAGAAGATGGAAGATGGAAGATGGAAGACTTGGTCCGCGGCTATCATCAAGTCCCAGTCCGGGCTGAGGACATTCCCTAAACAGCGGTGATAACCCCGTTTGGACTTTTTGAGTTTTTACGCATGCCTTTTGGCCTCAAAGGCACCGCGCAAACCTTCCAACGCATGATAAGATAAGATAAGATAAGATAAGCCTTTATTAGTCCCACAACGGGGAAATTCCAGGATTGCAACAGCACAGGGATAGCAACACTCAGAGCAACAATCAGAAGGCAAGAAAAAAAAAAAACAAGCAAGCAAGAGCAGCTAATATACATATGTACATATTACTATAAAATATATATATACACACACACAGACACACAGTGCAGAGCATTGTAGCTGGATGGAATAAATATATGAATATATAAACACACAGTGCAGAGCATTGTAGCTAGATGGAATAAATATGTAAATATATAAACACCCACAGTACGGAGCATTGCAGCTAGGTGGAATAAATATGTAAGTATATAAACACACACAGTGCGGAGCATTGTAGCTAGATGGAATAAATATATAGATATATAAAAACACAGTGCGGAGCATTGTAGCTAGATGGAATAAATATATAGATATATAAATATGAACACACCCAGTGCTGAGCATTGTAGCTAGATGGAATAAATATGTAAATATATAAACACACACAGTGCAGAGCATTGTTGCTAGATGGGATGAAACAGCATAACCCTCTACTTAGTTATCCTACATGGTATGATTATGTGCCCATACATATTCTCACCCTCCATAGCGACCGGTATTTTCCTAGTTGTATGCCGGAGGGGACCATTGTGTAAGTCTATTGCATCTTTTGCATTTAAAAACTATTAGTTTGTTACGTCTTTTTGCTATCTCTGCGAGCAGCCCTACTTAGGTTGTACAGTCTGACAGCCGTTGGTAGGAAGGACCTACGAAACCTCTCGGTTGTGCACCTGGGATGATGTAGTCTGCTGCTAAATGAGCTCCTCAGTGCATTCAGTACATCCTGCATAGGGTGGAACTCGGACTCCAGCAGAGATGACAGTTTAACCACCGTCCTTCTCTCTCCTATCTCCTCCACCGGATCAAGGCGTTGCCCCAGGACAGAGCTAGCTTTCTTAATCAGTTTGTTCAGTCTCTTCCTATCGGCTGCTGTAATGCCACTGCCCCAGCAGACCACTCCAAAAGTGATGGCTGATGCCACCACCGTGTCATAGAATGTCTTCAGCAGCACCCCTTGTACACCAAAAGACCTGAGTCTCCTCAGCAGGAACAGCCTGCGCTGTCCCTTCTTGTAGAGTGCGTCAGTATTGTGTGACCAGTCTAGTTTATTGTTCAGATGAACACCCAGGTACTTATAGGATGTCACCATCTCGATGTCTGTTCCCTGTATATTTACTGGTGCTGTGAGGGGCTGCCCATGCCTGCGGCAGTCCACCACCAGCTCCTTAGTTTTCCTTGCGTTGATCTGGAGGCAGTTCCGATGGCACCAGTCTACGAAGTCCTGGATAAGCCCTCTGTATTCAGCTTCATCTCCATTGGAGATGAGGCCAACGATCGCAGAGTCATCAGAGAACTTCTGTAGATGGCAGTGTGTTGTGTTGTGTGAGAAGTCCGCAGTATAAAGAGTGAATAGGAAGGGAGCCAGCACCGTTCCCTGGGGGGCCCCCGTGCTACTGATGATCGTGTCGGACACACAGTCCCGGGTTCTCACAAACTGAGGCCGGTTCGTGAGGTAGTCCAGGATCCATGATGACAGGTGCTGGTCCACCCTTGCGCACAGCAGCTTGTCCTTCAGGATCATCGGTTGGATGGTGTTGAAAGCACTGGAGAAGTCAAAGAACATGATCCTCACCATATTCCCGGGCTTCTCCAGGTGGGACAGAGAACGGTGAAGGAGGAAGATCACCGCATCCTCCACCCCAATGCCATGCTGGTAGGCGAACTGGAGTGGATCCATCGCTGGTTCCACCAGGGGGCGGAGGTGAGCAAGGAGCAGTCTCTCCAGGGTCTTCATCAAGTGGGACGTCAAGGCCACCGGTCTGTAGCTGTTCAGGTCTTTGGGGTGGGAAGTTTTTGGTCAGGTACCACACAAGATGTTTTCCACAACTGTGGTACCCTCTCCAGCTTCAGGCTCAGGTTGAAGATGTACGTCACAATCCCACACAGCTGGTCTGCACAGGACTTGAGGAGCTTTGCGCTGATGCCGTCCGGTCCCGACGCCTTCCTCGCCTTGATCTTCCTCAGCTCCGTCCTCACCTGGGTCCTGGTCAGGGTCAAGATGGGGGGCTGTGTGTTGGGGGTGGGGGGGTGTTGGTGGAGTGGGGAGTGGGCAGCAGGACTTGATTTCTTTAGAGGCAGCAGTGGTTGTTGTGCAGTCAGGGGGGAGGGTGGTTGGTCAAACCTATTGAAAAACAGATTCAGGTTGTTCGCCCACTCCTTGCCCCCCGTGGCCTGGGGGGAGGTATTCTGGAGCCCAGAGATGGTTTTGAGGTTTCTCCAGACCCCGCTGATGTCGCTCTGTTGCAACTTGTCCTCCATCTTCTTCCTGAAGCTGTCCTTGCCTTCTCTGATCTTTCTCCTCAGCTCCCTCTGTACGGACTTCAGCATCTCCCTATTCCCCGACCTGAAGATCCTCTTCTTCTCTCTCAGAAGTGTTTTTATCTCAGGGTTGATCCAGGGTTTGTTGTTTGAGCAACACCATATGGGCTTGGTGGGAACGGATTTGTCCACACAGAAGCTGAGGTAGCCCGTGAAGGTGTGAATGAGGCCATCGATGTCCTCACCATGTGGATCGCAGAGCTGCTTCCAGGCGGTGGCTTCAAAACAGCCTTTTAGAGTGTCCATTGTCTCCTCAGACCATAACTCCACTGTGCGCATGGCCGGACGTTGTCTGTGCACTAGGGGTTTGTACACCGGCCGGAGATGAACCAAGTTGTGATCCGATCTCCCAAGTGGGGGGAGTTGTGATGAGGTGTACGCCTCCTTAGTGTTTGCGTAGAATAAGTCCAGTGTTTTATTGTCTCTTGTGTGGCATGTGACATACTGGGTGAACGTGGGTAGAATGGGAGACAGTGAAACATGGTTGAAATCGCCTGAGATGAGGAGAAGAGCATCTGGGTGTTCTGTCTGCAGCCTGCTGGTTACTGAATGGATGACGTCACGCGCTGTCCCAGCGTTCGCCGTCGGATTTGCATAAACAACAATGCAGATCACGTGTGAGTGTTCTCTCGGGAGATATGTAGGCCTCATGCTAACAGCTAGCAACTCAATGCCTTTGCTGCAGTGTCGTTGTTTAACAGTGATATGTCCCGGTCTGCACCAGTTGTTGTTAACATACATTATCACTCCACCGCCCCTAGCTTTGCCACTGTCTGGTGTTCGGTCAGCCCGTATCATGTGGAAACCCTCCAGCTCAATGTTAGCATCTGCTGCTAGGTCAGTTAGCCACGTCTCAGTAAACAAAAGGAGAGAGCACTCGCGATATGTGCTATCATAACGGCAGATAGCCGCTAGCTCATCTGCCTTTCCCAGTATAGAGCGTACATTTCCCATGACAACAGATGGAAGGGAGGGTCTGTACCTTATATTTTTTGTCCTCCGCCTTACTCCAGCCCGGCAGCCGCGGCGTTTTCGCCTCAATTCTCTCGGTATGTCGAGTTTTTCCAATGGGACCGGGTGGCGGTTGAATGCTAGCAGCTCTTCCCTGCTGTATCGTATCCTGCTATAAACAGTGGCTCCGTCCACCAGCTCAGGAGACATTTGGGACGATCTGTGTGTCCGTGATATAAATGGAGTGAAAGAAAGGACGGATCAAAAAGAGAGAGGAAGGGAAAAAGACTCGGAATCGAGCCGCTGTTGCAAAAGGCAGCCGACTCGTGTGGCGCCGGGAGACTAAAGGATGGATGGATGGATGATGGATGCCGTGTTACGCGATCTCCCTTTTGTGTTCGTCTACCTGGACGACGTTTTGGTCGCCAGCACATCCGAAGAGGAACACGAAAAACACCTCACAACAGTTTTTCGGAGGTTGGGAGAGCACGGGTTAATAATCAATCCAGCTAAGTGCCAGTTCGGGGTGGCGCAGATTGATTTTTTGGGGCACCGCGTCTCCCCAGAAGGGGCGGTTCCGTTACCGGACAAAGTGCGCGCAGTGGCAGATTTTCCCCGGCCACAAACGGTCAAAGCTCTACAGGAGTTTTTAGGAATGGTGAATTTTTATATACCGTTTCCTACCCCACGCAGCGCAGCTCATGCAACCACTATATGCCGCGCTTAAAAACCAAAAACCCTCCACTGCAATTGAATGGTCCCCGGAGCAGGAGCGCACATTCGCGGAGGTAAAAAAAGCCCTTGCAGACGCTGCGTTGTTAGCTCACTCAGACCCAACGGCCCGCTTAGCGCTCACCACGGATGCGTTGGATTTGGCCATAGGGGCGGTTGTGGAACAGCACGTTGCCGGGGTTTGGCAGCTGCTGGCCTTCTTCAGCAGATCCTTGCGCGAGGCCGAGCGTAAATACAGCGCGTTTGACAGGGAGCTGTTAGCGCTCCACTTAGCCATTCGCCACTTCCAATTCTGGTTAGAAGGTCGGCGTTTCACCGCGTTTGTCGACCACAAACCGCTCACTTTTGCGATGGCCAAAATTTCGGAACCTTGGTCGGGCCGGCAGCAGAGGCAGCTGGCCGCAATTTCGGAATTTACTACTGATATTCAACACGTAGCGGGTAAACTCAATGTAGTGGCAGACTGCCTCTCCCGCGCGGTAACAGCACCAGTCCGCGCAGAGGTAGATTATACTACCGCGACCGCAGAGCAAAATAGCAGGGTGGAAGCGCACGCGGCCCCAGTTCACGTGGGGATAGATTATGCGGCCATGGCAACGGATCAGGGTAGAGATGCGGACGTGTGCGCGCTCCAGTCTGGACCAACAGGGTTAAGGCTGAAGAGCAAGAACTTGCGCGATAGTATGCCCCCCCTAATCTGCGATGTCTCTACTGGGCGACCGCGTCCGATAGTGCCGGCCGCTTGGCGCCGCCGCGTTTTTGACTCAATTCACTCCCTGGCACACCCTGGGGTGCGCACGTCTGTGAAAATGGTGGCAGAAAAGTTTGTTTGGCCGAGCCTGCGCAAGCACGTGAAAGAGTGGGCAAGAGCCTGTATGGCTTGCCAGCGGGCCAAAATTCACAAGCACACAAAAGCCCCTTTAGAGCCGTTTCACATCCCGGCCAAGAGATTTGATCATGTACATGTCGACCTCGTGGGCCCCCTACCGTCGTCGCAGGGGTTCACACATCTTTTGACAATGGTGGACCGAACCACGCGTTGGCCGGAAGTGGTCCCACTGGCATCCACCACGGCTGCAGAAGTGGCCCGTGCATTTTTAACGGCTTGGATAGCGCACTTTGGGGTTCCGTCGAATATTACGTCCGACAGGGGACCTCAATTTGTGTCTGAACTTTGGTCAGCGATGGCCCACAGCTTAGGCGCGACAATTCACCGCACTACCGCTTACCACCCCCAGGCTAATGGTTTATGCGAGCGTTTTCATAGATCATTGAAGGCAGCCCTCAGAGCGTCGCTTACAGATGCAAATTGGGTAAACAGACTACCATGGGTTTTATTGGGGTTGCGTTCTGTGCCTAAAGAGGACTTAAAGGCCTCCCTAGCGGAGTTGGATTTCGCGCAGCCTCTCCGGCTGCCAGGCGAGTTTCTGCCAGACCATCTGATGCCAGGGCGTCCCCCGGCTCAGTAGTCATTGATTGGCACGGGAGCGGACATGCTTCCGGGCCCCGTTCATCACACTTTTCCGCGTGTTTTTGTTCCCGAATCTTTAAAAAATGCCGAATTTGTTTTTGTCCGGCACGAGGCTCTGCGCCCAGCCCTGCGCCCACCTTACGATGGCCCATATAGAGTGCTGGAAACAGGCGCCAAGCATTTTGTGCTAGATTTGGGGGACAGAAGGGAAACAATCAGTATAGACAGACTAAAGCCTGCTTTTGTGATGAACGACGAGTCTGTACGAGTGGTGAAATAAACCTGAACTGAGAAATCATTCAGCCTCTTTATTTCACGCTCTCCACAATATCAGCTTTATCAGGCATGCGCTACAGCGCATGATCACAGACTCAGAGTGAGGGAAATGTGGCTGCCAATCCACGACAACAGCCTCTCCGGCCACCACCGAGCATTCAAACATTTTTACACATTCATACCCAGTGTTATGGGCACTGGAGGCAATGCGGGTGAAGTGTCTTGCCCAGGAACACAACAGCAGGATATCTGGGGAGAGCGTGATGCGAACCGCCAACCATCGGGTTATTAGACGACCTGCTCTACCTGCTGAGCCGCTGCCGGCCCACTTTTTCCTCAACTTTCCCTCTTTAGGAAAGCTATGGAGGCTCACCCCGCTCTCTTTATTTCCCATCCATCCATCCATCTTCTACCGCTTTTCCGGAGGTCCGGGTCACTGAGGCAGCAGTTCAAGCAGAGAAGCCCAGACTTCCCTCTCCCCAGCCACCTGCTCCAGCTCTTCAGAGGGGATACCAAGGCGTTCCCAGACCAGCTGGGAGACATAGTCTCTCCACCGAGTCCTGGGTCTGCCCCGGGGTCTCCTCCCAGTGGGACGTACCTGAAACACCTCAAGTGGGAGGCGTCCAGGAGGCATCCTAATCAGATGCCCATACCACCTCAACTGACTCCTTTCAATGTAGAGGAGCAGCGGTTCTACTCTGAGCCTCTCCTGGATGACTGAGCTCCTCACCCTATCTCTGAGGGTGAGTCCAGCAATCCTACGGAGAAAGCTCATTTCAGCCGCTTGTATCCGCGATCTCGTTCTTTCGGTCATTACCCAAAGCTCGTGACCATAGGTGAGAGTAGGAACGTAGATTGACTGGTAAATCGACAGCTTTGCCTTAGAACTAAGCTCCCTCTTCACCACAACAGACCGGTACAACGTCCGCATCACTGCAGATGCTGCTCCAATCCAACTGTCGATCTCTCGCTCCATTTTCCCCTCACTCGTGAACAAGACCCCAAGATACTTAAACTCCTCCACTTGGGGCAGGAGCCTGTCCCCAACCCGGAGAGGACAATCCACCTGTTTATTTCCCTTTGATTGGAAATTACATCCAAAAGCCGCGCAATGTGGCATTTTCACTGACAAATGGCAGTAGTTAGGAGCTTCGCTTCTTGGCTTGTATAAGAAAGAAAAAACGGCTGCAACCCTTCTACGTCACTACCCAGAATGCATTGCGACGTAAACAATAATGGCGATTTACATCGTAATAAAGTTTTTTAAAAATATATAAAACTGGGAATTATTTTCAAAAAAATTATATTATAGTTATGTTAGTAACATAAAAATAAAGCATATAGAGCTAACATGCCAATATAATCAGAGTTCCTTTTAAAGCAAAGATGAACATTTTCTGTATGCATTTACAGAAAAAAAAGGTGCTGCACTTTCCCTCTCTGCAGCTGGTGCTGAAAGACAATGCTTCTGCATCTGAGACATTTGACAGAGTTGCAGAAAAGTACTGTGAAGTCATACACAGACTTCTACAAGAGTTTGATAACAGGTTTTGTGACCTTGATCAGCTTGAGCCATGTGTGTCATTCATCTACAATCCTTTCATGAACATGGACACAACATGCATTGCTGAGCAACTCAGTGCAACGTTCAACTTGGATGGTGAACAGGTGGAGATTGAAATTGTAACATTGCAAAATGACCTCCACCTCAAAGCCTACCAGGCTGCACCAAACTTTTGGTGCCTTGTTGACACAGAAAAGTACAATGGCGTGTGCACAGCAGCTATGAAGGTCACTAGCCTGTTTGGTTCATCCTATCTGTGTGAGTCTGCATTTTCTGATATGAACTTCATCAAGAACAAACACAGAACACGCCTCACTGATGCACATCTGCAAGATTCACTCAGAGTTACAGTGTCAAGTTACACACCTGACTACGATACACTGGTAAACAACATACAATGCCAGTCTTCTCACTAAAAAAGAAACGGATACCAGATGTTGTCAGTGGCAACATGATAGTGTCATAGAAAAGGTGAATTAAAATGTTGAAAAATTGTGTTTAATTCAAGGCTGCAAACCATCAGTTAATCACCTGGTTGAATCTGAGGATCATTTTGTTGTTGTTTGGTTCTGTGTGACGTGTAGATTGCACTGTACTATATTGCTTTCTGATACTGCAGCATATGGACAATCCTATTCAAATCAGGAGATGCACTCAGAGTGTGAACTGTGAAACTGCTGCCCACTCTCAGTGCTGTTTAGCTTCTTCTCATGAAAGGACAGTGCTGGTTATTACTCAAGCATGATTCTTGGGAAGAACTGTATGGATATAATTCCAGTGAAGAAGAACACACAAAAGTGTGTTTATAAAATGTAACAGATTTTGAGCAGAATTGCAGCAGATTTGTTCAGTTAAAATGTGATAAGATTTATTTAATATGAAAGTTGATTTTTCTTAAATGTTGCATTGTGGTGGACACACATACGCGACCTGTTTTTGGACTCACATTTTAGACCAGAACAATGGCAGAGCTCCCTTGGTGATTACAGGAAGCTGCAAGAGTGTTAGCTTTGGTATGCAAAGCTTGAGACTGTGGGGTATAATTAAAGGATTAAAGAGGGGATGCATTGTAGACAGTGGGGGTGATATCATGGAGAGAAGATGCATTGTTACTGTCATTACAATGCAATGTGGTTGGTGAGACATGTGACTTGTGAACTGTAAGAGTCCTGTTATTTAAGGACGAGAGTTCCTTGCGTGGCCCTTTTTTTTCTGCTTCGTGATGTTGGAGATGTGAATAAAGCTGACTCGAGAGAGAACTCTGTCTCGTCATTCTCACATTCCCACAGCATAACTTTTTCAAACATGGTTCAACATAGTTCATGAATTGTTAAAAGGGTTTAGTTTTTTATGGTTAAAAGGGACTGGTGAAAACTGGACATTTTTTTAAATGAAATGTAGAAGTGATCATCTGAACAATTGCTGAGATTAATAAAAATAAAGTGTTGAATGTTGATCTTATCTGTTACCCACTCTAAGTTATTGATAATTAACTATTTATTTATGTATATATATATATATATATATATATATATATATATATATATAGTATATACTGTATATATACTACCGTTCAAAAGTTTGGGGTCACCTCAGACAATTTTGTGTTTTCCATGAAAAGTCACACTTTTATTTACCACCATGAGTTGTAAAATGAATAGAAAATATAGTCAAGACATTGACAAGGTTAGAAATAATGATTTGTATTTGAAATAATAATTTTTTCCTTCAAACTTTGCTTTCGTCAAAGAATCCTCCATTTTCAGCAATTACAGCATTGCAGACCTAACATGATTGCACAAGGGTTTTCTAATCATCCATTAGCCTTCTGACACAATGAGCAAACACACTGTACCATTAGAACACTGGAGTGATAGTTGCTGGAAATGGGCCTCTATACACCTATGTAGATATTGCACCAAAAACCAGACATTTGCAGCTAGAATAGTCATTTACCACATTAGCAATGTATAGAGTGTATTTCTGATTAGTTATCTTCATTGAAAAAAACAGTGCTTTTCTTTCAAAAATAAGGAAATTTCTAAGTGACCCCAAACTTTTGAACGGTAGTGTATATATATATATATATATATATATATACAGTGGGGCAAAAAAGTTTTTAGTCAGCCACCAATTGTGCAAGTTCTCCCACTTAAAAGATGAGAGAGGTCTCTAATTTTCATCATAGGTATACCTCAACTATGAGAGACAAAATGAGAAAAAAAAAATACAGAAAATCACATTGAAGGATTTTTAATGAATTAATTGGTAAATTCCTCGGTAAAATAAGTATTTGGTCACCTACAAACAAGCAAGATTTCTGGCTCTCACAGACCTGTAACTTCTTCTTTAAGAGGCTCCTCTGTCCTCCACTCGTTGCCTGTATTAATGGCACCTGTTTGAACTCGTTATCAGTATAAAAGACACCTGTCCACAACCTCAAACAGTCAGACTCCAAACTCCACTATGACCAAGACCAAAGAGCTGTCAAAGGACACCAGAAACAAAATTGTAGACCTGCACCAGGCTGGGAAGACTGAATCTGCAATAGGTAAGCAGCTTGGTGTGAAGAAATCAACTGTGGGAGCAATTATTAGAAAATGGAAGACATACAAGACCACTGATAATCTCCCTCGATCTGGGGCTCCACACAAGATCTCACCCCGTGGGGTCAAAATGATCACGAGAATGGTGAGCAAAAATCCCAGAACCGCACGGGGGGACCCAGTGAATGACCTGCAGAGAGCTGGGACCAAAGTAACAAAGGCTACCATCAGTAACACACTACGCCGCCAGGGACTCAAATCCTGCAGTGCCAGACGTGTCCCCCTGCTTAAGTCAGTACATGTCCAGGCCCGTCTGAAGTTTGCTAGAGAGCATTTGGATGATCCAGAAGAGGATTGGGAGAATGTCATATGGTCAGATGAAACCAAAATAGAACTTTTTGGCAAAAACTCGACTTGTCGTGTTTGGAGGAGAAAGAACACCATACCTACTGTGAAGCATGGGGGTGGAAACATCATGCTTTGGGGCTGTTTTTCTGCAAAGGGACCAGGACGACTGATCCGTGTAAAGGAAAGAATGAATGGGGCCATGTATCGTGAGATTTTGAGTGAAAACCTCCTTCCATCAGCAAGGACATTGAAGATGAAACGTGGTTGGGTCTTTCAGCATGACAATGATCCCAAACACACCGCCCGGGCAACAAAGGAGTGGCTTCGTAAGAAGCATTTCAAGGTCCTGGAGTGGCCTAGCCAGTCTCCAGATCTCAACCCCATAGAAAATCTTTGGAGGGAGTTGAAAGTCCGTGTTGCCCAGCGACAGCCCCAAAACATCACTGCTCTAGAGGAGATCTGCATGGAGGAATGGGCCAAAATACCAGCAACAGTGTGTGAAAACCTTGTGAAGACTTACAGAAAACGTTTGACCTCTGTCATTGCCAACAAAGGGTATATAACAAAGTATTGAGATGAACTTTTGTTATTGACCAAATACTTATTTTACCGAGGAATTTACCAATTAATTCATTAAAAATCCTTCAATGTGATTTTCTGGATTTTTTTTTCTCATTTTGTCTCTCATAGTTGAGGTATACCTGTGATGAAAATTGGAGACCTCTCTCATCTTTTAAGTGGGAGAACTTGTACAATTGGTGGCTGACTAAATACTTTTTTGCCCCACTGTATATATATACTACCAGTATATACACTACCACTACCAGAATATATATATATATATATATACACTACCGTTCAAAAGTTTGGGGTCACTTAGAAATTTCCTTATTTTTGAAAGAAAAGCACTGTTTTTTTCAATGAAGATAACTTTAAACTAATCAGAAATACACTCTAATATCTAATATACATTGCTAATGTGGTAAATGACTATTCTAGCTGCAAATGTCTGGTTTTTGGTGCAAAAACGTCCCACCTTGACGTCCCACTTGATGAAGACCCTGGAGAGACTGCTCCTTGCTCACCTCCGCCCCCTGGTGGAACCAGCGATGGATCCACTCCAGTTCGCCTACCAGCATGGCATTGGGGTGGAGGATGCGGTGATCTTCCTCCTTCACCGTTCTCTGTCCCACCTGGAGAAGCCCGGGAATATGGTGAGGATCATGTTCTTTGACTTCTCCAGTGCTTTCAACACCATCCAACCGATGATCCTGAAGGACAAGCTGCTGCGCGCAGGGGTGGACCAGCACCTGTCATCATGGATCCTGGACTACCTCACGAACCGGCCTCAGTTTGTGAGAACCCGGGACTGTGTGTCCGACACGATCATCAGTAGCACGGGGGCCCCCCAGGGAACGGTGCTGGCTCCCTTCCTGTTCACTCTTTATACTGCGGACTTCTCACACAACACAACACACTGCCATCTACAGAAGTTCTCTGATGACTCTGCGATCGTTGGCCTCATCTCCAATGGAGATGAAGCTGAGTACAGAGGGCTTATCCAGGACTTCGTGGACTGGTGCCATCGGAACTGCCTCCAGATCAACGCGAGGAAAACTAAGGAGCTGGTGGTGGACTGCCGCAGGCATGGGCAGCCCCTCACAGTACCAGTAAATATACAGGGAACAGACATCGAGATGGTGACATCCTATAAGTACCTGGGTATTCATCTGAACAATAAACTAGACTGGTCACACAATACTGATGCACTCTACAAGAAGGGACAGCGCAGGCTGTTCCTGCTGAGGAGACTCAGGTCTTTTGGTGTACAAGGGGCGCTGCTGAAGTCATTCTATGACACGGTGGTGGCATCAGCCATCACTTTTGGAGTGGTCTGCTGGGGCAGTGGCATTACTGCAGCCGATAGGAAGAGACTGAACAAACTGATTAAGAAAGCTAGCTCTGTCCTGGGGCAGCGCCTTGATCCGATGGAGGAGATAGGAGAGAGAAGGACGGTGGCTAAACTGTCATCTCTGCTGGAGTCCGAGTTCCACCCTATGCAGGACATACTGAATGCACTGAGGAGCTCATTTAGCAGCAGACTACATCATCCCAGGTGCACAACCGAGAGGTTTCGTAGGTCCTTCCTACCAACGGCTGTCAGACTGTACAACCTAAGCAGGGCTGCTCGCAGAGATAGCAAAAAGACGTAACAAACTAATAGTTTTTTGAATGCAAAAGATGCAATAGACTTACACAATGGTCCCCTCCGGCATACAACTAGGAACATACCGGTCGCTATGGAGGGTGAGAATATGTATGGGCACATAATCATACCATGTAGGATAACTAAGTAGACGGTTATGCTGTTTCATTCCATCTAGCAACAATGCTCTGCACTGTGTGTGTTTATATATTTACATATTTATTCCATCTAGCTACAATGCTCAGCACTGGGTGTGTTTATATATTTATATATCTACATATTATTCCATCTAGCTACATTGCTCCGCACTGTGTGTGTTTATATACTTGCATATTTATTCCACCTAGCTGCAATGCTCCGTACTGTGGGTGTTTATATATTTACATATTTATTCCATCTAGCTACAATGCTCTGCACTGTGTGTTCATATATTCATATATTTATTCCATCCAGCTACAATGCTCTGCACTGTGTGTCTGTGTGTGTGTGTATATATATATATTTTATAGTAATACGTACATATGTATATTAGCTGCTCTTGCTTGCTTGTTTTTTTCTTGCCTTCTGATTGTTGCTCTGAGTGTTGCTATCCCTGTGCTGTTGCAATCCTGGAATTTCCCCGTTGTGGGACTAATAAAGGCTTATCTTATCTTATCTTATCTTATCTTAATATCTACATAGGTGTATAGAGGCCCATTTCCAGCAACTATCACTCCAGTGTTCTAATGGTACAATGTGTTTGCTCATTGTGTCAGAAGGCTAATGGATCATTCGAAAACCCTTGTGCAATCATGTTAGCACAGCTGAAAACAGTTTAGCTGGTTAGAGAAGCTATAAAACTGACCTTCCTTTGAGCAGGTTGAGTATCTGGAAAAAATTATTATTTCAAATATAAATCATTATTTCTAACCTTGTCAATATCTTGACTATATTTTCTAATCATTTTACAACTCATTGTGGTAAATAGGTGTGACTTTTCATGGAAAACACAAAATAATTGTCTGGGTGACCCCAAACTTTTTGAATGGTAGTGTATATATATATACGTATATATACTGTATATATATATATATATACAATTTGTTATTTTAGAGGAGTGTGTCAAGCTGGTAGCCCTTCACATGACTCAGTACCCATGAAGTAGCTCTTGGTTTCAAAAAGGTTGGTGACCCCTGCTGTATAGGTTCTAAGGGGTCCATCCTATGTATATGTGAGTTATTTATGGGGGTTTCCATGTTTTGTAAGGGGGGGATGTGCCGGGGGGTTGGGGGTGATGACGTCAGGCGGGCTACGGTCAGTGGATATACTGTGCTGTGTTCCTTAATAAAGTTAGTTCAGTGTTCAGTTCAATATGGCTTCAGTCTCATGTTATTCAGACATAACAGTATGAGCTCTCTGGGTACTTTGTAGTTCCTAACAGATGTGTTTTTTTCCTCAAAACTCTATTCATACACTGCAAGTGTAGGTGTTGCCTAAAAAATATTCTACTCCATCAACACATTTATTTTAATATCAGTTATATCTACATATAGCTTTTGGTCGCCTTGATTTCTCACTCAGACACATCGGCCTCTTGCAAACCCAAATGCCTTCACATATTTAATGTGTTCACATATGACAAAACACTTAACCATGCATATTCCCTTCCACTGTCAGTGTTGATTTGCAGTCCTGACACTTGCTCACTTCTGTTTCTATTATAAAGTTTGTGGTTTTCTGCAAAAGCACACATCCTGTAACAGTCCTCTGAAAAAGAACAGCAAACAGATGTAACTCCTCATAGCATCATACTATGCTAGAATAAACATGCAGCTTCTGTAGAGGTGTTATCAGGGATACAGTGAGATTAATATAAAATATTAAGAATTATTACATTATTGCAGTTGTAGCAGGTTAAAGCCTCATTGCCATGATAAACTGGAACTGCACAAATTCAACTGGTAAGTCATAAATTAACTTTCATTTAGACTGAAATCAAGATGTGTGAGATTTAAGGAGTTATGACATTTACTTTGTGTAAGTAAAGAAGCTTTTATTTATGTACACCATACAAATACAGACAACTGGTATTAAAAAAAAATGAAGTCCAAGAGGGCTGGAAGTCGTATTAATATTATTAATAATATTAGTAATATTCAGGACACATTTTTACCTGACTTTACTTGCTTTCAACTCTCTCTTTTAGCACATTGCTAAAATTTTATGGGCAACAATTTTACACCTTTGATTTACAGTACAACCTCAATCCAGTGAAGTTGGGACATTGTGTAAAATGTAAATAAAAACAAAATACAATTATTTAAAAATCCTTTTCAACCTATATTTAATTGAATATACATCAAATACAAGATATTTAATGTTCAAACTGCTAAACTTTATTGTTTTGTTGCAAATATTCACTCATTTTGAATTTAATGCCTCTAACACATTCCAAAAAAGCTGGGACAGGTTCATGTTTACCACTGTGTTACATCACCTTTCCTTTTAACAGCACTCAGTAAGTGTTTAGGAACTGAGGACACTAATTGTTGAAGCTTTGTAAGTGGAATTCTTTCCCATTCTTGCTTGATGTACGACTTCAGTTGCTCAACAGTCCAGGCTCTCCATTGCCATATTTTGCACTTCATAATGCGCCACACATTTTCAATGGGAGACATGTCTGGTCAACAGCCAGGTAAGCCTAGTACCCACACTCTTTTACTACGAAGCCACACTGTTTTAACACATGCAGAATGTGGCTTGGTATTGTCTTGCTGAAATATGCAGGAATGTCCCTCAAAAAGACGTTGCTTGGATGTCAGCATATGTTGCTCCACAACCAGTATGTGCCATTCAGCATTAATGGTGCCTTTACAGATGTGCAAGTTATCCATGCCATGGTCACTGACACCCCCCATACCATTACAGATGCTGGTTTTTGAACTTAATGCTGATAACAATCTGGATGGTTGTTTTTCTCTTTAGCCCAGAGGATACCACGTCCACGATTACCAAAAAATCTGAAATGTGGACTCGTCAGACCACAGCACACTTTTCCACTTTGCATAAGTCCATCTCAGATGAATACGGGCCCAGAGCAACAGGCAGCGTTTCTGGAGGTTGTTGATATATGGCCTTTGCTTTGCATGGTAGAGTTTTAACTTTCACTTGTAGATGTACACTTGTAGATGTAGTGACAAACTGGGTTAACTGACAATGGTTTTCTGAAAGGTGTTTGTTGAGCATTCTTCAACTTTCCCAGTCTTTTCTTGCACCTGTCCCAGCTTTTTTGGAATGTGCTGCAGGAACCAAATTCAAAATGAGTGACTATTTGCAACAAAGCAATAAGGTCTGAACATTAAATAACTTGTCTTTGTCATATATTCAGTTGAATATAGGTTGAAAAGAATTTTTAAATCATTATATTTTGTCTTTATTCATGTTTTATGCAATGTCCCCACTTCACCAGAATTGGAGTTGTACATTTCAAAATAATTAAACGTGGTTTTGTGTAATATTTTTTAATGTGGAAGCCTTAGCATAAACTCAGATAAACTGATTAGAACGTTGAACAAAAGTGAATTTGTCAAGAACACTTTGACACTATTGGAAGTTAATAAGTTAAACATCCAAAATCAGAATGAATGTTGCACTTTCAGAAGTAGGGCAGGATTCAGGCAGATAGACAAGGTGGTCCAGTAAATGCACGTGCATGGACGTGCAGCACATGCAGACCTAAGTACCTGTAGTATACACATGTGCACACAGAACAGCAGACATTTTTTTTTTTTTTTTTTTTTTTTTTGCGGTGCCAGAGTGGTTAGCACTGTGGCAGCACAGCAACTCACCCTTGGCCGGGGGATCCTGGGTTCGATCACAGCCCCCGGCCAACAGTGATCTGTGTGGAGTTTGCATGTTCTCCCCGTGTCTGCGTGGGTTTACTCCGGGATTTCTCCAGTTTCCTCCCATATACCAAAAACATGCAAGTTAGGTAAATTGGCATCAAACTGGGGATTCTAAACTGTCCTTAGGTATGAATGTGAGAGTGAATGGTTGTCTGTCTCTCTGTGTTGGCCTTGTGATGGACTGGCGATCTGTCCAGGGTGTACCCTGCCTCTCACCCAAAGATGCTGGGATAGGCTCCAGCCTCCCCGCAACCCGAAAAGGATTAAGCGGAAGAAGATGGATGGATGGATGGATGGATTACACTGGTCAACACCAAATTTATTGTCTAAGTTTTTTTTAGCTGATTTAGGAAAATTTTGATGTGCTGAATCCAAAAATCACATTGGTTTTGCTCAATCAGGTCAAGTTTTTGAACTATGGCCACATGTTTTTTACGTTTTTGTTTACATGTACGGGTATTTTCGCTTTATATGATGCAAAATTCTTTTTTATTTCTTGAAATTCTCTAAATTTTGAACAATGATGACATAACATTGAATTTACATATACTTACCTTTATCAATGTCTACTATTCAATTTACAGTACAACTGTACAACTGTACAACTGCTGTACAACTGCTTACAACTTAGCATAAAATCCTGACCTGATCGAGAGAAACAGATGTCATTTTCGGATTCAGCGGCGCAAAATTGTCTTAAATCAGTTGATAAAACACAGACAACTTACAAAAAAATTATTTTTGTTATGTTGTGTTATTCTAACCCAGGGGTGTCCAATCATGTGCCATGGAGGGTCAAGACCCTGCAGGTTTTCTCTTCTACACAGTCTCTTCAGCAGGTGTTTTCACTGATCAGCAATCAGTGGGAAGAAGTTCAATGAAATCTACTGCTGAAGAAACTGGTTGGAGGTAAAGCCTGCAGGGTCTTGAACCTCAGTGGCACATGATTGGACACCCCTGTTCTAGCCAAAATAATTGTGATTAATGATATGCTCACAATAATCAATTTTAAAATACAAAGATATCCCAAGTAAATGCAAAAGACACTTTTTAAAGATGCACTCTGGTGGCTCTAAAACCACCTCAAAAGCAAATGTGTATTCCCCCAAATAGTATATTGTGACTTTTTAATCCACAAAAAAACTTTGATTGCCTTAGAATTGCATAGAAAGAGCTTTTACATCTTCCACCTACTTAAGTATATGCAGATCTATGAATATTCTAATTAGCTCCACCCATACTTCCGCCCAGCAGTAGCTGATGCTGCAAGGTCAGCCCTCCCCTCTCCTCTGACCTGAGAACACCGAAGACTGCTTCGCTAAACAATGGCTGCTCTAAACATTGGAGTGATTCAGCTGTACATGTCCACGCTGCCGATCCCTGCCAAAGCAAGCTTGCTCACCGAGGCAGCTCACCGAGGACCAGCGGTCCAGTGCGCCCGCCGGCCACTGTGGAACCACAACCTCAGCGTGGCACACGCGGCCTCACCCCGGCCTTTGTGCCACCCCCCCATTACCCAACTCGCCTCCCTCCTCAGGAGGGAGCAGGGGTATTTAACCTCTCCTCCTCCGTTATCCCTGGCGGAGACGGAATGAAGCGCCTGGGGGGTTTGTGTCCCCCCCCCCCAAAAAAAAAACCCTTTCACCAAACCGAATCAAAACAAATGCAAAACGGATGGGTGGCGGTCTTGGTGCCTTCATCCCCCCATCTCTCTGGTTCGGCCTTCCGACCGTGTGCCTCCCATTCCTCTGTGTGCACCTCCGTAACCCCCACATGTGAGCACAGCAGCCGGTGGACTCCGGTCTCCGAGCTGACTGTACCCTGCATGTGCTACGGGGTTCTGGAATACTATAGCCCCAGTGGTGGAAAACTACGGGCAGCCGCGGTCGGTTTTGCGCTGTGTCCGGGAAGGAACGCTGACTGTCAGCATGGTCAGTGGTAGGTAGAGGAGTATTGGCCAAAGTCTTGTTCCTCACCGTGAGACCCTCAGTGACAGTTTGAGCCGGTCCTCTCAACTCATTATCTCGCTGGCTCACTGAGGGCCCCATTCAAGCCGGGTCCCCCCTCTCCGCTCACTTCCTCCTCTCTGCCTCTCATCCGCTCTCTCTCCTCTGGGGGAGTGAACTCAGGTCTAGAGCCATGCCCAGTGCTTAGCCTGATTGGTTAATGTTATAATCAATCAGGCTAGATGGGAGTACGTACGTAGCTAGAAACTGTCATGAACCGAGTGCTGGAGGTTCCCCAGACTTGGCCTCGTGGCATTTTCTGCCTGTTTACTTATCTGTTGCACTTATGCCCTTTTTGTATTATTGTTCTACTTGCCATTTTTCTGTTTGTGCTAATGTTATAATTTTATTTTCTGTACTTATTTATAATTATACCTTGACTTGTTATTTTTATTCTTTATATCCCAGTTTAGTCCTTTTTACTGTTGACAGCTGTCAGGGGTGTGAAATTTTGCATGGGCGTGCCCTGTCAGCTGTCAGTGAGGGTTTGCCTCCCTCTCATTGCTTCAGCTGATCCCAATCATGTTTCCTCACTTTCTCCTGCCCGTTCAGATACCCACACCTGTTGTTAATTATGTTAATGGTTCTGATCACTATTTAAGGGGCTGCACATTGTTGTCCAGCACAGCACCCAACTACTTCAAACTACCACTTTCTTCTCGCTCCTACATGTAAGTCATTTGTTGTTGTGCTACGTGTGTGCTATTTATCTCCAGGTTAGTTGGTGATGCCCTCGCCTTAGCTGGGCTATCTTTGTTTGCCTGTTCTTTGAGATTAGTCTCCAGGTTTAGCCGGCGATGCTCTCGTCTTAGCCTTAGTTATCCTTGCTGACCTGTGTTTCTTTTTCATCACAAGTTTTTTGTTATTCAGTTTTTTCTGTCAAATTTGCAAACTCACAGCCGGCGTTTGGTGCCTTTTTCCCTGCCTTGGAAGGCAATTATGACAGAAACGCTCTATCCAAAGTCTGTTTTGGGGGAGCGGAGCTTAACTGGACATTCATAGCAAAAAAACAGAGACATGAGACAGTGGAGGGATTTCACTCTTGATACGTATGTCTTGAAGTCACAAAAAACATGTTACAGACATGTTAACAGCAGAAAAAAAAACTTGACTTTTGCCGGAGTGTCACTTTAAATGATGATTTCATTTATTAAGGGAAAAGAGCGATCCAAACCTACCTGTCTAATATTAAAATTTGTTTGATGATCTGAAACATTTAAGTGTGACAAATATGCAAAAATATAAGAAATCAGGAACAAGGCAAATACTTCTCACAGCACTGTATAATTTTATTCTAATGACCATATCTTGCTCTGGAAGGAGGTAATGATAGTAAGTATGGCTTTCTTTCTGAAAACAGAGGGCACTCAGATAACGCATTCCTCCGCTAAGGTTCTGTCTGCTGTCCCTCCCTCTCTCCCTCTGTCCATCCCACTATCTGTCCATCCATCCGTCTGTGTATGTGCGTACGCCCATCCATACCTCCGTCCATCCGTCAGCCTTGATAGAGGTATACGCTTTCAGATCACCTCCAAAATCTAACGGATTCATCCTTGGCACAAGGGTCACCTCTGGTGAAAATTTAATCAAAATCTACCAAAGAATTTTTTTGTGCAATCCTGCTAACAAAGAAACAAACAAACAGCCCCAAGCACATTGCCTACTTGGTGGAGGTAATTAATAGTCTGGCTGGTTTGTGTCAGAAGCCACACCTTCATCTCATAAATCAGCATCTCATCATCTTGGAAGTGCTTGCCTTTCAAAAATTACTTCATGGTTGGAAAGAGGTGGAAGTCAGATGGCGTGAGTATGGAAGAGTAAGGGGGGGTGAGGAAGGATTTCATAGCTACAGGACTACTGGGGAATCTGTCATGCATGTGCAATGGTCATGGATGATGTTTTCCATACACCCCACACTGATCCTCCAAAGTGGTGGCCTCCATTTGCCAGATGGTGTCTTCAATGGCACATTGAGGTCACCCGGGAATGGGTGCTGTTTCCACCGATGTCCGACCACACTTGAAGCGTCAATGCCAGTGCCTGACTATGTCATATGCAGTGTTGGGCAAGTTACTAAAAAATAGTAACTAGATAGTTACAAGTTACTTCTTTTCAAAAGTAACAGAGTTATTTTTGAGTTACTACATGATTAAAGTAACTAGTTACTTGGAAAAGTAACTTTCACTTTACTTTTAAATGCATAATTAAATCCTCTTGCACACATAGCAAGATCAAGGGCCCCTTGTTCTCATCAAAAAAACAAAGAAAAAAAAGAAAACTAATGAGAAAAAAGTCTCCTCTTACAGAGAAAAAATGTCTCAGATTTACACAAACTATTGTAATCAGTAGAAAGTCAGAAATTTACTAGAAATAAAGCTGTAAATTCACAGAGAAAATTTTGGACTCCCTAGTGGGCCATTTTTGGTCCACGAGCTATATGTTTGACACCCCTGGACCAGCCCTTTAAAAACGCATATTTAGAGGATTTACTTCCATGAAATAGTTGCATATCACAATAGCATGTAAATGAATAAGATAAAATAAAACAGAAAGTACAGATAAATGAAAGTTCACCGCTTACAAGAAGCTGTTCTTTACTGCAACAAATCACAGTCACTTTTTCTCTGTGCGTAAGAAAACTTATACAATTACTTACACAAGTTACATATTTACACAATTACAGACATTAAATGCAAGCTGCTTTCTCAGAAAATACTCATGTTTAACCACAGAGGTAGGAGCTGTTGGGGGCTACTCACTGCTGGGACAACAGGTGATCAGGGTTCGATGTGAGAAATCGCCACCGCCATGGCATTACTTCCCACTGGGTTGTGTGTGAGCAGTTCAGGAAACTGACCGGTGTTCAGCTGGGCCGCGGTATGCTATTGTTTACCTTCCGTCAGCTGTATTGAGTAATTTTTATCAACAGGAAATATATATATATATAATATATATACGTATATATAAATAGACACACTGAAAATGCACCACATTTTTGGATCAGCCAATCACGGTGCAGTACCGTCAGCTGTTACTACGCATGTGTGCACATGCTGCACATGCATAGTAACCCAGGGTATGGCTGTTCTGATAAGTATGGTAAAATGGCAGAACACTTGCGGAGGAGACTGACGGCTGTGCTACGGTAGGATCAGTTTATATTTATTTGCACTAAAAATATCTATCCATATTAATAAAACCAGTAACATGAGTAACGCATCTGATCAAATTTCAGTAACTGTAACGCATTACTGAATTTTTAAACAGTAATTTCGTTACTCAGCACGTTAGTGCAAAAGTAATGGCGTGACAGTAACGCATAACGCGTTTCTCCCAACACTCATCATACGATGGGGCATCCTCCCCATAAGTCTCTTTCATCTCATCGAATGTCTGCCATATTGTGCGGCCTCTCAAGCACAGGAACTTGATGACTGCTCTTCATTCAACTGGCTCCATTTTCACACCTTTACTTTAGCACCTGTAAAAGACAAACTCTTAGGAGTTCAGAGCTACAAATTACTGCATGATCTATACAGATTTGTATTATTGTACATGTGGAAATTTAGCTTCCTACAATAACTGGAAGCAGATCAAAGGAAATGAACATAGCAGATTAGAGCTGCTGCATTAGTAGCAACACATAGGGCCCTCTGCTGGTGACCTCTGGGACAGGAGTGCAGGGCCCCCCTCTCTCGTCCTTGAAAAAAAAAAATCCTGGATCCAGAATGTGATGCAGATCTCTGCCAAAATTGAATCATTTGTCTTTAGAGTGACTACTGGGTACCAATGAAGCTTTTAGAGGTGGTGTAAAAAGTGACACAGAGTCATATTGTGATACTTTGATACTGTATTGGTTAAGACATACCATGACACATATCACATTTTATTAAGAATTATTATAATATTATGAGAGGTGAGCAAGACAAATTTGGTGGAAGGGAAATCACATTACATTATATAAGAGTGTATCAAGATCATGATAATATGTATATCGTGGCCCATGGACTAAATGTGGTTTAGTGGGCCCTCTAGCTTCCAGTCAAAACCGTTGCATGATGAGTTCAAAAATATCGCATGAATAATACAAACAGAATTCCACTGGAACATACACAGAATGGGGTGCTTTACAACTAATTCAGAATGGCTTTTGCAATGCAGACAAACAGTGTTGAGGCTGAATATGTTATCTAATCAAAGTGTGACGGAGCTGCAGGTGAATGTCTTAAGAGTTTGAAACATAGGAAACAAATCAGAACAAGTGGCTTTTTAAGGTAGGAAA
The DNA here is from genome assembly GCA_020510985.1 of Pholidichthys leucotaenia. Taxonomy (NCBI): domain Eukaryota; kingdom Metazoa; phylum Chordata; class Actinopteri; order Cichliformes; family Pholidichthyidae; genus Pholidichthys; species Pholidichthys leucotaenia. The sequence continues at coordinate 146,457,436 of CM035837.1, forward strand.
TGCTTCTAAAATGTTCCACTGAGTCTGCATTCTTGCAAACAAACTGCAATCATGCAGTTCATGCATCCATGCTTTATGCACATGTATCAGAAAAACCACATCATCTGCTGCTGAGTGCTGATTGCTGAGCAGAGCCAGGATGTAAACTGCTCAAAGATCATGTGTTTGTTTTGAGTTTAAATAGGAGCAAAAACAAAAATAAACTCTTAAAAAAACATGTATGCAATTGCTAATACATTTTCTGCAAATCAATCTGTTCAGCCTACCATTTCAGATGAAATAGCTCAGAGATCGGAAAGTGAGGATGACAAAACTTTTAGATATCATTCCTCAGGCTTTTGTAATGGTGTATGCTACATTTGGGGTATTCTGCAGTTTTAATCATACATTGTATATCCTTTATGAAGAATCAGAAACATAAAGAATGAATAAATATCTTTAAAACATTCACTATGAATATAATGTCCTATTCTCACACTTAAATGTTTTAGATCAAACAAATTTAAATATTAGACAAAGATAACACAAGTAAACACAAAATGCAGTTTTTAAATGAATGCATTTATTATTAAGGGGAAAAAATCCAAACCTACATGGCCCTGTGTGAAAAAGTGATTGCCCCTAAACTGAATAACTGGTTGGGCCACCCTTAGCAGCAACAACTGCAATCAAGCAATTGCAGTAACTGGCAATGAGTCTTTTACAGCGCTGTGGAGGAATTTTGGCCCACTCATCTTTGCAGAATTGTTGTAATTCAGCCACATTGGAGGGTTTTTGAGCATGAATCACCTTTTAAAGGTCATGCCACAGCATCTCAGTTGGATTCAGGTCAGGACTTTGACTAGGCCACTCCAAAGTCTTCATTTTGTTTTTCTTAAGCCATTAAGAGGTGGACTTGCTGGTGTGTTTTGGATCATTGTCCTGCTGCAGAACCCAAGTGCATTTCAGCTTGAAGTCACGAACAGATGGCCAGACATTCTCCTTTTTGGTAGACGGCAGAATTCATGGTTCCATTTACCACAGCAAGTCTTCAAGGTCCTGAAGGAGCAAAACAGCCCCAGACCATCACACTACCACCACCATATTTTACTGTTGGTATGATGTTCCTTTTCTGAAATGCTGTTATTTTTATCCCAGATGCAATGGGAGACACACCTTCCAAAAAGTTCAACTTTTGTCTTGTCAGTTCACAGAGTATTTTCCCAAAAGTCTTGGGGATCATCAAGATGTTTTCTGGCAAAACTGAAATGAGCCTTTATGTTCCTTTTGCTCAGCAATGGTTTTCGTCTTGGAACTCTGCCATGCCGGCCATTTTTGCCAAGTCCCTTTCTTATGGTGAAGTCATGAACACTGACCTTAACTGAGGCAAGTGAGGCCTGCAGCTCTTTGGATGTTGTTGTGAGGTCTTTTGTGACTTCTTGGATGAGTCGTCGCTGTGCTCTTGGGGTAATTCAGCCACATGGAGGGTTTTCGAGCATGAACCACCTTTTTAAGGTCATGCCACAGCATTTCAATCGAATTCAGGTCAGAACTTTGACTTGGCCACACCAAAGTCTTCATTTTGTTTTTCTTAAGCCATTCAGAGGTGGACTTGCTGGTGTGTTTTGGATCACTGTCCTGCTGCAGAACCCAAGTGCGCTTCAGTTTGAGGTCTCGAACAGATGGCCGGACATTCTCCTTCAGGATTTTTTGGTAAACAGCAGAATTCATGGTTCCATGTACCACAGCAAGTCTTCCAGGTCCTGAAGCAGCAAAACAGCCCCAGACCATCACACTACCACCACCATATTTTACTGTTGGTATGATGTTCCTTTTCTGAAATGCTGTGTTACTTTTACGACGGATGTAATGGGACACACACCTTCCAAAAAGTTCAGCTTTTGTCTCGTCAGTCCACAGAGTATTTTCCCAAAAGTCTTGGGGATCATCAATATGTTTTCAGGCAAAACTGAGATGAGCTTTTATGTTCTTTTTGCTCAGCAGCAGTTTTCGTCTTGCAACTCTGCCATGCCGGCCATTTTTGCCCAGTCTCTTTCTTATGGTGGAGTCATGAACACTGACCTTAACTGAGGCAAGTGAGGCCTGCAGTTCTTTGGATGTTGTTGTGGGGTCTTTTGTGACCTCTTGGATGAGTCGTCGCTGCGCTCTTCAGGTAATTTTGGTCGGCCAGCCACTCCTGGGGAGGTTCACCGCTGTTCCATGTTTTCGCCATTTGTGGATAATGGCTCTCACTGTGGTTTGCTGGAGTCCCAAAGCTTTAGAAATGGCTAGAAAATTGAACTCAGCTTTCCAAAGATTTGATAAACCATAGTTAATTTATGCTTTAACAGGGGTGCAATCGCTTTTTCACACAGGACCATGTAGGTTTGGATTTTTTTTTTTTTTACCCCTAATAATAAACACCTTCAATTAAAAACTGCATTTTGTGTTTACTTGGGTTAGCTTTGTGTGATATTTAAATTTGTTTGATGATCTGAAACATTTAAAGCGTACCTCTGGTGGTCGTGAAGACACATTTAACTTGAAAACATAATGAAAAAGTATTTCTTATTTTGGTAAATAATTCTTGCCAGCCATATACCACCAGACATACAGTATATTCAAATAGGACCTTGGCCATGGGCAGCCAATGAAAACTGTGGGCGCAGCCATGACACTTGCGGATGTGACATCACTTCGTGGATATGAAAAGACAATAATCAGTGTTTCCCCACGATTACGGTGCTGTTGTCCGTTGTTTTTGTTCTATTATGGCCGAATTTTCTGACTGTGAGGAAGAATTCGGGCGACATGGCTATATGTTTGAGCCAGAAAGGTCTTCTGAGGGTTAAAGTGACGAAGTGGTCCTCACACACAACGCAATTTCGTCTGAAATTATTCGTCTGTGCCCTGTTTCCGCTCCGATCTTCTGACAAGGTGAGCTGGGTTTGGGTACACAAAAAAAGTGTTTCTTTGTTTTTTTCGCTTATTATTCAGACATCCAAAGGCTTTACATTCCGCCATGTTGCGATATCCATATCGCATTGTATGTTTTTGTTTTTACAAGAGCACCGAGTGTCTGCTGCTCTGTATATAGTTTTAGAATCATCTTCCGTGTTGCGGCAGTTAGGAGCTCAGATCAGATGAGAAAAGCTGCTGAATTTAAGCATTTATTTATTTATTTATTTATCTACTCGTTTCAGTTCTGCATTTAATATGAACCCTGATTTTGAAATAAACATTTGAATTTGAATATCGCCGAAGCCGCTGCACATCCGGGTACTCAGATCGCATATTTTTAGAATCATCGGCCTTTACGAGCTCAAATCACAAAAGACGGCCCGCTGAATTTAAGCATTTATTTATTTATTTTCTACTCGTTTTAGTTCTGCATTTAATATGAACCCTGAGTTTGAAATAAACGTTTGAATTTGAATTTGAATATCCCCAAAGCCGCTGCACATCCGGGTACTCGAGGCTCAGCCAATACTGATCCAGATCGCGGTAGCCACGAAATTACGTCACAGGAAGCGTCCTGGAAGTCCATGTAGCCGCTAGTATGGCTGTACCCATGTTTTGCTGACATAGCTGAACCAGCACATCAGCAATGGATTTATATCAAATTGCTTTGAACGTGAATTTCAACTTAAACTTGAACTAGAACGTGAGACAGGGGCTCAATATAATATCTTTTTTTTCACGACCACCATAGGTACGCTTTAAGTGTGACAAACATACAAAAAGAATGAGAAATCAGGAAGGGGCAAACACTTTTTCACACCACTGTATATGTATGTATGTATGTATGTGTGTGTGTGTATATATATATATATATATATATATATATACTGTATATATTGTAGAGACTGGGTTAATAATCTCAGACTGGATGCAGAGGGTAAACAGAGGAGAACAATAGCTAGGGAGATCATGGTGAGATAGCAGGAAGAAAGAGTTGGGGTGACAAAGGATAAATGTTTTGTGATGTTAAATGTCATGCAAATGTGAGATGAGCGAACCCATGGTGTATTGAGACATGCTGTTCCTGTGTATGACTGATGAGAGAGTGAATAAAGTCGTCTGCTTCATGAATCAGTCTCGTTATTTAGACTCTCCGCTATATATATATATATATATATATATATATATATATATATATATATATATATATATATATATATATATACACACACACACACATGTGTGCGCGCGCGCACACACACACACACACACACACACACACACACACACACACACACACACACATACATACATACATAAAGTAAGATGAACAGAAAAGTTCAAACAACAGTATAGAGAGAACTAAGGGACACCAGGAGAGTGTATACCTTTGAGCACAAAAGCTACTGCATGGATTTTGATTAAATTTTCACCACAGGTCGCCCTTGGGGACTATGGATGAACCCATTAGATTTTGGAGGTGATCCAGATTAGGATGTTGATTCTGTATCACTTGTTCAGTTTCTTTAACACGGTGAGATAGGACCTTGGTGTAGATGTGCACCGTAATGAGTTCATCTGTATAGCCCAATGGCCACCTCTGGTTAAAATTTATTAAAAATCTTTCCAGTAGTTTTTGCATAATCCTTCTAACAAACAATCAATCGGACAAACAAACAAATAGACAAACTCCCCATGATCACATTACCTCCTTGATGGAAGTAATATTTTCCTGATTTTCTTTATAATTTTTTTTCCTGCTTTAAGGTTTTAGGTGAAACCAATCAGCATTGCTCAAAGGGATCTAAGAATTTTAACTAACAGTTTCTCTTTGTATTTTTTCTCTAGATTTGCCATTTGATTGTTGGAAAGTTATACTGACCATTACCCTTCTTGGCATAATGCTAGTCATCTCACTAATGTGTAATATTTTCGGCTGTGCATCAAAATATTGCTCAGGTAATTATATTTTCTCATTTTAAATATCTGCTGAAAACAAATTAATTCACTTTATTTAATAGTTCCTTTGTTTCTATGTAACAGGAAAGCGGAGAAGTCAACTAAGAAAAGCACAAAGGTATGCATCACACTGTACATGTGTTCTGCATATACAGTATACTGTATTCTGTGGACTACTCAAATCATCTGCATGATTAGAGCTCATGACAAATTTCTTTCTCTTCTTGTTTAAGCCAAAGCTCAAGGCAGATGGAAGAAAATCCTATTTATGGAAACCTCCACTATACAGAAAGCAGTAGGTATTTGTCTGTGTGTGTGCACGTGCGCACATGCAGTTTATGACTATTTACTAAGTGATTTTTTTTTTTTTTTTGTTGTAGTAGGTTTGTACACAGAAAGTGACCCTCCTCATTCGTCATTTAGTTCCACATCTGTAAGGGATCCATGCAGAGTGAATTCTGACTCACTGGTAAGGATTTCTTATAAGTCTGCGCCATCATTCTCTTCAACTTGTGCAGCACATATTTACACACACACACACATGCACGCACACATGACATGCAGTCAGGAGAGGCAGGGCAGGCAGAACCGCATCTGTCATGAAAAATAAAAAAGAACTGATGTAGCAGTAAAGAGATATAGCAGTAAAGAGCCTCAAGATGATTGTGCAATCCTTCACAAACTGGATTGAGCTTGTGCAGTGTGCGTGTTCCCATTGCCACCTCTCTGTATGTCAACACAATGCTGTTTGTAACCACTTTTATTGTGGGCCCTGACTTTCTATAGTCTTCGCCCTTCACATGTGTTAATAACATATTTAGTCTTCCTAATCCAGTAACGTGTAGTGAGGTTTGTGGGTGGTGAGGCACTGACTCTTTCAAAGTCAGATTTACAGATATATGAACACAATAGCATAAGCTTGAAAGCTTGCATGCTTTATGATCTGCTAAGTGTACATTATAAAATCCAATGATATAAATAATGTATTTATTAACAAAACAACTAAGGCATTTTACTGAATTGCCCCTTGATAGAATGTGCAGTGAATTTAAGTTCAGTTCTGCAAATGCATGTCTAGAGTTTTTATTGTGAAAGGAAGATGCAGAAATAGTAGAATACTCCAGTTGCTTTAGTTTTGCAGAAAGACAGTTAAAGTTCTGCTGACTAACTCCATGCCTTCATTTCATTCAACTGTCCTGAATATAAACAAAGTACAAAGATCCTTGGCTACACAAATAAAATGTATTAAGTTATTTTACAGATAAATTGGAAGGGGGGGCAAAGTTTATTGTAGGCTACTTGCATGCAAACAAGGTCATGGTCATTGCATGGTCTTACCTTTACTTGTGAATAAAATCCATCTGCCTATCCCTCTGGACAAAAATCTCAATGACTTTAAAAGTCCTCCTTGTCTTCTTTTAAGTCTCTCTGTCTCAATTGAGTTTACTGCCAGTTTTGATTCAAAGTTCAATTTTGAGATTTTTTTAAGTTTAGCTATAAATTCTTCCATTTTCAGTCTGTATAAAATAGAAGCACAAATGGAGTACTCGGTACTGTTAACGTTCTGATTTTATCTGAAGCTAATGTGGCATTTAGCCTCAGTATAGAAGATGAGCAACCAGAACAAACTCCTGTGTCTACGGTGGTCAAGCACACACCCCCTCGTTTGAGTAACATTACTGCCAGCCTCTGACCGTGACTTTTAACTAAAGTTTTATGTCAAATTAAGAAGACTAAATATGTTGTACACATACATTAAGTACATTACATACATAGACTATGGAAAAGGAGGACACACAATAAAAGCTCCTACAAACATTACATTTTTGACTTACACAGAGTGGTCACCAGGAACATGCATCTTGCACGAGTTCTAACCAGGCTGTGAAGGATTGTGTAACCCTTTTTAGGCTGCATTTGTTGTTGCTTCACCTGGCCTCTCTTTCTTGTATTTGAACAGGAAATGTGCAGGTCCGGTGATTTCAAATAATAATAAAATATTGTTGAAATGATTGGAATCATTCAGAAATTACATTTAGACCTACCAGACAAACCAGTCTACAAATAATAATATATTTATAATTTTTTATTTGTTTTTACTTTTGATGATAACCTCACCTACCTCCCCGACCACATGTCACTATCCTAATCTGACATAAAACTTCAGTTAAAAATCACCATAAGCGGCTGCGCAGAACCGTTGCCCCAACGAGGGAGGGCATGCTTGAGACCGTAAGCACGGGATGTTTTAAAACTAAAAGAAGATAAAGACTTTTTTTTATCAAAGTCACAGTGATTTTTGTCCAAAAGGACAGGCAAATTTATTTCATTTACAAGTAAAGGTAAAGCCATGCATACATAGTTGTAAATACTTGAATTTGTTTTAAATGACTGTAAATTGTGGAGCTGCAACACACAGAGAGATGAAGCTCTCTGTGTCATGGATGGCCCTCACGAGGCATCAAAAGACGCCACATATCAACCGGTGAGTTTGCACAGTTTATTAAAGGAAAAAAAAGATGACAAAATAACGAGCCATGGGGGGCTAAAACACACTATGATGATAACTCAGGCTATGACAAGGAAGAACAGATTCATAACAAAACATACTTACGATAATACTAGATGAAGGGTTGTAAACGTCTGGCCAGAGGAATGCTCAAGGATGTCAGACAAGGGGTTGTCCGACAAGACTGATGCACGTTTCGCCCTCAGCTACCCTCTTAAGTAGGGCTCAAGGTGGAACAGCTGATGAGGCGAAATGCAGCTCAACTGTCAGAGCCTCAGCTCTGACAGCCGGAAGCCCCTCCGAGCGCTGTCACAATAAAAGCTTGGAGAGCCATAGGGAACACACACATCAACTAGGAGGAAAATACTGCATGGCCCGAGCACGGACGAGATTGGCGCTCGAACCACGACAGTACCTCCCCCCGAGGCGGCGAACTCCGGGCGCCGTATGACACCCAAGCCCCCCCTCCCACTCCACCCAGGGTGGGAGGATGGGGGAAGGGCCTGGAGGGTGAGAACCAAAAAAGACAAAAAACACCAAGATGATGACAGGGAACAAACAAAGCAATTACAGAGTATGGTAGGCAAAAACAAAACAAAACACAATACTCCATAAAGCGCGGATGATGCATAGACAGGACCAAAAAATGCAACAACAGAAAGAGGCCTATAACTAAAACACACAGGCCCATAACACATAATGTAGCAGATACAAATCATCCCTCAGACAGGGGAGGGGAGAATAAAAAAAGACACGCTAAACAGCGGTAATACATAGATCAAAATAAGGCACATGACAACACACCAAAAGTGACCTTAATATCTAGAGAACACGAAACATACGGGGATGACAGCAGGCAGAGTCCAATGACACACAAGCAGTTCTGGTGGTCTCCCTGCATCCAATGTCCAGATAGCTGATAGGGGAAAAAGGGAGCGTTCGGGCGGCCTACCCCAGTCCCAGGCCCAGAAAAACAGGATCTCTGGCGGCCGGACCAGGTCGCCAAGCAGACAGTCCAGTTGGTCGGGTGGCCGACCCAGGACGCCAAACGGGCGAGGCAGTCCTTCAGGCGGCCGACCCGCATCGCTCAGCCACCAGGACCGCAGGGGAGAAAACGACAACGGCTTCCCTGTAGAGGGGGACAGCGAGGGAGAGCCGGGTCGAATAAGAGGAATCCCAACGGCACCCGGTGGAGCAGGCTTAGAGGAAGGATGAGGGACCAGTCCGGCGTCGCTCAGCGGAGGATCTGCAGCTCCACCTCCGAACGTTACCAGAATAGGCGCTGTCTTCCAGTTGGACCCAGGGTGAGCCCGCACTGCACCCACGATGGACCCCGATCGGGTCGCGGCTGCACCCCCGATGGACCCTGACTGGGTCGGAACAGCTCCATAGACGACCTCCAACCCCAAACCCGGAACCTCCAGCACAGCGACCAGGGTTGACTCCGCACCGGTGACCCTGGGAGAAGACTCAGGAGAAGAAGGAGAACCGGGATCAGGATCACCGGTAGCGACAGAGCCCAGCGAGACGAGTTCGGATACAGCGGACGGTTGCACCCGGTTTGTCTCCCCGAGAGACAGGCAAAAATGCTCCAAAGTAGAAAGAAGGAAAACAAAGTAGAGCACTTGCCTGCACTCGAGTTCTGTCGCCGTCCAGGACTTCGACGATCCGGGCTCAGGATGAAGAAGGACGTCTTCTGGCTCCCACTCGGCTAAGGCGGGCTCCGCAGCTGGCATGATGTTTTCCGCAGCCTGAGGACCCTCCAGCACTGATGTCCACGCTGACGACCCGCACAGCATGGTGGCAGGGGATCCTCGACCTGCTTCATCGAACTGCTCATCGATGGAGACCCGGGTACATTTCGTTGTTGGCGCAAGCTCCACACTGCAGTCCGCTCTCCTCCTTTGCCTGTGACGTGGCTGTGGCACTGGAATCAGGCTCTCCAAGACCGCAGGCCCCCTCCTCGTCTGGCGACGTAGGCCTGGCGTCGTCGAACGCTCAGCGGAGGGAGACACAGAGGCAGCAGGTTCATTGTTAATTTCTGCAGCAGGCGGAGGAAGCTTGGAGGGCTGTGAACACCGAACTCCACCTCCAGGAATCAAGCAAGGCAATTCACTCAATGAGGGAACAGAATGAAAAGACACTTGCCTGATCCGTAGGGGCCCAATAGAACCCGCTGCAGTGGACTTTGTTCCTCCCTTTCCCCGCTGGATGGTGACGGAGGGCCCCCTGGGAGGACGAGGAGGAGCCGCTCGCGATGGTCCGATGACGGGCTCCACCGGAGCAGGACTCGTGGCACTCACAGCAGCCAGGGAAGATGTCGAGGAGGAGGGGACGACAGCCGAGGTGATCCGGGCACAAGGAGCTGACGGGACAGTGGGGAAAGATGACCCGGGGGGAGAGGCTGCGGGAATTCCCTCCTGACGAAACACCGAAGAGGCAGCTGACTGGGAGGTAGAGTTCCTCCAACGACCCGGAACAGGATCCGGACGGGGTTCTCGCTGAGTCTTAGTGTTGGCTGTGTGACGACGGTTACCGGCAGAGGGCGAGGCAAAGGAGAGGTTCGGGAAACGCCACTCCTGCGCAGAAACAGAGGCGAGCAGGTCGGCATGCTCTGGATAATCATTTAACGCCGGATTCCGCTCCACCAGCCTGACTGCCGCCGTCACATGCTTTATAATCTGCGTGGGGTGAACAGCGGAGCGAGCTGCCGCCACTCGGTCCCGGATGGAGACAGCTGACTGTTGTAGTTTTTCCAGGGGAATTCTGACTGACGTGTCACTCCTTCGGGGATCACCCCTGGGCGGTGCAACCTCCTGACCTGGAGCGGGAACAGGAATGGGATCCCAAAGCGAGGATGCCTCCTCTTCGGCTTCCTGCCGGAGTTTCCCTCCAGCCCACAGAGTATCTCCCGTTGCACAGCGATGTCTGCCTTCCTCGCCGTGACTTCCGGATGGTTGGAGTAGCAGGGAAGGCAATTAATAATGTCCTCAGCGAGGTCCAGGTGCCGGCGTACATCGCTAGGAGTGTCATAGAGGCCAGCAGTGAAGAGAGTTCCATCAACGTAGTCCAGGGCCTCCGCCAGCTCGTAGCCCAGGCTCTGAGCGCAGCCCCTGAATGACGACATGACCTCCCAGCACACAGGTACCCAGACAGGGAAAAACAAGTCCAATTCAGGCAAAACTCACGGCGACCGGCATCTCAGTCTGGCGGCAGTCTACTGTCAAGGATGGCCTTCACGAGCCATCAAAAGATGCCACATATCAACCGGTGAGTTTGCACAGTTCATTAAAGGAAAAGAAAGATGACAAAATAATGAGCCACGGGGGGCTAAAACACACTATAACGATAACTCAGGCTATGACAAGGAAGAACAGATTCATAATGAAACACACTTACGATAATAGATGAAGGGTTGTAAACGTCTGACCAGAGGAATGCTCGAGGATGTCAGACGAGGGGTTGTCCGATGAGACTGACGCACGTTTCGCCCTCAGCTACCCTCTTAAGTAGGGCTCAAGGTGGAACAGCTGATGAGGCGAAATGCAGCTCAGCTGTCAGAGCTGAGGCTCTGACAGCCGGAAATCCCTCCGAGCGCTGTCACAATAAAAGCTCGGAGAGCCATAGGGAACACACACATCAGCTGGGAGGAAAATACTGCATGGCCCGAGTGCGGACGAGATCGGCGCTCGAACCACGACACGCTGAGCCACTAATTTATGTTCTTCCTTGGCCACAAACAAAGTATAATGCAATCTGTGTCCAAAAAAACGTCTTTATAAAATAACTTAATACATTGTACTTGTGTAACCAAGGGCCTTTGTATGTTGTCTGTACTTAAGGATGTCACAGTTTAGTACAGCAGGACCCACACACAGCACTTAAAGTTCACTGAATTTATTTGGAGCTGGTTACCAAAACGCAGCTCGAAGGTGAAAACACAAAATAACTGGCAGCTCAAGGGCTGAAATATAAATAAACAGACACTGCTGGCAAAACATGACACTGGGGTATACGACAGGACAGACTAGGTAGAAGCATGTAATCATGCTGACATGACCAAAGGAACCCGAACAGAACAAAGGCAGACAAGGACTTAAATAGACAAGGGGGCAATCAAGACAACACGGCACAGGTGGGGAGACCAGTCAGGATGAATCAAGGACACACGGGGGAAAACAGTGACAATGGGTATGGAGAACAGGACAAGCGGGGCTGTACAGACAGAAAAAGACAGCACGAGACATGAACAAAGGACCATAACAATAACCACAAATACACAAAAAGAGACAAGGCAGGACAGAACACATGATAACAATAAACAAAACTAATGATAATAATAATAATCAACTAAGAGTAGGGCTGTAGCGATAACCGCAATTATGTAATACTGCGGTATGGACACGCCTACCGCAAAGGAAAACGACCAACCACAGCAACCGTGGTGTTCACTTTTTTTGTGTGTGGGGCTATATGTTGTTGTTCACTTATGTGGCCCTATTGATTATTAAATAAATTGCTAAGGCAGGCAGTTAGTGGCGAAAGCGTTTGGACTCCTTGTTAAATACAGCTGTAACAGTGAGCACTGAAAGGGCACAAAGTGCGTTATTTCCTTCTGAGCGGAGTGTGTACACTCCTGACTGTGTATGGATTACGAGAGCAGCTTGTTTGAACGAGATTTTTCTAGCTACGCTAGCAGCTAGCTAGCAGACGGAGTAAAATTATCGCCATTGTAGAGTAAACTAGTTAGAAATGAAACTCACTCACTGGAAGACAGGAGGACCAGGGACTCTTCAGCTGAATCGGATTTTGGAGTTATTTAAATAACTACGGACCTACGACCTATGGACCTCGTAGCAAGCTAGCAGCGAAAACCCATCTTGTATGAAGTTTCGGAGACTTGAGACGACATTTTGAGGTCAGCCCCCGGTGGGATAATGTAAACCTAAGCATGACGTTATTCTGGGAATTTCCACAGTAGGTTCAACACAGCTGCAGAAGTTATAAAGGCAACTTCACCTGTCTACATCTCACTCAGAAAGGGAAGTCATGTCTGTTCGTGTGTTTACATTGAGTTTAATGTAATCGTGCTGCACGAATAATTCATCCATTCGTGCTTGGTGTGAACGCACCTTTAGTTACCACCACTGTTCTATGAAAATGATCGTTTTTTGTTTTGTTTTTTTTAAACAGAATCAGCAGCTCATGCCTGCATTAAGAGTGGAACTCCGCACAGTTGTAGAACATGTGCATAAATTGAGAGCAAGCTGCAGTGAGACTTAGAGCTTCCCTCATTTGCCACCTAAGTTATAAATTCTATTTAAATTACAAATCCACAGGGTCCTAAAAACATTTGCAATACCACCGCATACCATGGTATTGAGCTGTCCACCGTCACCGCAGGGGAAATTCCTCTACCGTGACAGCCCTAGCTAAGAGCCAGGCAGGGACAAATCTACGGAACACAAGTAGAGACATGATAATGGTAATAAACACAATGATTAAACTAAAGCTGAGACAGGGAAAACACAGAATCGTGGTAACAATAATAATGACCAAGAACAAAGAACACAGAAAACAATGCAATAATAACTTAAGTTATTATTATAAATTATAACTTAAATAACTTAATAATAACTTACTTGTACCGGAGTGGTGGCTCAGTTGGTAGAGCATCCGCCCCACACCTGGGAGGCAGGGGTTCAAATCCCGGCCGGGTCATGCCGAAGACCATATAAAAGTGGAACTTCCTGCCGTCCAGCTTGGTGCTCAGCAATAATGGAATGGAGGAGGGAAATCTATGGCGGCGCCTTGCATGGCAGCGGCCCTCTGATTCTGCACTTGAGGTGTGTGTGATTAACACAGTAGATAGGTAAAACACAATCTCGTTCTACTGTACATGATTGGCTGTACAGTTGAATGACAATAAGGGTAATTTAATTTAATTTAATTTAAAAATTAATTTAATTTAAGGCGAGGATGTGAGCTAGACCCATGTCCCAGTGACAAAGAAAAACAGACCTGAACAAAAGTGAGGACATGGGACCAACCCACACCCTGACAAAGGAGAGTTATAAAGTGAAAACATGGACTTTTATTACTTCCTTTTCTGTGTATTCCATTAAGAGGTAATTCAATAAATACTTTACACTTGTTTTGATAAAATTATTTATAAAATTCCATTTTAAAAGTGTAAGATTATCAGATTGTAAAACCATCCATGCTTTCAACTGCATGTTGAATTTAAGCTTAATCTCTTGGGGTCATATATTTGTGAATGTGACTTTGAAAGCGTCAGTGCCTCACCAGCCATGAACCTCACCACTCGTCATTGACATACATGACTAAATCCTCACAGCAACATTTGATCCTAAATTGCATGTGTGAATATCACATTGTTTTCTTCCCCTGCAGTCTAAAAATCAGGAATGCTATGCCAACCTGACACTAAAGGCTCCAAGGTTGCAGTCTGGTTGCAGCTCGACTCTAATGCAGGGCTTAGATGTAATTCTGTTAGAGGAGCCACGGGAGGAGGCACAGGAGTTGGAGAAAGAAGATGATGGCAACGCAGACATCACTTCCACCATGTCTGATCTGTATGCTTCTGTGCAAACTCGAACAAAAATCATTGAATCTGCAGGCAGTGGAGAGGACTACGCCAACCATCTCTGAGACAAGCATGGCTGCTGATGCTGAAATGCTGTCATTGTTTTTACTAATCAGTCTGCCATCACAGAGTGCCACTGTTTGTTGTCATATCAATAATGTTATCCCTCCCCATGAAATACACATCAATCTTCTCTACAAGAATATGGTAATAATAACAAAAGAGAATGGACATTTTTCCTCGACTTACATGCTTTTTGTAAAATTTTTATTTCCATTTTAAACATCTCCCTTGTTTTAGTGATCTATTGTTTGTATTTCTGTTTCCAACAGAAACTGGTTCATTTTGTGGTATTTTCTTGATGTTTTTTAAAAAACCCACTGCAGCAGATATAAATCCTCTTGCAAACAAATCTTCATTGTCTGAAATGGCATCATACGCCCTTTTTTTTCCCCACAAAAAAACTTTCATTGGCTTACAGTTGCTTGTGAATCTTCTCCCTTTTCCTCCACTTTCAAATGTCAGGATCTATGAATATTCAGTACACAGAAGTCTGCAAGGTGGCAAATTTGACCAAAAAAACAATAATATTAAAAATCTAATATTAAAAAAAAATAATACAATGCTGCAATGACTGTGGAGAGTTCAAACAACCACTCAGCACTTGCAGATCAGATGAGCACGACAGCAAAGTGGCCACCACCGCTGTCCTCTGCTGCGACACGAGCTACATACAGCCGTGCCTATAGTGCCTATAATATCCAAAACTTTAAAAGTTAACACCACCATGGCTGTTTAGAGGAACCACACATGCAACTGGGGCAGGACGGAACACAGCCCGGAGCTGCTGGAGCCGGAGTTCCTCTCAGCAATCACCAAACAATACTATACATTCATTCCAACAATACTATACATTCATTCCATACACAATCTCAACACACTCTAAACGTGTTTTACTTTGCTGCACTGCATCGGGCCAAAACTATCAGGTGACCCAGTCTGATTACATCTCTTTCCTCCTCCTGTCTTTAGCATTCCTGTCAGCAATGTCTCTCCAAAAAAGTTTGAACAAACAAATCAACACATGCAGCATCTAAATATGTCCAGTCTTATCTGGATATTTGTGTATCATTTTCTCTCTTGCACTCTATTTGACAGAAGTCAGTTCCCACCATTCTGAACAGCAGCCTGTCATCTGGTGTGGTTCCTGCAAATTTTAAACATGCAGTAGTGCAGCCCTTGATTAAGAAACCTGTTCTCGATCATACCGTGTTGGCAAACTTTAGACCTATTTCTAAGCTGCCATTTCTATCAAACATTTTAGGGAAAATTGTCTATATGCAGCTGAAATGTTTTCTGGACGAATGCGGTATTTTGGAAGTTTTTCAATCCCGTTTCAAAGTTCTTCATAGCACAGAGACAGCCTTGTTAAGGGTTTAATGACATCCTCTTAGCATGTGATTCAAGTGAATATGCTATTCTTGTGTTGCTTGATGCCTCGAACACAGTGGACCATCGCATTTTAATTTCCTGATTGCAGCATCTAGTGGGCATTTGTGGCACTGCTCTCAACTGGTTTAGGTCCTATCTGGCAGACAGGAGTTTTAAAGCTAGCATCTCTGGGTTTGAATCCTCTTCTGATCCTTTGCCATACGGAGTCCCACAGGGGTCAGTTCTAGGGCCCATGCTGTTTTCTCTGTACATACTTCTGCTGGGTTCTATTTTTTAAAAAGCATGATATCTCCTCCCACCTGTACACTGATGATTGCCAGATATGTCCCTTTAAAACAAAAAGATGCCTTATCAGCAAACTCACTTCTGTCATGCATTGAAGACAAGTCTTGGATGGCCCTTAACTTTTTAAATTTTAATGATAAGAAGACAGAAGTGACAATGTTTGCACCTAGTGGCCCCTGTGAGTCCTCTCCTGTAAACTTGGGACCCCTCACATCTTATGTGAAACCCACAGTCAAGAACCTTGGTTTTATCATTGACAGTGATTTTAAATTAGACACTCAGATACGTTCTGTGGTAAAATCCAGCTTCTTTCATCTAAGGCGTTTAGCAAAATTAAAACCCATTCTCTCTAGACTGCATCTGGAAACAGTAATCCATGCTTTTATTTCATCTCGGCTGGATTACTGTAACACACTTTACGTCGGTGTCACCCAGTCATCTCTTTTGCATCTACAGCTAGTACAAAACATCGCTGCCCATCTTTTAACAGGTACACGTAAAAGAGATCACATCACACCCATTTTAGCTTTGCCCCACTGGCTGCCCGTGCATTTTAGAGTCCATTTTAAAATCCTTTTGTTTTTAAATCCTTGAACGGTCTTGCTCTACCTTATCTCTCTGAACTTCTGCATCCCTATGCTCCCACCTGGTCCCTCAGGTCAGCTGAACAGCTGCTTCTGAGGGTGCCAAAGGCAAAGCAGAAGCTCAGAGGGGACAGTGTTTTCGATCACAGCATCCAGGTTATGAAATGATTTACCTCTGAACATTAGACAAGCACCTTCGCTGTCCATTTTTAAAAACCGTCTTAAAACACACTTTTACTCCCCGGCCTTCAACCCAGTGTGAGATATTGATTTTATTGAACTGAAATGGGTTTTTATTTATGTATTTATTTACTTCTCTAACCTTTTATTTTATTGATTTTATTGACTGTGGTTTCTATGCTGAGTTTTATATTG
This sequence comes from Pholidichthys leucotaenia, assembly GCA_020510985.1. Lineage (NCBI taxonomy): Eukaryota > Metazoa > Chordata > Actinopteri > Cichliformes > Pholidichthyidae > Pholidichthys > Pholidichthys leucotaenia. The sequence goes on from CM035837.1 coordinate 146,474,147, forward strand.
TCTTGTTGGTTTTATATTGTTTTTGTGCTAGTGTCCTGCTCCTTGCTTTATGTTTTTATGTATGTTCTTGTTGTACAGCACTTTGTGTAGCGAGTGTTGCTTTTTAAAGTGCTTTTTAAATAAAGTTGATTGACTGATAAGGCTTTGATATTTACTATATGTAAAATCATACCATTAGGCTACCGTATCAGGCACCTTAAAGGCTAATTGTGGCTAGTGCTCCATTAAATATAATAAATACCATGATACTGGGGCGCATGCGCACGCAGCGACCGGCAGCTGGTGAAAAAAGTCTGTTGTCTGTGTCTCTGTTTTTACGCACTTTAATGTGTTTAAACGAAATTCTCTGTGTCGTTTTTGTCCTTGAATGTTTGTGGACTGTATAACGAAGAGCTCCCTGGTTCCATCAATATGGAATTCCTCCTTACTTTTGCACTGCTGCTTCTTTCCCACTGGCTCTTTGTCTCTGAGGTAAGCGCAATCACGATCATGCCGGGGAGAATACAATATTCCAGAGACATGTTACTGCATTTAAACATGGATAATGCAGCATCTGTGATTGAGTCTATGCTGCAACTGCCAGACTTTATTTTAAGAGACTCTCATGGACACAGCGATGAAAAGAGAGACAAGAGGAGGAAACGCGGAAAGCGTGGAGGCGTGAAATTAAGCCTGAGGAGACGTCAGTTTAACAGCATTCCTCTTCCTTCCATGATTTTGGGGAACGTACAATCCCTGAAAAATAAAGTAGATGAAATTCAAGGGAATGTACGCTATCAGAAGGACTTCAAGAACTGCTGTGTCATGGCTTACACGGAGACGTGGCTTACGGCGCAAGACCCGGATGCGGACCTGTGGATTGACGGCTTTGGAGCCCCACTTCGCTCGGATCGGCAGGAAGAGGTAACGGGGAAACATCAGGGGGGCGGCGTATGTTTATACATTAATAAACAGTACTGCACAACTGTCACGGTCAGAGAGCGCATCTGTACACCCGATGTGGAGCTTCTGTCCGTATTGCTATGCCCCTTTTATCTGCCCCGCGAGTTCCCCCAACTTTTCATCACGACTGTGTACATTCACCCGAGGGCAGACACTGACTCCACCTCCAGCACTGTCTTTGATGTGGTACAGCGGCTGCAGTCAATTTCTCCAGAGGCTCCAAACTTTTTTTCTTGGGGATTTTAACCATGTTTCTTTAAAGAAGACACTTAAAAACTTTTATCAGTATGTTTCCTGCCCAACCAGGCAAAAAAAGACATTGGACCTGTGCTATGGATCCATTGAGAGGGCCTATAAATCACTTCCCCTTCCTCCTTTAGGATCCTCAGATCACAACTGTGCACATTTGCTGCCCACATATAAAACTGCTCTCAGAAGAGGCAAGGTGAAGACCAGAGACATAGATGTGTGGACAGAGGATTCAGTGCACTGCCTCCAGGAATGCTTTAACTGTACAGACTGGGAGGTTTTCACACTGTCCTGCGGGGAGGATTTGGACTCTTTGGTAGACGTCACATGCTCATACATGGCTTTCTGTAAAAATATGATTGTTCCACATAAACGTGTCAAAATATATCCCAACAACAAGCCATGGGTTACAAAATCAGTTAAATCCTGCTTACAGTTAAATCCTGCTTACAGAGGAAAGCACTTGCCTTTAAACAGGGGTCTGTTTCTGAGCTACAGGTTGCCACAAAAGAGCTGAAGTCCGAAATTTTAAGAGCAAAACAGAATTATAAATCAGAATTGGAAAGCAAGATGGCAACAAAGAAACTTGGTTCAGTCTGGGCCAGTATGAAAACTATTGCAGGCCTTCAGAGCACAGAGCGCAGTAATAGTGTGTTTTTAGATGGTTTTAATTCAGACACAGAGCTGGCTAATGCTCTTAATTGTTTTTATGGTCGTTTTGATTCCTCTGATTTTAGCACAGAAACCCAAGATTTGAAAAAGAAACTAAAAGACAATCAGCACTTTAATATTGAGGTGCAGGATATTAAAAGGGAGTTCTGTGCTGTAAAAGTGAACAAAAGTCAGGGCCCTGATAATATATGTGGACGATTGGTAAAGTCCTGTGCACATGAACTGAGTCCTGTATTTCATTACATTTTCAATAAGTCCTTACAGACACAACATGTGCCTAAGATCTGGAAAGATGCCGTGGTTGTTCCCGTTCTAAAATCCAGCTGTCCTAAAACGGTAAACGACTTTAGACCAGTTGCTTTGACTTCAATTTTAATGAAAATTTTTGAAAAACTGGTCAGATTTGAGGTCCTAAAGCAGACTGAACATGCATTGGATCCTTTGCAGTTTGCATATAGGCCTCACAAAGGAGTGGAGGATGCCACTGTCACTCTGTTTAACATGCTTTTTAAACATCTGGATTTTAATGGGAAACACGCCAGGCTTTTATTTGTGGACTTTTCCTCTGCCTTTAATACAATCCAACCTCATATTTTAGTTGAAAGGCTCCTGCAACAATTTGATTTGAGCAATAATCTGGTGGGTTGGATTCTGGATTTCTTAACCAACAGGACACAGAGAGTAAGGGTCAATGGTACATTGTCTGACCAAAAGTGCTCTTCTACTGGCTCTCCTCAGGGGTGTGTGTTGTCACCACTACTCTTCATCCTGTACACAAACATTCAATTCAATTCAATTCAATTCAATTCAACTTTATTTATATAGCGCCATTTCACAACAACAGTCATCTCATAGCACTTTCAACTGTAGGAGGGACCCCCACAGTTGCAGAAAGACCCCAGCAATCAGGCGATCCCCTGTGAGCAAGCACTTGGTGACGGTGGAGAGGAAAACTCCCTTTTAACAGGAAGAAACCTCCAGCAGAACCAGGCTCAGGGAGGGGCAGTCATCTGCTGCGACAGGCTGGGGGGTGAGGGGACAGAGAAGATGAAAAGAACAGACATGTAGAGAGCAAACAGCACGATGGGGACTCAATCTATGGGAGAGAACAAACAGATGTTAATGACCAGCAAAAAAAAATATTTCATTGAGAGTGAAGAAAGGAATGAGGCCCAGTGCATTATTGGAGGTCCCCCAGCTGACTAAACCTATTAGCAGCATAACTAAGGGAGGGTTCAGAAACATATGATCCCTCCCTAATTGTAAGCTATATCAAAAAGGTAGGTTTTAGCCCTATTCTTAAAAACAGAGATCGAGTCTGACTCCCGAATCCAGATTGGCAGCTGGTTCCACAGGAGAGGAGCTTGATAACTGAAGGCTCTGCCTCCCATTATACTTTTGGAGATTCTAGGTATTACAAGTAATCCTGCATTTTGGGAGCGTAGTGCTCTGTTAGGATAATACGGTAGTATCAGATCTTTTAAATAAAAAGGAGCCTGATTGTTTAGAGCTTTGTAAGTAAGAAGAAGGATTTTAAACTTAATTTAAACTCTATGGGAAGCCAATGAAGGGAGGCCAGAACCGGAGAGATATGATCTCTCTTTCTAGTACCTGTTAAAACTCTTGCTGCAGCATTTTGGATCATCTGAAGACTTTTTAAAGATGTTTTAGGACAGCCTGATAATAAAGAATTACAATAATCTAATCTCAAGTTAACAAAAGCGTGGATCAGTTTCTCAGCATCACTCTAAGACAAGATGCTCCTAATCTTGGCAATATTACGCAAATGATAGAAGGCAGTCTTAGAAACAAATTTAATATGTGTCATAACCTGGCTCTCACGAGCCAGAAAGGAGATGCGAGGGCGACCAGTGAGTTAGTGTAATTTATTAACATAAATACACAACGTACAAAAGACAAAGTAAAGAGCCGCGTGGGGCTGAAACACACACACTACACTAGATAACGAACAGCAAAGTAAAGAGCCACGTGGGGCTAAAATACACACAGAACTAAAGATAACATACAACCCAGGGAGAAAGGCTAGAGAGGCGGCGAGGGAAAAAACACTCGCCGAGTCGCAGCACTTACTTTGGGGGAAGCGCCGAGGTAACGGCGAACTGCAGCTAGACGGAGGAGCTAACAGTCGTGGAAACACAAGGCACGTCTTTCCATAGCGAGGTCGCAGCGACGAGTACCTCTCGGCTGCTCGCTTAAGTGGGGGAGATGATTGATGATGGGAGACAGCTGTCCCAGCGCAGCTGAACTAGACAGCTGGCAATCAGCTGGGCGCTGTCAAAGAACGGGCCTTGGAAGACCCGGCACGGACTACCACGGAGCAGGAGCGAAACTGGACAACCTGAACGCAGAGAAAGATAGCGTTCAGGTCGTGACAGTGCTCCTCCCCCGAGCCGCGCCTCCTGGAGCAGGCTAACCCCCCCCCCCCCCCCCCGCCCTGAGGGAAGACCAGGGAGGGCGGTGGGGGCCAGATCTGGGAAAAAGGGAGGGACCAGGAAAAGGAGGCAGGGAAGAGAAAAAAACCTAGGTACAGTACAGGATCGGATACCATAATAATAATTTCAAAAACAGGGGAAAAAAACCCAATCACCCCCCCTCTGCAGAGGCCAGACGGTCCATGCAGGAGACCACAGGAGGTGGGGAGAACAAACTGCAGAATTATAGCGACATAGTCATGGAAAAAAAAAAAGGTTCACAATAACTTAGGGCGAGGACAATGCAAAACCCATGTCCCGACAATCAAAAAAAACTACAAAACTCAGTGAACATAAAGTTGCAGAAGACTACACATGTAACCCCGGCCAAAAACAGAATGTACAAAGGAACAATCCGGGCACAAGACCTAAAAACAAAGCCTGAGGCCGCTAACTGGCATAAAGATAAAAAAAATAAATAAAAAAAAAATCAACTCCTCAAACACGAATTAGCACAACATAGAAAATCAAACAGTCTGGAGGAGGATATAAATGCAGATGAATAAAAACTACTCTGAATAAGGCCAGGCAATGTGAGGCAAAAGCTACTTAAAGGACAAATTGGAATAAAAATACATACAGGGATCGTAAGACACAGAAAATAGTCTAAGGAAAATTCTTGGTTGAATGACACCACAATAAGGATTCTAGCACAGAAAGTTCCTCGGTGTCCTGAATGAAATTAAATAATGAAAGGCAAACAAAACACAAGACTATGAACAGTCAGTCAACCTTTCAGGAACGACAGCAGGTGGAGCAGGCGACGACAGCTTGTCCAGCGGGCGGCCCAAACTCCACCAAGCCAGGAACCACAACACCAGTTCGGGTGGCCTACCCGAGTCCCAGGCCAGGAGACACAGTTCCTCCGGAGGCCGACCCAGATCACCGAACCAGCCAGATGGCTCCCCAGGCGGTCGTCCCGTGACCTCAGACCACGGAGAGCTGAGGGAGAAGTCTTGGTGCAGCTTCCTCCCTGAGGGAAACGGCGGGAGGAAACTGACCCAGGTGAGAAAAACCCCAACAGTAGTAGGGGGAGAGGAGATGGAGGCAAGGGGCAAAGTCAGCCTGACATCTAATGATAACAAGGGGAGGGGGAAACTGGCCCGGGTGAGAGGAACCCCAACACCGGCAGGAGGAGAGATGATGGAGGCAAGGGACGAAGTCAGCCTGATGTCAGGCGAACACAATCCTCCAGCTCCCTCGCTGACCTTTACCCGGACCGGCGCAGCACCCCCGGTGGACCCCGATCGGGCCGGCGAAACACTCCCGGTGGACCCCGATCGGGCCGGCGGAACATTCCCGGTGGACCCCAGCTGGACCGGCGGAACACTCCCGGTGGACCCCAGCTGGGCCAGAACAGCACCCCCGGTGGACCCCGATCGGGCCGGCGAAACGCTCCCGGTGGACCCCGATCGGGCCGGCGAAACACTCCCGGTGGACCCCGACTGGGCCGGAACAGAACCCCCGGTGGACCCCGATCGGGCCGGAACAGAACCCCCGGTGGACCCCGACTGGGTCGGAACAGCACTCCCGGTGGACCCCAGCTGGACCGGAACAGCACTCCCGGGCGCAGCATCTGAGGCGAACACCGTGCAGAGAACCGGAACCTCCGAGGTGGCACCCAGAGCAGGTTCGTCTCCGGTGACCCTGGGGAGAGGCTCAGAGGGACAAAAGGAACCGGGATCAGGATCACCGGTAGCAGCAGAGCCCGGCGAGACAGGCTCGAGCGCAGCAGACGGCTGCACCCGGCCCGCCCCCCCGAGAGACAGGCAATAATGCTCCAGAGAATGAATAAAAGAGGGAAAATAGAGCACTCGCCTGATCTCGGGTTCTACCGCCATCCAGGACTTCGATGCTCCGGGTACAGCGTGCAGGACTCCGTCCTCCGGCTCCAACTCGACTGCGAATGGCTCCGCAGCCGGCATGATGGTTTCCACAGTCAAACGACCTCCAAGCGCCGAAGACCGCGTCGACAGCCCGCCTGGCGTGGAGGCAGGAGATCTGGACTCTGCTGGGCCGAACCATTCCTCCGTGGAGACCCGGGGACGCTTAATCGTCGGCGCTGGCTCCAACAGGCAGTTCGACCTTCTCCTCTGCCCATGACGTGGCTGCGGGGCTGGGGCAAAACCTTCCAGGGCCGCAGGCCGCCTCCTCCTCGCGCGGCGGTGTACACCTGGCACCGGGGCACACTCAGGGGGAAGAGACACAGAGGACGCAGGTTCATATTCAACTTTTGCAGCGGGAGGAGAGAGCTCAGGGGACTGTGAACCCTGAACTCCTCCCCCAGGAATCAAACAAGGCAATTCACTCATAATGGGAGGAGAATGAAAGGACACTTGCCTGATTCCCGGAGGGCCGGTGGAATCCACTACAAGGGACTTGAGTCTTTCCTCTCCCAGCCGGATAGAAGTGGAGGACCCCCCGGACAGACGAGGTGGTGCTACTCGTACCGGATCGGGACCGGGAACACCTGGAGATGAAGTTGCGCCATTCCCAGCAGCTGGAGTGAATGACGAAGAGGGGGGAGAAACAGCTGAGGAGAGCCGGGGGCCCAAAGCTGACGGGACAGCGGGGAGAGCGGGCCCAGGAGCGGGAGCAGCTGATTCGCTTCTTCGGCAAGACACGGGAGCTACAGCAGGCGGAGAGGCGGAATTCATGTGGTTTCCTGGAGCGGGATCCGGACGGGGCTCTCGCTGAGATGAGCGGGGAATTTGGGAGCGACGTCTTCTGAATGTGAGATCGGGGAAACGCCGCTCCTGTGCGGAGACCGAAGCCAACAGGTCAGCGTATTCCGGATAATCATTCAGCTCTGGGTTCTTCTCGACCAGCCTGACCGCCGCAATCACGTTCTTCATGGCTACGGGGGGAACGGCGGCGGAACAAGCGGCTGCCACTCGGTCCGCAATGCGAATCGCTGTCACTCTCATCTTCTCCGGGGGAATCCCAGTTGACGTCTCTCTATCTTGGGGATCACCCCTGGGTGAGGCGAACTTCTGGACTGGATCGGCGGCAGGAGCGGGATTCCGAAGCGAAGAGCGATGGTGTCCTGTCTTCGGCTTCCTGCCGGGGTTCTCCTCCAGCCTACGGAGTCTCTCCCAGGCCACAGAGATGTCTGCCCTCCTTGCCTTAACCTCGGGGAGAAGGAAGTAGCGAGGAAAGTTGTTAATCATACTCTCGGCGAGCTCCAATCACCAGCGTATCTCGCTGGGAGAATCGTAGAGGTCCATGGTGAACAGCGTTCCGTCCACAAGGTCGAGAGCCTCCGAGAGATCGTGGCCTGGGTGCCGCATGCGTCTCCTGGAGGGAGACATGATACAGGCCTGCCTGCACCCAGAGGAAGGAAAAAACGTCGAGTCCCACAGCAAACTCACGGTCGCGGACGTCTCAGTCTGGCTGCGACCTACTGTCATAACCTGGCTCTCACGAGCCAGAAAGGAGATGCAAGGGCGACCAGTGAGTTAGCGTAATTTATTAACATAAACACACAACGTACAAAAGACAAAGTAAAGAGCCGCGTGGGGCTGAAACACACACACTACACTAGATAACGAACAGCAAAGTAAAGAGCCACGTGGGGCTAAAATACACACAGAACTAAAGATAACATACAACCCAGGGAGAAAGGCTAGAGAGGCGGCGAGGGAAAAAACACTTGCCGAGTCGCAGCACTTACTTTGGGGGAAGCGCCGAGGTAACGGCGAACTGCAGCTAGACGGAGGAGCTAACAGTCGTGGAAACACAAGGCACGTCTTTCCATAGCGAGGTCGCAGCGACGAGTAACTCTCGGCTGCTCGCTTAAGTGGGGGAGATGATTGATGATGGAAGATAGCTGTCCCAGCACAGCTGAACTAGACAGCTGGCAATCAGCTGGGCGCTGTCAAAGAACGGGCCTTGGAAGACCCGGCACGGACTACCACGGAGCAGGAGCGAAACTGGACAACCTGAACGCAGAGAAAGATAGCGTTCAGGTCGTGACAATATGTGAAGGACAGATCTTGATCAAAAATAATTCCAAGGTTCCTCACAAAGCTATTAAGAGAAAGAGTAACCACATCCAAACTGAAAGTTTGATTTGGAAAGGCATTTCTAAGGTTTTTTGGACCAACAAGAATGACTTCAGTCTTATCTGAATTTAATAGCAGGAAATTACAAGTCATCCAAGCTTTGATTTCCTTAAGACAGGCTTCTAACTTGGCTAATTGATTACTATCATCTGGCTTCACTGACAGGTATAATTGTGTATCATCTGCATAACAATGAAAATGTATAAAGTGCTTTCTAATAATGTTGCCTAACAGAAGCATATATAAACTAAAAAGAGTAGGGCCTAGCACAGATCCCTGTGGAACTCCATGTCTAAGCTTTGAGTTGAAAGAAAACTCATTATTGACATGAACAAACTGGAACCTATCAGATAAATAAGATCTAAACCACTGCAACGAAATTCCATTAAGTCCAACATAGTGTTCTAATCTATCAAGTAGAATATTATGATCGATAGTATCAAAAGCTGCACTAAGGTCTAAAAGGACAAGTACAGAAACCAGTCCATTATCAGATGTGATGAGGAGGTCGTTAGTGACCTTCGCTAAGGCTGTTTCAGTACTATGATGGATTCTAAACCCAGATTGAAACTCTTCAAGTAAACCATTTCCTTGCAGGTGGTCAAATAATTGCGTAGCAACAACTCTTTCTAAGATTTTTGAAATGAAAGGGAGATTAGAGATTGGTCTATAGTTAGCTAAAGCTCCTGGATCTAGCGTTGGCTTTTTGAGTAAGGGTTTAATTACAGCCATTTTAAAAGCCTGCAGTACATGGCCTAAAGTTAATGAAGAATTGATTATATGAAGAATAAAGCTACCAATAAGTGGGAAGACTTCTTTAAATAACCTGGTAGAAATAGGGTCTAAAAGACAAGTTGAAGGTTTGGATGAGGAAACTATTTTGTCTAACTCAGAAAGGTCGATTGGAGTAAACTCATCAAGACAGACATCAATTGAAGGAGTTGTAATAGTTACTGTATTTAAGTTAACTGTGGGAAGAATCTGATTGATTTTATCTCTGATGGATGAAATTTTATTATTGAAAAAGTTCATAAAGTCCTGACTAGTAAGCTCTAAGGGAACGCTAGGATTGACAGAGTCCTGACTCTTTGTCAACCTGGCTACAGTGCTGAAAAGAAACCTGGGATTATTCTTGTTCTCTTCTATTAATGCAGAATAATAACTCATTCTAGCTTTTCTAAGAGATTTTTTATAAATTAAAAGATGATTTCTCCAAGCTAAATAGATTTCATCTAAATAAGTGGAGTGCCATTTTCTTTCTAATTGACGAGTCTTCTGTTTTAAACTACGAGTTTCTGTGTTGAACCAAGGAGTTAGAAATCTCTGATTAGACTTTTTCTTTTTTAAGGGGGCCAACAATTCTAGAGTCTGATGCAGAAAAGCTGTAACACTATCCACCATGTTATCAATTACAGAAGGAGCAAGCTGTCTATAGCTTATTTCCGTTGTGTTGACACATGGCATAGAGGAAACAATCTGCATAAATTTGGTAACAGCATCATCTGAGAGGCATCTATTGTAATAATATTTTTCTTTAGGAGCCAAATAGTCAGAAATAGTAAAATCAAAGGTTAACAGACAATGGTCTGACAGTACAGGGTTATGAGGAGACACTACAAGATTTTCTATTTCTATGCCATATGTCAGAACAAGGTCCAACGTATGGTGGAGATAATGAGTAGAATTTCCTACTTTCTGAGAAAACCCAATCGAGTCTAATATTGAATTAAATGCCACATTAAGGCAGTCACTATCTACATCTACATGTATATTAAAGTCCCCTACTATAATTATTCTATCTGATTTCAGCACTAAATCAGCTAAGAAATCAGCAAATTCGGATAAAAATTCTGAGTAGGTTGATGGAGGACGATAAACTATGGCAAATAAAATTGGGTTTAACCTAAAATTGCTAAAGTGCCCAATACTGAGGACCAGGCCCTCAAAGGAATTATAACATGTTTTTTGCTTTGCATTAATTAATAGTTTGGAATGGTAAATTGTTGCTACTCCTCCTCCATGACCAGAACTTCTGGGATTTTGACAGTTTAAATAACCAGAGGGAGTTGATTCATTTAAACCAACATAATCCTCTTGCCCTAACCAAGTCTCTGTAAGGGATATTAAATCAATCTGATGATCAATTAACAGATCATGGACTAAGAGAGACTTGGGAGTTAGAGACCTAATATTTAATAAACCACATTTAATTTTTAAATTATGAGGAGGAACAGAGGCCAAATCATTCAATTTAAAGGTTTTGTGTTTAATTTGACTTTTACCAATTTTTTGCTTAATCACTTTGGGATGCTTATATATTATATTTTTATTTACTTTGGAGGGAGCAGACAGTGATTCTCTGATGGGGAAGACAGGGGCTAAGTTGAGGGGTGGCGGATGAAGAGGAGCTGCAGAGAGGCGTGTAAGACTGCAACTCTGCTTCCTGGTCCCAACTCTGAGTAGTCAAGGTTTTGGAAATTTGGATAAAAAAGATGCCAAATTGTTAGACTAGAAAAGCACTCGGAGAGCGCAGACCTCCGCCAAGCGCCACAGTTCCCCCGGTGATCCGGATCACCACCAAAATCTAATCATCTGTAGGATACCCCATTTCTGACAATGTCTGAAAATTTCATGAAAATCCGTCCATAACTTTTTGAGTTATCTTGCTAACAAACAAACAGACAGACAAACCAACGCTGATGAAAACATAACCTCCTTGGCGGAGGTAATAAATGAGATGCACCATCCAAAGTGGGATGGATGCTGTCTCGTCTCATAAGACCAGATTTTCTCCAAAATGAGCTCCAGTTGTCAATGTAGCCCACGTTGTTTGCAGGACACCACACAGACAGCCAGCGGTTCAAGGATGATGAGCGGCTAAACATGTTATCACTGGTCAGATTGGGGAGGGGCCCAGAGAATACTACAGAGTCCGACATTGTTTTGGCAAAGTCACACACCGATTCTACATTAAGTTTTGTGACTTCCGACTGCCGGAGACGGATGTCATTAATGCCAGCGTGAATAACAATTGTGGAGTATTTACAGTTACTTTTAGCCAGCATTTTCAAATTTGACTCGAAGTCGCCTGCTCTGGCCCCAGGAATGCATTTGACTATGGCCGCTGGAGTCTCTAGGTTCACGTTTCTGACTACAGAGTCACCAATAATCAGAGTTTTTTCCTCAGCGGGTGTGTCACTGAGTGGGGAAAAACGATTAGAAACGTGAACAGGTTGGAGGTGTACCGGGGCTTTGCGACTAGGCTTCCTTCTCACAGTCACCCACCCAGTCTCCTCGCAGCTGAGGAGAGCCGGAGGACCGCTAACGGGGCCTATGCTAGCTAGCTCCGCTGCAGCTAGGGGAGGTCTGTCGAGAGTAACTGGCACAGACGGTGCTTCAATGCAGCAGAGCCGGGATTCCAAATCAGACAACCTCGCCTCGAGCGCCTCAAAAAGACAACATTTATTACATTTACCGTTATCACTAAAAGAGTCAGAGGTGTAGCTAAACATCTGACAGAGAGAGCACACCAGAGGAGGAGAGGAAGGAGAGCTAGTAGCCATAGCTAGTGGCTAACCCAAAGCTCAGGAGAGTGAGGAGAGCAAACCACACGGACAGACAGCAAAACAGGAAGTGACGATACGTTACCACAAGTGACGTTCCAAGGGCAGAGGTCAAGGTCAAGACAAACATGTGTCGGAGCAGACATGACAACAGACACATTATAAAGTATGCTGATGATTCAGTCATTGTCAGTCTCCTCCAGGATGGTGAGAGTGGCCACGGCCCAGTAGTTGATGATTTTGTTCACTGGTGTGAGGATTCCTACCTGCAGCTGAATACGACAAAAACTAAAGATATGATTATTGACTTTAGGAGGAAAACTCCCAGGCACAAAGTCACCGTACTAAAAGGCCAGACCACTGAATGTGTACAATCCTACAAATATCTTGGGACGATTATTGATAGCAATTTAAACTTTGAAGAGAACTGTGAAAGGGTGAGCAAAATGGGTCAGCAACATTTGCATTGTTTGAGGAAACTTGCACGCTTCCAAACTGACCGAACCATAATGACAATGTTTTATCGGGCTTTTATTGAATCTGTTTTATCCTTTTCTTTAGTGTCATGGTTTGGTCAGATAAAACCGAAACAGAGGAAATCCTTGGATCAGGTAGTCAGATGGTCCAGTCGTTTGCTTGGTGGGTCACAGCTGAGCCTGACATCCTTGTACACCAGACAGGTACAGAGGATTGCTACCTCCATTTTAAATGATGACTCCCACCCTTTACACTGCCACTTTCAGCTTCTTCCCTCAAGACGGAGGTTTGCTGTCCCAAAAAGTAAAACCCAGCGCTACAAAAACAGCTTTGTTCCTGCTGCTGTCAGAGAGTTGAACAAGTTGTAGCAATATATTGCACATAATTTAGTTACCTATTTATTAAATCCATTTTATATTTACTTATTTTTGTAGGATTTTTATTGGGTTCTAAATCTTTTATTGGGTTCTAGACCTTTCAGTTTTTAACCTCTTTGACTAGTCTTTAACTTTTTAATATGACCCTTCTCTCTTATCTCTGGTTTTTCTCCCATCTCTTTGTCTTTATATCCTGATTTATGGAGCCTTGAGTATGTTTATCATGTTTATAGTCAGCTTCATGTGTGCCTGTGTTTGTGTTTATGTTGAATGTAATTGTGGTTTGTAAATATGGATGTCACCAGACTGCAAAACAAATCTACCTACGGGTACAAATAAAGTAACCTGAATCTGAACCTGAAATCATCATTTTAAATTGCTTTTTGTATTTACTTGGGTTATCTTTGTCTAATATTAAAATTTGTTTGACGAGCTGAAACATTTTGTCACAAGGCTGAGCCCGGTGTATCACTGTGCTCAGGCTCTTAATTTATGTTTGAGTATTTCATGTATTTTTCCTGTGTTGTGTGGTTATTTTCCTGTGTGTTGGTTTAAGATGTGTTCAAAGTGGTCAGTTGTTCTGTTATTTAGTCATGTCCTTATTATTATTATTATTATTATTATTCTGTCAGTTTCTGTAGCTTCGTGTTTATATTTTGTTTCTTTGTGACACGAGTTCTCCACCTCATCTTCCAGACACTGCCACTTGGTCTTCATCTCGCATTGGCTGCTTATTCTGTTTCAGTTCACTAGTCGTCACAGCTGTAAGCTGTCTAGTAATTAGGTCAACCTGCCTGCTCATGTGACCCACACCTGCTATCGTTTGTGATCATTTGTTTCTGGCTATTTAAGGATTGTTATTTCTCTCCCTCTTTGCTGGAGTCTAAATGATTCTCTCATGTCAGAACTGTATCCCCATTCTGATGTACATCCTGCCTACTCTTTTGCTGCATCTGTCTGTAAGTTTGCTTTGTGCACCATTTGGGTTTTTGTGTTTGTGCACTGCTTGGACTTTTGTGTTCTTTCAATAAATATCACAAACTACAGTTCAGCGTTTGGGTCTCTCCTGTCTGCCCCGAGGGGCAATTCGTGACAGTAGACTCCAGCCAAGTAGGAGACCCAGCTGCTGTAGTTTGTGGGTTTTTTGTTTTACTCACCTGTTTTTCAGGAGCTGTCGATATGTCATCAGATGGTTGCAGTTACCCGATGAGTCTGGGGTGGGAGTGCTGCAGAACACTCATGGAGGTGGACAGACTCATCTCCACAGCTCACATCGCTCCTACCCCAAAAGATGCACTGTGGTACCTGGGTCTCACGGAGGCAGCTGCTCGCCGGTGCCCTCAGCTCAAGGAGCATGCTGAGGGGGTGGACAGGATTTCTCTTGTTGCAGCTCTGCAACGTGAGAACAGTGAGATGGTGTGGAATTCCACAAGAAGGCCTGGGCCCGCGCCGAAGCAGAGGCGTTCCCGAGCCTCTGTATTATCGGCTCCTCAACAGTCTCCGGCACCTGCTCCTGCTCCCGCTCCACCTATTCCAGGATGCTGCTGTCAAGGGAAATCCCGCGGGAAGAACACCTCCACCTCTCAGTCAGCAGTTTCTCCCATGCCAAGCCAGACAATCCCCGCAGCAGTTTCTCCTTCTCGCTTGCTTTCGCTGGCTGTCCTGTCAGCCTCCTCCTCCTCCTTTGCCGCTGCAACTCCTGTCTCCTCGACGTATCCCCCCACTGCTGAGGGTCGGGCTGTTTCCTCCCAAGCTCCATCCATCCCCATGTCTGCAGGAACGGCTCCTCCACTTTCCTCTGAGGGGCTCACAACCACTGAAGTCACAAAGAGGGCTGATTCCCAATCAGCTGCAGCAGAAGACGTCGCACCCTGGGAACTCAGGCAAGTGTTTTTTTACTCTCACCCACCTAAACATGAATTATCTTGCCTGATTCCCGATGGTGAGGCGCAGACTAGGCAGTCCTTTGAGTTCTCACCGCCGGCTGCAGCTATAGACTGTTCACCTGCTCCTCTCTGTGTCTCCTCCTTTCCCCCTTGAGTGTCTGCCAGCCCCAGGATTGAGCCACCAGTCGATGGAGGAGCATGGGGTCCTGGAGGACCTGGTACCAGCCCCGCAGCCATGGTCCAGACGGAGGGAGAGCGCTGCCAGCAATCCGGAGCCTGCGCCGACGACTTAGCGTCCCCGGGCTTCAGCTGAGCAGAATCCAGCACCATGAGGAAACCAAACCCCTGTATCCATGCTGGATGAGCCACCTGCATAGGTCGCTTTGCTGAGGTGTCCCGGGACTGCACCTACCACTATGCCTGCTGCAGGGGCCACTGCAGCAGAGTTGAAGTTGGATCTCCAGAGGACTGGACCCAAGATGTCGTCGCCTGGATCAATGGAGTCCTGGATGGTGGTGGCACTTGAGCTCAGGCAAGTGCTCTTCTTTGTTTTCTCTGTCTCTGTTTTGGAGAGATCTTGCCTGGTTCTTGGTGGGGAGAGTCAAGTGCAGTCGTCAGCTACACCTGAGCTCACCTCGCCGGGCTCCACTGCCTCCGGTGACCCTGACCCTGTGTCTCTGTCCCTCTTGTATGAGCCTTTCCCCAGGGTCACCGAGGTTCATCCAGCATCGCCACAGGTCTCCGCGGGTTCAATCTTGCCGCCTGAGGTCTTTGTGGGTCCAGCTGCTCCTGCCAAGGTCATCACGGGTGTTCCGTCCCAGCCCAGGGCCTCCGTGGATGCTGCGCTCCCTTCAGCTGAGGTCATTGCAGGTGCTCCTTCCCAACCCAAGACCTCCGTGGATGCTGCTCCCCCTCTAGTTGAGGTCTTCGCAGGTGCTCCGTCCCAGCCCGGGGCCTCCGTGGGTGCTGCTCCCCCTCTGGCTGAGGTCTTCGCGGGTGCTCTGTCCCAACCCAGGACCTCTGTGGATGCTGCTCTCCCTCCAGTTGAGGTCTTCGCAGGTGCTTTGTCCCAGCCCGGGGCCTCCGAGGGTGCTGCTTCCCCATCAGTTGAGGTCATCGTGGGTGCTCTGTCCCAGCCCGGGACCTCCATGGGTGCAGCTCTTCCTCAGTCCAGGTCTCCATGGGTGCTGTGTCGTAGTTGGGGACCGTCGTGGGTGTTGCACCCCAGCCTGAAACCAACGTGGGTGCTGCGCTCCAGTGTGGGTCCACTGTGGGCGTTACGCTGCAGCCCGGGGGCCACGGTGGATGCAGCTCTGGCCCAGTCTGGGTCCACTGTGGGTGCAGCCTCGCTCCAGCCTGGAGTCAAGGTGGGTGCTGTTGTGCTCCAGCCTGGGGCCACCGCGGGTTCTGTGATGTCCCAGTCCAGGACCAATGAGGATGCTGTAGAGCAGTTCCAAAGCGTTGTGGTCCCTTCTCCTCTGCCAGATGCCGTCGTGGCCCCCTCTCTTCTGCCAGATGTCATTGTCGTTCCCTCTACTCTGCCCGAGGTTGTCGTCATCCCCTCTCCTTTGCCCGGGTCCATCGTGGTTCCCTGTCCTCCATCTGATGCTGCCATGGATTCTCCTGTTCCTCTGTCCATTTCATCGCTGGTCTTCCCCGTGGGGCAGCCGCCCCCTGGGCCACCCTTTCTGTTTAGGTGGCTAAAGAACTCTGGCAGACCACCTGACAGACTGTGCCGATGGGTTGGGTGGCCCACGTTCTCCGGTAGGCCACCCGACTCGTTCCACCACGCAATCTGCCAGGTCTGGGACTTAAGCCGGCCACCTGAACTGTCCAGCCCTCTGGTCCAGGGGGCCTAAGTGCCTGGGTTTTGTGTCAGTGTGGGTCCTGAGCGGGGGGTTTTTTTGGTCCCTCCTAGCCTGGTTCCCCCACTGCCCTCCCAGGTTGGATCACTGTATTTCTCCTGTTGGGGGGAGGGGGGTCTTTTTCTTTGGTGTTACCTTGGAGTGTCTGGAATCCACCCCTTAAGGAGGGGCTCTGTCATGAGGCTGAGCACTGTGTGTCATGTCCTTATTATTATTATTATTATTATTCTGTCAGTTTCTGTAGCTTAGGTTCAAGTTCAGGTTCAGGTTCAGATTACTTTATTAGTACCCGTAGGTAGATTTGTTTTGCAGTCAGGTGACTTCCATATTTACAAACCACAATTACATTCAACATGAACACAAACACAGGCACTCATGAAGCTGATTATAAACACGATAAAAGTACTCAAAGGCTCTACCAATCAGGACATGGGACAAAGAGATAAGAGAAAAAACAAAGAGATAAGAGAGAAGGGTCATATTAAAAAGTTAAAAACTAGTCAAAGACATTAAAAACTCAAAAAAGTCTAAAACCCAATAAAATTTAGAACCCAAATAATAAACCTACAAAAATAATTAAATATAAAATAAAAATTAATGAATAGATAACTGAATTATGTGCAATATATTGCTACATCTTGTTCAACTCTTTGACAGCAGCAGGAACAAAGCTGTTTTTGTAGCGCTGGGTTTTACTTTTTGGGATAACAAACCTCCGTCTGGAGGGAAGAATCTGAAAGTGGCAGTGCAAAAGGTGGGAGTCATCATTTAAAATGGAGGTAGCAATCCTCTGTACCTGTCTGGTGTACAGGGATGTCAGGCTCAGCTGTGACTCACCAAGCAAACGACTGGACCATCTAACTACCTGATCCAAGGATTTCCTCTGTTTCAGTTTTATCTGACCAAACCATGACACGAAAGAAAAGGATAAAACAGATTCAATAAAAGCCCGATAAAACATTGTCATTATGGTTCGGTCAGTTTGGAAGTGTGCAAGTTTCCTTAAACAACGCAAATGTTGCTGACCCTTTTTGCACACCCTTTCACAGTTCTCTTCAAAGTTTAAATTACTATCAATAATCGTCCCAAGATATCTATAAGATTGTACACATTCAGTGGTCTGGCCTTTTAGTACAGTGACTTCATGCCTGGGGGTTTTCGTCCTAAAGTCAATAATCATATCTTTAGTTTTTGTTGTATTCAGCTGCAGGTAGGAATCCTCACACCAGTGAACAAAATCATCAACTACTGGGCAGTGGCCTTAGTGTTTATATTTTGTTTCTTTGTGACACGAGTTCTCTACCTCCTCTTCCAGACACTCCCACTTGGTCTTCATCCCGCATTGGCTGCTTATTCTGTTTCAGTTCACTAGTAGTCACGGCTGTGAGCATACCTGCCAACTTTTCAAACCTGCGGCCCCTAATGCTAATGCTAATGCTAATAATGCTAATGCTAATGCTAATAATAATAATAATGCTAATATTTGCCAAACAAATATTAGCATTAAATCTAGTTAAATGTAGCTCACAACCTCATATTTCTTCAACTTTCAAACCTGAAAAGCCTAGTAGCTAGCCGGGGTCCAGGGGCTGCAGGCTCCGGTAGGTCCAGGACAAAGTCTTGGTGGGGGATTCAGGGGGGCGAAGCCCCCCGACGGCAAACAAATATTAGCATTAAATCAAGTTAGAATGTAGCTAACAACCTCATATTTCTTCAACTTTCAAACCTGAAAAGCCTAGTAGCTAGCCGGGGTCCAGGGGCTGCAGTGTCAAACAAATATTAGCATTAAATCAAGTTAAAATGTGGCTAACAACCTCATATTTCTTCAACAATCATGTTTCTATTTTCCTTAAATTGTCAATGCAGATATGCTGATGGAAAAGATCAAGGACAAACTCTATGGTAACTCTCAAGCATTGTTGTTTTCCATGGTGCACCCCTTAGCTTTCTTCAGTTGGTCTTCTGAATGGAACATATTGTGGCACTTGTTACCCGAAGCTGTCATCATCATTTTCCTGGTCATGAGGTTGCCCAGAACTTTAATTGACAGACTGGACCTGAACTCAGTTTTGTTCTTGTTCACATGGCTGAATATGCGCTCACCGTCCGCAGTAATAATTCCTGGAAATGCTTTGGAGTATTCCTCACGAAAAGACTTGCCATGTGTGTGGTTATGGATTATCATAGTCTAGGGATGTGATTTGGGGTTGGGGAAATTGGCAAAGCCCCCCGAAGCTCCTGGGTTTTTATGATTTTTAAGTACCAGAACTGTGCTTAAATGACATAAAACAAACAGCTGAATGCCACTTATTACTGTATAATATTGACTTATGTTCCAAGAAGATAAAATCTCTGAACTTAGTTCAGAGATTTTTTAATCTCTTCCATTTCCTCCTTCTTTGGTGGCATTTTTACTGACCTGTTGATAGTAAAACAATCTCTGCTGGTGTCGCCGATATCCGATCCGACCGACCTCGAATCCAGCTGGACCTCAGCTAGCCCCCTCCGCTGCTAGTCCCGCTGCTTACCACCGCTTCAATTGAGCTCCTGTCCAACCGGGGTACCGGCAGCTCCTCCACCGAGTCCCGCCGCCCACCGCTGCTGTAGTTGAGCTCCGATCCGGCTCCCGTCCAACTGTTGCCTCGGTTGGTTCCTCCGGCGAGCCCCAATCACCGGGGACGGAGTCGCTTCTTTGTATCAGTGTTAGGTGCTATGACTAGCTATGGCATTAGCTATAGTGATAGCGTTAGCTTAGGAAACGCTTCATGTAAATTTAGATACGATTCCTAGCGATCTCGTGTTTGGAATTGCTTTCGTGGTTTTTTTACGATTTAAAATTTTTGACTGAATTTTTAGTGAAAAACCGTAATTTTGATTAATAAAGCCGTAACCTGGAATGGGGTCTTGAAAACCGTAACCATTATGGCAAAACCGGAGTAGTTGGCAGGTATGTGTGAGCTGTCTAGTAATTAGGTCAACCTGCCCACTCATGTGACCCACACCTGCTATCATTTGTGAGCATTTGTTTCTGGCTATTTAAGGACTGTTATTTCTTTCCCTCTTTGCTGGAGTCTAAATGATTCTCTCACATCAGAACCTTATCCCCGTTCTGATGTACATCCTGCCTACTCTTTTGCCACATCTGTCTGTAAGTTTGCTTTGTGCACCGTTTGGATTTTTGTGTTTGTGCACTATTTGGACTTCTGTGTTCTTTCAATAAATATCACAAACTACAGTTCAGCGTTTGGGTCTCTTCTCGCTGCCCCGAGGGGCAATTCATGACACATTTAACCCCTTAATGCCTGAATTTATTTCCAATTATGAAAAAAAAAAATTCACTTGTGTTTTTGCTTTCAAGTAGATGCTAAATTAAGTTGAGAAAGTTAATTTGACTATAGCACATAAAATAGATATAATTTTAGGTATGATTCAAATTAGCAAAAACAGGCATCTATGGTAAAAAAAAAAAATGGTAAAAAAAAGCACCTGTTCCCATCTCAAGTATGAAGAATCTTTTATTTATGCAACAAAGTTATTTTCAGTATTTTCAACTCTCATGACTGCCAAACTATAACCCTAACCCTAACCCTAACCCTAACCCTAACCCTAACCCTAACCCTAGCAATCAGGAAATGGATGGTGCTCCGTCTCTAACCGTTCCTACGAGAAACTAATGCTTGCAAAAGGTTCCTAGGTATGTGTTGGAAGTGCTCCAACCGGAAGTGGAGGAATACAAACGGTATTTTGGTTGCATTTGGAGCGGAAGTGGTTTGATGCGAATTTGCGACAACAGGTGCCAAGGGGTTAAATGTGACAAATGTGCAAAAATGTAAGAAATCAGGAAGGGGCAAATACTTTTTCACAGCACTGTCCATAAGCCTCAGCAAATTTATAGCATTAAACATAAGCTAGACACATTTCTTCTGGTGTAACAGCACTTTACAGAACAACTCACATGCACACCCACAGGCATGACCAGACAGAAAGTGCTGACATTCAACATGTGGTGTAATAAACTTCTTCTCCAAGAGCTGATTTCATTGTTGAAGACTAATTAATATCACTTGTTTTTAAGTCCCTGAGTCCTTGAGCTAATCTAACTTGTCATAACAAGGATCCTTGAAATACAGCTTAAAAACACTTTACTTGACCAGTGGTTTAATTGTATAGAATTACTGACATTGAAGAAAGGTCATTTTGGTCTGTACTTTGCATTAATCGCACAGCTGTATTTATGATGGCAGTGTGCTCAACAGTCAGTGTGGGAGATAAAATTTTATAATGTTAATGCTATTATCAGGACAGTTGTAAACTTGAACAGAGGAAATACAAAGGAATTTATATACCCTACACTACAGCATGTCTCTTTTTTTTGTTATCACAATTTTAACTACATGATAATAACTACATGAAGTAAGATGATGGAAAAAGAAACCTTTAATGTGAGATACTGTAGTTATGTAATGGTGTTAGTAAAAGCACGGGTATGCTCTTGGTGACACAATGCTGTACTCTAGAGCGGGAGGTTGTGAGTTTGATTTACCATTTGATGCTTCTGGTTGAGTCATGTTTGGTGGAGAAAAGGCACTGCATATCACCCAAAAAACACTAATCCACCAGTGAAGTTTGGAAGTAGAAATAACACAATCTTGGCCTGTTTTTCATATTAAAGCAGTGGTAGACTTTATATAAAACAATGAATGGAGCCATGTACAGCCATGTCACACCAAATGCAAAGTGAATTTTTTGTGTGGCGCAATTACATGTTAAGTCAGTCTAAACATGTGAATACACATGAATTTGCTCATTCGCATCTCAGGGTGTTGGTAGCGATAGCTAATAAGCCTTGGGATTCTGTCATCACTAGAGTAAAAGTATCAACACTGCAGAGTTTGAAAATGAGACTGCTACTCAACTGGACAGATGGAGTGGGAGCTCTGTAGCTGAAACATGGTGTCAGGAGTTTACCACCCATGTACTCCTGCTACGGTTGTGCTCCTCTGACCTCTCCTGGTCTGTCAACACCAAGGCCCTGGTGAAGAAAGCCCAGCAGCGGCTGAACTTCCTCTATGTCCCAAGGAAGAACAACCTGGACCAGAAGCTGCTGTTGGCCTTCCACCACTGCTCAGCGGACAGTGTTGCCAGATCTCACGAGAGAAACAAGCAACCAGCTCTATGGAAACAACCCCAAAAAAAGCCCAACAGGCAACCTACCTGTTATGTATAGAAACAGGCTGGTACTAGTAAGATGGCGGCCGGGTTGGACGTGGGTGGACTTTCCGGTAGTGACGCCACCCAGGGTATAAAGGGTGTGGGTGGA
Source organism: Pholidichthys leucotaenia (assembly GCA_020510985.1). NCBI lineage: Eukaryota > Metazoa > Chordata > Actinopteri > Cichliformes > Pholidichthyidae > Pholidichthys > Pholidichthys leucotaenia. The sequence continues at coordinate 146,496,054 of CM035837.1, forward strand.
GGAGGCTCTGCCTCTTTCGTCGTGGAGCCACTTGAGATGCAGGCGAGTGCCGTAAGCCTTTTGTATATAGTTGTTTATTATCCCGAATAAACCCTGTTAACCAAGTTTAGTCTCACTCATCATTCCCAGCATTATGGACACACTACCTGCTATAGAAATCGAGTTGACATTATGTTTAGCAGCCGTCAAGTTCTATAGTTCACCGGTTACGCAAGCTGTGTCTCCATACCAAGAAGTTCAAAGTCTGTTAATTTTTTTGGAAAGTTATTGAGGTGGCAGTGGCACCATTTACTACTAAACCCATCCATTCTCCATTGACTTGCTGAGTGTTTTGGGTGTACTAATATGGCGGCCAGGTGCCTTCACTTCTGACGGCCAATGATGCGTCCAGTTTTTCTACAGAGATCAGTGGGGTGGGTGCGGTAACCAGGAAACGGGGGTGTGGATGGGTCCTGTAAACAAACTATCGAGCTTGTGTTTTGCTTTATTGTGGGGAGCTGGGAGAGCTGTCACACAGACAGCAAAGCAAGCCCAAATAGGCAACTACACGTTACAAAACAAGCCCAAAACTCCGCAACCCACGACTGATGAGATTTGCAAGCGACTTTAGAGAAAAACAAGCCCAAAGTCACTTATAATAAGCGGACTTGGCAACAATGAGTGGAGAGCGTGCTCACCTACTACTGTCCTAAGGGTGCTTTCACACCAGGATAGTTCGGGAGTCTCGGTTCGACTCGGCCGGGGATGGCGAGAATTTTCACACCTTCATTTAGTTTGGTTTGCATTCACACAATACTTCACTCAAGCAGACCAAACTGCTTGAACAATGTCACGCAGCTACAACAGCTGCCCGATTGTGGTGCCGTAGCCAAAGCCCGTACACCACTGACCAGGAAGAAAAAATCTCGGCGAAGAAGAGAAATCCGGCTCATTGACTGGCCAGGGCTGGTGTTATGCCGAGAATTGCTCACTTGCCAAGAATTGCATCCCATGCACCAAAACTATAAAATATAACACTACAGCCAGGCTTGTAACTATTTGTGCATTTTTAAAAGTACCCATTATACATTTTTAGAAGTAAAAATTGTTATTACCTCTTGTAAGTTATCTTTAAATTATGTTTATTCGATGATGGGATGCAATTCTCGGCAAGCCAGCAATTCTCAGCATAACACCATTCCCTTCAGTAAGGTGTTTATGCGCCTCAAACTAATAAAAATGAAACGCTCCGCTGTCTGTATAACCCCCCTCCCCCCCATGCTTGGCCATCATGTTGCTAAACATTTTAAAAACATTGTGGTGACCCAGCACACTGCGGACAGATACTATCTCACACTCTTCAGGGCTGTGGGAAACGGAGGACAATTTACATACGGACAGAGAGCCCCAGGGGGCAATCAGATTGGACTGTGATGTATGCATCTTCGGAGAGGACGTCCGGGCCGGGCGCTAGCTAATGTTATGCTAATGATGTGTATTGACTGATGTGTATTAGATGACAATCACTATGCTAATGTGCCATGCATTCTCTCTGTCTGTATAACGTGTATAAAAGAGCTTGTGACACATGCCTGAGCAACGCAGTAGCTCACCGAGCTACAAAGCACGTTTCAATATGTTGGAGGAAATAAAACCTTGTACCCATCCAGCTCATCACATCTTTCCTGATCTATTATCTCTACACTGGTGACCCTGGATGTGCATGGTGCGTCTCTCGACTATGCCATTTTCTCCACACTGGTGACCTGAAGAGAGAGAATGACCTTCTACTCCCTCTCACCGCGCTGTGGATTCCAGAGGACCAGAGAACGCCTGCATCCTCTTTATCCACACCAGAGTGCGCTCTCTGGAGCGGGCAGCACTGGGACCGACACGCACCGTGAACGGCGACACGAGCGAACTGAAGGAAACAGCCTGAACAGGGAAGATCATTGGCGCCATCTGCGTTGATTTCCACCAAGCTCCCCGACTCTGACTCACCTCCCGACAGCGGACTTTCTCCGCACAGCGCAGGATTATGAGGACAGTGCAACTTCCAGCTATGTGGTCACTGCGCCAGGCGCGCGCCACGCACCAGGGACAAACCGGCTCCAGACTTCGCCGCTGCACATGCCCGAGAAACACAGCCGATCGCCATCCTCGGAACCTTTAGGACTGCTCACGCACCTGAAGCAGACATGCAGCCCACACACGGGACTTTGTAAGGGTTTCTCAGCCATGGCGCACAACGGGAATTTAACCGATTGCTTTCCCTGATGATGTAGGGGCTGCTCCCGCACCTAAAACCAAACCGCCAAGTCCCTCACACAGCTTCAGTTTTTTCACAGCCACTACGCATCCTCGGGGAATTTGGCCGTTCGCCTTCACCTCATCCTCGCAGGACTGCGCCCGCACGAGGAGTCAGAGACTAAATTTTTTCCACAGCCACTGCAGATCACCACCAGGTTTACTGGGAAAGTCCCTCACCATGGCGGATCCACAAGCAATTTTTGCGTGGCCCAGACACTTTTGACGTCCGGGCTGGCACTCACTTATTCCCATCCACCTCCCCCTCCTCCTCCACATTGTTCTTCCCACACCTCAAAGCTGGCCGATTGCCGGTTTGTTCCATTACGCATGATGCGCACTGGCCCCATCTACAGCCGTTCAACGTGCTGGAACTCGGAGCGGAGCACACTGTCTTTTCTAACCCTCCCCCGTCCCCCCCACAGACTGTCATGCCCTCCGACACTCCTCTACAGCAGGACAGTTCTACCGGAGCTGGAGCCTTGAGCTGAGCTGGCGCATACTGGCTGCCGCTCCGACACTCGCATTCCCTGTGTTTTCTGACTTCCTGACGCTTGTATTCCCCGGACACCTGTCCTTTGCAGCGATACTCTTTTTGAGTTTTTGGACTCCTATGTGACTCATCACAGCCTGCTAAAGTCGTCGGCCTCCGTCGGTCTATGATGACCATGGAAGAGAATCCTAAACGTCTACTCTGCTGGAACAGCACCGCCTGTGGCTGAACAGGCCGATGCGCGAATGACAGTCCCTGTCACACAGGTCACACTTGTGGGTGGTCTCCGTGCTGCTGGGTCTGTGGCGGTTCTTCCTGCGGGTCCTTTTTTCATCTGCTGCAGCAGTCAGTCTCTCTTCACCTGCCTTGAGCTGTCTGGTCAGGGTGTCTCTCCATTTGGAGCGGTCCGTTGCAAGGTCCTCCCAGCGCTCTGTGTTGATATCCAGGGCCTTCATGTCTCTCTTGCAGACGTCTCTAAAGCGCAGCTGTGGGCGGCCAACGTCTCTCCTGCCAGTTGCCAGTTCTCCATAGAGGACGTCTTTGGGGATTCTGCCATCCTCCATACGGTGAACGTGGCCTAGCTAGCAGAGCCTGCGCTGCCTGAGTAGAGTGAACATGGAGGGAAGGCCGGCGCGGGACAGAACTTATGTGTTGGGCACTTTGTCCTCCCAGGATATGTCCAGGATGTGGCGAATGCAGCGCAAGTGGAAGGAGTTCAGTCTCTTTTCCTGCCGGGCGTATGTTGTCCACGTCTCACTCCCATAGAGCAGTGTGCTGATGACGCAGGCGTTGTACACTGCCATCTTCGTCTTGACAGAGAGTTTGGGATTCTCCCACACTCGTGTGGTGAGGCGAGCGAGTGTGAAGGCTGATTTTCCAATCCTCTTGTTGATCTCTGTATCAAGGGAGAGGTTGTTGCTGATCGTGGATCCAAGGTACGTGAACTGATTCACGACCTCCAGCTTGTAGTCATCAATGGTGATGGTTGGTGGTGCTTCCGTGCCTTGCGCCAAGACGTTAGTCTTCTTCAGGCTGATGGTAAGCCCGAAGTCCTTGCATGCCTGGGAGAAGCGGTCCATCAGGGTCTGAAGCTCCTGCTGTGTGTGGGTTGCGACTGCAGCGTCGTCTGCGAACAGCATGTCTCTGATTAGAGCCTCGCGTACTTTGGTTCTGGCTTTCAGGCGGGCAAGGTTGAAAAGCCTGCCGTCAGATCTTGTGTGCAGGTAGATTCCCTCTGTTGCTGTGCTGAAGGCATGCCTCAGGAGCATAGCAAAGAAAATCCCAAAGAGGGTTGGCGCAAGTACACAGCCCTGTTTCACTCCGCTGCGTATGTTGAATGGCTCTGAGACGTTGCCATCGTGCTGCACTATCCCCTGCATGTTGGTGTGAAACGATTCGATGAGGCTTTGCAACTTTGGTGGGCATCCTATCTTTGGCAGGATCTTGAAAAGGCCCTCTCTGCTGACCAGATCGAACGCTTTGGTGAGGTCGATGAAGGCGACGTACAGAGGCATGTTCTGTTCTCTGCATTTCTCCTGGAGTTGGCGGATGGAGAATATCATGTCTACCGTCGATCGCTCAGCGCGGAAGCCACACTGAGACTCGGGGTAGACACGTTCGGCAAGCTTCTGTAGACGAACGAGAACAACTCGTGCGTAGACTTTGCCAACAATGCTGAGGAGGGAAATGCCCCTGTAGTTGTTGCAGTCGCTTCTCTCCCCTTTGTTTTTGTAGAGGGTGATGATCTTGGCGTCCCTCATGTCCTGTGGTACGGCACCTTCCTTCCAGCACTGGCAGAGGACGTCATGCAATGGCAGCAGTAGGGCAGTCTTGCAGTGCTTGATCAGGTCAGGGGGTATGCCGTCGTTGCCGGGTGCCTTGCCAGCGGCCAAGCTATCAATGGCCTTACTGAGTTCGTCGATGGTTGGCTCGGCGTCAAGTTCGTCCATGGATGGCAGGCAGTCGATGGCATCAAGGGCTGACGGTATCACGGTGTTCTGTCTAGAGTAGAGGTCGGAGTAGTGTTCCACCCATCTCTCCATCTGCTTGTTCTTCTCTGTGATCATCTCCCCAGTGGAAGATTTGAGGGGGGCCGTCTTGCTCTGAGCCGGACCAAGTGCTTTCTTGATGCCATCGTACATACCACGGATGTTCCCTGTTATGGCAGCGGTTTGAATGTCTTGGCTGAGCTGAGTCCAGTACTCGTTGGCACAGCGCCGAGCAGTCTGCTGAACTTTGCTTCTCGCAGCCCTGAGAATCTGGAGATTCTTCTCGTTTGGGTACTTCTTGTACTCAGCAAGTGCTGAGCGCTTGGCTTCAATGACGGGGGTCATCTTGGTCAACTTGGCATCAAACCAGTCCTGTGACTTCGAGGTCTTCCTCCCAAAGGTAGTCAAGGCTGTGCGGTAGATGGTGTTTCACAGCTCTTCCCACTTCTGCTTTGCAGATTCTCTTCCTTGTGGTACACCAAGTTCCTTCTCAAAGGTGGAGGCAAACTGCTCAACAAGTTCTGGTTGGGCCATCTTGCTGGTGTCAATCCGTGCCTTTCCAGGTTGTCTAGCACAATGGAATTTCTTCAGCTGCAGCTTGACCGTGCAACACACCAATGAATGGTCTGTGTCGCAATCTGCACTCTGGAACGAACGGGTGATTAGCACGTTCTTCAGTGAGGTGCGCCTGGTCAGGATCAAGTCTAGCTGGTGCCAGTGCTTTGAGCGCGGATGTTGCCAGGAAACCTTGTGTTGGGGCTTGGTCTTGAAGAACGAGTTTGTGATGCACAGATCATGATATGTGCAGAACTCGAGCAGCCGCTGTCCGTTGTCGTTCATTCTGCCCACGCCAAAAGGTCCAAGACAGGAGGGCCAGGAGTCGTGGTCAGCACCCACTCTGGCATTGACGTCTCCAAGGAGAATGAGTTGTTCAGAGTTGGGGATGATCCTGACAGTTGTTGCGAGACTCTCGTAGAACTCGTCTTTTGCCTCTGGTGTGGCTGTCTGTGTTGGGGCATACACACTGACGAGGGTGACTGGGCCTTCAGTGGTGTTCAGGCGGAGGGTGAGGAGTCGTGCAGAGCCAGTGCTGCCCGGTTCCACCATCTTCAGCAAAGTGTTCTTCACTGCGAAGCCCACTCCGTGTTCCCTGTGTTCGTCACTGCCCTTTCCCTGCCAGTAGAACGTGTAGTCCTTCTCTCTCAGTGTGCCTGCATCAGCTAACCGTGTTTCCTGGAGAGTGGCGATATCCACTCCCAGTCTCTTCAGCTCATTATTGATGATGGCAGTCTTCCTGGTGTCGTTGATGTCCTTGAGGTTAGCAGGGAGTCCTGTCATCATAGTGCGGACGTTCCAAGTTCCCAGTTTTAGAGTTGGTCTCTTTTGTTTTATTGTCTTGCCTGGTGCGAAGGTTCTCAGCCTGCTGTTTGGATTTCTCCTTATCCCCATGCACCCAATGAGGAAAGCAAGCTGTGGCGGGACAACACCTTATTGGCTGGGGGCTGCCCAGCTTGAGGCGGGCGGTAGCTGTCCAGTGAGATCTGATGATCCCTCCCACCGTCGGGAACAACCCCTGGCGCCACGCTCTACGCCAATTGAGCAGTGGCTTATAACCGGTAACTGTCATTCCCCGTGTTTTGTCTACGCCAAAGGTGAAGCTGGAGTGTCCTCTCCAGTGATCCGGTGTTCTACCTTCCAGCGTTGGGCGTTGGTAGGATTCAAAACTGGGCAGGAAGATATGGAGGACAAGATGTTGCCCATGCAGCATGTCCCCCCTCTCCACGTCACTGATGAATCCAAAGGAACAGCAGGGCTGCTACAGTTTGGCACCAGCGCCGTTGCAGGAGCTGCCAGAACAATGTTGAGCACAACATAGAACTGCCTTAGGGGCTCCGACTCCGGATTTTTCCTCAGGGTTGACTCCCGAAGCCTTTCCCGTGACCGGGTATGCCGCAAGGCAGCAGAGGTTTGAAATCAGGGTTTACCTTCCCCTAGATGGGCTACCTTCCCAGGTTGACGAGCCACCATCTACCCGAAGCATCTGGTTTTAAGGCGCCAGAGATCTGCCCTCGCCCCTTCTCCTATTAGTAAAAGCAGTTCCGCCGGGCTTAGAGACTAAACCACACGGGCAGGCTAGGAGTTGGACTTAGTTGTCAGAGGCTTTTCGAGACGCACGCCATAAGGAGCATTTTATGAGCACTGGGCGCTTAACCCCAGTGCCGCTCCTGGCTATGACAACCTTGGAACCTTGGAACCTGCTAAAGTCACCAACTGATTATTAACTGATCGGGTTAGTGGAAGCTAACCCGGAGCTAACTGCTGCTATACCATCGGATACTGGAGTTAACCTGCAGCTAACATGCGTTTTCCTCTTGCTTCTGGTGGGATTTACCTCTGGTCTGTGCTCGCCTGGGGTTTCCTGTCATTCATCCATCTCCCAGTGACCGGGATCCCCCAGTACTTGGAGGCAGAGGTCCTCCAACTCCGCTTCCTGCAGGCTGGACCGCCGCCATCTGTGCTTCATCTCCACCCAGACCTCGTTGTCTTCCCCCGGTGAAGAAGCATCCACCGGGGCTCTCGTCGGAATTACCACTCAGACAACTCCAACCAGATAAAGTCCATTTGGTCCGCATCTAGACGCCCTCATCAGAACACCGGTCAGACTGCTGATCACAGTGTGCTAACCAGCCTGGCTAGGTTGGCTAGCCCTGCTGTCAACTCCAACACTGCCGTAAGTTTCGGCCTGCTGAACATCCGTTCGCTGACTGGTAAGGGGCAACTCGTCCAGGATCTCCTCGCTGACCGTGAATTGGATTTTTTATGTTTGACTGAAACATGGCAACAGCCAAATGACTACGTTTCTTTGAATGAAGCTAATCCGTCTGGGTTTGTTTACAATTGCAAACCACGTGACTCTGGCCGGGGAGGAGGTCTCGCGCTGTTCTTCCGCGAGCAGTGGAGAGTCTCACCGGTGTCTGTCCCCGCCTCCTCCTCGCTTGAGTCTATGGTCTCAGTGCTGCCTGGTCCTGTTCCTCCAATTGTGGCAGCAATTTACCGTCCACCTAAGCTTAACAAGGACTTCATAAATTAATTTTCTGCTTTTTTGGCTGAGCTTTCTTCATGCTCTCCCAATATTGTAATTCTTGGTGATTTTAACATACACATAGACAATGTAAATAATAACCTCACCAGGGATTTTATATTTTGTCTTAACAGTTTTGGTTTTCAACAGTTTATCACTGTTCCAACTCATTCAAAAGGACACACCCTTGATTTAATTTGCTGTTTAGGTGTTACTCCTACCGGTTGCAAAACAGATGTGCTCCCCTTCTCTGATCATATGTTAATCTCTTTTGATGTTAATCTGGTTCTTTCAAAAAACAAGTCCTCCCGTGACATCTCCTTCCGTAATATCAAGGACATTAATTTGGACGCTCTTTCAGCTGGTATTAATTCTCTACCCCACCCTGACAGTCTCTCCAGTCCTGATGAACTTGTCTCACACTATAATAACAGTCTCCAGAATCTTCTCAATAACCTGGCCCCCTGAAAACCAGATCAGTCACATTCACCCCTTCTTCACCCTGGTTCACGCCTGCTCTCAGACAACTTAAAGCCAAGGGACGCCAGTTGGAACGTCTCTTTAGGAAAACTGGTTTAACTGCTCATCAAGAAATGTACCAAAATCATATTACTCATTACAAGGACTGCTGCAAACAGGCCAAATCCACCTACTACGCCAGTTTGATCAATTCATATGAATGTGACACTAAGGCCCTATTCTCCATACTGAAAACCATCACTCAACCGCCTGACTCCCTTCCCCCGCACATGGTCTCCCCTGCGTTCTGTGATAATTTGATTTCATTTTTTACCTCCAAAATTCAGAATATCCATCAACAGCTCGTCCCAATGATCTCTCACAATTCTTTACCAACATTTCCTCCTGTGCCTCCTACCTTCTTCTTCTCTGCATTTGCTCTTCCCTCCATCACTGCTATTTCTAAACTGATAAGCAAATCCAAATCATCTACCTGTCGTCTAGATCCTCTCCCAACCACTCTCGTCAAAGCATCTCTGTCCTCACTCGCACCTCTTATTACTCATATCATCCACTCCTCCCTCACTACTGGTCTAGTCCCCTCACCCCTAAAAACAGCTGCCATTACCCCTATACTCAAGAAACCTGGTCTGGATCCCAACAATCTAAACAACCTCCATCCCATCTCCAACCTGCCATTTCTGTCTAAAGTTTTGGAAAAATCAGTAGCAGCCCAAGTCCACTCCCACCTCTCCACTAATAACATTTATGAAGAGTTCCAGTCCGGTTTCCGGCCCCACCACAGCACAGAAATGGCCCTTCTTAAAATCACAAATGACCTGTTAATGTCAGCAGACTCTGGACTCCTCTCCATCCTCATCCTCCTCGACCTGACTGCAGCCTTTGGTACCATTTCTCACCCAATCCTCCTCCACAGATTGGCATCTCTTGGTTTTTCTGGTACTGTTTTGAACTGGTTTACATCCTACCTTTCTGACCGCTCCCAATTCATCCAGTTAAAATCATACACATCCCAGCCATCGCCCATCTCTTCTGGTGTCCCCCAAGGTTCAGTCCTTTGTCCAATTCTGTTCATCATTTATCTTCTCCCTATTGGTCATATTTTCCGTAAATTTAATATCCAATTCCATTGTTACGCTGATGACACCCAGCTGTATCTTTCCTCCAGACCTACCTCCAACCTCCCTCCCACCTCCCTCTGTGACTGTCTCTATGAACTCACTTCCTGGTTTTCCTCTAACTTTCTTAAACTTAACAGTGATAAAACAGAAGTCCTCTTAATCGGTTCAAAATCCACCTTTTCAAAGTCAAAGAGTATCACCATCACCATTGACAACACTACTGTTTCCCCCTCCCCTCAAGTCAAAAACCTTGGGGTAATTTTGAACACCACCCTTTCCTACAAATCCCACATCAATAATGTCACCCAGTCAGCATTTTTCCATCTACGTAACATCAACCGTCTCCGTCCCTCCCTCACCCCTGCCAGCGCCGCCATCCTGGTCCATTCTCTCGTTACCTCCCGCCTGGATTATTGTAACTCCCTCCTTTCTGGTCTCCCCCTCAAATCTCTTTAAAAAACTTCATCTGGTTCAGAATGCTGCCGCCCGGATCATTACCAGAACTCCATCCACCCATCATATCACCCCTGTTCTGCAGCACCTCCATTGGCTCCCCATCAAACACCGCATTGACTATAAAATCATCCTCCTCACCTACAAAGCCCTCCATGGCCTCGCCCCCCCCATACCTGGCTGCACTCCTCTCCGTCCATACACCATCCAGAACTCTCAGATCATCAACTACCATCAACCTCATTGTCCCTCCTGCACGCATGACCACCATGGGCCTCCGATCATTCAGCTGCACCGCCCCCCGCCTCTGGAACTCCCTTCCACCGGACCTCAGGAACCTAAACTTACTTTCTACCTTCAAATCCCACCTCAAGACTTTTCTGTTCACTAAGGCCTATGCTTTGTGATCCTTCTACTTGTGATGTGTTTTTAAATGTGTTTTATTGATTGTTTTATTTTGTACGGTGTCCTTGAGTGCCTTGAAAGGCGCCTTAAATAAAATGTATTATTATTATTATTATTATTATTAAACGACCCGGGGGGGGGGGGTCACAGCCCCTTCTGAGTGTTCTGGGGGTAGCCGTGTGGTGACCCAGCACACTGTGGACGAACACTATCTCACACTCATCAGGGCTGGAGGAAACGGAGGACAATTTACATACGGACAGAGAGCCCCAGGGGGCAATCAGACGGGACTGTTATGTATGTGTCCTCAGAGAGGATGTCCAGGCCGTGTGCTAGCTGATGTCATGCTAATGATGTGTATTGACTGATGTGTATTAGATGACAATCACTATGCTAATGTGTCAGGCATTCTCTCTGTCTGTATAATGTGCATAAAAGAGCTTGTGACACATGTCTGAGCAACGCAGTAGCTCATTGAGCTACAAAGCGTGTTTCAATATGTTGGAAGAAATAAAACCTTGTACCCTTCCAGCTCGTTGCATCTCGCCTGATCTATTGTCTCCACAATATCAGTATTCCTGTGTGTAGCCACAAGTAGCTGAGAAATCTGGCTCTTAGACCAAATATCTATCAGAGCCTACATCTTGTCATGAACCTGGGTATGGTGGTCCCAAACGCAGTTCTGACCTGTGGCTATTTTGGCCCGTGCCTCTACTTACTTTCCATCAGGTGCTGCAGGGAGCTCTTTGGGTCCTTCACTCCCTGACAGCTCGGGCACGCCCCCTCCGCCTGTCAGTGCCATCAGCTGTGTCTCATTATTGGGTGTTCACACACATACACGCACACTCTTCATTCATTCTCATTCACATGCTCATACACTCACTCATGCACACATGGTGTTAATTATGTTCAGCCCACGATTCCTCACACCGACGGTCTCTTCCCTCGTTCGTAGTATTATTACTTAAACGCAGTGCTAGTAGGAAGAGATCGTTGGAACGTTGAGCTTCAAGCACAGCAGCGTGTTCCTCTGTGTTTGTTTGTTACCATTACCTTTGTTCATCTTCAGCCTGACGTCGTTGTCTTCTCTAATGCCACAGATCGTGTCCTTCTTTGGTGTTAGCGGCTGTTCCTGTTTTCACCCTCATCCACCGGACTACATGGACAGCCCTGGATCGTTCCAGCCATAAGTTCATGTTTGCCTTTCTCTTTGTGCCAACAGCTTACGGTGGCACTAGGCATTCCCTCCCTCAGGCTGCTGAACTTCCAGGTGGCGTCCCTGTATGTCTGGTGGCCTCATCATCTTCCTCATAGCAACTCTCTGTTAGTTATCGTGACTGTAAGTTGGACTTGTTATTTTGGTGTTTTTGTTAATAAAGTGCACATTCTACTCCTGCAATTGGGTTTTTCATTCCTCCCTCAGTGCGCTGCGTAATGGCACACTGGGGATTAGACTATAACAGAATGCTCCAACCAGCAAGAAAAAACCCAGCAGAGTAGACGTGCGTTTTTTCTTTTCACCTTCTTTTTTCTTTTTTTTTTCTTGTCTCGTACAACAACATGGTGGTCTGGATGGACGAGGAGCAAAGAGCACAAGACCTCCTGGAAGACGTGCTCTTCTCCGCTCAGTGGCCAAGGTTCCCTGAAGACATTGTGTGGGCACGGCTCATCGCTGAGGACGTCAGGCGGTGTCATCTCAGCCACCAGATCATTTCTAGGGTGGATGCCATCCTCTCCTTCTTCTTTTCCCAGCCAGACGCGGAGCCAGAGCCATCCTCCCATCAGAAGAAGTGCTCCCGGTGGAAGAAGACATCTTCCTCCCACGGCTCGCCCACTCCTGTGTCATCCCTTGAGCCTGGGCACATTTCATCTCCTGACGTGATGACAGAGGAGGAGAGACTGGGCCTGCTCGCCCCAATCGACCGCCAGATTGAGGAGGAGCGCCGCGAGAAGGAGGAACGAGAGCGTGTTTCACGGGCCATGACGGCTCCATCCTCCGGGCCGGGGGCCGCGGATGTGATGACGGAGGAGCAGAGACTGGCTTTGCTCACCCTTATTGACTGTCTAATTGAGGAGGAACGCTTTGGGCGGAGAGGAGACGCTGCGGAGGCCACTGGGGACATCTAGAGCCAGAAGAACAGGCAAGTTTTTCCTTGGTCCAGGCCGGGACCATCGCAGGTGCAGCCACATCCCAGGTCGGGACCATCGCGGGGGCAGCCACATCCCAGGCCAGGACCATCGCGGGTGCTACGGCCCCCCTGCTCCAAGCTTCGGAGGGCAGGGGGTCTCCTATCCCTCGGTTTGGCCTCCGAGGTCCCCCGGTGGTTAGGCTGCCTCCCGCCTTTCCCTCCGGTCCTGGTGGCTCCACCACACTGGTTGGCCACCCGAAAGGCTTGACCTTCAGGTTGGGCGGTCCATCGGCCCTGGCAGGCCGCCAGACTCTGCTCAACGGGCCGCCTGCTGGACGTGGGACTGGGGCAGGCCACCCGATCAATCACCCCTCGCCATGCCTAGGGCCTGGGACTCTGGGCAACCCCCTGAACTTTGGACTCCTGAAGGGGGGGTTAGTGTCTTAGATGGGAGGGGGCTGTTAGGAGGTGCACATTATTATTTATGCATATTATGTGTTGTGTTTTTCACGTGTTGCTTCCCTCCTAACCTGTTTTCCCCCCACCTCCCGTCCTGGGTAATTGTTTGTCTCTGGGGGGGGGGGGGGGGTCCCTTGGTTATGGGTTTTTGATTTTTTCTTGCTGGTGGTACTGGGGTGTCTGGATTCCACCCCTTGGCGGGGGGGGAGGGGCTCTGTCTGACCCATGGCTATTTTGGCTTGTGTCCTTATTTATTTTCCATCAGGTGCTTCAGGGAGCTCTTTGGGTCCTTTGCTCCATGACAGCTCAGGCACACACCCTCCTCCTGTCAGTGCCATCAGCTGTGTCTCATTATTGGGTGTTCACACACATACATGCACACTCTTCATTCATTCCCATTTACACGCTCATGCACTCAATCATGCACACATGGTGTTAATTATGTTCAGCCCACGATTCCTCACACCGGCGGTCTCTTCCCTCATTTGTAGTATTATTACTTAAACGCGATGCTAGTAGGAAAAGACCGTTGGAACGTTGAGCTTCAAGCACAGCAGCACATTCCTCTGTGTTTGTTTGTTACCATTACCTTCGTTCATCTTCAGCCTAACGTCGTTGTCTTCTCTAACGCCACAGATCATGTCCTTCTTTGGTGTTGGCGGCTGTTCCTGTTTTCACCCTCATCCACCGGACTACATGGACAGCCCCAGATCGTTCCAGATGTAAGTTCATGTTTGCCTTTCTCTTCATGCCAACAGCTTACAGAGGCACTAGGCATTCCCTCCCTCAGGCTGCAGAACATCCAGGTGGCGTCCCTGTATGTCTGATGGCCTCATCATATTCATCATAGCAACTCTCTGTTAGTTATTGTGACTGTAAGCTGGACTTGTTATTTTGGTGTTTTTGTTAATAAAGTGCACATTCTACTCCTGCAATTGGGTTTTTCATTCCTCCCTCAGTGCGCTGTGTAATGGCGCACCGGGGATTATAACACATCTCCTCCACACTCATCACTAATCCAAGTCCAAGAGACATTTTTTTAAACTTTTCTCCTCGGTTTTCTCCGGTAAAAGTATTTCTTGGATTCACGTGGTTGACTATTGTTATTTTCTACCCAAAATGGAAGCTGAAGAACCAGGAGCTCTTCAGCTGAATCGGAATGTTGGATTTTTTTTTACCCACAGATTCCTACCACGGACGTGCTGCCAGGAAACACACATCAAGTTTTCAACAGGGATAACTTTTTCAGGTGAGTGGGACTTTGTCTGTCTGCATCTCACCCAGACGGTGAATTCATGTCTTTTCATGTATTTACATTGTGTTATAATGTAATCGCGCTGCACGATAAAGTCGCCCATTCTGCCTTGTCTTTATGCATTTCTGAGAGAAAATAATACAAATCGTAGTGTTATCTACGGCGGGTTTTCATTGCCCTGGTTAGAGTTTATTACATACGTGCATATACCACTTTTGGCAAATCATACAGTTTGAAAATGAAGAGCTGCTACGAATGGGAAATAACATGTTAACGTTCATTAATCCTCCAGATCCGTGACGTGCTCAGCCACAGACATTTTCAAAGATCTATCAGGTATGTACAGTGACATAAAATGTTTTACCATTTGCCACTGGTCCCATTTTTAGTGTGGTCACTTTCTCACCTGCAGGACCACACCAGAGTTCGCCATTTAATTTGAACCAAGCCCACCCCTTTCAGGTGGTCTCGGTAAAGTTGTTTTAGTACGCACTTGAGTGCGATTACCGTGTTCTCACCAGACAAAACAAACTGCACTAATGGAGAAAACAAACTTGAGTTTGACTGAAACGGACTAAAGCCTGCAGGTGTGAAAGCACCCTAAGTGTGTGGTACGCCAGTTCCACGGCTGAGAACAGGAAGGCTGTGCAGAGGGTCATCAACCCCACCCAAACAATCAACAGAGGCCATCTGCCCTCCCTGGAGGACATCTCCAGATCCTCCTGTCTCAGAAAGATCAAGGCCATCACAGGAGAACCCGCACACCCCACTTACCACTTGTTTGACACACACCTCCAGACTGACAAACAGTTTCTGACCATGGGCCGTCCAGACTGCAAAAAATCAGAGGCCCCACCTGCTCCCTCCAAACGCTCACATGCACAGAACTGCAGGCCTTTTCAATTATCATAATAATCACACCTGTCTTTGCACCCCACATCATCATCATCATCATCATAGCAGTCTGTCACAGGCGACAATGACTGTTTCATTTAGGTCTGATCAGATTCCTCTATGCAGCTCCGTCCCCCGCCCTCTGCTGCCAGGAACTCCCAACGCTGCCAACCCGGGCGATGTCCGAGCCGGTATGAGTTGCTTTCTGACTGACCATTTCATGAAACTGCTTGCAAAGTATTTGAGTACCACTAGCTTTTGCTGGACTAGTGGCACATTCTTGGCAGATAGAGGTATTATCAGTAGCAAGGACAGGTCAAGACAAACTGACTCCAGTATCTGTTGCAGTGACTGGCCAGATGATAGGTTTGTTTATCTCTGCTCTTTGTGTAGTGCATGTCACAATGCACTGACTGGCAAAAGTCCACCAAAGACCTTGTGACAGATGTGCTTATCTGCCAGGATGTCCAGTCTCACCCCGTGTAACTGGGAGTGGTCCACCACAGACCTGTAACAGATATTGTTTTTAGTTCTGCCAGGATGCCCAGTTTCACCCTCCACGCACTCGGAAGGGCAGGGATGCCGGTTGAGTCGCCGACGGCCCGACCCACAAGACAGGTAGTACCGGTTTTCATGGTTATCTGGTAGCAAGCTAACCATTGCCTGACCTGACAGACGATACATACAAGAAATTCAATATTACACTTAACTCCATCACCGAACAGTGATATAAACTAAAATAATTATAATGGTGACTGAACAACTCCCATTCCCCAAAGCGCAAGATACACTATTATGAATGTAAGTGATAAAAGTTCACACAAATGAGTGATCTGACAAACAAATAAAACAAGGGATCTGAAACAGACGTTAATATTGAATGTTTCATTCATTTTCAATAATTAGGTATTCTGTAATTAATATTCACACAATCAAATAAATCTTAGTGGCAAAGTCTAACATGTGATTGCAGACATATAGCCTACACCTCTTTGTATTCCACTTTCAAACACAGCCTACATTTGGGCCTGGAAAGCCTGACTGGGATACCCGTTTCAGACAGGAATACTTGCGTTCTACAGACAACGCACTAGTATTCCAAATGGGGGCAAACCAGACCACTGATGCTGGGGTAGCCGATTCCAACTGATGCATCATTCCAAGGTCATTTGAAGCATTTACTTTTTTCTCCCTCTATGTGTGTATATACACACAAACACCGACACTTAGGTAAATTACATTTTGTCAAAACTGAATCAACAGGTACTCATAGCTTGTGATCTTTGACCCCGAGTGCAACATAAATGAGGACCCACTCAAGGATCATTGTGCACAAGTGTGGTGAACATCCGAGCATTTAGGCCTTGTAACAGTAATTACTCAAACGATTAATCACGCGATAAGAAACACTTTCATGTATATTGACCCATCTGTGAAACCATTACCATACCTGTGTATATTTTTCCATAATCCTGGGTTATTGTTTTCAATTGTGTGTTCAATTGTGTGTTCTGTACTCCGCACTTTTATGTACATTATTTCATCCATGAAGCCACTCCCATACCTGTGTAAATTTTCATAATCTTGGACTATTTTTATTCCAGTCATGTGTTTATTCGTGTGTTCTGTAACCATTTTATCTTATCCTTCTCTCAAACTTTACTGCACAGTAGCCTGGTGGAGCACCCACAATTTTATTGTACTGTATAATGACAAAGACTATTCTATTCCATTCTAATGAGGGCTAGCAGGCCAGCAGTGTAAACAACCATCATCCAAGTACAGTTTTTGGAGGAGGCAGTGGCACTTTTCTGGGTGTGTGCCACACCAGATAACATAAATCTAAATATGATGGTGTTTTGGGGATTTCCACAGAAGGTAGAAAGCAACTGCAGAAGTTATTATTTGCGTCTATTCACGTCTGTGCATTGAGTTTACAGTATGTGTAATTCACATTTGGTCTCAATTCTTGAATATAATCTCCTACTATCCATCGGGTTGATGACGATCAAATAGGGGTGGATAGTAGAAAAATGATCCCAAACACACAGGGAAGGAAATGCTCAGTTAGTTTGTAACAAAGAGAATCGAGTTCAAACACAGTGGAGCAAATAATAATTCCAACAATGTGGTGAAGAGAACGTGGTGGTCACATAAGGACGCCGCGGGAATTAATGCCCACAGCCAACATATATAGGGAAGCAATGATTAGCAAAACAAGGGGCAGCTGTGAATGACAATTGTTATGTCTGAATAAATACCTTGTACAATGATGAGGCCAGGTGACGTGCGAACTCAGCTTTAGGCTGCGTGTCCACCAAACACGTTTTTTGTCGCCAGACTGCCCTGAGCATTTTTTTTCAGTGTTTGTGGGCGGCGCTCTGGGAAAAAAAAAAGTCTGTGCCCTGTATCCCAGCAACAACTTGTCACTCTCAGCTCAGCACTTCCGCTTTTCCTATTGTCAGACTTTCTACTGATTTTTTAATAGCAGTCTCTAAATAACAATGGACAGGAAACATTTTCTAGCAGCTCTGGATGTAAAATCTGATGACACGGAAAGCAGGACTCTTAGTACAGACTAGTACTCAGTAGTTCTGATTGGCTGCTTGGTCTGACATTGACAAGCTCAGCTGCAGTCTCTGAAAAGTTGAACTTTTTTCAGCTCTGAGTGCCCTGAGCGCTGCGACAAAAAACGGCCACCGCCGACAGTGTATCTGCACTGGGGGGTGCTCAGCGCTGTAAACGCTGGACTACATAGAGAATGAATGGAAAATAGCTGCCCAGAGTGGAAAAAACGCGTTTGGTGGACATGCAGCCTTATTGATACACTTGAACACAGAACAGCCACCAGGCAGGGGCATCGGCAAAGAGACAGTATCGTGGATGCCCTCTGCTATTTATAGGGTGGTGCAGTGGCGGAACAGGAAGTGGCCACCACTACACCGCACTTCACAATAAACCGCAACACCACAATTCCTCCCCCACTTAGAAAGTCAAAAAGCACTCACTCAATTAAGACCCTCCCCCAATTTAGGACCTGAATCACGCACTAACATAATGGAAACTGATAACTCTAAATGGCCTAACACAATCACACAGCAGAACCTAAAGTAGGGAGGACGGGTGGACGACCGTCCTGCTCACACTGCAAGGTGGATTATTCTGCCACCTGCTAAAATAAATCAAAATCCATTAATAAATTAAAATAATTACCATGTTTCTAAACTATGAAAACACACAGCACAATAACATTTTACCAACATATACACATGAACATTGAAAATATTTACCAAAATACATTACTGTCCCTTGGGCAGAAAAGGGTAGAACCAGCTTGGGGGGGGGGGGCAGCCTCTCAGCAGACGCGCCCCTGGAAGCAGCAGGCCCCCGGAATAGTGGCTGATCCCATGGATAAAAACGCCTCTCCTCATCACCACCGACTGCCGCTCTCGTCCAGCTCCGCCACCAGAAGCCTCTTCCCGGACACGCCACAACTCATTGGCATGCCTCGCTGACCTGTCCAACAGCTGGAAATAAGCTGCACCCAGCTTAGCCACGATGCGTACGTGTCCCTGGTGTCCTACTGGCTGCTGTCTGGCCCGTATTCGCCATGGATGCTCCTCTCCTCGAGGCCGGACCAAGTCCATAACTCTGAGAGGGGCTCTGCTCAGCCTGAAATGGTGCTGTTTGGCATGAGGTTTCTCTGTGCCAGTTGATCTGGCCCTGACCTCTTCTAAAGCGGTTGCACCGGTTGCTGTCGTAGTTGCAGATCCTAAAGCCCTCTGCGGCAAAGCTCTGGAGGAATCTGGAGCACACTGGCATCACTCACTGACGCAGGCGCCCCACCACCACGCTCGGTACCCCCTTCTACCATTCCCAGAGTGCCGGCACTGAGACCCTCCTGCATCAAACCTGAGTGAGGCTGGTCCAGCTTGATCGCCGTGGTGTCCATTAGTTTTTCATCACACACAATGTCCTCCTCCACCACCGGAACCGGAGGGTTCCAGTGGCCACAAGCAGACCATTCTTCCCCAGCGTCGTCTTTGATGGCGAAACCCAGTCCGTAAAACAAGTCACAGCCCATGATGTTGTCGCCTCGGGCAGTTACGTGGAATGTGAAGTCAGCCATCATTGCAGACTTGCACCAAACCCTTAACTCCACCATTCCAACCGTGCACAGCCTGCGACCTCCATAACCATAAAGCGGCGCTGGGTTACCTCTTATCCTGTAGTGGGGAAAAAAACTTCTTCACCGTGGCCCAATTTAGCAACGACCCCTCCGCCCCCCTGTCGAGCAGTAGCGCCACCTCCATGCTGTCCAGTGTCACTGCGCAGAACATGTACCCGTTGATACTGGAGGACACCGTGTGGATAGTTGTCTGGGGCGGGCGGAGTGATTTCTTCTGTGGGCTCTCCGGCTCAGATACACGGCACACTCTAGCATAATGGTTCAAGCGTCCACACTTGCCACAACGCTTCCCTCTAGCCGGGCATTCCCTAGCCTTGTATTGGTGCTTCGCAAACCCACAACCCATGCACAAGGGTTTTCCCGGGGCAGACATTCAGCTGGTAGTGTTGGTTTCCGCATCGTTGTTGTCCAAGCTATCCTTGCTATCAGGGTCTGCTACTAATGCCATGGCAGAGGCTCCAGCTGTCATTGTGACTGGTGCCACTTAAGCGCCAAAGCTAGCTCATCTGCAGTCTCCATTTGGAGATTTAGCTCGACGGCAATGGCTAACGTTAAGTCACTTGGAGCCGTAAGTAGCCTAGCCGTAAAGCGGCACTGTTCGTGTGCTCTGTCAGTTGGTCATGTAACATTTCTTCCTCCAGTGGCCCAAAACAACACTCGCTAGCTAGCTGCCTCAAGTCAGCAACAAACTGGTGGACAGGCTCACCCACACGTTGATGTCGCTGCCGGAACCAAATCCTCCAGACAGTCACACTATCCAGGGTGTGAAAATGGCTTGCTAGCAACCCGACCACGTCCTCAAACAAGTCCGAAGCCCCGAGTGTGCACAGGATACGCTGGACTTCAATTCCCAAATTATGTACAAGGAGCGCATGTGCTCTTAGCTTATTTAGCTCACCCAGGTCAAGTGCAACGATGTAATTTAGGAAAGCCACAAACCATCTTGGCCAGGGCACAGGTGGGTCGCCCGGGAGCTCCAGGAAGGGGCGAAGTGGTGTAATACACACCTCCATAGTTTGTCCTCGTTGCCAAAATGTTATGTCTGAATAAATACCTTGTACCATGATGAGGCCAGGTGAGCATGCAAACTCAGCTTTATTGATACATTTGGACACAGAACCACCACCAGGCAGGGGCATCAACAAAGAGACTGTATCATGGATGTCCTCTGCTATTTATAGGGCGGTGCAGTGGCAGAACAGGAAGTGGCCGCCACCACACCTCACTTCACAATAAACCCCAACACCACAAATGTAAGAAGGGCAGAACAGAAAATGCATGACGCTAAAGCGGAAGTAAACAAAGAGTACTGTCAAAATAAAAGTCCATACAGAAATGACAATAGTGAAGGAAAATAATGACACTGATAATAATAATAGAGTCCAAAAGAGAACATAAAGCGTGGGCTGAACTAATGACAGTAAAAAGCAAATCATAAGCACAAACAGGAAACAAAACCCTAAGACAATAAAACCACAAAGGGACAAAACCAGAAGTGCCTTCAGAATAAAACCCCAAACACGCAGAAACAAATACCAACAGCAGAATATAAATGATAAATTAAAGAGTGAACTAAAAGTAATTAAAAATGTGGACATAACTCCAGGTTATGTCCATTGCATTGCACTTCAGGACTTCACCTGAATGAGTTATGGTGTGAGCCCCTGGTGCTGTCTCTGGATCATCACGTGGGCACCTCCTTTTAAAGGTGTTTTGTCACTTTACTCCACAGCATCTCCTGAGGGCTTGACATCATACCCCAGCGTCCTGGAGCAGCCCCCAAGGCCATTCTAGCTCCACACCTACTTTTCTCTAAGACATATCTTCACTGTCGCTGGGTGAGTTATTTCAGTGTTCGTTGGGCTTCAGCCACAGCCATCTGGATGCTGCCTCACCTGACTGTGGTGTTTGGGATGTGGTGACGCGCACGCAGTGATGTTACCACATGGTGGACTGGCCATGGAGCGAGACTGCGCCACCCCTTTGTATGTATATAGTGTAGTTGGACAGTTAATAAATGAGAGTTCAGTTCACATCAGTTGTCCGCATGTTATTCCAAACATAACATTGGCGACGAGGGTAACAGACACTTTACTGGCACCTCTGAAACTATTCCTTGCCCTGCCAGGGGAGCCATCGATCCCTTGGTCCTGCTGGCATGAGTCATTCAAGAGCTTTATCAATGCTATTAGCCTAGCTGATGCTAGCGACGAAAAGCTAAGGGATGTGTTAATTCACAACCTCAGCAGTGAGGGGCAGCATGTTTCCCTTTCTCTCGGCTCTGTGGAGACGTATGAGGAATATGCTGCCTTAATGGAGAGACACTTCGCCATAATCGCCCTGTAATTTCCCAGTTTGGGATCAATAAAGTACATCTATCTCACGTTGCAAAGAATCGCTTTTAACCAACGCCATCAACGTGTGGACGAGACTGTTCAACAGTATGTCACCGAGCTCCGTTTCCTGGCTAGCATGTGCGGATTTGGCTATCTACAGGAAGAGTCGGTGTGAGACAAGCTAGCAGAGCACACGAGCCTGAAGCTGCAGGAACAGCTGCTGCTGGCATCGGATGACCTGCAACTAGATGAGGCAGTGGAAATGGAAATAGAAACAACCATCCAGCTAACACCACGGCTAACAACACCTAACCTGCAAACCCCTCGTCTGGCCCCACAAGCGCAAGCTGTCATCACTGCTACCCGGTGCCCCAACCCCGCACCTTCCCGCTACGACCGCAAGAAGGAGGGTTGGAAACGGGATGACATGAAAGAACGTCAGCCCTGCGGTCATTGTGGTTTGTTCACACACCAGGCTCGCACACCCGCCTGCACAGCCATGGGGTGGAAATGCTATTGTTGTAAGAAGCTCAACCATTTTGCTAGAGTTTGCAGCTTGACCATCACAGATCTGATGTTCCACTCACCCGGCCCGACCACCATTCACTCCGTAGCTGCAAAAAGCTGGCCATTCAAGTGGTACACAATGGAGCTGGACAGTGTTGGTGTGCCACTGCTGTTGAAGACAGCGGCCTCGAGGTCCCTTCTGAGTGAATCCATGTTCAGGACACTTTTCCCTCGGAAGACCATCACAGCAAATGCGGAGGACTTGTTCGGCTACGGGCACATTAAGGTCAGCATGGTAGGGACGGTCACCTTTTCTGTACGCTGCGGCTCCAAAATCATCCTAACATTCACATTCCAAATAACGCGCCAAGGGGCCAACCTGCTAGGTATCAACTTGATCAGTGAGCTGGGCTTCTCCATCACCCACCCGATGGGCTTTGCCGTACTGACAGTCACCTCAACCTGGCAGCACCTTTGGCTGAAGCTATTTGCAGGACTGGGTCGCCTCACCTTCTTCAACCACTGACTGCTCACTGATCCAATGGTGTCCCCAAAAATTCATCCCCTTTGCCGGTTGCCCCTTGCACTGCGGGATGATGTCACAGTGGAAGTGCAGAAGCTTTTGTATGCTGGCATCATTGAGTGGATCAATGCTTCCCCCTGGATCTCCAACTTGGTGGTAGTGAAGAAGAAGTCGGGCGGCCCATGGCCGTGCATTGACCTCAAGATGGTAAACAAGGCCATAATTCCTGACAAATACACCTGCTCACGACGGAGGAGCTGACAGCGGTGTTCCATGGCTTGAAGGTCTTTTCAAAACTGGACCTTTACCAGCGTTACCTGCAAGTCCCCTTACACCCAGACAGCTGCAATCTAATGGCCTTCGTCACTCACATGGGGCTGTTCAGGTACACCCGCATGCCCTTTGGCCTCTGTTCCGCTCCAAGCTGCTTTCAAAAAATCATGGCCACCATCTTGCCGGCCTCCCAGGGGTAGTGGTGTATTTAGATGACATCGTGGTGCACAGCGCAACATCAGCCTCCCACGACGCCCGCCTTGCTAAAGTAATGGAAGTGCTAACGAAAGATAAGATAATCATAAACACACACACCCATTTAAACTCAAACAGTTTAAAATGTAATAGTATTTAATAACAAAGTGAATAATTATAACAAGAACAGCATAAAGTAGTGTAAGTTTAAAATCAGAAATTAAAGAAAATTAAAATAGGAAACTAGTCAAAAGCTAAGTTAAAATAGTGGGTCTTCAGCTTGCTTTTAAAAACATGGACACTCTCAGCAGCCCTGATGTTCGCCGGCAGGCTGTTCCACAGATGTGGGCCATAGTAACTAAAAGTCGCCTCACCATGGGTGCATGTTCTGACAGTAGGAATAATTAAAAGACCAGTGCCAGAGGACCTCAGGGGCCATAGGGGCTCATATGTTAAAAGTAGTTCTGATAAATAAGAAGGCCCAAGACCGTGTAGACATTTATAAATCAGTAAAAGAACCTTAAAATCGATCCTGAAGGGCATGGGGCCAATGCAGTGACTTTAAAACCGGTATGATGTGAGCCTGCCCTCTGGTTCTCGTCAGAACACGTGCAGCTGAATTCTGTAATAACTGCAGATTTGAAATGATCTTTTTTGGGAAGATCAGAGAGCAAGACATTACAGTAATCAATACGGCTGGTGATAAAAGCATGCATCAGTATCTCCATGTTTGCTCGAGAGAGAAGTGGGCGGACTCTGGTTATGTTTCTTAGGTGGTAGAATCCTGTTTGTGTTATATTTTTAATATATGGAGTAAAACCGAGCTCAGAGGCTAAAATGATGCCCAAATTTTTAACCTGTTGGGATGGAGTAAAGGACAAACTATGTAATTTTGATGAAATTTTCTCTCTCTGAGCTTCAGGCCCGATGACTAAAACTTTAGTTTTGTCCTGGTTAAGCTGAAGAAAGTTTGCTACTATCCATAATTTAATGTCTAAAATACGGTTAAAAAGGGTGTTAATTGGTTCCATGTCACCAGGAGACACAGCGATATAAAGATGGGTGTCATCAGCACAGAGGCGAAAATCCCATATCACTGCTGGGGGGACAATAAACAGAAAAATTTGAGAGTTTAATTTTTGAGGGAGACATAAAAAGTGCCATTTTTTGCTGTGTTGGCTGATACTTTCTCAAATGTCTTATAAAATGATATTAGATAATTATGTCACTGTTCCTGATTAGTCTATATCCTACCTGTCTACAGGTTTTTACATGATCAACCAGCAATACCAAAAGTTGTATTGGGTGGTTGGTGTCATTTACACCATATATGATCTAACAAAATGTCTTTGCTCACGATGAACACTGGTCACCACAGCAGCTTTACAAGAATTTAAAGCTCAAAATAAGTTCTAAAACTAGAAGAAATACCTTAATGAATAACTAAACTACATCAAACTATTCTTCAAAAATATGTATTTATTAATAAGCAACAACAAAACAAAATCTCAATATGTCTTAAAACTAGGGCTGTCAAGCAATAACATCTTTTAATCTGATTAATCATAGTGATACTGTGGATTAATTTACAGCAATCATGATAAATACCCATCCATTATTACTTATGTTTCTTTTTGTGGAGGCAAAAGACTCATGACTGAAGAAATGAACAAATATAGACTAAAATGCATTAAAATAAACAAAGAAAACAAAGAAAACAAACAATTGGCAGCAAAATCTAGAAAAAATGAACAAAAATACATAAACTTTATGGGCAACAGTGTATTTCAACCACTTTTCTACAGCAAAAAATGCTGAAAATATTACTCTATCATGCAAAATGTATTATTTACAATATAAACAGAAATGTCCCACTCCTTTTTTTTTATCCTGATGATTTTTCATCGTCATTGATGCCAGGTAAGAAAACAGTTTGTGTCTGCAAAGAGGGAATGCACACTTAAACACATCCTCCTAACTATCTAAGGTGTCATCTATCCATATTTATTACATTTGCAACATTTTATTTATTTATTTGGCTGTTTTTCATATTGTAGCAATTGTACAGGAAATGAGTTAATATCTTGAAGTAAATGCACTCTTTGGCTCCTCACGGAGGGGGAAACTATTTGGAACACCATGTTACAACAAACTGGTCTTCATCTCTCTAAACAAAAGAACCAAATGTTTTTCTTCTGGTGTCACTGGATCCAACAAACTCCTGGCAGATCATTTTTATGTCCAGTTTGTCTAGTCTCTCCTTATGGACATTACAGACAACCACATTGTTCAGTCTGTCTTAGACCATAGTAGCCCGAAGCCAACTCTTAAGTCTGGGCAGTGCAGTAAAACTCTTCTCAACTTCACATGAAGACACTGGCACTACCAACAAGATTCTGATGAGTACCTCCACTTGATCGAACAACCCTCTCACCTCCACTGGCAGCCCCATGAGAATCTCTGCTGCCTCTACATTGCTGCTACAGGGGTATTTGTTGTGAAAGAGGGGCAACTGCACGGAGACAGGTCTGTTCAGCTCAGGGTACTGATCTAGAGAGTCATGTAATTCTCCAGTGAGGAGTGCACTCTCCACCTTTTGCAGAAGATTTAGACACTCCTGATCAAAGCCCTCACCAAACTGAACCTCCACACTGCCCAACAATTTAAAGAACTCTGCCCTGTAGAAATCTATTGGTTTCCCAGCAAAGCGTCTTGGATGTTTCAACTCAATAGATTCGGTGGCTTCAATGGAGTCAACCAATGTTGTAGCTTTCTCATATAGTGCAAGGTAGCTCTTGTCATTTCTCTTTTCCTTAAGAGAGGACCTCACACAATTAACTGCAGCCTGCATACCTGAGACAGTCTGGGTTTTCTTTTGTAGAGAAATGTTCAGACATTCCAGCTCTCCAACAACAGCAGTGGCAAGTGTAAGGCCCAACACAGTCTTGCCTTTGCTGAAGTGCTTAAATAAGCCACTGGCAGTTGAATCTGTCCTGGATGTGCTTTCTACCATCTCCTTTAGGCTTGTTAATACCTGCTCATACCGCCCTAGCACAGACATTATTGCAGAATTCCGCACAGTCCACCTTGTTGGGCACAGTGGTTTCAGTGTGGTCAGAGGTGTATCTTCACACATAGCAATGTTTTCAAACATGCTCTTGACCTTGCCTGACTGGCCAAAGAGGACACCTAACTGATGGACCCAAGAAAGGCAGTCCCGAATCAGTGGGGAGGACATGCAGCCAGCTTGTGTAATTACAGACATGGACAAAATTGTTGGTACCCCTCTGATAATGAAAGAAAAACCCACAGTGGTCACAGAAATAACTTGAATCTGACAAAAGTGGTAATAAATAAAAATTCTATGAAAATTAACCAATGAAAATCAGACAGTGCTTTTGAATTGTGGTTCAACAGAATTATTTTTAAAAAAACAAACTCGTGAAACAGGTCTGGACAAAAATGATAGTACCCCTAGAAAAGATTGAAAATAATGTGACCACATGGACATGTTCAACCAAGATGTGTCCTCTAATTAACATCACAGGTGTCTACAAACTTGTAATCAGTCAGTCGGCCTATTTAAAGGGTGACAAGTAGTCACCCTGCTGTTTGTTGACATGATGTGTACCACACTGAACATGGACCAGAGGACGCAAAGGAGAGAGTTGTCTCAGGAGATTAGAAAGAAAATTATAGACAAGCATGTTAAAGGAAAAGGCTATAAGACCATCTCCAAGCAGCTTGATGTTCCTGTGACTACAGTTGCACATATTATTCAGATATTAAAGGTCCACGGGACTGTAGCCAACCTCCCTGGACATGGCCGCAGGAGGAGACGGATAATACGAATGGTTACAAAAGAGCCCAGAAGAACCTCTAAACACGTTCATGGTGAACTCCAAGGTCAAGGTACATCAGTGTCAGATTGTACCATCCGTCGCTGTTTGAGCCAAAGTGGACTTCATGGGAGACAACCAAGGAGGACACCACTGTTGAAAACAAATGATAAAAAAGCCAGACTGGAATTTGCCAAACTGCATGTTGACAAGCCACAAAGTTTCTGGGAGAATGTCCTATGGACAGACAAGACAAAACTGGAACTTTCTGGCAAGGCACATCAGCACTATGTTCACAGATGCAAAAATGAAGCATACCAAGAAAAGAACACTGTCCCTACTGTGAAACATGGAGGGTGTTCTGTTATGTTCTGGGGCTGCTTTGCTGCATCTGGCACAGAGTGTCTTGAATCTGTGCAGGGTACAATGAAATCTCAAGTCTATCAAGGTATTCTAGAGAGAAATGTGCTGCCCAGTGTCAGACAGCTTGGTCTCAGTCGCAGGTCATGGGTCTTGCAACAGGATCATGACCCCAAACACACAGCTAAAAACACCCAAGAATGGCTAAGAGCGAAACATTGGACTATTCTAGATAAGATAAGATAAGATAAGATAAGATAAGATAAGCCTTTATTAGTCCCACAACGGGGAAATTCCAGGATTGCAACAGCACAGGGATAGCAACACTCAGAGCAACAATCAGAAGGCAAGAAAAAACAAGCAAGCAAGAGCAGCTAATATACATATGTACATATTACTATAAAATATATATATACACACACACACACACAGACACACAGTGCAGAGCATTGTAGCTGGATGGAATAAATATATGAATATATGAACACACAGTGCAGAGCATTGTAGCTAGATGGAATAAATATGTAAATATATAAACACCCACAGTATGGAGCATTGCAGCTAGGTGGAATAAATATGCAAGTATATAAACACACACAGTGCGGAGCAATGTAGCTAGATGGAATAATATGTAGATATATAAAAACACAGTGCGGAGCATTGTAGCTAGATGGAATAAATATATAGATATATAAATATAAACACACCCAGTGCAGAGCATTGTAGCTAGATGGAATAAATATGTAAATATATAAACACACACAGTGCAGAGCATTGTTGCTAGGTGGGATGAAACAGCATAACCGTCTATTTAGTTATCCTACATGGTATGATTATGTGCCCATACATATTCTCACCCTCCATAGCGACCGGTATGTTCCTAGTTGTATGCCGGAGAGGACCATTGTGTAAGTCTATTGCATCTTTTGCATTCAAAAAAAACTATTAGTTTGTTACGTCTTTTTGCTATCTCTGCGAGCAGCCCTGCTTAGGTTGTACAGTCTGACAGCCGTTGGTAGGAAGGACCTACGAAACCTCTCGGTTGTGCACCATCTAAAGTGGCCTTCTATGAGCCCTGATCTAAATCCTATTGAACATCTGGGGAAGGAGCTGAAACATGTCGTCTGGAGAAGGCACTCTTCAAACCTGAGACAACTGGAGCAGTTTGCTCATGAGGAGTGGGCCAAACTACCTGCTGAGAGGTGCAGAAGTCTCATTGACAGTTACAGAAATTGTTCGATTGCATTGATTGCCTTAAAAGGTTGTGCAACAAAATATTAAGTTAAGGATACCATCATTTTTGTACAGGCCTGTTTCATGAGTTTGTTTTTTTAAATAATTCTGTTGAACCGCAATTCAAAAGCTTTGTCTGATTTTCATTGGTTCATTTTCATAGATTTTTTATTTATTACCACTTTTGTCAGATTCAAGTTGTTTCTGTGACCATTGTGGGTTTTTCTTTCATTAACAGAGGGGTACCAACAATTTTGTCCACGTCTGTAGATTTACACAGTGAGCACCACAATGCACATAGAGGGCTAATGGCTGCTGCCTCCTTAATATTGCCTGTGTGCCTGTGAACAGTCCTGCTATGTTTGAGGCGCCATCATAAGTCTGCCCACATAAGCATGACATAGGTACATTAAGCCTCAACAACACATCAGCTACCACCTTTGCTATTCCCTGGCCTGTTGTCTCAGACACCTCGTACAGCCCAACAAACTCCTCATGTGGGATGAGGTCATAGTCCGCATAGCGCAGACAGACACTCTCCTGCTCAGCACCAGAAACATCCCGAGTACCATCAACAATCTCTGAAAACTGAACAATGGGAAGAGACCCAATTTCAGGTGCAGTGGCTCGAATTATGGTATTGGCCATTATATTCAGAATTTCATTTTGAGATTTGTGGCTTGTGTACATTGTGCTACACTTTGGCTGTCCCCTTGGCTGTCAGATGAAGTCTCCAGCTCTCTGGTTAGCCCTTCCACCACTGTCCCTGACTGTGAACTATCTGCCTCCTAGAATGGAAATAATATATCTTTCAAACTCACAACTACCCAATACACATATATAGTGCCTTGCCATTTCACTCAAAATTATCATTTGACACTTAGATTGGACACAGGTGGACTTTATTTTACTATTCTTGTGACTTCTGAAGGTAACTGGTTGCACCAGAACATTTAGGGGCTTCATAGCAAAGGGGTGAATACCATACATATGCACATGCCAATGTATGTTTTTAAATTTTAACTTTTTTGTATTTTCATATTTCTCTCATTTGATTTCACAAATATAGACTTTTTTTTTTGCAAATTATTATATAAAATCCATGTTAAATACATATAAATTACAGGTTGTAACATAACAAAATAGGTAAAAAGAAAAAGGGGGGAATACTTTTGCAAGGCACTGTAATTTTTTCAGTAGTCTAAATAAGAGAGTTCTCCCTATTTCATCACACTAAACAAAAGCTCAACAGACTTACCTGAGACTCGATATCTCTGGTTGACTGACTGTGTCTTTCTGTGCCCAGCTCGCTGCCCTGACTTTGCTGCCCCTAACGAAACAATTATTAAACATTTCCATAAACTCCTCATTCCTTTATATGGACATTTTTCAACAAACTGCTTTAATATTATTGGGATCTTTCTACTTACTTGTCGTTTTGGTGCACTGAAAAATGACCGGATGTCTGTTACTTTTCTTTTCTCTGCCATAACTGGGCAAGCACAAGCCCAAGCACACAGGAGTGTGGTGGGGAGGAAGGTGCAACTTGTGAGTAAAATGGGCTTACAGTGTCATATGTGCACCAGGGAGAAAAAACAACCCAGTCGCTGAACTGTGAGCTTGTGAGTTTATTACAGAAAAGGCAACAAAAATGGACAAAGTGAACAAACGATGGAATAACGAGAAGGCGTCTTACAATTGAGGCACGCCAGAGCGAGATGGCTCTGGCAGAGGCAAGGGTGAACAGTCCTTACAGCAATGATGATGATGATGATGTTGCAGCGACAAAGAACATGGCAAACAATCTCCTATAAATAAGGATCCAACTGATTATAATGATATAATGAGGAACAGATGTGGGCTGACCTGAGTAAGTGAAGGCAGCAATGACAAACAATTGAGAACAGCTGGTAATAATAATGAGGAAGAGCTGCTGCCGGTAAAGCAGGTGAGGGACGGGCAGCTGGCAGTTTGACAAGCAGCAGGGCATGCCAACACGAGCCTGACAACCCTGACAGCTGTCAAAAGATAAAAGGGAACACAGGAAAAAACAAAAGTAAAATGACATCTAAAATAATACAAATCAACACCTGCAGAAATCAAACACAACATGGCAACAGGACCTAAGTACTGGGAACAGATACAGATCAATACAAAGATAACGGAGGGCAGTAAGGAACACACAAGACATAACAGCATGGTAGACCAATAAGAATAAATAGGGAAGTCATGAAGCTGAGTTTGGGGGAAATCCCAAACTCAGTACATGACATACAGTGGGAGACAATCAGGCTGACGGAGTAGATAAAACAGAATAAAATATATTGTCTGTTAAAATGCAAGTGCCCAGCCTGCACGGATGTATACCGTCTATCCAATAAAATGACGTACAATTCCAGAACGGGATAAAATTGTCAATAAAAATAAAACCACATGCTGCAGTAGCAGACTGGAGCCATGTGTGAAGGTTCAGGAGCCGGCTAAAGCAACCAATGCCTCAGCCTACTGGAGGCAGCAGTCCGAAGATAAATATGTGCTTACCGGAGCCTTGGAGTGTGCAGAGGAGACTGGTGGAGTCCTGCTTCAGAATATATCTCACTATAGAGCAGAGGCCACCAACTAAAAGTGCAAGAGGTCTGATAATTCAGTCCTCCTTCCCAGCTGAGATCCGAATTAGGGCTAGGGATCTTTAGGCACCTCATGATACAATTATGATTCAGGGTCTCTGATTTGATTCTGAAACGATTCTTGATGCATTTTTTTTTTCAGGATTTTTTTTCCTCTCATTGTGTGACAGCTTGGCACTTTTAAAGCCAAGTGTTTACACATTATTTTATTAAGCAGCTGTTTTAGCTGCTTTTAGTGCTGTATTATTTTTTAAACAAAAAATCTAATAAATTCTTTGCTGAATTTCAAATAAAATGTAATAATTTAATTATAATTACAGGGGAACACTAAATGTGTTTTTAACTCCAAATAAATAGCTCTAAAATTCTAAAATCTACAACTTAAATCTTAAAAATGTTAAGTTTTACAGGAGAACACAAATTAAATTACATACATTTAAAAAGATTAATATTTAAAAAACAAAATCTCACAAAAATCTGCCTCTATACTATATTTTCAGCATTAAAAAAGTTTCAAACTGTAAGCTTAAAAAAGGGGACAGAAAATATAACTAATTCCACAGTACAGAATTCCTCTGGAGGTTTTTTTTTATGTCAACAATGTTTTTACCTTTTTAACCTTGTCTGTGTCTGTTTGGGTAGCACGCTGTCACAGGGAGAGAGGAGTTGAATGTGTGTAGAACTTTTCATGTTCAGTAACACACAGAGCAAGTGATTGTTTTGACATGATATCAGAGCGTCACAGAAATTACCTCCATAAATAAGGTCATGCTGGCCCAAAGGGGATGCTGTCCCAGCAAGATGTGGTGGAGCTACAGGGACCTTCTGTTAACAGACCCCTGGGTGGACCCGTACCATCGCAGGCAGCCAGAGTGGCAGTGGACACAATTTCACAGCAGCGTTTCATTCCACAGGTTACACCGGGAAGGAAATGTGGCGGTCCACCCGCTGTATCCCACGAAGAATGTCCAAAGTCCCACGCCATAAAATGTCCAGGTGGCCGCCACCGATACAGCACTTCAGTTCTGCTTTTCGTTCAGTTAAAACAAAACAGTATAATTTTCCCCTAAAATTATATTAAAAAGCTTCAGAGTCTGGATGGAGGACTCTCAAGGTCCAGATCCGGACCGGAGTCTGCCAGTTGATGACCCCTGCCGTAGAATCTCTAAAAATCAGGATGGTTGGAGAAGGAGCTGATGGTGATTGAAAGGATACATTCCGGGTGGAGACTGGAGGTGGACAACATACGTCAGGTGAGCGCCGCGGAGCCGGTGTCAGATTTGGCTCTGCCTGGTGGCCAGTTCTTGGACAAGGGAGCCTTTCTGGTTCACTTGTCAAGGGGAACTCCCCGAGGCATCCTCGGAGATGTGAAAAGTGAAGGTGGAGGATCCAAGTCCACAGGCAGCGGAGGAAACTTATGTAGATCCAGGATATTAAAACGGTTCTTGAGCTGGAGGTTGGGGCTCTTGGTGCTTACAATACAGGATGAGCTCTTCCCCATTCTCTGGTGGTCACTGGCAACAACCCACGGCTCTGGATGGTGTGGTGTAGAGCTGAACAGTGCCTCCGGCTCAGCTCCAGACTGGACCCAGAGGTGCTTCTGAGAAGCACCTGGGAAAGGGACAGTAACTGGCGCGGCACTGGAGGATGATGTCGAGCCGATGCCCGGGGCAACCACAGTGGCAAGCGAAGATGATACAGGTCCAGGAACAGCAGGATCAGTTAACCCAGAACCCGGATCAACAGGGTCAGGAGAAGACTTCTTAGCTGGAAACAGGTGTAAACAGGTAATGGTGGCCTTATTGTAAACAAGGATTTAGTATGTCTCACTGTGTTTCTGCCATGTAGAATTTAGAGACTGACCTGCAAACACAAGAGAAAATCAGATCCAGAGGAATTAAAGGTGCCAGTGGAACAGGCTAATAATCAGTTTGATGAAGTGGAACAGCGAAAGCTTGGTATTGCAAGAAGAAAAGCTATATGGGGAACAGTCAATGCAGTCTGGAAGACAAAGACAATAAATTTAAGAAAGGATGGGAAGATATATGGCAAGAACAATGGACAGAGTGGCATTTGGCGGTGCAAGTCCACGGGGGTGGGGGTGGGGGGTCATCAGCAGAGATGATCATAAGCATCAACTCCACAGGATCTTTGCAGATAATGTCCATGCAGCCTCTGAGTGACAGCCCCACCAGAGCCACAGTAGGCACAGGAGCCACAAGAGCACACAAAGCAGGTGCACCCCAAATGTCCAGGCAACCAACCACATACATCCTTGGTGTTTGTTGGAACGATTTCTTGCTCCCACAAACACTGAGCATGTATGTAGTTGGTTATCTGGATATTCGGAGTGCAAATGCCAACAACAAAGAACTGCATGTTATCATCTTTGTAAAATGTAGCTATGGACCACTGCTTCCTTTCTGCCAAACTCTTTTTTATGGCAACACTGAACACACACATGCATGTGCTGATCTGCAACCATCATGCATTGCCAGCATCTGCTGACATCAATAAAGAAATTGGTAATCTTAGAGATGTAGAACTCCAGTGCTTTGGAAAATTTGGAACTGCTTCTCAATTCCCGTCCCTAGTACAAACATATTGTGTCAGATGTCAGGCCACTGCAGAAGCAGTTGACATCACTAAATCCTTGTCAAATCAGCATAAAGTTTTACAATTTTTCATTTCATTTCATTACTGGTTGTGGAGGTTCTGTAACAGAGTCAATAAAAGCATTCCTACTTGGTTTGCCAGGTGGGTCGATGCTCTTGGTGACACAGGTAGAGTGCTGGACTCCAGAGCACGAGGTTCTGAGTTTGCAACTCCCGGTTGGATGCCACCAGATGGGCTTGGCCCATCTCCTTGGTCACACACTCTGCTTCTCTCCTCCAAGGGTTTATGTTTGTAGAGTATATGTGTGTCATGCGGTGACCCTCGCGGATCACCATAAGATGCCAAGAGTCCACTAGTCAGTTTTGCGATGATGGTGGTTTATTAAAACAACAAGACAAGACAATACTGTGAGCCGCTCAGGGCAAAAACACACATTAAGCAGTACAAGGGCTCGTAGGGCTAACCCCAGCCACTACGAGCTAAACTATGACATGACACGAAAAGCACGAACCTGACATGAAGGTCTAACAAGGTTTAGACCACCTGACGATGTCTGACGAGGATTGTTGACAATACTCCTGCGATCTAACTGCCGCTAGTGCCCGCCTTATAAAGGCGAACACTAAAGAGCAGTAATGACAAGCAGCTGACCAACCTTGACAGGCAGAAGCCCCACCGAGCGCCTTCACAATAAGAGCCCGGTGAGGCCAGAATACCACCCACAACTGTCAAGGCCGGCAGCGAGTTGTGCTTAGCCCGAGCGCGGACAGAACCCAGCGCTCGGGTCGTAACAGTACCCTCCCTCCGACGGCGGGCTCAGAACGCCCAAGAAACACCCTGCCCCCCCCACCCCCAGGGTGGGTGGCTGGGGGTAGGTGCGGAGGGAGAGAGACCAAACCCAGAAACAATCAAAACAGTGACAAGGACAACTACATACAGGACAATGACAAGAATACCAATCACTCAGATTAAATCAAAAAGATGCGCATGGAGAAAACAAAAAAAAACAGAGCTACTGGGTTGGAAAAACTATATACAAGACCATGACAAAATACCAAATATTCAAATCAGATAAAATACACAGAGGGAAATAAGGCAACAGTAGAACATAAGACAATTTGCCAAGGATCCCCAAATAAGTTACAGAAAACACAGGACAGCATGAGAAAATTAGATCTTGGCCCACATGTTACACAAGGAAATGACTTCCCACCTGTGTGAATACTCAAATAACCAAACACAAAAAGCAGAGCACTTACTGGCTCATACCCGCCTACACACAATGCAAACTAGGGCAACTGCAAGACATAACCATAACACAAAGTACACAGGACAGCAAGGAAAAAAAACCCCAGAACAATCACTGCAACGGATCAACACCAGAAAAACGACCACTACCCCCCCGACAGTTTATGCCGACCAGCGGAGACCAGGCGCCATAGGAACAGTTCAGGTGGTCTCTCCGTGTCCAACAGACGGCGGGTGGTCATAGGAGGCGGAACATGACCAGGCGGCTCACCACAGTCCAACGCCCAGCATGTCCGCTCCTCTGGTGGTCGAACCAGGTCGCCCAATGAAACACATAACACGTCGGGTGGCCGACCCGAGGCGCCGAACCGGCAAAGCAGTTCCTCAGGCGGCCGACCCGTGTCCCTCAGCCACCAGTACTGGGGAAAAACAGCCCACGGCGGCCTCCCTGACGAGGACGAAACTCGGGAGAGCCGGGGCGAGCGAACAGGAACCCCCATGGCCCCCGGCGATGATGCACAGGGGCGGTGACTCAGTAGAGGGGAAAGATGGCAAGGATGAGCCCGTAATCCGTCCGACGACGGAAGGTCTGCAGCTCCTCCCCCGTCCGCGGACCACGCTGGCGCTGCACCTCCGCTGGACCCCGATTGGGTCCCAGCTGCACCCACGTCGGGCCCCGATTGGGCCAGAACCGCACCTGCGGTGGACCCCGATTGAGCCTCTGGCGCACCCACGTCGGACCCCGATTGGGCCAGAACCGCACCTGTGGTGGACCCCGATTGAGCTTCTGGCGCACCCACATCGGACCCCGATTGGGCCAAAGCAGCTCCTGCGATGGACCCCGATTGGGCCTCTGATGCACCCCCGTCGGACCCCGATTGGGCCACAGCAGCCTCCACGACGGACCCCGACTGGGTCGGTGCAGCTCCGCTGACGATCTCCACCCCCGAACCTGGGACCTCCAACCCAGTGACTCCGACTGGTTCCCTGCCGGCGACACTGCAACGAGGCTCACAAACAGGAAGAAAACCGGGATTAGAATCACCGGTAGCAACAGAACCCAGCGAGACGAGCTCGGGCGCAGCAGATGGCTGCTCCTCACTCGCCTCCCCGAGAGGCAGGCAAAAATGCTCCAAAACAGGGGACAGAGACACAAGGGGGAGCATTTGCCTGTATTCGGGTTCTGTTGCCACCTAGGACTTCGACGATCCAGGTTCAGGGCGGCGACTTTCGTCAGCAGGCTCCAACTCAGCTGCGTCGGGCTCCGCAGCTGGCAAGATGTCATCTGCAGCCTGAGGTTCCTCCCGCACTGCTGTCCACGCCGATGACCCATATGGCGTGGGGGCAGGGGACCCTCGACCCACTGGCTCGGACCGCTCCGGCGAGGAGACCCGGGGATGCTTTATCATCAGCTCAGGCTCCGGGCCGCAGTCCGCTCTTCTCCTCCGTCCACGACGTGGCTGGAGGGCCGGATCCAGGCTTTCCACCACTGCAGGCCCCCTCTTCATCTGACGATGTTGGCCTGGCGTCGTGGACCGCTCGACCGGGGGGGACACAGAGGCAGCAGGTTTAGTTATTATCACTACAGCAGGTGGAGGGAGCTCGGGGGGCTGCGAACCCCGAACTCCGCCCCCAGGAGTCAGACAAGGCAGACTACAATTATGGTGTAATAAATTAACTCGCACTTGCCTTTCTTCCGGAGGGAAAATGATTCCTGCTGTAGGGGACATTGTTCCTCCTTCTCCCCGCTGGATAGCGACAGAGGGCCCCCTGGAAGGACAAGGTGGAGCCGCTCTCAGAGGTTCGCTGACGGGCTTTGCCGGCAGCGGGTCCAGCCGGGGATTCTACCGAGGTTCTCCTTGGCCATGACGCCGACGTCGTCGATGACCTCCAGATGGCGCGACCTCCTGGACCGGGTCAGGGACAGGAACCCAAAACGGGGAGTGAGGATGCCTCCTCCTCTGCTTCCTGCTTTCCTCCTCCTCCAGGCCGCGGAGTATCTCGCGCTGCGTGGCGAGTTCATCCCTCCTCGTCATCACCTCCGGGTGATCGTAGTAGTGGAGGGGAAGGTTATCCAGGAGAACCTCTGCACAGTCCAGGTGCCAGCGCATATAGCTGGAGTTGACGTCAAAGGTAGCGGTGAGGAGCATCCTGTCGACGTACTCCAGCGCGCTCGCTAACTCTTTGCCCAGGCGCCAACCGCAGCCCCTGGATGACGGCATTCTCCCAGCAATTGACACCCAGACAGGGAAGAACAACAGTCCAATTAAGGCAAAAACTCACAGTGAAAAAAGGCGTCTCAGTGTGGCGTCTCCGTTTAGACGTCCTGGCAGGAGTATACTGTCATGCGGTGACCCTTGCGGATCACCATAAGATGCCAAGAGTCCACTAGTGAGTTTTGCGATGATGGTGGTTTATTAAAACAACAAGACAAGACAATACTGTGAGCCGCTCAGGGCAAAAACACACATGAAGCAGTACAAGGGCTTGTAGGGCTAACCCCAGCCACTACGAGCTAAACTATGACATGACATGAAAAGCACGAACCTGACATGAAGGTCTAACAAGGTTTAGACCACCTGACGATGTCTGACGAGGATAGTTGACAATACTCCTGCGATCTAACTGTCGCTAGTGCCCGCCTTATAAAGG
The DNA here is from genome assembly GCA_020510985.1 of Pholidichthys leucotaenia. Taxonomy (NCBI): domain Eukaryota; kingdom Metazoa; phylum Chordata; class Actinopteri; order Cichliformes; family Pholidichthyidae; genus Pholidichthys; species Pholidichthys leucotaenia. The sequence continues at coordinate 146,533,697 of CM035837.1, forward strand.
CGAACACTAACAAGCAGTAATGACAAGCAGCTGACCAACCTTGACAGGCGGAAGCCCCACCGACACCTTCACAATAAGAGCCCGGTGAGGCCAGAATACCACCCACAACTGTCAAGGCCGGCAGCGAGTTGTGCTTAGCCCGAGCGCAGACAGAACCCAGCACTCGGGTCATAACAATGTGCATGTTATTAACACAGAAGCTCTAAATAGTTTAGCTTGGTATATGAAAAACCCATGGTTTTGGATGAAAATTATTGCACCTTGAGGATTTTGTTAATAAACTTGTATTAACAATGTTGCTATCAAAAATGAAAAAGTGAAACTCTAGAGAGAGAGAGAGTGATGGATAACTAGACAGATAGACAGACAGACAGACAGATAGAACTTTATTCATTCTGAAGGAAATTCAGGGTAGTTAACTGCTCTCTCTCTCTCTCTCTTTTTTTTTTTATTACTTATTTTGTACCCATAGGTAGATTTGTTTTGCAGTCTGGTGACAAGCCACCAGCTGCCGGTTGCTGTGTGCGCAAGTGCCCTGTATCCCTAACCTGCATGTTTTTGGTATGTGGGAGGAAACCGGAGAAATCCCAGAGTAAAACCACGCAACATATGGGGAGAACATGCAAACTCCACACAGATCATTGTTGACCGGGGGCAGGGATCGAACCCACGATCTCACGATCCCCTGGCCGAGGGTAAACTGTGCTGCCACAGTGCTAACCACTGCGCCACCGTGCCACCGTGCCACCGTGCGCCACAGTCTCTCTCTCTCTCTCTCTCTCTCTCTCTCTCTCTCTCTCTCTCTCTCTCTCTCTCTCTCTCTCTCTCTCCCTCTCTCTCTCGTGCGCATGCGTGGGCGTTTGTGGGAGCAGGGGTGTGGAGTGGTGTCGAGTGAGTACTTTAAACTTTGTTTTTTCTAACTTTTCTCTATCGTGTGTGTTTGAGGTGTGTGTGTTTGATAGAGTGGGTTGAGTGTGTGTGTGCTGGGGTGTGAGTGTTGGAGTGAGTGTGTCGGGGATCGGTAGCTTCTGCTGCCAGTTTTTCCCGGCCGGCATCATGCCGGTGATTGATGGTGGTGTGGAGTTTGAGCGCTTGACCCGGCGTCATGGTGTGAGAATCCTCCCGACAGTTCCCTGCTCTGTGGAGGAGGCCAGCCTCGCTGTAGGACAGGTGGTTGGGCATGGCAGCATAAAATCAGCATCGAGGATGAACAGCGCAATTGTGATCTTTCTGGATTCGACTGAAAAAGCTGATCAGGTGGTGGCACAGGGAGTGGTCATAGGTGACACTTTTACTCCCGTTTTACTGCTGGCGAACCCGTCTAGGAGGATCACCATCTCAAACGCTCCTCCTTTCGTTAAAAATGATCAGCTGATTAGAGAGTTGTCCCGTTTTGGCCAGGTTGTGTCCCCTATCAGAATGGTCTCTCTGGGTAGTAAATCACCCCTGCTGAAGCATGTTGTATGTCATAGGAGGCAGTGTTTCATGGTGTTGAAAGACAGCTCTGCTGAACTGAACGCGTCTTTTAATTTCAGGATTGACGGCTTTAGCTACTTGGTGTTTGCAACATCTGAAACCATGAAGTGTTTTGCGTGTGGCGCAGAAGGCCATCTTATTAGGTCATGTCCTGAAAAGGCGAACACAAAGAGCACTGGCGGTAAGAAAGGTGACGCCGCTGTTTCTGGTGGTCCGGAGGGTAGCGCTACATGTGGTGCGGCGGATGCCGCTGCGGCGCCCGCTTCTGCTGGGGCGGTCGCGGCCGCGGTCCGCTTCTACTTCTGCGGGGGTGTCCGCGTCCGCGTCCGCGTCCGCGTCCGCTTGTGCTGGGGCGGCCGCGGCCGCCTCTGCTGGGGTGGCCGCGGCGGGCGCGGTAGTTGCCCCCCCAAACAGTGATGGTGGGGAATTTCTGTCTGGCGGCAGCTCTAATCATTGTGACGAGCCTGTCGCCCGGGGTAAAGAGGTGGAGGGTGTAAGTAAAAGTGCAGTTAAACGAAGGAACGTGAATGAACAGACTTTGCAGGCGGGGGAGGAGCGGTTTGAGGCTGTAGCGGACACACAGAGCAAACACTGCATGACAAACGTTGCAGTTCATGAAAAAATGCAGGAATGTAGTTTTGTTGAAGAGGATCCTTTTAAAGCTGCACAAAAAAGGAAAAGTGCTGAAAACTTGCAGAGCTCTGCTAAATCTAGTAGGGTTGGGAATTTAGATTTACTGAATGAGAGCGCTTCTGACGAAAGTGGAGATGAGTCTGAACTGATGCAGACGCAGACGCAGGAGGAGCAAAGCTCCTATTGTTTTACTAAAATTAGGCAATTTCTCCAGGTGACTAAGGGGAGCAGAGCTGTGAAAGTGGAAAATTACTTTCCAGATCTGGAGTTATTTGTGGCATCAGCTCGCAAATTTATGAAACTGAATGATGGGAATGAGACTTTCACTGATCAGGAAATTTATCGTTTAAAGAAACTGGTTGCTAAACTGAAATCGCAAATTACTAACAGTCATGTTGACTCTTAGTTTGTTTCTTCCCTTTTATGCTATGTGTGTGTTTTTTTACTGTACCCTATTTTTATCCTTTTTAATGCCCCACCTTAGAATTGGCACTCTCAATATTAATGGGGCCAGGGATGATGTAAAAAGGGCCTCTTTATACAAGCTTTTTAATTTAAAGAAACTTGACGTGCTGATGGTCCAGGAGACTCACAGCACTGTGGACATTGAGAGCCATTGGAGAAAAGAGTGGGATGGCTGCATTTTTTTTAGCCACAAATCCAGTAGCAGTGGGGGGGTGGCTGTACTTTTCTCTAGGGGTTGTGTGCCTGTCTCTTATGAGGTAGAAGAGGTGGCGAGAGGTCATTTCCTCTTATTAAAGGTACAGTTTGAAAACGTGAACTTCGTTTTTATAAACGTGTATGTGCCAACACAGAGAGCAGAGAGGATCATGGTCTTTGACGTGCTTTCGGATACGGTTAGGTCCTGTGATCCAAATAGTTTTTATTTCTGGGGGGTGATTTTAACTGTACATTAAACCACAGACTAGACAGGAACCATCAGGAGCCTCACCCTGCTTCTGCCAATAGGCTGAGAGAACTGGTGAAAACACATGAAATGGCCGATGTGTGGAGATCACATCATGGGGACCAGAGGCAGTACACCTGGAGCCATGTCAAAGATAACCTTTTATCTATGGCTAGGTTAGACCGTTTTTATGGTTTTAAACATCAAATGAGTGTTTTTAAAAATAGTTGTATCTGTCCTGTTGGTTTCACTGATCACTGCCTGCTGTTTTGTTCTGTGTTTATTGAAAATGTAAAGTGTAAGAGTGCCTTTTGGCATTTTAACAATACACTTTTAAATGATGTGTTTTTTAAAGAGGTTTTTCATGATGTATGGAAGTCACACAGGGAACAAAAACCCTCTTTTAGTTCTCTCCAATTGTGGTGGGATTTTGGTAAGGCCCAGATAAAACAACTCTGCCAACAGTACACTCAAAATGTCACTCGTAGCTTGACCCAATCCTTGAAAGTTCTGGAGACTGAGGTGGTAGAACTAGAGGAGTTGCTCAGTTCTACAGGAAAACAGGAGCACTTAGAGGCTCTCAAGTCAAAAAGGTCAGCCTTGGCTAGCTTGCTAGGGGTCACCGCACAGGGTGCTCTGGTCCGCTCACGCTACATGGATGTAGCTCTGATGGACTCGCCCTCCCAGTACTTTTTTGGACTGGAGGGGAAAAATGGACAGAGAAAGCTTATTCACTTATTCACTCCTTGTTGGGTGATGACGGGAGAACAATCTCCACAGCAGCAGAGATCAGGAAACACGCTGCTAGCTTTTACAGTGAATTGTTTAGAGCAGAGTGGAGGGAGGACACGTCACTGGGCCAGGTTTTCCTTGATGGTCTTCCAGTGCTCTCAGAGGACCTTGTTGCCGGCTTGGATGCTCCACTGTCTCTGTCTGAGCTGCATACGGCGCTAATGAGCCTCCAGAATGGAAAATCACCAGGCATAGATGGTCTCTCTGTGGACTTTTTTAAGGAATTCTGGCCCCTGCTTGGTCCAGACCTGCTGGAGGTTCTCCAAGATAGCTTGGAAAGGGGGACCCTACCCACGACCTGCAGGAGGGCCATCATCACACTGTTGCTGAAAAAGGGGGACCTCCAGAGCCTAAAGAACTGGAGGCCAGTCTCTCTGCTCTGCACAGACTATAAGATTCTCTCAAAAGCTCTAGCCTGAAGACTGAGAAAGGTGACAAGCGAGCTCATTCATGTAGACCAGACTTACTGTGTGCCTGGCAGGCTGATTAGTGACAACGTCACTTTAATTCGGGATATTTTGGAGGTCTCTGGTTCATTGGCGGTAGAAACTGGTTTGATTTCAATTGACCAGGAAAAGGCGTTTGATCGGGTTGAACACCAATATTTATGGACAGTTTTAACAGCTTTTGGGTTCAGCCCAGGCTTCATAGCCAGGATACGGGTCTTGTACAGTGACATTGAGAGTGTGCTGAAGATAAATGGGGGCCTGTCTGCCCCTTTAAAAGTCCAGAGGGGGGTTCGGCAGGGCTGCCCTCTCTCAGGGATGCTGTACTCCCTCGCCATAGAGCCTTTGCTTCACTGCCTGAGAAGGAATCTATCAGGAGTTACTTTTCCTGGCTGTGACACCACGTTCAAGCTGTCGGCCTATGCAGATGATGTAGTCATTCTGCTAAATAAGCAGAGTGACATTGACGTTCTGGTTAGGAGTGTCAATCTTTTTGGCCAACTTTCCTCTGCAAAAATAAACTGGGGAAAAAGCGAGGCTCTGATGGTGGGGGAGAAACTAGAAAATCAGCTTACGCTGCCTGGTGGGTTGATTTGGAAAAAAGGAGGTTTTAAGTATCTTGGTGTCTTTATTGGAAATCAGCAGTTTGAGCAAAAAAATTGGGATGGGGTCATAGAGAAAATTAACGGGAGACTAAACAAGTGGAAGTGGCTAATGCCAAGTATATCTTTTAGAGGAAGAGTGCTCATTTTAAATAATCTTGTTTCCTCATCCCTGTGGCACCGCCTCATGTGCATGGACCCCCCTGCTGGTTTGTTGTCCAAAATTCAGTCTGTTTTGGTGGACTTTTTTGGGGGGGGTGGACTCCACTGGGTTCCTCAAGCCCTGTTATTTCTTCCCAAAGAGGAGGGGGGGGGGGGGCAAGGAGTGATTCATTTAGCTAGTAGAGGTGCTGCTTTTAGACTGACTTTCATACAGAGACTGCTGACGGGCCCCCAGGACCTGGTATGGAGGCCTTTGGCCTGTGTTATTTTACAGAGAGTCCTTGGGCTTGGGCTAGATCTCCCTGTGTTTTTAATGGATTTTAAGAACTCTAATGCACTGTCTTTACCCAGTTTTTACCGCAGTCTCTTTTCAGTGTGGACTCTTTTTAAAAAACAAAGAGGGCCATGCGATTCCCTCTACTGGTTGTTGAGGGAGCCGCTGGTTTTTGGTGGTCGCCTTGGTGTCCTGCCGGGAGTTGGAAGGACCTTCCTTGATAGGCTGTGTTCCAGGAACGTTCTCACTCTGAAGCAAGTGGTGGAACTGGCTGGTCCTGGCCTCAACAACGCCTCAGCTTTAGCAGCTCATCTTGGTGTCAGGTCGAATCGTTTCATCGATGGTCTTCTTGCACACTGGAAACAGGAGCTTCATGGACTTGAGCACTCCCTACTCTTGGACTTTAGCAATGGCACGCTGCAGCCGGAAAGCACGGACCCCTTTCCCTCTCTCACGCTCTATATGGACTTTGACGTCGCTCCTTGCTCCTTACTGGCATTCTGTGCTCCCACTGGTGTGGACTTTGGAGGAGCCAGTGGTAAGGCACTCTACAGACTGGTGGTGATGGCACTCAACAAGGACCGATTGAACACCTGTGTGGACACTCCTTGGAGAGCCTATTTTAAACTAGGAAAAGGGCATCAGCCTGCCTGGAGGGCTCTTTATAAAGCCCCTCTCCCTAAGAGGCATGGAGACTTACAGTGGAGGGTCCTGCATGGTATTATAGCTGTCAATGCTTTTGTTTCTGTGATTAACAGCAGTGTCAGTGATCAGTGTGTTTTTTGTTCCTCTACGGAGACTGTTTTTCATTGTTTTATTGAATGTCAGCGCCTGAGTGGCCTCCTTGAACTTCTCACAGAACTTTTTCATATTTTTAAGGAAGTTTTCTCTAAGCAGGATTTCATTTGTGGTTTTATGTACAATCGTCGTTTTAAGCAGAAGTGTCAACTACTGAACTTTGTTTTAGGGCAGGCAAAGTTGGCTATCTATGTAAGCCGGAGAAGAAAACTTGAGAATGTTGAGAATGATGTTGATGTCAAAATTTTATTTGTGAGGCTACTTAAAGCCAGAATCAGGCTGGACTTTCAGTTTTTTATGGGGAATGGGGATGTGGAAGGTTTCAGGACCCTCTGGTCCCTGGAGAATGTCCTCTGTTCAGTTCATGATGGACAGCTTTTTTTGGGGCGTTTTTTGGGGGAATAATTTTCTGTGTAATATAGCATGACATAGAAATTGTATTGACTGATGGACAAGTGTGTTTATTAAAGATCTTTTAAAAATCAAAATCTCTCTCTCTCTCTCTCTCTCTCTCTCTCTCTGAGTGGGTGTGGTCGTGAGTGCGAGCTGAGAGCGTGTGACAGCGTGAGTGAATTATTTCAAACTTTTTCTCTATCTTTTCGTGTTTAAGGTGTTTTTTTTGTTAAATAATCTTAAGTTTTGTTGTTTTCTGTAGCTGGGGTGGGGTAGGCGTTTTGGGAGGGGGGTTTCTGCTGCCAGCTCTGCTGGTCAGCATGGTTTTGGAGCGAGGCTCCGGATTCGAGACGCTGACACGCCGGCATGCTGTCAAACTGACACCTGCCGTCAGCTGCTCAGTGGAGGAGTGTAGTCTGGCTGTGGGGGAGCTGGTCGGTTATGAAAGCGTTAGATCAGCTTCGAGAATGAATAGTGCCGTGGTGATTTTCCTCGATAGTGTGGAAAAAGTTAACCGGGTAGTGGAGAGCGGGGTTGTGATTAAAGACACACTGGTTCCTGTTCTGTCTCTGGTGAATCCCGCGAAGAGAATTACCATCTCAAATGTCCCACCATTTTTAAAGAATGAGCTGTTGGAGAAGGAGCTGTCGAGACACGGGCAGCTTTTGTCCCCGATTAAGCACATCCCTCTCGGTTGTAAGTCCCCGCGTTTAAAGCATGTCATGTCTTTTAGGCGACAGGTGCTCATGATTTTAAAGAATAGCGAGGAAAGCCTCAACCTCGTATTTAAATACCGGATCGACGGCTTTGATTATACCATCCACGTCACCTCCGATAATATGAAGTGTTTCGGCTGTGGAATGGAGGGACATTTGATTCGATCATGCCCTCAGGGAGTGGGGGGTGATCACTCGGGGGAGGCCGCTAGTGCGGCCTCGGGGCCGTCTGGTGACGGAGCGGCTTCGCTGCCCTTCGAGGCTGACGGCGCTGCCGCGCCGTCGGCCGTTTCAGCCGGAGCCGCGGGGCCGTCTGGCGGCGGCGCTTCGGCCGAGGCCGCGAGGCTGTCTGGCGGCGGGGCGGCTTTGCCGCCCTCCGCAGCTGGCCTGTCGATCATAACTGAAACAGCAACAAAAGTTAAAGCACATCGCGGGGCTGCTGCACAGACCAACATTGCAGACAAGGGTGAGATTACCGAGAGGGATCACGCTGAGGGTCAGACAGAGGAGCCAAATGAGGCCCAGGTAGATGGTGGGACCAGAAAGATGAATATAAAAGCACAGCACAGGGTGAGCGAAAGACAGGAAGAGACAGCTACCAGGGTGGCTGAGTCAGTGTTGGAGGATGAGGATGACATCGAAATAGATGAAGAGTTATGTAAAATCTCAATCAAGCGGAAGAATTTGGAAACCAAACAGCAGAGGAGCAAAGTAAAAAGGGTTGTCAAAGACAGTTCTGAGGTTTCTCTATCTCAGCCAGATTCTTATGCTGGGTCTGAGATAGAGAGTGATGGTGAAAGCAGTGATGATGTGGCCAGTGGAGGCGGTTACCCCTTCACAAAAATACAGAAGTTTTTGCAGGACACTAAGGGGGTCAGAATGGTTAAAGTTGAAAGCTTCTTCCCTGATCTAAAACGTTTTGTTGACTCTGCTCGGGCCTACATGAAAAATAGGGGAGAGCTTGAGCAGGAAAGTTTCACTGATCAGGAGATCTACAGACTAATAAAGCTTGTACTAAAAGTTAAGAACCAAATTGCCCAGGATGATTAGTCTTTTATCGCTCATTCTTTCTTTTCTGTTTTTGTATTGGCTTTGCCCTCTTATATACATGTGTAGTTTTAATTTTGGCACACTCAACATCAATGGGGCAAGAGAAATGTCCAAGCGAGCGAGTGTTTTTACTCTTGCAGAATGCAAGAAAATTAATGTTCTGTTTGTTCAGGAGACTCATAGTTCTGAGGACAATGCTGCTGACTGGAGGAGGGAATTTCAGGGTGAAATTATTCTTAGTCATAAAAGCAGCAAATGTGGTGGAGTGGGTATTTTATTTTCTCGAGATTTTATTCCACTTTCTTATGACATTGATGAGATAATTGCAGGCCACATTTTAAAAGTTCGAGCTGTTTTTGAGAATGTGAAAGTTGTTTTTATAAATGTGTATGCTCCAACCGTAGGCACAGAAAGATTGGCTTTTTTAAATATTTTAGATGACACGATCAAAAATTGCAGTAATGATGACTTTTTATTTGTGGGAGGTGATTTTAATTGTACAGAAAATCCTTTTATGGATAGGAATCACCCAGAGCCACATGCTGCATCCAAAAGAGTTTTAAAAGGTCTCATAGAAGCTCATGATCTGTGTGATGTGTGGAGGAATTTTCATGGCAAGGCTAGACAATACACATGGAGCCATAGAAAGGACAATATTTTGTCCTTAGCTAGACTGGATAGGGTTTACAGTTTTAAGCACCATTTTAGCATTTTTAAAAGTGCTTTTATAGTCCCTGTTGGCTTCACAGATCATTCCCTGGTTCAGTGTTGTGTTTTTATCAAGAATATAAAGTGCAGTAGTGCATACTGGCATTTTAACACGTCACTTTTATCGGATAACAGTTTTAAAACTGCTTTTATGTTTTTTTGGAGTAATTTTAAATTAACAAAATCAAATTTTAGTTCTTTGCAGCAGTGGTGGGATGTAGGGAAGAGCCAAATAAAGAATCTGTGCCTACAGTATACTCGCAATGTCTCTGGAGACTTGGCCAGGTCTGTCAGGGACCTGGAGAGAGAAGTAGTGGAGCTGCAGTCTTTGGCAGGCTCCACAGGAGAAAGAGGACATTTTGAGGCCCTCAATGGCAAAAAGTCTGTTTTAACTGACCTACTGGGTGTGGCTGCCAGGGGCGCTGTGGTACGCAGTAGGTTCCAGAACATCGCACTAATGGACGCTCCATCTCATTTTTTCTTTGGTCTGGAGAGGAAGAATGGTCAGAGGAGGATGATCCACTCTCTCAGCTCCGAGGACGGGCGGCCGATCCATGAGTCTGCGGAGATCCGTCGCTTTGCAGTTGCTTTCTACAAGGATCTCTTTAAGAAAGAATTTGTTGAGAATCCACATGCACTGAGTCATTTTTTGACGGACTTGCCAAAGGTGATGGCTAGCGTGAATGCGGAGCTGGAGAGCTGGAGCTGCGGAGCTGGAGAGCGGAGAGAGTTCTTGCAGAACTGGCCACTGCCAGTTCTTGCAGAACTGGCAGTGGCTGTCCAGTCTCTTCAGTGTGGAAAAGCCCCAGGGATAGATGGCCTACCAGCGGAGTTCTACAAGGCGTTCTGGTCTGAGATCTGTGAGGACTTGCTGGAAGTACTGTCTGACAGTCTGCGGAAGGGTCACCTGCCCCTAAGTTGTAGGAGAGCAGTCCTCACCCTCCTTCCAAAAAAAGGCGACTTGAAAGACATTGAGAACTGGCGTCCGGTGGCCCTCCTCTGTACTGACTACAAAATTCTCTCCAAAGTGTTGGCTACCAGACTGAGGAAGGCGATGGAGCAGGTCATACATGTAGACCAGACCTACTGTGTACCTGGTAGGTTGGTTACAGACAACATTTTTTTAATTCGTGATGTTTTGGACCTCTCCAGCTCATTGGTCAAAGAACTTGGTCTTATTTCAATAGACCAAGAAAAGGCGTTTGACCGAGTTGAACATCCATACCTTTGGCAGACATTAGAGGCCTTTGGTTTCAGCTCAGGGTTCATCGCCATGATCCAGGCTTTGTATAGAGACATTGAGAGTATTCTTAAGATTAATGGTGGTTTGAGTGCTCCTTTCAAAGTTGAGAGGGGTGTCCGACAGGGCTGCCCCCTCTCAGGTATGCTGTACTCTCTTGCCATTGAGCCCCTCCTTTGTAAACTAAGGCAAGGCCTCACTGGTTTTAAAGTCCCCAACTCTGACTCTGTTTTTAAAGTGTCTGCCTATGCTGATGACGTTGTTGTTTTTACAAGAAATCAAAATGATGTAGACTACCTTTTAAGAACTGTCAATCTTTTTGGTGAGTGCTCCTCAGCGAGAGTGAATTGGGGTAAGAGTGAAGCTGTTGTGGTGGGGGGGAGACCACAAAAAATTGCCCTACCTGGTGGCCTCTCGTGGACACAAGGTGGTTTTAAATATCTTGGTGTGTTTTTAGGAAATCAGGCTTTTACTGAGAAAAATTTGGAGTGTTTTTTAGAAAAAACTGAAGGAAGACTAAAAAAATGGAAATGGATTCTGCCAAACTTGTCCTTCAGAGGTCGTGTTTTAATTATCAACAACTTGATTGCTTCAATGCTGTGGCATCGACTGTCTTGTCTGGACCCTCCACCCAATTTGCTGGCCAGAGTGCAATCTATAGTCGTGGACTTTTTCTGGGACCGTCTTCACTGGGTTCCACAGAGTATCCTGTTTTTACCGAGGGAAGAAGGTGGTCAAGGGCTCATCCATCTGGCCAGCAGGGGGGCTGTCTTTCGCCTGCAGTTCTTTCAGCGACTGCTGAGTGGCCCCCTTGACCTTGTGTGGAGACCTATTGCCAGGGCTGTCCTGGCTCGCTGTGGAGGGCTTGGACTAGAGGAGTCGCTGCTTTTAATGGATTTAAGGGGCCGAAAACTCCCAGAACTTCCCCAGTTTTACCAAAGTGCTTTTAAAATCTGGGGACTTTTTAAAAAGAACTCTCCCCAGGCTTCCTTGTCGCCTTTCTGGCTTTTAAAGGAACCACTTGTGTTCGGGACCCGTTTTGATGTGGGCAATGTTTTAGGACCTTCTGTTTTAAAAAAGTTTATTTTTGCAAAGGTTACAACGCTGGGACATTTGGTGAATTTATGTGGTCCTAACTTGGACAATGCTGTTGCCCTGTGCTCGGCTCTTGGCGTCTCTTCAGTCAGAGTTATAATGAACTTGTTGAAAGATTGGAGAGACTGCCTGTCTGCAGAAGAACACTCTGCTATTGTTTTACACTGCGAAAACTCTGTACAAACTGCTGATGAACCTTTTCCTTTTAGTATTTTATCTCCTGATTTTAAAGATGGCACTGGTGTGTTTTTAAACTCTGAGCACATTAACATTTGTGACTCTCCTGGTAAAAAAATGTATGGACTTTTGGTGAAAATTCTAAATGTGAATAAGTTAAAAGGTCGAGCTGATACACCATGGAGGAAACACTTGGGTCTGGGTCCAGAGGTGAGGCCTGCCTGGAGAGCACTCTATAAACCACCATTAACTAAGAAGGTTGGAGACCTACAATGGCGAGTTTTACATGGTGCTGTGGCTGTAAATGCTTTTATCTCTCTTTTAAACCCAAATGTTGTTGAGGTTTGTCCATTTTGTCCTCAGAAAGAAACTGTGTTCCATTGTTTTCTGGACTGTAACAGACTGCAATTGTTGTTTGTTTTTTTGGGGAAGCTGTTTTATCTGTTTGGAGAAGTCTTTTCCCAGCAGATTTTTATTTTGGGCTTTCCATATAGACAGAGGACTAAGAAAAAGAGTGAACTCTTAAATTTCATCCTGGGTCAGGCTAAAATGGCTATTTATGTTAGTAGGAAAAGAAAAATTGAACAACTGCTGGATTGTAATGTAAAAGACATGCTGGTTGGCATGATTAAGGCTCGAATAATGATTGATTACAATTACTATCATCTGATGCAGAATGTTGAAACCTTTGAGGCTATGTGGTGCTTTAAGCACATCCTGTGTTGTGTTAAGGAGGGGAAAATTACCTATGGTATAATCCTGATGTAAGAAGCAAGTTTTTTGTTTTAGTTTTCCTTGTTTGGTTACTTGTGTCTTTGATTTCTTGTCAGTGAGACATTTTTCTTTTCCATTGCTTCTTTTAGTTGTTTTAGTTGTTGTGTTTTTCTGTTGAATTTGTGACAATAAAGGTGTGTTGAAAAATCAAAATCTCTCTCACAACTTTTGAAGTGTGCAATAAAGGCTTATTTTAAAAGTCAAAGTCTCTCTCTCTCTCTCTCTCTCTCTCTCTCTCGTTCATGGGGCAATAGCTACGAATAAATACAGAGCACATCTGGATCCAACTGTGGGGGGGGAATGTTTGTTTTGTTCCCAAATTGAGACCATGGAGCATTTGTTTGTTCAATGTCTTCATTTATCTTGCCTTTTTGATCTTTTGCGAGTGTGGTTTCAGGCTTTGGGTGAATGTTTCTCTTTTGGATTGTTCATTTTCGGTCCAAAGTATAAAGTGGCAAAGAAGTCTGCGCACACTTTGATGAACTTCCTATCTGGTACTGCTAAACTTGCCATCTGGCTGACAAGGAAAAATCGGACTACCAACGCTGGCAATGTGGATCCTGTGTCTGCTTTCAAGGCCTTGTTGAAAGTCTGACTCCAGGTGGAGTTCTCTTACTATCAAATGGTGGACAATTTGGAGGCATTCACCAATAGATGGACTGTAGGGAATGTTTTGTGTTCTGTGGGACAGGGGGATGAGTTATGCTTGCACTTTTGAGATGTGACACACTTGGGGGCATGATATTGGTGTTCTTACATTTTTGAATTGTACAATAAAGCCATTTTTTAAAACTCAAACTCTCTCTCTCTCTCTCTCTCTCTCTCTCTCTCTCTCTCTCTCTCTCTCTCTCTCTCTCTCTCACACACACACACACACACACACACACACACACACATGCTTCAGGTCCATCAGGTGCACAGGATGCTCCTGCAGTTTGCTAATCCCCCTTCTGCTTAGCTCCCTGCACACTCCTCTGCCCCTCCCTCTCCCCTTCTGTTCACCAGCATTCTTTATGGTTGCAGCTTTTTTTGTTGCAAAGAAATTTTGAACATCATGCTCAAATGTAAAACGCTGCACAACAGTTCACTAACATGTTCAAAATTTCTTTGCGACAAGAAAAACTCTATAACTTGTAGCGATATTTAATAAAATATAGTGTAGTAAGGTACAGGAATTTTTTTAATTTAATAGTGGGTGTGCAAGGGGTCAGAGTTGAACAGTCACCCCAACACTCACTAAATAAAATAGGAAAGCACTCGTAAAAAGGGGCACCAATTCTAAAAGAACAGCTTGCTAATGAATTAATTTCAATTAATTAATTTTTGTACCTTCAATTACTTAATGAATCAGTCTCAAAATTTAGTGAGTTCTTTTACTGCCGTGACCCAGAAAACATATATGCAAAGGAAAAATGCTTCAACTTCTCTCATTTACAATTTTATTAAATGAAACTCATTCAGGTTACATGACATGGCATTCAAATGATGGATAAACAGATTCAAATGATAAACAAGTGCTCAATATCACATCAACTGTTAGTGGATTCCTGAGCATAAAATCTATAGTTAAACCCTTGTGGAACCAAGAGGAAACCAGATTTTATGTTTCAACTGTCATGGAAGGCTGAAGAATCTAACAAAATCAGAAAGCAATTTTATGGGGACAAATTCCATAAGCTGATTATCTAAAAAGGAACTTCTGAATTAATCTACAAAAATGAAATGAGGTTACTTAAAATTGAATAAGAATTTTCCTTCAGTTTATAGCTTTGTCCTAAGGCTGAGGGACTAATTGTACCATGAAATACTGGTTATGTCCAATTGTAACTGATATTTGAACATCTCGTTTAAACCCAGCAGATATTAAAATGGGAGTCTCACTTATGAACAGCTGTAGGTGCAGGTGTTCAGCGGTGGTTGGTGTTATTGTTTGGGAAGGCTCAGCAGCTCTTCCAGACAGCATTCAGAACACAGGGGGAAAGCGACTACTGGTCGGCTCTCAGATCGTTCACAGCTGCGAGAAGCGTAGACTTGGCTGGGGGCTCCCACAGGGGCAGGCGGCGAGGAGCTGGCGACAGAGTGAAGGCTGGCCCCGGAGCAGGCGTGGAGTCCTTTGGCAACCAGTCTGAATTTAGGATGGCTCCGGCTCACAGAACAAAACCAAAGACTGAAGGAAGAATGTTTTAGTCAGTTTCACCCACAAGCTCCTAGTTACTTAACGGGGTCTGACGTGGATGAGGCAAGCAAAGAAAGTCCAAAATCTCTATCAGTCCACTTTAAAACAGGAAAATTAAAAAATCCAAGAAAAACATTCAAATAGGATAAGAATGGCTTCTGAGGCGAAGAAAAAAAGGATTTGAGAGTTTAATTCTCTTTAAAGACGAGCTCATAGAAAAAGATGATTTCTCTTCAGTTAACCAGAAAACAAGTAAAACTTATCAAAAGACGATTTAGGAAAGTTAACGCAGGATTTGATAAGGTTCACTCACACACAAAAGACTTCTTAGAACTCACAGAACAGCTTGGACTAAAAGAAAACTGCAAAGAAGTACAAAGAACAGAAAAACTCTGAAGAACTCAGAAGACGTCTCAAGAAGAAGCGAAAACAAAAAAACTTTTTTATGCAGGGCGGCTCTGAAGCATTTAACTGAAGCACGCTGCTGGGTCATAAAACGGGACCGCAGAAAGACCGACCAATCATCTTCCATAAAGAGGAGCTTGAATGGGCTTTTGTCCAATGAGGGAACATTCCTTTGTTTGTGAACAGCTAATCAAATGCAAGGACGTTATCCAGCAGACAGGCAGCCTTGTGACTTGTTATCATGAGAGGGAAGATGGACAGAGATTGATAAAACATTCAGTTCTTATGGAATTTTATACTCAATATAAAATCTAACTAATTTAAGTGACTCAAGACTAATATTCCGTGCCCATGCATTTATACCATTACTAATAATTTTAACATTCATTTGAATAACACTCATGAAAATAAAACATTCCTAAGACATGCATTCACATTTAAATCAAGGATTAATGAATCATGGCAAACCATTATTGGCGATTATCTTCACAGTGTCCTTAGAATCCTGGGAGATGAAAGCTGGAAGAAAAGCTTAATATTTAGTCAGAATTAGCAGTCTTAGATTGTGCAATGTAACATATTCCGTAGATGTCCACTAGGAGGTACTGTTGAGCAGTAGATATTTTTTAGGTCTTTGGAATGTGAGCAGGGGGGCCTAGAGGGTTCTGGGATATGTCTAAAAGAAGGAGGGGGCCATATATCTGCCAGCTAAAGAAGTTTCTGACTTTTTAAGAGTATCAGTTCCTGGTACGAACAGATACTATCAGCATGAACTGTCCAGTTGGGATTTGACTCCAAGAGTTTATGGTCCACTTAAGCCTTTAAAAGCAAATCCTTATCAAGTTTCTCTACAAAAGTGAAATTGTTTACACTGGGGCCCTGTTGAAGACACACAGCATTCTTGACCAGACCTTGAGTGAGAGTTGCTTTAAAATGAAGATAAGTGAAATTTCTTTAAAATGAAGAAAAGTGATCTCCTGGATTGGCCTGAGGAGAAGCTGGTGCTACATATTGTAAAAGCAGTTGGTGAACAGTTTTGTAACCTTTTACAAACATTGATGAAACCCCCAAAATTGCAACATTCATCAGCATTTGCCAGTATTTGCTGCTCTGTGAGATTCATGCTTTAGGGCTGCACGATATATTGAAATTTTATCATTATTGTGACAGCAACATGCGCGATATGCATATCACAAAAGATGGCTTGAACAGCGACAATATTCACGCTGCACCAGAACAGCCAGGGTGGATGCACCACAGAAGAAGGAAGAAGTTATAAGGATGGAGTATGGTGAAGCATCTTGATGACTGAAGGGAGGAAAACAAGAGGAAAATGTGGGCAAAGACGAACTCCTGGATATACTTAAATTAATATTGTGTATTTAAGTATTTTTTCAGTATTTGTTTAGACATTGAAAGTCATATTGATATTGATAATTTTGTAAATTCCTTGCTTTCCTAATATCCTGTAGCCCTATGTATATACAGTATTTATGATATTTGAATCATGCTTATTTTGCTCAGTTTTCTGAAGAGAAATTTTTCAAGAAAAGGATGATGTACTAAACATCAAAACTTGTAAGAGCTCCCTGTGAGTTTGATAAAATACAGTTTACATGGCAACTTTTCCGAACACTCAGTGATTAGATAAAGTCTTATTAAGCCTATCAGTTTATAAACTACAGTTCAGAGTTGTTAACCTTTGTCACTACAGCATTTCAGTCACAGCAGAACAAACTAATTCGCTTTACCTTTCTGTGATAATGTTTTTAATGGCATAATAATATAATAACTATGTTTGACTGACTAAAGCAAACTCACCTGACCTTCATTTGTCTTTAATGGTACAATAACAAAACAAGTTCCTCCTGATTAAAGGCACTTCGTCTTTAATGTCTGATAAGCCAAATGAAAAATAAAATGAATTGTATTCGCTTTATACTGATAGTAAAACAATACACATGTATATTAATAATCCTGTAAAATACACTGGTTAGTGGGTCATATGATTAAAATATTGTTAAAATAGAATAGGATTGTGGCACACATATTTGAGATGCTTAAGCTGCATATGTATATTACTTTTGAGATGCTTAGGCTGCATATGTACACTACCGTTCAAAAGTTTGGGGTCACCCAGACAATTATTTTGTGTTTTCCATGAAAAGTCACACTTATATACCACCATGAGTTGTAAAATGAATAGAAAATATAGTCAAGACATTGACAAGGTTAGAAATAATGATTTGTATTTGAAATAATATTTTTTTTCCTTCAAACTTTGCTTTCATCAAAGAATCCTCCATTTGCAGCAATTACAGCATTGCAGACCTAACATGATTGCACAAGGGTTTTTCTAATCATCCATTAGCCTTCTGATGCAATGAGCAAACACATTGTACCATTAGAACACTGGAGTGATAGTTGCTGGAAATGGGCCTCTGTACACCTATCTAGATATTGCACCAAAAACCAGACATTTGCAGCTAGAATAGTCATTTACCACATTAGCAATGTATAGAGTGTATTTCTGATTAGTTTAAAGTTATCTTCATTGAAAAAAAGTGCTTTTCTTTCAAAAATAAGGAAATTTCTAAGTGACCCCAAACTTTTGAACGGTAGTGTATATCACTGTTACCTCACGTCTTAGAAGGAACAATAAGTCTGGACCTCCTGGGGATGACAGGAGGGTGTGAAATGTGTCTTTAGAAATGGCTCTGAGAAGACTTCCTGACCACCAGGGTTTAGGTGGAGAAGAGAGGACCTGGGGGGGGGGGGGGTGATGTATTGTCTCTGGGGAGTGAATGACAATGTGATTCTGTACTCTGATGTCCCGGGTATAAAAAGGGGAGATGTGGGAAGTTAGTTCTCTTTCTGTTTGAGAAGATGTTGGAGACACGTGATTGTTAATAAACCTGAATTGAGAAATAAATTCAGCCTCTTCATTTCACGCTCTCCACACTGGTGACCTTAAGACGTATAATGGGCAGAGACGATTCCCCCGAACCAGACTCACCAGGGACCAGCCGGGCAAGCGCAGTCTCAGTCAAGCTACCAGAATTCTGGCAGGACAACCCGGACTCATGGTTCCTCCTGGCTGAAGCCCAGTTTGCTCTCGGGGGAATAACAGCAGATGACACAAAGTTCTACCACGTCATCGCCAAACTTGACAGCCGCACGGCTCGACATGTACGGAGCCTGGTGCAGCGCCCACCCGCTGGCGACAAATACGGCGGGTTGAAAGCTGCCCTCATCCAGCGTTTCACTCCCTCAGCCCAGGAGAGAGCTGAGAGACTCCTGGCCCTGCACGACTTGGGAGAAAGCACGCCTGTTGACCTGATGGAAGACATGCTGAAGCTGAGAGGCTCAGACAACGATGATTTCCTCTTCACTCACATCTTCCTGAGAACTCTACCGTCGCAGACGAGGGCGACCCTGGCGGGCTCCCAGTTTGTGACACAGCGGGACTTCCGCGCACTAGCCCAGGAAGCGCAGCGGATCCTCAACGCCAGCGGATGGCACACGGCCACCGCAGCAGTGGCAGATCTCGGCGCGACGACCGGGAACGGCAAAGGGCAAGAGGCGACGGAGGCAGATACACCAACAATGGCGGCGGCGAAGCCCCGACACCGCAGAGGAGACGACTGCTGTTTTTACCATCGTCGCTTCGCAGAGAGGGCACGCAAGTGTATACCGCCGTGTCAGTTCCAGAGCTCGGGAAACTCCAGGACCGGGAGTCGGTAGCAGCTGCGGCCCTCGGTGAACAGAACAAGCTGCTCTACCTGACAGATGCGGGTTCTGGGAGGCAATTCCTCGTGGACACAGGCTCCCAAGTGAGTTTCATCATGCCAACCTATGCTGACCGGTTGGCGGGCCCCGGGAGTCACGGAGCATCAGCGGCGAACGGCTCGAGCATTAAGACATTCGGTGAAAGGACCCTACTTCTGTCCCTGCACGGCCGCACATATGAGTGGACTTTTATTATAGCGGCGGTGAGTTTCAACATGTTAGGTGCTGATTTTCTGTGCTCACATGGGTTGTTGGTTGATCTCCCCAATAGACGCCTGGTTAATGCACTCTCGTTTTACTCTATCCCTTGTGCAGCTCGAGTGTCCCCACCCACAGCACAAGCCAACGTCGCCACAGCAGGCGGTAAGTTTCACACACTCCTCACTCAGTTTCCAGCACTAACGGTTCCTACTTTTTCAGCAGCCGTTGCTAAACACGGGGTGGAGCACTTTATCACTACCGCTGGTCCCCCCGTTTTTGCAAAAGCTCGGCGCTTGGATGCAGCTAAACTGACCATAGCGCGCGAGGAGTTCGCCAACCTTGAAAAGTTGGGCATCATTCGGCGTTCGAACAGCCCATGGGTTTCCCCGCTCCACATGGTCCCTAAGGCTGACGGCTCGTGGCGACCTTGCGATGATTTTCGCAGGTTGAACAACGCCACAGTGCATGACCGCTACCCAATCCCCCATATTCAGGATTTTTCGGTTCATCTGGCGGGGGCGCGCATTTTTTCTAAAATAGACTTAGTCCGCGGTTATCATCAAGTCCCAGTACATGCTGAGGACATTCCCAAAACAGCGGTAATAACTCCGTTCGGACTTTTTGAGTTTTTGCGCATGCCGTTTGGGCTTAAAGGCACCGCGCAAACTTTCCAGCGCATGATGGATGCGGTGTTATGCGATCTCCCTTTTGTGTTCGTCTACCTGGACGACATTTTGGTAGCCAGCGCGTCCGAAGAAGAACACGAAAAGCACCTCACAGCAGTTTTCCGGAGGTTGGGGGAGCACGGGTTAATAATCAACCCAGCGAAGTGCCAGTTCGGGGTGGTGCAGATTGATTTTTTGGGGCACTGCGTCTCCCCAGAGGGAGCAGTTCCGCTGCCGGACAAAGTGCGCGCGGTAGCAGATTTTCCCCAGCCACAAACGGTCAAAGCACTACAGGAGTTTTTGGGAATGGTGAATTTTTATAACCGTTTCCTCCCCCGCGCAGCGCAGCTCATGCAATCATTGCATTGTAAAAAACAAAAACCCTCAAATGCGATCGAATGGTCCCCGGAGCGGGAACGCGCATTCTCGGAGGTAAAAAAAGCCCTTGCGGTCGCTGCGTTGTTGGCTCACCCAGACCCAACGGCCCGCATAGCGCTCACCACTGATGCGTCAGACATGGCCATAGGGGTGGTAGTGGAGCAACAGGTTGCAGGGGCTTGGCAGCCGCTGGCCTTTTTCAGCAGGACCTTACGCGAGGCCGAGCGAAAATACAGCGCGTTCGACAGGGAGTTGTTAGCGCTCCACTTAGCCATTCGCCACTTACAGTTCTGGCTGGAAGGTCGGCGTTTCACCGCGTTTGTCGACCACAAACCGCTCATTTTTCCGATGGCCAAAGTTTCGGAACCATGGTAGGGCCGGCAGCAGAGGCAGCTGGCTGCAATTTCAGAATTTACTACTGATATTCAACACGTAGCGGGTAAACTTAATGTGGTGGCAGACTGCCTCTCTCGCGTCGTAACTGCTCCAGTCCGCGTGGAGGTAGATTATACTACCGCGGCCGCAGAGCAAAATAGCAGCGCAGAAGCGTACGCGGCCCCAGTCAACGTGGGGATAGATTACGCAGCCATGGCTGCGGATCAAGGTAGCGACGCGGACGTGTGCGTGCTCCAGTCTGGACCAACAGGGTTAAGGCTGGAGAGCAGGAGGCTGCAAGATGGTACGCCCCCCCTAATCTCAGAATCAGAATCAGAATCAGAATCAGAATCAGGTTTATTGCCATTGTTCATGTAGTACACAAACTAGGAATTTGTCTCGGTACAATGCTGCAACATTAAACATGATAAGATAAGAGAAATAAACTATACATGTAATAAAGTGTAGGATAAGATTAAGTGATACTGGTCAACAGTTAAAATATATATTAGCCAGCAGCAGATACTGTGGAGAACTATATAGTGCAGTCGGTAATGCAGGAAGAAAACAGTGATGATTGACATGAGTCTGCGATGTCTCTACAGGACGACCGCGTCCGGTAGTGCCGGCCGCGTGGCGCCGCCGTGTTTTTGACTCGATTCACTCTCTGGCGCACACGGGGGTGCGCGCGTCGGTAAAAATGGTAGGAGAGAAGTTTGTTTGGCCGAGCCTGCGCAAGCACGTTAAGGAGTGGGCAAGAGCCTGCATGGCTTGCCAGCGGGCCAAAATACACAAACACACAAAAGCCCCCTTAGAGCCGTTTCACATCCCGGCCAAGAGGTTTGATCATGTGCATGTCGACCTCGTAGGCCCCCTACCCTCATCGCAGGGATGCACGCATCTTTTGACAATGGTGGACCGCACCACGCGTTGGCCTGAAGTGGTTCCACTGGCATCAACCACAGCCGCAGAGGTGGCCCGTGCATTTTTAACGGCTTGGGTAGCGCGTTTTGGGGTCCCGTCGGATATTACGTCCGACAGGGGGCCTCAATTTGTTTCTGAGCTTTGGTCAGCGATGGCCCACAGCCTGGGGATAGCAATCCACCGCACTACCGCGTACCACCCCCAGGCTAATGGTTTATGCGAGAGTTTTCATAGGTCATTGAAAGCAGCCCTCAGAGCGTCGCTGACGGATGCAAATTGGGTAAACAGACTACCATGGGTTTTATTAGGGTTGCGTTCTGCACCTAAAGAGGACTTAAAAGCCTCCCATGCTGAGTTGGTGTTTGCACAACCACTCTGTCTGCCAGGGGAATTTCTTCCTGATAACCCGGCGCCAGAGCGTCCCCCTGCTCAGCAGTCACTGAACAACACGGGAGCGGACATGCTTCCGGGCCCCGTTCATCACACCTTTCCGCATGTTTTTGTACCTAAATCTTTAAAAAACGCTGAGTTTGTTTTTGTCAGGCACGAGGCTCAGCGCCCAACCCTGCGACCACCTTATGACGGCCCATATAGAGTGCTGGAAACAGGTGATAAGCATTTTTTGCTAGATTTAGGGGACAGGAGGGAAACAATTGCTATAGACAGACTTAAACCTGCTTTTGTGATGGCTGGTGAAACTGTGCAAGTGGCGAGGGCTCCTCGACGCGGCAGACCCCCCAGGGAGCAGGCCCCAGAGCCCTCTCAGGGATTGACTAACAGTTCTCATCCTCAGATAGCAGATTCACTGCAGGATTGCGCCACGGGAGCAGCGAAGCCCGCCTACAGCAAGTTCGGAAGAAGGTTGAAGCCCAGACAGCATATGGACTGATGTTGTGATTTTATCATGTTGTCTACACTATGTTGTATTGTTTCATCTTCGACGTTTGGGGGGGGGGGGGTTATGTGGCACACATATTTGAGATGCTTAAGCTGCATATTTATATTACTTTTGAGATGCTTAGGCTGCATATGTATATCACTGTTACCTCACGTCTTAGAAGGAACAATAAGTCTGGACCTCCTGGGGATGACAGGAGGGTGTGAAATGTGTCTTTAGAAATGGCTCTGAGAAGACTTCCTGACCACCAGGGTTTAGGTGGAGAAGAGAGGACCCGCGGCGGTGATGTATTGTCTCTGGGGAGTGAATGACAATGTGATTCTGTACTCTGATGTCCCGGGCATAAAAAGGGGAGATGTGGGAAGTTCGTTCTCTTTCTGTTTGAGAAGATGTTGGAGACACGTGATTGTTAATAAACCTGAATTGAGAAATAAATTCAGCCTCTTCATTTCACGCTCTCCACAAGGATGTCTGTTTTATTTTGCCTTGGTGAAACAGATACATACGGTAGTCTGTCAGTGTGTTAAGCTGGATTCATGCTACATTTCTGCTCTGGTCCACTGAAATGCGTGTCCGCTTTGGACAAGGCTGGTGTGCACACAGTTGTGTATATACTTCATTTTTGTCATCTATCAGGCAAGCTGTTAACGCATGTGCACAACTGTCATTTGTAGTTTCACCCCAGTCAGAGAGTACTAATAGGCCAACTTATGTCAAAAAGTGATGAATGGTGACCTTTGACCTCCATCCACACCCCTCCATTCCCACGTGACCTTTGACACCTCCTCCTCACACCCTTTAATTCCCACGTGACCTTTGACCTTTTCAACTTGTGACCCGCGCCTGCGCCCACGACCCTGAGTGAAACATAGATTTAGTCTTTTCAAAATTTTATCATTTACAAGTGTAAATGAATTAAAATGCATTAAGCATGCAAAATTTAAAAAAATACTTTTCTTAATTTAGTTGTTTAAAAAATGACAAACTGCATTTTTATACTCACACAAAACATAAATTTAGTCTTTTTTTCAAACTTTATCATTTACAATTATATTTACCACGGTAAATTCTAAAAGAAAATCTTGTTTCAAAAAAATAAGGTGATAACGTTTACCTTCTTTTTGTGAGTTTCTATGTCTGAATAACTTGATAGTAGGTAGAGGTAACGTTTCCTTTTATGTATGATGGCTTTTTTTATTTCTTTATTGAAAAATAGAGAAATATTTTCCATTTCCCATTTTCAAATGGGAAACGAAGCGAAATTTGCAACTTAACACAAATGTCTATCATAGCATGCAGTTTGATTTGTCTGCACAGACAATGTGAATTTGGTTTGCCAGCAAGCAAAAGTTGACCTCTATGAACTTTCGACCCGGCCTCAACCAATGAGCGGCAAGGGAGGGTTTGACAGCCTAGCCAATGATGACCTAGAGGTGTGCCCCTACATTCAACCAATGAAACTACAGGGTGGAGCATGTGAAAATTGGATAAATAAGTAGCTCAAAATCAGAAAAATTAAACAATCTTCATGAAAAAGACAGGGAAAAAACTCATCATGACTAAGAGGGCTAGTGACCTTCATCTGATCAGCGAGACACCTGTCTCCACCTTCCTGCAGAGCGTGCCAGGATTAGCCCCAAAAAAGAGGATGTTGTATCTGTGGTGCATCCAGACCCCTGCAACCGGGAGTCTTCAGAAGGAATTTCAGTTAGAAGCTGGAGGTAGATGGGGTTATGTGTTCAACTATGCAAGTAGCAAACTGTGCTTTTACTAGTTGGATAAAGGGGAAACTTTTAACCCGCTCTCCAGAAAAGCCACACTTACAGCGATGGATTGGAGTGCACTACAACACGTGGTCTGCGCTGATCTTAAAACAAGCGATGCACATCAGCAACAAACAGTGGAAGAAGAGCTTGCTACAAAAGACAAACAGACCCAGACGCCTGTGCGAGTGAAAGAACAACTACTGGTATTCGTTGCCAGAAGAGTGTTGGTTAGTAGTGTGTGGGAGACAAAGCCTTCTCCATCTGGGTGTCACAGCCCGCTCTTGCCTGTCTCCCGCTCCAGCTGCGAGCACACCTGCACCTCATCGAGCCCGGGCTATTTAGCCCGTTCCGCCTAGAGCCTCGGTCTGGAGCCGTCTGCTCACCAAGGACCGTGCTACCCGCACTCGCCTTCTCTTCTCCGACACCTCTAGACTACCAACCATCCCTTCTCACATAAGCCATCATCTCTTGCCTCACCTTCTCTCCAGTCTCTCTCCCCTGTGCACAGGTGGATCCCCTGGCGGCGGATTCTCCCTTCGTCATCATCCAACCCTCTCCCACAGCACCGAGAGCACACTGGAGCGCTGTCTCCCAGGCAGGAGACCTGCGGCTTGCCGACACCAGCCACCACGAGCATCTGCAAGTAAGCAACAGCCCTAATATTAATCCACTGGGTCAGACTCTGCAGCTAACCACTTTTCTGCTCTGCCCTAGGGTTGCCTGGCTGCATGGCGCGCTGCTCCACCCTCGGCGCATCCTGTCTTCCAGCATCATATTCACACTCACACACACGCATCCACACACGCTTAATACTTAATAAATCATTGTTGCAATTGACTCGAGCCTGTGTGCGTGTTCCCTGGGCCAGAACTCATGTCAGTACGGCTCCAGCAGTGCGGCCCAGCGGACAGCGGGCTCGCACACAGGTTAACCAACTTGGAGGCTTGAGTCGATCAGATCATGCATCAGTAACAGGTGATTTTAAACCAGCTCACCGTAATCACTCGCCGGCTGGATCGTCTGGATCCCCCGCAGGTGTTTCCTCCGGCTCCTCAAGGCGGGCTAGCATCTGCTGCTCCTCCAGCTGGCCAGGCTAACCCGGGGCCACCAACCCAGCACACTCCCATTCCCACGCCCACGCGCTTCGGCGGCAAGCTCGGTGAGGCGCGTGGGTTTCTTCTCCAATGTGAGTCGGTGTTCCAGCATGTCCCCGGGGACTTCCCGATGGATCACAGCCGAATTGGTTACACCGCCAACCTCTTGGAAGGGTGAGCGTTAGCCTGGGCCTACGTCATCATGGCGCGACCCAGCTACGCTAACCTAACTTATGCTCAATTCATCCGAGACTTTAGTGAGGTTTTTGACCATTCGGACCGTGATAACGTGCTAACAACCCGGCTGCTAAACCTTCGCCAGGGTAGCCGGTTGGCCGCCGACTACGCTGTCAACTTCCGGGTTGTGGCAGTGGAAGTTGGGTGGGGAGATGCTGCCCTCTGCAGCATTTTCATCCGTAGCCTGAGCTCTAGCCTTTGGGACGAACTGGCCTGTAAGGATCTGCCGGAGTGGCTCTCCGAGCTGATTTACCTTACCATTAGCCTGGATAACAGGTTGAGAGAGCGGGCCACCGAGTGGAAGTCCTCCAGCCGCTCGAGCGGTGCCCTTCCCCGCTCCTCTCAACCTCGCCCCCTGGCGTTGCCCGCGCCTGAGTCCACCGACGAGCCGGAGGCGATGCTGATTGGCCGGGCGAAGCTCCCGTAGGGAGCTGGGTCTCTGCATGTACTAACTAACTAACTAACTAACCTGCACTTATATAGCGCTTTTCTAGTCACAAAGACCACTCAAAGCGCTGCGGAGGCGACCAGCATGCCTTGGAGTCTTGCCCGGTAAGGCCAAAAGGGGGAGTCCGCGAGTCACTATAGGGGGCCTCACGGATGCATCCCAGCCTAATGCCCTATCTAAGTGCATGCTACCAATTAGGTTCTGTCATAACCCCATAGAACACCTCACTCACGCACTGGTGGACTCAGGGGCAGAGCAGAGCTTCATTTCTAAGGGCCTGGCAACCCGTCTGGGCATCCCCTGCCAACCGCTGCTGGCCCCTTTGAATCTGGTCTCCCTCGCTGCCACCCCCCAGGAGAAGGTTACTCACCGGACAGTCCCAGTCCCGTTCATTATTTCTGGCAATCACCGGGAGGACCTTAGCTTCTTTGTGCTGTCCACCTCGGCCGCTTCCGTCATCCTGGGCTACCCCTGGCTGCGCCTGCACGGCCCAACTTTTGATTGGCAGTCGGGGAGCGTCCTCTCCTGGAGCACCTTTTGTTTGGGCGCCTGCCTCCAGTCCGCCGCCTGTGCCCCATCACTCCCTCCTCCTCCCTCCAACGTGCCCCCTCCGGACCTCTCCTTAGTGCCTCCGGAGTTTCATGACCTTGGGGTAGTCTTCAGCAAGTCCAAAGCGCTGTCCCTTCCCCCCCACCGCCCCTATGACTGCGCCATCAACCTCTGCCCGGGGGCGCCCTTACCCTCCAGTCGTTTGTATAACCTGTCAGCACCGGAGCGTGAAGCCATGGACTCCTATATCAAGGAATCGCTCAGCTCCGGCATTATTCGTCCTTCTTCGTCTCCAGTCGGAGCAGGTTTCTTCTTCGTTGCCAAGAAGGATGGGTCTCTTCGGCCATGCATCGACTACCGGGCGCTGAACGATATTACAGTCAAGGACAGGTATACGCTGCCATTAATGGACTCGGTTTTCGATTCTCTGCAGGGGGCCACCTGGTTTACGAAGCTGGACCTCCGCAGCGCATATCATCTCATCCGGATCCGGGAGGGCGACGAATGGAAGACAGGGTTCCGGACGCCCAGTGGTCATTTTGAATATCTTGTCATGCCGTTTGGGTTCACGAACGCACCGGCCGTCTTCCAGCACCTAATTAATGGCGTCCTCCGTGATTTCCTGGGGGTGTTCGTTTTTGTGTACCTGGACAACATCTTGATCTTCTCCCGGTCGTGGGAGGAGCACCAGGTTCACGTGAGGCGGGTCCTCCAGCACCTTTTGGAGAACAGGCTCTATGTAAAAGCGTAAAAGTGTGAATTCTATGCTGACAAGACCTCCTTCCTGGGCTTTATCATTTCTCACAATCAGATCATCCCCGACCCTGCCAAGGTCAAGGCGGTCGTCGAGTGGCCCACCCCCTCATCTAGTAAGCAGGTCCAGCAGTTCCTCGGCTTCGCCAATTTTTACCGGCGTTTTGTCCCTAAGTTCGGCGCTATCGCTTCTCCCTTGACCCGCCTCACCTCCCCCAAGGTGCCTTTTCAGTGGACTGAGGATGCTGAGGGTGCCTTCGCAGCGCTGAAGACGGAGTTCTCCTCCTCCCAGGTCCGGACCCAGGTGGACCCCTCTCTGCAGTGCCTTGTGGAAGTGGATGTCTCTGATACGGGGGTGGGGGCAGTGTTGTCTCAGCGCTCACCGGTGGACGGGGTGGTTCGCCCCTGCGCCTTTTTCTCCCGGCGCTTATCTACTGTGGAGAGGAATTACGACGTCGGCGACAGAGAGCTTCTGGCAGTCAAGCTCGCGCTCCAGGAGTGGCGTCACTGGCTCGAGGGGGCGGCTCAGCCTTTCGTGGTTTGGACAGACCACAAGAACCTGGAGTACCTGAGGACGGCCAAGTGCCTGAATGCCCGCCAGGCGCGTTGGTCTCTGTTCTTTGGCCGCTTCAAGTTTACCATCACCTACCGTCTGGGCTCGAAGTACAGTAAACCGGACGCTCTGTCCAGGCAGTTTGCCCCAGAAGCCCCCGAGGACTGGGACCATACCATCCTGCTGGCCTTGTGTGTCGTGGGCGCCATCTCCTGGCCCATCAGGGACAAGGTCCGGAGGGCACAGGAAATTGAACCCGATCCTGGCGGCAGCCCGGCGGGAAGGCTGTTCATCCCTTCGTCGGTCCGGAGTGACGTCATCCACTGGGCCCACACCACCAAGCTCGCCTGTCACCCTGGGATCTCTCGACTGATCGAGCTCCTTCAGAGGTCCTTTTGGTGGCCGGGCCTCCGGGGCAACGTCGTGAATTACGTCCGCGCCTGCCCCCAGTGTGCGACTGGCAAGACATCTTCCTCTCCTCCAGCTGGTCTCCTCCACCCTCTGCCGACCCCCAGCAGACCCTGGTCCCATGTGGCCCTAGATTTCATCACCAGTCTCCCGTCGTCCAACTCCTTCACTACCGTCCTGACCACCGTGGACTGGTTCTCTAAGGCCGCCCACTTCGTGCCACTCCACGGTCTCTCTACGGCGTGGGAGACGGCGGACTTACTGGTCCAACACGTTGTGAGGCTACATGGGATTCCAGCGGACATCGTCTCTGACCGGGGTCTCCAGTTTGTGTCCAGAGTCTGGTCGAGCTTCTGCAGGGCCTTGGGGGCCACAGTGAGCTTGTCTTCCGGTCACCACCCCCAGTCCAACGGGCAGTGTGAGCGGACGAACCAAGAGCTGGAAGCTGCGCTGCGTCACCTCCTCCAACCCTTCCTCCTGGAGCGCCCATCTGCCCTGGATTGAATATGCGCATAACGCCACCTTGTCATCTGCCATCGGGATGTCTCCCTTCCGGGCGTTGCTTGGATATGACCCTCCGTTGTTCCCTGAAGAAGAGGGGGAGGTGGCGGTGCCATCCATCCAGGCCCATCTCAGGCGCTGTCGGTGCATTTGGACAGCTGTGCGCCGTGCGCTTTTACGCACGGCTGAGCGCAACATCAGGAGGGCTAATCACCACAGGTAGGTCAGCAAGTCTGGCTGTCTACGTGGGACATCAACCTGAAGGCCGAGAGGAAGAAGCTGGCCCAACGTTTCATTGGCCCGTTCCCCATCATGAAAGTCATCAATCCGGTGGCTGTGCGTCTGGCTCTCCCCCCCTCCCTTCACGTCTGTCTGACGTTCCATGTCTCCCGCATTAAACCTGTGGTGTCTCATCCTCTCTGTCCTCCTCCTAGGGCTCCACCCCCTCCCGTGATGATCGACGGCGACCCGGTGTGGAGGGTCCCTTCCATCCTGGACTCCCGCAGCCGAGGTCGCGGGCTACAATACTTGGTGGATTGGGAGGGATATGGCCCCAAGTGGAGGTCCTGGGTGCGCCCATCGTTCGTGCTGGACGAGCGCCTCATCACGGAGTTCCACCTGGCGCACCCAGGTAAGCCAGCACCGGGAGGCGCTGCTCGGAGGGGGGGGGGGGTACTGTCACAGCCCGCTCTCGCCTGTCTCCCGCTCCAGATGCGAGCACACCTGCATCTCATCAAGCCCGGGCTATTTAGCCCGTTCCACCTAGAGCCTCGGTCTGGAGCCATCTGCTCACCAAGGACCATGCTACCCGCACTCGTCTTCTCTTCTCCGACACCTCTAGACTACCAACCATCCCTTCTCACGTAAGCCGTCATCTCTTGCCTCACCTTCTCTCCAGTCTCTCTCCCTGTGCACTGGTGGATTCCCTGGCGGCGGATTCTCCCCTCGTCATCATCCAGCCCTCTCCCACAGTGCCGAGAGCACATTGGAACGCTGTCTCCCAGGCAGGAGACCTGCGGCTTGCCGACACCAGCCACCACGAACATCTGCAAGTAAGCCACAGCCCTAATATTAATCCACTGGGTCAGACTCTGCAGCTAACCACTTTTCTGCTCTGCCCTAGGGTTGCCTGGCTGCACGGCGCGCTGCTCCGCCCTCGGCGCATCCTGTCTTCCAGCATCATATTCACACTCACACACACGCACCCACACACGCTTAATACTTAATAAATCATTGTTGCAATTGACTCGAGCCTGTGTGCATGTTCCCTGAGCCAGAACTCATGTCACTGGGAGGTGGTACTTCCATGCCACTCGTCAGGTGTCAATGGGTGACCTGCCATCTGATGATGAATTTGTCTTGCAGTATTTCAATTCTGAATGCAGTGTGTTCCAGACAACGTTATGTCTGCCTACAACAGTGTGGGTCAAAATGGTTGAGGAAGGGGAAAAGCTCAGGGCCTTCTTCATTTCCAGCTGTACTGCAAGAGATGTGGTAATTGTGGAAAAAAAACCCTTGCTTTCAATTCAATTCAACTTTATTTATATAGCGCCATTTCACAACAACAGTCATCTCATAGCACTATCAACTGTAGGGGGGACCCCCACAGTTGCAGAAAGACCCCAGCAATCAGGCGATCCCCTGTGAGCAAGCACTTGGCGACGGTGGAGAGGAAAAACTCCCTTTTAACAGAAAGAAACCTCCAGCAGAACCAGGCTCAGGGAGGGGCAGTCATCTGCTGCGACTGGCTGGGGGGTGAGGGGATAGAGAAGAAGAAAAGAACAGACATGTAGAGAGCAAACAGCACGATGGGGACTCAATCTATGGGAGAGAACAAACAAATGTTAATGACCAGCAAAAAAAAAATATTTCATAGAGAGTGAGGAAAGGAGTGAGGCCCAGTGCATTACTGGAGGTCCCCCGGCTGACTAAACCTATTAGCAGCATAACTAAGGGAGGGTTCAGAAACACATGATCCCTCCCTAATTGTAGGCTATATCAAAAAGGTAGGTTTTAGCCCTATTCTTAAAAACAGAGATCGAGTCTGACTCCCGAATCCAGATTGGCAGCTGATTCCACAGGAGAGGAGCTTGATAACTGAAGGCTCTGCCTCCCATTGTACTTTTG
Source organism: Pholidichthys leucotaenia (assembly GCA_020510985.1). Taxonomy (NCBI): domain Eukaryota; kingdom Metazoa; phylum Chordata; class Actinopteri; order Cichliformes; family Pholidichthyidae; genus Pholidichthys; species Pholidichthys leucotaenia. Next base: position 146,564,187 of record CM035837.1, read on the forward strand.
GAGATTCTAGGTATTACAAGTAATCCTGCATTTTGGGAGCGTAGTGCTCTGGTAGGATGATACGGTAGTATCAGATCTTTTAAATAAAAAGGAGCCTGATTGTTTAAAGCTTTGTAAGTAAGAAGAAGGATTTTAAACTTAATTCTAAACTCTATGGGAAGCCAATGAAGGGAGGCCAGAACCGGAGAGATATGATCTCTCTTTCTAGTACCTGTTAAAACTCTTGCTGCAGCATTTTGGATCAGCTGAAGACTTTTTAAAGATGTTTTAGGACAGCCTGATAATAAAGAATTACAATAATCTAATCTCGAGCTAACAAAAGCGTGGATCACCTTCTCAGCATCACTCTGAGACAAGATGCTCCTAATCTTGGCAATATTACGCAAATGATAGAAGGCAGTCTTAGAAACAAATTTAATATGTGAATTGAAGGACAAATCCTGATCAAAAATAATTCCAAGGTTCCTCACAGAGCTATTAAGAGAAAGAGTAACTGCATCCAAACTGAAAGTTTGATTTGGAAAGGAATTTCTAAGGTTTTTTGGACCAACAAGAATGACTTCAGTCTTATCTGAATTTAATAGCAGGAAATTACAAGTCATCCAAGCTTTGATTTCCTTAAGACAGGCTTCTAACTTGGCTAATTGATTACTATCATCTGGCTTCATTGACAGGTATAATTGTGTGTCATCTGCATAACAATGAAAATGTATACAGTGCTTTCTAATAATGTTGCCTAACGGAAGCATATATAAACTAAAAAGAGTAGGGCCTAGCACAGATCCCTGTGGAACTCCATGACTAAGCTTTGAGCTGAAAGAAAACTCATCATTTACATGAACAAACTGGAACCTATCAGATAAATAAGATCTAAACCACTGCAACGAAGTTCCATTAAGTCCAACATAGTGTTCTAATCTATCAAGTAGAATATTATGATCAATAGTATCAAAAGCTGCACTAAGATCTAAAAGGACAAGTACAGAAACTAGTCCATTATCAGATGCAATGAGGAGGTCGTTAGTGACCTTCGCTAAGGCTGTTTCAGTACTATGATGGATTCTAAACCCAGATTGAAACTCTTCAAGTAAACCATTTCCCTGCAGGTGGTCAAATAATTGCGTAGCAACAACTCTTTCTAAGATTTTTGAAATGAAAGGGAGATTAGAGATTGGTCTATAGTTAGCTAAAGCTCCTGGATCTAGCGTTGGCTTTTTGAGTAAGGGTTTAATTACAGCTGTTTTAAAAGCCTGCGGTACATGGCCTAAAGTTAATGAAGAATTGATTATATGAAGAATAAAGCTACCAATAAGTGGGAAGACTTCTTTAAATAATCTGGTAGGAATAGGGTCTAAAAGACAAGTTGAAGGTTTGGATGAGGAAACTATTTTGTCTAACTCACAAAGGTCGATTGGAGTAAACTCATCAAGACAGACATCAACAGAAGGAGTTGTAATAGTTACAGTATTTAAGTTAACTGTGGGAAGAATCTGATTGATTTTATCTCTGATGGATGAAATTTTATTATTGAAAAAGTTCATAAAGTCCTGACTAGTAAGCTCTAAGGGGATGCTAGGATTGACAGAGTCCTGACTCTTTGTCAACCTGGCTACAGTACTGAAAAGAAACCTGGGATTATTCTTGTTCTCTTCTATTAATGCAGAGTAATAACTCGTTCTAGCTTTTCTAAGAGATTTTTTTTCTTTCCCAGATGACGCTGCCCCCACGACCTCCCACACGTAATCCCGCCCACCTAACGGTTAAAAGAAGACAGCCAACTACCCTACACACATGCTCATGCCTTACCCACCTCATCGACACAACCTGAATCTCCAAAATGGGGGGAAACCTGCATGTGACTCTCCAACAGTGTTTTGAACAAGACCCCTGGGAAAAATAATTGTCTCTGGAAATATTAAACAAGGATGACCGCCCGCCTTCACAGACATGGTCCCTGGATACCGAGGGTCCTCCTCAACCTTCTTCACTTGCCCACCCTTCTGCAATGGACCAGACTTGTTCTATGGATGGTAAAGAATACACCACAGATCCTCCACACAGTTCTCCCTCTGAAAGCCTTGACATGGTTTTGGAGGAAGACGATCCGCCATGTATATCAGGTCACCTACCTCCTGTGTTTCTGAACATAGTGAAATCCGGCATAATAAGATTTCTGGATGCTACCATCAACAAATACAGAGAAGAATTATGTGATGGTTGTCGGATCAACCACCCCAGCCAAAACCAGCATGATTGTCCAGTGGAGTCTGCGTATTTCTTCCACAGGCACTTTTACAAGATCACAAAAAGATTGTGAGGGAGGGATATATATATATACAATATGTCAAAAAATTTGATGGATGGATACCTTTGACCTCCCCACCCCCTGCCCAGCCCCCTTTGACCTGATCTTCCCCATTAACCCGTGATGACCTTTGACCTGTGATTATCTTTGATCTGTGACAACCTTTGAGCTGTGACGACCTTTGACCCATGCCCTGAGGGGTGTGAGTGGGAATGGAATGTTGATATATATCGGTAAAAAGCCACATTGTTTATCGTCTAACCTTTGACCCGTTTTCTAGGGGATAGCATGAGAATGGAATGTTGGTATATACGAGAAACGGTGGGGATGGCACCTGTTGTAGTTGCACTGCAGAGTTTTAAAAGTTTTCTTTTGATATATGAAGTTGATCTTTCTTAAGGGCCTTTTCCACTAGCACGCTTTAGCGTGACACGGGACGGCTCAGCACGCTTTGTACGCTTTTCCACAAGCCCCAACACGGTTTAACAGCCGCAATTCTCAGCCCCGCTGAAGGGCACGGTACAGCAGTGCTGAGCTGTGCCGTGTTGTGACGTTAACAGACTGGTCGCCGCTGATTGGTCAGGTCGTAACCGGCGCTGATTGGTCAGGTTGTAACCGCCCCTCTCCTCCTCCTCATCTACCAAATCTTCATGACCTTCTCAATAAAGTTTTTGAAAAAAAAAAAAAAAAGAATCTTCACGACTGCCTTTACTCAGCACGCAACCACTGTTGGCGGTTCCTTTCAGTGTATTGCTGTGCTATTTTCATTTATTGTCTATCAAAAATGGCTTCGCGTAATAAGGGTGTTCCATGGACCAGTAAGGAGCTGCAGTGTCTGTTCACTGCATTGTCAGACGAACGTATTCAGCGCGAGTTAGACGGAGCTGCTCGGAATGAAAAAATATACCGGGAGGTCTCGACATCGGAGTCCTTTAACGGTGAGTTTTAATTTTTTTTTATTGTGCATTTTTTCGCAAATATATTCGGTAAGACGCTCAGTTTATTTATGCAATAAAAAAGCTGTTCATTTGTGGATGATGATCGCTGCTTAATTGCAGCACACTGCGGACTCAAGCTTTTATTTTAATTATTCATGTGAACAATACGCTGAAATAAGCTTATGTATTCTTGTTAAAAACTGTTGTGCTGTATTTTATTGTGTGCATTTTCCTTGTAGAATCATCCCACGCGTCCGCCGCGACAGCCCGTCCGGATTATTCAACCGAGCCATCCTGACCCACAGCTGGCAGAGACGCTTCATTCGTCCGAGTCGTGACCCAGTTTGGGAAGCTGGTGTAGACACTCAGTGGTCGGCGTGTATAAAATGTCGATTAACCTTCATGTTGTGTTGCAAAGTTTTTTTTTCTTTTAATATTTTGTATATAATAAAATGGAATTGTTTTGGAAAGTGTGGTTTGTCTGTTATAACACTGAATTATAAAACAGTATAATTTCATAGAAATTCCATTGCCTAATCTGATCAAAATGATACTGATCTTCCTGTCAGGGTCAACCATTGTAAAGGTAATGTAATTTTTAACTAGACCAAAAAACAAATGTTTTTGTAAGCTTTCTGTTCTTTTTATTGAAATATCATAAAAAATTAGCCCCACATGATCCAGTTCTAAACTTTGGGTACATTTTTTATGTTAACTTATAAGAAGTTGCACAGTTGGACTTTAAAATGCAGCAGGAGAGACTGATCAAGCTTACAAGTCAATGTAAAAAAGTAAGTATATGTAAATTGAATGTTCTATCGGCATTCCAAATTCAGAGAATTACAATACTTTAGAAGGAGTGTAGCATCATCTAAACGGAAAATAATAATACTGTTGTTCCAAACGTTGACCTGAAGGTGAAAAACATGAATTTTTTTTTAATTCAGTACATCCAAAATGCCCTAGGATGTAAAAAATAATAATTTGGTGTAGTCCAGTGTGCCACGTCTCATTATTTAATACGAATAAAAACAAGTTTCAGCTCTTTATTTCTAGGTCATTTGGCAGTTAATTCAAAACAAAAGTGACTTGTGTTGTTGCAGCTTAATTATGAGATAAAATTAATTGTGAGATAAATCCACAGAGCGAGCAAGGCAATAATCCTTGAATCCTTTTTTGTCTAAATAAGGACTCAGTCGGGTGCGTAACGTCACAGGAGTGTGGCCCCGCCTCGCTCAGAATCTGCTGCTGCCCCGCTTCTAAAACCTCCTAACAAACCATCACAGCACAAGCACAACACCAATGGAGACAGAAGCATTCCGAGCCGTACTGAAGTGAACCGAGCCGTACCGAGGTGTGCTGGGCTAGTGGAAAACAGGCTTAAGTTAAGCGCAAATGCTTGCATCTTAATCAATGCTACCAGCATGACAATGTTGAAATTAACTGAACATTACAATATCATGCTGTCACTTAATAATGCCTAATCACTGAAGGCTTTATGTATACCCCATATTACATGATTCAAAGCATAGAGGTTCAAACTTCAGGTTCATACTTACTTTTTGATAAATGACATATGCAATCATTCACATTTTGACCCTAGGCCTGTCCATGTAAAAAAACAAAACAAACAAAAAAAAAAAAACTCAAGAGCAGGATCTGAGACAGTTCATGCTGTGACTTTTTCCCTCCTAAAAGAACACAGAAAGATGAGAATGAATTTTTTTATTATCGGGAGATGGTAAAAAAAAAAAAGAGAGAGAGAGAGAGAGACAAAAATAGCACAAGATTTCTGGTAAAATGGAGAAAGGGAATTTAATTTCAATGGTAAACTCAGACTGATTAGCGGTGGATGGAGCACCAAGAGAAGTTGTGTCAGGCTGACCTAGATAAGATAACATAAACAGACAGAATCAGCCTTCAAGGGGAAAAAAAAACCCACAGACCACGGATTATGGTCCTGTGCCATAAATTCCTGAAAACAGAGATTAGGTCTGTGTTTCCAGTTACTAATTCTAACTGCTGCATTGGTTTAAGGCTTCTAACATACAGTATGATACTGTCCTAAACTAGTGATTACCCATGTCAATTGGTAAAACATTTACTGATTCACAGACTATTTAGCGAATACTTGCTGTGAATAGCAAAAACAAATTCAAATTGTGGAAGCTTCAGGTGTAATATGGATATACATATAAATATATATAAACATATAAATATATATATATATTTATATTTATATGTACATATGTATACTTGCTGCTTTTGTTTTTTCCTCTTGCCTTCTGATTAAATTAAATTAAATTAAATTAAAAATTTAATTTAATTTAAATCACCCGTTATTGTCATTCAACTGTACAACCAATCATGTACAGTAGAACGAGATTGTGCTTTACCTATCTACAGTGTTAATCACACACCCCCAAGTGTAGAATCAGAGGGCCGCTGCCATTCAAGGCGCCGCCACAAATTTCCCTCCTCCATTCCATTATTGCTGAGCACCAAGCTGGATGGCAGGAAGCTCCACTTTTATATGGTCTTCGGCATGACCCGGCCGGGATTTGAACCCCTGCCTCCCGGGTGTGGGGCGGATGCTCTACCAACTGAGCCACCACTCCGGTCCAACTGAGCCACCACTCTGGTGGCATTGTTGCTCTGAGTGTTGCTATCCCTGTGCTGTTGCAATCCTGGAATTTCCCCATTGTGGGACTAATAAAGGCTTATCTTATCTTATCTTATCTAATTTAAAGGGTTTTGTGTGTGTTTTTTTAGCTATTTTTCATTCTTTGTTTTTCAACAGGAAAGGGAAAGTATTCACAAAATTTTTTTCAAAATTTTGGAAGGAATTAGATTTGCCAAATTAACAAGGAATCATAACACCATCATTACCTTTCAATTTAATAAATCCTTCGTGACATATGCAATATGTAATAAAATAATAAAAAGCAATAATTCACTTGTGTTTCTCATGACATTACATGTTATAATAAACAGTGGGATAAACAACAGAGATAAACATTTAAGGGACACAAAAAATAATGATGATCACTGGAACATTAGTAAAATCAATTTAAGAGGTGATAAAATTTGCACTTCTGTTGATGTAAATACTGAAGGTGCACACCGGGAAGCCGTAAGGGTTTCACCAAATTTTTCTTTGCAGGATGGCACCAACATTTGATCTTTGTGGGAGATGTGAGGAGGCCAGACGGTGTATGAGTGCTGGAGGGGGTGACAGTGGCCATAGGGGGAAGGACCTCTCAGTTGACAAGCATTTTTTGAAGCTAAGTACAACAGATGACAATGCAAATGACATAAAGCATAACAATTTAAATGACTCTGACTTTAAAAATGTAGTGTTCATATGACTTCACACTGCAGGATACATCTGATGCCACTCACCACATAATGGTGTAACAATATCACATTTCAGAAATGTGATAGTGACAAGGAATGTGTTTTCCTGGTGCTCAACCATGGCTGAGCTGGGCCTCGGGACTACAGCCCACCCCACAATCTACCAAGGAATATATAAAATGAGGCATTCCTTATACAAAATTAAGCCAAATTCTAATTAGGCAATATGTCCACCTTTCCATTGACTGAAGTAGTGTGACACAACCTTTCACAAGGATTCACTTACACAAATTCAACCTGTCTGTGTTCAACTGGACAAACTGATCTTAGTTATCAATGCTAAGTCATATCAAATCTGCACAGACAGCTATATTGTTTTTTCCTAAATGGAATTTGTAAATTGGTTCCAGAGATGACACAAAAGAAGCCATGATTATTGAAACCTCATTTTGAAGGAGCTGTACTACTCACAAATTTTCATCTAAATTAACTGTGTGTAACACATAAAAGTGATAACACGCTTCCTTCTAGTAAAAGACACTACCCATCAAGTAAATACCCTGTAACTTTGCTGCATGTGCATCTCCATGCATCAAAAGGGGGGTACCAAAGAAATTAATTAGCAAAAAATAATTAGCAATCCTCAGAAAAATAGACAATACATAAAAATTATCAATAGATGATCAATAATGAAGAGAAAAATATAAATGAAACCGCTTGGTAATGAAATCACAACATTCAATAGAAGAAGTTAAAAGTTAAATCAATAAATTTCCAGATATTTAAGAAAATATCTGTGGATTATTGTAAAGGAAATATTATGTTTATAAGGAACAAAGTAAACTGATAAGGAAGAAAACCATGCAAATATATGAGAAAAGTTCCAAATGTTTAAGAAAAGACCAACTTGTGCTGAATTTATCTGTACTGTGGGACTTGATTTAGAATCTACTACAAAGACAATGCAGATTCTTACTCAGTTAAGAGAACAATGCTTTAGGGAGCTCAAAGCAAAATAATTTGATCTTTCCTGCATAAACTTAGTTTTTTCAAAACCTTTGCATGGATCTCATTGAACTAAATAAGAGTGAAGGTAAAAATGTTTAGAAATTATTTACACACTTATTGAATATACAAAGGCTTTACCCTACACTAATTTAAATATTGCTATGGTGACACTGAAACCCTTAACTGAAACAATATGAATGAATGAATGAATGAATGAATGCATGAATGAATGAATGAATGAAGGAATGAAGGAATGAATGAATCTTTATTTTGGATAGTACAGGTTAAAAGGAACTGAATAATATAACAAAGGGGGAAAGAAAATCCAACAAGGTCAGATTAGACAATAACTCCTCTGATTATACAATTCAACATAAGTTATCTGAAATGGGTGATGGCTGAAGCCGCAGCTTATATTGCCCACCCATATTCCATCCAAGAATTCAAAAGAAAAAAAAAAAACAAGACAAGAGCAATTACAATTCAAAAAAACGAAGCTAAGACAAAGTGTGACAGAAAAAAAACTAAGCTACAACACAACACAGGCTGGATATGACAATCCTTATGTGATTTTACATGCCATCTTGTATATATGTTTGGAGTATTTCTTCCTTTAGTTTTAGTTTAAATTGTCCAAGCGTTGTACATGATTTTAATTCAGGTCCAAAATCGTTCCATAATCTGACTCCTTGCACTGAAACATAGTGTTGCTTGGTGGTAGTTCTCACTGTAGGTTTTTGAAATATACATGTTCCTCTAAAATGATATTGTTTCTCCCTTATTTGGAACAACTTTTGGATATTTGCGGGCAGTGATAGATTCTTCACTTTAAACATTATTATTGCAGTTTTAAAGTCAACCAGATCTTTCAACTTGAGAGCTTTTAGTTTAAGAAAAAGTAGGTTTGTTGGTTCCCTGTAAGCTGCTTTGTTTATTATTCTAATAGCTCTCTTCTGAAGCATAAAGAGTTGATATATGTTTGTTTTACATGTATTTCCCCATACTTCATTACAATATGTCATGTAAAGGAGTATTAATGAATGATACAAGGTATATAGTGTGGGTTGATTGAGCAAATATTTCACTCTGTGTAATATTGCAATTGATTTGGATATTTTACCTTTAATATAATTAATATGTGACTTCCAACACAGTTTATTATCAATTATTACTCCAAGAAATTTAGTTTCAGATACCCTTTCAATCTCTACACCACTTACACTGAGTTTAATTACTGAGTTGTTGTGATGGTTGTTAAAGACTATAAATTTTGTCTTACTTAAATTGAGCGTTAATTTGTTTGAATCAAACCACAGTTTAAGCTTTCCTAATTCCTTTCCGACTGGTTCCAGAAGTTGTTCCAAATTGCTTCCACTGCATAATAGATTAGTGTCATCGGCAAACAATATTAAGTCCATTTTTTCTGAAACTTTACATATATCATTTATATACATATTGAATAATAATGGCCCCAAAACTGAACCCTGTGGGACTCCACAAGTAACCTTCAGTAACTGTGAGTTTTTGTTACCAACACATACATACTGATATCTATTCTTTAAGTAACTACTTAACCAGTACAGTGCTACCCCTCTAATACCACAATTTTGCAGTTTCTTTAATAATAAATTATGATCCACTGTATCAAATGCTTTTTTAAGATCCAGGAATACCCCAACTGAATACTCTTTATTTTCAATGGCAGTTGATATTTTTTTCTATAACTTCCATTAGAGCAAATGCAGTTGTCCTCTTGTGTCTGAACCCATATTGCCGCTCACACAATAAATTATTCTTCAGTATGAAATTGTCAGTTCTCTCATAGAATATTTTTTCAAGTATCTTGGAAAATTGCGGCAACAGTGAAATTAGTCTATAGTTTGAGAATTCCCCTCTGTCACCCGTCTTGTATATCGGAATTACTTTAGCTATTTTCATTGCATTGGGAAATATACCTGTTTGGAGAGACAGGTTACAGATATATGTCAGTAGTTTCACTAAGCATTCAATAATAGTTTTGACTAAGAGCATGTCAATACCATCACAGTCCGTAGATGTTTTACTTTTAAACAATTTAACAATTTCAATGACCTCTCTCTCGTCTGTGTTCTTTATGAAAATGGAGTCTTTTATAGCAGTGTTATTGCTTATTGTATCACCTGTAGGCGCCGTAGTAGGTATTTCTCGAGCCAAATTAGGACCAATGTTAACAAAATAGTTATTAAATTCATCTGCAGGTGAAGCTGCATTCACACTCTGAGTCATTTTATTATTTTTTGAAAAATTGGTTGGGTAGCTTGTATTTCTGCTTTTATTTCCAAGAATACTGTTAAGTATTGTCCATGTATTTTTAATATTGTCTCTGTTTTTCTCCAGTTCTTTACTGTAATAGTCTCTCTTACTACATCTTATTATATATAATATCTATATATTATATTATAATATACAGTATATTATATATCTATATATAAATATATCTATATATTATATTATATATAGTATAATATATATAATATCAAGATTTAAAATAGCTGAAATGATTTACTTAGATAATGGAAATGGAATACACTTTGTAAATCAAATCATGTCACATTTAAGTGCAGTTCCTAAATTATTAGTGCCAAACATTTACCTAGGAAACCACTTAGCTTACCATCAACAATCTAGAAGATTAGTATAATAATCAAATAAGAAAATAGGGAGATTGTGAATGACAAAACCCTATTATTGATACCATTTAACTTAGGTGATGAGGAAGGGTTTTTGGGTGATTATATGCAAAGAATGACAACTGACAGCGATGTCATCCATACTGCCCTTCCCAGGAGGGACCATGTGATGAAGGAACCGTGGGAGGTGCATCCATCTCTTGAGCAAACCAGGGGATCTGGTCATCAAAGGAAACTGGACCAAAACTCCCTGGCAAGGACAGCAAAAAGGTTATCCTGCTGACCTAAACAGCCACAGAAAGCGAAGGACGTGGCACTTGGGTGCATCTAACATTTGACCCCACCTGAAACCCTCAGCAAGAAACTGTTTAATATATATATAGTATATTTATTTGAAAAAAAAAAAAAAGGAAAACAACAAATGACTAACTGTTTCTCTATGCAAGTGTCAGCTGATGACTTGGCGTCCAGTAACGACCTCTGCTGATAGAGAAGCAGGCTGTTTGTTTATCATGACAAGGGAGAAAAAGAGAAAAAATACAAGGGAAAGAAAAGTGTGGTCAGTGTTGTTACCTCATCATCCTCTAGCAATACTTAACATTGGTTATTAAGTTGTTCCAGTGTTTATACTCTGTAGAGAATGTTTGCTCCTTAATAACACTAACAGTTAGGCAAAATATCTTTATTGCTAAAATAATGCAGCTACTACAGGTTGTTTGGGTTTTTTTTAAGAGAGGCTATATACAGAAATAACATAGCAAACTTCATTTTGAATCACACCTGACACAACACATCACTCCACTGATTAGAAACATGATGACACTCCTTACTCTGCGAATGCAAGGTTAATTTCATCAGGGAACTCCTCTTTTTGAAGTGGGGATGTCCCCTTTCCGACAGCTTAACACTCTCTGAGTATGCAATGGCTTACAGTGCATTTCTCCCCTGTACTGCTACCGTGCTTGACCAACGAAGCAAGCAAGTTTTATACCAAGGACCTACATTGTCAAAGGTCATGGAGTCATTGGGCGTATTCACATTTGGCTGGACACTGGGCAGATCTGTGTACCCCGTTTTGGCAACTGACCGTACCCTCATCATGTCGGCAGGGCAGGTGGGCAAGGTGAAGAGAGATGTTTTTCTACCACATGATGCCATTCATGAAGCATGAATGCAATTTCAGATGAAAAGTAAAGGAGTGAGGTTTTGTTCATTGTTTCTTTGAGTGAGAGTGGAAACAAAATACCTTAGGGATTAAAACACTTAATTGTAGACTACAATTATTTACAAAATTATGACAAACGATAGAATGGTCCTTGATTGACTAATTACCACCCATAGGGGTGTAGGCCCTATTATAGGAGATTATTGTATTACTTCTAACCATGAAAATGACACAAATGGTCATATTAATACCTCAGATACTCATAGAAGTTAGCGTTTCTCTTAATGGAGAAGTCTCATCATAAACTTGGTAATGATTTTTATAACTTCAGATTTTTCTTGTGTGAGTCCTTAATATGATAATGAGGATGGTGAGAGGGGCGATACTGGCCTGTGGATGTTTTTGAAGGTTGCAATATCATTTAAGGCTGTTTCATATTATTTTCTATGTTCTTATTTGACACTGTCTGAGATTAATTTTGGTCACATTACACATATTCACTTTTGATATGTTCTATTCACGTTTTTAACTTGCAAAGACACATAACAGCATGTAAATTCTTACACATATCCTTATATTAATTCATTCACTTTATTTTACTTTTGTTAATTTTTCTTTTAATCCTGATGCTTTATCAAGGGGGAATATGATACAAAAATTCCATATTATCTACATTATTATTGATATTAATAATGTATTATTATATTTGAGAAGTATCATACCTTTCATATGCCATGTTTAATGTTTATATATGCATTCCATTTAGGATAAGTTTATATATTCTTGGCATGTTTCTGTGAGCAATTTCAGAGAGTTCAGACTGAAGATCAGTACAGGGTTAGTACATGCGTAAGGAATGATCTAAGCCATTTATTATAATCTCTTTGACATGTCCTGTTTTGGGTCACAGGAATGCACAGGAACTCCTCATCTTATAGATTAGTGTTTTATGGATGTTCTGTTAGATTTACATTCTTGTCACCAGCGTGTCTGTGAAGTTCGCCTGGATAAGCTCAGTTATCAGGACTTTCTGTCTGTCCCTCTCCTTTCCTCCTCTTATCCCATCCTCCCCCTGCTTTCTCCTACCTATATATATCAGACTTAGAAGAATGGATCCTTTAGGGGTTCTAAGCGTGTCTGAATGCCATGCTTTGTGATTCTTCCCCCAAAGTGGCTATTGGGGTGACTCCTTATATTTTTGTAATAAATGTACATAAATTCAACTTTCTGCCTGATTTTTGACTTTGAATAATTTCAGCTCAAAATTATTCTAACAGTATGCTAAATTTTACTTGAACTAAAATTACCGCCTTTTTAAATGTAAATGATTCTTATACATACGGTACATAAAAAATTGTAAGAGAAACACTGTTTAATTACACTGGTCAACACCAAATTTATTGTCTAAGTTTTTTTGGGTTTTTTTTTAGCTGATTTAGGACAATTTTGATGTGCTGAATCCAAACATCACATTGGTTTTGCTCAATCAGGTCAACTTTTTGAATTATGGCCACATGCTGTTTTATACGTTTTTGTTTACATGTACGGGTATTTTCGATTTATTTGATGCAAAATTCTTTTTTATGTCTTGAAATTCTCTGAATTTTTACCAATGATGACGTAACATTCAATTTACATGTACTCACCTTTATATAAAGGTAAGTACATGCACAGTAGTAAGTAAGTACTAAGTAAGTACAGGTTTTTACTTAGCACCTGATCGAGAGAAACGGATGTCATTTTCGGATTCAGCGGTGCAAAATTGTCTTCAATCAGTTGAAAAAACACAGACAACTTACAAAAAAATTATTTTTGTAACCCTTTAACTGGTCACAATGTTTTTTGCATTGTCCCTGACAAATAAACAAATAAATAAATAAATAAATAGGCTTATTATTTAGATGTCATTTGAGAAAACTACACCCACCAAAGTGGCTTGTGGGAGATGCTGTCTTACCCGCCACCAGTAGAATCCACCCACCAGTGGCGGGCTGGCGGATGTTAACGTCAAGCCCTGTATGTATGACTGGGCCGAACAGGCTGGTATAAAGAACCACTTAAAATGTTTCAACCACAGCATTATTAACTGGGCAACCGGGTAGACTGCTGGTGTGCCCGCATGGTCATGTGGGTTGCCACTGAACAGACCACGCACTAGCTATTTATGAAGTCAGAGTCATTAACACAGTTCTTGAACTCAGCGGGGACTCTGTTGAGCCCATGCCGGGCGCAGCCCTGGATGCGCTGGCTCGGGTGACTCTAGAGGGCATCTTGCTAGAGTTGCGGTCTGCTCATCAGCAAAGTTCCAGTCTGGATCCCATATTGGCTGGATCGGTTCGTTTGTGGTCTCTTGATCCGAAGTGGGAGGTGGTGTTATCCTTCTGAGACGACTAGCATGCCATCATGACCCATTGGCCAGCATGAAGGTAGCTGGCCCAAGCTGAGCGGTGATTTGCATCGGTGTTGAAAGGAACAAGTGCAGCTCGTGCAAGTGGCTGGGTCGCTGGATCCAGACCCAGTCAAGCACCGTGAGCAAGGGTTGCTTCTGCTTCAAGGTGTGCTGCTGTTTCTTCGTCCTGCTGCCGGAGAAGTGCGTCATTGATGGGGTGTCATCTGGCAGAAGACGTGAGCGGTCCGAGGAAGAATGTAGAGGCGGGCCAATCTAGTCGCTGGCGTGGTAGGCCCAATCTTCTTCCGGGTCCTGTGTGAATGTGGACCGGAGCTCTAGCAGTGAGGCGGTGGCTCAGGGAGGCTCACACCATTGTGCTGTTGAGCCCGTGCCGGGTGCAGCCCTGGATGCGCTAGCTCGGACGACTCTAGAGGGCATCTTGCTAGAGGTGCGGTCTGCTCACCAGCAAAGTTCCAGTCTGGATCCCATGTTGTCCTGGAATTTCCCCATTGTGGGACTAATAAAGGCTTATCTTATCTTACCATGTGAGGATCGGCTCCTGGTCTCCAGTGTCCTGTTCGTTGTGTGGTGCAAAGTGGGGAGTGGCTGTGTCATTGTATGAACATAGTGGACTCGGGCCATTGTTGGTCAAACAGAATCCCATGTGGTCTGTGATGGAAAAGCCCTATTCTTGGAACAAATCACATCCTAGGATGTTGTCACCGTGGTGCGACACTTGAAATGCGAACCTTGGGAGGATTCTTGACCTATAGCAAAATGAAAAGGTAATGGTTCTTACCATGCCAATCTTCATGTGTCCATATCCAAACAGCTTCACTGTATCTGGCTCAATTGGTTGCAGGGGAAAAAGCCTCCTAACCATGGCTTCATTCATCAGGGACCTTGTAGCAGCAGTGTCCAGCAGCAGCGGTAGACTGACACCATCCAGTTCTACTGTGCACCACTTATAAGGCGTGTTACTGGAGTCCAAAGAATGAACGGTGATCGGGCTGGGCCAACTGGGCGAGTGAGACGGTGGGCTTGCAGGAACCGAGTGACACACGCTGGACCGTTGGCACCGCTGTCCTGTGGCTGGGCGGGCAGGCGTGCGTGTACAGTATGAGGATGAGCCACAGTTACCACGTGGTCAGCGTGCTGTAGTACCTTGTCGTCCTGCAATGGTCACTTCAGGGTCTTCATGAGGAGATGTGGGGTTGGCAGGCTGAGCAACCGGTGCACCAGCCTGTGCAACCAGAGCTGAATGTGGGGGGCACGGGTTGGAGACCACTAGCTGCATTGCTAACTGGGCTGCTGCCACTAGCTGGGACGCCATTTCCACCGCCCTGGCCAACGGTAAGTTGTCCGGCGCCATTAACAGCTTCTCCCGCAGCTTCAGATTTATGGTGTGCTCCGCTAACTGGTCTCTCACCATCTCATCTTCCAGATGTCCGAACCTGCACATACTAGCCAAACAGAGGAGGTCGGTGACGTATTGTTGGACCGACTCACCTGTACACTGTTGGCACTGATGAAACTTAATTCATCGGACCAAAATGTTCTCTGGGGTGGCAAAATGTCTGGCCAATAAAGCTACATACATGTCATAGGTGTCCGCAGGTCCAAGCGTCCAAAAAACACATTTTCCTCACTGCCGAGGCTATGAATTAGCATAGCTCGTAGCCTAGCTTTGCTAGTTTTAGCTAGGTCGACGGCGGACACAAATGTCTCAAATGACTCATACCAGCGGGACCAAGGAATAGGTGGCTCACCAGGCAGAGTGAGGAACAGTGGTAGTAGTGTTGGCAAAGTCTCCATTATCCTCGTTGCCAATGTTGTGTCTGGAAATATGGGCAGACACAACCATGTGTTGAGGTTAGCTTTATTGAGTGTTCACAGCAGACAGTACACAGTGCAGGGTGTGGCTGGAAGCAGAAAGAGGCAGGAAGAGAGTGACTGGCCCTGGGAGTTGCCTAATATACCCTGAGGCGCCCTGACGTCACACATGCGTGTGTGCTACTGCAGAGTAGTGCGTCATGCCATTTCACATACACCACAAATCCCACCAACCAAAAATGTTACAAAACAAAAAAACTCATGCACATTGGCCAGCATTCTACCGCAACCATCGGACCTCAGTATGAAGCAATAAAGTTTTATGCTCCACTCCCATTTCCTTACATAAAGTTGCAAATACTACTGTACAGTGGGGTAAAAAAAGTATTTAGTCAGCCACCAATTGTGCAAGTTCTCCCACTTAAAAGATGAGAGAGGTCTCCAATTTTCATCATAGGTATACCTCAACTATGAGAGACAAAATGAGAAAAAAAAAATCCAGAAAATCACATTGAAGAATTTTTAATGAATTAATTGGTAAATTCCTTGGTAAAATAAGTATTTGGTCAATAACAAAAGTTAATCTCAATACTTTGTTATATACCCTTTGTTGGCAATGACAGATGTCAAACGTTTTCTGTAAGTTTTCACAAGGTTTTCACACCCTGTTGCTGGTATTTTGGCCCATTCCTCCATGCAGATCTCCTCTAGAGCAGTGATGTTTTGGGGCTGTCGCTGCGCAACACGGACTTTCAACTCCCTCCAAAGATTTTCTATGGGGTTGAGATCTGGAGACTGGCTAGGCCACTCCAGGACCTTGAAATGCTTCTTACGAAGCCACTCCTTCGTTGCCCGGGCGGTGTGTTTGGGATCATTGTCACGCTGAAAGACCCAGCCACGTTTCATCTTCAATGCCCTTGCTGGTGGAAGGAGGTTTTCACTCAAAATCTCACGATACATGGCCCCATTCATTCTTTCCTTTACACAGATCAGACGTCCTGGTCCCTTTGCAGAAAAACAGCCCCAAAGTATGATGTTTCCACCCCCATGCTTCACAGTAGGTATGGTGTTCTTTCTCCTCCAAACACGACAAGTTGAGTTTTTACCAAAAAGTTCTATTTTGGTTTCATCTGACCATATGATATTCTCCCAATCCTCTTCTGGATCATCCAAATGCTCTCTAGAAAACTTCAGACGGGCCTGGACATGTACTGGCTTAAGCAGGGGACACGTCTGGCACTGCGGGATTTGAGTCCCTGGCGGCGTAGTGTGTTTCTGATGTAGCCTTTGTTACTTTGGTCCCAGCTCTCTGCAGGTCATTCACTAGGTCCCCCCATGTGGTTCTGGGATTTTTGCTCACCGTTCTCATGATAATTTTGATCCCACGGGGTGAGATCTTGCGTGGAGCCCCAGATCGAGGGAGATTATCAGTGGTCTTGTATGTCTTCCATTTTTTAATAATTGCTCCCACAGTTGATTTCTTCACACCAAGCTGCTTACCTATTGCAGATTCAGTCTTCCCAGCCTGGTGCAGGTCTACAATTTTGTTTCTGGTGTCCTTTGACAGCTCTTTGGTCTTGGCCATAGTGGAGTTTGGAGTCTGACTGTTTGAGGTTGTGGACAGGTGTCTTTTATACTGATAACAAGTTCAAACAGATGCCATTAATACAGGTAACAAGTGGAGGACAGAGGAGCCTCTTAAAGAAGAAGTTACAGGTCTGTGAGAGCCAGAAATCTTGCTTGTTTGTAGGTGACCAAATACTTATTTTACTGAGGAATTTACCAATTAATTCATTAAAAATCCTTCAATGTGATTTTCTGGATTTTTTTTTCTCATTTTGTCTCTCATAGTTGAGGTATACCTATGATGAAAATTGGAGACCTCGCTCATCTTTTAAGTGGGAGAACTTGCACAATTGGTGGCTGACTAAATACTTTTTTGCCCCACTGTATGTGACTTTTCTGAGGTCTTGTCTAGACAAAGTTTACTATCTGCACAACATCATCCAACACAGGAGCTAGGTCTGCTAGTAAAGCCTTGCCAACAAGTGCCTTGCTATGGAAAAAACAACAACATCTGGGAGTCTCTTTCATTCTGCTAAACCTTTGGTACACCTGATCATGGCCAGCTGTTCCATCAGTACAGGGCCAAGTTCAGAGTCTAAATCTTTCCTCTTTTAATATTTATCCATTGCTGTTTTTCATCTAGTCACAATCACCTTGGCATGGCTTAACAAGGTCATTAACCTCCGTAAAACACATGAAGAAGAAGAGGAGGAAGAAGAAGAAGATAGTAGCCATTATTAGGGCAAGTACATTCATTTTGTTTTCTTTTCCAATGATTAATTTATTGTTTCTTTAAGTAGCCATTCTTATTGCATTCAAACTGCCATCTACTGACATGGAAGAGCCACTACAGGCACCCATGCACAACAACAGCAAATTATTTGCAATTTTTTTGACCAGTTAAGAAGTGAAATTTGACAGTTTGCTAAGGACCTCTGAACGTTCTCTCAAGGACCCTCTGGGGTCCTAGGATCCCAGGTTGAAAAACAAGGGCCTAAATGTCACTTTGAATTTATTTCAGAAATCTACAGTGTTCAGATCAACCTACTTTTACCAAGCTTTACACCCTACATAAATGTCATAGCTGCTCCTTCGGGGCGAATGAGAGGACCCAATCGCGTGGCAAAGTTCAAACTTGATTTATTGCAAAAATAGCAAAATGCAACACGAGGGCTGCAAAAGATAACACAAACTGCACAGTAGGATTTAACGAGAAGAACCTAAACCATGTACCGCTTGGATAAGTAACAGTAGATCGCTGCACTGAGAGTGAGGCAAGAGCTGAATATAAGGAGCAGCCAGTGATTAACACAATCAGATATAGCCATGAATAATCAGCAACACAAAAGGGCCAATAATGAGAAACAGAAGTAACTGATAGCGCTGTCACCACAAGTAAACACAAAATGATGACTGAGACAGGAACAAAGATAATATAATAATGATAATAATAATAATGAGTCTGAAAAGGAACACGCTTTGTACCCTCCTTTTTTGGGGGGGCACCCCCCCAAGGGGCGGACCCCAGATGACCCTAGGGCACAGGTGTCAAACTCATTCCATGGAGGGCCAAGACCCTGCAGGTTTTACCTCCGCCCAGTGTCTTCAACAGGTGATTTCTCTGAATTTCTTCCTACTGATTGCTGATCAGTGAAAACACCTGCTGAAGAGACTGGGTGGAAGTAAAACCTGCAGGGTCTTGGCCCTCCACGGAATGAGTTTGACACCCCTGCCCTAGGGTAACACCAACAAGAGGGAAAAAAGGAAAACCCCAAAACCCTCACCGGGTGGGTGATGGGGAAAAGGTCAGGCGAGCCGAACAAACTCCTCCCCAAGCAAAGTCCAACACAAAAACCCAATTTGTGGGGGCAACGCAAAGTCTAAGGCCCCAAAACAAAACAAGGTGGGTCGGGTAGTCTCCCAAAGTCCCAGGACTACCTGACCAGAAAACAAGGTGGGTCAGGGGGCCTACCCAAGTCCATGGGAACCCAGACCAAGGAGCAAGGTGGATCTGGCAGCCTCCCAGAGTCCCTAGGCCACCAGACTGGAGAGCAGTACGGGTCGACAGATAACTGCAGGGGCGCTTTAAGTTCAAGTGAAAGTGACAAGAAATTTTTAAACTGAGGAGCTAACTAACTAACTAACTAACCTGCACTTATATAGCGCTTTTCTAGTCACAAAGACCACTCAAAGCGCCCTCACTAATACTAACCATCTATTCTAAGGGCCTATAGGAAACAGATATCTAGGGACAATTTAGAACAGCCAATTAACCTAACATGCATGTCTTTGGATTGTGGGAGGAAACCGGAGCCCCCGGAGTAAACCCACGCAGCACAGGGAGAACATGCAAACTCCACACAGAAAGGTTCCAACCCCTGCCAACCTGGGGATTCGAACCAGGAACCTTCTAGCTGTAAGGCAACAGTGCTAACCACTGCATCACTGTGCTGCCCAACAAAGAACCCTTAAACACAGGAATTTACACAGAAACCTTAAACTCAGGAGATAATGGCATAGAGGTGCCAAACCCAGGATACAACATGGGAGCCTTCAGCTTTGGGGATAGTAACATTAGAGTCTTTTGCTCTAAAACTGATAACTGAGGCATGCTAACCCCACTAACCAATGATTTGTGCGCAATGACCTCAGGATGAGACTGCTGGCACGTGCTGACCTCAGGATGAGATGACTGGGGCGCGTTGACCTCTGGATGAGAAGCTGGGGTGTGCTGACCTCTGGATGAGACTGCTAGGGTGCGCTGATCTCAAGATGAGATGGCTGGGGCATGCTGAGCTCAGGATGAAATGGCTGGGTCGTGCTGACCTTTGGATGAGATGGCTGGGGCACGCTGACTTCTGGATGAGACAGCTAGGACACGCTAGGACACACTGACCTCTGGATGAGACGGCTGGAGCGCACTGACCTCTGGAGCAGATGACTGAAGCACGCCAACCTCATGTGCCGATGGTTTGAGTGTGCTGATTCCCGAATGAGACGGCCGGGGCACACTGACCTCAGCCTGAGACGGCAGGGGCGCATCCAGTCCAGATGCCCAGGAATCCCTCTCCGACGCAGCCACCTCAGACAGGGATGAAGAAATACAGGTTGGAGCAGGGACCACACCAAAACAGTAAGCAGAAGAGCTTGGCGGAGAGAGCTCAGAAGCAGATGGAAACTGCAACAGGGTCTCCCCACTGGGAGCACGACAAGACCTCTTTAATACAGATATTAACAAAACAAAGAGGAGGCTGGCAGTGATGGGAGTGGAAGCCCCTGCAGCCAGGGAAGGGAGCGCAGGTTTGGGCAAGCCTCCAATATGTGGGTGACTGCCTACCAGCAGTACCTGCCATCCTCTGGGAAGCTTCAGGCCATGGAAACAAGGTCCCACAGCATGTCGACAGCCGGCAGCCCCCCCCCCCCCCCTTCTGCCTCCTCCTCCTGCTTCTTTTGCCCACTGGGTCCAGTGTTGGCAGCAATCTTCAGTCATAGCTGCGCCTTCGGGGATTTATTGCAAAAATAGCAGAATGCAACACGAGGGCTGCAAAAGATAACACAAACTGCACTGCAGGATTTAACGAGAAGAACCTAAACTGTGTACCACTTGGATAAGTAACAGTAGTAACAGTAGTAACAGCTCTTGCCTCACTCTCAGTGCGGTGAGAGCTGAATATAAGGAGCAGCCGGTGGTTAACACAATCAGATACAGCCGTAAATAATGAACAACACAAAAGGGACAATAATGAGGAGCAGAAATAACTGAAAGTGCCTTCACCACAAGTAAACACAAAATGATGACTGAGACAGGAACAAAGACAATAATAATAATGACAATAATAATAATGAGTTTGAAAAGGAACACAAAGCATGGACAAGGGCTGCAACCTTGTCCAGATTACTACAATAAACCTTGGTGACAACTATTGATGATAGTTGTTTATAATTTTGTTTTAAAAAACAAGCAAAACAAAATTGTCAGAATTGTAAGAAATATTTCATACACAAAAGAATCCATTGTTTGTAAAATAGCTGTACATACACAAGTTTATCTGATAATGGTTTTTACGAGAGACCATGTTATGCATTCAACCACCCTGAAATAAAATAAATCACCTTCACTATCTTATGCTTAAAATTGTATCAGATAACATAAGCTATTTATAAACTTGCTAAATACTGTAGTTTTTATAATATCTAGTACATTGTGACACAAAGGAGGAATCTATAAAACCTAGTCAACTACACTGTTAAAAGGGGTCAAAATAGGTGTGTTATCTTGATGTCATTACAACGGATACATTTACTTTTAACAAAGTTTTTTAACACAAATGTTGTCCTTCTTCAATTAAAAAAATTGTGGCACAATTTATCAATATGTATTTGCATACATTTGATTTTATTGGCGTTACCATAATTATAACTTTTTTTGTTTGGATTGCCCATAATTAGAATAAATGTATTATTTAAAAAAGCTGTTTAAGTTACATTATAAGATTATAAGAAATATATTTAAATATGATATGCTAACAAGCTGGGTTATTTTACATGAAATGTGTGACTTTAAAACAAACTGTTTTAGGCTGAAATGCAATATATTTGTTTGAGATTTGTCTTGGGGGGGATACGTGAATGAAGTAAATGTAAATTTAAAACAAAGTGTTTTAAATTCACATTGATTTGGATAAATTGATCAGAAATGCATGAAACAGGTTGTCATGAATTTAGCTTTAGTAGTAATATTGCATATTTTTCATTTTTGTGTCATTCACAACTTTCTTTCAATATTAGCCTTGGAAAATTAATTGCTTTTCTGGTGACTCAAACCTAATTAATTAGACTTTATACTTGCACATTTGTCAGACTGAATAATATAGATTTGTCACATGACTGTGAAAAGGGTCAGATTTAATGTCCCTAAGATTATCTAAACTGAAATCTGACTCTCCTTTTTAGCATAAAATTCCAGTAAGGATAATCTTGCAGTAACCTCATTTATTGTAAAATCAGACACCATAAAGCTGTGTCTGGCTTAACCATAGATTTGTTTATGACTCTAGTGTCCTTAAAAATAATGCCATTGAAGAGGATGATAAAATAAAGGCAGCGTTGGATTTTTAATAGCTTTATTATCATCCGCCTTCATCAGAACTCGGCTCCAGCCTCATAGTGTGAGCAGGCTGAAGCCTCGTTCCTCCAGCTCTCAAAGAGGAGCGAAGACACACGGTGTGTGTGTCCCGCAGTTGCAGAGTCAGAAAGAGAGGCAGGTTTGCAGCACAGTGCAGCATATATACTCAACTCAAACAATACATCAAAGACATTCACAGCAGTCGATCTGGGCATTTGCATATCAGAGGTACAGACAGGATGCATGAACACAATGCATGGATGACACTTTAACCTCACAGCTGTAAACGCAGCATGCAGCGGAAAAAACCCAGGAGTGCGAGCTGACTGTCTCTGTGTGTTGTGGGGGGGTTGAATTCAACCCGCTACACCATAGTGTTTATGCTCACAGCATTACATGATCATATAGATTTGACTAATTGCCTCCTTTAATATTTCTATTCTGATGAGTAAACTCAGCACACGGGTGATGGTACTCCACTAAAAATGACTTGTGGCATATATTTGTATCAATTTGATTTTATTTGAATGACTGTTTATAACTTTTATGTACTTAAATTGCTTTGAATTGCAATACATTTTTTTCCAAAAACATCTTTATTTAATTGGTTAGAATGTATTAAACTAGCTTAAAGATAATATGCTGTGAAACAAGCCACATGAATTTACATATAATGCGTGATTTATAATAAATGAGAAACATGTTTCTGTAAAATTGAATTGGCTTAGCTTTATGAGATTGCATGATTGTTAAAAAAATATTTTTATGTAATTAGTTCATGTTTGATTGACAAATGGACCTCAAATCAACTTTATTAATATGTGTTATGTGAAAACACTTAACGTCCAGATGTGAAATTGTTATACAAATAAAATGCATGAAAAACTGAAAAAGTCTGGAATATATTTTGAGTGTTAAATAAGTGGATTATATTTATTTTTTAATAAATATACGTGATGACATGAGGCTGCTAGCTTTGAAATTATTTATTTATGCAACCAGTTGTTGACAGATTCATGTTTTAAATTGTGTGAGAATACAAAACAATGCATCAGCGTCTCTCAATCATCTTTAAAAACATCGGAAATTTTTGTGTTCATGGTTTTTGCCTTGTTTTACATTTAAAATTACATGCAAAAAAACAGCTCACAAACAATATAAACATCAAATGCACTGATCTAACATATATATTGATCAATTTTACTTGTTCAATAGTATGACAATCAAAATGAAAATATTTACATTAATGTCATAACAATCATTTAAAATTCTTTTTACATTATTATTGGCCATCATCTCAGACTTTGCTCATCTGTCCCTTTTCATCATCACTTATGGAGTTTTTGAGCACTTCTATTCCACCAAAGTCTGAGGGCATGTCAAAGAAAAGTTCATCATCAAAGCAGTCCTCATCAGACGGCAATGCCATCGCAGGCATTTTCATGACCATTCCAGTAATCAAGCCGCCAACTGTGGACGCTGCGATAGTGACACAGATGGCTGCAAGCTGATAAAGAGCTTGTTCCTGCGCGGTGCGGCCCAAGCCTGGCTTCAGCCCAGGAATCAGCTTCTGCAGCTCCAGTAGCTTTGGATCCCCTACAGGCGGAGCACGATGAGAGAAG
This sequence comes from Pholidichthys leucotaenia, assembly GCA_020510985.1. Lineage (NCBI taxonomy): Eukaryota > Metazoa > Chordata > Actinopteri > Cichliformes > Pholidichthyidae > Pholidichthys > Pholidichthys leucotaenia. The sequence continues at coordinate 146,588,164 of CM035837.1, forward strand.
ATCTGGTACATGCTTGGTCCGTAGGTTTCCTCTGTGGCTAGGAGGATGGCGCAGATCCCTGCTGTGGATGATATGAGGCCAGTAAGACCATGGAGATTATGAATGCCACACTGGTCTTGGATCCTCATGTGATGGGCCATGAATGGGGTCAGGTACTTGTAACCAAAGAAACAGGCGGTGCAGCCCATGACGCCCAGGGCGTATGCAGCTGCAGGGGTAATCATCATGTCCACAGTCGCCCCAACGGTCACACCGCCTGCCAGAGTCACGTTCTGAATATCAGCCATGGTAAGCTTGCCTCTCTTATTGAAGGCCGCAGACAGTGCAAAGGCAGTCATTGTGGAGGAGCACAAGCCTATGAAAGTGTGGAGAATTGCTCTGTGTTGATCATCACCTTTAAATGTTAGAGCAGAGTTGAATGAAGGCCAGAACACCCAGAGGAACAGAGTGCCCATTACAGACAGGATGTCCGAATGGTAACTAGTGATCTCTTTAGCATGTCCTGCGTTTAGGCTTGGCCGATACAGCACAAATGTCACCCCTAGACCAAAATAGCAGGCAAACAGGTGAATTAGAATAGAGCCACCTGCATCGTTGATTCTGATGTATTTCAGCACAGCCCACTCTGTCACAGCAAAGCATGGGATCTCGAGCAAGGCCATGACCAGGAGCTGAACAGGACTGGTCTTCCCAAGCACAGCTCCGAAGGAGATGAGCACCACAGCACAGGCAAACTCTGCATTCAGCAGATTGATGACTGCCAGGTGAATTTTACCGTCGTAGTAGAACTGGAAGAAACCTTGGATCAGGATTGCCCACTGGATTGTGAAGGCAGCTGTGAGAAAGTTGAAGACCATCCCACTGAAGCCATAGAAGCGAAAGAAGGCCAGCAGGCAACCAAACCCTACAAAGATCATCACCTGCACGTCAGAAAAGTAGGGGTAGTCGCGATAGAGAGAGTTCTCCATGGGGTTGGTCTCATTGTTTTGCAACTTAGCGTTGGCATTGTCATCATAAGTGACAAACAAGGCATTGAGAACTAGGATGACTATCTCTAACACTAAAACAAGCACTGGAAGGCGCACCTTCAAGCTCGTTGATGCCTTCATGTCGATGTCCAGCTCCAGTCACACTGTGACTCTCCAGCTGCATCAACAGCCCTTTAATCACCCCCCCCCCCACCCCATCCCCTGTGTGTGGGTTTTTTTTTTTTTAAATTCAGATAAGAGAAGCTTATAGCATTGGATAAGAGATGTGACCCCACAGGCCATAGTTATTTATCATTGCAACACTGTGAAAGGGAAATGCACTTTAGTCCCATCAGAACAACCTTATCTCTCCCCCTGCTGTGTCCCGTCTCTGTTCAATGTGAAGTTTTTTCATTTTGAGTTCATTATTAGAAACCAAAGGAAAAAAAAAGGTTAAAGTTAACAAAACAATACAATGGTCTTGTTCACAATGAGTATGCCACTGTCAATCTATGATTATCGACAAACCAAAGCAGTTTTGTGCATGTCAAGAAACTTGAAATTTTTTTTGAATGGTATGTTTACATTGATAAAAGGTAATTATAAAAATAAATGGATAATTTTGATTAGAATGGAAGGCAGTTTTATTAGCTTACAACTGAATGGGTTGAATCTATGAATTTTGAAAAAAATGAAATAATAAAGAAGAAATAAATCTCATTTTGTGGGGAGAAATAAATTTAATAGTTTTTGATATGTGATAGAATCACTCTTGTCTTTATTCATTCACTGTCAAGAGTTGAAGGGCAATTTAAATAAGCCAGATTTGTCACATTCTGTCAGTAGAGTCAGGGTGTGAGGAGAAAGTTAGATATATAAGTCACGGTAGACCTCATATCATTAAACAGCACCATATACAAGTGTGTGTTTCAGTGCATTTCACTTAAAGCACATTTGTCATTAGGACAAGGTCACAGTAGAAAAAGCACGCATGTGTACTGATAAAACACTTTACCGATGATCACTGAAGCATATTGCACATGCTGCCAGTGTCACACTGTTATGCACAAAGAGACCTTTCTTGAGGATGGAGTCATATTATTTTTATGCATATTGTTATTTCCGTTTAAACTTCTGCTGTCTTTATCAGTTTACCATTTATTACACAGAACTAATGGTTTTTTTGTCTTTTTAAAATACATTCTCACATATTTTGGAATGATAATGTATCACTATCCATAAAGTACTGAGGTTATTTTTTAAAAGATTTTATGATTTTATTATTGATTGCACACAAGTCTCTCTCTCTGCTTTATCTATCACTGTTTATTATCAAGTGCATGGTTATTTATTTATTGACTCTTTTATGATCCCCAGCAGACCTGAGTAATGCAGTTCATTCTTTTATATGTACTGGCATGTCTGGAATAACAAAATACAAAGAGTTCTTATTATCATTTAATCAAGTTCACCTTCATCTAATTACATCTGAACAAACACAAAAATACATTAAAAAAATAATACCCTTATTCACACGTACTGTCATGACTAGCCCACCAGCATCAGAACAGCAGACAGTGATATTAATACTGGTACATCACAATGAAAAGGTGGTAAATATGCACATTTAAGAAACTCTTTCTGTTGATGTGTCACTGACAGAGATGAATGGTAACTAGTTACATTTTCTCATGCACATTTACTCAAATAACTTTACAAAATGTGTTCCTTACTGAGTAGTTATTCTTTTAGTCTTACCTGAGTACATTTATAAAGTAAATGGTAAATTGATAAGATGAAGGCTTATCTTATCTTATCTTATCTTAAATAAAGAGTGCAAAGATAGCACGGTAACAAACTGCATTTACTGCATGTACTCCAGTTGCTTTTCCATAAAACTGTACTTTTATGAGGACTGTGTATGAGATTTCTCAGACTCACTTCTAAGCGGAAAATGTCACAAATTAGGAGAATGGTTGCAAATGCACAAGAATTTTTTTTGTTTTTTAATTTGAGGGAAAAAAATTGCAGTTTCAATTGAAAAAAGGTTTTAAATTTATCCATATAACTATAGATTTAGTTGGAAAAAATGTAACACATTTATTGCAGAAAGTGGCAAATTTATATTAAAAAATTATTAGAAAAGACACAAATTTACCAGAAGAAAGTTATAAATGTCCAAGAATGTTTACAAGAAACAGCTCACTAACCAACTACAGAGAAAATGGGAAATTTATGGGAGAAAAAACTAAAACATTTATATGAATCTGCAGATCTTGTTCTTGTAACTTTATGATTTTTTTTGCTCGGAAATATGTTTTCATGATTTTTTCCTCACAAATTTGTATTTATTTTCTCATAAACTTGCATTTTCTATTATAAATTAGTATCTGTTGTCATATTTTTGCACCTTTATTCGTGCGAAAGTATACTTAATTGACATTTATACGCTTTACCTTATAAATTTGTACATACCCTCTACCACTGCCATTGTCAGTGTTAAAAACATCGCCTACTGGTTTATACTATTACTTTATGTGTAATGTATATAGAATGGATAAGTGTATCTTTTTCAATTCAAATGAGTTCATTAAATTGTGAAGAAAAATAACTTTTAAGTCATTTCTAATTTTTGGAGTTGCACCTGTATTTTAGATTAGAGAGGAGAGAACACAAAACTGTTCCAGACACCTTCAGACTCACACGTCAGTTGCTGATTAGTTTGATCAAAATCACTTACTACTTAAGTAACTTTGTAGTAGATATTTTTATTACTCTTACAAGTATGTTTTGTTACACTTGAATAATAAATACCACAAGGTAACGCCACTTTTACTTGAGTACATTTTTGATTACTGTGCTTTGTGAAATGACACCAAACCAGCTGATGTGTTCAACATTTGGAAGCGCTGTTATATTTTCTCCAGCTCGCTGCGAGGCGACAATGCAGCCCGAAGCTTTTCTGTCGTCACGATTGAACTTCAAAAGAGGAGGAAGAAGAAACACCGATTCCCATGATTCATTGCACTGCCAACGTATGCAAACAGGAAGATGGCTCCCGGTGTTTAGCTTAACATTAGCCGTTTTTAAACCCTCTGCTTTTCGCCTGGCACAGTGTGAGGCAATCCGGTGTCTGCTGTGCCTCTGTGACCGAAGGAGAACTTCATCTGAAAGCTTCATCTTCAGTGTTTCTTCATCACTGACAGGTGAGCGTTAGCTAGCGTTAGCTTCGCCTAAAGCTAATGACATCAGCGTCGGCAATCATGTCAGTTATCTTTAGTTTCATCATGTATGTCACGACTACTTAGAGATAGGTCTTTATTCATCTGTCTACAGCAAAACGCTACTAAGTTCTCACACGTTTATCTGAATACACCATTAGACATCAGTGTAAATCTGTGAATGAATGTGTTGAGAGGTGACACGTCTACAGCTCTGGCCAAACATTAAATCTGAAAGAGAAACAATCATCACGGTCAAATTGACAACACATTGTTGGTTATTCGCAGTTCCAATATGACGTGAATTACCATATATATAGTATTAAAAGGGAGTCACAAACCATATACGTTTAAGCTCTTTGTAATTAAGATAAGCCTTTATTAGTCCCACAATAGGGAAATTCCAGGATTGCAGCAGCTATGGGATAGCAGCACTCAGAGCAATAGTAAATAAGGTAATAAGATAAGAACTGGTTAGCCAAAGCAGTAAATAAATATACACACGTACACAGCGCAGGAGCATTGCAGCTAGATGGTATAACAGCATTAGAGTTGGTTAAATTATATGGACCCAGACAGTATATTTCACATCTGGATCAACAGTGTTGTTGCCACCCTCAATAACTGTATTTACTGCATATGTAAATAATATACAGATATGTAATATACATTCCGTCTAAATCCTTGTCTGAAATAAGAAAAACAAAAAACTAGTAACTGAAAAAGAAGACAGAATGAACCTACTCGAGCTAATATACATTGCAGGTTGGACTGTTCCATATCGGTAACATTCAAAAAAATCAAACTCGTCTTGAAAGGATTAGCTGGAAAAATAATGTTAATCAAAAATAATGTCAAATAGAGAGTGGGTTAAATCCCACCCCTGACCATTGGTAACTATGGGAACTTTTTATAATAGGCTACATTATATTAAGGCAGGGACTGACAACAAAGTGATATTCACAGGTGGGCTGGCTTAAAGGGAATACTCACTGAGAATCCTAAAATAAGCATATTATACCTCTACCGAAAGCTGAGAACATAATAAACATGAATATAGTACTTTTGCAGCCTTAATTTCATCTGCAAAGAAAAGAAATTGAATTTTTTCCACTCATTTTCTGCACCCACATCGAGGCTCTGACTTCCGTATTTGCTGACTGATTTTGGTGGAAATTTGGCCTAATTAAAAATCAATAAATTTCCCCTTTAAACAGGTGAGGTAAAACATGACCTGGAGCCCTGAACAGGAGCCGTGCCAACAGGAAGCAGAGATGACGGACATAAGAGAAATAATCGTGATTAGTCGACTAATCAAAAAAATAGTCGTTAGATGCGTTGACTACTAAAACAATCATTAGCTGCAGCCCTAATTATTACACACAGTCATATACACTACTCACCAAAAGTTAGGGATATTCGGCTTTTGGGTGAGCTTTCAGGATGCACCTAAAATGCACTATAACCTTTACAGGTGAACTTAATTTGACCTTCTCTATCCTTTTGAATGCACATGTCCAACTGTTCAATGATTCAGCACTTTTTGCATAACTTGCTGTTCTCTAACAAGGTGCTTAACAGCAAATTTCACAACAGGTGTTTGATCCATGAATCAACCAATAAGTTTTGGGTTCAGTTAGAATTGGTATTTAAACAGTCCCCTTCATCATGCTGTTCACATTCTGACGTCATCAGACCAAGACGCCGCCTAACAGTTGATCAACAGTACCTCGCTATTGCGAGGCTTCAAACAGAATGTTCTCAGAGGGAAGTGGCCACTGAGCCTAGAGTGTCACAGAGTGTCAGCAGCAGGTTGCAACAGGGACACAGAGGGACTGGAAGAGTCACAGAAAGGCATAGAAGTGGACGTCCTTTGGCCACATCATAATAGTGCCCTGTGGAACCAGATGATGAGTGCCACTCAACTCCAGGCACATTGAAGGGAGGTGAGAGGCACTCATGTGTCACGTCAGACAATTTGAACCTGTTTACATCAGCGTGGTCTGGGTGCTAGATGACCTGCAAGGGTACCTGACCACACCACCAGGCACAGGCATCATCATCTTGCATGGGCCAGGGAGCATTTAAGCTGGACAAGGGACCAGTGGGTCTCAGTGCTGTTTTCTGATGAAAGTTGTTTCATGTTGAGCAGAAGTGGTGGCCGCCAACAATGTTGGAGACGTCAAAGAGAATGCTATGCATCAGCCACTGTTGTCACCAGACAAGTCTTTGGTGGTTGGGGTGTTACAGTCTGGGCAGGTGTGTCTAGTCAATACAGAACTGCCCTACACCTTGTGAATGGTACAGTGACAAGCTGATACTACCTGAATAACATTATTAATCCAGTCATTGTGCCCCTACATGAACAACACAGGCCTAATTTCATCTTCATGAACGAAAATGCTCCAGGTCATTGAGGTCGCATCATTAGGGAATGGCTGCTGGAGGCTGGGGTACCTCAAATGGAGTGGCTTGCACTTTCTCCAGACCTGAATCCCATAGAAAACCTGTGGGATCAGCTGAGTCACCGTGTAGAAGCTCGTAACTCTGCACCCCACAACCTCAGTGACCTGAGGGCTGCCCTTCAAGAAGAGTGGAATGCCATGTCTCAGGAGACAATAAGTTGACTTGTGAACAGCATGAGACATCGTTGTCAAGCTGTAATTTATGCTCAAGGGCACATGACAAGTTATTGAGACATTGTTGTGGTATACCCACCACTGTTGTTGGCTTTTGTTTCAATAAATTGTTTGAGATGAGGAAATCACTATTGCATGCTTCTACTTAAATGCCCTACTTTGATGATATAATATCACTGTAACATGAACTTTTTGCATTTTATAAATTTCACCCAAAAGCCAAATATCCCAAACTTTTTGTAAGTAGTGTATATATCTTATCTATAAATGCAAAGAATCTTTGTGTGTGTGTTCTCCTCACATATCTCTCAAACTGTTTGTGAGACTGACCTCAGATTTTATAAGTGCTTTGCTGAGGTTACGAGGGTGTGCATCCCCAAGTATGGAGCTGCTCAGTCAAAATATATAACTTTTATCAATAAAAGTTTAGCCACTGCTATGTCTCATGCCCAGGCTTCTAGAAGTGTGTGTGGGGTTTCGGATTGACTTCATACTGATTGAATAATACGCGGCATTATGGCATCAGTAATCACAGCACTCCATGAGCAAAAACAAGGAAGCAAAAAGTGACACATTTGACTAGAAAAAGATAATACTTAAGATTTAATGCTTAAAAAAATTATACCATAAAGTTGCCATGATTGCATAGGTCTAATGGAAAATTTGGCATGGAGAACACGAGGTGCGCTGGGGGAGGGGGGCACTGGTGGAGACCCGTGGTGCCACAAAGGACAGTGATGGCACACGGGTAAAGCAGCAGCCGAGACTCCCCTTAACCAGGCAGGCTGGGCTTGGCTCTCTGCGAAGGACTGTGAACCACCAGTTCAGCTGCTGCTTCTCCAACACCGGTGTCTGACAGGGCGGACCACGATCCTTCATGGGGAGTCACGCTCAGCCTGCCCGGTCAGTGGTAGACGGGAGTCCCGACTGCTGCTTCACCTGTGTGGTACCACTGTTTTTTGCTGGACCGCGAGTCCCCCCCCCCCCCCCTTGCGCGAGTATCTAAAAATTAAAAACTTAATAATACTACCATGATTGTGGAGCGGAATGGCCAGATCAATTGCATATCATATGTGGATATATACACGCTTTGACTAAATGATGACAAAAATGGCCAAATAACGAAATAAATAATTTTTTATTTAAATATTTACAGACAAATGGGCAACACTGATGCAACAGTTGCAGCCAAACAGGTCATTCTGCTGTGTATAATAATGTTCGGTGTTTTGTACTTATAATATTGCTAAACTATAAAAGAATGCACTACAATGGGTCTGAAATCTTTGTAAACGTGTGCTGTTGCAGTACTGCATGAGCTTATTGACGATACACTATAAAAAAAACACATGTAAACTAAAACAATTATAATGGTGACTGAACACCTCCCGTTCCTCAAAGTGCAAGATACACTATTATGAATATGTCATAAAAGATCAGACAAATAAGTGATCTGACAAAAAAAACAAGCGGTGCTTAAACAGTTACTTCAAGAGTTGTTCTATCTGAAGAAAAGCAGTTATGATTCAAGAGGAACGTTTGTTTTTCAAAAAGCAAGGATGCAAACTACAGTTCATAAATGTTTTTCTGTTAAAGGGGTGACTTTATGGATTATGTTATTGTTGATTTGAAAATTTGTGGCACATTTGATAAGTTTAAAAATATGACAATTACTTCAACAAAGAAATCTGATGGCATTTAAATTATTTGAAATTAAAACAATGATGTAATTGATTTAATAGAATTTCCTGTTGCATTGTCACTGTGTAGTTGGCTAAACACTTGTATAATGTAGAGGGGTGGACTTAAATGTGCTGCTGCTCTGCCTACTCAACTGCTGGTTTGAATTTAAAAATCAATTGGCAATTGTTACGCAGTAGAAAAAGTACAATATCAGTCTAGTATAATATGTGATTTGGTGATGTGAATCGTAACATTAGTACTTTGGAGTTAGTGTAATTTTATTATTCAGTTACTGACATTTATTTAATTGTTCAACATGTTTCTCAACAGCAGAGATTTATTAATTCTCTTATTTTACTATATTCACTCTTTGCTTCCTATAATGAAACTTATTAAGATTCTCTTACATGACATTTACTTCAGGGGTCATCATGGCAAGTCCAAGGACCAGAAGAGTTTTGAAGGAAGTGAGAACCGAAGATGAGAATAATGTAAGTCTGATTAACACCACTTTTTTTTTCTCCCTTTTTTTTAAGCCAGATAATGTCACCTCTCTGGAACATGATATTGTAATTTAGGAAGAAGGATGCTGGTGTTTTGGATTATTGCAGTGTCACAGCTTTACTGTGCTTCATAAAATCTGCATTTGAGTCTATTGCTGGTGGTCATTAAATTAATTTGGGGTATCTTAATAAACCATCCTGTGATGTATTTATTTTTCAGATGACATGCTAAAATGATAACAAGATAAGATGGGATTTTTTTTCAGAATATCTCTAATCTGTGTGTCTTTAGCAGCTTAAAAACATTTACTCGTTAACATGCCATTGATAACATTGGTCATTTCCAGACACCAATAAACAAACGTCAGAGCCAGGATACAATTTTCACATGTGTATTCATCTGTTATTGCTCATGTTTTATTTTCAGCTGTGTTTTGAGTGTGGGGCCTTTAACCCTCAGTGGGTGAGTGTGACATATGGCATTTGGATCTGTCTTGAGTGCTCGGGAAAGCACAGGGGCCTGGGGGTACATCTCAGGTAAGATTTTTTTTACTCTGCAATTAAAGCAATCACACTGAATGTGCCTGCTAGCAGCTTAAAACATAGATGTTAAAGGTATCATTTCAAAATCAAGATCTAGTTGTCTAGTTTTCTAAATTCATGATATCAGGTGTAACACTGTTATTGACTAGCAGATGAAGATTCCATTCGAACTGACCATATTCCTTCCATTGATTACAAGTCTTTCAACCTGACAGTATGTAATTTATCTGCTGTATCATCTGCAGTTTTGTGCGCTCGGTCAGCATGGACAAATGGAAGGATATTGAGCTTGAGAAAATGAAAGTAGGAGGAAATGGAAAATTTCGCCAGTTCCTTGAACTTCAAGACGATTATGACCCGAACTGGACTTTACAAGAGAAATACAACAGCAAAGCTGCAGCGCTGTTTCGAGACAAGGTAAGATGAACTAAATAGGGTTGCCCCTATTGTGAAATTTTAGACTAATATGGATGTTTTAAAGATCAGTTAGCCAATAGCTGATACCAGTTGTTGTTTCTTTTGTCTTTGTTGTCATGTCTTCCATCTTTATGCAAGGGAAATAAAGAAATTAAAAATAACTGAATTAAAATCCTTTTAACAATCAGTTCTGGATGTTTTCTGAATTTCCAGCTATAGTCTACTGTTGTATATTTTAGGACAAAATCAATGCCACACAACTGGAAGACACCAGGGGGTATTGCATAAAACTAGAATTAAGAAAGCCAGGATAAGTGAAAAATAAAAAAAAAAAAAAAAAATCCTAGGCGGTGCAGTGGCGCAGTGGTTAGCACTATGGCAGCACAGCAACTCACCCTTGGCCGTGGGATCCTGGGTTCGATCCCAGCCCCTGACCAGCAATGATCTGTATGGAGTTTGCATGTTCTCCCCGTGTCTGTGTAGGTTTATGCCAGGATTTCTCTGGTTTCCTCCCACAGGCCAAAAATATGCAGGTTAGATTAACTGGAGACGCTAAAGTGGCCCTAGTGAATGTGTGTGTGAATTGTGATGGGATAGCGCCGTACCATGGCTGCTTCATCCATCCAGGTGGATGCCCTGAATTTTCCCTCTGGGGATCAATAAAGTATACAAAATCAAAAAAAAAAAAAAAAAATGGTGGCTTGACATAGTTGGACCTGCTTACCCTGGCTTAATCAGTTGCACCATTGTCAAGCCAGGATGAGAAGGTGCAGCTATGTCAAGCCAGGTTGTAGATAGTTGGGATAAGTGCACATTCACGGCAAACTTAAACAGACCATGTGATCGATCACAGAATCACTGATCCTACTGCAGATAAGACGGTAGACAAACACGAGCAGCATATTTCTAATCAGCGGAACAACAGCTTCTCGTGGAACCCTATGAGGAGGTGAAGCATATAATATCTAAAAACAGGAAAAAAATGGCTGCTGTAAATAAAGAAAAAGAGAAAAATATTGTACATTCTGGGGGAATGCTACTGCAAAGGCTGATGGGAAATGTTTAATGACTAAAAGTGAACATGTGCTTCATTAGCAGATTATATGAAAACAAGTTAAATGGTCAGCTAAAGTTTCTTGGTTGAGATGTTTTATTTTGTTGCAGTTTTTATGTCAGCACCATCAGTGTGAGTGCTGTTGTGGGGAGAACCACCCACACCCACGCCTTTGTTGTACTACCAAAAAGAGAGAATAAAGTTAATTAAGGTGGATGCTGTTTTAATCATTGTAGACTGTTGAACTTCATGTTAAGGGCTAGTTACTAGTCAGAGTTACTCATCCTGTCAGTTGCAGACTGAGACTTAAATGTGACCAGTGGAAGTGCATGTTACTCAGAATCTTTATCCATTTAGATTAGTTGCACTTTTCCCCAATGTTTTTAGTATTAAAGTTGTAATTTTTAATCTGTCCTTCATGAAGAACAAACATGTGTCCATAAAAGGATGTGGTATATGTGTTGACTGACTTTTGCTTACCTGCAGTGTCTGCTGTGAATTGTCTAATTAAAATCATAATCATAGGATGTCCTGTCAGAACTGTTAATATAAGTTCTATTGAATATGGTGGGGAAGGCATATCTGCAGATGAAGAGACTGCTGCTGGACTCAAGAAGACTTGAGATATCATAAGATGTCTCTACCCAGTGCACTTAAAGACACAGATCTGGCAGAAGCCAAAATAAGACTGAAAGAGAAATTTTTGGATCTGGATTTAGGAATGGAAATAAAATGCAAGATACTGAGAAAACTAGACCTGGAGATCCAGAAACTGGAAAGAGGTGTAATAGAATATTTCTTTACATACTGTAACCCTGTCTGTAAAACTATGTATTCATCTTATTTTTCTTCTCCAGCTTCAAGATGACAAGTACATTATCCAGTACAGTATTTTATAGAGCCAGTTTAAGTGAAACTAACCTGTAATCTGGAAAGATAGCAATGTGTTGTGACAGTAATATCATATAAAATACACTTACACAGGAATGTCACCAGACATTCATGTCAGTGACCATGGTAATATAGGCTATCGTCACTCCTCAGACAGTAATATAAATGACCATCTTTATAAAAAAAGTCTAATGCTGTTCCTGACAGTAATATTGACTACCATACTGGATGATTATAAAAATGATTGGTACAATTAAAATAAACAGTGGGCGTACTTAAAAGAATGACAATATGGCTGTATTATTTTAATGCAAGATACATTTTTCTTCATCTCTTTGAGTTTCATTCAATGCAGAATAATTAAAATGTTGCAACATACAGTGGTGTGAGAAAGTGTTTGCTCCCTTCCTGATTTCTCCTATCTTGTATGTTTGTCACACTTAAATGTTTCAGCTCATCAAACAGATTTAAATATTAGACAAAGATAGCACAAGTAAACACAAAATGCAGTTTTAAATGAAGGTGTTTGTTATTAAGGAAAAAAAATCCAAACCTACATGGCTCTGTGTGGAAAAAGTGATTGCCCCCTAAACCTAATAACTGGATGGGCCACCCTTAGCTGCAACAACTGCAATCAAGCGTTTGCAATAACTGGCAAAGAGTCTTTTACAGCGCTATGGAGGAATTTTGGCCCCCTCATCTTTGCAGAATTGTTGTAATTCAGCCACATTGGAGGGTTTTCGAGCATGAACCACCTTTTTAAGGTCACACCACAGCATCTCAATCAGATTCAGGTCAGGACTTTGACAAGGCCACTCCAGAGTCTTCATTTTGTTTTTCTTAAGCCATTCAGAGGTGGACTTGCTGGTGTGTTTTGGATCATTGTCCTGCTGCAGAACCCAAGTGCACTTCAGCTTGAGGTCACAAACAGATGGCCGGACGTTCTCCTTCAGGATTTTTTGGTAGACGGCAGAATTTATGGTTCCATTTACCACAGCAAGTCTTCCAGGTCCTGAAGCAGCAAAATGGCCCCAGACCATCACACTACCAGAACTGTATTTTACTGTTGGTATGATGTTCCTTTTCTGAAATACTGTTACTTTTACGTTGGATGTAATGGGACACACACCTTCAAAAAAATTTAGCTTTTGTCTCGTCAGTCCACAGAGTATTTTCCCAAAAGTCTTTGGGATCATCAAGATGTTTTCTGGCAAAACTGAGATGAGCCTTTGTGTTCTTTTTGCTCAGCAGTGGTTTTCATCTTAGAACTCTGCCATGCAGGTCATTTTTGCCCAGTTTCTTTCTTATGGTGGAGTCATGAACACTTACCTTAACTGAGGCAAGTGAGGCCTGCAGCATTTTGGATGTTGTTGTGGGGTCTTTTGTGACCTCTTGGATGAGTCGTTGCTGCGCTCTTGGGGTAATTTTGGTCTGCTGGCCACTCCTGGGAAGGTTTACCATTGTTCCATGTTTTTGCCATTTGTGGATAATGGCTCTCACTGTGGCTCACTGGAGTTCCAAAGCTTTAAAAATGGCTTTATAACCTTTTCCAGACTGATAGATCTCAGTTACTTTGTTTCTCATTTGTTCCTGAATTTCTTTGGATCACAGCATGATGTCTAGCTTTTAGGGATCTTTTGGTCTACTTCACTTTGTCAGGCAGGTCCTATTTAAGTGATTTCTTGATTGAGAACAGGTGTGGCAGTAATCAGGCCTGGGTGTAGCTAGAGAAATTGAACTCAGCTTTCCAAAGATGTGATAATCCACAGTTAATTTTATGTTGTAACGAGGGAGCAATCATTTTTTCACACAGGGCCATGTAGGTTTGGATTTTTTTTTACCCTTAATAATAAACACCTTTATTTAAAAACTGTATTTTGTCTTTACTTGTGTTATCTTTGTCTAATATTTAATTTTTTTTGATGATCTGAAACATTTAAGTGTGACAAGCATAAAAAAACTGAGAAATCAGGAAGGGGGCAAACACTTTTCACACCACTGTATTTACAGCAGACCGTGGAATAACAATGAAAAGCACTGGTTTCTCATAGTATTGACCCCTGCGCTGACAAATAAGTCCCTGGGATTAATTTTGGCCTGACTCTTAGCCTGATCTGGACGAGGCTGGCTCCAGAGAATAAATCTTCATAGCAACTTAGCTGGGTGTCATTTATCCTACTTTTATGCAACCAAGTAAAGTATAAGTTAAGGATTTCTTGAAAATCCTGTCTTAATCCCTGATCTTGGTTTTATGCAATACCCGTCTGATAAATATCATCCACTGCCATAGGTGAATCTCAGCTCATCTTATTTGCGGACAGGCCAGTATCAGTGAAGGCGAATATCACCCAGTAGCATTGTTAAGCTAGGATATCGGTGCGTCCTTAAAACTAAAGTCTAGTGATTGAATTATACTATACAAGAATAATATAAATTAATCATGCTACAACCTCCACCACTGCTAGCGGTTCCATAGAAATTTCTTGTCAGCAGAACACTGCTAACCTATTCATCTGTTTGTTTGTTTTTTTAAATTCTTTGGGAATATTCTTTCGATCAAGGTTTGGACATCACATGATTTTTATCAAAATCACACTCAAGATGTCAACTTTGATGGCTATTCTGTTTTTTCAAAGACTTAACAGATTTATGTCTCAGCTATGACCATGGGTTATGGTAACTCCCAAAATTGAGTTTTCGTTGTTTTATATCCAAGACTTTGGATTCATTACAATTTGTCTGCTGCCACTGGTTTTGGCATTGTCACTCTTATGTACATACTGTATATACAGGAATTCACTTAGGAGTTTCCTTTTCATGCTGACATTTATGATGTCTGTGCTGGTCAAGCTCATGGTGAGCTTTGCTACTTTAGAAAACCTCACCATTTGACATACACTCACCGGCCACTTTATTAGGTACACCTGTCCAACTGCTCGTTAACACTTAATTTCTAATCAGCCAATCACATGGCGGCAACTCAGTGCATTTAGGCATGTAGACATGGTCAAGACAATCTCCTGCAGTTCAAACCGAGCATCAGTATGGGGAAGAAAGGTGATTTGAGTGACTTTGAACGTGGCATGGTTGTTGGTGCCAGAAGGGCTGGTCTGAGTATTTCAGAAACTGCTGATCTACTGGGATTTTCACGCACAACCATCTCTAGGGTTTACAGAGAATGGTCCGAAAAAGAAAAAATATCCAGTGAGCGGCAGTTCTGTGGGCGGAAATGCCTTGTTGATGCCAGAGGTCAGAGGAGAATGGCCAGACTGGTTCGAGCTGATAGAAAGGCAACAGTGACTCAAATAACCACCCGTTACAACCAAGGTAGGCAGAAGAGCATCTCTGAACGCACAGTACGTCGAACTTTGAGGCAGATGGGCTACAGCAGCAGAAGACCACGCCGGGTGCCACTCCTTTCAGCTAAGAACAGGAAACTGAGGCTACAATTTGCACAAGCTCATCGAAATTGGACAATAGAAGATTGGAAAAACGTTGCCTGGTCTGATGAGTCTCGATTTCTGCTGCGACATTCGGATGGTAGGGTCAGAATTTGGCGTCAACAACATGAAAGCATGGATCCATCCTGCCTTGTATCAATGGTTCAGGCTGGTGGTGGTGGTGTAATGGTGTGGGGAATATTTTCTTGGCACTCTTTGGGCCCCTTGGTACCAATTGAGCATCGTTGCAACGCTACAGCCTACCTGAGTATTGTTGCTGACCATGTCCATCCCTTTATGACCACAATGTACCCAACTTCTGATGGCTACTTTCAGCAGGATAATGCGCCATGTCATAAAGCTGGAATCATCTCAGACTGGTTTCTTGAACATGACAATGAGTTCACTGTACTCAAATGGCCTCGACAGTCACCAGATCTCAATCCAATAGAGCATCTTTGGGATGTGGTGGAACGGGAGATTCGCATCATGGATGTGCAGCCGACAAATCTGCGCCAACTGTGTGATGCCATCATGTCAATATGGACCAAACTCTCTGAGGAATGCTTCCAGCACCTTGTTGAATCTATGCCACGAACAATTGAGGCAGTTCTGAAGGCAAAAGGGGGTCCAACCCGTTACTAGCATGGTGTACCTAATAAAGTGGCCGGTGAGTGTATATGTGAAGTGATTCTAGCATAATTTGTTGGTGCCGGAACCGCAGTAACAAGTATAACTTAATGTGTATTGATTATTGTTTGCTTAAGTCTTTATGATGAATAAATGTTGTTCAGCTCACGGGTACCACATAGGTTGGGTGACAAAGTTGTCTATTATTTACTCATTTTTTTATATTTTGATCTTTTAATGTGGAAATGTGTTTCTTTATCATTAAAGTTACTACTATTACTACTACTAATAGTAATAATACAGTACATTTTATTTGTAATGCACTTGACATTAAAAAATCTCAAAGTGCTACATGTAAAAAAAAATATAAAGTTCATTAAAAAAAACCAGTAACACAAACATGTGACTTGTATTAAATTGTAAATGTATATGTTAAATTATTATAGCTTTCTTTTTTAAAAGTTGATCAACAAACAGAAGCTAATACTGGCTTAGGTTTTTGAGTTTTGTGTGTTGTCAGGAATATGAATATATATTTTCTGACAATTCACGTGGCAGGTTGCAACATTAGCAGAGGGTAAGGATTGGTCTATTGAGACGTCTCCCGCCAGGAACTGGACCTCTCCCCAACCCAAGACTAGTCTCTCGTCCTCCCATCGGTAAGCTTTAAGCACATTTTAAACATATATAAATGTTTGTGTTTGTCACCAGAAATGGAACAGCCATCAAAAGAGCTTCTCCCCCTGCCCCCCCGCCCCCTTTTCAATGTAGCTCAAGTGGACCTGGACAGAACTCGGCAAAATCGAGTGACAAAGCTTTTGAAGACTGGTTGAGTGATGATGTTAATTCTTATCAAAGGTAAAAGATTGGAAACACTTTCTATAATTTTTTTTTTATTCAGCAGCAGACATGGTTATTTCATGTACTGACTGGAAGTGGTTGGGGTCCTTGTTCTTTTGTGCGCACTGTAATCTGTGATTTTTCATTCTATGTTTTGGTGGCTTGTTTACCCAAGAGTTCACTTATATTGCCCTCCACCTCACAGCTGTGGAGGCGCGCACAGGGAGGGATCAGGAAGGGTGGACTGAAGTGTCACAAATTCACACAGTGTGAGAAACAAGGCAGACAAGAATACTGAAGTCATGAGCATCATTTGGCACCCGAACAAGATGAGATTGCCAATTGTTATTTTAAAACCTGTTCAAATCAGAAACTTTTGCTGTCAGCAAGTGTTCCTATTGGAGACAGCACCAAGATAGATGGTTCATTCTTTTTTTTTTTTTAAGCAAGGGAAAATTTCACAGATAATTAAACACTGAAAAGGAAAGTTGTCTTTTGGTGTTTAGTAGGGTTGCATTTAACGACTGTTTCAATAGTCGACTAGTTGCTGACTATTGTAATGACTAGTCATTAAGAACTGCACAAAAAAGCAATCTCTCATTTCTTTTTATTGCAAAAAATAAAACGTTTCCCTTTTTAAAAAAAATAGAGCATTTGGTGAACGACAAGATTTGCAATCGGCAATAAAATAAGCATTTTTTCTTAAGGTGCATTTTGTGCATAACGACGCATAACATTTGTTAAATCTGTCTGTCTGGGCGTGAGAGAAAATCACGTTTGTAAGGGTTGTCTCATATTTCTTCTCCAAGTAGGTGAAATGGGTTCTGGATGGCAGTGTATATTCAGGGTTGAAGTGGTGAATCCTTTGTTGAAATCCTTCCCTGTCAACCATGGAAAGTGGCCTCATGTCTTTGACCATCATGTTTAGAATTGACTCTTTGAGAGCAGTAGCTTGTTGCGGAGTACATGTCTGCTTTTTCTGCAAAAAGCCATCCATGGGCCCTGTCCTCTTCTTTGTGCTGCATAAATTTTATAATGAAATTGTCACACAAAATGACATTACTCTTTAAACTGTCATGAGCCTCCACACATGCACTTACAGTAATAGGCTAGCTACTAGCATGGGAGCTAATTATCTTACCGAGGGGGCGTCTGACTCTTCCAAAACGTGTTTCCTCTTCAAATGCTTGTGCATCACCATAGTGGCCCCATGGTACGCAAGGCTCACTTTACAGCGCTTGCAATGAACAGTTTTGTTGGCCGAGTCACGTACAAAATGTTCCCAAACTTTGGAAAGTTTGTTTCGCGTGAGCTCTGCTTCAGCCTCTGTCATGGTGCTGCTTCCCCTGCTCTGTTCCCTGGCACTAGCATGCATACTCTGTCAGCGCACCAACGAGCTGGGAAAAGCATGATGTCTCACTCTGAGCTACTTCAGTAAGTGACTTTCGCATCTCGGCTCATGCAAAGCATCATGGGAACGTGGCTACCAAACATGCTCTATTGATACATTTAATTTATGGAAAGTCGCTTCAGTTCTCCCGGTATGTCGAGTTTTTCCGTTAGCACCAAGTGGCAGTTGAGTGCTAGCAGCTGTTCCCTGCTGTACCGTCTCCTGCTATAAACAGTGGCTCCGTCCACCGGCTCGGGAGACATTTGGGGCGATCTGTGTGTCCGTGATGTATAAGGTGTGTAAGGTGTCACCGGATCAGAAAGTGAGAGGAAGAAAAAACTCAGAATTGAGCTGCTGTTGCAAAAAGGCAGCCGACTCTTGTGGCGCCGGAAGTAGAAAAAGTAAATTAAAATGTTATGATTTTTTATTTGTTTGTTCTGTTTTGAGTTGTTGGGTTTTTGAATTTTATTGATGACACCTCCCAGTTCCTTTTATTATACAGTTTTGCATTGCTTTGTAAATGTAATAATAATAATGCATCAGATTTATGTGTTTAGTTATATGTATTTATATATATATTTATATTAATGTGGTGTTTTCACTGATTTCCTCTGATCGTTCAGCGGAGGTGGCTATAGCGGGAATCAAGAGAATCGTTATGTCGGCTTTGGGAACACAGTTACTCCGGAGAAAAAAGATGAAGACTTCCTGAACACTGCTATGACTTCTCTTTATTCAGTAGGTCACGATACACGTTTTAGCTAAATTACAAATTTTTAAATGATTTCCTCCCCCAAACATTTTTTTAAAATGTATGTTGCTAGGGTTGGAGCAGCTTTACTGTTGGAGCAAGCAAGTTTGCTTCTATTGCTAAAGATAATGTAAGTGTGTTATTTTTATTTTCTTTTAAAGATTTTGGAAAACATTCTGATTACGATCAGAATAAAAACCCTTATAAGTGATAGCATTTGTTTTTCTTCTCCCTCATACAGACAACTAAACTGGCAAACCAAGCAACCTTAAAGGTAAGAGTAATAGAATGGCATGTACTGTGTTAATGGTTCTCTTATTAAAACTTTTTTCTTTTGAGGTTTCCTCTATTTTTTGATTGCATTATCTTGTCCCCCCATTTCTAGTATGTAGATATGAATATTTGCAAAATATGTGCCATTTTGCGTAGTAAGAAAAATGAATATATACAGTGGCAAGTTTACATTGATTTGATATCAGATGTTCATTAACTTGCACTGTCCTTAAAAACAGCAATCTTAAAACCAAGGAGCTATAATAACTGTTATTACATATCCTATTTTCCCTCTCTGGACATAGTTAAGGGGCTATAAAGCACCCCCAGAACCGGTAAAGCAGTTTACAGCTGCATGACACTTCTTTGATGTCGTGTTTTGTTTTTTGTTAAACATACCACCATTTCTTTAATATTACTATTTTTTTAAAATTATTGTCTACTTTTTTGGAAGCATTACAAATATGCTGTAAATTGTTGATGACTGTCATCCCCACATGTTTTGCTGATATATGGTCCATCTTTACTGTCACAATATTTTAAGTTTATGGATAACCTATAACTGGGCGCTTTATTGTGAGGTGGAATATATCCAGGGCTTGATTTTAACTTTTGTGCTGCTGCCACTATGGTTTTACTGTTTGTTTGTTTTTTCAAAGTTGCAAGGCACTCAGCACTTTCACCAGCCAAGGCGTACTTACAGTATAATGGTGCATGAGCTTATGATGTAAATTGCAAAAAAAAAAAAAAAAATGTAAATTTTTGTTTTTCTTTGCTTGTACTTTCACATCTTTTTACTCATAAATATGCAAGATATTCATATAAAAATGTACTACTTTTCTATATAAATGCGATGGTACATTGTGCAGTTGTCTTTTATAAAGATTATATAGCAGAATTGGCTGTGTGACTAAGTGAAACGTGACTAGTAATAGTAGAGGTGGGAATCACCAGAGGCTGCATGATACGATACTGTCACGACACTTGGCCACTATGGGATACCACCATGATTTTGCAAAACCTTAAGTATTGCGATTTCCCATCCCAATCCTCGTCTTGTCCAACTCCTGGCTAGAGCTCATGAGTCACCCCTTTGCTGTGCTGACCTAAAGATAGTGAGCATTTGGCCCCATCTACTGGACTGAAAATTCAATTGTTTCTAATACTCTGGTACAGGGATGGGCAGTGAGGGCTATTCCACTGCAGACTTTCTGTTCCACTCAGTCTCTTCAGCAGGTGTTTGCACTGATGAGCTTCAAGGATTGCTAATTGGAGAAAGCAACTGCTGAAGAGACTGGGTGGAACAGAAAACCTGCAGTGGAATGGCCCTCCATGGCACATAGTTGCCCATCCCTGCTCTAGTACTTAAATAGCTAGGTTTGTGTTTGTACATTTATTAATAATTTTTAATAAAGAATTACAATATCACAATACAACAATCGATACAGTATCACCACCACAAAGTATCGCGATACTACAATGCACCCCCACCCTAAGTAATAGCGACCAAGCTACAGGCCTGCTGAATTCAGCATGCATTTGTCTGGTGGGTCGATGTTAATGTCAAGCCCTGATTATATCCTAAAATGGGAGTTGCTAAAACTTTCTATCCCCAATATGAACAGCCCTCACATCTATTGATAATGGGTTATCCATTGATGCATGACAGTTTTTGTGTTCACTGCTAACAGCACTGAAGAGGGTTAATGGCATGCTAAAAAACTGAACATGTGCTAGGTTTATTTGCTCCCTCAGAAGAGACAATGGGGGGGATATAAAACCTTTATGTGCTTTGTTGTGCTGCAGACATCAGTAAAATGTTGTGTTTTAATATGTAGGGTAACAGATGTACCATTAGAAAGCTGCCAGTGATTTAATTGAAACCATTACTCCCTCTAGTGCTTGTTCAGTGTCATGTTGGATGGGAACGGTCTGTCTCTGCATGCAACAGTGGAACAAACATCTCAGTGTCTTGCAGTACTTTGAGTGCTAAAAACTTTTTTTTTTCCATTCAAGTGAACTTTCCTCTCTGACTTCCAACTAGGCAACAGAGTTAGGACAGACAATAAATGAGAATGTTATCAAACCTACCCAGGAGAAGGTAACATTGATGTTTGAAGTTGCTGATTTGGTGGTGGGCAGCAGTGCTTTTAGACAACAAACAGCTTCAGATGTGAATGTGCTATTTTCAACGCCGTCTGTCTGTGCCTGTTTATGTGCTTCACGCCAGCTTACATTAAACGACAAACCCTCTTGATTTCAAAGATGAAGGGGAAAATCGAGCCTTTGTGTCTCTCAGTCACTGACTCAGCCATGACATCTGCAGCAGCATACAGCTGTGAACTGTTTATTTAAAAAAGTGTGAGTCGGTGTGAAATGCCAGCTCGGTAACTGCTGAAAGCGCTAAGCTAAAGTCTGTTCACATGTCATGCCTCATTTCAAGGGCTCCAATTTTCAGTTCCCTTTGCAAAATAATGACTTCACTCCTCTTTCTCACGTTTTTAAAGGGAGTATTTTTTCTAGATTTGTCATTATTTTTAATCATTTGTCTTGATATTAATTAGTAGGGTCCTATTCCCATGATGGCAATATATTGACACTCAACTTCACTAAAAATTGAAATCCTTACCAGAGCTGGGTAAAGTAAAATGGTAAACGGCGTTCACTTACATGGCACTTTTTGTCCCCTCATCCCTGGATGACCAAAGCACTGTACGGATTTGGCCATTCACCCATTCACACACGCATTCACACACTGATGGCAGTGGAGCCGCCATGCAAGGTGTTGGCCTGATCCACCAGGAGCAACTCGGGGTTCAGTGTCTTGCTCAAGGACACTTTGACATTCAGACCACAGAGAAAACAGGAATCGAACCACCGACCTTCCAATCAGAGATCAACCAAACTCCACCTCTGCACAGCCTGAAATTCTACTCAAGTGAAGGTAGTGTTACATTATGATATTTCTTAATCAAGTAAGAGTAAAGTACGGTAGAGTAGTCCCCCCAAAATGACTTAAGTAAAACTAAGAAAGTATCCATTAAAAAGTTACTATTGATTTTATTTGCTAAAATTTTGGACTTTTTTCTTACAAATTTGGGATTTTCTTACCTTTTTTTCCCTAAGTTTTTTATTTGCTGGTAAATATGTGACATTTTTGTTGCAAATGTGTAACTTTTTTCTAACTAATTTGACTTTTTTTTAATCCAAATTTGCAGCTTTTTTCTAATAAATTGATTACCTAGAAATTTGTAACTTTTTAATTCATTTGTGACTGCTTTTATGTAAATTTTCAACTTTTTGTCATAAATATGGAACTTTTTTTTTCTTGTGAATCTGTGGCTTTCCACTTGGTAAGGATTTCTTTTAAATGAGTTAGTCTTAGGAAAATATGATATAAACTAGCCACATGTGCCCCTTAATACAACCACAATCATATAAAAATGGTAATAAATATTTGCTTCCAATGAGAAGAAAACCATGACTCCCACTCAATTCAACTGACATGACAAAATGTACTTGACTTAAAGAGCAGGATTTTCTTCAGACATCTACTAGCATAAGAATAAAAAGTATCCTGCAATAAAACTACTCATGATGGTGCATTTAAAAAGAAGTTAGTTGAGTACATATGCTTGACTAATGTAACTTGTTTCTACCCATTTGTACTCCATAGTGATCCGAAATTAAATGTGCTTTTTACTCCATAACTTCACAATCTATGATGAGAACTTTTCCGTTAAAAGAAGTAGTAATCTCTGTGTTGGTCTAATTGCAGCGCATGTTGCAGCAGAATATAATGTAGTGTAATAAATATAGTTCAGTAGTTGTTTGCCATACGAACCAGCTTCAACAAAAATTAAGAAATTCATGTACAGTATATGTGAACATTCATCTTCCCAGTAATGCGGTAACTGAATTAACATGTCTTGTTTGACATGACAGAATACGTGATGAGGTTTTCCTTCCGAGGTCTGTAAAGACGTAATGACACACAACCTGGAGCTCTTCATTTAAAAATGTTTGCTCTGTGGTTTTGGTGACTGGGTGTGTTTGAACTTTTATGTCAAAGTAAACTTTCTTTTAGAATCAGAATCAGAATCAGAATCAGGTTTATTGCCATTGTTCATGTAGTACACAAACTAGGAATTTGTCTCGGTACAATGCTGCAACATTAAACATGATAAGATAAGAGAAATAAACTATACATGTAATAAAGTGTAGGATAAGATTAAGTGATACTGGTCAACAGTTAAAATATATATTAGCCAGCAGCAGATACTGTGGAGAACTATATAGTGCAGTCGGTAATGCAGGAAGAAAACAGTGATGATTGACATGAGTCTGGTTGAGCTGCTGTACATGGTGCACGAGAGTCACTTAGTGTTCAGCAGTCTAATGGCAGAGGGGAAGAAGCTGTTCATGTGACGGGAGGTTTTAGTCTGGATGGACCGAAGTCTTCTACCAGAGGGGAGGGGGGCAAACAGTACGTGACCAGGGTGTGAGGGATCGGCTATGATCCGGCCAGCACGCCTCCGGGTCCTGGAGATGTACAGATCCTGGAGAGAAGGGAGCTTGCAGCCGATCACCTTCTCAGCAGTGCGCACGACGCGCTGCAGCCTTAGTCTGTCCCTGGCAGTGGCTCCTGCGTACCACACGGTTATGGAGGTGGTGAGGATGGACTCGATGATGGCTGTGTAGAACTGCACTAACATCTTGGTGGGTAGCTTGAGCTTCCTCAGCTGCCGCAGGAAGAACATCCTCTGCTGGGCTTTTTTGATGAGTGAGCTGATGGTCAGCTCCCATTTGAGGTCCCTGGTGATGGTAGTGCCTAGGAAGCGGAAGGAATCAGCAGTGGTGATGGGAGAGCCTGAGAGGGTGAGGGGGGGCAGAGGAGTAGTGACTTTCCTGAAGTCTACAATCATCTCCACTGTCTTCAGAGCGTTCAGCTGCAGGTTGTTATTGCTGCACCAGGACGCCAGCTGGGCCACCTCTCTCCTGTAGGCGGACTCGTCGCCGTTGGAGATGAGCCCGATGAGGGTGGTGTCGTCCGCAAACTTGATCAACTTGACAGACTGGTGGCTGGAGGTGCAGGAGTTGGTGTAAAGGGAGAAGAGTAGGGGGGAAAGTACACAGCCCTGGGGTGATCCGGTGCTGATGCTAGTATAGTCTGAGACAGTCTTTCCCAGCCGCACATGCTGCCTCCGGTCCGTCAGGAAGTCGATGATCCACCTGCAGAGGGAGTCAGGCACGTTGAGCAGGGACAGCTTGTCCCGGAGCAGAGCGGGGCGGATGGTGTTGAATGCGGAGCTGAAGTCCACAAACAGGATCCTGGCGTAGGTTCCCGGGGAGTCCAGGTGCTGCAGGATGGAGTGGAGGGCCAGGTTGACTGCATCGTCTACAGACCTGTTGGCTCGGTAGGCAAACTGCAGCGGGTCCAGGAGAGGGGTGGTGATGGACTTGAGGTGGGACAGGACCAGGCGCTCAAAGGACTTCATGACTACAGAGGTGAGCGCTACAGGTCTGTAGTCATTAAGTCCAGTGATCCGTGGCTTCTTGGGGACAGGGATGATGGTGGAGGATTTGAGGCAGGACGGCACGTGGCATAACTTAAGGGAGGTGTTAAAAATGTCTGTGAATACAGGAGCCAGCTGTTTCGCACAGAGTCTCAGGGTGGAGGGAGACACGCCGTCTGGGCCGGGGGCCTTGCGCGGGTTCAGTCTGGAGAACTGTTTGAGCACATCCTGCTCACTGATGATAAGGGGAGGGGGGGAGGTGGGGGGGGGGGTGCCTTAAATGAAGTAGGGAATGTGGAGGCTGTGGAGCTGGAGGGAGGGGGGGAGTTGGACACAGATGACGAGGTGTCAAAACGGGCATAGTGTTGGGACAGTCTCTGACAAAGGGCTTTGTCATCCTGACCTTTAGGAGCCTGAGGCCGATAGTTGGTGATCTGCCTCAGTCCTCTCCACACGGAAGCCGAATCATTAGCAGTGAACTGCTGCTGGAGTCTCTCTGAGTACACAGATTTAGCCCTCTTCAGCTCTCTGTTAAACCGGTATTTAACCTCCCTGTAGCAGTCCCTGTCTCCACTTTTCAGCGCTGCTTCCTTCTCCTTCCTGATCTGTCTGAGCTTAGCTGTGAACCAGGGTTTGTCATTAGAGTAACTCACCCTGGTGCGTGATGGAAGAATGTTCTCTTCACAAAAGTGGATATATGAGTTCACAGTGTCCGTGTACTCATCCAGATCATGCGTGGCTCCTTTAAGCATGCCCCAGTCAGATATTTCCATGCACGTTTCCAGCTTCTCCTCAGCATCACTGGTCCGTATCTTCGTAGTGCTCACAACAGGTTTAGTGAGCTTCAATCTCTGTCTGTATGTGGGAATGAGGTGAACCATCACGTGATCAGATAATCCCAGCGCAGCTCGAGGGACAGCGCGATATGCGTCTTTCACTGTGGTGTAACAGTGATCCAGTGTGTTTAATCCTCTGGTGGGGCATTTAATAAACTGTTTGTAGCGGGGGAGATCGTGGCTCAGATTGCACTGATTAAAGTCGCCAGCCACAATAATCAGTGAGTCTGGAAAACTCCGCTCTGTGTGTTGAATGTGATCCGCGAGCACGCGCTGAGCTTCGCGCGTGTCCGCGTCGGGAGGGGCGTACACAGCGATCATTATGAAAGAAGCAAACTCCCGCGGGGAATAGAAGGGCTTGCAATTGATAACAAGAAATTCCAAGGCAGGAGAACAGTGTTTGGAAATTACCGTTACATCAGAGCACCAGCTGCAGTTGATGTAGAAGCAGACACCGCCTCCTGTGGTCTTGCCGGAAAGCTCTGTGTCACGATCAGCACGGAAGAGCTGGAAGCCGTCGAGGCGCAGCGCGCTGTCCGGTATATTTTCCCGGAGCCAGGTCTCAGTAAAGCAGAGGACAGCTGAGGAGGCGAGGTCCTTAAAACGCATCAGCAGTCTCAGTTCATCCACCTTGTTAGAGAGAGAGTTGGTATTGGACAGAAATATGCCAGGCAGCGCCGTTCGCGAGCCTCTCCTGCGAAGTCGTACGAGAGCGCCCGCTCGTCTTCCTCTCTTCCGCCGTCTCACTTTCCGAGCCAAACAATAAACCAGATCGGCGGCAGGGGCTAGAAAAACTGGGAGGAGGTCCGTGGGGGTCAAAGTCCTGATATTTAAAAGTTCTTCACGGGTATAAGTGCAAGCAGACACACAATTGACAAACAAAAACAAACAAAGAGCGCAGCGAAGCACCATGTCGACCGCTGTGGGCGCCATCTTGGATCGAAAGATAGTCAAAGATAGACACTAAAAGATAGTTTTAGTGTCATGTGTTAACTGATCAATAACTTGCCATCTCCAGAGTAACGTTGTTTTTGATAAAAATGATTCAACATAGCGGCTATAATTTTTTTGTGACGTGAGAGGCTCCTGGCTGTGTCATTTGAAAACACGGCGGACCTAACAAGTCAATATTCCAGAAACGGTAGTTATAATAATAATAGTAGTAAAGTAAGATGACTGAATTCGCCACACTGTAAAGGGCAGTGACTGAAAGAAACTGAGAGAGACAAAAAGTGTTTTGTCTTCTAACGTAAAGCTGGGACTGCTGATTTACACTTCCTGTAGTTTGTGCTTCTTAAATCAGTCTCTGTTTTGCCTTTTACCCTTAATGTTGACACTCAA
Source organism: Pholidichthys leucotaenia (assembly GCA_020510985.1). Taxonomy (NCBI): domain Eukaryota; kingdom Metazoa; phylum Chordata; class Actinopteri; order Cichliformes; family Pholidichthyidae; genus Pholidichthys; species Pholidichthys leucotaenia. The sequence goes on from CM035837.1 coordinate 146,615,100, forward strand.
AACACATCATTGCTTTTCTCAAAATCAGTACAGCAGCTCACTACAGTTAATTTTAGCAAGCATATTTAAATAATGGCTATTGTTTTGGCATTGTTTTTAATGATAATTTGGCTTATCCAGGTGAAAGATGGCAAATTACTAGATGAAATGGCAGTCAGCTTCACTGGGCTGGCAAACAAGGTAGGATGGGCAGACCCCTGCCACTGTGAAAGGTGCAAAACCAGTCTCCTGGATGTGGAACCACAGCCGTTATCCGTCACTGGTTTGGTTTAATCTGGACCCCTGAGTGCACATGCAGAAGTCCCACTATCAGTATTGTGACCCTCCAAGGAGACTGGTTTTGTGTTGCTTTTACACTTTCCACAATACTAATTACATGTAATGTCTTGTTTTTCTTGCTGCCATTTTTATTCTGGTGGTGAGTACGTTGCAGTTAAAATTTAAGAATTAAAAATTGAAGTGCTCTTTGAGTAGGTAAAGTAAAATGTATGTTATTTTAGCTGCTCTGTAGTTATTAACATTAATAATGTTTGTTTTTCATTAGATGTTACTTGTGCTACTTTGACTTTAAATGTATTTTTTTTCATCATTTTTTTTCAAGTCATTTGCTTTATATGGGGCCCGCAGAATGTTAGTCTGTGTTTGCTCTCCTTTGTGTACCCATGTAACATTTTTGCATTACCCCACAATAATATTGCATTACCCAGTAACAGTTTACCCAACCACAGGGTTACTCCGTGTGCCAATAACAAGCCTGGATAAATGGGCAGGGTTACGTCAGGAAGGGCATCCGGCATAAAAATCCTTACCAAATCGACATTCGAATCATTACACTACAAGGAGATGATACACTGTGGCAACCCCGGAAGGAAGCAGCCAGAAGAGAAAGAAGACCCTGTAATAGTTTTACATGTCCTCAGAGACGGCCTTTGTTTTTTACCCGTAGGCCATGCTGTCTGCTTTTAGAATACATGTATCTGTGTTAATGCAGTTGTCTGGAGCGCAGTAACTGCTCATGAATGAAATTGACAGAATCCTGCTTTCTTCTGGAGAGGCCTCTTGATCACAGAATTAATTTGTGTTCTTAAACATATGACCATGTCTTTTAAAGGGGTCATTGACTGAAAAATGGTGTGTTTGTTGGTTTTAACCTTCTGAAAACTATCTATTGGCCATGTGATTATTGGAGAAAAAAAAAAAAAAAACCTCTCACAAAAAAGCCATAGCCTTTATATCATTTTCATCTCCAAGAAGCCGTGTTGACTCTTCTGGGTTCACCTTGGGACATCATAAAATGGTAAACTCAGTCCAGTCATCCTTGATACCCACCCACTGCTCTATTATTGGCTAGCAAAGCTGTCTGTCATATACTGTAGATAGATGGGAGTCAGAGGCGTTAGCTTTTGAACTAACAGTAGTACTAGGAAGCTTGCGCCGCATGCAGTTTATATTATTATTTTCTTTAGATTTCAGTCACCTTAATAGACATCCCCGTTTCCACCTCGTTCACTAATCCACAGTTGATTATATATCTTGTGTCATGCTGGCTTATTTTGTCATATTGTCGCCGTGATTTTACATTGAACTGTTAGCACTGGTGTGGTAGACGGTCCAAGTCGATCACTGTGAACTGGACACAGCTCACCTCGGCAGGGAGGAGGTGATGGACAGACCGCCTGCGTCCGGCCGGTTTTGAACACCATTTTCTGTAAATTCTATTCACTCCCTCTGGAATCCTTGTTCATCTAACAACACTTGACCATATATTTCATGCTGGACATTATTTTAGCTTAGTTAAAGTTTCTCAGACCATGATCCCCGGCAGCTAGCTGAAGCTAGTAGTTTAGCTACTCATTCATGAATGTTTCTGTACTTATTCTACTCCAGGGACCGGTCATATTCTATCGACCACTGAAACCTCACATACCTGCCAACCAGTGATGCATTATTTCATTCATTTTTTGAGACAAATTTATGTTAGTTGGTGCCGAGCTAGGCAGCTACTGTTAGCAATAGGCGGGCGGAGTTGAATGCAGTCCCCTTCGGTCTACACACTTCTTCCATTGGTGTTGCTGTGCTTAGATCCCTGCGGTTGAAAAATAAACCGCATTTGGTCAAATTTGGCCACTATGAACTTTTCAGCCTCCCCTCGTAGACTGTTGTGAGGTAACCCAAAAATATTGTAGAGTAATCCAAAAATATTTTGTGAGGGAATGCATTAGTATTGTGAAGTAATCCAAAAGTACTCCTCTCAAAAAATCACAGATTGACCTTTTTCAGGCTCCGTAGTTTCATATGTTATGTATATAATATATTTAATTTTTTTTTTTTTTAAAGTATGTTGAGTCTGAAAATATTTGTTTTCTGTACTTAAGGTTCAGGGAGCTGGAGCAAAGTTGACTAATCTATTCTCTGGTAAAACGGAAGATGGGTAATAAAACAGCTTAATTTTAATTGACAAATAACCTCTTTCATGCAGATTTTTATGCCTCATGTGATGCTTAGCCGTAATACTTGACCCGTTAAATAGTTTTTGTGTTTTCTGTTGCATTTAGGTCCACTGGGGAAAGCTACCAGAACATGGATGCCTCTGAAGGCTATCAGGGCAGTTCAAGCCAGCCCATCTCAAGAGACTTTTGGGAAACCTTTGGCAGCAACAGCGACTTAAAGGCAAAGAAATCTCCCAGCACTGACAGCTGGACCATCGCGGATAACTCTGCGAAGAAGAGCTCCGACAGTTGGGACAATTGGGGCTCTGAAGCCACGTCCAACAACAAACACAGCACAGAGGAGAGCTGGGAGGCCTGGGACAACAACTGGGAGAACGCAGAGGGAAAGACAAAGAAGAGCCCTACGAAACCTGCTGAGGAAGCCTGGGATAATGCAGACTGGTAGTGACCTCACATCCATACAGTTCATGTTCCTACCCATTTCCTCCTCTGGCCTTTTTCCTCTGTAATTCTGTCCATCTCAGTGGTAGTGGCAGGCGAAGGGCTGCGTCAGCTCAGTTCCTGTAAATGCATTCAAAGTACGTATATATTAAATTATTATTCCTCCAGGAAACGATGAATGAAGCCCGGAGATAAGATGAGCTCATTATCAAATGATGAATATTCATATAGTAGATATGATGGTTATGATGTACTGCCTGGAGTGCCCAGATATAATACTTTTAAGAATAATGAGCCAGTCCCCAAACTTTATTATGACCTGCATGAAAGACAAAGTATGAGGTTGTGTATATGAATAGCTGTAAATACAGTATGATGGACTGACTACTCACTTTAGCTTTTATTTTTAATCAAATTTGGCAATTTATAAGCACATTACAAAAGAAAATAATTATCTTGGTGAATAAATTCAGTATTGCTAATACTTTTTAATAGGACCAGGGAAGGATTTAACAAGATGTCTACACAATCGGCATGGTCAAAATTCATTTTTCAGTACTTTTCACTTGAACATTAAAGTTATCAGGCGATGCAGAGTATACATTACATTGCATTGATGTTACATGCACGAGCTTACTTAACTTCTAATTTGATAATTTTAATGTTTGGTATTGTTGAGCTTTTCAAACTCTTCATTGGTAGAGACATGGAAACCTTTAAAAAAAATTAGTTTGTCTGTTAGCAGCAACAGGTCACTGCCTGCATGTGGTTTCCATTCAGACATACTGATTTAAAAAACATACTGAAAATCATATTTCAGGTTTACATTATTTATTTGCCTCACTGAAATACAAAAGTTTGGGTTAAACATGTCAAACTGAAATACGACCGTATCAGTGGTCTATTCTGTTTTTGTTCCTTAAAGGCGACTGCGTGGGAACGTTTCCATTAAAAGTTCACACAGTGAGAACCGACTTTATTCAGACATAAAGGGTTGGACCAGGTAGTTTGATACACCGTAACTTATTATGACACATTATTGGACAAGTAGTCTTCGTAATTTAAGGTGTTTTTTTTTTTCAAGAGACATATTTTGGGAATTTTAATAATGTCTAAATATTATAAAAACAGTTTATTGTAAATAATATTCAAGTTCCTCTTTGTAGGGTATCATACTGTATGTGAGAGTGACTCTTGTCTTTCTTTCTGTGAGTGGAAGCTCAGTGGAAGGGATGGCCAGATTGTTGGCAGCACGGTGTTGAAACTGCCGACCTGTGAGCTTAAAACTTGCGACTTCACCTGAAGTGACGGGTGCCTGTAAATTTAACAACGGCGCACAGCTACTGTCAAGTGTATCACACCATGGTTGTGCATTGTGAACATCCTGTGTCACCGAGATCGTCACACTTGTGCTGACATCTAAATTGTGGGATGATATTAATGAGGCTCATTATACGCTGGATGCTAAGTTGGTCATGGCTTTCATAAGCTGGTTATTAATTAATTTAATCAACCTAGTGCATCAAGGCAGCTGCTTTTGCATCATGGATGCAAATTTGTTATGAAAATGTGGTGTTGACCGAGGAAGGATGTAAGCTGTGTGAAAAGTTTTTTGTTGTTGTTGTTTGGATTATTTTGCATCATATAGTTCTTATGTGGCCTTTCATTCCACGTTAGCCTGTGAAACCTTTTTCCCCAACTGACTGAGCATTTGTGGATACGTTTTCATTAAAAAAACAACCCAAGCTCAAGTTTAAACACCCCTGATTTAGTTATACTGTAGTATATCCACCTAGTTGTATAAATTTTGCAGCACCAATGTCTTGAATGTGCTTGATTTGCATTTGACATCTGCTATCAAATGACGTGTGACTTCAATATAATGGCTGGATTGTTTTACTAACAGGATATTAAAACATGCTGCACACCTAAGGACACTCCTCAGTCGACCTCATGACTGGTTAAAAACAAAATCACCAGTGAAAGATGAATCTTGGAAACGTAATATTTTGCTACCTCTCAGAAATCTTACATCTGTTGCCCAGTTTTCAGTTGTGAAGGTTTTTTTTCTCCTCTCTCTCTCTCTTTCATAATCCTTCAGCTTTGTTCTCATAACCACAAATTGGATTTTTGATGGTTTTATTTCAGCTTTGTGTGTAGTGGCAGCAAACATGAGTCAAAAGTGTTGGTGTGTTTTCAGTGCTGATGCAGTGCTGTGGGAGAAAAAGAAACTCCTGGAACATTTTGTTGCTCAACCTCTGCAGTCGTGCTCATATATGGTCGTGTTTTAAGCCTTAAACAACTGTTTGCTTTCTGTTGATTCTGATGTCCGTTCTCTTGTAAGTCTGATGCCGTGAGGTATAATGATAATGTCATATGATACACTGTTACCCATCTAATGTTCCTTGTGCAACTGGAGCTGTATATTATGGCAGTAATTCTATTAATTTATCTTTTTTTTTTTAATTTGGTGCACCACAACACCATAATGATCTCGTCTGTGTATATGAATAGTCTCCACTATAAAAATTGTTTACAAAATATGAGGAATTTAGTCCAAAAATTGTTTTTCTCCTGAATGCCTTTGACTTTATTGGCAGCACACTTCTATGAGCAAACCGCATTATTTGTTACTGAATGAAACTAATCTTCATACAATGTGGGTTTATTTTGTATTATAAAAGTGTTTATTTTCTACATTAACTGAATCTCACTTCAAATGTTTCAGCAGAACAGTTTAGCTCAGTTTCTGTGCCTGTCAATAATTGAGAGTTTGCGAATGTCTGTGATTGTTTGATGAAACTAACTGCATCAGAAATACTAGTTTTGATATCATGCATGAGATGTGACGTGGAGCCAAATGCATCCAGTTGTTTCCTCTGTGATTTTAAATGCTGTTGTCTGCTTACTCCTTCCACTTTCACCAGCAGCCATCCTGTAAGGTGAGCCAGTGTTACCCAACCCCTTGAGGCTGTGGATATTTTTCCTGTACATGGTTTCTGTGTAAAATAAAAACAATGTGTAGTGACTGTCTGTTGTGTAAAATCTGCTGTTATTTGTTGACCAGAGTGGTGGACTGGCGGTAAAGCATCCACCCCACACTGGGGAGGTTGTGGGTACAAGCCCCAACCGGGTCATCCCCACGGGGGGAGCACACGCCAGCATACTTTTGGTGCTGGCCCCAAGCCCGGGTAAATGGAGATGGTTGCATCAAGAGGGGCGTCTAGCGTAGTCTCTGCCAAATTAAATGTGGGGATCATCACAAATGAAGTTTCCACACAGTGATATGGAGGCAGATGGTCCACTGTGGCGACCCTTAAGAGAGAGCAGCTGAAAGACTTGTAGAAGGCAAACTACTAATTATCCGTCATACAGAAATGCCAGTGCATGATAAAAGTACTGGTATCGGTCACACCCAACAGTGTCATGTCAGTAGTGTCCATATCCTGCATTGTTTACTGTAACTTCCTTCTCTTTGGTCTCCCTCACAAATCCATAAAGTTCCAGAACTCCACAGTTTACATCAACACTAGAATTTCCTCCATTAATCACATCACACCTGTCCTTCAGCAACTTCACTGACTCCGAGTTAAACATATATTTCAACACTCTGCTCCTGACTTTTCTGGCGATTCATAACCTTGCTCTCCAGTTTCTCTGTCAACTTCTGCACATTAATGCACCCATTCACACTCTCCTGTCTTCTTTTGTCCACCCCACTGTGCCTTTTTTCTCACAACCTTTCATGAACTGGCTGTTTTCTTGTTCAATTAAGACTTTAATCAAAGTCAACTTTGTCATTTCTGCCATATGTACATGACATATAGAGGATCGGAATTGTGTGTCTCTCAACTGCAGTACAGTAAAACAATATATATATATTGATGTTTGTTGTTTTCTTAAATAATTGTATTAAAAGAGGCAGTGTAATATGTGTGTGGCATGTACAGTATCTCAAAAGTGAGTACACCCCTCACATTTTTGTAAATATTTTATATCTTTTCATGGGACAACACTGAAGATATGACACTTTGATACAATGTAAAGTAGTCAGTGTACAGCTTGTATAACAGTGTAAATTTGCTGTCCCGTCAAAATAACACACAGCCATTAATGTCTAAACTGCTGGCAACAAAAGTGAGTACACCCCTAGTGAAAAAGTCCAAATTGTGCCTAGAGTGTCAATATTTTGTGTGGCCACCATTATTTTTCAGCACTGCCTTAACTCTCTTGGGCATTGGAGTTCACTAGAGCTTCACAGGTTGCCACTGGAATCCTCCTCCACTCCTCCATGGTGATATCATGGAGCTGGTAGATGTTGGAGACCTTGCGCTTCTCCACCTTCTGTTTGAGGATGTCCCACAGATGCTCAATAAGGTTTAGGTCTGGAGACATGCTTGGCCAGTCCATCACCTTTACCCTCAGTTTCTTTAGCAAGGCAGTGGTCGTCTTGGAGGTGTGTTTGGGGTTGTTATCGTGTTGGAATACTGCCCTGTGGCCCAGTTTCCAAAGGGAGGGGATCATGCTCTGTTTCAGTATGTCACAGTACATGTTGACATTCATGGTTCCCTCAATGAACTGTAGCTCCCCAGTGCCGGCAGCACTCATGCAGCCCCAAACCATGACACTCCCACCACCATGCTTGACTGTAGGCAAGACACACTTGTCTTTGTACTCCTCACCTGGTTGCCGCCACACACGCTTGACACTATCTGAACCAAATAAGTTTATCTTGGTCTCATCAGACCACAGGACATGGTTCCAGTAATCCATGTCCTTAATCTGCTTGTCTTCAGCAAACTGCGGGCTTTCTTGTGCATCATCTTTAAAAGGGGCTTCCTTCTGGGATGACAGCCATGCAGACCAATTTGATGCAGTGTGCGGTGTATGGTCTGAGCACTGACAGGCTAACCCCCACCCCTTCAACCTCTGCAGCAATGCTGGCAGCACTCATACGTCTGTTTTCAAAAGACAACCTCTGGATATGACGCTGGGCACGTGCACTCGATTTCTTTGGTCAACCATGGCAAGGCCTGTTCTGAGTGGAACCTGTCCTGTTAAACCGCTGTATGGTCTTGACCACCGTGCTGCAGCTCAGTTTCAGGGTGTTGGCAATATTCTTATAGCCTAGGCCATCTTTATGTAGAGCAGTAATTCTTTTTTTCAGATCCTCAGAGTTCTTTGCCATGTTGAACTTCCAGTGACCAATGTGAGAGGGTGTGAGAGTGATGACACCAAATTTAACAAACCTGCTCCCCAATGACACCTGAGACCTTGTAACACTGAGTCACATGACACCGGGGAGGGAAAATGGCTAATTGGGTATTTTCACTAGGGGTGTACTCACTTTTGTTGCCAGCAGTTTACACATTAATGGCTGTGTGTTGTTATTTTGAGGGGACAGCAAATTCACACTGTTATAGAAGCTGTACACTGACTACATAATATCAAAGTGTCATATCTTCAGTGTTGTCCCATGAAAAGATACTATAAAACATTTACAAAAATGTGAGGGGTGTACTCATTTTTGTGAGATACTGTATCTTGTAATCTTGAGCCCTTTACACAGCACAGAGATCTTTGAGAGATTGGGTCAATTTTTGATCTTTGGAATCGTTTGAGAGATCCTTGTGTGTTGTGGACTGAATCAAAACTGTGACTGTGGAGATCACTGAAGATGATTGATAGATCAAATTGGCCAGATCTCTCAATGATCTCCATTGGGGTAATAGTGGTAAATCTGAATAGACTAAATAAGTAAAAGTGGCTCATCCACTGTTTTATCAAGATCAAAGTCAGCGCAGTTGTCTACCAGGAAATTTTAGAGCACTAAATGCTTCTGTCTGCTGACAAGCTTTATGGAGAAACTGATTTCATTTTCCAGCAGGACTTGGCACCCCCCCCCCCCCCCCACACACACACACACACTGCCAAAAGTATCAAAACCTGGTTTAATGACCATGGCATCACTGTGTTTGATTGGCCAGCAAACTCTCCTGACCTAAACCCTATAGAGAATCTATGGAGTATTGTCAAGAGGAAGATGAGACGCCAGACCCAACAATGCAGACGAGCTGAAGGTCACTATCAAAGCAACCTGGACCTTCATAACACCTCAGCAGTGCCACAGGCTGATCGCCTCCATGCCACACCACGTTAATACAGTAACTAATCCAAAAGGAGCCCCGACCAAGTATTGAGTGTGTACATGGACATACTTTTCAGTCTGCCAACATTTGTATTTAAAATCTTTTTTTAATTAATTTTATGTAATATTCTATTTTTTTTTTAGAAACTGAATTTGGGGTTTTCATGGGCTGTAATCCATAATCATCAAAATTAAAACACTTGAAATATTTCACCCTCTGTGTAATGAATCTATATAATATATGGGTTTCACTTTCTGAAATGAGTGACAAAAAATATTGAACTTTTTCACGATATTCTAAGGAAAATGAGTAAAGCTGCAGTAATCTATGTTAAAAAGTTATTACTATATAAACACGCACGTTTCTAACTAGTTTTTACATCAAATCACAAGTAACTCAGTTTGACCATTTTTTTTTCCCTTCTCAAATGTATCCCACAATAAAACTACTCGGCAATGTACAATTTTGCACCAAAGTTCCATGAGTACATGTATTTGAGTAAATGTAACTCGTCACTGCCCACCTGTGCATAAACCTGCACAGATGGATACGGCGATTTTTGCATCCAGTTCACTTGCGCATGCATTTGAGTAAGGATGCACTGGTGCACGAGTGGTGAGGAGAGGAAGGGTCTGCCTCGTCTGCAGACGGTGACATCGTGTCCCGCCTACAAGGCGTGGAACCGCGACTCATTTTCCCAAGTATTTCACTGGGTAGACGGAGAGGGACAACGAGAGCACCATCGATGGCAGAGACACGGGGTGAGTAGGACCCACAATAGCACAGACAGCCTTCGCTAAAAGGTTCGGGTAAAGCCGGTGAGCATCATCTGCATCCTGACTGCAATGGAGGAGTAGACATGGACAGACAGCACTGAGACGACTGTGTTAACCGCCTGCTGAAGAATTACGCTGGTACTCACTGCCGTACCTGCTTTTTAGTGTTCATTCGAGGCAGAAAATCCCGAGAAAGGTACCGTGGTACGTACCGTCTGCCTAATAAACCGACCTTATCAATTGTTGCGATTGATTTCAGTAACTGTTGTAGATGCAGCCTTTTTTTTCTGCAGCAGTCTGTGGTTGCCATAGCTTCAGTCCAGCCTAATCGATCACCTATATCCAGGCCCAAGTATTCACACAAGTTCTTTTATCTGGTGAAGTGACGTGACTGAAGGCAGCTGCTCAACTCTGCTCCACAAGAGAGAACGACCGTGTTGCCAGTTTTCACGACAAACAAGTGACTGTGCCTTCTTTTAAAAAATATCAGAAAACAAATAACAGTATTTACAATAAGTAAAAATAATGATATCCTTTTTCAGTTTGCTTCTCATGAAAATAAAATTTTATAAGAAATTCAATGCCTATGTTTACATGCACATTAGGGATGGGAATCGGCATGGGAAGCCACAATACAGTACTACCGTGATGCTTGGGCCACAATACCATATCACGATCTTGCGGTATGCTGAATGTTGCAATATTATATATTGCGATTTTCCCATCTTGAGCTGTCTTGTTCAACTCTACTGACCTAACCAGACAGTGAGTATTTAACACCATCTAGTGGATTGAAAAGTCACTTGTTTTTTATTATTCTGGTAACCCCCCCAAAATTGTATTTGCAACATTTATTAATATTTGTATAAGTATTGCAATACTGGTTTCTTTGGATCAATACTACACTGTATTGATTTTTTTTTTTTTTTTTTTTTTTGCCCCAGGAAGGTATCTCGGAGTTTTATCACAAGTGAAGGGAAAATGGAGTGGCAGATAGACAGGCCTAATGCACATGATAATCTGATTTCTAGTGGTATCTGATTATTTAAGCAGTCATGTATACAGCATAATCTTTCAGATTATGAGAACTCAGATGCACATCTATTTTAGTGCTCAGTAATGAATTTATTCAGTACATGTGAACACAGATCTGATTATCATTTATCAGATTATTGTGACCATGTAAACAGGGTCAATGTTGTACAAACAGAATAACTACGATAAACAAAAATGTCATTGAAAGCAAATAAATACATTTAATAAAGGCGATTCAGCAATATCTAGTTGGTTAGATAAACATAATCTTTTAATTTATTTACGATTAAATACAAAACAAACTAGAAAAGCACTCAGAGAGTGCATACCTCCACCAAGTCTCCTTCCATCCTTCATGGATCACCTCTAAAATGTAATGGGTTTGTTTTGGAGGATTCTTGCTAACAGTGTGAGAAGATAAGAGCCTTGGTGGAGGTACGCATTCTCGGCTCATCACCAAAATGATATGGGTTCGTCTCTAGCCCAGGGAACGCCTCTATTAAAAAAAAATCATTCAAATTTATCCAGTAGTTTTGGAGTATTCTTGCTAACACACTGTGAGAAGATAAAAGCTTTGGTGGGGGTATGTGTTCTCGGATCATCACACTGATGGCTTTTCACACAACACACCACACTGCCATCTACAGAAGTTCTCTGACTCTGCGATCGTCGGCCTCATCTCCAATGGGGATGACGTGGGGAGACAGAGGACTTATCCAGGACTTTGTGGACTGGTGTCTGTGGAACTGCCTCCAGATCAATGCGAGGAAACCCAAGGAGCTGGTGGTGGACTGCCGCAGGCGTGGACAACCCCCCCCCTCAGCACCAATAGGAGCCTCAGCCTTCAGGAGTGCAAGGGGCACTCTTGAAGACCTTCTACGATTCGGTCGTGGCATCAGCCATCACATTTGGAGTGGTCTGCTGGGGCAGTGGTGTCACGGCAGCCGACAGGAAGAGACTGATCAGGCTGATCAAAAAAGCCAGCTCTGTTCTGGGGTGCTGCCTCGACCCAGTGGAGGAGATAGGAGAGAGGAGGATGGTGGTTAAGCTGTCATCTCTGCTGGAGTCCGAGTCCCACCCCATGCGGGACATGCTGAATGCACTGAGGAGCTCATTTAGCAGTAGGCTGTGCCATCCTAAGTGCTCGAGGGAGAGGTTCCGCAGGCCCTTCCTACCTACAGCTGTCAGATTTTATAACCTAACTGATGCTGCTCATAGAGGCCATATTAAATATCACAACTTTGCACAATAGAAATCGTCCCCTCCAATACACAAATAAGACAATTACAATTATTATCGAGGGTGGCAACAACACTGTTCATTCAAATATGAAATATACTGTCTGGGCCCACATTTTGCTAGGTAATTTAACTGTAATGCTGTTGATACCATCTAACTGCAATGCTCTTGCTATTGAGTGCTACTATCCCTGTGCTGCTGCAATCCTGATATTTCCCCAATGGGGAACGAATAAAGGCTTATCTTATCTTAAAATGTTATGGGTTCCACTCTAGCCCAAGAACCACCTCTAGTGAAAATTTCATCCAAATCCATGCAGTAGTTTTTGTGTAATCCTGCTTCACAAATACAAACAAGGTCCTTGGTGGAGCTATGCACTCTCAGAGCATCACCAAAATTTAATGGGTTCATGCTTGACACAAGGGCCATCTCTGGTGAAAATTTCATCCAAATCCATCCCGTAGTTTTTGCGTAATCCTACTAACAGACAGACAAACAAACAGACATACAGACGAACCACCCCGATTACATAACCTCCTTGGCGGAGGTAAAGATGATGCAAAAAAGCTCTAACACACATAATAAACTCAAATATAATGTTTGAAATGGATTATTGGGACAAATAAACCAAATATTTTAAAGGTGCCATTCTCTGAAAAACTGCATTTGTAGGTTTTAACTTTCTGAAAGGCATCTATACGTCACGTGATTATTGAAAAAAACATCAAAATGCTCACTTCTCCTAAAACAACACCCACCCTTTATATCGATTCTGGTTTTGACCAGCCAGTGTCACCCTTCAGGGTTTTTTTCTGTATCTCAAGAAATGGGAAACCCAGCCTTGATCCTGCCCCCTGTTCTCTTATTGGCCACAATAACCAGCTGAGCTGTCTGAAAGTAAACAAAGACGCTCAGAGCTAACAGTGCAGAGTGCAACTCGGGATTTACCTTACCAAGTGCAGTTTATTACCTCTGTCAAGGAGGTTATGTGATCATCGGCGTTGGTTTGTCTGTTTGTCTGTTTGTTTGTTTGTTAGCAAGATAACTCAAAAAGTTATGGACGGATTTTCATGAAATTTTCACAGATTGTCAGAAATGGGGTATCCTACAGATGATTACATTTTGGTGGTGATCCGGATCACCGTCCAGAAGAAAACCGCCATTACGGAAAATGACATTTTCGTCAATAACTACTGAACCACTAATCCTATCATTGTGAATCCAATTTGTGAATCCAATTGCTAGTCATATGTTTTCATGGTCAAGGAATCTGAAAACGTACACACAAACACTGTATGGGGGGAACTGTGGCGCTAAACCGCCATTACGGAAAATGCCATTTTCGTCAATAACTACTGAACCACTAATCCTATCATTGTGAATCCAATTGCTAGTCATATGTTTTCATGGTCAAGGAATCTGAAAACATACACACAAACACTGTATGGGGGGAACTGTGGCTGCCATTACGGAAAATGCCATGTTCGTGAATAACTACTGAACCACTAATCCTATCATTGTGAATCCAATTGCTAGTCATATGTTTTCATGGTCAAGGAATCTGAAAACGTACACACAAACACTGTATGGGGGAACTGTGGCCGCCATTACGGAAAATGCCATTTTCGTGAATAACTACTGAACCACTAATCCTATCATTGTGAATCCAATTGCTAGTCATATGTTTTCATGGTCAAGGAATCTGAAAACGTACACACAAACACTGTATGGGGGGAACTGTGGCGCTTGGCGGAGGTCTGCGCTCTCCGAGTGCTTTTCTAGTATAGTTATATTCTTTAGATTTCAGGTCACCCCAACAATCATCCATGTTTCCACCTGGTTCACTAAGTCACCGTCGATAATATATCTCCCGTCTTTCTGTTTATTGCTTCCGCCAAGGAGGTGATGTTTTTGCCGTGTTGGTTTGTTTGTCTGTCGTCTGTTAGCAACATTACTCAAAAAGTTATGAACAGATTTTGATGAAATTTTCAGGAAAGGTGTGTAATGGCACGAGCAGCAGATGATTAGATTTTAGTGAAGATCTGAGAGCATACCTCCACCAAGGGCTTTGTTTGGATTTGTGCAGCAGGATTACACAAAAACTATTGGATGGATTTGGATGAAATTTTCATCAGAGGTGGTTCTTGGGGTAGAGACAAACCCATTATATTTTGGTGATGATCTGAGAATGCATACCTCCGCCAAGGCTCTTATCTTCTCACAGAGTGTTAGCAACAATACTCCAAAACTACTGGATGGATTTGGATGAAATTTTCACCAGAAGTGGCGCTTGGCCTACACACAAACCCATTACATTTTGGAGGTGATCCATGAGTGCATACCTCCACCAAGGCTCAATGTTCTGGCAGTGGTTTAGCAGGATTACGCAAAAACTACTGGATGGATTTTGATGAAATTTTCCGCAGAGATGGTCCTTGGGCTGCAGAAGAAGCTATTAGATTTTGGAGCTGATCTATAAGCGCATACTTCTTCCAAGGCCCTATCTTGCAATGGATGGTGGGATGGAGGCAGAGAGGTACTGACAGCTGGATGGACAAAGGGAGGGAAGGAAGGAGCCTTGGCAGAGGTATGCAATCTCTGAGTGCTTTTCTAGTTTGGTTATATTTTTGCTGTGACGCTACACTGATAAGGAAGCATTACCGTGGCAAGGTGGTTGGTGTCGGTCAGTAACATGACATTAAGAGCTCGGCACAGTGGAAGGAGTGATGGACAGGCCACTTGCCCGTCAGATTAACTTTGATTGCTATTCTCTATAAATTCTACTCACTCCCATCTACAACACTTGATCTGATACTTTGTTCTTAGACATTTTATTTTAGCATAGTTAAAGTTTTATTTTCTCTGAGACCCAAGGCAGCTATCTGAAGCTAGCAGTTTAACCTAGGTGTGGGTGATATGGGTCAAAAATCATATTTCAATAATTATGCAGTATTTCGATGCTCAATATCCGAAAAGTATTCACAGTGCTTCACTTTTTCCACAGTTTTTTATGTTGTAGCCTTATTCCAAAATGGATTAAATTCATTTTTTCTTCAAAATTCTACACACAACACACCATAATGACAATGTGAAAAAAAGTTCTTTTTTTTAGGCTTTTGCAAATTTATTAAAAATGAAAAACTAAGAAATCACATGTACATACAGTAAGTATTCACAGCCTTTGCCATGAAGCTCAAAATTGAGCTCAGGTGCATCCTGTTTCCACTGATCATCCTTGAGATGTTTTTACAGCTTAATTGAAGTCCACCTGTGGTAAATTTAGTTGATTGGACATGATTTGGAAAGGCACACACCTGTCTATATAAAGTGCCACAGTTGACAGTGCATGTCAGAGCACAAACCAAGCATGAAGGCAAAGGAATTGTCTCAAGGCACAAATCTGGGGAAGGGTACAGAAAAATTTCTGCTGCTTTGAAGGTCCCAATGAGCACAGTGGCCTCCATCATCCGTAAATGGAAGACGTTCGGAACCACCAGGACTTCTCCTAGAGCTGGCCAGCCCTCTAAACTTAGTGATCAGGGGAGATTCAAAGATTTTATTTGTCAATACTACTATACATACAGGACATAGAGGAGAATTGAAATTATGTTTCTCTCTCTCGCTTCAGTGGTGTGTGCAATATTAAAAAAAGAAAAAGGAATAAGGCTGGAAAAACAACAACAGTAGTCTATGTACAATAATGCTACCCGTAGTGCAAATGGCAACAAAAGATGGGCCCAGACGTCCCATAGTGCAAATGAAGAAGTGATAAAACCCAACAATTCTATATACAGAAAAAGTAGCGCAGTAATACTTGTCGTTACAAGTTCATTGCGGCAGTGTAGGTACAGACAGTGACAGATAGGACTGCACATGATCAATATTGCAATAGCAGACAGCAGGTGATATGGCATTTGTGCAAATGGTTGCAGGAAAATGCAGAGACATACAGCAGCAGATGGATTACTGTTGGTGTGCCAGTCTTTCTGTGCCAACAGCTGAGGTACAGTGGGGCAAAAAAGTATTTAGTCAGCCACCAATTGTGCAAGTTCTCCCACTTAAAAGATGAGAGAGGTTTCCAATTTTCATCATAGGTATACCTCAACTATGAGAGACAAAATGAAAAAAAAAATCCAGAAAATCACATTGAAGGATTTTTAATGAATTAATTGGTAAATTCCTCGGTAAAATAAGTATTTGGTCACCTACAAACAAGCAAGATTTCTGGCTCTCACAGACCTGTAACTTCTTCTTTAAGAGGCTTCTCTGTCCTCCACTTGTTACCTGTATTAATGGCACCTGTTTGAACTCATTATCAGTATAAAAGACACCTGTCCACAACCTCAAACAGTCAGACTCCAAACTCCACTATGGCCAAGACCAAAGAGCTGTCAAAGGACACCAGAAACAAAATTGTAGACCTGCACCAGGCTAGGAAGACTGAATCTGCAATAGGTAAGCAGCTTGGTGTGAAAAAATCAACTGTGGGAGCAATTATTAGAAAATGGAAGACATACAAGACCACTGATAATCTCCCTCGATCTGGGGCTCCACGCAAGATCTCACCCCATGGGGTCAAAATTATCACGAGAACGGTGAGCAAAAATCCCAGAACCACACGGGGGGACCTAGTGAATGACCTGCAGAGAGCTGGGACCAAAGTAACAAAGGCTACCATCAGTAACACACTACGCCGCCAGGGACTCAAATCCTGCAGTGCCAGACATGTCCCCCTGCTTAAGCCAGTACATGTCCAGGCCCGTCTGAAGTTTGCTAGAGAGCATTTGGATGATCCAGAAGAGGATTGGGAGAATGTCATATGGTCAGATGAAACCAAAATAGAACTTTTTGGTAAAAACTCAACTTGTCATGTTTGGAGGAGAAAGAACACCATACCTACTGTGAAGCATGGGGGTGGAAACATCGTGCTTTGGGGCTGTTTTTCTGCAAAGGGACCAGGATGACTGATCCGTGTAAAGGAAAGAATGAATGGGGCCATGTATCGTGAGATTTTGAGTGAAAACCTCCTTCCATCAGCAAGGGCATTGAAGATGAAACGTGGCTGGGTCTTTCAGCATGACAATGATCCCAAACATACCGCCTGGGCAACGAAGGAGTGGCTTTGTAAGAAGCATTTCAAGGTCCTGGAGTGGCCTAGCCATTCTCCAGATCTCAACCCCATAGAAAATCTTTGGAGGGAGTCGAAAGTCCGTTTTGCCCAGCGACAGCCCCAAAACATCACTGCTCTAGAGGAGATCTGCATGGAGGAATGGGCCAAAATACCAGTAACAGTGTGTGAAAACCTTGTGAAGACTTACAGAAAATGTTTGACCTCTGTCATTGCCAACAAAGGGTATATAACAAAGTATTGAGATGAACTTTTGTTATTGACCAAATACTTATTTTTCACCATAATTTGCAAATAAATTCTTTAAAAATCAGACAATGTGATTTTCTTGATTTTTTTTTCTCATTTTGTCTCTCATAGTTGAGGTATACCTATGATGAAAATTGGAGACCTCTCTCATCTTTTAAGTGGGAGAACGTGCACAATTGGTGGCTGACTAAATACTTTTTTTACCCCACTGTAGTTATTGTGCGGGTGAGTGTGTTACGGTCTGGGAGGAGGAAGTGAACAGAGTTCAGGGACCTGATGGCCTGATGAACAAAGCTGTTAAGCAGTCTTGTGGAGCAGAACTGGAGGCTCCAGTACCTTTTCCTCAAGGGCAGGGGGCTGAAGAGGGAGTGGGAGGAGTGGGAGGTGTCGCCTGCAATGTTGATGGCTCTGTGGGTGAGGTGGGTGAGGTGGACGTCAAAGAGAAGGGTCTTAGTCAGGGAGGGGACCAAGAACCTGATAGTCACTCTGTCAGAGCTCCAGTGTTCCTCTGTGAAGAGAGGAGAACCTTCCGGAAGGACAACCATCTCTGCAGTAATCTACCAATCAGGCCTGTATGGTAGAGTGGCCAGATGGAAGCCACTCCTTAGTAAAAGGCACATGGCAGCCCACCTAGAGTTTGCCAAAAGGCACCTGAAGGACTTTCAGACCATGAGAAACAAAATTCTTTGGTCTGATGAGACAAAGATTGAACTCTTTGGCGTGAATGCCAGGCGTCATGTTTGGAGGAAACCAGGCACCATTCATCACCAGGTCAATACCATCCCTACAGTGAAGCATGGTGGTGGCAGCATCATGCTGTAGGGATGTTTCTCAGCGGCAGGAACTGGGAGACTAGTCAGGATAGAGGGTAAGATGAATGCAGCAATGTACAGAGACATCCTGGATGAAAACCTGTTCCATAGCGCTCTTGACCTCAGAATGGAGCGACGGTTCATCTTTCAGCAGGACAACAACCCTAAGCACACAGCCAAGATATCAAAGGAGTGGCTTCAGGACAACTCTGTGAATGTCCTTGAGTGGCCCAGCCAGAGCCCAGACTTCAATCCAATTGAACATCTCTGGAGAGATCTGAAAATGGCTGGTCACCGATGCTTCCCATCCAACCTGATAGAGCTTGAGTGGTGCTGCAAAGAGGAATGGGCGACACTGCCCACAGATAGGTGTGCCAAGCTTGTGGCATCATATTCAAAAAGACTTGAGGTTGTAACTGCTGCCAAAGGTGCAACAAGGTATTGAGCAAAGGCTGCAGATACTTACGTACATATGATTTATTAGTTTTTTATTTTTAATAAATTTGCAAAAATCTAAAAAAAAACAACTTTTTTCGCGTTGTCATTATGGAGTATTGTGTGTAGAATTTTGAGGAAAAAATTAATTTAATCCATTTTGGAATAAGGCTGTAACATAAAATGTGGAAAAAGCGAAGCGCCATGAATACTTTCCGGAGGCACTGTAGCTTGATACACAAAAAACTGTATGTGTTATGTAAACTACAAATGATGTTGAACAAATTATTTTGGTAAAAAATCACTACCAAATAACTAAAACAGTTGTAAGCCCCAACAACAGTGATCTGTGAGGAGTTTGCATGTTCTCCCTGTGTCTGCGTGGGTTTACTCTGGGATTTCTCCGGTTTCCTCTCACATGCCAAAAACATGCAAGTTAGGTTAATTGGCATCAAACTGGGGATTCTAAATTGTCCTTAGGTATGACTGTGAGAGTGAATGGTTGTCTGTCTCTCTGTGTTGGCCCTGCAATGGACTGACGATCTGTCCAGGGTGTACCCTGTCTCTCGCCCAAAGATGCTGGGATAGGCTCCACCCCCCACCCCCACCCCCGCGACCCGAAAAGGATTAAGCGATAGAAGATGAATGAATGAATGAGTTGTACACATATGTAAATTTATACAGTAGGTAGCACACATATATCATCTCTCTCACACACAGAATGATAGGTCTGATAGTTTATGAAACAAACTTTTAGCTTCAGCAGTGGTTGTTGTATATGATTACACATTTCTAGATGTTTCAGCTTGTGGACAATGTTAGCATATTGCCCCTACAAGTTATTCTTACTGTAAACCAGGGGTATCAAACTCATTTTAGTCCAAGGGCCACATACAGCCCAATTCAATCTCTAGTGGGCCGGAACAGTAAAATAATTGTCTGCTACTTGATTCCAGTGTACAAGTTAGGAATAGCAGTTACTTTAAAAATGAAAGCACCAAGGTGCTGATGCCTCGGTGTCTGTGGGGGGAAGGGGGGTATGTAAAAAAAAGGCGCACTGCCACCTCTACTGGCCTGGCATAGTTATTACAGTACCTTTTTCCCAGCTTCATTGGCGGTAAAAGTGAGTAAAATTTGTGTTTACTTTGAAAACAAAGCCATATCTGGAAATTTAGCCAAATTAAAATTCGATAAAATATGGCGATACAATGATACAAGCCATTAGTTCCACTTAATTTTGACTGGGTGAGCTGAAAAGCTGGTAACAGACAGACAGATACACACACAGACGCATGTACTGATTACCATATGCCTACATTGCTTTGCACCAAGGCATAATTAATGTAACCAAGCAGCCTCCAGTACAGAAGAAAAATTGGACATTGGAAGAAAAATAATGTGACATAACATAAGCTTTAAGAATCAAATGTTGCAGTTGTAGGAGTTATTAGTGTTTTAATATTGAAATCGCTGCATAATTTTAGCACAAAACTTATTTTGAAAGGATTTTTCCTTCGTTCAGCTGTCCGCTGTGGTCTGCCATGTTTTTGAAGTAAGGAATGTGGGACTTGTAGTTTTTACAGATGAACTGAAAACTACAGGAAGAAAATACCTCATCCTTCCTCTGCAAAATTAAACAGTGAAAGGAGTCTGAAAACAATCGATGTGATGAATAAATGGTGTAGTTGCTGAATACGTCAGCAACAGCTGTTATTTTAAAAGTTTAGCAAGAGATCGACTGTGACAGGAAGTCGTCCGTGGGCTGTAAAAAAAAAAAAAGTCACACAGCAGCCTCTAGTGGCCCGGCATAGTTATTAGTTCAGATCAGGGAGTGGAGTGCAGTGAAGTTTGGGCAGATGGACAGGAAAAAGCAGGTGGAGTATTGTTAAAAATGACACTTAGTCATCCTGTGCTGTGGGCAAAAATATATTGATACTTTTTAAAGTATCGAGATGTTGCCCAGCTCAAGTTTAACCACTCATTCATGAATGTTTCTGTGTTTATTGCACTCCAGGGACCGGTGATATCCTATCACCCTCTGTAACCACACACCCCTGTCCACCAGTGATGCTGTATTTCATTCATTCTTTAAGACAAATCAATGTTGGTTAGCTCAGGCTTGAGCTGATATAGAAGCTAGCCAGCTAAGGTTAGCAATAGTGACATAGGAGGGAGGTCGGAGTTAAATGCTGTCTCAGGTATTTAAAGAGACATGCACTGAAACCAGCCATTCTGAGTAAGGTTGCAAAAGATGATTCACAGTGATGCTGCAGTAAATAAATGATTTAAGGCAGTTTGACCAAAATATGTCAAAACATTTCATTCAGACCCGTGGGAGTTATCAACATATGGGAAAAGGGCAGTGAAAGGTCCTTTAATTACTGACAGCAGGTGGGAGCATTCCCTATAATTTCTATCAAAAGAGGCCCAAATAGGTCAGCATGAAATATGAAACAAACGTAAAAAATGCAAGTCGCAAATGTGCACATTTGTAATTGGACTTGTTTTTTCAGGAAGTCAAAGCTGCTGGAAATAAGAGGATCTGGTAACTATGACAGCATTAAAGCTTTTGAGTACCAGGGGCCAATTGTTTTTTGTTGTTTTTTTGCATGTCCCTCAAAACTACCAGGAACCATTTTAGTGCCCAAAAAATCTCATGGAACCATTCTTTGACTGGGAAGAAAAAAAATCAAGAACTTATGAGAAATGTAGACACACTGACAAGAAAAAAATGTCAAATTTATCAGAAAATGTAAAAAAAAAAAATCTCAATGAAAAGTTGTAAATTAAAAAAAAATTATAGGCAAATCTATAAATTTACATGAAAATAAGATGCAGATTTCAAGAGAAAAAAACATTAAGGAGAAGATAAATCTCTCGTTCATAAGTGAAAAATTTCACATCTAAATGGAAAACAAAATCTTCTATATTACTAATGTTGGCAGGTCAGTTTATTCTTCCAACTCAGCTGTTTTTACCTTTATATTAAGGTTCAAACTTAAGGCTCCATTCAGATTTTTGGGGACAAAAACGGATCTTTCCATAGCAGAAGTTGTTGACCCCTGAGTTAAACCAACATGGGAAATAGCTGGTGGTGTGACTGGCGGGGACAGAAGGGTTTGGGGGGGGCGTCTTTTGAATTTAGTCTCTGAACACACTGTTGGATTTCTTTTCAGGCTGGAGCTCCTTAGCAGTTGTTGCTACGCTACCACCACCAGTGCACGTGCAGCCAAATAAAACCTTCCGGTGTGGGCGGAATCAGTGGTGCAGCAACCATGACAGGGCTGCAGAGAAGATAGGAACCAGTTCCCATCACTTTAGTTTACTGGTCCTATCAGCAGACATGGGTGGTCTGTGCACAGAGGCAACAGGGAAAGCCAACTTTTTCCTCGGCAGACATGTTCACGTGCCATAACACAAGTAAACACTTGTTTCATGTAACTGCATATTTGCCCATCAGTGGCCCTGTTGCCCCGTGTTTGCACGCCATTTTTTTAAAGACTTGGCCGCTTTATATCTCAGCACTGATGGGTGCTAAGGCTGTGCACACATACGGGTATATTGGTTGTCTTTTGGTGTTTTTAATGTCCTCAACAGATCAGACTCCCAAAGTGGAAAGTTCTATTAAGGGTGGGCAATATGAGTCAGAAATTATATTGCTGTATATGTACATATTGCATTATATTTTTAGGAAATTGCTGGATGGATGGATGGATTTGACAAACTTACCTTTTTAGTTACGAATCATTTAAAAAAATGAATTTTCAATCCACTAGATGCTGCTAAATGCTCATTGTCAACAAGACAAAGATCAGGACTAGGGATGCAAGTTATCCACTAATTCATTAATCATTAATTGATTCACCATATCGATCATTTAATGATTAACTGATAAGCAGCAATTTTCCTAAGAATGTGAATTTCCCTCAGTACAATATGGCTTTAACATATAAAAGTTAATTATTACTGTTTTTGATATACTGAATAAAACATGAACATCATATTCCTCAATGATTTATTGTAACATTTGCATTTTTGTTTTACTACAGACAATGGCATTTTTTTGTAGTTTAGCACATTTTGTACTGTATAGTGTGTAATATGTGCTGCTACATCTCAGTAAATTACAAATATGATTTTTAATTTTAAAAGTTATTGCCAGTATTCATAAAATTTATCTTTTAGTTATATTACAAAAAAACAACTTTCACATTCTAAATTACTGAGATGCACTGGTAGACTGTTTTAACAGCAACATAAATTGTGAGTTGCTTCATCTGTTGCATGCTAAGCATTATCACAGTACCCCAGCAATCCAGGCAAACCCAGCACGATCTGGGCTCCTCTGTTGTCTGTTACCTCAGTGGGAACTTGAGTCCGGTCTGCTTTCCCGCCTAGCTGTGGGTTGAAGGCCTCTGAAATGGGTTTTTGGCGTTTTCTGCTCTTTCTTTAGTTTCGGTTGAAAGGCGGCAGTGGGTGACCGTGTGCTCCCCTGCCTGGACGACAACACCACTACATTTCATAGAATAGGTTCCCATTGAAAAGGACTTCTGAGTTATCAATTAATTGACAACTAATTTAATTTAGTCGACTAAATTCTTATCGACAATTAATCGAAAGGCAATTAATCATTAACATTCCTAATCGGGACAGGAAATTGAAATATATGATATCACAATACTCAGTGTACTGTATCTCAAGATCCTTATAATATTTAATTACGACTCAAGTATTGTGAAATGGGATGTGTACTGGTTTTTGCTGCAGTGTTGCGGTGATATGTCTGTGCAATATGCCGGGAATGTATCCTACTTTTTGCTGCTATATTGTTCTGCAATATATTATTATTATTATTATTATTATTATTATTATTATATAAAATATATTTTTTAAGATCCTGTATATATTTTTTACTATTATACGTGTACAGGTAACTTTTTATTTTTTATGCATGTCCATATCTTAGGTTCTCTTTATATTTTTTCATTTTAGTTTTGTTGTTTTTATTATGCTGCGTGTCCACTAGATCTGTCCTTTTTCCGCTTCCCATTCATTGCGCTGTTTTTTTTTTTATGTTGATGCATTTCCTTGGCTTAGCAGCAGTCCCTGCTGTTGGGCATGACGCTGGCAAGAAGCACCAAGGAAGGCATGTACTTCACATTTAAATCTCTATCTTCATTTAGAGCTATCTCCTCTGGCAAGCTGTTCCACAGCTGGATGGTAGCAGGGAGGAATGTCTGCGTATGGCCTGATGTGCTAGACAGGGGTTTTTCCAGAGCTGCACTGTGGTGATTTGTACTCTGGCGAGTTTTGCGTCTCACCACTGGTGGTGAGGGCAGCATGTTGTTAAGCAGGGCAGGTGCCTTCTTATGGTACATCCTGTGAAGGAGAGTCAGGGCACCCGCCTTATGATGGTGGTCTAGTGGTTGGATACTTTTTTCATGGCTGCCTTGAGGGAGGTTGATGATCTTGATGGCTCTTTTCTGGATGGCATCCAGTCGAGCAAGGCATGTTGTTGATGCACCCATCCAAACGGATGATGCATACTCCATCTTGGACCGAACCATGCTCTTATAGATTGTTGCTCTCTGAGGGGGATCCAGGTATCTGGCTACTGTTCTCAGAAGGCCCAGGCTTTTGCCTGCTTCTGTGGCCATCTTGGTGACGAGATGGGACCAGGAGAGGTCTTTCCACATAGTTATACCGAGCAACTCCACTTCGTCAACCTCTAATAGGATGGAGTTCATGAATGACAGTTGGTGGCTGACTGTTGCTGGCATCTTTTATCTGGGAGATTGTGATGGATTTGCACTTGGAAACGCAATGGAAAGCATTTGGCTCTGGTACAGTGAAATTAAGGCTGTGGTGTGTCGAGTAGCCAATGGTTTCCCCATACCGCTCATTTGCATAAACATTAAATCTCTGACATTTATGCAAATGAGTCTCGCATATCAGCATGCACCAGAGGCAGCAATCTTGTCCTGAACGTTTAAACTAGTGTTTTTTTATGTCAAAAAATGATGGACTCATTAATTAAACCTACTATTTTTCGCATGAAGTGATGTTCGAAACTCTTTTCGCTGGTTTGTTTTAAAGATTGGAGACTTGTAGTTCACTATGTTGTCCGGGAGTTTTAGTCCGTGAAACACTGGATCTGGTGACCAGTCAGGTGTAGCCTGTGTGTTCTCAGCAGCAGGGACAAATAAGTGTTTCCCCTGGGACAGAGCTCTTTGACTATTGGTTTTCCATAGTATCACATATTTTCTGTAACACCTGGTTACGCCTGTCTTCACACCACAATCCCTATACAGTGTTTCCTCTGGCTTAAAGACCTTGACGCGGTGGCAACATATTTTTCCGGGGGGAGGGGTGTGCAGAACTAGACTATTGTAACCAGAATATGTTAATTTTATACTTTTTTTTTAAATTTTGCACAGTAACTTTGCATATGGAACTTACCATTTGAAGTACTGTACAACCGAGGCTTGAATGTTGGAATACTGGGCCAGTTGGGGTCCCACCCAAACGTCCTGTGTTTGGACTTTTTACTGGCGTCATCCTTCTCTCCATCCTCTGCTCTCACCTCTCCTGGACCCTCTGCCTGAACACTTTCCTCTCCTTGGCTCCTCTCTTCTGTCTCATCTTGCCCTCTCTGAGCCCTGTCTAATTCAGGTTCTCTGTCTATGGCGGTATACAAACAGGTTAGAAAATATCAAGTGTCATGTTAATTAAAAGTAGACAACCAAAAATTTCTAAAGGGTACAAAGAGCGCCGACTTAAAAACTAGAGTAATGATTTCAGTCTTGAAGGTCTGAGGTTTTTCTCCAAAATTTATAACAATTTTCTTATAGTTTTCTACTTTTTGCTGTAAATTTATCTAAATTTGAAACCATTTTCCTCAAATTTGCAGTTCCCTCTTGTAAAATTGACTTTTCTTATATATTTGAGACTTTATTATAAATTTGTGTATTATTTTATGACTAATTTTTGTCTATTTTTTAAAATAAAATTATTTTTTTAATAAATTTGGAACAGACTGTGGTAATTTTTTTGCTTTTTTCCTTGTAACAATTTACATTTTTGACCATAATTTTTGCAGAGCCAGAACAGAACATTAATCAACAATAATTTACATTAACCAACAATAATTTAACTCTGATTTCAAAGAAAAAAATATTAATAAAATTGTATTTAATGAAATAAATTAACTTAAATGACCAAAGATGCAGTTATTTCTATTATAATATTTCTATATACAGTATTTATAGTTTTTTTTTGAGAAATCTCCTCACCACCCAGACAGCAGGAAAGCCCTCCCTTATTTTGAAATCCAAATGTTGGCACGTTTATTTTGTCTGAAGGCTGCTGATGGATTAAAGTCATTGACTTTGTGAATTTTAGTCATCTTAACTTGCCAGGTACATAATAATGAACGTAAATTAGTTAATTAACATTAACTAAGGCAAAGGTAAAAACATGTCCTTTTTATTCTTGTCTGAAATAAGAAAAACAAAAACTAATAATTAAAAAGAATACCAAATTAACCTACTCAAGCTCCGAACCATACCTGTTAGCTAAGCGACTCCTCCATTATTGTTCCCGTTATCAGCAGGTTAAAACCATGATAAATGCTTCCACTCTTTACATACCACTTCTGCTTTTTTTCCGCATTTAAAGTACTTTAATAAGTTCATGTTTCGCTTGGACAGTGACACGAGCAAGACACTAACTGCTGACTGGAGAGGTCATGCTGGCGGGGCACTTCTGAACTCTGTGCGGATGACAGTCACGCACGTTGTTCATGTGTGCGCTTGCGGACCTTCATTCCTTCATATTTTTTTCTTAAATTTATATTTCCTCATAGAATGGCGACATAATTTCAAGCTTGGCGAGCCGCCACCCGGAAATGTTACCAGAGGAAACCCTGCAATATGATGCCTTTCAACAAAAAATAGACCAGTGGACATGTATTACATACATGGACAGTCTGATGGTGAATTAATGCATCAAAATTTTGTTCTAATGTACACTGACTAGTGTATTTTCTGAATGACAATAAAGTAGCTATTCTATTCTATTCTATTCTATTCTATTTCATTCTAATCTATTCTGTTTCATTCTATTCTATTCTAGTTTATTCTATCATGTGGTCTCTGGTGATTCCCACCCTTACTTTCATAAGTGGTTTATATTTACAAACACTTACAGTATCAGAAAAGAGGTTAATACATGTTGGTATTGAACCATGGTAACAAGTACTACTTGATGTGGATAAATATGTACTGTATACTTGAGTTTTTATGATGTGTAAATGGCGAGTGACCTGGGAGATAACACTGAGTTGTACTAATGTTGTTGTTATATTTGAAATGTGAATTTAGTTCAGAATTATTTAAAAATTATTTTTAAACGCTACACTGACCTGTTGTGGGTGATGATGACATTGCTGTAGATCAAACTCCTGGGCTGTGTTGTCACAGATCACATGGAGAACACAGTTCACGGATCCATGGCTTGAAGATGCTGAAAAGAAATTATTCAGGCATAATTATTTATAGTTCAAAAGCTTGTTTTTTTTTTTAAATTCCCTTTTCATCTTGAAGAGCTGGGTTGTGCAGTGCACTGAAAATCCAAGCTGTATCATCAGGAGAATAAAGTTTTAAAGAAGAACAAAATGTTTTTTATTTTCATGACTGATCAAAGGAACGCTTTATCAGCTGGCAATCACTTATATTTTAGAACAGAAATTAAGTCTCCTCAGAAAGGCGGTAATGAAGTGTTATAAATACTACTGCATACAGTACACTGATTACTAAGAAATACATTTGTAGGTGTTGATTGTTCTGAGAGTGATGATTACGGTATCATTTCCCACGAGCAGCAGTGCTTAGCAGTCAGCGTGTTTTGTATCCTAAAAGCACCCCGAGTGCAACAACCGATTTGAAAAACAGCATTGTGTTTTTTCTCTTTTTTCTTCACTGCTGCCTTCCAATCACCAGCCGAGTCTGTCAGACAGCTTTTCCTGCTCGCTTCATGTCAGAGCAAAGAAAGAGCTCTTTTATCTGCCAAACACGGTTCCCTGCTGTGCTCTTCCTACTTTTGGATCTCATAGCTTTTGTTGCATATCATGAAGTAATGTTTTAATGCTCGTCTCCTCAAATTAATGTTAAAGCCTGAGGAAAATAGCAAGAAATGTTCACAAGACTTTGAGCTTGCAATTGCAAAGCATGAAAATCGTACATTAGTAAAAACTGGAATACAAGGAATTATGTGCGTCAAATACAGTAAGCACATGCAAAATGTGTTCAATTTGTTGATTTGGTGCAAGTAAAATCCATTTTGTTCTTGTTAGAAACCTGTTTTTTATCTTCTGCCAAAAGATAAATTGAAATATGTGCCTGAGTAAGAAGTTAATTTTGAATAAGGTAGATATCATTGATTCAATTAGAAGCTACACAAGCGGAAGCCATAACGTGTAATGTACGATTTTTCATTAACTAAATATGTGTGTGTGAAGGAGGTTAGCTGGGTAAAACACTGATCCGGCCTTTGACAGATGGAGTTCTGTGGAGAGAAAGTGCTGTCGGAACATTTTGAGCTTCCGTGATGGGGTTGTGGGTTTCTTTGTTCACAGGCGACCTGACCCAGGGGTTCATACAGAAGAGCAGCGACAGTGACTGACCCTATCAGCAGTTATTAGTCAGGTAATGTATGACCTCTGATTCATGTTGTTCTGATCAGTCATCTGCAAAAAAAGATATTTTGATTTCAAGCATGTTTAATTTCTTTGATAGAATGACTGGTATTCACTAACACATCCATCCAGCCATCCATCCATCCACACACTTTCACATTCATACCTAAGGACAATTTAGAATCCCCAGTTATTGCCAATTAACCTAATGTGCACTAACACAGATTATTATTATTATTATTATTCATTTTTTTGTAGGTTGCTATTTAAAGGACAGTCATGCCACCCCCCGCTGACATAGTGAAGGTGGCTATTGAATGGCCTGGTGCCAACGCTCAACTTATAGAGATGGACCAGGTTTGTATTTGTATTAAACATGACATTGTTTTGATTTTCCCCAATAAAACTATAATTATTTTCTTAGGCCTCCGTCGGTCAGGGTTGACCATGGGTGAAGCATACTAGTTCTGGCTGTCTGCTCTCCTGGAGCAGCGTCGTCTGTGGCTAAATAGATCGATGCGGGAGTGGCAGTCTCTATCGCAAAGGTCACACCTGTGTGTAGTCTCTGGTCTGTTGGAGCTGCTGCTTTCCTTCCTGCGTGCTCATTTTTCTGCAGAAGCAGTCATCATTTTCTCCTCCCCTGATTTCAGGTGTTGCTTCAGGGTCTCTTTCCACTTTGCACGGTCACCTGCTAGGCTCTCCCAGGTCTCTGTGTTGATGTCAGTGGCCTTCAAGTCTCTCTTAACAACATCTTTGTACCGGAGCTGGGGGCAACCAGTGGATCTTCTCCCAGATGTCAGTTTTCCATACAGGATGTCCTTTGGGATGTGCCCATCGTCCATGCGGTGGACATGGCCTAACTAGTGCAGCCTGCGCTGTCTGAGGAGAGTGAACATGCTGGGAAGTCCCGCACGATTCAAGACATCTGCGTTGGTTACCCTGTCCTGCCAGGATATGCCCAGGATGCGACAGATGCTTTGCAGATGGAAGGTGTTGCGTCGCTTCTCCTGTCTGGCATGTTGTCCATGACTCACTGCCATACAGCAGTGTGCTGATGACACAGGAATTATACACTGCCATCTTAGTCTTCACTGACAGCTTGGGGTTTGTTCACACTCTAGTTGTGAGGTGAGCGAGTGTTGTAGCTGCCTTCCCGATCCTCCTGTCTATTTCTGTGTCAAGGGAGAGGTTATCGGTTATGGTAGAGCCAAGGTAGGTGAAGTGGTGGACGATGTTGAGTTCATAGTCATCGATGGTGATGGCAGGTGGTGATTTAGTGTCTTGTCCCAGGACATTGGTCTTTTTCAGGCTAATGGTGAGTCCAAAATCCTTGCAGGCCTGTGAGAAGTGGTTCATCAGTGTCTGCAGCTCCTGTTGGGTGTGTGTTGCAATTGCTGCATCATCAGCAAACAGCATGTCTCTGATGAGCATTTCGCAAACCTTTGTCTTGAGTCTGAGGCGGGCAAGGTTGAACAGCCTGCCATCTGACCTGGTGTGTAGGTAAATTCCTTCAGTTGCAGTGCCAAAGGCATGCTTTAGGAGAATGGCAAAGAATATCCCAAAGAGTGTGGGAGCAAAGACGCAGCCTAGTTTGACACCACTGCAGATGCTGAAGGGGTCGGAGGAACTCCCATTGAACTGCACAGTCCCCTTCATGTCTAAGTGAAAAGACTCTATCTTGCTCTCTAGGTTTGGTGGGCAGCCTATCTTTGGGAGAATCTTGAACAGGCCATCTCTGCTGACGAGGTTAAATGCCTTGGTGAGATCTATGAAGGCGACATACAGGGGCATCTGCTGTTCTCTGCACTTCTCTTGGAGTTGGCAGAGGGAGAAGACCATGTCTACCATTGATCTCTTGGCATGAAAGCCACACTATGACTCTGGGTAAACACGTTCTGCCAGCTTCTGCAGGCAGATCAAAATGACCTGAGCAAAGACTTTGCCGATGATGCTGAGTAGAGAGATGCCTCTGTAGTTGTTGCAGTCACTTCTTTCGCCCTTGTTCTTATTGAGATGATCTTGGCATCCCTCATGTCCTGTTGTACAGCCCCTTCTTGCCAGCACTGACAGAGAAGTTCATGCAATGGGAGCAGGAAGGTAGTCTTGCAGTGTTTGATCAGGTCCGGGGGAATCCCGTCGCTGCCTGGGGCTTTGCCTAAGGCCAAGCTGTTGATGGCCTTCCTGAGTTCCTTTATGGTTGGCTATACATCCAGCTCCTCTATGATTGGCATACACTCGATGGCATCAAGAGCTGTGGGGGACACTGTGTTCTGCCTGGAATAGAGGTCGGAATAGTGTTCCACCCATCTCTCCATCTGTTGGCCCTTGTCTGTAATTACTACCCCAGTGGAAGATTTGACGGGAGCTGTCTTGCTCTGGACTGGTCCAAGCGCCTTCTTGATGCCATTGTACAGCAGCTGTCTGGATGTCTTCACTGAGCGCTGTCCAGTGTTTGTTGGTGCAGTGCATGGCAGTCTGCTGAGCCTTGTTCTTGGCAGCCCTGAGAATCTGCAGGCTCTTCTCACTGGGTGGCCGCTTATACTCGGTGAGGGTGGTGTGCTTGGCTTCGATGACGGGAGTCATCTCTGTGGACATGGCCTCAAACCAGTCGTGAGACTTGGAGGACTTCTTCCCAAAGGTAGCCAAGGTGGTGCGGTGCATGGTGTCCCCGCAGTACTTCCCACTTCTATGTGGCAGAGTCTCTGGGCTGTAAGGTTTGCATTTCCTTCTCGAAGGTCTCTGCAAACTTTTCCACGAGGTCTGGTTGAGACATCTTGCTGACATCAATGCGGGTGTTCCCTTGTTTCTCTGAGCGGTGGATCCTCTTTGGCTGTAGCCTGATCTTGCAGCAGACCAGGGAGTAATCTGTGTCGCAGTCCGCACTGTGGTAAGAGCATGTGTGGCGGACATTCTTGATGGCGGTACGCTTGACCAGGATAAGATCTAGCTGATGTCAGTGCTTTGAGTGTGGGTGTCTCCAAGAGACCTTATGCTGAGGCTTGGTCCTGAAGTAGGAGTTGGCGATGCACAATTCGTGGTAACTGCAAAGCTCAAGCAGTCGTTGGCCGTTCCCGTTCATTTTGCCCACAACAAACTGTCCAATGCAAGAGGGCCACGAGTCATGATCTGCACCACTCTGGCATTGAAGTCACCTAGGAGAACAAGTTGCTTCTTGCTGGGGATGCTTGCGACGATGGATGCGAGCTTCTTGTAGAACTCATCCTTTGTGTCCGGTGTGGAAAACAGTGTTGGGGCATACACACTAACAAGGGTGACTGGGCCTTCGGTGGTGTTGAGGCGAAGAGTGAGGAGACGCTCTGTGCCATTGCTGCCTGGCTCTACTATATTCAGCAGGTTGTTCCTCACTGTAAAGCCGACTTCATGCTCCCTTTGCTCGTCAGAGCCTTTCCCCTGCCAGTAGAATGTGTAGTCCTTCTCCTTCAGTGTGCCTGAGTCAGCAAGGCGTGTTTCCTGAAGGGTGGCAATGTCCACATGCAGTCTCCTGAGCTCGTCATTTATGACAGCTGTTTTCCTGGAGTCAATGATGTCCTGAAGGTTTTCAGAAAGACCGGTCATCATTGTTCGAACGTTCCAACATCCCAGTTTCAAAGCTGGTTTCTTTCGTTGTTTTGTTATGTTTTCTGGTGCAACAATTGCAGTCTGCTGTTTGGATGTTTCCTCATCCCCATGCATCCAATGAGGATGGCAGACTGTGGTGGGATAACACCTCAGTGGCTGGGGGCTGCCCAGCTTGATGTGGGCGGTAGTTATCCAGTGAGATCCAAAGGTCCCTCCCACCATCGGGAACAACCCGTGGTGCCAAGTTCTACGCCAATCGAGCAATAACTTATAACCAGTAACTGTTGTGTGAGTTTGTGTTGGTGAGTGTTGCTGGATGCTAGCCTGGACAATGTGATATGGAGGACAGGCTGTTGCCCATGTAGCATGTAACCCCTCTCCATGTCGCTGATGGATCCAAAGGAACAGCAAGGCTGTTACAGTTTGGCACC
Source organism: Pholidichthys leucotaenia (assembly GCA_020510985.1). Taxonomy (NCBI): domain Eukaryota; kingdom Metazoa; phylum Chordata; class Actinopteri; order Cichliformes; family Pholidichthyidae; genus Pholidichthys; species Pholidichthys leucotaenia. The sequence continues at coordinate 146,647,518 of CM035837.1, forward strand.
AGTGCCATCGCAGGTGCTGCCAGAATGAAATTTAAATCAACGATGGAGTGCCTTAGGGGCTTCGACTCCAGATTTGACCTCGGGGTTAACTCCCGAAGCCTTTCCCATGACCGGGTATGCTGCAAGGCTGCAGAGGTTTGAAATCAAGGTTTTCCTTCCCCTAGATGGACTACCCTCCCAGGTTGTCGAGCCTCATCTACCCGAAGCATCTGGTTTGAAGACACCAGAGACTCGCCTTCGCCCCTTCTCCTGTCAGTAGAAGCAATTCCGCCAGGCTTAGAAACTAAGCCACACGAGCAGGCCAAGAGTTGAACTTGATTGTCAGAGGCTATTTGAGACGCACGCCATAAGGAGCATTTTTTGAGTGCTAGGAGCTTACCCCCAGCACCACTTCTAGCTGTGACAACCTTGGAATCATATAATTATTATTTGTTAACTAAAGTGAAATATTATGCACAGATTTAATTTGTTTTGACTGAAAGACAAAAGTGATTCTTTGGTTTATGTATGAAATAAAGGAAATTACCTGTATTTTTAAAATGACAGATTTGCTAGATGGATTTTAGGAATGTGAGGTTAAAATCATCAGTATAAGTAGTGAGTTGTGTGGGTTTTTTTCAACCCATGAGCATATTATTAAAGTTTTTTCCCTCTTCACAGAAAAGACCTTTGTCTTCTATAATTCGGGAAGTATGTGATGGGTAAGCAGTCCTTCTTTTTACTTAAGTTATCTCCACCAAGGAGCTAATGCTTTCAAGTTGGTTGGTTTGTCTGTTTGTTAGCAGGATTACACCAAAAATACTAGATGGATTTTGATGAAATTTTCACCAGAAGCGGCCCTTTGGCTACGGATGAATCCCTCAGATTTTGGAGGTGATCTGGGTCAGGATGCCGATTCTGGAGCAGTTTTTCACTTTCTATAACATTGCAAGATAGGGCCTGATGGAGGTAGGCGCTCTCGGAGTACCCTCTGGTTGTTTGTACAGTGGGGCAAAAAAGTATTTAGTCAGCCACCAGTTGTGCAAGTTCTCCCACTTAAAAGATGAGAGAGGTCTCCAATTTTCATCACAGGTATACCTCAACTATGAGAGACAAAATGAGAAAAAAAAAATCCAGAAAATCACATTGAAGGATTTTTAATGAATTAATTGGTAAATTCCTCGGTAAAATAAGTATTTGGTCAATAACAAAAGTTCATCTCAATACTTTGTTATATACCCTTTGTTGGCAATGACAGAGGTCAAACATTTTCTGTAAGTCTTCACAAGGTTTTCACACACTGTTGCTGGTATTTTGGCCCATTCCTCCATGCAGATCTCCTCTAGAGCAGTGATGTTTTGGGGCTGTCGCTGGGCAACACGGACTTTCAACTCCCTCCAAAGATTTTCTATGGGGTTGAGATCTGGAGACTGGCTAGGCCACTCCAGGACCTTGAAATGCTTCTTACGAAGCCACTCCTTTGTTGCCCGGGCGGTGTGTTTGGGATCATTGTCATGCTGAAAGACCCAGCCACGTTTCATCTTCAATGCCCTTGCTGATGGAAGGAGGTTTTCACTCAAAATCTCACGATACATGGCCCCATTCATTCTTTCCTTTACACGGATCAGTCGTCCTGGTCCCTTTGCAGAAAAACAGCCCCAAAGCATGATGTTTCCACCCCCTTGCTTCACAGTAGGTATGGTGTTCTTTCTCCTCCAAACACGACAAGTTGAGTTTTTACCAACAAGTTCTATTTTGGTTTCATCTGACCATATGACATTCTCCCAATCCTCTTCTGGATCATCCAAATGCTCTCTAGCAAACTTCAGACGGGCCTGGACATGTACTGGCTTAAGCAAGGGGACACATCTGGCACTGCAGGATTTGAGTCCCTAACGGCGTAGTGTGTTACTGATGGTAGCCTTTGTTACTTTGGTCCCAGCTCTCTGCAGGTCATTCACTAGGTCCCCCCATGTGGTTCTGGGATTTTTGCTCACCGTTCTCGTGATCATTTTGACCCCACGGGGTGAGATCTTGCGTGGAGCCCCAGATCGAGGGAGATTATCAGTGGTCTTGTATGTCTTCCATTTTCTAATAATTGCTCCCACAGTTGATTTCTTCACACCAAGCTGCTTACCTATTGCAGATCCAGTCTTCCCAGCCTGGTGCAGGTCTACAATTTTGTTTCTGGTGTCCTTTGACAGCTCTTTGGTCTTGGCCATAGTGGAGTTTGGAGTCTGACTGTTTGAGGTTGTGGACAGGTGTCTTTTATACTGATAACGAGTTCAAACAGGTGCCATTAATACAGGTAACGAGTGGAGGACAGAGGAGCCTCTTAAAGAAAAAGTTACAGGTCTGTGAGAGCCAGAAATCTTGCTTGTTTGTAGGTGACCAAATACTTGTTTGACCAAGGAATTGACCAATTAATTCATTAAAAATCCTTCAATGTGATTTTCTGGATTTTTTTTTCCTCATTTTGTCTCTCATAGTTGAGGTATACCTATGATGAAAATTGGAGACCTCTCTCATCTTTTAAGTGGGAGAACTTGCACAATTGGTGGCTGACTAAATACTTTTTTGCCCCACTGTATATAGTTATAGTTTCCCAACTCAAAGTTCATATGAAGGCGTCTGACATTAGTCTGATGTAAATTAGTCTAAATTATGTAGGACTGCTACATTACCCATAGAAAGCAAGTATTCCCTTAGAAAACCGGTAGCCTAATTAGCCTTTACATGTCCAAATGTAGGCTGTCTCTTTGAAAGTGCAACACAAATATGCGATCCCTATGTCCAGACAGCGTAACAGTGATGCCTGAGTAAACCAACCCGAACACCCAGACCCAAGTAAAATGAGCCCCATGTGTGTCTTCACTGTGCGCTGCACCAAAGACAATAGCTAACAGCGGTAGAGGCGCAAACTTTTGACAATAATAATTGCATATTTTGTCAGAACAACTCCATAGACAGTGATGTACACCCTTGTAACCTCAGTTAAACACGGACCAAATCTTTCATCAGTCTGACAAACGGTTTGAGAGATATGAGAGGAATACAGAGAGAGAGAGAGAGAGACAGCCAGCCAGCCAGCCAGCCAGACAGACAGATCCTCCATGCATTAATAGGTAGATGCTTTATTTTTTGTAAAGGGTTGCTAAAACTGTGACACAAAAATTGCAAAATACTCTTTTTTTGGACATGAATGTATCATAAGAGATTATGCCTAAAATAGCATTCATATTATGAAATGCAAAAACACTATTAGTAAATGAGGGTTCTACTTTTTTTCAACCAGAAATGACCTGTTGAGATTAAAACTTTACTTTGCAACATTGCCATGCTCCAGGATAGGTTATATTATCCTAGTGTGATTTTTTTTTCATGGTTGGTAAAATCTGGTTCTTTTGTTGTGTAACAAAGATGACAGTCACCACACCGCTGGGCTGAGTGTGGGAATCTTGGACATATTGTAGAATTTACACTACATTTTCAAGTAAAATCTCCTTAGTATTTAGTATATAGTGTTTTACATTCTTGTTAGCTCCATTTGCATTTAGATTTTCTTATTTCTTTTTATTTTGATGTGTTTTTAGCTCAGTTTATAACTATGGGTTTTTAGTTCCCTTTGTTTGTGTTCTTAGTTTTATCTTGTATTTTATGTGTTTTAGCTCCGGTGTTTCCTCAGTGGAGCCCCTCATGCTGGATGCCGCTTGGCCCATCTGCAGGGGTGTTGGTCTCGTGGGTCACTCTAGCTTGGGTGGGTGGGGGCTTTATGCCACTGCCTACAGATGTGGTGCAGTCCCTGGCCTGCCCTGGTTGGAGTGGGCTCTGTGGCACGCCCTGTGGTTATGGGCTGTGGGATCTCCAGGTGTGGGGGGCTCCACAGGATGGTTGCTCTTTCATATGGTGCCTCAGTGCCGAGCAATGTCCCTTTTATTTTATATGTGCGAAAGAGAAGTAGGGGGTGGTGTATGTGCGTGTGTGTGTGTTTTGTGGGTATGTTTATGGAAGGGTTGGAAGGGGTGGGATGTATTGTGTAAATATATGTAACTAAATTTGTCTACTGTTTTTATCTATGTAAAGCACTTTTCAAACATTGCTGCGCAAAGTGCTATACAAATAAAGATTGATTGATTGATTGATTGATTGATAGTAAATTCATGGTTCTTTAAGTGGGAGGAATATTTGAAAATGTATTTGTATTACATAAAAAATAACATTTACTATTTTTATATTGGTACATGACTATAAAATATTTACATTGGCCTGGCCCACAAGAACAAACTGGACTGCATGTGGCCAAAAAAATCAAACTCAACTTGACGCCCCTGCCTTACATAATCCTTCTTACTTTTTTCTTTCATGAGTGACTTTTGGATTCAGTCGTTCTTGTGTTTTATGATCTTGCACACAATTTTTCAAAAATTTTTTTACCACTCATCCACCTCTTAGCTACATCTACCCACTGCCTCGCTTTACCAAATGAAACAAAAAATTTCTTTGCACTTTACTGTTTAACGCCCACTGAATGTCCTCCACAATCTCTCCACTTGCCACTTGAATAAATATTGCTGGAGGGAACAATCTAACTTTGAGCAACCTTTTGTCCATGCACAGGAGTATACTGCATCATAGCATGCCTACATTGTGTGTCCCTGATGCACTAATATGATATACAGTACAACTCTTACTATGATTATGAATCAGCATACATAATTCTGTCTGTTTTCATCCTCAGCTGGTCTCTGTCAGGTTCAGAGCAGTTTGCTCTGCGTTATGCTGATGGTCCGCAGCTTTATATCACTGAGCAGGTGAGCTTTACTGCATCTAATCTTGTGCTGAACACAAACTCGTAAACCAGTGCTGAGTTTCAGTGTCCCTCCTTTATCATCTTTTAGACCCGTGGTGACATCAAGAACGGGACGATACTTAGACTAGCAATTTCTCCTGTAAGTAGTCCTCATTTACGTGTGTGGTTTTGTCAAATGTAAACACTTTAAATCCAAGAACCATTTAACTATGAGCGCTGATCATTAAAGATTTCCCCTGACTCATTTCCCATGGACTGAGTTGAGCCAAACTTGTCACAGTTATTAGTCTTTCTCTACATAGAAAGACTAATAACCAAGGGTAACCAAGGATCACACACTTCTCCCATCGCTTTATGCAGCTGTGGAGAGCTCACCTGTAGAAGTCTGCAGGTTGTGTCAGAAGCCACGACTTGACCTCAGGAATCAGCATTTCATTTTCTTTGAAGTGCTTGTCCTTCAAAAATGACTTCATGGTTGGAAAGAGGTGGAAGTCAGATGATGTGAGGTCTGGAGAGTAAGGGAGGTGAGGAAGGATTTCATAGTCGCAGGACCGTGCTTCCGTCTGGGCAACATGTGAGTAGTGAACTGGGGCGTTGCCTTGAAGGAGGTGGACACCTTTGGTCAGCATACCATTCCTCTCAGTTTTGATGGCCTTTCACAATTTCTGCAGCAGTGAAGTGTAGTAAATCCTGGTAATTGTGGTACCCTTTGCCAGGAAATCCATCATCAATACTCCATGCTGGTCCCAAAAGGCTGTGAGCATGACCCTGCCTGCTGAGGGTTGGACACATGCCTTCTTCGGAGGTGGTGAGCCGTAATGCTTCCATTGCTTTGACTGGTGCTTTAGTTTTCTGGATCATAGTGATGGACCCATGTTTAGTCTGATGAAGTCCTCCTGTTTTTTTTTTGTTTTTTTGATATGTGGCTAAAAAATCTTGGATCACGTGACTCATTCCTACTTCTGGAAAGGTGTGAGCAACTGGGGAATCCATCATGCAGAAAACTTCCACATGTGCAAATGGTCATGGATGATTTTTTCCACAGACCCCACACTGATCTTGACATCTTGGACTAGCTGGCGAACGGTTATGTGGCAATCCTCCAAAATGGTAGCCTCCACTTGCCAGATGATGTCTTCATCAGTGGCACACTGTGGTCACCTGGGAATGGGTGCCGTTTCCACCGATGCCCAACCACAGTTGAACGGTCGATGCCAGGGCTTGATTACATCATACGATGGGGCGCCCTCCACATAAGTCTCTTTCATCTCATCGAACATCTCCCGTGTTGTGCGGCCTCTCAAATACAGGAACTTGATGACCGCTCTGCATTCAGCTGGCTCCATTACCATACCTTACTGTACCTTAGCACCTGTAAAAGAAAAACTCTTAGTCATTCAGAGCTGCAAATTACCACATGCCCTATAGAGATATGTGTTATTATCCACGTGAAACTTCAGCCTCCGACAGTAACCAGAATTGGGTCAGGGGAAATCTTTAATAATGTGCCCTTGTATTTATACGTGCTTTTTTTTCCAGGTTTGAATCTTTATCTTTTTGCTTCTCCAGTTCTTATTTTATAAATACCTGTATGTCAGTTGGGACCGCAGCTCTGCTTTTAAAAGGATAAGATGAGCCGTTATAGCAGCAGGCTTTGACTCACTAATAGTAAATGATAATCTACGCCTTTAACCCCACATTGCTTCCAAGTGAACACAGGTGCCCCTCATACTGCCAACATCAAATGAGCTACAACTGTGCATTTAGCTTCAGCTGATGATTAATATTTATTATAAATTAGATCTTTTTTTTTAATTTGGCTGTATTTGCTTTTGTTATCAACATACTCATGAAGAGTATTGGAGAAATGAGTGACTTTAACCAATTTGTCCCCAATGTTCTATTTCTCTAGAATGTAAACACTGTATAAATTTTTGACAGTCAAGCTAATTATTGTAGTGAACAAGCTTTTGTCCTTTCTTTTGAGTTTGTTCCGTGACCAAAGAGGTATTTATATTTGAGAGGTTCCTAGTGATCTTCTACCCTCTTTACACTGGGGTGGAGATCATTGACAGATCATTGAAAGATGTAAAAATGGCCAGCTCTCAACAATCTTTCAGTGATCTCTTAGCGAATGCTCATCAATTGCCAAGATCTCTCAATGATCTTCCAGTCATCTCCGTGGTCTCAACAGTTGAGAGATTGTTTTGACTCAAAACTCCAAAACAATATCTCGATGATCACCAAACAAGTGTTCAGCAATCTCATCGATCTCCCAATGATCTCTCAGCAACCTTTCAATAAACTCTATTGGTCTTTCCTCAAAAGCTCAGTGATTCCTCACTGATCTCCCAGCAATCTCTGCCTTTAGGGTGGAAAAATTTGGCATTCATTGAAAGATCACTGAGAGATCATTGGGAGATTGATGAGATTGTTGAGCGGTCAAGGAGAGCTCAAGGTACACTCAATGATCTCATCAATCTATCAATGATTTCTTGGTGGTCTTCAATGATCTTTCAGTAGTCTTTTAAAGAACACCAAATTTTTCCACTCTGAAGGGAGAGATGGCTGAGTGATGAGTGAGGGATCGCTGAGCATTTGATGAAAGACTGATACATCGAAAGATTGCTGAGAGATCATTGGGAGATTGATGAAATCGTTGCACACTTGTTGAGAGGTCGATGAGAGATTATGTCCCTTTGGTGATTGTTGAGAGATTATTTTGGACTGAGTCAAAACGTTGAGGGGCGTGGAGATCACTGAAGATCATTGAAAGAGCTTGGTGATCACTGAGAGATCATTGAAAGATCTGGCCATTTTTGTCACCACTCAGTGATCTCTCATCAATCTCCACCGCTGTGTAAAGGTGGTATAAGCAGTTAATGGCTGCCACATATAATACAGTAAACTGCTAGACAGCCCCACGCACAGGTACAAAAAAAGTAATATTGTTCAATGGAGAAAGGAGTTTCTGTGCTTCCTCCCAAAACATCTGAAGCTGTAGCAGGTGCTTCTCTGCTCAAGGACATCAAAATCATCGAGGACAGAGTCTGGAGCACACTGTCCAATTCGCAGCCTTTATTAGTGCAAGGATGAATGTTTCAACACAATCTGTGTCTTCTTCAGTCACATTATACTGAAGAAAATGGCTGCCATTACATAGACAAAATAGACCAAGGCTGAATCTCGTTATCCTCCCTTACGGACCCGTTGACTTTAGGCGTGTTCACGTTAAGTGACTGAGGATTTAGGGCTATCCCAGTCTGAAATCAGGAAGTGGCTGATCACTCGCTGACTTTATGGGCCCTTAAATGACACTTTTGCTAAGTCAGTATGCTATGCTGACTTAAGGTAAGGGAATTGCCCACAGTTCAGAGCGCCATGTCAGGGTTTCTCAAGGGAAAGTTCCTGATTGGTCACCTGTTCATCACTGACCCCCCCCCCCCCCCAAAAAAAAAATAAAATACTGCCTTGATAAGAATTTAAGATCTTTGCCAGAATAAAAATATATTACGTAAAGACTTTGAGTTTATTCTGAAATACACACAATTTAAGCAATTTCATTACATTTTGGTTAATTATGCAGTTTGAAAAAAGATGATCTGCAGTTGCAATCAATTAAATCATCTGTTAAGTCTGAGACCCACAATAGTTGGTCACATGTTTTCATGTCACACAAATTAAAAGTTTGGTTAAAATAAATAGGTTAAAAGATAGATTTCTATTAAAATGGTAACACTGAAAATGAAATAAGACATAATTAGATCCCCTTTATTTCAATAAGCCTCTAAAGACCCTGAAACACACACAGCCTTGAACTTTCAGGATCATTTCCTTTTATCCTTTGTCAATAAACCTGTTTGTTTCTAATTTTAGTTTTGTCTGGAAAGTAAATTAAATAAAAAACTTTTAGTGTTGCCAAGTAACAGTGTGTCCCATTTCTACCATTTTGAGCGACTTCATCCCCTCACAGACTCGCACACTGGAGCACTACTGATGGTAACAGCCTAAGTCTACAAGGGCTCAGGGCTCTAGGGTTTAGGGAGGAGATTGCGATTCTGCCCATGCGTGAGAAGCTCATTGGAAAATTAAAAACATACTAGTTCAGCTCCATTGGTTGATGGAGTGGGGTGGGCGTTAGCACATAAACCAATGAAAGACACACCTGTAAAAGCAATAGTGACATGCCATATCAAAACATCTTCAAAACATTTTTGAACAATTTAAAAAAATATACATTTTACAAAAACTATAAACATTTCACCAGAAAAAGCGGCTAAACAAAGCTCCTCATTGAGTCCAGAGGGCTCCACTGTGTTCAGAGTATGAATCCAGTCTGCTTCCCCGCAGAACAAAGTCTTAATATCTCCACCTCTAGGGGGAAGCATAATTTTCTCAATCACCCAGGATTTAAGTGAGGCTGGGGAACTGTGGTTGACCTGAACATAATGACCAGCAGTAGCATAATCCATATTTTAGTGCGGACTGCAGTCTTATGTTCTGATATTCTTACTTTTAAAGCTCTTTTTGTCTGTCCCACATAGGCCAGGCCACACGGACACGTTAACATGTAGATCACGAGTGCGCTAGTGCACTTCAGTGACTTTGTTTATAAACAAAGGTTAGACTCCGTTTGTCCTAAGTGATATTGTTCCTACCTGTTCAAAGTTAATTCTCTGTCTTCCTCATATCTGTTCCAACATTGTCAGGACAGGCCACTCAGTTTGTCAGTCATCATATTAATGAGTTATTAAAAGCATAAACAGCTACTGAAGGCTCAGTACATTTATAAATGCAGTTTCATTGTCATTGTCATCAGAAGGATCTTTATTAGTGTTCATGTTTAATAATAATGCATCAGATTTATATAGTGCTTTTCATGGACACTCAAAGACGCTTTACAATGGATACATTGTTCATTCATTCCACTGACAGACACTGGTAGTGGTAAGCTACTACCATAGCCACAGCTGCTCTGAGGCAGACTGACGAAAACGGGGCTACCAATCCGTGCCAGTGACCACTACCGAACATTTATACACATTCATACCCAGTGTCATGGACACTGGAGGCAAGGTGGGTAAAGTGTCTTGCCCAGGGACACAATGGCAGCATGGCTGGGGAGAGCAGGATTGGAACCGGCAATCCTCTGGTTGTTGGATGACCCGCTCCACATCCCGAGCCACTCTCGAAGTCTGCAGAAAGGCTCATAACCTGCCAGGTGTCATGACGACAGGCGTGTAAAATCTCCACAGATCACAGCAGCTTCAGCTGGCGTGGCAGTCTTCACTCGTTTATCGTTGCTGTTTTATTTACTGACCAGTTTTTCTAAGGTATGGGACAAGGGAAAATAATGTTACCATTTGGCGGCGGTAGACCTTTAAACTAGAAATGGCTTTGAAGTTCATATTGTTGTCATGCATAAATCCTGTTTGCTTGTTGCCAGTCTGTAAATTAGATGCTGTATGGTCCTGGCCCACTTTAAGCTTCTCGATGTACCTCTCGATTGCAGCATCACCCAATTTGGGGCTGTGGTGGCCTCATGGTTAGAGATGTGAACTTGTGACTGGTGGGACAGATGACACAGCAGTGTTTACCCCACCATCCTTAACCCCACTGTGGTGCCCTTGAGCAAGGCCCTTAACCCCAGCTGCTCCAGTGGAGCTGCTCCGTGGCCACAGGTCCGTGGGTGGTTGTACTGGGCAGCTCCCTGGTGTGAGTGTGAATAGGGCATCCTTGGAAAAGAGAGGTCGCCTCTCCAGGGACCGCCCCTGTATAAATAAAGGGTAAATAAAATAAATTTGTGAGTTGTTCTCAGGACAGCATCGGTGTGTCTGTTGGGTCCACTTACTTTTTCTCCTCTTTTATCAACCAGTCGTGCAGAAAAAGAAAAAGAATGAGGTTGTTTATTCTCACTGATATACTGAGCAGTTCTTGTTCTCACCTTTTACAATAACATTAAAATACAAAAACACTTCATATAGATGAAATATAAATCATGTCAATTTTTTTTTTGTAAAATTACTCACTCTATCATCATCATCACTATAAAAGCCTGAAATCTCTGTGTGTCTGTCTCTGTGTGTGTCATGCTTCATAGGACATCATAGGACGTCCTATGATCTCAGGCATCATAGGACACAAATGTGTCTTTATGATGTCACATAGACCATGTGTCTGTGTCTTTATGATGTCATATAGACCATGTGTCTTTGAACTCAGGCATCGTGACTGAATAAGTCGCAGGGCCAGTCTTTACAGTGCATTGGTGTTTTCTGCACGAGATTTCTTCAACCATGGCCAATTCTACGTTGTCGCGGAAGAGTTGGCAGATCGAGCAGTCTTTGTATTCTTGCTCAAGATGAAGAAACTAAGCAAAAGCCTCACTTTCTCAGCAATGTTGTTTTTAAAGAGGTGCTGACACAGTAAAAATGTGTAACCTTGAAGAATGGCAGTCTACACTACAGATGTGTAAAATGCCAAGCAAAGCGCTGATTTTCTACGGGTGCTCCGGTTTCTTGGTTTCTATGGGCATGCACGGGTCTTCCTGAACAGGGTCGAAAGCCACTTTTTGCTCAGATCCATTTTCATGATCCTGTCCATGAACTGGAATTACGACGCACCTATCCCTCAACCAGTGGTCTGAACGAAGAAGAAGAAGAAGACCCACCAGATGGAGAGCAACAGTGAGGAGAACTGCTGCACGTCAGAAAAGATGCTGTGAAGATGAAACACCTCAGGTTCAAACAGTACGCCTTAGGCATGACTGTGAACAACACAGCCGTCTGAGACAGGAGGAGACCCTTCAGCAACAGGCATGCAGAAATACTTGATTATACTTGGTTTCTACAGGCATGGACGAGTATGCACGGGTATGTACTAGTATAATGTAACATACATTATCCATCTGTATGTTAACTTTTCTCACACAGTGCAGATATACAGTAAGAAATTTGCATGAAAGTCTTATAAAACTCCTATATTGTTTCCCAAAAGCACTGAAGATTGTGTTTCTCTTCTCTGTTTGAGCTCTGTTGAAGAAGAGTCAATTCAGTGCCGTGTATATGGATGAGGGGGCGTGTGTGACCAAAGTGGCTCTTGTTTGTCTCTGGCAGGGTCGTGCTGCTCGTCAGCTCCTGGAAAGGATCCAATCTCATGGTATCGATGCTCGCCTGGAGGCTCTCAAAGAGCTTGCCAAGCTGTCTGCAGACCCGACCTTCGCCGCAGAGTTCATCAACATGGAGGGCATCGGAACACTGGCTCGCCTCGTAGAGAGTGGCACCCAGTGAGTTTTTTGTTTCGGACGTTGTTGAGAGTTTGATGTTGTAATGGTTCGAGATGGTCTGCTGGGTTGTTGGCATCAGTTGGGTGTTTATGTGCAGTAGAAATAAGCTAATTTTACCTGCATGTATCATTGCTGTAGAACTGGGAGGTTCTAAGCACAGTATTAGTCTTTGAAACAGTGCAAGCATTTCAGTTTGACTATTTTTTCTCTAAACAAGTGGTGTGAAAAGGCCAGCACTGCTCTGATATCACTTCTTTCAGCTTCGGTGAAATGCTGGCCTTCACTCTCACCGCCTTCCTGGAGCTGATGGATCATGGCATTGTGTCCTGGGACCTTATCTCCCTGTCCTTTATCAAACAGGTACCTCCTCCAACAAAACAACAAATGATTCATTTTTCACTTCATTGAAACTTTTCTGTTCAATTCTAATCAGTTTTAAAGCTTCAAGGTCTGACTTTTTATTCTTACTCTACTTTTATTGAATTCCAAACACTTGACCTTCCTTCTACAAAGATGCTGGTATTGGTAAATGTGTGGGTGCTGTTGCTGAGCAACTTCTCACATTATATGGAGGTCGTTCAGTGTGCATGTAAATAGTTTTCTTGCCAAACTGAGACACTCGGGGGAAATTAGCAGGAAGTGCATTCTACAGTATGTGTGGGAAAAAGAACTACTTGGCTTTGTTTGTGACTGGACACAAAAACCAAAACTGCATAACAAAGAAATGCACAAAAGGAGAAGATAAATATTGAAAATCATTTCTACGTTGAGAGCCGATCTTTGTTCTGTTCTCAGCCCCACAACCTAAAGATCTGTGGTGACAGAGTTTTTGGAGATGTAGTTTCTAAACTCCTCCTGCTCCTTTATGGTATCCTGACTCTCTGGACTCCGAGAAAACAGACAAGCTTTTGGCTAATGCTGCACGCTACATCTACAGTGAATGAACTTACTGTATACTCTTCCTGATCTGATCACATTCTTATTATACTTATTATGATACTTTGGGGGCTGGAGTGGCTGAGGAGGTAAAGCAGGTCATCCAATAACCAGAAGGTTGGCAGTTCAAATCCCATTCCCCCCATCCTGCCGTTGTGTCCCTGGACAAGACACTTTACCCACCTTGCCTCCAGTGTCTACGACACTGAGTATGAATGTGTGTAAATGTTCAGTGGTGGTTGGAGAGGCCATTGGAGTGGACTGGCAGCCACATTTCCGTCAGTCTGCCCTAGGGCAGCTGTGGCTACAGAGGTAGCTTACCACTATCAATGTCTGTGACATAATGTCTGGCTCAGGAAACACGTACGCAGGCTCAGGATAGATTTAACAGCTTTATTCAACAAGCAGGTGTGTCTGAATGGATGTTTGAGGTATGTGTATGTGATGGGGGTGAACGCCGATGTACAGGAAGCAGAGCAGTGCGCCGTACAGCCGGACAACCCTATGGAGAGAGCAAAGGACAAGGGTAAAGGGCACCACACCTGGACAGGGATAATGAGTAGTGTGTTGCTTATTTGTGGGTGCAGGTGGCTGGCATTGGCCAAGGGAGAAGCCCGGAAGACAGCGTCCTGCAGAGCTTGTGATGATGGTGAGGATTGGGTGGCGATGACGGGGGAATCCGCCGCCAGGGAATCCACCTGTGCACAGGGGAGAAGACTTGGAGAAAGGTAAGGTATGCTTACGTAGGATTGAAGTCTCGCTGGTAATCAGGGGTTGATACACGAGTGAAGAAGTGCCGATGTGAACAGACGGCTCCAGACCGCTGCACTGGGCTGAGTGGGCTAAATAGCCCGCGGCTGACGAGGCGCAGGTGTGCGCACAGCTGAGGCAGCTGATGAGCGGCGAGTCGTGACAGTACTCCCTCCCCAGCAGCGCCTCCTGGCGCTGGTTTGTCCGGGTGCGCCCGGTGGAACTCCGTGATGAGACTCCTGTCCAACACCAAAGAAGAGCGCACCCAGGACCTCCAGACTCAGGGCTGAATCCCTCCCAGTCCACCAAGTACTGCAGCCTGCGACCTCGGCGCCAGGAGTCCATGATGGAAGCGACTCTCCAGGCCGGGTGGCCATCGGTCATCATAGGCGCGGGCGGCGCTGCGGGCGGGGGACAGAGGGGATCGGAGACAAAGGGCTTAATTTTGGACACGTGGAAGGTGGGACAAATGCGGAGGGAGGGGGGGAGGGCCAGACGCACAGCCACCGGGTTAACAATTTTAGAAATGGTGAAGGGGCCAATGAAGCGTGGGGCCAACTTCCTCTTTTCAGCCTTGAGATGGATGTCTTGAGAGGCCAACCAGACCTGTTGGCCCACCTGGTAGGCAGGGGCCGGTCTCCTGTGGCGATTCGCCGTGGTGCTGTTGCGCGTCGCCGTGCGTAAAAGCGCGTCGCGCGCCTTGGTCCACAGACCCCGTCTCAGGTGTGCTTGGATGGAAGGAACCGCCAGCTCAGCCTCCTGCTCCGGGAACAAAGGTGGATCATAACCCAAGGACGCCTTGAAGGGGGACATCCCGGTGGCAGAAGACCGAGCCGTGTTGTGGGCGTACTCTACCCAGGCCAGGTGCGTGCTCCAGGAAGACGGGTTGGAGGAAGTGACGCAGCGTAGGGCAACTTCCAGCTCCTGGTTGGCCCGTTCACACTGCCCGTTGGATTGCGGGTGGTGACCGGAGGAGAGGCTTACTGTGGCCCCCAAGGCGTTGCAGAAGCACTTCCATACCTCTGAGACAAACTGGGGTCCCCGATCTGAGACGACGTCCACCGGTATCCCGTGCAGCCTGACCACGTGTTGAACCAGAAGATCCGCTGTCTCCCGTGCCGTTGGAAGACCCCGAAGTGGCACGCAGTGGGCGGCCTTGGAGAATCGATCCACGATGGTCAAGATGGCGTCATAGGTGTTAGAGGTTGGGAGACCGGTGACGAAGTCGAGGGCTATGTGAGACCAGGGCCTGCCAGGGATCGGCAGGGGCTGGAGCAGACCCGCGGGGGGAGAATTTCCTGACTTGCCGGTGGCACACACAGGACTCGCCCGGACGTAGTTGGTGGCGTCCTTCTGCAGATCTGGCCACCAGAAGGAACGCTGGAGGAGATCCACTAGCCGGGATACGCCAGGGTGATTGCTTATTTGTGGGTGCAGGTGGCTGGCATTGGCCAAGGGAGAAGCCCGGAAGACAGCGTCCTGCAGAGCTTGTGATGATGGTGAGGATTGGGTGGCGATGACGGGGGAATCCGCCACCAGGGATTCCACCTGTGCACAGGGGAGAAGACTTGGAGAAAGGTAAGGTATGCTTACGTAGGATTGAAGTCTCGCTGGTAATCAGGGGTTGATACACAAGTGAAGAAGTGCCGATGCGAACAGACGGCTCCAGACCGCTGCACTGGGCTGATTGGGCTAAATAGCCCGCGGCTGACGAGGCGCAGGTGTGCGCACAGCTGAGGCAGCTGATGAGCGGCGAGTCGTGACAGTCTGCCTGGACTGAATGAATAATGGACTCACTGTCATGTGTCTTTGGGTGTCATGAAAGCACTATATAAGTGCAATCCATTATTATTATGATAGGTAAACTTTCTTGTCATTCCTCATTCTTACATTTTTAGCACATTCTCACAAAGGAAAAATTTAATGCAATGGTACTGCTTTCGTCTTCCATCTGTCCGTCTTTCTTTGTCTGTCCCTCCACAATTCTCAAAAATCCCAATTGCCCGGATGCTCACCAAACTCACACACAGTGACCCACAGGTGGGTCTGCATCCAGGTCATGCTCATACATGTTTTTTTTTATGGTGTATGGTCTTTTTAAAAATTGTAACACATTTTGTAACTCAAGTCTGTGATAAGCGCATAACAACTTGTTGTTCTTCTCTGCTGTTCTTCCTCATCCTCAGATTGCGGGCTACGTGAACCAGCCCATGGTGGACGTGTCCATCCTGCAGCGCTCTCTGGCCATCCTGGAGAGCATGGTGCTGAACAGCCACAGCCTCTACCACCGAGTGGCGCAGGAGATCACCGTGGGACAGCTCATCGGGCACCTGCAAGTGTGAGCACACACACACGCACAGGGGCTTCCTGCGCTCTGAAACCGTTGGGGGGGAGAGAAGAAGAGAGAATGAAGCAGTGTGGGGTGACATTAGAAAGAATGCTGCTGTAGCTGCTTAATTTAACAATATGAGCCTTTGCTTTGCTTTCTTTTATTGTAATTTGTGTAGAAAGGTGCAGTGCCTGGGAAGAGACTTAAAAATGCTGAATCCATTCCAGGTCTTTGCGCCAGTGGCAATAGAAACAGAATGAACTGTTGTGCATAGCTTAGCCTTTAGCCTGTAGCGTTAATTCTGTAAGGAGGTTTAAAGAGCACGATGCTTCTAACTGGTTGTTGCGCCGATTGATATTTCTCCAGGTCAAACCAGGAGATTCAGACCTACGCTATCGCCCTCATCAACGCTCTGTTCCTGAAGGCACCAGAGGACAGACGGCAGGTCAGTCCGCTGCACTAACAACACAGAGAGAAGGACTGAAACCTTTTAATAGGTAGACATAACCAGAATACTAATGTTCCACCCACATCATGCACTCTAAAGAAAACTGGCCATGGATAATAGACATTCATTCTGAGGCTGCAAATGTGTGCAGCAGTAGGTTAGTTAGAGCTAACAAACAGATGTCTGTCTGCCAGCTGTCACGCTGTGGAGTCTGACAGTCGCTGCAGCAAAGACACACTCAAACCAAACATTGCTCTCCTTCCTTTAGAGTTTGTGCATTGCTTATCCTGTGTCTTTTCCAGAATGGCTTAAAATAAGGCAGCTGCCCAACTGAATGAGGCATGAGTCTGGTGTGTTTAACACAAAAGAATTGTTTTTTTTATAGATCCCATATTGTGCATTTTCCAGAGTTAATTTTAAGATGTAACATATTCAAGGACATATGTGGCTGTTTTACAGCTCCTCAAAAGAGCTGTCTGTAGAGTAGGGCTGCAACTAATGACTATTTTGGTAGTTGACTAATCTAACAACTATTTTTTCACTTAGTCGACTAATCACGATTATTTCTGTCATGTCCACTAACTCTGCTTCCTGTTGGCACAGCTCCTGTTCAGAACTCCAGTGCATGTTTTACTTCACCTGTTTAAGTGTGCACACGTGAGAATATCACCTTGTTCTCAGTCTCTAACATTTTATCAAAGGTCCCTATAGCTAAATAAAATAATGACCTGACTTTGAAGCTTGAGCAACACAGTTGTCAGACATTACAAAACCATAACATATTTAACTCATAATGTGGAAACAAGAAAAATGACAATTTTCCATGTTTTAAAACCTTATATATATTTTTTTTTTTCTTACAATTTTTCCTGGAAAACAGTGGAGTTACAGTTTAGGGATAGTATAAGTATTGAGAGCTGGTTAATAGGTGGAGGGAGGAGAGCCTGGATTTTTTGGAAGGAGGGTTTGATCTTCCCACCAGAGGTTTAATTTTGGTTATTGTTTAAGAGTTTTGAGGATTGTTGTTCTTCTATGGGGATTTTTGGAACTAAGTGGAGGTTAAGGGTGGGTTGGGGAGGGGTGCAACCTACTTTATTCTGTTTGGTGTCAGAGCTTAAAGAGAGAGAGCAGTGGAATGATTCACTTACATGAGTATGGTGACAAGTAATGTAGGAGGGGACGTAGGAGTAGGTGGAAGTATAAGTTTTTGCTCATGGAATGTGAATGGAATCAATGAACCAGTGAAATGGGGTAAAGTTTTGTCTCATCTGAAGGGACTAAAGAGAGATGTGATGTTCTAGCAAGAGACACACCTAAAAAATGAGGCACATGATAAAATCAGGGCTAAGTGGATTAGTCAGGTATATCACTCCAGGTTTTCAGCAAAAGCCAGGGGTGTTGCAATTATAATTGGGAGAGGTGTCCCGTTCCACCACCAGTCAACTATCACAGACAAAGAGGGGAGGTATATTCTGGTTACAGGTGAAATACAGTCCATGCTGGTTACGTTATTGAATATTTATGGTCCAAATTGGGATGACACAGAATATTTTAAGAAAACATTGAGCCTGATACCGAATATTTCTACCACTAATCTGATAATCGAAAGCGACTTTAATGTTGTTCTGGACACCTATTTAGACAGATCATCTACTAAGAGAATAGCACCTTCTGATGCCTCCAACTTTCTGAGATCATATATTGCCAACACAAATTTATTTGATGTTTGGAGAATATTGAATGCCACATGCAGGGAGTCCATAACATATATTCCAGAATAGACTACTTTCTATTGGATGGCAAACTTTTACCTGGTGTTCATAACGCTAAATACCATGATATTATTATTTCTGACCATTGTCCTTTGTCGTTCTCACTTAAGCTGCTTGAAGTGGCGGGGACATGTAGATCCTGGAGGTTTGATCCCCAGCTTCTCACTAGGAAACAGTTCTGTGACTACTTACAAACTCAGATTACTGTTTTTTGAGACAAATGATAATGTTTCACCTATTTTGCTATCGGAGACCTTTAAAGCATACTTGAGAGGGTGTGTCATCTCCTTCCAATCCTCACAAAAGAAACGCAACAACTATGAACGACTGGAGCTGGAAGAGCAAATAAGAAAATTAGATGAGGAAAATGCAGCTCACTCATCTATTGAGATGCATAATAAAGTTTCAGTTCTCAAATATAAATTAAACCAAATACTCTCAGACAAAACCTCTACAGCTTTCATATTTACAAAACAGACTTATTTCAAATTTGGGGATAAATCACACAAACTATTGGCAAGACAGCTGCGAAAAAGAGAAAATGATAGGACCATCCACACAGTGAGATCCGATTCTGGTGCTTCAGTCACCTCACACAAAACTAATAACGAGACATTTTGACAATTCTATGAAAAATTATATACATCTCAAGTCCAAGCCCCACCAGAGACTATGAAGCAGTTTTTACACTCATGTAATTTGCCCACACTTGATCAGAGAGACCAGAAATCCTTAGAGGCAGAAGTTACATGTGACGAGATAAAGAAAACGCTTGACTCTTTAAGAAATGGTAAGAGCCCAGGGCCAGATGGAATATGCAATGAGTTTTATAAAAAGTTTATTGATGTAGTAACACCATACTTGCAAAAGATGTATAAAGAAGCTCTCAAAGTGGGCAGACTAGCACCAACTGTAAATGAGGCCACTATTACTCTTATACCAAAAAAAGGGAACGACCTAGAACAGGTGGGTTCGTACAGACCTGTGTCATTATTAAATTCAGATCAGAAAATCTTGGCCAAATCTCTAGCTAGAAGACTTGGTCCCTGCATGACAAAACTGATACGCCCTGATCAGACAGGGTTTTATCCCAACTAGACATGCATATTTTAACCTCAGACTGTGGAGATATGTGGAAGGACGAGGCTGAGTTTATTTCTCAAGACCAGTTTTATTCACGTTCACATTCTCCAACATTCAAAAACAGAAAGAGAGAGGAACCCCCCACATTTGTCCCTTTAATACCTCGGGACATCAAAGCCACAGTCACATGGTCTTTTAATCCCAAATCACAATGTCTCCCCCTCCAGGTCTTCTCGTCGTCACCTAAAGTTCTGGTGGTCAGGAAATCCCTCAAGGCCATCTCTCTGCATACAAAAGGCCAGACTTCACATCCTCCTGTTACCCCTAGGAGGTTCAGACCTTTTGTTCCTCTGAGATGTGAAGCACACAATAAGCATACAGTGATACACATGTGAAGCATATGGAACCCACATATGTGCACTACATGACCCCCCCAATTGTCTAAGATGGAACAACATAACCACAGATTGCATGTCATAATAAAATCACTACAAATCAGTCCACGTGCCGCTTGGGTCTCAACCTTCTGCCGTATTTGCTGTAAGCAGGCTGTACCACTTCCGTGGCGTCTTCCTGCTGTGGAGTTGCTGCCTGGGGATTAGAACTGTTAGTCAACCTCTGTGGGTGTTCAGGGGGTCTGCCGCGTCGAGGAGCCTTAGCCAACTGCACAGCTTCGTCAGCTACCACAAAAGCGGGTTTGAGCCTGTTAATGCCAATCATTTCTTTTCTGCCCCCCAAATCTAGCAAAAAATGCTTATCCCCTGTTTCCAACACTCTATATGGTCCGTCATAAGGTGGGCATAAAGGCGGACGATGGGCATCATGTCTGACAAAAACAAACTCCGCATTTTTTAAAGCCTTAGGCACAAAAACACGCGGAAAATTGTGGTGAACAGGGCCAGGTAGCGTGCTCGGGCCCGTGCTATTCTGTAACCGCTGAGCCGGGGAGCACTCTGGCGCTGGATTATCTGGGAGAAATTCCCCGGGCAGCCGAAGTGGCTGTGTGAAAACTAGCTCAGCTGGGGAGGCTTCTAAATCCTCTTTAGGTGCAGAACGCAACCCCAATAAAACCCATGGTAGCTTGTCCACCCAATTTGCATCCGTAAGCGACGCTCTGAGAGCGGCCTTCAATGACCTGTGAAAACGTTTGCATAACCCGTTAGCCTGCGGGTTGTAAGCGGTCGTGCGGTGGATCGTTGCCCCCAGGCTGCGGGCCATCGCTGACCAAAGTTCGGAAACAAATTGTGGGCCTCTGTCAGACGTAATGTCCGACGGGACTCCAAAACGCGCTACCCATGCCGTTAAAAATGCGTGCGCCACCTCCCCGGCTGTGGTTGACGACAGCGGAACCACTTCTGGCCAGTGCGTGGTGCGGTCAACCATTGTCAGAAGATGCGTGCACCCTTGTGAGGGCGGGAGGGGGCCTACGAGGTCCACGTGGACATGATCAAACCTTTTAGCTGGGATGTGAAACGGCTCCAAGGGAGCTCTCGTATGTCTATGGACCTTGGCCCGCTGGCAAGCCGTGCAGGCTGCCGCCCACTCTCTAACTTGTTTGCGCAGGCTCGGCCATACAAATTTCTCTCCTACCATTTTGACCGAAGCACGCACTCCCGGGTGGGCCAGAGAATGGATCGAGTCAAAAACGTGGCGGCGCCACGCGGCTGGAACCACCGGACGCGGCCGCCCAGTGGAGACATCGCAGATTAGGGGGGGGCATACCGTCTTGCAGCACCCTGTTCTCCAGCCTTAACCCTGTTGGTCCAGACTGGAGCGCGCGCACATCCGCGTCACTAACCTGCTCCGCGGCCATGGCTGCATAATCTATCCCCACGCGGACCGGGGCCGCGCGCACTTCCGCATCGCTAACCTGCTCCGCGGCCATGGCTGCAGGGTCTACCTCCGCGCGGGCTGGAGCCCCCACGGCGCGCGAGAGGCAGTCTGCCACTACATTAAGTTTACCAGCCACATGCTGGATATCGGTAGTAAACTCCGATATCGCGGCCAGCTGTCTCTGCTGCTGGCCCGACCAAGGTTCTGAAATCTTGGCCATCGCGAAAGTCAGCGGCTTGTGGTCAACGAACGCGGTGAAACGGTGTCCTTCCAGCCAGAACTGGAAGTGGCGAATGGCCAAGTGGAGAGCTAACAACTCCCTGTCGAATGCGCTGTATTTTCGTTCGCTGTCGCGCAGGGTCTTACTGAAAAAGGCGAGCGGTTGCCAGGCTCCGGCTACAAACTGTTCCACGACCGCCCCTATGGCCACCTCTGACGCGTCAGTAGTGAGCGCCATGCGGGCCGCTGGGACTGGATGTGCTAACAACGTAGCATTTGCCAGGGCTGTTTTGACTTCGGAAAATGCGTGCTCTCGCTCCGGAGACCATTCGACTTTATTTGTGGGGTTTTGTTTTTTTAGTGCAGCATTCAATGGTTGCATGAGCTGCGCTGCGCAGGGGAGGAAACGGTTATAAAAATTTACCATTTCCAAAAACTCCTGTAACGCTTTGACCGTTTGTGGCTGGGGAAAATTTGTTACTGCGCGCACTTTGTCAGGCAGAGGGACCGCTCCCTCTGGGGAGACGCGATGCCCCAAAAAATCAATCTGCGCCACCCCGAACTGACACTTCGCCGGGTTAATTATTAACCCGTGCTCTGCCAACCTCCGGAAAACTGCCGTGAGGTGGTTTTCGTGTTCGTCTTTGGACGCGCTGGCTATCAATATGTTGTCCAGGTAGATGAACACGAAAGGGAGATCGCGCAAAACCACGTCCATCATGCGTTGGAACGTCTGCGCCGCGCCTTTAAGCCCAAACAGCATGCGCAAAAACTCGAAAAGCCTGAAAGGAGTTATTACCGCTGTTTTGGGTATGTCCTCAGCGCGCACTGGGACCTGGTGGTAACCGTGTACCAAGTCTATTTTAGAAAAAACGCGTGCCCCCGCCAATTGAACTGAAAAATCTTGGATGTGCGGGATCGGGTAGCGGTCGTGCGCTGTAGCGTTGTTCAGCCTGCGGAAATCACCGCAAGGCCGCCACGAGCCATCAGCTTTCGGGACCATGTGAAGCGGTGAAGCTCATGGGCTCTTCGAACGCCTGATGATGCCCAACCTCTCCAGGTTGGTGAACTCCTCGCGCACTATGGTGAGTTTAGCTGAAGCCAAGCGCCGAGCTTTTGCGAAAACGGGCGGTCCGGTGGTAGTAATAAAATGTTCCACCCCGTGTTTAGCCACTGTCGCCGAAAATGTTGGGACCGTGAGTGCTGGGAACTGAGTGAGGAGTGTGTGGAACTTACCACCTGCAGCTGTGACGTTGGCTTGTGCTGTTGGCGGGGCCACTCGAGCTGTACAGGGGATAGAAGAAAAAGAGAGTGCATTAACCAGGCGTCTGTTAGCAAGATCGACCAACAAACTATGTGAGCACAAAAAATCAGCCCCTAACATGTTGAAATTGACTGCCGCTATGACGAAAGTCCACTCGAATGTACGGCCGTGTAAAGACAGAAGCAGAGTCCTCTCACCGAAGGTCTTAATCGTCGAGCCGTTCGCTGCTGACACCCGGGGACCACTGGAAGGCGCCAGCTGGTCAGCGTAGGAAGGTGTGATGAAACTCAGCTGGGAGCCCGTGTCCACGAGGAAATGCCTCCCCGAGTGTGCATCCCTCAAGTAGAGCAGCTTGTTCTCCTCTCCGAGGGCCGCAGCTGCTACCGACCCCCGGTCTTGGCGTTTCCCGAGCGCTTTAAGTGGCACGGTGGAATGCACTTGCGTGCCCTCTCTGCAGAACGGCGATGGTAGAAGCAAAGGATGTCGTCTGCTCCGTGTTTCCCGGCCCCTGCCGCCGCCGTCGTTGGTGAGTCTGGTGCTGCAGCCTCTGGCCCCCTGCCGTCTCCGGACGTTGCGCCTGGCCCCGCTGCCGCAGCCGCGCGCCGTTTACTGGCGTCGACGAGTCGTTGCGCCTCCTGGCCCAGCTCGTGGTAGTCTCGTCGAGCCAGCAGTGGTGAACTGGCCAGGGTCACTCTCACCTCTGACGGTAGGGTTCTGAGGAAAAGGTGGGTGAAGATGAAGTTATCATCTTCGGAGTCTCTCAAACTCAACATCTTCCCCATCAGGTCTGCAGGTCTGTAGCCCTCAAATTCAGTCAGCGCCAGGAGCCTCTCTGCTCGCTCCTGCACCGAGGGGGTGAAGTAACGAATGAGTGCAGCCTTCAACGTGCTGTACTTGTCGCTGTCCGGCGGGTGGTTGATCAGGCTCTCCACTCGCTGGGCTGTGTGGTTGTCCAGCTTTGCAACCACATGGTAGAACTTTGTGGCGTCTACCGAAATCCTCCGGAGGTGGAACTGTGCCTCGACTGCGTTAAACCAGGAGCGCGGATTGTTCGGCCAGAAGTCCGGTAGTTGGACTGTGGCTGCATTCGTTTGGCTGGCTCCCGGCGAGTCTGGGTCGGGAGATTCGTCTCCGCTCATTATACGTCTTAGGGTCACCAGTGTGGAGATATGTGAAGGACGAGGCTGAGTTTATTTCTCAAGACCAGTTTTATTCACGTTCACATTCTCCAACATTCAAAAACAGAAAGAGAGAGGAACCCCCCACATTTGTCCCTTTAATACCTCGGGACATCAAAGCCACAGTCACATGGTCTTTTAATCCCAAATCACAATGTCTCCCCCTCCAGGTCTTCTCGTCTTCACCTAAAGTCCTGGTGGTCAGGAAATCCCTCAAGGCCATCTCTCTGCATACAAAAGGCCAGACTTCACATCCTCCTGTTACCCTTAGGAGGTTCAGACCTTTTGTTCCTCTGAGACGTGAAGCACACAATAATCATACAGTGATACACATGTGAAGCATATGGAACCCTCATATGTGCACTACAAGAGGTCTTTTTAACATTATATATTCTCCTAGACAGCCTAAAGAAGATTTGTCTGTACTGAGTCTTGATGCAGAATGACGCCATGGCAGTGATACAACGTAGTCCGGTAAGTGGTGGTAATGCACTTGTAAGTTGGTTGCCAACCGCCAATCAAATCTAAAACAAGAAGAAGAAAAGGCTTTTGACTGTGTGGAATGGTCCTATCTATACACGGTACTAGAAAAATTTTAATTTGGAACTGGATTCATCTCATGGGTTAAGTTATTACAGCAACCTTAATGCTAGAATCCTCACAAACCAGACTACCTTGGAACCATTTAATCTGTACAGAGGCACAAGGCAGGGCTGCCCACTTAGCCCTTTACTATTTGCGCTGGCATTGGAACCTCTTGCAGAAACAGTACAGTCACACACACAGATTCATGGCTATAATACTGAATATACTTTGAATAAAATTTCACTTTATGCGGATGATATTTTGTTGTTTATAACAAAGCCACAGGTCTCTCTCCATACCCTTTTGCAGACAATTGAACTATTTAGCTCATTTTCAGGGTGTAAGATAAATTGGAGCAAAAGGGAACTGATGCCGATTCGATGTAGTGATTTGAACATACTTAAACAGAGCCCATTCAAACTGACACTGGAAAAATTTACATACCTGGGAGTTGAGATTACAAAGAAGTATAATTCATTATATGAAGCAGATTTTGAAGGAATATTGGATAAGTTAAAATTAAATTTGAATTTTGGAGATCACTTCCAATTTCTTTAATTGGTACCGTTAATGCAGTTAATGCAATGACTGCCTGTGGTGCTCCATTGCGCTGTTTCCTCCTCTCCCCCTGGTGATCAAGATTTTTTTCAAAAAAATATTCAGTTTAGATGTCAGCGATTTTCAAAGCTATAACTTGAAAGTGGTAAGAGATAATGGCTTACTGTCAATTAAGAAAGATGTAGAATATGATCCAAAGTTTGAGATAGGAGTAAATTTACACATCTAATTTGCATAATGCCACAGCAGCCATATTGAATTACATACTAACTTTCAGTCAAAAGCGGACTTTGGGCATATTTACACAAAGGATGGTTTTGTTTTTTTGTCACCGTTTGTTGTTTTGGACATTTTGTTATCTTATCTTTAAAGTAAATGAACCAGAAAATCAGTTACAATGTAAACAAACACTTACCGCTGGCCAGGTGGCATGCTCTGTCCATTTTTGTCCATCCTGGTCACTATTTTGTCTTCTCCCTGTCATTTTTGCTCTCTCTCCCACATCCAGAAACTGTTATGATTATTCCACCGCAATTTTGCTTTTATTCCGCCGCAGTTTATCTCATAGGACGACCGGGAACCGGCACGATTGTTCTGTCCAGTCACATGGCGTTGGGGGTCGATGGCAGGTGCAAATCAACCAGCTTGGCCCACCCTCGGTTATAAAAAAATGTATTTACCTACATAAGCTAAATAATCTATTTTTAGAGTCATAGTTGGCAAATTTGGGAGCAAATGCCTCCTCCGTCTTGCGATCCGTCTTGTGATCGATCAACATTTGTTTACAAACTGTTCTTCTCTGGTGTCCAGAAGTGGGGTGGGGTGGGGGGTTACATGGGGGCCATTGGTCCTCCAAGGCAAGAGCAATAAGTTATATGTGTTTGCCACCTTGTGAGGTGGAATACGTAGTACAACTGGGGGGTTTTATGACATCACATGACACGTCACATGACAGGTGCAGCACTGCGACATAGACAGTGAGGGCGCTTTTTATGTCCATAAATAGAAGGATGTCAATGGATTAAGATGATTTGTCTCCCCCAACTGTTATACCTCTTTCAATGTATACTGATCTATCTTACTTGAACTTTTTTCAAAAGTTGGACTCGATTATACTTCCATTCATTTGGAACTATAAAGCCCACAGGGTCAGGAAAGGTCATCTGTGTAAACGTAAAACTAATGGTGGGCTGGCCATACCAGATTTCATGGGCTATTATTTAGCTGCAAATATCCGATGTGTTTCCTGCTGGTTGGATGACACTATTGTGCTCGCCAACTGGCTGGATATGGAAAGGGAGGACTGCTCACCATACTCTCTGGGTGCTATTCTAATGTCTCCCATTCGTCCTAAGAAACCATACTACAACTACAACCCTGTTATCAATAGTACCATTCAAATCTGGAGACAAGTAGCAAAACAGTTTAAGCTCAGATCTCTATCTTTTACACTACCGATTTCTGCTAATCCGTCTTTTAAGCCTTCAGCCATGGATGGAGCCTTTGAACAATGGAAAGAGTTAGGACTGTAAAATGTTGGGGATCTATATATTGGGGGAGTGTTCACGTCATTTCAGCAGCTACTGGAGAGACATGGATTGCCGAAGACAGATTTCTTTAGATGCCTGCAGATTAGACACTTTGTGAAAACTCATCTTAATAACTTTGAAACAGCACCACCTGATAAGTTAGATCAATGTTTGAGAGACTGCCTATCAGAAAGCACGCTGTATCATTTATATATGATATATTGCAAGGACTAGTGCAAGTAAATATGAACTGTATTAAGAAGGATTGGGAAGGGGAGTTGGGGGCAGAGATAGCGGAAGACATCTGGAATGAAAGTTTGAAATATGTGAAGATGTGGTCCATTAATGCTAGACACTGTCTAATACAGTTCAAAATCATACACAGACTGCACTACTCAAAGGTGAAGCTCAATAAAATCTTTCCAGAGGTATCGCCAATCTGTGATAAATGTAACCAGACAGAAGCAGATTTACTCCATTGTTATGCTCAGTAAAACATTATATATCTTTAGCCTTTTTGTTTTATTTGTAGGAATCACTACTTAGGTGGGAGAGGTGGGGTGGGGGGAGGGTGATGTGTTATGCATTATGTTTAAATATGTGCTATGTGTGTTTTGTAAAACTTGAGGTATATCTATATAATTGTGATGGCCGTGTGACTCACATGCCTCTCAATAAAAAATATCTGAAACAGAATTTTTCCTGGAAAAAGGGTCCACAGGTGATTAATCGATTAATTTTCTGATGATCGACTAGCCAATAGTTGACTAATCATTGCAGCACTACTGTAGAGCAGCGTTTTTCAACCAGGGTTCCCTGAAACATTCAGGTTTTTTGTGGGAAATTTTCTAATTTCACTTTTTGTGCACAGATGCATGGATGCCTACAGAACCCATGCACAACAACGACAAATTATTTGCAATTTTTTGGACCAAAAAAAAAAAAAAGTGAAATTAGACAGTTTCCCACAGAAAGCCAAATGTTTCAGGGAACCCTGGTTGAAAAACGCTGCTGTAGAGGTCTGTTTGAAACAGTTTTCAGCCTCTAATCTGATTGGGTAAAGGTTTTTCTGAGTGAGCCAATCACACGTAATGAGGCAGTCCTGTTTTTTTTTTCTTTTTTGTTAGCTTAGAGAACTGAAGGTGGGGCTTGTTGATTTATGATAAAAACCAGGCATTGCAACCTGCTAATTCATTTAAAAACTTAATTGAACAAAGGTACTATATATTTCTTTGTGAAGCGAGCATTTTAGTATATACATATGACCCATGCAACCATATTTTAAAAGGTCACCACCCCCCACCAGCAAAAAGAAGGAAAATTCATGTTGCACAATATGGGACCTTTGTTTAAAATCTTGTCCTGTTAAGTCTCCTCACATTCAAATGTAGTTCTCATGTTAATTAGAAAAAAAGAGACAAAAACATCCAAGAAAAATGTACATATACTGAAGGAGTGAGTCTAGTATGTCACTGTAATAATGGCTCATTATTCATCGCTCTGCTTGCTTAACATTCTCACTGTTCAGTAACTAATGTATTTGTTCTAGTTTTATTCACCGACCCTGTGTGTTTTTGCTTGTAATTTTGTGTTCTGTTGGAAAGCTTTGTTTTTTCTGTTAAGACCTGAAGTGTGTGCTACCTAAACTGTGTCCTACTCATGGATTTTACTTTAAAGTATACATAGATGTAAAAGAAATACAAAGGTGTCAAATGTCTACAGATGTAATATTGGAGGAATACTGTAGGTAATACTGCTCATGCTAATAAAGATGATTATGGTCATGTTTATAGGAAACACATTAATCTGGCAAACAGATACCAGCGACATTTGAACTTCACAGGTTCACTTCAGAGGAATTCCGAACCAGCACATCTTAAATAGAAGCTAATGACTTCATACTTAAAGAGGCACTCCGATGGCTATAAATCCCCTATAAAAACAAACCTACATTGTCTAAAATGGTATCTTATGTCCTTTTTTCTACAAAAAAACCCCCCAAAACCTTCCATTGTCTTACAGGTTTGTGTTAAAATATTTTCACCCCCTCCTGTCTTCAAACGCCAGAATTGATGACTAGATCCAACCCACATACCACAAGGCTAATAGTGGCTAGCGCTACATTAAACACAATAAATCCTGTGGAAAAAAAGACTTACCGGTTGAAGGACATGCCCAGTTGTATGCATGGTGGCCCAGGATAATGACTGAAACTGCACTGGTCCTTAAAAGCAGTTTAATGGTAAAACCCATCTTAATTTAGGTCAAGTTTTCAAAGCAGTTTGTTAAAAAAAATGCCAACTAGCCTGGAGGCTAACTTCATTTAGGCCAGAGTCCTGTGCTGTGTTTGAAATGTTCACTCCTTCCCTATATGGTGTACTATATAGTGAATCTGCCATTTTGTAGGGTATTGTGTCAGGAAATGAGGGACAGCGGAGATGGTGGCTGTGCTCAACGATGGCTTTATTGAAAGAAAGCTAGTAGCACGTGGAACATGCAGAACGGCTAGTATGCTAGCTATAGGGAGGTACGGGCTGGTGCTGTACTAGAGGCGGCGCGCCAAAGAGAGCGGGCTGCCGCCAACCATCTCCTATTATAGGCACGGCATGATGACATCACCTGTGCCTGCGCCATCATGTCCATACTGCGTGTTGTTATTATGGGAATACACAACATTCACCTCCCCCCTGGGAAAACCAAAACCATTATGAACATTATGACAGGCATGTGAACTCACAACAAATCAAACCTGAACCTGGGCAACCAGGTGTATTACCGATAGACCCTGCACAGCTGAGTGGTTTATTCTGCCACAGTAGTCAACCATACTCTGTCGAAACATTGCAAAGCAGAGTCGTTGTTGCAGTTCAACTTCAGGGGGCCTTTGGCAAGCCCACGGTGGGTGCGGCCCTGGAGGCGCTAGGTGCAATGGACCTGGGTATTCTTTCTCCGCAAAGTCCCAGTCCGGGTCCCACACTGGCTGGGTCTGTTCCAGTGTTGTGGCTCGATCTGGGTCAGCTGCTCTTACCCTTCGCAGATGGCTGGCATGCCATCTCGAACCATCGGCCATCTGGAAGGTGGCTGTCCCCAGCTGCATGGTGATCATCAATGGTGGTGACTGGAGCGTCTGCAGTTCCAGGCGTTCGGCTTGCCATACCCGAACCCAATTGAATACTGCAAGTGGCTATCTGTTCGGCTGCAGTCAGCACTGTTGCTCTCTCATGCCCGATGTTAGTTGCTGCCAGCGGCAGGATGTACTCTGGATTGGCGTTATTCTGCTGGGTCCTGCTCGGCCATGAGCTCTCTCTCCTGCAGCGCTGCAGCATCTCCCTGAGGCTGATGCTGGGCAAGGATTTGAGACAGGTCCGATTTACACCTTCTCTCTCCCGGTGCTGAAGTGGTCGTGGCGGTGTGTTGCTCTTGCTGGCAACAGGACGTGCGCCGGGTTGTTGTTGTTCATCAGGGTCCCTCTTCAGGTTCAGGTTACTTTATTTGTACCCGTAGGTAGATTTGTTACCTAGATTTGTTGTCTTGGCCATGAACTCCCTCTCCTGCAGCTCTGTGGCAGCTCCCTGAGGCTTATGCCGGGCGAGGATCAGCAGCGAGTCCGGTTTGTGCCCTCTCTTCGTGTTCCGTTCTCTCCACTGTCAAGCTTGGAGCGGCTGTACCCACGTCGGGGTGTGATGCGCTCCCGTCAACAGTGGTCAAACAGAGTCCCTAGTTGTTGTGAATGGGGAAGTCTAATTCATAAAAAAGGTCACACCCCAGGATGTTGTCTCCATGTGTGGCTACCTGGAAGGTGACCCATAGCGAACCGTCAGCATTATGGTTCCTATAAAGCTGATACGAGTGTGCCCATAACCATAAAGCTCTGCTGCATTCTTCCCAATTAGATGATCAAGAAAGAATCTCTTAACTGTGACTCAGTTCATCATTGATCTCACAGCGACGGTGTCCAGTAGTAACGGCAAGCTGACATCGTCGAGC
This sequence comes from Pholidichthys leucotaenia, assembly GCA_020510985.1. Classification (NCBI taxonomy): domain Eukaryota; kingdom Metazoa; phylum Chordata; class Actinopteri; order Cichliformes; family Pholidichthyidae; genus Pholidichthys; species Pholidichthys leucotaenia. The sequence continues at coordinate 146,678,063 of CM035837.1, forward strand.
CTCACCGTGCAGCATTTTACACCGCTCCACTGGAGTCCACTGCATGGATGGTGATTGTTAGTGGTGGTTCAGCTGAACTGCGTGGCAGGCTTGTTGTTAATCGTGTTGAGTGGCACACTTTGTCGAAATGATTAAGCTTGCCGCATTGTTGTCATCGCTGCCCCCTGGCTGGGGAGGAGTGCGCTCGCGCTCGGTGCATCGGGGAGCCGCAGTTACTGCACATTTGGCATCCCATGATGTTCCGTTGTCCTGTAACGTTCGCCTCGGCATCCTCCGAGAAGGTCGTGGTGTAACTGGGTTCTTCTGTCAGGGTAACTGCTTGTGCTAACGGGGTCCATTGTTGTCGGTTACCTAGCTGTGATTTTAGCTTGTCGGTGGCCTGCAGCTGGAATGGTAACTCCAGTGCCTTCGCCAGTGGCAGGTCGTCTGGCGCCATCAACAACTTCGCCCGCAGCCACGGGTTGCTGGTGTCCTCCGCTAGCTGGTCCCACACCATTTCGTCCTCTAGTTGCCCAAACCTGCATGTGCTCGCCAGACAGCGGAGGTCCACGATGTACTGCTGGGTCGTCTCTCATGCTCTCTGTCGGTGCTGGTAGAACTTTATGCTCCTCGCCAGCATGCTATCAGGTGTTGTGAAATGTCCGGCCAGCAGCGTGATGCACTCCTCGTATGTGTCCACATGTCCCAATGTACTAAACACCCGCTGCCCTTTGGTACCCAGGCTGTGAATCAGGAATGCCCATAGCTGCATCTTACCCACTCTAGCTAGGTCCATAGCCGACACATACGTCTGGAATGAATCAAACCAGCGAGCCCATGGGATGGGCAGCTCACCTGGGGACGCAAGGAATGGTGGTGGGGTGCCAAGCATGCTTCCATGTCAGTGTTTGAAAGGTTTCTCCTCCTCGCCACTGTTGTGTCTGTAAATGAGGGACAACAGAGACGGTGGCTTTATTAAAAGAAAGGTAGTAGCACGTGGAACATACAGAACGGTTAGTATGCTAGCTATAAGGAGGTACAGGCTGGTGTTGTACTAGAGGTGGTGCGCCAAAGAGAGTGGGGTGCCACGAACAGTCCCCTATTATAGGCACGGCATGATGATGTCACCTGTGCCTGTGCCATCATGTCCGTGCTGCGTGTTATTATTAAGGGAACACATAACTTAGTGCTGTTCGAAATCTTAACTGAAAATTTCATTCACTATATAGTACACTCAAAACATCCCACAATGCATTTTGAAAAGTAGTGTACAACAGATGGTCACTACAATAGCCAATATATCCCATCATGCAATGCGCAGCTAACTGAGCAGTGAAAAGAGAGCTTCATCACAACATAAACTACCTTAAGGTATATTTATTAATTCAGCAAAAATGGTTTGATTTAATACACATTTACAAACAATTCCATGCAGGTATTAATTTTTTTTTTAACCACCGTTAGTCTTTTACGTTTTACTGTCTCACCATGATGATGTCATTAACTGTGCCGTGAAAACAAGCCCAGTAGTGTCCGAAAGCTGTTAATTTTATTGTTATATTGAGTTTACTATATAGTCCACTATACAGTGAGTAGGGAGGGAGTGAGCTTTATGCATTGTTATGTCACCATAAACACTCTGTGGTAACTCACCTTTTTCCAGGAGGCGGGACTTAAGTGAAACTACAGCAAAAAAACAGAGATATGAGAGATTTGAGTGATTTCGCTCTTGATGTCTTGTAAGTCATAAAAACATGTTACAGACATGTTAATAAGAAAAAAAAACATGATTTTTGGCAGCATGTCACTTTAAATATTTAACTTCAAATGCAGTGATCCTTAAATCATTAATAATTTTTTTCATAAACGGTAACTATATGTAAAGGGTTGCATAAATTACATTCTTCCTTGTGCAGTATGAGTCTCATTGTGGATTGCTGTGATTGGCTTTTTAACTCGTCTCTATCACCATCTGCTTCTGTTGACCACTGGAGGGCGAACTGAATCAGTCATAGTAAGGGAAACGAAGCTGCAGCACATGCAATATGCGCCTGTTAAATTACTGTAATTACCATCTAAATGCCAGTTTATACCTCATTTAGTAAATTAGTGTGGAGTTGCTCATTAAAATTTAAACGCATCGATGTCTTCATTCCAGTTTTGGTGATTTCTCTTTTCAAATTGCTGCACAGTTACTCTTACAAGAAAAACGGAAAATGTGCTCTGGATAGATATGAGATGGTCCAGTGTGTTTTTATAACCTCTGTGACCAAGACACTCCAGTAGTTTCCATCTTTAATTTTAAGGACTGCTGTGGCTCGATAAAGCTTTTTTTTTTTTTTTCCTTTTTATTAACTGTGCTGTTTTGATGCTGTTTCATTGCATGCTGAGCCGCTGGTGAACACCTCTCTTTCTCAGTCCCTGTGTGTTTGTGTGTGTGTGTGTGTGTGTGTGTGTGCGTGCGTGCGTGCGTGTGTGTGTGTGTGTGTGTGCGCACTTTTTTTGTTTTCCATCACGGTTCCACCCACACCTCTCCTCCCTCCCTTCAACCCGTAGGAGGAATATAGCAACCCGCTGGAGCTGCACCTCACCGTGAGTACACATCACTCATGCCATCTCCTCCTCTGCGGTCTGGCTGTTTTTATGTCACGGAAAGCCACTGCATGATCACTTTCATCTCAGACAGACTCACCTCTCCCTACAGCAGCAGACAGACTCTTGGCATGGAGGAGTTGCACCATGTTACATGTGACAGAAACAGTTCAAATCAGGGATGAAAATTCAGCTGCAGTATATTTCAAATTCATATTTACTGTGTGCCAGTGAATGTGCCTTTTTTGTGTTTTTGTAAAGTCTTTTTTTTTTTTTTTTGATGTGTTCACTACAGTGACATTTTTCTTTACTCCCAGGAAATGGCGAGCACTTTGGCTCAGAAACATCTTCGATCCATAATCCTCAACGTGAGTACCGAGTATGAAAGTCAAGCCAAAATGTCTAGTCGGGTCAAGAGTCACTGCTCTTATTTATATTTTTTGTATCTTCTTAGTTATTGCTCTGAGTGTTGCTATCCCTGTGCTGTTGCAATCCTGGAATTTCCCCATTGTGGGACTAATAAAGGCTTACCTTATCTTATCTTATCTTATACCAAAGACCATATAAAAAAAATTGTACTTTCCGCCTTCTGGCTTGGTGCTCAGCATAATAGAATGGGGGGAGGAAAGTTGGTTACCCAGCCATGGGGGGGAAGCACAAGCTAGTGTACTCCTCCCTGTGCCAGTCCCAACCGCAGGTAAATGGGGAAGGTTGCATCAGGAAGGGCATCCGGCATAAAATTGTTACCTAATCAAATATGGGGATCATCACAATGTCAGATGATGATATGCTGTAGCGACGCCGAAAGGGAGCATCCATAAGAAGGCAAGGCGATGCGAGAGTATCTGTATAGGCACATTTCATGTACAAGACAATTCAGAGTGCTTTACTAAAGCATTACAGCAAGATGCAAAAGAATTACATAAGTGTTGTGTCCAAATAACGAGGAGGCGAGGTGACATTTTATAAAGTTTATTAACAAGACTTGTGTACACACGGGGAGACCCTACCGCGAGTACAGGAGTCCCAGCGAAGAGACTATATGTCTCCCACTCCAGGCTTATATACCTCAGGTGACGCCACCCCCCCAAAGGTGGGGCATCACCCCTCCCTAGCCTAGGGCACCGCCATCCTAGTATTATATATATATTACGATCTAACAATAAGAATTTAAAAGCAAACTAAAAAATTAAAGAGAAACAGAAACAAGCTAAACTAGAATAAGATAAAGTGCAAGAAATAAAAGTTACAGTGCATTGTGGGAGATTAGCAATTGCTCTACTGATAGGCAGCGGCAGATAGGAAAGATTTTAACCTCGATTTAAAGCAGCAGAGAGTTTCAGCAGCCCTGATGCTTTCTGGGAGTTCATTCCACATGTGAGGATCATAAAAACTGAACGCTGCCTCACCATGTTGGTTCTAATTCTGGGCACAAATAGTAGGCCCACCCGACCCTGATGACCCCAGGGCTCTGTGTGGCCCTGAGGATCTGAAATGTATTTTGGCCCTAAACCATTCAGAGAAAGACAAAGAAGATTAAAGCTACAAGCAGTGTTGAAGCTCCTCACACTTTAGTGCTGCTCCGGCCTGTGTCCCTGTCAAGGGCTTTGATGGCCACTGCACTGATGAATTTAGGCTTTTCGCTCATCTCAGATGTAGTGCGAAGGATGAACAGATGACTTCCTTAACACCATAGAACACCCTGTAAAAATGCATCATGTTGCTTTCAATTATGTGTTCAGCACCGTGTCAGTTTCATCGAAACCAGATGGCTTTTTTTAAAATCACGTTAACTTCCTGTAGCCATTAGGTGGGTGGTGCTGTAAGGATTAGTTGGTGCTGACATGCAAATGTATTCAGGCTAGGGCTGTTATGAAGCTATTTGTATCGGTTTGGATGTTGCAATATTAAGCAAGAGAAACTGCCTGTTTAAGAGTGAAGGACTGATATTTTACAGGAAACCACTGGAGTTAACATGACAAACTGTAAAATTAGGTATCATTATAATGGTAAACATGTTGTGAGCAAGTTACACTTGATTGTATTGGGCTGACTTGGAACAGCACATAAAAGGAGGAGGGAACTGTCATCAAACACGCTTTGATGCAGACTGCATCTTGTATGTGTAAGGGTTTGTTTGTTTGTTTGTTTTTTAACAAAAAATCAATTAAGTAAAGCCCTATTACAGAATGTTAAAAAAGAAAGAAAAAGTGATCCAGAATCAGTATACTGATCTGGATCTGTCCCAATATCTAACGGGTCGATCCGTGGCCCAGCATGACAGAAAATCACACTGCCTCCTTGTAATTAAAAAAACTAACTTGTGAGCTTTCAGTTAATGTACTTTTTATTCAGACATCTAAAAACTTTCTCCATGAATAAAACTCCGGGTGATGAGTTTCATCCCTGTGACTAACGCTTGGTCAGCGTTACAAAATGTGGCGCTTTACTCACTTGGAGAGCCGTGACACAGAACCAGCAAATGTGATATGGCACCAAGTGCAGGAAGTGGAACAGAATCTGCTCTGAAAATGATTCCTTTTGGCACGTCTGGAAATGCCTGACTCAACTGACTGCTGATATCAAAGGAGGAACGTCACCCTCCAGCCTGGTGGAGCTGCAGCAGCATTGCGTGCACTTGTCGCATAGACACATGCAGGTCTGAGATCCTGCTTCCCTGTGGGACCCTGTTTATTTTGTCATTTGTGCCAACTGATAAATATAGAATCTCTGTACAAATTACAGTTTTTTTTATATTTTCAATAGAGGAAATTCTGTATATTTTTTTTCTAATTCAACTTTCATTAAATGGGCAGCTGTGTATTGTGCCATTCCAGTTATTGTGCCATTTGTTGCGTCCTAGACGGAAGTTTTACTCTAAAGGCTGCACTCTTCTTTTTTAGCATGTTATAAGAGGAAATCGACCAATCAAAGCAGAGATGGCACATCAGCTGTATGTGCTGCAAGTGTTGACTTTTAACCTTCTGGAAGAAAGAATGATGACCAAAATGGATCCTAATGACCAAGTAAGATTTTCAGTAGTGATTTTTCCATTTATTTCCATTATGATTTTAAAATGCATTCTCTTACTGCTAAATGCAATAAAAGTAACAGTTTGCCAAAGTAAAAGTATTTAGTTTGGCTTTTTTCCCTCATATTTGTGACTTTTTTCTCTTAAATGTATTTTCTATTAAATTAGCATTTTTAATATGTGATTTTTTAATAAATTGAATAAATGAAAATGAATTAGTGCATTTTTCCCTATAAATTTGCAATTTCTTCTCGTAAATTAGTCACTCTTTTCTCATAACTGCAGCTTGTTTCTCATAAATTTGAACCTTTTTTCCTGTGAATTTGCTATTTTTTCACATAAATTCACGGGTTTTCTTTCATGAATATTTAGATCTTTTTTCAAAATAATTGTGCTGTATGTTGTATAAAGTTCCTAATTGTTCTTGTAATTTTGTTTTTCTTCATGAATTGAGATTTTTTTTTTGCTGCTAATTTTTTACTCGTTTTTCAGTCAAAGCCACAGGGAGCCACTGGTTATGGGCAAAATAGCCACATGTTGCTCCTGAGCCACAGGTTGCAGACCCCTGGTTTAGCTAAATGATATAATGATCCTAGATAAAGTGTTTTACTTTCTACCAGAGGAATTTAGACTGATAGGGCTGGATCTTCCACACTGTATGCTGATTTTTTGCTAACATGTTGGTGTTGTGTGTCAGACTCAAAGAGACGTGATATTTGAGCTGCGCAGAATTGCCTTCGATGGAGAAAATGACCCCACTGGTACAGAGAAAAGGAAGGGCATGTACACTAAAGACTACAGGATGCTGGGTTTCACTGTAAGTCTGCCCTACAGAGTAGCTTCTTTCGGTTGAATCAACTAAATATTCATCCAGCTTGTTGTGTCTTTTCTATGCAGAACCATGTGAACCCAGCCATGGACTTCACCCAGACTCCTCCAGGGATGCTAGCTCTGGACAACATGCTGTACCTGGCCAAGATCCACCAGGATACTTACATCAGGGTTAGTGTCGGTCTCAGGCACCGTTTTGCTCAGTTCACAGAGGTAGAGAAGTCTGTCGCGTCTAAGCTTTTCCTCCCACTCGTGACAGATTGTGCTGGAGAACAGCAGCAGAGAGGATAAGCACGAATGCCCCTTTGGCCGCTGCGCCATCGAACTCACGCGGATGCTGTGTGAAATCCTCCAGGTTGGAGAGCTGCGTAAGTGGAGCTGAATATGCAGCTGATGTTCTGCAAAATCCCTTTACACAGATGTTTTCACTTTAACAACAAAATCTGTATTTTTGTGTAGCTAATGAGGGTTGCAACGATTATCACCCCATGTTCTTCACCCATGACCACGCATGGGAGGAGTTCTTCTGTGTCTGCATCCAGCTGCTTAATAAGACCTGGAAAGAGATGAGGGCCACAGCTGAGGACTTCAACAAGGTCTGCAACAAAAGAGCTCTCGCAGTTCAAACGTGATCCTCGGGTGTCATTCACACCGCATGACAGAGCACAATTAGGTTACGCTTTCACGCCAGCACCAGTTTTACCCAGAGATATTTTGGCTCTTAAATGCCGTGGTCTGTTGTCAGAATCTACATCTGTGAGGAAGAGATGTTTCTTCAAATTTAAGTCATTTTCAATCATTTAAAAAAAAGAAAATGTAGTTAAACATTTTCAAGAAACAGCTAGGGCTGCCGCATTTGGGAAAAAATGTGCAGTTATGATTATGGACCCACATTGCAATTCACAATGTGATTTGATTATTAACCACTTGCACTCCGGGCAATTTTCCTAAAAATGCCAAAAAATAACGTGCCCAAAGTAAATCGAAAGCTGTTATTCAACCCTTTGCAGCATCTTCATGGGGTTGGTCTCATTTAAAAGAAAACACTTTGAATTTTTTGGCAAAAAAAACATAATCTCTCTACGTGCTCCGGCCACTGAGTTACAGTCATCTAAACATACTGAACTTGAAGAAAAAAAAATTGGACACAATGTTTTTTTTGATCCAAATGCTTGTAAATAACACACAGCTGTCCGATCCGGCTGGAAAATGCAACAGAAATGTAGAACCAAGTGTTATCCAGCTGAGATCCAAATTTGGTAACAATACCACAAAAAATGAATATTTTACACAGCTTTGTTCTCAGGCTGTTTCCAGGTGTTATGGAACTGTGCCAAATTGTGCCAAATGGCACAGTTTGGAAAAATGTCTGTAACTTTTGAATAATTCAATGTAGAATCTTCATTTTAGGCTCTAATGAAAGGTCACACTCAGGGCTGTGTCTGTGTGTGTGTGTGTGGGCGGGGGGTCGTCCCCCCCCCCCCCGCTACCAAGGACCAAATTCGGCCCTCGCTACATGATGGAATACACTCTTTTTTTTTTTTTTTTTTCCTTGCATGTTTTCACAGCGGCTCCCCCCCCCCCCCTCGCTACTGTGTGTGTGTGTGTGTGTGGGGGGGGGGGGGAACCGTGAACGGACCGTGAACGCCCCCCCCCCCCTCGCTACAGAAGAGGGCCATCGCTACATGATGGAATAGACTGATATGCTTCCCCCCCGCGGACCGGGGAGCGTTCGGACCGTGCCCCCCCCCCGCTCCTCTTCTGCAGCGGGGGGGGGGGGGGCCTTCACGGTCCGAACACGGCAAATGAACCGTTTATCGCGGCGCACGCACTTCGTGCGCAGTACAGTTGTAATTTACCGATCGGTCAAAAGTCATTTTTGGATTACAGTTTTCAGGGATAAATAATAATTTAGCTTATAACACCTTACCTCTTCAAAGCAGCAGAGTCGTGGCGAACAGCTCTTCCCACGCGTCAGACGAACGAGACGCTGCTCCGCTCGTGGATCCCGATCAACATAATTCCATTATTGCCGTTTTGGCGAATGATTTACGACTTTTGTCGTCGGCCTCCGTCTATTCTGCTGGAATGAGTGCAGGTCCCACTTGTGGGTGTTTTCCATGCTGCTGGGTGAGCCTGGGTCTGTAGTAGATTCGTACAGAGTCCTTCTGCAGCAGTAAATATCGCTTCACCCAGCCTGAATTTCTGTGCTTCAATTGGCTCCTGCGTTCACAGTAGGTGGGTCCTCCTTCCTAGATTTTCATTCATTGGCTCCTCAAGGTTTCAGAAACCCAATTCAAGGCTCTTATTAGTCGAATGAGAGGTCAATCAGATGAACTAATCTGTTCGCGGCTGTGTTTGCAGATTTTTTTTTCAGTGGCGCTTGGAGGGCACACCACCTACACCATCACCATCAATATCCTTATCATGCGTCATGCGCACGAGGGCGCACGAGCGCGCTCTCGTGCGCCCTCGTGTGTCATAGGACGCAGAGACTTGCCCGCCCGCGGAACAACGGAGCGCAAGTGGTTAATATTTACAAAAAATTAAACGTGGTTTTATGAGCCTACCTGCTCTGTTATCAGGAAAAACGCTGATTTTGAAATGTTTATTTTAACTCAGATATTAAGTTGCATGAAAACTACAAAACCTAGGTTTGTACAGTACTGTTTACAAAGAAATATGTATATTAATTAAATCAAAATCAACATTTTTTGCGATTGTCTTGCAATGTAATTGCAGAGACTGACATTGCGATTGCGATTAAATTAAATGTGCAGTGCTAGATACAGCAATACATAATTTCAGAACTGGACATACAGTATTTCTGCTAGTACGTGTCCTTAAACCCTGTCTGTCGCAGGTCATGCAGGTGGTCCGTGAGCAGATCACGAGGGCTCTGGCGATGAAGCCGTCATCTATCGACCAGCTGAAGACTAAACTTCGGGGCCTAAATTATTCTGAGATTCTCCGTCTGCGGCAGTCTGAAAGAATGAGCCAGGATGACTTCCAGTCTCCACCCATCATGTCAGTTTTTGTTCAGCACTGCTTCATATTCAGAAATCCGTGTGTGTGTGTATTTAACATCATGGCACCGTATAGTTCTGGAGGCTTTCTGTAAACTAGAAATTGGTAAATTATCTCGAAATTCTACTCAAGTAGAAGTTGAGTAATCTCATGATTTTATTTACTCGAGAGTAGTCATCAGCAATAATTACTTGATTAAGAAAAAGAGCGTATCTACTAGTCTTTAGCCCCATAAATTTCAGTTTTGTTTTTTCTTAAATTTGTTGACAATTTTGTAAAAATTTATGGTGCTTTTTCCTCATAAAATTTTTTTAGGAGCTTAACTGAACTTTCACAGCAAAAACACAGCCATGACACATAAGAGTGATTTCACTCTTGATATGTCTTGTAAGTCATAAAAACACATTACAGACAAGTTAACACACACACAAAAAAAAAAATCAATTTTTGGTAGAGTGTCACTTCAAATTTGTGACGTATTTCTTTTAGATTTTAAATATTGCTCTCATAAGTTTCTCAGTTTTTTGTAATATTTTTCTTTTTTAAATAAGTGTCTCTTCTGTGATAAATTTGTGACTTTTTCATGTAAACCTGCAACTTTGTTTTTGAATTTGTAATGTTTTTTCTTGTAAATTTGCTTTTTAAAAAAGTTTTTCTCCTAAATGTGTTATTCTGAGGAAAAATAAACTATCAATGTGTCCCTTCTATAAAGAAACACATATTTAACCAGCTTGTTTACTGATGCTGGCCTGTTGACTCGATGCCCTTTACAGAAGTTAATTTTATGCTGGTTAAACACTGATTAGCAAAAGATTTGACAATTTTTTTTTTTTTTTAATTAAAGAAAAACTTTTCTTTGCCACAAAAGAGGAAACTACTACTGCACTTGGAAGGTGCATGCCCCCACCAAGGCGGCTCATCTCCTTTTGAACTTTAGTAGCAGCAGACAGAATTCCGAGATCCAGATCACCATCCCAAGTTAATTACTTTTATATTGGATCAAGCAGATAAAATTGAATGCAAATCATCCTGAACTTCTGGGTAATCTTTTTTATGAATAGCACCCCAACGCCAGTACAAACATAACCTCGTTGGTGAAGATAATTAACACACAAAACAATCTTGACAGAAACTTTACGGTGTCAGCCACAATGATGTTCTGAACTTTGGTTCAGGATTTACAATTTCCATCTGAACCCCAATAACACACATATGTCGGGCTGACGTTGGCCCGACATATAGTATGTAAACTTGGTACATTGTAAACTTGGTACGCTGGGCAGACATACAGCGGGGAAAATAAATATTGAACACATCAACATTTTTCTCCTTAAACATATTTCTGATGGAGCCATTGACCTGAGATTTTCACCAGATATCAGTAACAACCCAAGTAACGCATACATGCAAAGAAATCAAGGCAACGGTGTTCACAAAGCAAATTATATTTAATATTGTGGAATGACACAGGGAATAAGTATTGAACACAGAAGAAGAAGAGGTGCAAAAAGGCACAGAAAGCCAAGAAACCAACTGAAATCTATCAGAATTTAGGAAGCCATCCCATCCCCCATCAGTGCAAATTAATTTCAGTTGGTTAAGTCCTGACTGATAGCCTTTAAAAAGGTCTGTGAATATCAGATTGTCAGACCACAAAGAACTCATGATGGTTAGAAGCAAAGAGCACGCTCTAGACCTTGGCAACCTTATTGTTGTAAAATATAATGATGGCATTGGTTACAGGCACATTTCTACACTGCTGAATGTTCCAGTGAGCATTGTTGGAACCATCATTTGGAAATGGAAAGAACATCATTTTACCATAAACCGGCCACGACCAGGAGCTCCTTGCAAGATTTCTGACAGATGAATCAAAAGAATTATCAAAAGAGTTATCGTTGGGCTGCACGGTGGCGCAGTGGTTTAGCACTGTGGCAGCACAGTTTTACCCTCGGCCGGGGGATCGCGGGGATCATGAGATCGTGGGTTCGATCCCAGCCCCCGACCAACAGTGAGCTGTGTGGAGTTTGCATGTTCTCCCCGTGTTGCGTGGGTTTACTCCGGGATTTCTCCGGTTTCCTCCCGCACACCAAAAACATGTAGGTTTAGGGCGCTCGCGCACGCAGCGACCAGCAGCCGGTGGCTTGTCACCAGACTGCAAACCAAATCTACCTACGGGTACAAATAAGTAACAAAAAAAAAAAAAAAAAAAAAAAAATCCAACAACCAAAGCCCACTCGTGAAGAGCTCCAGAAAGACCTGGAGTTAGCAGGTACTTCTGTTTCAAAGAAAACAAGTAATGCACTCAACCAACATGGGTTCTATGCCCGCTCACCTTGTAAGACTCCATTGCTGAAGAAAAAACATGCTGAAGCTCGTTTAAAGTTTGCTGCACAACATTTAGGCAAGCTAGTAAAATACTGGGAGAATATAGTTTGGTCAGATGAGATCAACATTGAACTTTTTGGATGCCACAACACTCAGCATGTTTGGAGGAGAAATGATACTACACATCCCATCATGGTGTGGGGGTGTTTTTCAGCACATGGTACAGGCATCCTTCATGTAATTGAAGGAAAGATGAATGTACAAATGTACAGAGACATCTTTGATAAGAACCTGTTGCCATCTGCCAAGATACTGAAGATGAAACGAGGGTGGACATTTCAGCAAGACAATGAGCCCAAACACACAGTCAAAGAAATGCTCAACTGGCTCCAGAGAAGGAAAATAAAGCTGCTAGAATGGCCCAGTCAGTCATCATCATCATCATCCATATTTATTTTGACAGGACAGTTAGTCCCACAGTTGGGGTGGATCCTCTTACAGTTGAAACTGAGTTTTTATGCTGGATGCCCTTCCTGATGAAACCCTGCCCATTTTAGCCGGGCTTGGGACCGGCACAGGAAGTACACTTGACTTGTGCACCCACTGTGGCTGAGTTACCAACATTTCTCTCCTCCTTTCCATTATTGCTGAGCACCAAGGTGGGTGGAAGGAAGTTCCACTTTTACATGGTCTTTGGCATGACCTGGCTGGGGTTTGAACCCTGGCCTCCTGATTGTGGGGTGGATGCTCAACCTCTAGGCCACCACTCCGGTAAGTCACCTGACCTGAATCCAATTGAAAATCTATGGAACGAACTGAAGATTAGAGTTCATAGAAGACACCCACGGAACCTTCAAGATTTGACAGTTTGTGTGGAAGAATGGGCTAAGATCACTCCTGAGCAATGCCTGCACTTTGTTTCGCCATACAGGAGGCATCTGGAAGCTGTTATTAACAACAAAGGCTTTTCTACTAAATAGTAAATGAATTTCATCAAGTGTGTTCAATACTTATTCCCTGTGTCATTCCACTTTATTAAATGTGACTTGTTTTGTGAACACAGTTGCCTTGATTTCTTTGTATGGATTACTTGGGTTGTTACTGATATCTAGTGAAAATCTCAGGTCAGTGTGCTGTTGGGGAAGGTTTAACATTTTAGTAAATTTGACAATTTCTCTCACTCTAGTATGTTGCAGCTTTAATCACATAGTGTATTCATGAAGTACACTGTGGATTTTTACTCCCTTCTCAGCAATATTCTGTGTTTCTCTCTCACTTACATCTCAGCTCTGGTTTGTAATAATAAATACCCCAGTGCTGTACACATGTGAGCCATTGTGTTCTTTCCGGTGGCTCATGTCATGTTTGTGCTGCAGTGAGCTGCGGGAAAGAATTCAGCCCGAGATCTTAGAGCTCATCAAACAACAACGTCTCAACCGGCTGTGTGAGGGGAGTTGCTTCCGTAAACTGGGGAACCGCCGAAGGCAAGGTACATCAATATCGTCAACCTATCAAATCTAAGGATTTTAGTTATTGCTGTTGATTATAAGCTAAGCAGTGTGCCATCTGCCTTTATCGTAGAGAAATTTTGGTTCTGCAGACTCTCTCTGAATCACAAAATGCTGCACTATGGGGACTTGGATGAGTCACCTCAAGGTGAAGTGCCTTTCGAGCTGCTCAGTGACAAGAGTAAGACATTTTGTTTCTCCAAGTTGCTTTATCAACCTGCTAATTAAATTTTCATTTATTAAAACACCACCACGATCACTGGCAGACTGTACAGCATCTGTCAGGAGACCGACTAATATATTTATATGCTTCTTTTTTTACTTTTTTTTTAGTCCCTGTCTCTGATATCAAGTCTGTGGTGACAGGCAAGGATTGCCCTCATATGAAAGAGAAAAGTGCTCTCAAACAAAATAAGGTACGTAGCATTGTTTTCAATGATTCCCCGACAGCACACATACGTCGCACCAAGTTTACATCAAGAATACATCCTACAGGCGTCATTTGCACATTGGCAAGACGTTGGCTAGAGGTCAGCTTTAGGTCAGAGACCTAAAATTTTAATCTTTAAATTGCTTCCTTTCAAGGTCGCCACAGCATATCATCATCTGATATTGTGATGGTCTGCATATTTGATTTGGCAAGGATTTTATGTGGTCTTTGGTCTGACCCAGTTGTGAACTCACAACCTTTGGGCTGTGGAGCAGATGATCTATCTCTAACCATAATTTAGTCATAGGGTTTCTCGCCATAAATAACAAAATAGCTGCAGTCTTAAAGATCCAACTTTTTTTCCCCCTTGTCCTGTCAAGCAGCTAGGTAAGCAGAACAGAAATCTGCTTCCCTTATTGTGCCAAACAGATTTACTTTGCCAAAAGGAGCTTTATACAGTACATATACAGTATACTGTATGTGCTGTATATTATTTATAGACTCCTCTTGTAATAACTTTTAATATTAATACTTTAAATTGTTTTACCCATGATGGACCTGATGGGGGGGGAAGGGAGAGGGGGAGGGGGAAAAGAGAGGAACAAACAGAAAAAAACAAATAAACTGACACAACTGAAACAAACAGAAGACAAACTGTTTCTTCTTTTGAAAAGGTCTCGTCACGAGTCTGGTATCTGCGCCTGTAAAAGAACAGAGACGTACTGTATGTGTGTGTGCATATGTGTGTATGCGTGTGTAAGAGAGTGTGTGCATGTGAGTGCTTTGCCAGGAAACATACAAAGAGGGTGGAAGGTCACAGCACCCCCTCCCCCTGGAAACCCCGAGCAAGCAAGACAGCGCCACCAACCCTCACAGAGCACAAATGTCCCAAAGCCAGCAAGCCCCAGGACAGCCAGGCAACCACCCCAGGAGGGACAGCGAAGGGAGGCAGGGCTGCTAAGCGGCTGGTGCAGCCCCCCCCCCCCCCCCCCCAGCGGGGCCAATGCCAGCCCCCGGGCCCCAGGCGCTGGAAGGCCAATGCCCCCCCCCCCTTAAAGATCCAACCTAAATAAAGGTTGTGATTAACATTTAACTGGAAGGTTGGAGGTTCACAACCGGGCCAGGAAGGGCAGCTGGTGTAAAATCCTTGCCAAATGAAATACGCAGATCATGACTATATCAGATGATGATATGCTGCGGTGACCCTAAAAGGGAGCTGCTGGAAGAAGATGAGTAACATTTAACTGCAACGACTATAGGTTTAATATGTTGTTAAACGTCAGCTGATGGTCATCTCCGACCTGATACCAACGTCTTGCCAATGTGCAAACGACCTTTATAAGATGTATTCCAGCTGTAAACGTGCCGATGGTGCAGCGTATCTGTGCTGTTGAGGTTTTTATCGCCGTCGTAGTCCTTTCATTTTCTCGCTGTCTCTTTGAGTATAAAATATGTTAATTCCCACAGGAGGTGCTGGAGTTAGCGTTCTCTGTGCTCTATGATCCTGATGAGACACTTAATTTTGTTGCACCCAACAAATATGAGGTAAGCTGACAGGTACACAATAACATAGCAGCTCTGCTATTGCTGCAACAGGCTATTTTAACAGTGGATCAGATTATTTGTTTTTAAGGTTTAAGGTGTCCCCTGTGTGACTTACTAAAAAAATAGATTACCTGTGTTTCAAAGCTCTGTGGTGCACTTTAACATTGTTTATTTTTTTTTATTTTATTACTCGATTGGCTGTGCATCACAGCTGTCATCCTCCTCATATTCAGCACTGGCTTCCACCTGTTTTACTGAAAAAACGTTTTTCTCACCAGCACTGAACTGCAGACCAAGTTAGTGACACAACTGGCAAACTTAGTGAGGCGTTTTGTTGCTAAGGGATACATATTATTTTTGGGAATCAGTGGAGAGCGGAACACGAGTGAATATGTGGCAGGGAGCCAGAAACATCTCCAAATTGACTCTTAATACTCTGCCATTAATGAAAATTGTCACTAACAGTGCCCAACTAAAACTTTGTAACATGGTAATGTGTTTATGCTTTGCTTTTAGTCAGAAAAGTTCAAGTTCAAATTTCAAGTTTCAAGGCAAAAAGTATTATCAACCTGTTGGAGAGGAAACCAGAGTCAGCCTTCATAGATATTTTATTTCGTGTGTGTGCTTATGTGCAGTATTGCATCTGGACGGATGGGCTATGTGCGCTGCTGGGCAAAGAGATGGGCAGTGACCTGACTCGCAGTGACCTGGATACTCTCATCAGCATGGAGATGAAGCTTCGCCTCCTCGACCTTGAGAACATCACAATCCCCGAAGCACCGCCCCCAGTGCCAAAGGAGCCTAGCTCGTACAACTTCACCTACAACTACAGCTGAGATGTGTGTGTCTGCGAGTGTGTTTGCAATGCATGTTTGTGTTTGTCTGGGATGAGTTTAATCACTCTTTTGGCAAAATTAGCTGCACATGTGTGCACTGGAAAAGGCTGCTTGTTCCTTTTTTTTTCAATTTTATTTTAATATTGTAAGATAAATTACTAGCAAAACAACGGAAGCAAGACATTTGATCAAAATTATCAATTAGTTTTCATTTTATTGAGGAAAATCAGTATTTGATTTCCCTACTGACAAGCCAGAATTTGGTTTGACTGTACTATCCAACAGATGTTTCATTGGCAACAAATGAAAGATTAGTTTAAGATATAATTTATTAAGCCAATATACACAGTTAATACCATCACTAGTCTCTAACCTCACCACCAGGCAAAGACCAAAGCTGTCTCCATGCGGTATTCCACAGTATTTGTGATTTAAAGGTCTCATATTGTGCACATCCCAGAGATTGATTTTAAGTGTTTGACATCTTCAAGGACATTAATACGACAGTTTGTTCCAACCGAGCAATCTGATTGGACAATAGTGATTCCAGGAGCTGCTATATTTCCCGATAATCACAATCTGTCATTTCACCAGATATGTTTCACTCTGCTTCAGCTGTGTTTTAATCATCTTTAAATTATAGTTAATACCAGTGGTTTCTTATAATATGTGAGGATTGTAATACTGTGTTGGATGCCTTAATTTCCACGGTGAGGTGCTGTTTGAAAAGAGATGGTCATAAAAATTAGACCTCCATAACCAGGAAGTCCCACCTTTGTAAACATCCTGCCATCGATATTCCACGTTTGGTTATGACAAAATAGACAAGTTAGTTGGATTTTATTGTCTTGATTAACCAACCATAATAACTTTGCGATAATGGACTGTTTATTTCATCTGAAAATTCCAAGAACGCATGATCAAAGTGCACTGAAGCTAAATCGCTAACAAACTAACCAGCTGCCGGCCCAAGTCATGGTGAGCCACAAACCTACTCAACAAGTGGACCAGTATTCATTATAAGCACTGACTTCTGCACTGAACAGTATTTAATTTGGGTACATGTGTGTGAAGTGACAATATTCCTATTCTTTTCTGTATTATGCTCATTGAGGTGCTTAGCAACAGTTAACTGGGTACATTTAGAAGGGACTATTTTTCTTGGTGGCGCAACATAACTGATTAAACAGAGATCATAATATTTTGTCCAGTGTTGCTGTCATTTAATAAACTGTGCTTGTGGAACTGTTGAATGAAAGATATATGTAATTATATTTCTGTGTTGCTTTACAGCTCCTCAAAAACTCCTGCCGCTACAGCTCTGCTTAAAACAGTCTTCAGCCTGCTTGCTAATATTAATGAGTCCATAATCTGTTTGGGTAAATGTTTTCTGAGTGACCTGTATTAAGCCAGCTATACCCCCTTTACACAAGGGTGGAGATCATTGAGAGATCATTGAGAGACCTGGCCAATTTTTGATCTTCAGTGATCTCCACAGTCAGCACGGTGTTTTAACAAAACACACAAAGATCTCCCAAATGATCCCAAAGATCAAAAATTGGCCCAATCTCTCAATGATCTCCATGCTGTGTAAAGGGGCTCTTACAGATACAGTAACAAGGTATAGAGCAGTGAGTGATCTAGTATATACAGTATTAAGAGCATAGCCAATAGGACTATGCTGGTAGGGGAACTAAATGCAGGATTTATTGGAAATTGATGTCATAAAACCTCAGAAGTTTACCTCAGAGTTTACCTAAATAAAGGCAGTGTGTATTTCTTTGTGAAGTGGACATTTTTATATTTTAGTGGTTTACATCTGACCCATGGATATATTTTAAGAGATTAAATCCCAAGAAAACACCATTTTGCACAATACGGGACCTTTACAGCTCAACATAATGGAAAAACAGAAATCTAATTATTTTGCCTTGATTATATTTAACAGTCTTTTTAGTCTCTTGTCTCCATGGCAATTAAGAACAAAGTAGCTACGATTTCATTGTTAGTATTTCATTATTTCAATTCTGCCTCCCCCTCCACATGTGTACATGTACAGTACTGTGTAATGAGCTCCTCGTTGTGTTCACATTAATATTGAAACCTCCCATTTAGAATTCAGACATTTAAAATTGTCTGTGTAATGTTGGAAACATATGGCCAAGGCCTATCCTAGCATCTTCTGAGCAAAAGGCGGGGTACACCCTGGAAAGATCACAAGTCCATTGCAGGGCCAACACATCGAGACAGACAACCATTCACTCTCTCTTTCATACCTAAGAACAATTAGGTTAATGCCAATGAATCTAATGTACAAGTCTTTGAACTGTGGGAGGAAACCGGAGTACCTGGCAAAAACCCACACAGACATGTAAACTCCAAACAGAAAGGTCACCATTGGCTGGGGTGGGATCGAACCCATGACCTTCTTGCTGTGACGGCAACAGCGCTAACCACTACACTACTGAGCTGCCCAATTATGAACATCGTAATACTGTAATTATATACAGTTTTTAAGAATTTGCAGTGTAATTGTAGAACAGGAGTTGGCAACTTCTACTATGGAAATAACTATTTTGAATGATGTTCGGCCAAAAAAAAAAAATTCTCTGCGTTAAACTAAATCCTGGGTGGTCAAGAGAAATGGGCAGGGGTTTTTTTCTTCATAAAGTATGCAATTTTTCTCTCCTAAATTTGCAAATGCACCTCTTCTTGTAAATGTGTATCGTTTTCACCAAAATTTGCAGCTTCTTTCATGTAAATGAAATGTAAAGTTTTTATTATTTTTAGGTTTTTTGTTACGGGCAAAAGAGCCACAGGATACAGACCCTTGTTACAGGCTAATGGGCTGATTGTTTCAGTTCTAATATGTACATCAAGTGTGGTTTTACTTTACTTAGCAGTGATGCTGCTTCAAATTCTCCCTTCCACCTTACACACATACAGTGCTGTGAAAAAATATTTACCCCCTTCCTGATTTCTTATATTTCTGCATATTTGTTACACCTAAATGTTTCAGATCATCAAACAAATTTCAATATTAGACAAAGATCACCTGAGTAAATACAAAATGCAGTTTTTAGATGATGGTTTCATTTATTAAGGGAAAAAAAGCTATCCAAACCTACCTGGCCCTATGTGAAAAAGTAATTGCCCCTAAACCTAATAACTGGTTGTGCCACCATTGGTGCCAACAACTGGCAATGAGTCTTTTACATTGCTGTTGAGGAATTTTGACCCACTCCTGTGCAGAATTGTTTAAATTCAGTCACACTGGAGGGCTTCATGAACTGATGGCTGGACATTCTCCTTCAGGATTTTTTGGTAGAGAGCAGAATTCATGGTCCTGTCAATTAGGGCAAGTCGTCCAAGGTCCTGAAGCAGCAAAGCAGCCCCAGACCATGACACTACCACCACCATGTTTGACTGTTGATACGATGTTCTTTTTATGAAATCCTGTCTTAGTTTTATGCCAGATAAAGTAGAACACATGTCTTCCAAAAAGTTCACCTTTTGTCTCGTCAGCCCCCAGAATATTTTCCCAAAAGCCTTTAGGATCATCTGGATGTTTTCTGGCAAATGTGAGCCGAGTCTTTGTGTTCTTTTTGTCCAGCAGCGGTTTTTGTCTTGGAACTCTTCCATAGATGCCACTTTTGCCCAGTCTCTTTCTTATTGTTCCATCATGGACCAGTATCCAAACTGAAGTAAGTGAGGCCTGTAGTTCTTTAGACATCGTTCTGGGTTTTTGTTTCTCATTTGTTTTTGAATTTCTTTAGATCACAGTGGGATATGTTGCTTTTTGAGATCTTTTAGCCTACTTCAGGTTGTCAGACAGGTTCTATTTAAGTGATTTCTTGATTCACCAAGTCTGGCAGTAATCAGGCTTGGGTGTAGCTACTGAAACTGAACTGAACTTTGCAAAAAATGTGGCTGATCACAGTTAATTCATAATGTAACATGGGGGCAATTACTTTTTCACATAGGGCCTCATAGGTTTGGGTAGTTTTTTTTTTCTTTAATAAATGAAATGATCATTTGAAAACTGCACTTTGTATTTATTCAGGTTATCTTTATATTATTATATATATTACAATTTGTTTGATGATCTGAAACGTTGAAGAGTGACAAATACACTACCGTTCAAAAGTTTGGGGTCACCCAGACAATTATTTTGTGTTTTCCATGAAAAGTCACACTTATTTACCACCATGAGTTGTAAAATGAATAGAAAATATAGTCAAGACATTGACAAGGTTAGAAATAATGATTTGTATTTGAAATAATAATTTTTTCCTTCAAACTTTGCTTTCATCAAAGAATCCTCCATTTGCAGCAATTACAGCATTGCAGACCTAACATGATTGTACAAGGGTTTTCTAATCATCCATTAGCCTTCTGATGCAATGAGCAAACACATTGTACCATTAGAACACTGGAGTGATAGTTGCTGGAAATGGGCCTCTATACACCTATCTAGATATTGCACCAAAAACCAGACATTTGCAGCTAGAATAGTCATTTACCACATTAGTAATATAGAGAGTGTATTTCTGGTTAGTTTAAAGTTATCTTCATTGAAAAAAAGTGCTTTTCTTTCAAAAATAAGGAAATTTCTAAGTGACCCCAAACTTTTGAACGGTAGTGTATGTAAAAATATAAGAAATCAGGAAGGGGCAAATACTTTTTCACAGCACTGTACACTTGGTAACCAGTGTGAAAATACTGTATTTAACCTTTTAAATCAATGAGGTTCTTTCTGTCTATATTATGTGTGAGATTTCTTTAAGATGCACTTGCATACTCTAGGTGTCTGTGTCAGTGGGCACCTCTATTAGGAGATTTTCAGGTTTTGTATACGTTTATGTTGATAGATGCCAGAAAGAATCTCCATATTTAGTAGTGAGACTCCTGCTCTTTAAGGTTAAGATCAAATCCCTGATATCCAACATGAAAAAAAAAACAGACATGAATGACCTTTTTTCCCCAAACATACTTTTTTTCATTGCCTTATCAGTCACACATTCATATTGTGATACAGCAGATATTCTTGATGTCTTTGTTGATAACTGTAAGTTCTCCTCCAAAGCACAGATGAGCTGTACTTAATGTTAAATCACATGTTACCTTTTAATACGCAGAGATGCACCAATTTATAGACCAAATATTGTTATACATCTTACTGAGGGAAAGGGTCACATTGGTAAATCATATTAACTGTTATACCCCCTTTACACAGCAGTGGAGATCATGGGGAGATCGTTGAGAGATCTGGCCAATTTTTGATCTATCGATGATCTTCAGTGAAGTTTTCAGTGAAGTTTTGACTCCATCCAAAGCACACAAAGATATCCCAAACAATCCCAAAGATCAAAAATTGGTCCAATCCCTCAGCAATTTATTGTTTTGTACAGTATGTATGAGGGCTGTTCATTAAAGATTTCCCTTGACTCTTTTCCCATGGACTTTGAGGAACCAAACTTGGCACAGTTATTAGTCTTTTTCCTCATAGGTACCACCAAGGATCACACACTTCTCCCATCACTTTATGAAGCTGTGGAGACCTCATCTGTAGAAGTCTGCAGGTTGTGTCAGAAGCCACAACTTGACCTCGGAATTCAGTGTTTCATCATTTTGGAAGTGCTTGCCCTTTGACAATGACTTCATGGTTAGAAAGAGGTGGAAGTCAGATGGTGCTAGGTCAGGAGAGTAAGGGAGGTGAGGAAGGATTTCATCAGAGCAGGACCGTCCTTCCATCTGGGCATCATGTGAGTTGAACTGGGGTATTGCCTTGCAGGAGGTGGACACCTTTGGCCAGCATGCCACGAATTTCGCTTTTGATGGCCTTCCACAATTTCTGCAGTAGTGAAGCATAGTAAGCCCCAGTAATTGTGGTATCCTTTGTCAGGAAATCCATCATCAGTACTCCATGCTGGTCCCAAAAGACCATGATCATGACCTTGCCCGCAGAGGGTTGAACATGTGTATTCTTCAGAGGTGGTTAGTCATGATGTTTCCATTGCATCGACTGTGCTTTAGACTTTTGATCACAGTGATGGACCCATGTTTTGCCCTGGGTGATTAGTCTGTTGAAGGAGTCTTCCTGGTTTTCTTGGCACATGTCCAAAAGTGCCTGGGCGCACATGACTCATTCCTGCTTCTTTAAAAGTGTGAACAACCAGGGAATCCATCATGCAGACAACTTCTGCATGTGCAAATGGTCATTGACGATGTTCTTTGACAGACCCCACACTGATCTTGACATTAAGCTAGTTGGCAAAGGGTTATGTGGTGATGCTACAAAATGATGACCTCCACTTGCTGGATGGTGTCTTCATCGATGGCGTACTGTCGTTGCCCGGGAATGGGTGCCATTTCCACCAATGTCCAACCACACTTGGAACAGTCGATGCCAGGGCTGGACGATGTCATATGGTGGCGCATCCTCCCCGTGACTCTCTTTCATTTCATTGAACGTCTCCTGTGGTGCGCAGCCTCTTAAGTACTGGAACCTGATAACTGCTCTGCATTCAAGTGGCTTTATTACCACACCTTACTCCACCTTGGCACCTGTAAAAGATAAACTCTTAGGTGTTCAGAGCTGCAGATTACCATGTGACCTATCGAGATATGTATTACTATACATGTGCATTTTCAGCCTCCTACAGTAACTGGAAGTGAATCAGGGGAATTTTTTTATGAGCAGCCCTTGTACAACATAATTTAATCTGTTTATGCATAGAGTAATTAAGATAATAACTATTAAGAGGAAACTATTCTCATTAAACATATATTGCTTCAGGTGGATGACAGTTATTAAAAAAAGGCATTAATAAACATTTTAAAACACAGATATGCTGCATTAAAATGCATTATGAAATACTTACTGATATATTACTCTACAGTAAATAAGATAAGATAAGATAAGATAAGCCTTTATTAGTCCCACAATGGGGAAATTCCAGGATTGCAACAGCACAGGGATAGCAACACTCAGAGCAACAATCAGAAGGCAAGAAAAAAAAAAAACAAAAAAAAAAAACAAGCAAGCAAGAGCAGCTAATATACATATGTACATATTACTATAAAATATATATATACACACACACAGACACAAATGCTACAATTAATACTATATTTGTCTTACATTAACTGTATTCGGAAAGATCAAACTGGGATTTCAGCCTGTTTTTTTTATCAGTTGTTTGTGAATGTGAATGATTCCCTTGGTCTCTGAACGAACAGGTGTTATTTTTTTAAATATCTGTGGCTTGTTTTCAGGCAAACAGGATGAAAGATCAGGTCTGTTGCCTCCCTTTGATTAATTTTCCAAAATAAATCAAAGCAGGTCACCAACAGTGAAGTCAAGAGCTGCTTATTTATCATAAAAGTGAGGCATTGTGTCCTTTGTATAAAGAAATATTAATAATTTACTGATTTTTGATGTCCACTGTCTGATTTCCACATAATTATTGTTTCTAAACTTTGGCCTGTCAACTTATAAACCAGAACTAATGACTGCTGTCATGTGACGATGAAGATTATATTTTTGTAAATGATTGTACAATTTTTTCAGTTATAAAGAGGAGTACTGAAATAACAAAAGACTGCATTAGTCTGTCGTACATTCAGCATCCTTATCATTCATGTATTTCACAAGTATCCTCACATTTTAACAGTATAAACAGTTCAAATCATTAAAGAATTTAAATCAATTATATAACGATGATGTCAATTTGTCAGAAAGTTTACATTTACAGTCATGTGCAAAAATTTGGGCACCCCTTAATTATTATGTATATTTT
Source organism: Pholidichthys leucotaenia (assembly GCA_020510985.1). Taxonomy (NCBI): domain Eukaryota; kingdom Metazoa; phylum Chordata; class Actinopteri; order Cichliformes; family Pholidichthyidae; genus Pholidichthys; species Pholidichthys leucotaenia. Next base: position 146,701,972 of record CM035837.1, read on the forward strand.
TTTAAGCGGTAAACATGGTGTCTGTAGGAAATAACAAAAAAAAAAATGAGACAAAAACACCAGCAAACATTTATACATTGTTTGTTTGTATTTTAAAAAATAAACACACACAGTTGTGCCATGTGCAAATTTTGGAGCACTCCACACATTCAGTAATTAGTCTTTTCAACTTTAAAAAAAAAAAATCAGCAAAATATGCTATTTTTCAAGGAGTGCCCACATTTTTGTATGCCACTGTACCATTTGCTTTTTTACCCGTGTTCCTGTTTGTGTGTGTGTGTGTGTGTGTGTGTTTTGTTTGACTATGGCTCCGAAAGTTCAATTTGGTGCAGCTTGAAAAAGCACTTGAATGGTCTGAAAATCTGCTGTAATATGTGATTAAATACTGTAGCTACATGTTGCATTTTTCAATATGTGGACTTCATTAACTCAGTGGGTCAATCTGGTAACAGCAAGCCATCCACACCATCTTCATTACTGTTTAGTACCTCTGTAAAAAAAATTTTTACTGTAAACCATGCTATTCACATATATGCATTTATTTGTTGGTTTACCAGGGTTTTTTTTGTTTGTTGTTTTTTTTTTTTTTTGCTTAATGTATTTTCACCTCTCATGGTTTGTGTTTGTGTACTTGTGTTTCCTCAAGATGCAGTGCTTTGACCTCGAGGGACCATCATATTAATTTATATTCCAGTAAGTCTCTGAACCATTGAACTGTGTGCTAAAGCTGATTAGTGACCACCGTGTATACAGTAAAGGAGTATTACATTGGATGTACTAACTAAAATGACCTTTTTTTTGCATCTGACGCTCTTACATGACTTACTAAACTATTTATTTACACATGATAGTAATAGCAAAGAGCGACAATGTCATATGATTTGAATATACTGTATGGTATACATATAGATAATTGTATACAGTATTGTGTTGCCTTATTGAAGAAATGTACTGTTTTGTGACAATAAATAATAAAAAAATCTAACCAACTAAATATATTTCTTCTTTCTAAGGACTTTGGAACCTTGATTAAATGTATTCTAAAAAAATATTTTGACCAAAAATTTGAAATGTTGTTTTACAGCAGTGGTTTTTTTTTATTAGCGATATTATTTTATGTTTTTTTTTTTTTTTTTTTAGTATAGTGGAAAATATATTACTGCCAGTAGGAGCTGCCAACTATTCAGAACAGCTTGGAGTGAGATTTAGAGGGAATTGGGAGGGGGGGTAAGTATGCAGCTGCACAATTCTCATAAACAGTTATTTTTTTAAACAAACACACTTCTTTATCTCAGAACAAGCTTCACAACATGTTCAGTATGCTTTATGCTGTCTTGAGACCTCTTGTGGGAAAAAATATTAAGGAAGTCAACATGATAAGTAAGGTATGGGAACTATGAGGATAAATGCCTGTAACTTGAATTTATTAAGCGTCAGTATTCTTTGAATATGACATAGCAAATACCAGGGCTAAGAAATAAGACTCAGGCACTTCCTCTGACATCTGCTAAGGCTAGTCCTAAAACTGAATCAATCTGCATACATAGCAGCGTTTTATTAGGAATGATCAACTTCAGTTTTTCAGTTATGAACAATCCTACAAAAAAATGCAGGTTCGTTCCTTCATTTTAACAAATTACAATTTCTAAATTATAAAATGTAGGTATGGCAGGTTGCCAGGCATTTTAGGCCTTGTTGGTGATTTATACAGAATTTCTTAAGCTTTAATCTGACAAATTATGTGTCTGAGATACAGCCATCCAAAGAGTTTCTTCCTCATTTTTGGTGAGTGGAATTTTAGTATTTCATTAGTCTGTTAGCAGTTTTTTGTGTCTTGGCGTTGCACTCACAGATTATGGATGGAGCTCCTTGTAAACGCCAGCTTTAGCTGTGAATATTGGTATATATATTGTTAATTCAGAGTTTTAAGATGATGTCACATGGCTGCCAGTCGCTATATGGGTGGCCATATTGGGAGAGAAGCTGCAGGCAGGGGGTGATTCTATTTCATTAAAGATGAAAATTAAGTAAATATAATGCACTACTGTGGAATAATTGGTTGTACAAACACTGGTGGGAAAGAGAAAGTGTTTTATTGAATACCTGCAATTATTTTGAACAAAGGCGAATCAACTCGGGAACTATCAGAAACGGAGGAGAATTTGGCTTTCTCCTATTAGTGTTAGTAGAGCTGATGTGGCGCCTTCCTTGTATTCCAACTTGCAGGTGCTCTGACCATTTTGTAATAGGTTTGTAGAAATAACTGACTAATAATATTATTGAAGAGTCTGTGATACTCTGTGGACATTATGATATAGGGATTTGGCCCTTGGGGCTTGCTGTAGCCAACGCCAGGCAGTCGACATGGTGACGTCAGGTGGGCTATGGCCGGTATGTGTCATGAACCCCTGTGCGCCATTACACGGCACACAAGGGAGAGAGTGAAAACCCAATCGCAGGAGTAGAGAGTGCTGTGTTTATTAAAGTTCACCAACGAAACAATCCAACTGTCACCAAATACAGTTCAGTCAACACAGTGTATGGAGAGGTGTAATGACAGTGTACAGGGCGCCTGCCAAACACTCAACAGCCTGGTGAATATAAAGCCCAGTGCTACAGGGCTGCATAAAGCACGAAACGGGAAAGGCAAGCAGCCTAATTCTGCAGGCCTGCTAGCACAGGAGAAAGGCTAAGGACACTTACAGGTCTGGAGTTAATTCGGGACGAGCCATGCAGTCAGGAGGCAGAGGAGTGGACCAGCCAAAACACCAAGGTATGGATCGTCTTGCAATGTCTGGCTGGGTAGAATGCTGGGAGTGAATGAACATACGCAGAGGAACACGCTGCCACGTATGAAGGGGAATGTCCCAGCAATATCCTTCCTCAGCAGTCGCCAACAAATACTCCAAACGCTAATGAGGAAAGAGATTGCCGGTGTGAATGCGTGGGCAGAACTGATTGGGAACAGGTGTGTGAGAGCACATGTGAATGAGAGTGAATGGAGCGTGAGTGTGTGTGTGTGTGTGTGTGTGTGTGTGTGTGACCCAGTGAGTACAGCTGACAGCACTTGAAAGCAGGAGGGGGCGTGCCCAAACTGTCAGGAGGAAACTAGGTCAAAGCATAGCCATGAGTCAGAATTGGGTTCCCGGATTCATGACAGGTATGTATATTCTGTGTTCATCTCAATAAAGGTCAATTCGTTGCTCGATACAGCATGGCTCGTCTCCTGTTATTAAGACATAACATTTAGCGACGTCGGATTAAACCATGGGAGCATGCGTGAAACTATCACCTCCATGTTTTGAGTCTCCGGGTGTGCCAGCTACACCATGGTGCCATTGGTTGGAGGCGTTTGAGGAATACATCACTGCAGCTGGTCTGGGCATCGTTGACAAAAACAGATGGAAGAGTCTGCTTGTTCACTGCCTTGGTAAGGAAGGCCGACGTGTGTTTTGTGCGCTGGGTGGCAAAGGCTCGTTGAAGGAGTGTTTGGACATAATGGACAATTTCTTTATTGACCAGTACAACATCACAGCGCGGAGACAGAGGTTCTTCAACCGCTAACAACAAGCTGGTGAGTCCACCCAACGTTTCCTAAGGGAACTCCGTAGCCTGCGAGCATGTGTGCCTTCGGGTCTATTGAGGAAGAGCTAGTCCGTGACAAGCTAGCACACGGTACTGTTATGTCTGGATATGGAACCAAGGACGAGGCCTGGTATCAAACCAAACATACATTTATTAAAGAGGCACAGGTGCAACATACACAGCTGCCAAGCAGGGGAAGTGGCCACCTACAGCCCTTTTATAGCCATGGGTGGTGGCATGACCGGAAGGCGGAGCCTACAGAGAGGGCACTGATTCCACATATGGCCTTAGGCTGTTGGATGAGGTGCCAGAAGAGGTTTGGTCCAAAGGCCCCTTTGATGTGGGCAAATGTTCAATCCCACCTATTCATCTTGAATTAGACACAGATAAGCCCATTTGTGAAAAACAATACCCACTGTCACCTGCTAAGGTGCAGGAGGTCACGAATACCATTAATGGACTTGTCGAAAGTGGTGTGCTGATAACCACGAGTTCACCTTACAACACACCCATTAATCCCATAGAGAAGCCAGGAAAACCAGACGCCTGCCTAGTTCATGATCTCAGGTGGATTAATCAACATTTGATTTCCAAAAACACAGCCACACCTAATCCCTTTACCATGATGTCTAACAATGATGCCAAATTTCAGTGGTTCACAGTCATGGACTTGTCAAACGCTTTCTTTTGTGTTCCTATTGCTGAACAGTCACAGAAGTTCTTTGATTTCACTTTCAATGGTCAGCAATACACATACACACGTCTTCCACAAGGACTGACTGAATCACCGTCATTATTTAATGCTGTCCTTGCTAACATTCTCAAGGACTTCCATTCTCCTGTTCTTGATAGATGTGTCATCCTTACCTATGTTGATGATCTTCTCCTTGCTGCAGAGACTGAGTATGATGCGACTGTTCTGACACGAGATCTTCTGTGCTTTTTGGCAAAATCTGGGTTTTGTGTCTCTCGTCAAAAACTTCAGTGTTGTCATTCCCATGTCCACTTTTTGGGCAGGATTTTGTCACATCATTCTGTATCTCTGTCCCAAGCTGACAGATCCTCCATTCTGAATCATGCCAAACCCCAAACTGTTCATCAAATGATGCAATTCCTGGGTATGGCTAATTACAGTCGGCAATATGTCCAAGACTTTTCCGTTACTGTTGCCCCGTTGAGAAAGTTAATGTCGGAGGCTGGACACACACATCTGTCAGCTCCCTTGATTTGGACAGAAGAGGCTGAAAAAGCTTTTCAGGACATCAAAATTGCATTGCATTCATCTGCCTCATTGGCACACCCTGATCATTCCAAACCTTTTCACCTGGATGTCATAGAAAAAGGAGGTTTCACCTCTGCTATTCGATGGCAACCATCCAACCTAGGTCGGGTTGTCCTATGCTATTACAGCAAAGCGTTTAATCCTGCTGAGCTTGGTCACCCCTCTTGCACACATGCTGTGTGTGCTATTTCGCTGGCTGTCAAGGGAACCGCCCACATTACTCGTGGTTTTCCCACCATTGTTCACACATCTCATTCACTGGCTTCATACCTTGACAGTGTTCGCTTTACTTTGAGTGGCCCTCAACGCTCTAAAATACTGTCCGTTCTTGACCAGCTACACCTTAAGTTCCAGGCTTCAGACGCTAATATGACCTCCCCTTTTAACTTGGGTACTCCTCACTGCTGTATGGAAGCTGTCGCCAAGGAACTTTCTGTTTTCCCCAGTGTTGTCACTGAGCCCATTCCCCACTCTATCTAAGTCTTTACTGATTGCCACAGTCATGCAGCAAATGGCTCTATTGTCACTTCTTATGCCATTGTGGAACATTCTAATGGTGAGTTTGTCACCACTGAGTCTGCTGTTGTCCCAGGTGGCTCTGCTCAGTCAATGGAACTCCTTGCTTTGGTCTGTGCCTGTGAACTCTATGAAGGGAAAGAATTCACGTTGTATACCGATTCAGCCTATGCATGCACGGCAGCATTGTACCACGTTAAATTTTGGATTAACACTGATTTTAAAACCACCATTGGCAAAAACATCAAACATCATGACTTCGCAAAACGCTTAAAGATTGCTCTAACTTTGCCAAAGAAAGTTGCCATTGTTAAGTGTGCAGGTCACTCCAAAATGGACACATTTACAGCCAAAGGTAATGATGCAGTAGATGCGGCTGCTAAGTTAGTTGCTGGGTATCTTAACAAACCTCTTCCAATACAGGCAGTCATACAACTTGCACAGGTTCAGGACACTGACATCAGGTGTTCTACTCTTGAGGAACTGAAAGGCATGCAAGATCAAGCGGCCCCACATGAACGCCAGGCCTGGGTCACTGGGGAGGGGGGCACACAAGGATGCTGAGGGCATTTGGCGCTCACACACTGGAAAAATCGTGGCATCTGCCGCGTTGCTTTTGTTATTATGCAAGGAAACTCATTCAGTTGGCCACAGATGACACAAGGACTTACATGATCAGATTTCTCAGCGTTGGTGGCACCCACACCTTGCAGATATTTGTAAATATTTTGTAAATACTTGTTCTATTTGTACTGAATATAATCTAAAGCCTACAATGAAGTTAGGGATGGGAACTTTTCCTGTCCCTCCATATTCCTGGGCTGAAGTTGTGATTGATTTTGTAGATATGGGTCCAGATAACAGGGTACAGGGGTACCGATACATGCTGTTAGCAGTAGATTCCTTCACCCGTTGGGTAGAAGCCAAGCCATGTAAAGCCGCTACCTCTCAAACAGTGATAGACTGGCTAGTCTATGACCTCAGTCCCAGATTTGGGGTGCCAGCGGTGATTTGCTCTGATAATGGCACCCACTTCACCTCTGAACAGTTGCAAGAGGTGGAAAACTACTTTGGCATCCACAGGGCTCTCGGATGTTCCTATCATGCTGCTTCTCAAGGCTTAGTGGAGCGCATGAACCAAACTTTGAAGACCACATTGGCTAAGATTTGTGCTGACTCTGGTTTGTCCTGGGTGAAGGCACTCTCATTGGCTCTTTTTTCTATCAGACAGAGCCCGTCTCGGGGTGGTCTTACACCACGAGCTGTTGACAGGGAGGAAGATGCCCTGTCCATTAACAGCTGATTTGCAGCCAGGAAGTACACCAGACCTGGACTTGCAGGAACAGGAACTCTCTGAATACATTGAACAATTACGTTTGGCGGTTCAGTTTCTCACCCCTCTCCAACAGAACGATCTTCTACGGGAAACCCAGGGCCCAGAGCCATCTACCATTGCTCCTGGTGATTACATCTACAGGAAACATTTCACGAGGACCTGGAAGGACCCTCGATTCATTGGCCCATATAAGGTGCACGACTCAACATCACATGCCCTTCGTGTCTATCTTTGTAACGTTGGGGCTTGAGGCAAGAGGCTTTCAATCAATTTTTCAATTAACAATCTTTCAATTTATTTCCAAAAACTTACAGGTATTAACTCCAAAACATCCGACACGATTTATCACAACTTAAATTTGTCCATCAATCATCATCATCGATCCTCTCGACAACACTTGACAACTCTCAACAACTCTCGACAACTTGACGACAACTCGACAACTTCTCAACTAACCAACAACAGCTGTTATATACTATTGAGATAATTAACGTCAATTAGAACATACCATATGTCCCAGGTAAAACAATAACATTTTTCCATTTTCCACATATACCCACTAACATCTAAAAAGTCCATAAATAATTCCCCACCTACAGTGGGGTAAAAAAGTATTTAGTCAGCCACCAATCGTGCAAGTTCTCCCACTTAAAAGATGAGAGAGGTCTCCAATTTTCATCATAGGTATACCTCAACTATGAGAGACAAAATAAGAAAAAAAATCCAGAAAATCACATTGAAGGATTTTTCATGAATTAATTGGTTAATTCCTCGGTAAAATAAGTATTTTGTCAATAACAAAAGTTCATCTCAATACTTTGTTATATACCCTTTGTTGGCAATGACAGAGGCCAAACGTTTTCTGTAAGTTTTCACACCCTGTTGCTGGTATTTTGGCCCATTCCTCCATGCAGATCTCCTCTAGAGCAGTAATGTTTTGGGGCTGTCGCTGGGCAACACAGACTTTCAACTCCCTCCAAAGATTTTCTATGGGGTTGAGATCTGGAGACTGGCTAGGCCACTCCAGGACCTTGAAATGCTTCTTACGAAGCCACTCCTTCGTTGCCCGGGCGGTGTGTTTGGGATCATTGTCATGCTGAAAGACCCAGCCACGTTTCATCTTCAATGCCCTTGCTGGTGAAAGGAGGTTTTCACTCAAAATCTCACGATACATGGCCCCATTCATTCTTTCCTTTACACGGATCAGTCGTCCTGGTCCCTTTGCAGAAAAAACATTCCCAAAGTATGATGTTTCCACCCCCATGCTTCACAGTAGGTATGGTGTTCTTTCTCCTCCAAACACGACAAGTTGAATTTTTACCAAAAAGTTCTATTTTGGTTTCATCTGACCATATGACATTCTCCCAATCCTCTTCTGGATCATCCAAATGCTCTCTAGCAAACTTCAGACTGGCCTGGACATGTACTGGCTTAAGCAGGGGGACACGTCTGGCACTGCAGGATTTGAGTCCCTGGCGGAGTAGTGTGTTTCTGATGTAGCCTTTGTTACTTTGGTCCCAGCTCTCTGCAGGTCATTCACTAGGTCCCTCCATGTGGTTCTGGGATTTTTGCTCACCGTTCTCATGATCATTTTGACCCCACGGGGTGAGATCTTGCGTGGAGCCCCAGATCGAGGGATATTATCAGTGGTCTTGTATGTCTTCCATTTTCTAATAATTGCTCCCACAGTTGATTTCTTCACACCAAGCTGCTTACCTATTGCAGATTCAGTCTTCCCAGCCTGGTGCAGGTCTACAATTTTGTTTCTGGTGTCCTTTGACAGCTCTTTGGTCTTGGCCATAGTGGAGTTTGGAGTCTGACTGTTTGAAGTTGTGGACAGGTGTCTTTTATACTGATAACGAGTTCAAACAGGTGCCATTAATACAGGTAACGAGTGGAGGACAGAGGAGCCTCTTAAAGAAGAAGTTACAGTTCTGTGAGAGCCAGAAATCTTGCTTGTTTGTAGGAGACCAAATACTTATTTTACCGAGGAATTTACCAATTAATTCATTAAAAATCCTTCAATGTAATTTTCTGGATTTTTTTTCCTCATTTTGTCTCTCATAGTTGAGGTATACCTGTGATGAAAATTGGAGACCCCTCTCATCTTTTAAGTGGGAGAACTTGCACAATTGGTGGCTGACTAAATACTTTTTTGCCCCACTGTATATACAGAATAAATATAAATAACACACAATAAATAACACTATAAATAATTCAATAAATAATTTAATCCCTATTTACAAATTTAAATCACCCCTCTAACTCACCATAACATGCTTCCTTCCTGCTGGTGTCCTTTAAAAGGCATTCAACCCCTAACAGAGTCTTTTGCCCGGACACCTTCAGGAAGCATGTTGGCAAAGGTATGTGGATTGAATAATTACCAATTGTTTGCCCATATAATTAACCATAGCAATTATCTCAAAGGCATTCAAATTAGACAAAGACAGATCCTAGAAATAATGTGTGTACTTTTACAAATAATCATAATAACATTTACAATATTACAAATATAACATAATCACACATACACTAAATCATAACAATGGGGACATTTCGTCGTCACATTTCCTCCCCCCTTTTCCCAAGAGTACAGTACTCTAAGAGTCATGTACTCTTGAGAGGCTATCTGCCACAAGGTTGGTCTTCCATGCCACATACCGAACAGTAAAATTATACGGTTGAAGGGACACATACCACCCTGTGAGACGACTGTTTACTTCCTTCATCCTGTCCAGCCACTGTAGGGCCCGATGATCTGTATCCAACACAAAATGACGCCCCAGTAAATAGTATTTGAGAGACCCTATTGCCCATTTCATGGCAAGACATTCCTTTTCTACCGTAGAGTATCTTGTCTCCCGGTCCAACAACTTACGGCTCAAGAACAGTACTGGGTGTCTCTTTCCCCTCTCCTCCTGGAGAAGTACTGCTCCAATGCCAACTCCTGAAGCATCTGTCTGTAAAAAGAACGGGCGAGCAAAGTCTGGACTGTAGAGAACCTTCTCACCAGAAATAGCCCTCTTCAGATCTTCAAAAGCTCTATTACACTCCTCTGTCCATTTTACCCTATTCGGTGCTGAAGCCTTAGTGAGGTCAGTCAAAATTGCTGCTCTTTCAGCAAAATGGGGAATGAACTTACTATACCATCCTACCATTCCCATAAATGATCGTACCTTCTTCTTAGTAGTGGGCACAGGATAGGTCCGGATGGCATCCACTTTACCTACTCATGGTCTAATAACCCCCTGACCAACCACATGTCCCAAGTACTCCACCTGCTGCTGTCCAAACGCACATTTGCGTGGATTGATCGTCAGTCCTGCCCTCTTAATCAACCGAAGGACCTGCCCAAGGTGTACCAAATGTTCTTCCCAGGTCTGACTATAGATGACCACGTCATCCAGATAGGCAGCTGCAAAACTTGATACCCTTCTTAACACTTGGTCCATAAGCCGCTGAAAAGTTGCAGGTGCCCCTTGAAGGCCAAATGGCATGACCCTAAATTGGAAACTGCCATAAGGTGTTTTAAAGGCTGTAAGTTCTTTTGTTTCCGGTGCCAATGCCACCTGCCAATACCCCTTGCATAGGTCCAGTGTAGAAATAAACCCAGCCCTGCCCACCTTCTCTAACAGTTCATCAATCCGGGGCATGGGGTATGACTCAAACTTAGATACTGAATTGAGATATCTGAAATCAATACAGAATCTCAAAGAGCCGTCCTTTTTGGGTACCAGCACAATCGGGCTACACCACTCACTGACTGACTCCTCGATCACTCCCAGCTGCAACATCAGATCAATCTCCTGCTTCATCTTTGGAACCAATCGCTCTGGGATCCTATAAGATTTTCTACGTGGGACAGCCTCTTCTTTCAAATAAACTTTATGACGCACCAGCGTGGTGAAACCAGGTCTCTCCTGAAACAATTCTGGATCTAACAATGCCTCTAATTCTCTCTGCTGATTCACCTGCAAATGAGACACTTGGAATAAACACGGCTCTGACACATTTGTGGGAAAAGACTGTTCTTTCTCCTCATCCACTTCCGTCGCACAAATGAAGAGCTGATGTGTCTCCTGAAGAACAGGTTGCTGCTGCTGATGACCAGGCTGCTGAAACTCTTTCAACAAGTTCTGATGTTTTACCTTCCTGTCAGGCATATATAGTTTGTATGTCACTGAACTTAGTTTCTTAGAGATTTCATATGGCCCCTGCCATTGAGCCAACAGCTTACTGTCACACGAGGGCAGCAATAACAAAACCTGCTGACCTGGGTGAAAACCCCTTTTTCTGCCCTTCTTATCATACCAAGTCTTTTGTTTGGCCTGCGCCGTCCTCATGTGCTCCTGAGCTAAAGCAGTCATTCGATCCAGTTTCTCTCTCATCTTAATAATATATGAGACCACATTGTCCTGATCACTCGGTGGACTCTCCCAGTGCTCCTTTAATAAGTCCAGTGGGCCCCTCACCTGACGACCATACAGCAGTTCAAAAGGTGAGAACCCTGTTGAAGCCTGGGGCACCTCCCGATAAGCAAACAATAAGTATGGTACCCATTGGTCCCAATCCAAGCCCGTTTCAGAAACAAATTTCCGCAGCATGTTTTTGAGAGTCTGATTGAATCGCTCCACTAGTCCATCAATCTGAGGGTGATATGGGGTGGTCTTAATACTCTTAATACCCAACAGCTTATATACCTGCTGCAACAGTTTTGACAAGAAATTTGTTCCGCAGTCTGTTAGAATTTCTCTGGGTATGCCTACCCTTGAAAATAACTGGATAAGGCAGTTGGCAACCTGTCTAGCCTTGATAGATTTCAGGGGAAAGGCTTCTGGGTACCGAGTAGTGTAGTCACAAATCACCAGAATGTATTTATTACCAGCAGAACTTCTCTCTAGGGGGCCAACTATATCCATCCCTATTCTGTCGAATGGTGTTCCAATAATTGGTAGTGGGTGTAGTTGGGCACGGGCTACTCCCCTAGGTGATGTAATCTGACATATTGGGCACGATGTGCAGAAGTCCTTTATCTGGGTATACATTCCCGGCAACACAAACCTTCTAGCAATTCTCTGCAGAGTTTTTTGAAATGCTAGATGACCTGCCCAAGGGATAACATGTCCCAGTTCCATAATCTTTGGTGTGAGGTCCTGTGGCAAAGCTATGGCCATAACTTCACCTTGTTGCTGGTATAAAATGCCCTTTTTAATGACATACATGGTCTCAGCCAAACAATCCGTTCTACCCTGTTTCACACCCTCAATCTCCGAGACTTTATTAAACCATGGTCTAAGTGCTGGGTCAGCTTTCTGTAATTCAGCTATGTCAGGAGGGATGTCAAACTCTACTGACTGACTTAGTTGTGGTGTTTCTTCACCCAAGTTCTTTACAGAAGCTAACACCTTATCTCTTCTCCTCTGAGCCTTGGATTTAGGTTGTTTAATAGGGCCTGCCTGTATTTCAGAATCATAAAAAGGCAGCTCCTGAAGAGCACTGGCAGCCCTCTGCGCCCTCTGCGCCCTGGTTGTCACCATATTACAAATTTTCCCAGCAGGTGCATCAAGCCTCTGCTCAATAGTGCCACCAGCCTGTCCCTCAGTTTGTTCGTCTCTAACCTGTTGTATAATGTCCAACAAAGTTGGAGCATCATTGCCAAGAATAATTGAATAAGGCAAATCAGGCACAAGAGCTACAGGAAGGAGATAAGTTTGACCTCCCACTGTTAAATAAACCTCAGCGGTCGGGTACAGTTTTTTATCCCCATGGACACAACTGATATTTATTTCAGACTCATTCCACAAATCCCTAGGGACCAAACTGGGCAGCACAACCGTTTGAAAACAACCTGAATCTAACAGGGCCTCTTCACACTGACCATTAAGCAACACCTTCGTTTTATACACTCCACTGTGCACTGGGGCTGAAAAAGTGGATCTAGGAACTGAACATAATAGTGATGGTTTGCTATTTCTTGTGGCAGGACATGAATATTGTGTGTGGCCAATTTTGTTACACTGGTAACAGCGTATATCGTGACTTGGAACAAAACGTGACTTTCTACTCCCACTATGTTTGCTAACAGTGACCTGACTGGAGCTGGAATACAGTCTTTTCTGCGCTTGACCACCCCTTTCACCCCCATCAAACTTACTCCGTGCGGTGAAAGAGCTGTCATGGCCGAGAGTAGTTCTCCTGCTCCCAGACCTGGCTGACAGAAGAACCTCCGCCAGACGAGCAGCATCCTCTGCAGTCTTCGGGTCCCGCTCTTGTATCCAGATTCCCAGTTCCGGGTTCACCATCCGCAGAAACTGTTCCAAAATTATACGTTCCATAATGTCTTTCACTGTTAAGGTCTCTGGTTTAATCCATTTATTGCACAAGTCTTTTAGACGAACATATAGTTCACGAGGGGTTTCGTCCTGATGAATGTCCAAAGCACGAAACCTCCTCCTATATGTGTCAGACGTTATTTCATATTTGTTTAAAATTGCTTCCTTCACTTTTCCATAATCAGTCGTGTCTGCAATGTCCATCAGAACATACGCGCTCTGCGCTTTACCTGTAAGCAGAGGAGCTAGCTGGATAGCCCACTCTTCTTCACGCCAGCGGCAAACTGTAGCGATCCTCTCAAACGTCGCCAGGTAGTGCTCGATGTCATCCTCGGGAGAGAGAGGATTCAGCCTGGGCTCGTGGTGCGTTCGTGTCCTCCTTGGCTGCACCTGCAGTGGCAAATCATCCTCCTGCAGGCCGACCCGACTGGCCGTCACCCCGGGGTCCTCCCCCGAAGCGCCGTCGTCACCACTACTTTCAGCCCGGCTCCCCTACTCCTCTCTCAGCTCCGCAACCCGCGACTCCATCCGACAAATTTGATCATCCACAGTCCGCCACCTTTGGTCCTGAAGAGCGGCTTCTTCCTCCATCTGACGATCCCTGACAGTCAGCGAACGAACCAAAGACTTCACCAAGCACGTTAGCTCCTCGAGCTCGCCCAGTCCGCTGACTCCTGGCTCCTCGGCTGCTATATCTGCATCCAGGTCAGACTGCTCCTCTTGTCCCGTCACTTTCCTTCTCGCCATCGCTCCTTCTGTCCCGTGCTCTATCCACCACTTCCACCAAACGTTACGTCATCAGGGGCGGACCACCGCTTTCGCCGCAAAATATAGCGTCCTCCTGGGAACGGAGCACCACTGCCACCAAATGTAACGTTGTGTGGCTTGAGGCAAGAGGCTTTCAATCAATTTTTCAATTAACAGTCTTTCAATTTATTTCCAAAAACTTACAGGTATTAACTCCAAAACATCCGACACGATTTATCACAACTTAAATTTGTCCGTCAATCATCATCATCGATCCTCTCGACAACACTTGACAACTCTCAACAACTCTCGACAACTTGACAACTCGACAACTTCTCAACTAACCAACAACAGCTGTTACATACTATTGAGATAATTAACGTCAATTAGAACATACTATATGTCCCAGGTAAAACAATAACATTTTTCCATTTTCCACATATACCCACTAACATCTAAAAAGTCCATAAATAATCCCCCACCTATATACAGAATAAATATAAATAACACACAATAAATAACACCATAAATAATTCAATAAATAATTTAACCCCTATTTACAAATTTAAATCACCCCTCTAACTCACCATAACATGCTTCCTTCCTGCTGGTGTCCTTTAAAAGGCATTCAACCCCTAACAGAGTCTTTTGCCCGGACACCCTCAGGAAGCATGTTGGCAAAGGTATGTGGATTGAATAATTACCAATTGTTTACCCATATAATTAACCATAGCAATTATCTCAAAGGCATTCAAATTAGACAAAGACAGATCCTAGAAATAATGTGTGTACTTTTACAAATAATCATAATAACATTTACAATATTACAAATATAACATAATCACACATACAAAAAATCATAACAGTGGGGACAGTTCGTCATCACAATCTTGATGAAAGAGAAAAAACGTTGAGTAAGTATTGGCACAAACCACACTGCATCAAGACTTCCATGCCGCCTGGAACGCGGATGTTAGCCGAAGTCCGTGAGTCCATTGCTTCACAAAATTTACTAGAAGCTGAATAGATGCAAAAAGATGCAAAATTAATAGGGGGTACAAATTAAAACGTATACATTTCTATCTAAGAACAAATAGGGGGTACAAATTAAAAGCTATACATTTCTATCTAAAAAAAAAAAAGAAAATGCTAAAACCAATCTTTTTATTGGGATTGATAGCCCTACTTCTTATTGTCTGTGCTACCATAGGGAAAATCACTACAAAACCAAACGCTCCCCTATAATAATTACATGTATAGAAGGAACCACATGTGCTGCCCAGATAGACTTATGTGACACGATCGATTGCCCCCAGGATGATAGAATCGAGTACATGAAGAGTGATAAATTTGTTTGCACAACCTCAGATTATTGTCTCAAAAGTATTGAATCCAAACAATATCAAAAAAATCCCTCGGGAATGTGACTGTGCAATAAATTGGGAACGCTGCATGGCCAGCACAGGAATGCCTGAAGATGGTTGCCTTCTGGGATCTTATAAATCCCATGTGCAGGCTACGACTGCACCCTTACTGTATGATCTAAGGTCTCGAATGTACTGTATATCATACAGGCTAAAACTTCTTCATCTGTAAGGAAAGTCAGTTCTCTTGTCATTACCTTATGAGATTGCCAAATGTCAGATAATGGTACATATGTTCTCGTGGTATACACACAAGGAAATCCACAAGGGCTGTTTTCTATTATGATAGAGTCTAAACTTAAATATGCGCCATACAAGTCGGATAACATTGTTACCACCACTATGCCACTTAAGGAATTTCCTTTGAAGTCTGACCCCAGAGTGCATCAGATAAATGTTCAAGGTACGACTCTCCTTCAGGTTCTATCTTTAGAATTGGGATTTAAATCACACAATGTTTGGATAGAATACGTTCAAAGAATTGCAGTTGAACTTAATCAAACTAATTGCATAATCTGTATGCAGGCCAGACCACAACTGCAAATGATAAGAACTGCCTTGGAATATTCAATAAATGGTACCAAGACCGCTGGAAGTAACTCTAGTTGTATTTTAGATATCATGTCACAAGATAATCCAAGTGTACCTTGTTTAGGGTGGGATAAGATATACCCATTGTCTTCAAAGTCTGCAATTCCTTCCATTTTTGTTCCTGGATCAATCCATAATGTTACTTGTTTTACAAATTATACCACTCCCAAGGCAGCCGAGCTTGGAACGTTATCAGATTGCATTAAAACTGTTAACTTAACAGGGAACTCCATTGCTGGTAACCTTAAAAAGGCCAGCGCCAGTGTGTAGTGGTAATACCACCACAATACCAGTGTGTGGTGGTATTGTGGGGGAACCAGCCTACACAATACCCTGCCAAAACACTGGACTGGTACCTGTGCGTTAGTGTCCCTCTTTTCTCCAACAAACATCTACCCTGGGGCAGACCAGCTCATGAGTACCGATTGGAGTAAAACATTGGCTAAATTTGAGTTTAAGAGGTATAAACGGTCCTTAATCGGAGGGACAGGAGAAACACCTGATCCAGTATTCATAGATGCCATAGGGATGTTTAGAAACATCCCAGACAAATATAAATTGGTTGATGAGGTAGCAGCAGGATTTGAATCTTTCCCAATATTTAATTCTCTTTTCCCCATTACTGTAAACAAAAATGTAAATAGCATAAATGGAATTCACTATAATGTCCAAAGATTAGCCAATTGCACCCGAAACACCTTTAGTGCAGTACATGAGCAACTTAGTGCTACATCCCTGGTGGCTTGGCAAAATAGGGTGGCAGTTGATTTCCTGTTGGCTGAAAAAGGGGGCATATGCAGCACTTTTGGGGGGTTGTGCTGCACCATGATCCCTAATCATACCGCCCCCGATGGGTCATTTACTGAAAGTCTAAACAAATTAAGGGCCTTGTCTGATGAATTAAAAGCTCAATCCGGCATAGATAATACCGTAGGTAGCTGGTTTGATAATATGTTTGGTAAATGGGGGAAGATTATACAGGGGGCCTTAGTTAGCATTGGTATTACTTAAATGATTATTGCTTTCTGTGGGTGTTGTTGTATTCCTATGATTAAACGACTTGTTGAAAGATCTATTGTTGCAGCTTTCTCCTCTAAAGACCCACCCCCATACCAAAGTGTCCAGGAAGCTGTCCACCTGCTCTCTCACTACCAGGATGACGACGAGGTCGTGCCAAGACTGGATTCTGACGGGGACCCGGAGAATGCGGATGAAATAGTTTAGGCTCTACGATAGGGTCTACAATATACATTTACATGGTGTTAGATTTTGCTTTGCTGTGCTTTGGCCCCACAGGTTTCCATTGTGACCACTGATTTTATATATACATGTGTTTATATAGTGAAAGTGCTCACATGTGAACACATACAGTACACATGTGCATATACATGCATGTGTGTGCCTTTATTCTGTGTCCACATGTGTGCACTGGATAGTTTTATACACTATACACACATAGGCCTTTTGTTATGGTTAACCACGATGTCTGCACTACACCAGATGTCCTCTGGAGATATGGCGACCTGAGGGGGACAGGTCAATATGACTGCCGGAAAGAGGACATCATGCACATATAGAATCTTAGACTCATTACACACAGGGATTAGAATAGGGTTATGAGATGGGTTTAGACCCATCTCAACAGGGGGGGATGCAAAAACACAATATGATATTGACAAATGTGTGAGGTGCCCTGTTAGGACACCTTAACAGGGGGTATTGTTGGTAAAAATCTGCAGATGCATCTGTTTTTCTTGGAATGTCAGCTACTGTGCAACAATGTTATCTCTCTTCCTCTTCTGCTTGCTCTACATGTTATACAGCTTGTTGAGGTCATGCACCCATGCACACACCTCATGACCTGTCTGCTGAAACCAGATAGAAGTTATCCAGCCTGCAGCTGTGCCCTCACATAATTGGAAAAATACTGACCCACAGAGGGACAACCCCCCCCCCCTCGTGCATGAGGGAGCAGGTGAGCATTAGGGTGCAGTTAGGTTTTATAAAAACTGTAATTTCCAGAGTTCGGGAGCACTCTCTCTGGGTATGTACCTAAGAGGTGTTCCAGCGCTGTTTGTAATCCATATCCCAACTTCAGTAAATGGTTGAAAGTATATTTCCTCTCTCAGTCTGATTATTTGGTCTTCGTATAAAAGAACTGGGGGTTTAAGGTATTTTAGATGCAACATGTGCAACCAAGTGCATCCGGAAAGCAGTGCACCAACTCAGCTCGAGGGCCGATGGCACGCCGGAGGGCTCCAAAAACAGACAAATTTCCAACCCGCACACTTCCATACCTTGATTTAATCTGCTTTTATTCTTGTCGCCAAATGTTATGTCTGGATATGGAGCCAAGGATGAGGCCTGGTGTCGAACCGAGCATACGTTTATTAAAGAGGCACAGGTGCAACATACACTGCCGCCAGGCAGAGGAAGTGGCCAAGAGCCCATCCCTCCCACCTACAGCCCTTTAATAGCCACGGGTGGTGGCATGACCGGAAGGTGGAGCCAACACCCCGTGCCACACAAATAAGAGCACCAAATACCGATATAACAGGTACAAGCAACGAGTGGCTCAAACAGAAGCTAATGTTAACTACGGACGTCTTCACACTAAAGCAAGTGATTGAATTGACCAGCCAGATAAAGTCCGCTACCCAGCTAGGTCTACAAGTGCTAACTAAAGAGAACCTAGCTACCCAAGCTTCTCCTCCATGTCAGACTGCTAGCAGCACAGCTAATTCCTCGGTGCAGACCACCAATAGGCAGCAGACTGTGGCACAGGCAGAAGCGGGAACTCAGGGACTGTGTGACGGCTGTGGCCATCCTCGTCACCAGGCGGGCATGTTCACTTGCCCCGCCAGAGGGAAGAAGTGCTGCAACTGCGGCTGTTCTAATCACTGGGCCAGGGTCTGCACCACTGGCAATAAACCAATGGCTTTGGAGCTCAAAGGCATGATATCAGTGTGTGTGGCGGGCGTTAAGAAGGGGCCGTTAAAGTGGTACATCTTGCAGCTTGACGGGGTCGATGTGCTGCTTATAGTGGACTCGGGCACTGGTAAATCTATGTTGAGCATGGCCACGGTGAGAAGACTTTTCCCGGGAAACGGCATTAAAGCAGGGGCGGTGAAAATGTTTGGGTACGGTCATGCTAAAATTGGCATGGCAGGCACAGCCAGTTTCTCAGTATCATGTGGGTCAAGGACTATTTCTGCATTTACCTTCCAGGTTTCACGCCAGGGGGCCGACTTGTTGGGAATTGATCTGCTGGGCGAGTTAGAATTTTCCATCACGGACCCAACGGGTTCAATGGTGCTGATCGTATCCCCTGAGTGGCATGCCTGCTCGCCGGCATTGTTCGTGGGCCTGGGATGCATTAAAGCGTTTAACCACCACCCGCTCATTGACCCAGGTGTGACACCCAAGAGCCAACCATTACGGTGGCTTCCCCTCGCCCTGCTTGATGATGTCACAGCAGAACTGAATAAACTGCTTAAAGCCAGCATCATCGAGAAAGTGGATGCCTCACCGGGGATCTCAAACATCATGGTGGCCAAGAAGAAGATGGGCAGCATTCAGCCATGCATTGACCTCAGGATGGTTAACAAAGGGATCTTCCCGGACAAATACCCGCTCCCCACGATGGAGGAACTCACCACAATATTCAGCGGCTCAAGGGTGTTCATGAAGCTGGATCTCCGCCAGGATTATCCACAGGTGCCCCTCCACCCAGCCAGCCGAGATCTGATGCTTTCATGACCCACATGGGTGTCTTCAGGTACACCCACATGCCTTTTGGTCTGAGCTCAGCACCAAATTGTTTTCAGAAGGTTATGTCTACAATTCTTGCCGGCCTCAGGGGTGTAGTGGTGTACCTGGACGGCATCGTGGTCCACGGCGCGTCGTGGAGTGAACATGACAACTGTTTGAGATGAGTGATGGAGGTGCTGCTGGAGCACGGAGTCACGTTGAACGGGGAAAAGTGCATCTTTGCGGCGGATTCCATTGAGTTTGTGGAATTCCAGCTGGTGGCTGAAGGCCTGAGTCCCCTGCATTCAAATGTGGAGGCGGTCCTGCGTACCCCCGACCCCACAACACCCAAAGAAATCTCTTTGTTTCTGGGCATGGTGAACTTCTACGGGCATTTCATTCCCCATTATTCAGAGACTATCGAAGCCCTCTTCTGAAACAGGACGCGCCGTGGCAGTGGACTCCGGCCTGCTCAGCAGCGGTCGCCAGGCTGAAGTCCCAACTCCCCTCCCCTCCAGTGTTGGCCCACTTTGATCCAAAATGGCCAACACTTGTGACGCGTCTGGCTCGGCAGCGGGGGCAGTTATGTCTCAAGTGTAAAATGTTACCGAGCGCCCAGTGGCGTTCGCGTCAAAGTCCCTTTCGGTGGCTAAACAGAAATACGCCATGGGTGAGAAAGAGGTGCTTGCTTGTGTCTGGGTGTGCGAACAGTGGCACATTTACCTCTACGGACACCATTTCACCCTGCAAACAGACCACCGGGCACTGACGACACTGCTGGAAATGACGGGTTAGGGACACAGGCCCCTACGGATCCACAGGTGGACTGAGCGGCTGTGGGCCTACAATTTCAATACCCAGTTCACCCCCAGAAAAGAGAATGTAGTGGCGGATCTCCTGTCCCGTGTCCCGGCCAACACTGCACAACCGGATGACAATGACCCCATAGAGGCAGATCTGTTCAACGCGCTGCATGGACCCCTCTGGGATATGATGTCCCTCCAGGAGCTCCAGGTGGAGTCGGAACGGAACCCCACATCGTCACAACTGTGCTCAGTCATCAAGGAGGGTTGGCCCACAAAAGTAGAGAGCAATCTTGCGCCTTTTCACCGGTTCAAAGACGAACTGAGTTGCTGTAATGGTGTGTGTGTGTCAAGAGGGCACTGCACATTAATTCCGGTGTCGCTGAGATCGTGAGTTTTGCCAATGCTCCATGAGGGTCACCTGGGTGTGGTCAGGGTGTAGCAGCGTTCCAGGGTTTCGGTTTGGTGCCCTGGCATCCATAAGGACATTGAAACTGTGGTAAAGAACTGTGTTCTGTGTTTGAAGAGTGGAAAGACCGGTGGGCCACCCCCCACCCACCCACTCCTGCGACCACTACCGTACCCAGAGGGCCCTTGGAAACACATCCAATTGGAAATTTGTGAACTACACACGGCTCCCCCAAACAGCCATTTTTTGCTAGTGGTCTACGAGCTGTTCTCCAAATGGCCAGACGTGATACCCACTAACTCGGTCACGATGGATGTGGTCACGGGTTTCCTTTCATTGCTGTTCACCAGATGGGGGGTCCCGGATGCCATCACAACAGACAATGGCCCACAGTTCCCCTCTGGGGGGTTTGAGGAGTTTTTGGGTGATAGGGGCGTGGAGGACATCAGAACTGCGTTCTACCACCCTCAAGCTAATGGGGGCATGGAACATTTCAACAAGACTCTGAAAAACGGTCTGAGATCCCATTTGGCGGATGGCTACACGTTCCCTGACACCCTCCAGAACATGCTCCTCCACTACAGGGCAACAGCCCATGCCATGACAGGATGCTCCCTGGCGAAACTCATGCTGGGGCATGAATTCCATCTGCCTCTGGACCGGCTAAGGCCCCCCACAAGCTCCCCTTTGGGGGACACAGACCCCCCACGAGACCAGGTCTCGCCCAGCAATAGAAAATGAAACAACGTTTCGACAGGAAGCACAAGGCAAGGGTCCATGGACTTGATGTGTCGGACCAGGTCTGGATTAAACACCCCAACCACAACCATAAACTGCAGCCTTTCTGGATGGGGCCCCTACAGATTGTGAGGTGGCTGGGCTGGGACACATTCGAGCTCTCGGATGGGTCATAGTGGCATTCTAGCCGACTCAGGAAGTCGTTGCCAGCCCAGGGTCTGGGAGCTGCGGCGGATTTGACTGATGAGGGTTGGGACTTATCTGATGGGGGTGTTGGGGACTCTCAGGTGCGGCTGACGGAGCCTGGAGCAGGTCCTCCTCTGATGAGGCGCTCGGCTATGATGCATCAGAGGCCCAGACACCTCGATGACTTTGTTGTAGAAGTAGCCTTAGCTGAAGCGTGTTGGGCATGGGCGGCAGAATAATCAGCCCCAACACAGAAGGGTACCCTGGCAGTCTACCCAGGTACCCATTTAGCTTACTAGGCCTGTTGTTCTATGTGTGTTAAAAAAGAGAAATATCTCAATATGTTTGAAAACAAAAGTACAATGTATGTATAGCATGTGTTCTGTGGGGTTCTGTTTTCTATAGTGCCTTTCACGTTTTGTAAAGGGGGGAATATGTAATATAGGGATTTGGCCCTTGGGGCTAGCCGACTCCAGGCAGTCGATTGGTGATGTCAGGCGGGCTATGGCCATATGTACACTACCGTTCAAAAGTTTGGGGTCACTTAGAAATTTCCTTATTTTTGAAAGAAAAGCACTGTTTTTTTCAATGAAGATAACTTTAAATTAATCAGAAATACACTCTAATATCTAATATACATCGCTAATGTGGTAAATGACTATTCTAGCTGCAAATGTCTGGTTTTTGGTGCAATATCTACATAGGTGTATAGAGGCCCATTTCCAGCAACTATCACTCCAGTGTTCTAATAGTACAATGTGTTTGCTCATTGCGTCAGAAGGCTAATGGATGATTAGAAAACCCTTGTGCAATCATGTTAGCACAGCTGAAAACAGTTTAGCTGGTTAGAGAAGCTATAAAACTGACCTTCCTTTGAGCAGGTTGAGTATCTGGAAAAAATTATTATTTCAAATACAAATCATTATTTCTAACCTCGTCAATGTCTTGACTATATTTTCTATTCATTTTACAACTCATGGTGGTAAATAAGTGTGACTTTTCATGGAAAACCAAAATAATTGTCTGGGTGACCCCAAACTTTTGAACGGTAGTGTATATTCTGTGTTCATCTCAATAAAGGTCAGTTCGATGTTCGGTACAGCATGGCTCATGTCTCCCGTTATTAAGACACAACAGACATTTTCACAGATTCATAAGCTCCCTGTTCCGATCAGCTCAGCTGGCTGCCAGTGCTAGCAGCACACACACACACACACACACACACACACACACACACACACACACACACACACACACACACACACACACAGCTAAACAAATGTACTTGTTCATCAAACGGGACCTATTGGGGATCTGTCCGAGCCAGCTTAAGTGCCCCACTTTCAAGCTACAGGCTATTATGAAGATCCAAATCACTATTTAGCCCTCCTTGCCAAGTTCTTACCTTTGACTGCAGTGTGTACCATCAGTTGTGTCCACACAGGGGAGACAGAAAAATGTCTCCTTCCACTCAGCTACGCAGATGCTTCTAATCATTCCAGCTGATCAGACCTCCATACAGACCTGAGGATGAAGTGTGTTCACCACACCTGGATCCTGCTCACCACCTGTTTCCTTTCCAATGAAAGAAGGCTCCAAAGAGGAGAAAAACAAAACAACTTTATTCTTGAGGCTGCTGGCAGGAAACCAGCAAAGCTGGGACACTCCATGCTGGAACAAGCTAGCTGCTAAAGCTAACCTTAGCTGGAGTTAAGACTTTTCAAGAACGACGCTGAGATCCAGACTTCACCAACATTCAAGAGTGTCACTTGCTTGGGAAGTTTTATTCTTCTGAACAACTGAAGAAAATGATGGAGTAGTAACCCAAGGTTTGCTGTTCTGATGCCAAAATGTCAGAACACCAGCTAATTAACCTGTGGCTTTGAGGATTATTACAAGTAGCTGGGAGTCTACAAATCAACTGCTTATTGACAACAATAAGGGATAACAATGAGACACCAAGACAATGATGTCTTACTTCATCTGAAAGCACCTGGACAGGTGAGTGTGCTGAATGAAGCCAGCCTTTAGCTAATGCTAAATCAAGTTAGATCACATATATTAAAAAAACAAACAAAAAAAAAACCAGAGAAAAACAAACAGGAGAACTTAAGTTGGGGGCTCAGTGAATAATTTATGGGCTGATGTGGATAAACATGCATGATGATTAGTGTTATGAAAATCAAGAAATATATTTAGCTTTGTACACGTCTAGATAGGTGGTGCTAGCCCACTTCTCCGTGTCTTTTGGCCAGTTTTGCTTTGGAATGAGATAGGAGGCCTACTTCTCAATTAAAACTAATTTGTCATCATACCGCTCTCTGTCATTATCAAGAGTTTCATAATAAATTTTGGACATTTTCACTTTTTTTGGGTTCCATTTTACAACGTGATTATGCCCCCCAAAATGGCCGGTGATTCCACCGGAAGTCATGTGATTGAAAACTATGCTACCTGTTATGTCGGTAGTAGGAGCCAAGGACGAGACTCAGTGTTGAACTGGACACATGTTTATTAGTGATGCCTTCTTACTATGTATGCACACCCGCCAGGCAGGGAAGAGGCCAAGAGACCACTCCTCCCTCTCACTGCCCTCTTATACCCTGGATGGTGGCGGAACTGGAAAGGTGGAGCCACCACCCGTGTCACACAATAAAGGTCCCTAAAACCCAACACAACATGCTCCCTCCCCTTTAAAAAGGTCCAAATCACACACATACAATCGAGACCCTCCCCAATTTGGAACCCGAGTCACGCACTAAGAAAACTAAACAGAAATACCTAAAAGGGGCCAATCACAGTCACTCAAAACAACTAAAAACTAGGGGAGGACAGGTGGACTACCGTCCCACCCCCACACGGCAAGACAGATTATTCTGCCATCTGTACTAAGGCAACAGTCCAACTAAAAGAAAATAACTGCCATGTTCCTAAATTAACACGAAATAATCCCCACAGACAAGAACAATATGAACATAATGGTTGTCCCACTTTCTGACATATGTATTAAACACACTGTCCAACCATCAGTCTGCACCAGGAGAAGAACCACCTCCTGGATTACCGTTGGTTGATTCAACTCCGGTGCGCCTCCTCATCCTCACCACTGGGGGTGACCCATGTGCAGGCCCAAGCACCTCCCTCTTCTTCTGGGCGCACCACAGCTCATTAGGGTGCCTCCACGAGCCATCTGATAGCTGGAGGTAGGCATCCTCCCGAACAGCCACCACCTGCAGTCGTCCCTGGTCTTCTCCTGTCTGACGCTTGACCTGAACTCCTCTCGACCGGGCCTCTTCCCGAGGCCAGACCATATCCGCGACCCCAAGAAGGACCCAACTCGGCTTCCAGTGTTCCTGTTTGGCACGTTGTCAGAAAATTGTACATACATGTTTATCATTTTATAATTACTATCATCATTATCATTATCATTTCATAACCATCTTATATGATTAAAATGTATATTGCATGCATCTTCTATGGGTTTATTGCACACTGTTTCATTTCTGGGTAATAAGTGGACCTACTGAGTGTCCTTCACTAAGATGTGCTTAGAAGTCAAAGTGTCTCACCAGATGAAACTGTGCATATGATAAGGGGACTGGGAATGAGGGAGAATTAGTCTTTTTTTCTTATGAAGTGCTGTGACTATGATTAACTTGGAGTCTGGGACACACCTGCAAGGCCATGTTGTTCTCAGTCCAGGCCAATGTTTTGCATGCTCATGTTATGACTGTATATGGTATCCAGCAGATGTTTTCTTGTGTTTGTATGACTGACGATGTATAAAAGCTTCCTGATTGTTTTTCATTTCCAGTGCTGAATTTTCTGTTAAAGGTATTGCACTCCTTGCAAGTAAAGAGCTCATATGAGGAATATTCTTGTGTCATGAATCTTATTTGAGGTAACGAACTGACATACGATCACTCTGAGTTTCCAGATTCTGACACACGTCGTCTCACCGTGCCAGCCGGTCCTGCCCTGCTCACTTTTATTTCCGCTGCCAGCCTCGCCATTGTGACTCCCTGCTCTCCGATCCCTCCCAGACGAAATCTGGGAGCAGATGGAGCCAGCCACTCAGCGCCACCCACCGTCACAGGTGTCCCACCGTGCCGCCCAGTTCCCTCAGCTAGGGCTACTTGGGCACTGGCACCGGAACCCTCCTGTGATGGCCCTGGGTGGGGTTGGTTCTACTCACCCTAGAGAGTGGCAGGCAATTTCTCGTCCCACACAGATCCGTCTGCGGGATCGGCCCATCCCACAAACCACAACCCGACCACTCCTCTCCAGCGCTGCTCGTGATGGCAAAGGCCAGGCCATAAAACAAATCACATCCCATTATGTTCTCTCCACTGCCAGTCACAATGAACCTCAGGTTGCACACCTCCGCCAACTTGTACCTAGCCGTCAGTCTCACTGATCCCACTGTGGCCAGTCTTCCTCCACCATAACCACAGAGCGGTGTTGGATCACCTCTTAATACAATAATGTGGGAAAAAACTCCTCACTGTTGCCCGATTCAGCACGGAGCTCCCCGCTCCCGTGTCGATCACTACTCGGGGGTACTCGGGGACACAGTGTGAATAACCGTGGGAGCGGGGGGATCCTCCTTGCGTCTCGGATCCCCTCACTCGAACTTGTGACATGCTCTAGCAAAATGATGCAAGAGCCCACACTTTCCGCAGCGTTTCCCTCTTGCCGGACACTCCCTGGCCTTATAACAGTGCTTCGTGGACCCACATCCCAAACACATGGGCGTTCCTGGGGTGGCCCTCATCTTTACAGCATTAGCGTAGCTTCTCTCATCCTCTATGCTGTTGTCACTGTCCGGGTCCACTGCCTGAGCTGTCGACTGCAGTTCAAACTGGCAATGTAATACTCTCCCACTGAGCTCCCATGATAGCTTGCCTGCCTCCTCCAACTGCTGGGCTAACTTGTAAGGAGCTTCGACCTTGTAGCTGGGCAAATAGTATGTTCCGCCAACTGATCATGGACCATCTCTTCCTCCAGTGCTCCAAACTGACAGTCTTTGGCCAGCTAGCGTAAGTCTGCCACAAACCGTTGCACCGACTCACCAGTCCACTGGTGGCGCTGTTGAAACTGAAATCTGCAGACGATAACATTTTCCGGGGTGCGAAAATGTCACGCCACTAGCTCCACCACTTCCTCAAAGCTATCACACTCGCTCAAAGTGCTTAAAATACGCTGTCCTTCCATTCCTAAATTATGAACCAGCAGTGCTTGTGCCCTCAACTTCTCCAGCCTCCCAAGGTCCAAAGCCACCAAGTATGTTTGAAATGCAGCGAACCTCCTCGCCCAAGAGATGGGCGGCTCCCCAGGAAGCTCCAAAAATGGCCAAATTGAAGTGACACATATGTCCCTACCTTTTATCCTCTTCGCCAAATGTTATGTCGGTAGTAGGAGCCAAGGACAAGACTGAGTGGTGAACTGGGCACACGTTTATTAGTGATGCCTTCTCACAAGACATGCGCACCCGCCAGACAGGGAGGAGGCCAAGAGACCGCCCCTCCCTCTCACTGCCCTCTTATACCCTGGGTGGTGGCTCCACCTTTCCGGTTCCGCCACCACCTGTGTCACACAATAAAGGTCCCTAAAACCCAAGACAACACTACCCTCCTAAAGAGGGTTTAAAAAGTGATAGCACCCAGATGCTATTTAATGAAGCTTTAGTGTCAGAAGTGAAGAAATAATGGCATTATGGTGGTTACATCCATTTTTTATTTTCAGTCTGGGTGGGGTGCGGGGCTGAAAAGTTCATAGGCTGACTTAGAATTATGCTACAGCAACTTTTCAGCACCCCCTCCCCTCCTGTATATTACTGAGGTTACTGAGACCAAAGGGGTATATTTAAGGTTCAATTCACTGCACTTTTCCAACATTTTGACAGCTCCCATGGGTCTTAATGAAATATTTGAGACTTATTTTGGTCAAATTGCCTTTAAATGTTTAATTATTTCAGCATCATCGTGAACCATCTTTTGCAGCCTTAGAACAGCTGGTTTCAGTACATGTCTCTTTAAATTCCCTAAGACCACTTTTAACTGCATCTTCCCTCTTACATCACTATTGCTTATCTTAGCTGGCTAGCTCCTAGCACAGATGCGAACCTGAGCCAAATAACGTAAATTTTTTCTCAAAGAAGGAATAAAATAAAGCATGACTGGTGGACAGGGGTGTGTGGTTTCAGTAGATGATAGGATATGACTGATCCCTGGAGTACAATAAGCACAAAACATTTGTCAATGAATGGCTAAATTGCTAGCTTCACCCAACTGCCTTTACTCCTGGTTAGAGATAATACTACAACAAAATCAGCTAAAATGACATCTAAGAATGATATACGTGTATGGTCAAGTGTTGTAGATGAACAACGGTTCCAGTGGGGGTGAATAGAATTTGTAGAAAATCAAAAATGGCTGAATCAACAGTTGAACTAATAAGAGGTGGCCTGTCCATCACTTCCTCCCCCTGAGGCGAGCTCCTGATGCAGTTACTGATCAATGCGGACTGCCTAGCCAAACTAATGCTAATGAATCAATAAAGCATCATGGCGAGAGATGATGTGAGATATATTATTGACTGTGGATTAGTGAACCAGATGGAAACAGGGATATTTATTAGGATGACTGAAGTCCAAAGAAAACAACAATAAAAAGTTCATCTGATAAGCCAACTTTTTTGTAGCAATGTTAGCTCCAAAGCTAACACCTTGGCTGACCTTCCCACAGAGACATACAGAAATAGGCTAGAGTGCTCAGCCACTAGCAGAGGCAGACTGGCCATAGGGAAGGGTGGGACAATTCCTTGTGGACTGACCTATCAGGAGCCAAAGTAGCCTGAACAAGTGTTAGAAAGAAGAAGCAGAGAGGGAAGCTGAAAAGCCCTTATCACAGATCAGTGTTGCCAGAAGGAAAATGAAAAAATATCAAACTGTTGCTTTAAAATGATCATATTTTGACCCAAACTATCGTATGTACTAAAATAACTTAGAAAAATCACAGGCTAGGACAATGCATTTAAAAACAAAGCTGTTCTATATGCATGGAACTGCAGTAACCTAAGGAATAAACGTAGGGCTCGGCCATTTGAATGTTACAACTGCTTTATTCATTGCCACACTTAAACACACCCACCCACACAGTGAATTGTACCTCTTTGCACAACCACTGCATCTGTCCTTAAACGTAGGTGGCCTGCCATCTCGGTCCATCCACTATCAAAACGGCGGCTGGTCTCAGCTGTGTCGTGATCTTCATATGTGTCAGTGGTGGTGGTGATGTTAAAGCCGACTGTGAGTCGGATCGCTTGGTTCTGCGGACCCAAACCCAGTCCATCACTGTGAGTGACGCTCTGTACGGCTTCATTCGGCGTTGTGGTTGTGGTAGTGTGGCACTCACATTTGCTGCGGGGCATCCACCAGTCTGTGGTGGTTCTGCTACATCCTGTTGGGTCACGGACTCTTCATCCTGCGTCTCAGCGGCGACTCCCGGAGGCTAATCCCGGTCATGGATTTGGAAGACGTCTAGTGGTTCTATTGCGTTCTGCTCGGTCGCGGACTCTTCATCCAGTGGCTCGGCGGCGGCCCTTGCAGGTTGGTGCTGTGCATGGATTTTTTCTTTCACGTGGTGCTGGTTGAGGTCGGGGTGATGTGTCGCTGTAGTCGGTAATGGGACACGCGCCAGGCCGTCTTTGGTCACCGGGGTCCCCTTTCTCCACAAGCTCCCTCTCCTGCAGTTCCACGGCGGCTGTCTGAAGCTCATGAAGCTCATGCCTGACGAGGATCAGAGGCGAGTCCGGTCGCTGCTCTTGCTCTGTATTGTGTTTGTTCCCTGGGTTGTGTTCACCCCCTGTGCTGTGGTCACTCTCTGTGCTGTATTCTCTCTCTGTGCTGTGTTCACTCAACGCTGTGTTCTTTGGTTAGCTTGTCATGGATTAGCTCCGTGGTGCCCTGCTGTCCCGCAGTGTCTAACTCGGGGCCTTCCTGAAATGGTGTGGAGTTGGTGGGCTCAGCCTCTTGTCACTGTTGGCAAAACCTCATGCGCGGTTCCAACACGTTGTCAGGTGTAGCTAAGTAGTTAGCTAGCAGTTCAAGAGTATCAGCGTACGAGTCTGTTGCCGAAAATACGTTTGCCCTCTATGCCCAGAAAGAGAACCAGTAGAAATTGTTTCTGTACCTCATATAACTTGTCCAGGCCAATTGCCGATACGTAGGTTTCGAAAGTCTCAAGCCAGTAAGGCCAAGGAACAGGTGGTTCGCTGGGGTTTTCCAGAAATGACTGTGGTGGCCTCAAGCGTACTACCATGGTTTAACTCTCGTCGCCAAATGTTATATCTGGAAACCCAGAGAGACTCTCAGAGAGTGGTGCTGCTTTGGAACATGAACTTTATTACATGAAGTTAGTTAACATACAATACAGTTCTGTTGCTGTATAGCACCAATTGGGAAAGAGGCTGTAACATGGCGATTCTCCCCTTTATCATAGTCCGGTGTGATGATGTCACCGCATGGCTGCGTCACCACGGGAGCGCCAGTTATCCCCTTGTAGTATCCCTATACTATAGTAGGGTCTCAGGCAGGGTGATAAAGTTGCTGTGCCTGGTGGAGTTACTTTGTTTTCTTACCTTTGTCCATGTCTGTGCTGCCGGACTCTTTTCTTTTAGTACTTTTTTCCTCCATGTCTGAACTCATGTTCACTGATTTTTTTTTTTTTTTTTTTTTGCTGCCTCCACTTTCATCTAGTCCCACTGTCCACGGCCCTCTTCCCATCCACCCATGCATCCCCCGCTGTTTTTCCCCACAGACCCAACACCCCCCACTCCCAGAACACAGCCCCCCCCGCCCCAACCTGACCCTCACAAAGACCCAGTTGAGAGCTGAGCTGAAGAAGATCAAGGCGAGGAAGGCTGCAGGTCCAGACAGCATCAGCTCGAGGCTCCTCAAGTCCTGCGGAGACCAGCTGTGCGGGATTGTAGAGCACATCTTCAGCCTGAGCCTGAAGTTGGGGAGGGTACCACAGCTGTGGAAAACATCCTGTGTGCTACCCGTACTGAAGACCCTTCACCCCAAGGACCTGAACAGCTACAGACCAGTGGCCCTCACATCACACCTAATGAAGATCCTGGAGAGGCTGCTCCTTGCCCACCTCCACCCCCTGGTGGGAACAGCGATGGATCCACTTCATTTTGCCTACCAGCATGGCATCAGGGTGGAGGATGCAGTGATCTTCCTCCTACATCGTTCCCTGTCCCACCTGGAGAAGCCTGGGAGCACTGTGAGGATCATGTTCTTTGATTTCTCCTATGCTTTCAACACCATCCAACCAGTGATCCCGAGGGACAAGCTGCTGTGTGCAGGGATGGACCAGCACCTGTCATTGTGGATCCTGGACTACCTCAAAAACCGACCACAGTTTGTGAGAACCCAGGACTGTGTGTCTGACACCATCATCTGCAGTACGGGGGCCCCCCAAGAAACAGTTCTGGCTCCCTTCCTGTTCACCCTCTACACTGCTGGCTTTTCACACAACGTACCACACTGCCATCTACAGACGTTCTCTGATGACTGTGTGATCGTCGGCCTCATTTCTGATGGGGATGATGCGGAGTACAGAGGACTTATCTAGGACTTCTTGGACTGGTGCCTACAGAACTGCCTCCAGATCAATGCAAGGAAAAATAAGGAACTGGTGGTGGACTGCTGCAAGTGAGGACAACCCCCCCCCCCCCCCAACAGCACCAGTAAACATCCAGGGAACAGACATTAAGATGGTGACATCTTAATCACAGTTTGACATCACAGTTTGTTTTTGTAGATAAAAACAAACTGAACGTATATAGGTGGCCAATCCAAATATCTCGCATTATAAAGTGGTTATAATTAATGCCATTTTATTTGGTGAATGACTGCTTGTGTGATTAGGAAAACATACATTGGCTATAATTTTAGTGCAGGCTGTTCCTACTGAGGAGACTCAGGTCTTTTAGAGTGCAAGACCTTTTATGATTTGGTGGTGGCATCAGCCATCACATTTGGAGTGGTCTGCTGGGGCAGTGCTATCACGGCAGCTGACAGGGAGAGACTGAACAGGCTGATCAAAAAAGCCAGCTCTGTACTGGGGCGACGCCTTGACCCAATGAAGGAGATAGGAGAGAGGATCACGGTGGCTAAGCTGTCATCTCGGCTGGAGTCCGAGTCCCACCCTATGCAGGACACGCTGAACGCACTGAGGAGCTCATTTAGCGGTAGGCTGTGCCATCCTAGGTGCACAATGGAGAGGTTCCACAGGTCCTTCCTACCTACAGCTGTCAGACTTTATAACCTAACCAGGGCTGCTCATAGAGGTCATATTAAATGTACTAAATGTAACAACTTTGCACAATAGAGTTCGTCCCGTCCAATACACACCTAGGACAATCACAATCATTAGTGAGGGTGGCAACAACACTGTGGATTCAATTGTGAAATATACTGTTGCAGGCCAAGTCTGCTCTCCTTTAACTTGGACAGGTTGCGGTGTGTATGTGTGTGTGAGTGTGTGTATTTGTGCGAGGGGAAGTGACGTAAGGGGGCCCGCGGCAGCGTTGTGTGGCAGAGACGAGAGTGGTGATGGAGGTATAACGAGCTGCACGTAATGATACGAAGAGTGATAGAGGAAAAGTGTAAGAAGCCAGTGTGCTCTAGACGAGCAGTAAATGTGGACGGTTGCTGCAGTTTAAATAAAGTGCCTCGTTCTTCCCACCTGCAAAGTCTGTTGGACTGTATATTGGCTGTTACCACTGAGTAAGGTAGGATAAACGGGCTAGCGCTACCCAGGGCTGCTCAACTACGGTTCGGCGGCTGGCAGAATAACGGGTCGGTAACACTGGGGACCAAAAGACTTTTTAAGTGGGAGACACAACAGGCACGTTTAATGCCGCGAAGAAACTGTAAATCTGCAGCGGCAGAGCCGGAGATAATGGCGGCGTGCGGCTGCCGCGGCGCCGGTGCAGACCAGAGGTATACTGATGTGATGAGCTCCAATGTGAGTAAAAACCCCTTTGTGAAGGATGTAGCAGAGGACTTTGGAGTTACCACAGACTGTTTTGAACAACAGGACGGCATGTGCGCCTACGACGGATGTAGCGCAAATCCCTTTGTCACTAGCATGGAGCTAACATTAGCTGCACACGAAATGGCGGCTAGTACTATGCTGTTTCAACCAAACGTGGCACAGCCGCCTGCTCTACCACCCTCGCTGTCCACTAACCCTTTTATTTCATCTCCAGCTCAGAATGCAGCGGTAGGTGGTGAGTTTGTGACCTCATCAAACCTGAACTATGATACCACCAGAAGCACAGCTGTCTATAGCGGCTCATTACAACCACATAATAACAGACATGATATGGGCCCAGCCACTGTTTTCACCGCTGGTGATGGGCTGGTTAACTCAGCCACTTCCATGAACATGAACTATAACAGCTGCGAGACTAGCACCCCAGCTGCCCCGATCCAGACACCACTCCAACCATACACAGTGCCACCATTTACCCCACACAGACCCCAGCATGTGGGACGGAATCTGGAAATGCAGGCCCTGGGCTGCAACTACATCACCCCACAGAATGGCTAAGGATAAGCAGATTGCAGCTGACCAGCAGGTGCGGCAGAGCCTGGAGATGGGCGTAGCTCAGCCCAGTAACAGCAGTTGGGCTGCACCAATTGTGATGGCGAGAAAGAAGGACCAGAGCTCGCGCCTTTGTGTGGATTATTGCCCCTTAAATGAACGAACTATTAAAGATGCCTATCCCCTGCCCCGTATTCAGGATACTTTGGGCACTCTGTCTTCTGCCACGTGCTTTAGCACACTGGATTTGACATCTGGCTACTGGCAGGTGGAAATGACCCCAAGAGCCCGCAAGGCTGCTGCTTTCTGCACCCGGAAGGGGCTTTTTGAGTGGAGTGTGATGCCTTTCGGACTCTGCAACGCACCTGCAACGTTCCAGCGGCTCATGGACCGTGTTCTAGTCGGTCTGCAGTGGGAGACATGCTTAGTGTATCTCGACGACATCATAGTCCTGGGGCGGGACACCACCCAAATATTGGAGCGGCTTGGCCAGGTGTTCACTAGACTGCGTGAAGCCAACCTCAAACTGAAACCATCCAACTGCTGTTTGTTCCGGGAGCAGGTCCCCTACCTGGGGCATATTGTCTCAGCTAAAGGTGTTGCTACCGACCCTGAGAAAATAAAAAAGGTAGTGGAATGGCCCATCCCCCACAATGTCTCAGAGGTGCGCCAGTTTGTGGACTTGGCATCATATTATTGGCGGTTTGTTGAAGATTTCGCCTCAATCGCCAAACCGCTTCACGAACTCACAAAGAAGTATGCACGTTTTAATTGGACAGCTGACTGCCAGGAGGCATTTGAGGAACTGAAAGTCCGGTTGACGTCAGCACCTGTGCTCGCCTACCCTCTTGATGATGGTGACCTCTTACTGGACACGGATGCTAGTGACTGGGGAATTGGAGCGGTCGTCTCCCAAATGCAAGGAGGTGAGGAGAGAGTGCTGGCATACGGGAGCAGGAGACTTTCCTCCATGGAGCAAAACTA
Source organism: Pholidichthys leucotaenia (assembly GCA_020510985.1). Classification (NCBI taxonomy): domain Eukaryota; kingdom Metazoa; phylum Chordata; class Actinopteri; order Cichliformes; family Pholidichthyidae; genus Pholidichthys; species Pholidichthys leucotaenia. Next base: position 146,736,279 of record CM035837.1, read on the forward strand.
CTGTACCACTAGGCGAGAACTCCTAGCGGTGGTGGAGTTCACCTCCCATTTTAGACAATACCTGCTCGGGAGGTCCTTCGTTGTCCGAACCGATCACAGCAGCCTGCGCTGGTTAACCAAGCTGAGACAGCCAGAGGGACAACTTGCTCGCTGGTTGGAGAAACTAGCCGAATATGACTTCCAGGTGATCCACCGGGGGGGAAAGTTCCACCAAAACGCCGACGCTTTGTCCAGGAGGCCGTGTAGAAGCTCCTGTCCCTGCACTGTACCCGAGCCGGACTCTAGCAGCAGCCTGCGTCAAAGCAAGGAGGTGCAGTGCAGCCTCGCCAACAGTTTCCTGGAAGACGTCCGCTAGCAGCATCCCCTGACCAAGCTCTAGTGGGGGTAGTCAATGTTACCAACAATAGCGGTGACCATCCTCTCTCTCATCCAGATATCACCAGGGTCAGCGAGCCATCTCAGACTGAGCTGTTCAGGGGTTGGACTCAGGAGCAGTTAAAAGGAGCACATATGACTGACATGGACATAGCACCTTTGTGCATGTGGTTTGAGAAGGGGGAGGAACGGCCTGCGTGGGCTGAAGTGGCATCATGCAGTCCCGCCACCAAAGCCTACTGGGAAGCGACTCTATCGGAGGGATGGGGTTGTACTCAGAAAGTTTTACTGCACAGAGGGAAAGGTGTTTTACCCCCAAATTCTCCTGCTCGTACCGCACATCTGTAATGGCACAGATGCATGAGGGGCCGGTGGGGGGCCATTTTGGTGCAGAGAAGACCCTTTCTGGCCTTAAGACCCGGTACTTTTGGTACGATATGAAAACTGATGTCACCCTTTGGTGCCGCACCTGCACCAGCTGCGCAGCCAAGGCTCACCCCAAGAAGACTCCACAGGCTGCCATGGGCTCTGTAAAAGTAGGCAGCCCCATGGAACAGATTGCTGTTGATCTCATGGGTCCGTTAAACGAGACTGAGCGGCACAATCGCTATATAGTGGTTGTTCAGGACTATTTTAGCAAGTGGGTCGAAGCTTATCCAGTTCCTGATGAGCAAGCGACGACAGTAGCTGAGAAGATTGCCTCGGAGTGGGTGTGTAGGCACAGAGTGCCCCACTCCCTCCACAGTGATCAGGGCACAAACTTTGAGTCAGCTGTGTTTCAGGGAATGTGTGCCCTACTGGGAATTGAAAAGACCCGTACCACCCCATTTCACCCCCAGTCCGACGGCCAGGTGGAGCGGTTTAATGCCACCCTGCAAAAGATCCTGGCTACAACTGCTGAGAGATGTCACTGGGATTGGGATGTGATGATTCCTTATGCACTGATGGCTTATAGGGCAACTAAGCACAGTTCCACAGGGTTGTCACCCAACATGATGCTTTATGGTCGAGAGGTCACGGAACCAGTTGACTTGGTGGCTGGTATGCCTCCCGACTACATCCATAGCAGCTCACTTCCCTTATATGTGATGCAGCTCAGAGAACGACTGGAGCTTTCCCACCAGCTGGCATGGGAAACCTTAGGGAGAGCTGCTGAGCGTGCAAAACGGCAGTATGATAAAAACATTCACCAAATTCACTACAAGGTTGGAGATGCAGTATGGCACTTGGTCAAGGGCACCAAGAGGGTGAAAAACAAAATACGGAAGTTTTTGCCCTCCTATGAGGGTCCCTATATCGTTGTGGGCCAGCTGGACGACATGGTTTACCATATCCAGAAAAGCCAGAGGGCTAAAGTCAAGGTGGTGCACCATGACAAACTCAAACCTTACTACTCCAGAACCCCTCTGGACAACAGCTGGGCGTTCCAGGGCGCCAACGAATGGTCGGCGGTGGAGGTTCCTCCGCCGGTGTGGGACGACGGTGCAGACAACGCAGACATCGGCCCTCTGGACCTGTGGGACAACTCGCCAGAGATGGAGGCTGCTGCGGCAGGGGCCCTTCCGGACCCCCACTCTTCACAGACAATTCGACCAGACTGCAACCATCCTTCTGAGAGTTCTTCTCGCCCTCGGCTGGATGAGGCCAGAGCTAAGGATTCAAGTGGGGGACGCGACCGATGTCGTCTTCCTGCTGCCACACCACTTCAGAGGCCACAGTGGACCTGCGGGGCCCCTGACAGGTTTGGTAACTGGGTTGCAAACTGAACATTAAGAACTGAAAAGACTTGCCTTAGTTATTTAGTGGTGAGATCATTGTTCCAGGTGAGGGCAAGAATGCGCCCTGATCTCATCGGGAGTAACGGTAGTCTACCCGGAACTCTCTAGTTTCAGTTAGAAAAAAAAAAAAAAGGAATTACGTTTCTAAGTGTTCACTTTGTAAGAAATAAGAGTTCTATTTTTGTAGTTGCACTTAGCAGCAGGCTGACTGAGGGGCTGTACAGACTTTGGAGCACACTGAAGATGCTTTAACCACTATGTGTATGTGACAGTTGGTATTTGATATCTCAGTCGTTGTGGCTGCATCTTATGATATTAGCACCTTTGCATGTAGAACCCAAGGGGTAAGCTGAAGTCTTTGGTTTAAGATGTTTATAGATGTCTAAGTTTGTTTCTCCTCCTACGAACTCTTGTGCACAGAACGAAGGTTTTATCACACATATTTTGGTGGCACCGCAATGTGAATGTATGATTTTTGTGTTACATTAGTGTGAGGACATGCAGTAGGCATTGATAGACATTCTTTGGACATTTCTTTCCCCTTTGCCTTCAGTCACCTTTTATAGGTGGAGGACTCATTTGTGGACTGTTGGAAATGTTCAGTTGTATGATGTCTGTATTTCTCTCACCATGATATGTAATGACGTGTGCTGGAGTGATGTCAAAGATTGATCATCATCCAGAGTGGGGGTAGTGTTGCAGGCCAAGCCTGCTCTCCTTTAACTTGGACAGGTTGCGGTGTGTATGTGTGTGTGAGTGTGTGTATGTGTGCGAGGGGAAGTGACGTAAGGGGGCCCGCGGCGGCGTTGTGTGGCAGAGACGAGAGTGGCGATGGAGGTATAACGAGCTGCACGTAATGATACGAAGAGTGATAGAGGAAAAGTGTAAGAAGCCAGTGTGCTCTGGACGAGCAGTAAATGTGGACGGTTGCTGCAGTTTAAATAAAGTGCCTCGTTCTTCCCACCTGCAAAGTCTGTTGGACTGTATATTGGCTGTTACCACTGACGAGCCGCGCTAGGATAAACGGGCTAGCGCTACCCGGGGCTGCTCAACTACGGTTCAGCGGCTGGCAGAATAACGGGTCGGTAACAATACTGTCTGGGTACATATTCATATTCTGCAGGGTAATTTAACAAACCGTAATGCTGTTTATTCCATCAAGCTGCAATGCTCCTGCACGGTGTATATATCTGTGTACATACTGTATGTATATTCATCTACTGCTTTGGCTAGCCAGTTCTTATCTTATTAACTATTGCTCTGAGTGCTGCTATCCCTTTGCTGCTGTAATCCTGGAATTTCCCCATTGTGGGACTAATAAATGGTAAATGGTAAATGGCATTCACTTGTATAGCGCTTTTATTCTCATCTCTTGATGACCAAAGCGCTTTACAGATCCTGCAATCCACCCATTCACACACACATTCACACACTGATGGTGGCAGTGTGCCAATAAAGGCATATCTTATCTTAATTTGTTGTGTGCGCAGTGCAGCTGCGCAAACAAACGTGAGCTAAGCGTTGCTGATGTGATTGGCGCATTTGGCAGTGAGGAGGAGCCAGCCAGGTATGAGCTTATCAGCTGTGAGCAGGTATCAATTTCTGGTGATGTGTGGGTGTTCATATAAATCAAAATGACATTTTTTTTTGGTCAGGGGGGTGCACAGAAATGCCAAAAGTATTATATATTTGGACTTTTTTTTTAGAAGTATTGATCGTCTATCATATAGCCCTAAAACTATCGTATCGGGTAACACTGCCATAGATGGAGCCAAATACGGTAAAATCACCCAAATGTTTGGGACTAAAACAGCAGTCAAGAAAATGAAAAGAAAAATTTTTATGCTAAAGAAGCTATTGTGTAGTTATTTCTCCTGTTTTCCAATTGTTATATTTGTGTTATTAATGTAGTTTTTTCCCTTTTCTTTTCTGCCTTGATGAAACTTAGTAAAAAAGTCCTTAGTAATAATCAGTGTTACGAAGTAACACATTACTGTAACACCACCACTTTTGCAGTAACTGTTAGATATAGGCTCTCTTACCATCATCTCTTACCATCCTCACCTGTACATAACTGCCCATCTAACTTATTGTACATTATTTGCACATAACAGTACTCTTAACTTTCTGCACTGCTGCATATATTTGCATATATTTACCTCCGCCAAGGAGGTAATGTTTTTGCCGGGGTTTGTCTGTCTGTTCGTTTGTCTGTCTGTCTGTCTGTTGGTTAGCAAGATAACTCAAAAAGTTTTGGACGGATTTCGATGAAACTTTCAGGCGTTGTTGGAAATGGTACAAGGAAGAACTGATTAAATTTTAGTGGTGATCCGGATCACCGTCCAGAAGAAAACCGCCATTACGGAAAATGCCATTTTCGTGAATAACTACTGAACCACTAATCCTATCATGGTCTGTTTGTCTGTCTGTTGGTTAGCAAGATAACTCAAAAAGTTTTGGACGGATTTCGATGAAACTTTCAGGCGTTGTTGGAAATGGTACAAGGAAGAACTGATTAAATTTTGGTGGTGATCCGGATCACCATCCAGAAGAAAACCGCCATTACGGAAAATGCCATTTTCGTGAATAACTACTGAACCACTAATCCTATCATTGTCAATCCAATTGCTACACATATGTTTTCATGGTCAAGGAATCTGAAAACGTACACACAAACACTGTATGGGGGGAACTGTGGCCGCCATTACGGAAAATGCCATTTTCCTGAATAACTACTGAACCACTAATCCTATCATTGTCAATCCAATTGCTAGTCATATGTTCTCATGGTCAAGGAATCTGAAAACGTACACACAAACACTGTATGGGGGGAACTATGGCCGCCATTACGGAAAATGCCATTTTCCTGAATAACTACTGAACCACTAATCCTATCATTGTCAATCCAATTGCTAGTCATATGTTTTCGTGGTCAAGGAATCTGAAAACATACACACAAACACTGTATGGGGGGAACTGTGGCCGCCATTACGGAAAATGTCATTTTCGTGAATAACTACTGAACCACTAATCATATCATTGTCAATCCAATTGCTAGTCATATGTTTTCATGGTCAAGGAATCAGAAAACGTACACACAAACACTGTATGGGGGGAACTGTGGCGCTTGGCGGAGGTCTGCGCTCTCCGAGTGCTTTTCTAGTTGCTTAAATTGCACATACTGTCAATTACTGTATATACTGCACTGCTGTCCTTTGCACTTCTGATTGGATGCTAAACTGTGTTTCGTTACCTTGTATTCATACATGTGTAATGACAATAAAGTTGAATCTAATCTAATATAATCTAATATTCCCCATATTAACAATGGGCAGCACGGACGTGGGGATGCATGCACAGTGTGATGTCATCACGCCATTCCTATATTAGGAAGACTAATGGCAGGAGTCATCCTCTTTGGTGCTCCACCTCTGAATTCAGCATAGTCTGTACTAGCTGATGGTTAGCTTGTAGCTCATACACTGCAACATGTGTATCAACTATTGTGTTTGTAATAAAGTTCTTGTTCGGTACAACACCTGCCTCCGCTGTCCTGTTTCCAGACATAACAATTGGTGACGAGGAGAAAAATGGGTCTTCTGGAGGAAAATACAATGTTTTTACTGAAGACCAATGCGCGTCTGGAAGCGTGTCTGGCACTCTGGAGGAAGATATTGAATAAGCGAATCAAGTTTGGCCAGTGCCAACAGCGCGCGGGTGAGTCAGTTCAGCAGTTTGTTGCTGACCTCCGCCATTTGGACAATTGGAGGAAGACTTTGTGTGAGAAAAGTTGGCGAAGAACACTACAAATAGGAAGCTGCAGGTGACATTGTTCACAGTGCCGGACGGCCTTACGCTGGCTGAAGCTCTGGAGATAGTGTCCCAGTTAGAGCGAGAAGAGGCTGCTCTGTTAGCATCGCAGCTAGTGGGCCCCGGCCCGCGTTCCCCACAGTCAGCTCCGCTGGTACAGACGGTTGCCCCAGTTGCTGAGCCCACCGACCCCACACCTTCTCAGGAGGGCCCCGAGGTAGACACAATGGGACAGCAGGGCACCACAGTGCAACAACCCAACGGTAACTCAGTTTTGACGCCGACGACTCGAGTCTGCTGCACTCAGACGTGGACGCAGCCACTCCCTGCCTCGCACTGTACGCAAAACAGAATACAGCAGAACCGGAGCAGCCACAAGAGCCCCAGTCCGCAGCCACATGGGACCTGGAGCCGGTCCTCACACAGCACAAGCGTTCTCGAGCTGCAGCCTCATTGCAGGAGGGAGAGTGTTATTTCCCAGACGTGGGTACAACCGTAGATCAGAACACAGAGAGTACAGCACAGAGAGAGAGCACAAACTGGACTCACCTCCAATCCTCACTCGCCATGAGCCTCAAGAAGCTACCATGGAGCCGCAGGAGAGGGATTTTGTGGAGGAAGGGGACCCCGGTGAATAACTACAGCCTGGCATGCGTCCCAGCTCCGATGACAGCGACACATCACCGCGACTACAACAAGCACCAGGAAAGTAGGGGCAGAAGCCGAACTCATCTTGCATCCTCGCCGAGTATCAGCCTCAGGGAACCGCCGCAGCACAGCAGGATAGAGAGTTTGTGGCCCAGCGGGACCCAGCAGAGCAACGCCAACCAAGGGCACATCCTGCCGCCAGCGTGAATGGCATGCCACCCCAGCAGCAACCAGCATCAGAGACGAGAGAGCAGCAGCGCCAAGTGCAGCTGAACAGATCGCTGCTTGCACTACTTAATTGGGTTCGGGTCCAACGATCCAACCGCCTGGACCCACAGATGGTCCCGTCATCACAGATGAGAGTCACCGTACAAAAGAGGCTAGCCGCTATTCAGATGGCCGATGGTTCGAGATGGCACGCCAGCCATCTGCGAAAGGTAAGAGCGGTAGCCTCGTAGAAGATGCAGCGCTGGAGTCGACCCAGCTGGTGTAGAACCCAGGCTGCGACATTGCTGACGAGTGAGCCATGACTCCAGCAAGATGGCACCCAGGTCTGCTACAGCCGGCAGCTCCAGGATCGCGCCCACCACAGGCTCAATTAAGGCCCCTGAAGTTGAACTGCAACAGTGACTCCGCTTTGCAATGTTTAGATAGCGCATGGTTGCAACACAGTGGTAGAATAACCCACTCAGCCATGCAGGGTTAACCGGTGGGCTACCTGGTGCCCCAGGTTCTGTTTGAGTCTGTTTGTAAAAAAAAAAAAAAAAAAAAAAACAGAGAGAGAGAGAGAGCTGTTGTGAATTGAAAATGTCCAAAATGTTTTGGGTTTTTCGGGGCGGCGGGGGGGTGGCTAGATATTTCCCATATTAACAATGGGCAGCACGAACGTGGGGACACATGCACAATGTGACGTCATCATGCTGTGCCTGTATTAGGAGGACTTTGGCGCTCCGCCTCCGAACTCAGCATAGCCTGTACTAGCTGGTTAGCTTGCAGCTCATACATTGCAATATGTGTATCAACTATTGTGTTTGTAATAAAGTTCTTGTTCGGTACAATGCCTGCCTCCACTGTCCTGTTTCCAGATATAACAATTTAGTTTAGTTTATTGGTTTATTTGTCAAGGACAATGTACAGAAACAACATTAAACATAAAGATGCTCTGTACGAGATTAAAGCATTCTCACTAATTTCCATCTGTAGTCCCTGGGGCAGGCACAAAGATATTAAAAGCACAACAGCACATATAGAAAGCAATTCAGAAACTATTGACCCTGAAATAAGCAGGGAGTAAGGTAAAAAGATAAGAAACAGCAAACATGAAAACAATTTGAGTGCAATTTCAAATCCCATTTAAGGGGGAGAGTCAATGCTGGCAGTCTTGATTACTTAAAATCCATTTTTTAGTCTCTGTGGAGAAGTCTTTGTAATTTGTTCTGGTCTTCAAAGCAGTGGTGAGCTTGTTCCATTCTGTTATAGCTTTGTATGAGAAGGCCGATTGTCCAAAAAGTTTTACGTAGGGGAATGCAACAATGCCACCTAGAGGAAGTCCTTGTTATTCTGGTATTTTGTTCAGAAGTTAGATACACAAAAGTTTTAAGGGGCAGAGGTGCAGAATCATAGATAATTTTAAAGACCAACCATATATTTGCATACATGATCATATTTTCAAAGCTTAACATCTTGTGTTTGGCAAGTATACCACAATGGTGATACTGTCGTGTCTTCTTATCCAGAATTTTGATGGATTGTTTATACAGGGATTCCAAGGGTTTCAGAGTCGTACTGTTGGCTTGTGACCAGCATGAGATGCAATAGGAGAAATGTGTCAAAATCATGGCATTCAGAAAGGTTTTTGATCCTTTTAGAGTAAAGTGAGTTTTTGATGCAATGAAAGTTTGCAAGGTTATATTTCAGAGTGCGGCTCATCCGTTTTATGTGCTTTTTAAAGCTGAACATGGGCTCTGTTGTGACGCCCAAATACTTAAACTCTGTTACATTTTCTATATTTGCTCCATTTACAGTTATAGCCGGACAGTGTGTATGATTTTGTTTGTTGTTAAAGTATATGGTAGCTGTTTTCCCTACATTCAGAGTGAGGCATGATTGATTAAGCCATTTTGGCACATTCTCCATTGCTATCATTAACTTGTCAGCCACTTGTTTGGCATCCTTCCCATGTGTGTAGATGACTGTGTCATCTGCATACATCTGAATTTTTATGTCATTTTCACATACTGATGGCAAATCATTAATATACAAAGTAAACAGCAGTGGACCTAAAATTGAACCTTGTGGTACTCCCATGATGCATGCCTTTGATTGGGATACAGTATTGTTTATGCACACACGCTGGGAGCGACCAGATAGATAAGATTTTAACCAGCTAATGGTATTCATGGACAGTTTATATCCTGATAGTTTATCCTGATAGTTTAGAAAGAGTGGTTGGCCGTATTAAAGGATTTACACAAGTCTAAAAAGATGGCTCCTACCGCCCCTCCTTTGTTTTCATTATTGCTACGTACATATTGTATTCGACTTTTAGGTAATATTGTTTCAAGCATTATTTATTGTTGTAATTATAAGAATGTTAAATGCATGAGTGAACTGTGAGTGTGATAGTTTGTTTTTAGGGAGCAGCATCTCAATTTCGTTGCATTGTTTATTAACAATGGAATGACAATAAAGGCACTTTGACTTTGACTTTGTCCAGATGTTCTTTAATCGTTTCAATAAAGTAACAACATGCAGTCTCCATTGAGTGATTTGGCCTGAAACCAAACTGCATGGGCTGCAGCAGCTGGGCAGATTCGAGATGTTCTACCAGTTGGTCTACTACCACTTTTTCAATGGCTTTTTACAAGACAGGAAGTATACTTATCAGCCAATATTACTAATTTCCTGTTTGTCTCCGGCTTTGTGTATGGGGGTTACAGTGGCAGGTTTCAGTGCATCAGGGAAGATATTTTCATGTATTGATTTATTTATTAGTTCTGTAACTGGAATTATTAAAGTATCTATGTTTTTTTCAGGAATACAGTGTCTAGTCCAAGAATATCCTTACCTCTGGAACTTGATAGAGATGATAAAAATTTTGTTAAGCTTTACCTCATTTGTGGGTTTAAGGTTTAGATCTGTTTCATGATTTATTTTAGTTTGGTGTGGGTATGTTTGGGTAAAATTCAGACCCAGTTCTTGTACTGATTTGATAAAATACTCATTAAAATTGCTGGCTATATCTAAGCTATTGGAGTGAAGTTTGCCATTTAAATTGAGTTGTATCACTTCACTTTTTTTGCATTTTTTCCCTTTGAGTTTATCAATACATTTCCAGAGTTTTTTGTTGTTCCCTTTTGCATTTTTGATTATGTCTATGAAGAAATTTGCTTTTGCTTTACGGCGTTGCATGGTGACTTCATTTCTGAGGCTTTTAAAAATCAGTCTCTCTGTAATAGCTCAAGTAGGTTCATTTTGTCTTCTTTTAATTATTTACCTTTTGTTCTTATTTAAAAGACAAAAATAGAAAGGAAATGTTTTTACCTTCTTTACACGTTTCAACTGTTCACTGCAGCCTTCGTCAGAAGTGTCAGCTGATTGCTGCAAGGTGTCATTTTATCAGCTGACTTTAGTAGGCGGGGCCAGCCCAGCAGACCTGTCAGATCCACCAAGCCAGCCCCGCTTTCCGCCGTCCAATGGTCTCTGGAGAATGTGGTCCCAGGTGTGGGAAAGCATAAAGGCTCCCTCATCCCGGTTCATGCTGTGGGACACATATGTATCACTTTAAGCTTCACATCTCAGAGTAGAACAAAGAACTGGGTCTCCTTGGAGATAACAGGAGGATGTGAAAATCTAGTCTTTGGTATGCAAGAGACGGCCTTGGGGATTTTCTGGTCTGCCAGAGACTATGAGGAGGATGTTATAGGATTTAAGAGAAGATGCATTGTTACTTGTGATTAAATGCAATATGACTGTGAGCTTTGAAGGTCCTGGATATATAAAGGACGAATGTCTGTGTTTTTCCTCTTTCTGCTTTGCTGATGTTGGAAGATGTGAATAAACCTGACTCGTGAGATAAACTCTGCCTCGTCATTTTCACATTTCCACACTGGTGACCCTAAGACGTATCATGGATGAAAGAAATTCCCCCGGGCCAGCCGAGTCAGGAGCTCCCAGCCAAGCGTATGCTGCTACAGTCCAGCTACCGGACTTTTGGCAGGACAACCCGCGCTCCTGGTTCCACTTGGTCGAAGCACAGTTTGCCCTCCGGGGGATAACGGTAGATGACACGAAGTTCTACCATGTGATTGCAAAGCTCGACAACCGCACGGCTCGGCATGTGGAGAGCCTATTGGAGCGGCCACCGGCCAACGACAAATACGGCGGGTTGAAGGCTGCACTTATCCAGCGCTTCACTCTCTCAGTCGAGGAGAGAGCGGAGGGGCTCCTGGCTCTGAACGACTTGGGAGATGGCACGCCCATTGACCTGATGGAGAACATGCTGAGGTTGAGGGGCTCAGACGACGACGACTTCATCTTCACCCACATTTTCCTCAGGACCCTACCGCCGGCCACGAGAGCGACCCTGGCCAGTTCGCCGTTGTTGGCCCAGCGGGACTTCCGCGTGCTGGCCCAGGAGGCGCACCGGATTCTCAACGCCAGCAAACAGCGCGCGGCCACCGCGGCAGCGACAGAGTTCGGCGCGACGGCCGGAGATGGCGGGGGGCCAGAGACGGCGGTAGCAGAATCACCGACGACAGCGGTGGCGGGGGCCAAGGATCGCGGAGGAGACACCCTCTGTTTCTACCATCGCCGCTTTGCAGAGAAGGCACGCAAATGTATACCACCGTGCCAGTTCAAGCGCTCGGGAAACGCCAAGACCGGGGGTCGGTAGCAGCTGCAGCCCTCGGGGAGGAGAACAAGCTGCTCTACTTGAAGGATGCGCGCTCGGGGAGGCATTTCCTCGTGGACACAGGCTCCCAGTTGAGTTTCATCACACCTTCCTCCGCTGACCGGCTGGTGGTTTCCAGAGGTCCCGGGGTGTCAGCAGCGAACGGCTCGGAAATTAAGACCTTTGGTGAGAGGACTGTGCTTCTGTCCCTACATGGCCGTACATTTGAGTGGACTTTTGTCATAGCTGCAGCGAATTTCAATATGTTGGGGGCTGATTTTCTGTGCTCACTTGGTTTGTTGGTTGATCTTGCTAACAGGTTCCTGGTTAATGCACTTTCTTTTTATTTTATTCCCTGTACAGCCCGAGTGGCCCCGCCAACAGCACAAGCCAACGTCACAGCTGCAAGCGGTAAGTTCCACACACTGCTCACTCAGTTCCCAGCACTCACGGTTCCCACATTTTCAGCAGCCGTCGCTAAACACGGGGTGGAACATTTTATTACTACCACCGGACCGCCCATTTTTGCAAAAGCTCGGCGCTTGGATTCAGATAAACTGACCATAGCGCGCGAGGAGTTCGCCAACCTGGAAAGGTTGGGCATCATCAGGCGTTCGAACAGCCCATGGGCTTCCCCGCTTCACATGGTCCCGAAAGCTGACGGCTCGTGGCGACCTGGCGGAGATTTCCGCAGGTTGAACAACGCCACAGCGCACGACCGCTACCCAATCCCGCATATCCAAGATTTTTCCGTTCATTTGGCGGGGGCGCGCGTTTTTTCTAAGATAGACTTGGTCCGCGGTTACCACCAAGTCCCAGTGCGCGCTGAGGACATACCCAAAACAGCGGTAATAACTCCGTTTGGTCTATTGGAGTTTTTGCGCATGCCATTTGGGCTTAAAGGCGCTGCGCAGACGTTCCAACACATGATGGACACGGTGTTGCGCAATCTCCCCTTTGTATTTGTCTACCTGGACAACATCTTAGTAGCCAGCACGTCCGAAGACGAACACGAAAACCACCTCACAGCAGTTTTCCGGAGGTTGGGAGAGCACGGTTTAATAATCAACCCAGCGAAGTGTCAGTTCGGGGTGACGCAAATTGATTTTTTGGGGCATCGCGTCTCTCCAGAAGGAGCGGTTCCGCTGCCTGACAAAGTGCGCGCAGTAGCAAATTTTACCCAGCCACAAACGGTCAAGGCGTTACAGGAGTTTTTGGGAATGGTGAATTTTTATAACCGTTTCCTCCCCCACGCAGCGCAGCTCATGCATCCATTGTATGCCGCACTCAAATAACAAAAACCCACAAATAAGATCAAATGGTCTCCGGAGCGAGAGCGAGCATTCTCGGAGGTCAAAACAGCCCTGGCAAACGCTGCGTTGTTAGCACATCCAGACCCAAAGGCCCGCATAGCGCTCACTACTGATGCGTCAGATGTGGCCATAGGGGCGGTCGTGGAGCAGCATGTAGCCGGGGCTTGGCAGCCGCTCGCCTTTTTCAGCAGGACTTTGCGCGATAGTGAACGAAAATACAGCGCATTTGACAGGGAGTTGTTAGCTCTCCACTTGGCCATTCGCCACTTCCAGTTCTGGCTGGAGGGACGCCGTTTCACCACGTTCGTTGACCACAAGCCGCTGACATTCGCGATGGCCAAGGTTTCAGAACCATGGTCGGGCCGGCAGCAAAGACAGCTGGCTGCCATCTCAGAGTTTACTACCGATATTCAGCACGTGGCGGGTAAACTGAATGTAGTGGCAGACTATCTCTCGCGCGCTGTGGCAGCCCCAGTCCGCGTAGGGATAGATTATGCAGCCATGGCCGCGGATCAGGTTAGCGACACGGACGTGCGCGCGCTCCAGTCTGGACCAACAGGGCTAAGGCTTGAGAACAGGGTGCTGCAAGACGGTATGCCCCCCCTAATCTGCGATGTCTCCACTGGGCGACCGCGTCCTGTGGTACCGGCCGCGTGGCGCCGCCACGTTTTTGACTCGATTCATTCTCTGGCGCACCCGGGAGTGCGCGCGTCGGTCAAAATGGTAGGAGAGAAATTTGTATGGCCGAGCCTGCGCAAACAAGTTAAGGAGTGGGCAGCAGCCTGCATGGCTTGTCAACGAGCCAAGGTACACAGACACACGAGAGCTCCCTTGGAGCCATTTCACATCCTGGCTAAGAGGTTCGATCATGTCCATGTGGACCTCGTAGGCCCCCTCCCGCCGTCACAGGGGTGCACACACCTTCTGACAATGGTGGACCTCACCACCCGCTGGCCGGAAGTGGTCCCACTGGCGTCAACCACAGCCGAGGCGGTGGCGCGCGCGTTTTTAACAGCATGGCTAGCGCGCTTTGGAGTCCCGTCAGACATTACGTCCGACAGAGGTCCTCAATTTGTTTCTGAACTTTGGTCAGCAATGGCCCGCAGCCTGGGGGTAACGATCCACCGCACAACTGCGTACAATCCGCAGGCTAATGGGTTATGTTATGCGAACGTTTTCATAGGTCATTGAAAGCGGCTCTCAGAGCGTCGCTGACGGATGCAAATTGGGTGGACAGGCTACCGTGGGTTTTATTGGGGTTGCGTTCTGCACCTAAAGAGGACTTAGAAGCCTCCCCGGCTGAGCTAGTTTTTGCGCAGCCACTTCAGCTGCCCGGGGAGTTTCTCCCAGATAATCCTGCGCCAGATAGCTCCCCATCTCAGCGGTTGCAGCGTGGCACGGAATCGGGCACGCTGCCTGGCCCCGTTCACCACAGTTTTCCGCGCGTTTTTGTGCCTAAGACTTTGAAAAACATGGAGTTTGTTTTTGTCAGACACGATGCCCATCGCCCACCGCTGCGACCACCTTATGATGGACCATTTAGAGTGCTGGAAACAGGGGACAAGCATTTTTTGCTAGATTTGGAGGGCAGGAAGGAAAAGATTGGCATAAACAGGCTCAAACCCGCCTTTGTGGTGGCGGACGAGGATGTGCTGTTGGCCAGGGCTCCTCGGCGCAGCAGACCCCCCCGGGGACATTCCCCAGAACACCCACAGGGAGTGACAAACAGTTCTCACCCCCAGACAGCAGCTCCCCAGCAGGATGGCACTGCAGAAGTGGCGAAACCCGCTTACAGCAGATACAGGAGGAGACTGAGGCCCAAGCAGCACGTGGGTTAATGTGTATTGATTTTATCATGACATGCAGACTGTTATTCTGTTGTTCCATCTTAGATGTTTGGGGGGGGGGGTCATGTGGGACACATATGTATCACTTTAAGCTTCACATCTCAGAGTAGAACAAAGAACTGGGTCTCCTTGGAGATAACAGGAGGATGTGAAAATCTAGTCTTTGGTATGCAAGAGACGGCCTTGGGGGATTTCCTGGTCTGCCAGAGACTATGAGGAGGATGTTATAGGATTTAAGAGAAGATGCATTGTTACTTGTGATTAAATGCAATGTGACTGTGAGCTTTGAAGGTCCTGGATATATAAAGGACGAATGTCTGTGTTTTTCCTCTTTCTGCTTTGCTGATGTTGGAAGATGTGAATAAACCTGACTCGTGAGATAAACTCTGCCTCGTCATTTTCACATTTCCACAATGCTATCTTTCCCCGCTTCCTGATTTCTTTGGCCTCCTTGATCCAGTGTTTGTGTCTGTTGCTGTCCGATCCAGTAATTTTTGCATTGTCCCAGTCCATGATGTGATTATTTCTTTTGCAGTGATCTGATATTGCTGATTTTAATGTTTCTTGTTCTGCCTTTTCTTTTTGTGATCTTGTGAGTTGTCCTTGAGTTTCCTTCTCACATTCCTTCTGGTGTTCTTTTTTCCTTGTGGTGAATGATCTTCCTGTTTGTCCAATGTAGGTTTTGTTGCATGATCTGCATGATATTTCATATATTACACTGCATTTTTTGTCTTGTTCTATTTTGTCCTTGGGGTGTACTAATAACTGTCTTAATTTTTGTGTGTGATTTTACTGCTGTGTTTATTTTGTATTTTTTCATGATCCTTTGAATTGGTTCTGTTATCCCTCGGATGTATGGTATAGTTATGTTGTACTTGTTTTTGATTTCGGCTTTTGTTCTGTGTCTTGTTTCCTGTTTGTTTTCTTTGTTTTTGACTTGCTGTTTCCCTTTGTTTATGGCCCATACTGGATATTGGCAGCATATGAGTGCATGTTTTATGTGGTTTTTCCTCCTCCTGTCTGTCTTCTTGGTCTGTGATGATGGTGGCCCGTTCATATAACGTCCTGACAACTGATAGTTTGTGTGCTGTGGGGTGTTCTGATGTCCATAGTAGGTATTGATCTGTGTGGGTTGGTTTCCTGTAGACTGTGATTTTTATACTGCCGTCATCGTTGTGGTGGATTTTCATGTCCAGAAAGGCTATGGTGCCATTTTCTTCCTCTTTGCGTGTGAATTTTATATTCCCAGTGCTGTTCGTGCTATTCAGATGGTCAGTGAGTTATTGCGTGTGTCCTTTCCTTATTTTCTCCAAAATGTCATCCACGTATCTCTTCCAAAGGGTGGGTTTACATTGTTTAGGTGCTGTGTTGATGGCTTTGTTTTCCAGATCCTCCATGAAAAAGCTGCTCATGATGGCTGATAGTGGGTCTCCCACGGAAAGCGAGATGGTGGAAAGCGGGGCCGGCTCGGTGGATCTGACAGGTCTGCTAGGCTGGCCCCGCCTACGAAAGTCAGCTGATAAAATGACACCACACAGTAATCAGCTGACATTTCTGACGAAGGCTGCAGTGAACAGTCGAAACATGTAAAGAAGGTAAAAACATACCTCTATCATTGTACCGGTTACCTCTATCATTGTACCGGTGTACCTCTATCATTGTACCGGTGGCAAAGAAACCAGTGGTGTCCTGTTTGAATGACTATCGTCCTGTTGCACTGACACCAATTGTGATGAAGTGTTTTGAGCGGCTTGTCAAACCACACATTACAGCCTGCCTCCTTGCATCACACGACCCGCTCCAGTTTGCATATCGTTCAAACCGCTCCACGGAGGATGCTATAGTCACCACCCTACACTCTGTCATCACCCACCTGGACCAGAAAGACACCTACGCCAGACTCCTGTACATTGATTTCAATTCAGCATTCAACACCATTATTCCCCAGAGACTGATGGAGAAATTACTCCTTCTCGGTCTGAACACCGCCACATGTCTCTGGATCCTGGATTTTCTGACTGAGAGACCTCAGTCTGTCCGGGTTGGAAACAACATCTCCAAGTCTGTCACGCTGAGTACCGGATCCCCTCAAGGCTGTGTACTCAGTCCACTGTTGTTTACACTTCTAACACATGACTGTGTATCCAGACACAAGGGGAACCAGATTATTAAGTTTGCAGATGACACCACGGTGGTGGGACTTATCCAGAGGGATGAGGAATCAATGTACAGGGAAGAAGTGAGAGACCTGGAGGGCTGGTGCAGGGAGAACAATCTGGTGCTCAACGTGGACAAAACGAAGGAGATGATTATCGACTTCCGGCGGTCGCAGCCTGAGCACGCCCCCCTCAGCATCGGCGGCCGTTTAGTGGAGAGAGTGGAGAACATCAAGTTCCTCGGAGTGCAGATCTCGCAGGACCTGACCTGGAGCAAGAATTCCTTGGAGATCAGGAAGCGGGCTCAGCAGAGACTGCTCTTCTTGAGGAAACTCAAACAGGCCTCTCTCCCCATCTGCATCCTCAGGATCTTCTACAGAGGTGTGGTGGAGAGTGTTCTGACGTACTGCATTGCTACATGGTACTCCAGCTGCAGTATGTCAGACAAAAAAGCCCTGCAGAGGATAGTCAAGGGGGCGGAGAGGGTAATTGGAGTCTCCCTCCCCTCTGTCCAAGAACTTTTTCAGAACCGTTGTAGGAGCAGGGCACTAAACATTGTCAAGGACCGTTCTCACCCTCTGCATAAACACTTTGAACTTCTTCCATCTGGTAAACGATTCCGGAGCATCGGAGGCAGAACTACCAGACTGATCAACAGCTTCCTTCCACAAGCTGTCAGGATGCTGAACAGTTGACCCGGAATCTCTCATACACACTACTGCACCTACGGACATTTTGTATATTATAGTTAGTTATTCTTTTTTTTCCCCAAGTATGTCTCAGGGATGTGTGAATGGATGGGGTGGGGTGGGGGGGGGAGCTATGTGGGAATGTGTCTTAAAACATGCTGCTTCTTATATGGATGCCGAGAGAAACACAATTTCATCTTGCCTGCACTACAGTTGTATGTACAGCAATATGACAATAAAGTTTGATTTGATTTGATTTGAACATCTCCTTTCTATTTTTGGCTTTAATAAGAACAAAAGGTAAATAAAGTCTATCTCTACTTAAATCAGTTTTTATCCATTTTTTAAGAGCTAAGTCCCGTTTTTCATGAGATTCCATAATTTTTTCCTGTTTTCTCTTGTGCTTAGATAGTGCTGTTATTTTATGTTTTGAGATAATTTCTTTGATTGTTGATATTGTGGCGGTTCGTTTTAACCCCACAACAGACTAAGGACACTCAGCCCTCTTTTCTCTGTTTTTCTGCTGCATTACTGAGAAGCAATGTGCCATTCATGTATTTGTGATGCAAACATGCATGTGTTGTGATGTAATGCGCCATTCGGTATAGTGTGCATATGGCTTGTCCTTACTGTGCTTTTTCTGAGCATCTTAGATGTGCTTTGGGGTATTAATGTCTACAGGTAGACGAGTTTCTTCTGTCTCACCTATGTGATGTTAATCGATGCCTTTCATCCTTTGTACTCATGCGTCCTGTCCTTACTGTGACCTAGAGACTCAGATCAATATGTAGATGTGCTTGTTAGCCTCTTTGTCTTGCACTTAGAGCGAGGTCTAGCTAATCTGCCCATTGTGATGTATGGCTTACAAATGCAAATACCTCCTGCCTGTTCTGTTGTCCCTTTGATCATTCTAGACTGTGGGGTATGTCTTTTTGATGTATTGTTATGATCAAGTATTTAAGGTGCAACTCTGTAACGCAATCTTTCTCTTACTCTCTCAATCTGACTTCAACCCTGCTGCAGGACACAGATTTTGTGTCCCCTCTTCACTGAGAGCCTGAGGAATTCGGCTTCAGCCTGCTCACGCTATGGCTGGAGCCGAGTTCCCGTGACGGCGGTATGATTAATAAAACTTGCTTAAAACCACAGCACTGCTGCTTATTTTTGCATGCCGCCTCACTGGTGACCCCTCGAACACGCACACGTTTTGTGCGAAAGCAACCTTCCGAGCTGGACAGCCACACAGCTGCGTTGGTGGCCCCTTGAAGACGCACACGTTTTGTGCAACGCAGCCTTCTGTTTTGGATGGCCACGCTGGCGAACCGACGCTAAAAAAAAACGAGCGGCCAGCGAACGCAACACCCGGGCATGAATGCTCCGTCGCCTGAGATCTGCACAACCACGCTGGACCGGCCGCTCTCACTGAGAGCGCACGCACCTCGTCCTCTCTCCACGACGGCAACCTCCAGGGCCGACGGGGAGCGCAGCGCGTGGAACTGAACGCACCATGGCCGCACGAGCGACAACGATCGTCTCCTCCCTCTCACCGCTCCAACGCAGCTGCACGAGCCCAAATCTACAGCAACAGCTCAGCCTGGATTTTATTGGCGCCGTCTGCGCTGATCTCCACCAAGTTTCTGCACCCTGACTCACCACTCCAGCGGCCCACCCACGCACTGAACCCCCGCGCACGCATCGGGGAGTTACAAGGACGGCGCATCACGCATGGGACAAGTAACGGCTCCACAGACTGCCTTCCTCCTTCGCTGCTGCCTTTCAGGGCTGCTCGCTCACCTGAGGCACGCATGCAGCATACTGGAAGGATTTGTTAACAGTCTCAGCCACGCCACAGACCGCCATCGTCCTCCGCCGCTGCCCACAGAACCTTCAGGGTTGCTCGTTCACCTGAAGCAAGCACGCAGCTCGCCACTGGATTTTTTAATGGTCTTAGCCACGGCACAACGGGATTTCAGCCGTCAGCTGTTCCCGGGAGCTTTGGGGTTGCTTCAGCACCCAAAGCCAACAGTCCCCCTGCTTTGTTTACTTTTTCTCTTACTGCCGCTCCTGCTTTTCTTCATGGCCACAAGAGGAGTCAGAGACTAATTTTTCTTCTTGTGATCTCCGCACGTGCAACGGGACAAACCCTCGACGTCACGGAGCAGCAAGCAATTTTTGCACGGCTCAGGACGATTTCACAGCTCCTGCCGGCACTTACTACCCCTCCCCTCCCTCCCCCTCCGCCTGCAGCGAGCTTCTCCCACAGCTCGCTCACACAGATGGATTATCGAGGTCGCGACCCCCTGCCGCGTCCTCTGGGGGGGAGCGTGTGTGGCGGTTCGTTTTAACCCCACAACAGACTAAGGACACTCAGCCCTCTTTTCTCTGTTTTTCTGCTGCATTACTGAGAAGCAATGTGCCATTCATGTATTTGTGATGCAAACATGCATGTGTTGTGATGTAATGCGCCATTCGGTATAGTGTGCATATGGCTTGTCCTTACTGTGCTTTTTCTGAGCATCTTAGATGTGCTTTGGGGTATTAATGTCTACAGGTAGACGAGTTTCTTCTGTCTCACCTATGTGATGTTAATCGATGCCTTTCATCCTTTGTACTCATGCGTCCTTTCCTTACTGTGACCTAGAGACTCAGATCAATATGTAGATGTGCTTGTTAGCCTCTTTGTCTTGCACTTAGAGCAAGGTCTAGCTAATCTGCCCATTGTGATGTATGGCTTACAAATGCAAATACCTCCTGCCTGTTCTGTTGTCCCTTTGATCATTCTAGACTGTGGGGTATGTCTTTTTGATGTATTGTTATGATCAAGTATTTAAGGTGCAACTCTGTAACGCAATCTTTCTCTTACTCTCTCAATCTGACTTCAACCCTGCTGCAGGACACAGATTTTGTGTCCCCTCTTCACTGAGAGCCTGAGGAATTCGGCTTCAGCCTGCTCACGCTATGGCTGGAGCCGAGTTCCCGTGACGGCGGTATGATTAATAAAACTTGCTTAAAACCACAGCACTGCTGCTTATTTTTTCATGCCGCTTCAATATCATATTTTCGCATTCAATTCAATTCAGCTTTATTTATATAGCGCCATTTCACAACAACAGTCATCTCATAGCACTTTCAACTGTAGGGGAAACCCCCACAACTGCAGAAAGACCCCAGCAATCAGGCGATCCCCTGTGAGCAAACGCTTGGCGGCGGTGGAGAGGAAAAACTCCCTTTTACCAGGAAGAAACCTCCAGCAGAACCAGGCTCAGGGAGGGGCAGTCATCTGCTGCGACTGGCTGGGGGGTGAGGGGATAGAGAAGATGAAAAGAACAGACATGTAGAGCGCAAACAGCACGACAGGGACTCAATCTATGGGAGAGAACAAACAGATGTTAATGACCAGCAAAAATATTTCATTGAGAGTGAAGAAAGGGGTGAAGCCCAGTGCATTGTCGGAGGTACCCCGGCTGTCTAAACCTATTAGCAGCTTAACTAAGGGAGGGTTTAGGGGCACATTATCCCACCCTAACTATAGGCTATATCAAAAAGGAAGGTTTTAACCCTGTTCTTAAAATCAGAGTTTGAGTCTGACTCCCGAATCCAGATTGGCAGCTGGTTCCACAGGAGAGGAGCTTGATAATGTCTGTTCACAGTTTGTATCACAATTTCATTCCACTTTACGTGCTGTAACTCATTTTCAAATGATTTTGTGTTTTTCTTTGGTATGTACGAGATATTTTTTTCCAACATCAGTAGGCTTTTTATATCGTGATTTTGACAATTTGCATACTACTAAAGTGAGATTATGGTCAGACGTGCCAGTAATTAGATTGTATGTTTTTGTTATGCGGTCAGGTTTGTTGGTAAAAATCAAATCGAGGAGAGTTTGAGATGAGAGGCTTATTCTAGTTGGGTTACTGAGCATCTGATCCATATGAAACTTCTTGGTGATGTCCTTTAATGACCTTGTCTGTGTGTTTTACAAAGCCAATTTAAGTTGAAATCACCCATGAGGATTAACTCTTTGCTGCCAAACAGTTTCAGTACATTTGATAGGCAGTTAAAGAATGTATCCTAAGAGGATGGAGGTCGATAGATAACAATCAAAGCAAGTGACATTTCTGGTGATAGTACAACTTGAACTCCAACACATTCCAGCGTATTTTCAGCAATGTCAAGTTGTATACGCTGATAACCATCCTTTACATAAATCATGACCCCTCCTTCCTTGCCATCTTTTCTGTCTTGTCTATAGGTATTGTACCCTGGTACATTGAAAACAGCTGGAGGTGTGGTTGGGGTTAACCAGGTTTCTGAGAGGCATAGGTAGTCAAGATTTGAATTTGTCAATAGTTGTATTTGTTCTGTTTTAGAGACAATGCTCCTAATAACTCCAAAAAAGCCTTTAGGTTTCATAGTTGGATCCCACAGTACCTTGGTATGATTTACAATTTGAAACATTTTAGTGGTTTGTTGTTTTTCAGCCAATTTTTATCCCATACCCATCCCGTTTCTTACCAGGCTTATGCAGTTAATCTTGTTGCAATAATTTTTCCTGTGTCAGTGTCACCGGCATCCCGGGGGACTCCACTGATGCCATTCTCCTTCAGATGGGCCGCTGCCGCACCGGCATCTAGGGAGACTTTTCCTGCATTGATATCACCGGTGTGTTTGGAGAACTGACCAACGTCAGCCAACTCTGGATGGGCCACTGCTGCATTGGTGTTCAGAGAGGCCAGGACGATGTCAACAGCCAGCCGCTGGGCCACGAATCATCAGCACGGCTTGGCTTGGCAAACATCCATCGCTGAAAAAGCCACCGCTGCATTGGCATCTGGGGGAAAAGAGCCAAAACCAACATCCAGCCGTCGGGCTCCAAGCCGTCGACACGGCTCCATTTGATGGACATCCCCCCGCTGGAAGAGCTGCCGTTGTACCGGCACCCAGGGGGACTGGACTGTTGCTGTCACCTCACTGTTGGGCCACGATTCGTCGTCTCGATTCTGCCTGGCAGGTCTATCCTGCCAGGTAAGCCGCTGGAGCACCAACATCCTGGGTGCCCGGGTCGGTGCTGACCTCCGATCATTGGATGCTGTGCTGTCAACATGGGTCTGTCACAATAATGTACTGTGTAATGAAATTACTTTTCAAAAATTCAGTAATGCATTACAGTTACTGAAATTTGATCAGATGTGTTAGTAGTTACTTGTTTTATTAACATGGATAGATATTTTTAGCGCAAATAAATAAATATACAAACTGACCCTACCATAGCTGAGACGTAGCCGTCAGTCAACATGACCTTGCAGAGAACTGAGTCTTCACTACTGAGCAGAGGAAAAGATGAAGCTGCTTTGTTTTTGTGGAAATAGACAGATTATTTTTCCTTTGTCGCAGTTAAGGACAAAAGTATGTTGATAGGTTGCAAGCTAAAGTGTTGATTGAGACCTACTGCAATCTTGAGCAGCGCTTGAAAACAGCAAAAAACTCTGACAAAGCTAGTGCTAAGTAACTAGTGATAAGTGGATGTAAAGTGGAAATATTCTATTCAACTTTATTTATATAACGCCAAATCACAACAGTCATTTCATAGCACTTTCAAATGGAGGGAAAACCGCACAATTGCAGAAAGACCCCAGCAACCAGACGATCCCCTGTGAGCAAGCACTTAGCGATGGTGGAGAGGAAAAACTCCCATTTAACAGGAAGAAACCTCTAGCAGAACCAGGCTCAGGGAGGGGCAGTCATCTGCTGTGACTGGCTGGGGGGTGAGGGGATAGAGAAGATGAAAAGAACAGACATAAAGAGAGCAAACATTAACGGAGAGAAGCCAAGTACATTATTGGAGGTCACCTGGCAGTCTAAATCTATTAACAGCAAAACAGGGGGGGGGGGGGGGGGGGGGGGGTTAAGAGACACAAGATCCCTCCTTAATCGTAGGCTATATTGAAGAGGAAGGTTTTTACCCTCTTCTTAAAAACAGAGATCGAGTCTGACTCCCAAACCCAGATTGGTAACTGGTTCCACAGGAAAGGAGCTTGATAGCAGAAGGCTCTGCCTCCCATTGTACTTTTGGAGATTCTAGGTATTACAAGTAATCCTGCATTTTGGGAGCATTGTGCTCTGTTACGATGATAGGGTAATATCAGATCTTTTATATAAAAGGGGGTCTGATTATTAAGAGCTTTGTAAGTGAGAAGAAGGATTTTAAACTTAATGATTTTAAACTATGGGAAGCCAATGAAGGGAGGCCAGAACCGGAGAGATATGATTTCTCTTTCAAGAACCAGTTAAAACTCTTGCAGCAGCATTTTGGACCAACTGAAGAATTTTTAAAGATATTTTAGGACAACCTGATCATAAAGAGTTACAATAATCTAATCTAGAGCTAACAAAAGCGTGGATCAGTTTCTCAGCATCATTCAGAGACAAGATGCTCCTAATCTTGGCAATATTGCTTAGATGATAGAAGGCAGTCTAAGAAACAAATTTAATATGTGAATTGAAAAACAGATCTTGATCAAAAATAACTCCAAGGTTTCTCACAGAACTATTCAGAGCAAGAGTAGTGACATCCAACTTAAGAGTTTGATTTGGAAAGGTATTTCTAAGGTTTTTTGGACCAATAAGAATGGCTTCAGTCTTATCTAGGTTTAATAGCAGAAAATTACAAGTCATCCAAGCTTTGATTTCCTTAAGACAGGCATCTAACTTGGCTAATTGATTACAATCATCGGGCTTCATTGACAGGTATAATTGTGTGTCATCTGCATAACAATGAAAATGTATACAGTGCTTTCTAATGATGTTGCCTAATGGAAGCATATATAAACTAAAAAGAGTAGGGCCTAACACAAATCCCTGTGGAACTCCATGACTGAGCTTAGAGTTGGAAGAAAACTCATTATTGATATGAACAAACTGAAGACTGACATAATTCTCGGCCCAGGAGACACGCTCGCAGGCTCAGGTAGATTTGAAAGCTTTATTCAACCAGGAAAACGTGTTTGGATGCATGTATGTGATATGGTAGTGTATTGTAGGTGGAAGATGAGGACAGGAGCAGAGCGGCACGCCGTACGGCCAGGCAACCCTATGGAAGAGACACAAACAGGGAGTGAGCTGGGCAAAACCACACGGGAGAGTGATACAGAGATGTGCTTACTTGCAGAGATATTGGTGGCTGGCGTTGGCGAGGATTCCAGGCCTGGGAGACAGCGCCCTGCTGCGCACACAACGAGGTGTGGAGATGCGGGGAGGAGATGATGGCGAAGGTGAGGATTTCCGCTGCCAGGGAATCCACCTGTGCACAGGGGAAGGCTGAGAGAAGAGGTAAGTAATATGACAGCTTACGTGTCGTAGCGATGAATTGCAGGCCTGAAGAAAGGATTCTGCTGAGGGATTGAGCGCGTTATAAGACAGACGGCTCCAGACCGATGCTCAGGGCGAGGTGGAATAAATAGCTCAGCGCTAACGAGGCGCAGGTGTGCTCACAGCTGAGGTGGATGCCTGAGAGCGGGGAGTGGTGACAGTACTCCCCCCTCCTAACAGCGCCTCCTGGTGCTGGCTTATCCGGATACGCCCGGTGGAACTCCGTGACGAGATCTCGATCCAGCACCCAAGAAGAGCGCACCCAGGATCTCCACTCTGGGCCATATCCCTCCCAATCCACCAAGTACTGCAACCCACGACCTCGGCGCCAGGAGTCCAGGATGGAAGCAACACCCCACGCCGGGTGACCATCGATCATCATGAGAGCGAGCGGCACCCTAGGAGGAGGACAGAGGGGGTCGGAGACAACAGGCTTGACTTTGGAAACATGGAAAGTGGGACACACACGGAGGGAGGGGGGAGGGCCATATGCACAGCCACCGGGTTGACAATCTTGGTAATAGCGAAGGGACCGAGAAACCGTGGAGCCAACTTCCTCTTCTCGGCCTTGAGATTGATGTCCTGCGAAGAAAGCCAGACCCGTTGACCCACCTGGTAACTAGGAGCCGGCCTCCTGTGGCGATTGGCAGTGGTGCTGTTGCGCGCCGCCGTGCGTAAAAGCGCCTCTCTCGCCCTGGTCCACAAACTCCGGCAGCATCTCACATGTGCCTGAATGGAGGGAACAGCCAACTCACCCTCCTGTTCGGGGAACAAGGGGGGATCTTACCCCAACGACGCCTTGAAGGGGGACATACCAGTGGCCGAAGACCGTGCCGTGTTGTGGGCGTTCTCCACCCAGGCCAAGTAGGAGCTCCAGGAGGATGGGTTGGAGGAGGTCACGCAGCGCAGGGCAGCCTCCAGCTCCTGATTGGTACATTCACACTGTCCTTTGGACTGGGGATGATGACCAGAGGAAAGACTCATCGTGGCCGCCAGGGCGTTACAGAAGCACCTCCACACTTGGGATACAAACTGAGGCCCACGATCCGATACGACGTCCAAAGGAATCCCGTGCAGTCTGACCACATGTTGAACGAGGAGATCAGCCGTCTCACGTGCCGAAGGAAGACCCCGAAGCGGCACAAAGTGGGCGGCCTTAGAGAACCGATCCACAATCGTCAAAACCGTGTCGTAGGTGTTAGAGACAGGGAGACCAGTGATGAAGTCGAGAGCGATGTGCGACCAGGGCCTGCCTGGGACCGGCAGGGGTTGGAGTAGACCCGCAGGTGGAGAGTTCTGAGACTTGCCAGTGGCACACTGGGGCAGGCCCGGACGTAGTTGGCGACATCCTTTTGGAGACCCGGCCACCAGAAGGAGCGTTGAAGAAGGTCCACCAGTCGGGAGATGCCAGGGTGACAGGCGAGCCTGGACGTGTGAGCCCAGTGAATAACCTCCCCCCGAACAGCTGAAGGAACGTAGAGCCTGCTCTCCGGACCACCGCCAGGGTCCGGTTCCGCCTCCTGCGCCTTTCGGATCTTGTCCCTGATGGACCAGGAGACCGCCCCCATGACGCACGAGCTGGGAAGGATGGTGTGGCCCGACTCCTCCGGGGCCTCAGGAGCGAACTGTCTTGACAAGGCGTCGGGCAACCCATTCTTTGAGCCTGGACGGTAGGTGATGGTAAACTGGAATCGAGCGAAGAATAGAGACCAGCGCGCCTGGCGGGCATTCAGACGCCATGCTGACCTCAAATACTCAAGATTCTTGTGGTCCGTCCAGACCACAAAAGGCTGAGCTGCCCCCTCCAGCCAGTGACGCCACTCCTGCAGCGCGAGCTTGACAGCAAGGAGTTCCCTGTCGCCGATGTCATAATTTCGCTCGGCTGCTGACAACCGTCGAGAGAAGGCGCAGGGCCGCTTGACTCCATCCACTGGTGAACGCTGGGAGAGCACTGCCCCCACCCCTGTGTCAGACGCATCAACCTCCACCAAGCACTGCAGCGCGGGATCAATCTGGGTTTGGACCCGGGAGGATGAGAACTCCGTCTTGAGGGTCTTGAAAGTGGTTGCTGCCTCCTCGGACCACTGGAAGGACACCTTAGAAGAAGTGAGGCGAGTCAGGGGAGTAACAATGGCGCCGAAGTTGGGGACAAAGCGACGGTAGAAATTGGCGAAGCCGATGAACTGTTGCACCTGTTTCCTGGAGGTAGGCGTGGGCCACTCGACCACCGCTTTAACCTTAGCGGGGTCGGGGAGGATCTGATTGTGAGAGATGACAAATCCCAGGAAAGAGGTGGTCTTGGCGTAGAATTCACATTTCTCCGCCTTGATGTAGAGCCTGTTCTCCAACAACCGTTGCAGGACCTGCCTCACATGAGCCTGGTGCTCCTCCCGTGACCTGGAGAAGATGAGTATATCATCCAGGTAGACAAAGACAAAGACCCCCAGGAAACTCGTAGGACATCATTAATGAGTCGCTGAAAGACGGCAGGTGCGTTGGTGAGCCCAAATGGCATCACTAAGTACTTGAAGTGGCCGCTGGGCGTCCTAAAGGCCGTCTTGCACTCATCGCCTTCCCGGATCCGAACGAGGTGGTAAGCGCTGCGGAGATCTAATTTAGTGAATCAGGTCGCCCCCTGGAGGGAGTGGAAGGCGGTGTCCATCAGAGGCAGGGTGTAGCGGTCCTTAATCGTGATGTCATTGAGAGCCCTGAAATCAATGCAGGGGCGAAGGGACCCATCCTTCTTGGAGACAAAGAAGAAGCCAGCACCGAGCAGAGACGAGGAGTGGCGGATGATCCCAGCACTGAGCGACTCCCTGATGTAAGAATCCATTGCCTCGCGTTCAGGAGCTGAAAGGCTGTAAAGGCGGCCGGATGGTAAGGGTGCCCCCGGGCGGAGGTTTATGGCGCAGTCATACGGCCGGTGAGGGGGAAGAGACATGGCTTTGGACTTGCTGAATGCCATCCCCAAGTCGTGAAACTCCTGGGGCACCAGGGTGAGGTCCGGAGGCTTGGAGACCGGCGCGGGCGGAGGAGAGGATGGAGCACAAGCCGCAGACTGGAGACAGCTGCTCAGGCAGAAGGAGCTCCACGAAAGGACATTTCCAGACCTCCAATCGAGGACGGGGTTGTGCAGGCGCAGCCATGGGTAGCCCAGAATGACACGGTCCGAAGAGGAAGACAAGACGTATAGGGTTAGGTCCTCACGGTGGTTGCCTGAGATTATTATTGGCACCGGCTTGGTGCGATGCGTCACTACCCCCAGGGGAGAGCGAGAGAAGGTGACCAGATTAAGGGGAGTTGACAATGGCCGACAGGGTATGCCCAAACGGGTTGCCAGGCTCTTGGAAATGAAATTTTGCTCTGCTCCCGAGTCCACCAGTGCATGAGTGAGGTGCCCGATGGAATTATGGCAGAATCTGATGGGCAGTGTGCAACTAGAGAGGGGATTTGACCGATTAGAGTCCGCGAGGCCCCCTACAGTGACTCGCGCACCCCCCCGTTTGGCTTGACTGGGCACTGCTCCACGGTATGCTGGTCGTCTCCGCAATACATGCAGAGACCCAGTTCCCGCCGGCGTTGTCTCTCCGCAAGAGGGAGCCTGGTGCGCCCAATCGACATGGCCTCTGACTCATCGGCGGACTCCGGAGCGGGTAACGCCGGGGGGGGAGACTGAGGAGAGCGGGTGGAAGATCCGCGCGAGCGGCTGACTGACTTCCGCTCCACGGCCCGCTCTCGCAGCCTGTTGTCCAAACTAATCGTTAGGGAGATTAGCTCGGACAGCCGCCCTGGGAGATCCCGACTGGCCAATTCGTCCCTCAGACCTGAGTTGAGGCTACGGAGGAAGATGCTGCAGAGAGAAGCCTCTCTCCAACCAACCTCCTCCGCTGCCACCCGGAAGTCAACAGCATAATCTGCCGCCGACCAGCTTCCCTGTTGAAGGCTAAGGAGCCGATCGGCGAGGACGCTGTCACGACGCGAGTGATCAAACACCTCAAGGAAGTCTTGCACGAACCGGTCATAGGAGAGGTTCGCGTAGCTGGGCTTCGACATGACGGCGTAAGCCCAAGCTAACGCTCACCCCTCCAGGAGATTAGCCATGTAGCCGATACGGCTGTGGTCTGAGGGGAAATCCCCGGGAACGCGCAGGAACACCGACTCACATTGTAAAATTAACCCCCGTGCCCCACCATTGAAGACTGCTGCACGGTGGCACAGTGGTTAGCACTGCGGCAGCACAGTTTACCCTTGGCCGGGGGATCGTGGGATCGTGGGTTCGATCCCAGCCCCCGACCAACAGTGATCTTTGTGGAGTTTGCATGTTCTCCCCGTGTATGCGTGGGTGTACCCCGGGATTTCTCCGGTTTCCTCCCACATGCCAAAAACATGCAGGTTAGGTTAATTGGAGACTCTAAAGTGGCCCTAGGTGTGAATGTGTGTGTGAATGGTTAAGGGATAGCGCCGTATCGTGGCTGCTTCATCCATCCAGGTGGTGGATGACCCTCAATTTCCCCTCTGGGGATCAATAAAGTATACTAAATCTAAAATCTAAATCTAAAAAAAAGATGACCTGTTGTTGATGCGCTATCATATCCACCCGAGCCTCGAGGGTGGAAAAACGGCGTGCGAGCCCGATGTCCGCTGGGCCGCTTTGCTGGAGCCGTACTGACATAATTCTCGGCCCAGGAAACATGTACGCAGGCTCAGGTAGATTTGAAAGCTTTATTCAACCAGGAAAACGTGTTTGGATGCATGTATGTGATATGGTAGTGTATTGTAGGTGGAAGATGAGGACAGGAGCAGAGCAGCACGCCGTACAGCCAGGCAACCCTATGGAAGAGACACAAACAGGGAGTGAGCTGGGCAAAACCACACGGGAGAGTGATACAGAGATGTGCTTACTTGCAGAGATATTGGTGGCTGGCGTTGGCGAGGATTCCAGGCCTGGGAGACAGCGCCCTGCTGCGCACACGACGAGGTGTGGAGATGCGGGGAGGAGATGATGGCAAAGGTGAGGATTTCCGCTGCCAGGGAATCCACCTGTGCACAAGGGAAGGCTGATAGAAGAGGTAAGTAATATGACAGCTTACGTGTCGTAGCGATGAATTGCAGGCCTGAAGAAAGGATTCTGCTGAGGGATTGAGCGCGTTGTAAGACAGACGGCTCCAGACCGATGCTCAGGGCGAGGTGGAATAAATAGCTCAGCGCTAACGAGTTGCAGGTGTGCGCGCAGCTGAGGTGGATGCCTGAGAGCGGCGAGTGGTGACAAAGACTATTCTTGTCTCAACAGCCATGGCTGGATTTCAAGCACAGGTATGCATCTGGACAGTTTGTGACCCAGCGAGGATTAAACCGACTGATTATCAGATATGTCATTACAGACTGAAGACGTGATGTAAACAGTCACTTTCCATCAGACGGCTAAGACTGTGAGCAACTGAAGTTAAAATACATTTACTTGCTACCTGGATAAAGATTATTCAAAAATGGATTTTGGTCTCCAAAAGGAATTTGAGGAACTGGATCATGTCTCTGTCACAACAGACATTTGGACTATGGATAATGTTATGCGATGTTATGTACTGCCATAACACTATGCATGGCACGGATGTGATGGCACAGGCACGGGTGATGTCATCTCGCTGTGTCTATAATAAGAGACTGACAGCGGCATTTCAGGTCTTTGGCACACCACTTCTAGCCTGCTACACTGCCCGTACCCCTATACTGTTAGCTTGTTCTATGCTTGTTCCATGTGTTGCTAGCTTCTTTATTAAATTCAATCTTCAACACCCAGAACATATCTACTGGTCCTTGCTTCCAGACATAACATTTGGTGATGAGGATAAACCTAATCTTCTGGAGGAAACTAAGACATTTTTCTCAAGATGGAAGTGTGTTTGGCACCCCTACCACCTTTCCTCGCAACCCCGGGTGAGCTGCCCATCCAATGGCCTCATTGGTTTGAGTCATTCCAGACATACGTGTCAGCTATGGACCTAGCTAAGGTTAGCAAGCTTCGTCTTCGTCTAGTCTAGAGTGTTGGGACCTGCAGATACATACAACGAATGCGTCACACTACTAGCCAGACATTTTGCGACGCCCAAGAGTATGCTGGCGAGGAGAATCAAGTTCCGCCAACGCCGACAGGGAATGGGGAGACAACTCAGCAGTACATCGCGGACCTCCACTGTCTGGTGAGCATGTGCAGGTTTGAGCAGCTAGAGGACAAGATGGTGCGGGACCAGCTAGTGGAGCACACCAAGAACCCAAGGCTGCGGGTGAAGCAGTTAATAGCACCGGACGAACTGCTGCTGGTAAACGTGATGGAGTTAGTGTTCCAGTTGGAGGCTACTGCCCAGCTAACATCATAACTAGGTGCTTCACAACCTAGCTAGCTCACACAGTTACCCTGGCAGAAGAGCCCGCCGACACCGCGCTAACTCCTATGGTCTGCTAACTGGAAACCGTAGCAGACCATAGTTTTGTTTGGTTTAAATTCCTGCCAAGTTTCTTTAGTTTTGTCTGAAAAAATTTTATTAAAGCTGCAAAAGTGCATGATGGTGGCACATACAGGTACATGCAAAATAAATAATAAATACATTAAAACGGGTCGGAGAAGCAAGTTGGCTCTTAATGTAATTTATTTAATGTATTTTTTTTCAGTGACAGCAATGCATTCTAAACTATTACCGGAAGTTGCTACCATAATTCACGCAAGACGTCATGGGGCCTAGGAATAAGGTAGATTGATAATGAATAAAGTTAAAGTCATGACATGTATTTTATTACATTACCTTTTGTGTCTTTGATTTTCATATCATGACCAATCTAAACATTTTTTACTAAGAAGCAAATAATTTAAATCAGGCCAGAATGGCAGGCTGCAGGTCTATATTTAAATTTTCACTGATTTAAACTAACAGCTAATTTATATCTGTAGGTGACAGCCATGGGTAAGTTTCTCATTTTCAGACATTTTGTTATGTTTTTTTTTTTTTTTTTTTGCTTTTCTCCTCTGGCTCAGGAAACATTTAACTTATTGATGTTTACTTTTTATTCATATATGATTTAGAAGAAAAACTTGAAATTTATGAGAATCAAGTCTCAAATGCACATTAAAAACTATTTTAAAACAACACTGCGAAATTATGAGGGAACACGGTACATGTAAAAAAAAAAAAAGTTCTTTTTATTTATTCATTCATTCATTCATTCATTTTCTTCCGCTTAATCCTTTTTGGGTCGCGGGGGGGGTGGGGGGGGGAGCCTATCCCAGCATCCTTGGGCCACAGGCAGGGTGCACCCTGGACAGATCGCCAGTCCATCGCAGGGCCAACACAGAGAGACAGACAACCATTCACTCTCACAGTCATACCTAAGGACATTTTTAACCTAACTTGCATGTTTTTGACATGTGGGAGGAAACCGGAGAAATCCCAGAGTAAACCCATGCAGACACGGGGAGAACATGCAAACTCCACACAGATCACTGTTGGTCGGGGGCTGGGATTGAACCCAGGATCCCCCGGCCAAGGGTGAGTTGCTGTGCTGCCGCAGTGCTAACTATTCCGCCACCGCGCTGCCCTGAGTAAAAAAAAATCCTTTTTATGTGATTATCTAAACTGTAGAATTTACAGAAAATGCATATCGTGACAACATCATGATATATGCCATCTGCTGATAGCCAGGCCATGTATGTTTGTTAGGTAACGCTGTGCTACATTGCGTGAAATGGTTCTGATTGTGTATGTACTGTGCTAGTAATATGCCACCACACTACAGTGTCACCCAGTTAAGGTTAAACATCACCAGGAAGGTTCTGGTTTTTCCCGGGGGTGGCGGTAGATGTGGCATATTGGAAATACCACAACAGACTGTGTGGACGTGATGTCGGATGCACGGGTGACATCATCACACCGTGCCTACATAAGGGGACTGTTGGCGGGAGACGGCCTCTTTGGCACGCCGCCTCCAAGCCAACCACAGCCCGTAGCAACCCATAGTTGGCTTACTAGCTATTACCCCCGACACGTGTACCACCTATGTCTGTCTTGTAATAAAGTTCTTGTTCGATACAACGCCTGCTTCCACTGTCCTGTTTTCCAGACATAACGGGGCATTACAGTAAAGCAATGCATTGCTCCCAACACTGCTTACAAGACATATTAAAAGTGAAAGCACTCAAACATCTCAAGTCTGTGTTTTTTCTGTTGTGAACTTCCAGTTAAGCCCCCCCACCAAAAAAAAAAAATGTGTTTGGACAGAGCATTTCTAGCTACGTTGAGCTGAATGTAAATTAATTTAGGTTTATTTTCGGTTTAATTTAGCAGGCACAGATGCAGTCTGTGGTTAAAAAAAAAAAAATAAAAATCCATGTTTATACATTCATTCCCCTAAAAAAATAAAACTAATACCTAATCTCTAGGCAATACTCCTTCTGTAATTTCATGATGAAAATGAAAATGTGGATGAAATAAAAAAAAAAAAAGTATTCAGTGTGTCATCATGTTATAATTACACTGACGGGTAAAAATACTTTGATTAGATTATAACTGTTACAACTTTGTCTAGTAAAATAATGGAAAATCCCAGAGTATGAGTGTTTCCATGGATACCTGTCAGTAGGAGTATGCCCATGAAGATAAAATGTGCCATTGAAATGGCATCCACAATGCGCCTCTGATGACAGACCTACTTTTGGGAGATCAAAAACGCATTCACATACGTAAAATGCGTTCAAATAAGTGGTGGTGCGATCTGATGATATATATCAGATGACAAAATAAAAATGTGTATCGTTTCATCTAAAGTTCTATTGACTATATCAGGATTTAAAATACACATTACCTCTGTTTCTTGCGCCCTGCCTCTCCCCCGCGGTATACGCAGCGGAACAGGTATGTGGGTGGGTGGCTAGACTACATTCTGGTGATTAGCACAGCAGCTAACTCCAATTTATTGGATCGGTCAAATAGCTGCTGCTTGTTTTTGCCAGGGATGTGGGACTGTTTCCCACTGTGCTGCGTCAGAGAGGAAAATCCGTTAACCTCATTTTTATTGGTGGTAACGTTAACACCATCTCACTCTTAAAACAGTAAATGCTAAATGACAATGTCAAGTTGTTGCTAATAGGAAACAGTTCATCAGACCATCCAAGTTATTGCTACTGTCCTCTGGCTCAGGAAATATTTAACTTATTGATGTTTACTTTTTATTCATATGATATGATTTAGAAGAAAAACCTCAAATTTATGAGAATCAAGTCTCAAATGCACATTAAAAAACTTTTCTATCAACACTGCAAAATTATGACGGAAAAGGGTGCGTCTAAAAAATGTTAAAAACGAGATGGTCCTCATGTGATTATTATATCTAAACTGTAGAATTTACAGAAAATGTATATCGTGATATACTGTATATCATTATCATGATATAAGATTATGCTGGAGGATAGTGGGTTTGTGAAGAGCATTTTGGTTAACTGTAAGCAGCGCTAATTATGACAAACTACTTACTGCATGCATACTTATTTACTTGCTTACTACTCCTGCGGGGTGAGGGCTGTGTGTCCATCACCATGCATGGAACTAATCAAGTTAACCAGTGCATGCCAACATTGCCGGTTTTGGGTCAGCTCCTCTGCATCGTCAACAGCGACTCTGAGTTGTTGGAGGTCTCTCTCCACCACATCGAACCATCTGGTGTGTAGCTTGCCCTGAGGTCTTTTCCACCCTGAGGCCCTGGGGTCAAACATGAGGATAGCTTTTGCAGGATGTTCTGGTGGGAGGCGGAGGACATGATCAAACCAGCGGATACACCGTTGTGTAATAAGGTGGGATGCTGCAAGCTGATGTGTGCGGGATCGGAGCACGTCATTAGAAGTGCGCTGGGGCCACCTGATGTTCTTGATGGTTCTGAGCCATCCACTCTCGAGTCCAGAGTCTTTTTCAGTGGCCATGTCTCTGACCCATATGCGGAGCTTTGTCTTTCGGGAGATTGAACAATGGTGCCAGAGAGGTTTCCATAGTGCCTGCAGAGCTGATGCAGCGAGGCCACGTCTGCAGTTGATCTCTGGTTTCATGTCCCCGTTGTTGGTCACTGTGGAGCCCAAATACACAAAGGAATTGACAAACTCAACGGCATCATTCCCGAGCTGTAACGGGTGGGTCTGGTCCGTCACCAACATGCATTAGCTTAGTCTTTGTCCAGCTCACCTGAAGATGCAGCTTCGCTGCCACTTCATGGTAGACAACTAGAGTATCTCTCAGGTGACTATAGGATAGGCTGAACAGGATGGTATCATCAGCATACTCAAGGTCAGCCACATGATAGTTTCCAAACTGCATGCCAGGGACCTGCTTGCAGACCTTGGTCATCAGATAGTCTATGACATGACTGAAGAGATCATATGCATGGGTGATGTTATATTTTGTTTTGCACTGATATTCATAATTGACCTTTGAATATTTTGTTTGTGTGATGGATATATTGAACTGTTTGTTTTTCCACTGTGGACCTGTTAAATGTGCAAAGTGAGCAGCACTTAAAGTGACACTCCGACAAAAATCAAGTATTTTTTGCTGTTAACATGTCTGTAACGTGTTACTTGTGATTTACAAGACATATCAAGAGCAAAATCATTCCAAACTCCCAAGTATATGTTTTTCTGCTGTGAATGTCTGCTTAACCCGCCCCCCCCCCCCCAAAAAAGGCAGATTTGGACAGACCGTTTGTAGCTACGTTAGCATTCCTGCTTATCCTGATTTGTTATAACATTAACTAATCAGACTTTTGGCTACCTCAGGGGAAGAGGGAGGAGCCGAGGAGCAGCAGGATTCAGGCAGAGGGGGATGAAGGTGTCCGTTTTGTAGGAGGAGGAGGCGACCAATCACATGCAGGGGTAGCAGCAGAGAGAGTGGAGAGAGGCGGGGGGGTGTATTTGAATTCAAATCGAGCAGTTCTCAGCTCACTTCGACGGCAAGACAGCACGGCAAGACGGCGCTCAGCAAGACAGCACGGTGCCCTGTCCACTAGCAACTGCGGTGAGCTGGTGCCAGTTCTGTTTACCAAATGTGGCCTACTGGACGGCTCACATTCCAACCTCCAAGCAGGGCTGGGCAGCGACTTTCCGCTACACTGAGAATGAGCCTTCCTCAAGCTGGAACACCTTCTCGGAGCCCTGGCTCAAAGTCCTCTTCTTCCAGCTATTGGAGGAATGGGTATGGTTCGGGTGGAGCTAATTAGAATATTCATAGATCTACACATACTTAAGTAGGTGGAAGATGTGAAAAGCACTTTCCAAGCAATTCAAAGGCAATTAAATTTTTTTGTATTAAAAAGCCACAATATACGATTTTGGGCAAATACATATTGGTTTTTGATGGTGTTTTTGGTAGTTTTAGAGCCACCGGAGTGCATCTTTAAGTGACTTACCAGCTGGACATGATTAATTAGTGAACTCGCTGTCAGCTGGGGCTTTTCTACTCCTGATGAGGGAAACGCGGGCAGTTGTGATCAGGGAGGAAAGCTGGTCGGATGCCCCGGGAGTGGCAGCAATCTCTTGTTACTGCGCTCTGCAGTCACCTCTCCTCATCGTGGCTTCAGGCCCACGATTTGTACTATTATGTCCTTATAGGCTAAAGGAGAGTGGGGATGTGCCTTTGCTGTCTGCCAGAAAGTGGCGCATGTCAAACTATCAGATGGACAGATTGGAGTGGCCCGGTTGGCCCGCCAAGACCCAGTCTGTGTACCTTCAAACAGTGAAATGGTGTTGTGGTCATACCTGTATGGGGCTGAGATCACATCCAATTTTTGTACCTTGGTGGAAGGGCCAGAAAGAGATGATGAATGGCAAATGGCATGGTCTGTTGCCTGGGTGACCAAGGGACGCCTTCCCATAAGGGTACGTATTCTGAACCCCTATTCCATTCTTATACCCCAGTGACATCCCCTTGCTAATGTTTCCCAGACTGACCCGAGCCAAATACGGGGGGAGAAGAATCTAGTGCTGAAAACCTCAGATTCAGGGGTAGTAGAGGTGGATGTTTGGGTCAATCAGATCACTTTGACAGACCAGCACCCAGTTAACCTGCTGAAAGGTGAAGGGTTGTCCACTGAACAACAGCAGAAAATAGATGTCCTGTTGCGGCGATGGAAGGGAGTTTTTGCATCAGGAGAGGAAGATTTGGGGCAGACGAGTGCTGTTCTTCACTCAATTCCAACTGGCTCTGCACACCCAACAGGGAGCGTTATTGGTTGATACCACCAAGCCTCTACCCAGAGTTGAGAGACCTCCTTCAGAAGAGGTTGGACAACAAAGTCCTCAAGGAGAGCTCTAATCCTCAGGTGGCACCCATTGTCCGTGTGAAAAAGAAAGATGGCTCCTTGCGCTTTTGTGTAGATTACAGGAAGCTTAATGCCCTCACTCACAAAGATGTTTATCCTCTGCCCAGGATAGAAGAATCCCTCGCTAGTCTGAAGCAAGCTTCTTGGTATTCCACCCTTGACCTTGCTAGTGGATACTGGCAAGTGGAGATGGATCGTAAAGATTAAGAAAAAACAGCGTTCACTACCCCTATGTGCCTTTATAAGTTCCAGAGGATGCCCATTGGCTTCTGCAGTGCACCAGCAACATTCCAGTTCTTAATGCAGCAGTGTCTGGGAGGTCAGGTAAATGATTCTCTTCTGATCTATCTGGACGATGTCATCGTGTATTCTCCCAATTTCAATACCCACATTCAACACCTGGAGCAGGTTTTTGAAAAGCTGGCAGCCCATCGCTTGAAGTTGCAGCCTCATAAATGTAATTTGTTCCGGAGAAAGGTCACCTACCTTGGTCATGTCATCTCTAAAGACGGCATATCTACAGATCCTGAAAAGACTCCTGCCGTGACTGGCCAATCCCTTCAACTGTTAAGCAGGTACAATCATTTCATGGGTTTGTGGGGTATTATCAAAGGTTCATCAAGGGTTTTTCCAAAATAGCAGCACCTCTTAATGCTCTATTAGTAGGAACAGCCACACAGAAGGGGAAGAGCAAAATTGACTGGAATCCAGAGTGCCAGGTCGCATTTGACTCTCTGAAGACTGCTTTGGTGAGTGCCCCAATCTTGGTCTATGTTGATTTCTCAAAACCATTCCATCTCTATACTGATGGTAGTCTCGGAGGTTTGGGGGCTGTGTTGGCGCAGCCACAAGAGGGTCGAGAGAGAGTTGGTGCTTATGCCAGCAAAAGCTTGCATCCTAATGAAAGGAATGATCAGAACTACAGCTGTTTTGAGCTAGAGCTTTTGGCTCTCAAGTGGGCTGTTACTGAAAAGTTTAAGGCAGGGGTGTCCAATCATGTGCCATGGAGGACCAAGACCCTGCAGGCTTTACCTCCAACTAGTGTCTTCAACAGCAGATTCCACTGAATTTCTTCTCACTGATTGCTGATAAGTATAAACACCTGCTGAAGGGACTGGGTAGAAGAAAAAACCTGCAGGGGCTTGGCCATCCATGGCACATGATTGGACACCCCTGGTTTAAGGAGTATTTGTGGGGCCACACATTCCTGGCCTTTACAGATAACACCCCACACGCATGCGCACGCAGCGACCGGCAGCGGGTGAAAAAAGTTCTACGTCTGTGTCTCTGTTTTTATGCACTTTAAGATGTTTTAACGTGATTCTCTGTGCCGTTTTTGTCCTTGAATGTTTGTGGACTATATAACGAAGAGCTCCCTGGTTCCATCAGTATGGATTTCCTTGTTTTTGCACTGTCGTTTCTTTCCTACCGGCTCTTTTCTTGGAGGTAAGCACGATCGCAATCATGCCGGGAAGAACGGAGTATTCCAGAGACATGTCACTGCATTTAAACATGGATAATGCAGCATCTGTGTTTGAGTCTGTGCCGCAACTGCCGGACTTTATTTTAAGAGATTTTCATGGACACAGCGATGAAAAGAGAGACAAGAGGAGGAAAGGCGGAAAGCATGGAGGCTTAAGATTAAGCCTGAGGAGGCATCAGCTTAACCACATTCCTCTTCCTTCCATTATTATGGGAAATGTACAATCCTTGAGAAATAAAGTGGATGAAATTCAAGGAAATGTACGATATCAGAAGGACTTCAAGAACTGCTGTGTCATGGCTTACACAGAGATGTGGCTTACGGTGCATGACCGGGATCCAGACCTGTGTATTGACGGCTTTGGAGCCCCACTTCGCTCGGACTGACAGGAAGAGGTAATGGGGAAATGTCAGGGGGGTGGCGTATGTTTATATATTAATAAACAGTACTGTACATCTGTCACGGTCAGAGAGCGCATCTGTACACCAGATGTGGAGCTTCTGTCCATATCGCTACGCCCCTTTTATCTGCTAGGAGCGGCACTGGGGTTAAGCTCCCAGTGCTCATAAAATGCTCCTTATGGCGTGCGTCTCGAAAAGCCTCTGGCAACTAAGTCCAACTCCTAGCCTGCCCATGTGGTTTAGTCTCTAAGCCCGGCGGAACTGCTTTTACTAATAGGAGAAGGGGCGAGGGCGGATCTCTGGCGCCTTAAAACCAGATGCTTCGGGTAGATGGTGGCTCGTCAACCTGGGAGGGTAGCCCATCTAGGGGAAGGTAAACCCTGATTTCAAACCTCCGCTGCCTTGCGGCATACCCGGTCACGGGAAAGGCTTCGGGAGTCAACCCTGAGGAAAAATCCGGAGTCGGAGCCCCTAAGGCAGTTCTGTGTTGTGCTCAACATCGTTCTGGCAGCTCCTGCAACGGCGCTGGTGCCAAACTGTAGCAGCCCTGCTGTTCCTTTGGATTCATCAGTGACGTGGAGAGGGGGGACATGCTGCATGGGCAACATCTTGTCCTCCATATCTTCCTGCCCAGGCTTGAATCCTACCAACGCCCAACGCTGGAAGGTAGAACACCGGATCACTGGAGAGGACACTCCAGCTTCGCCTTTGGCGTAGACAAAACACGGGGAATGACAGTTACCGGTTATAAGCCACTGCTCAATTGGCGTAGAGCTTGGCGCCAGGGGTTGTTCCCGACGGTGGGAGGGATCATCAGATCTCACTGGACAGCTACCGCCCGCCTCAAGCTGGGCAGCCCCCAGCCAATAAGGTGTTGTCCCGCCACAGCTTGCTTTCCTCATTGGGTGCATGGGGATAAGGAGAAATCCAAACAGCAGGCTGAGAACCTTCGCACCAGGCAAGACAATAAAACAAAAGAGACCAACTCTAAAACTGGGAACTTGGAACGTCCGCACTATGATGACAGGATTCGCTGCTAACCTCAAGGACATCAACGACACCAGGAAGACTGCCATCATCAATAATGAGCTGAAGAGACTGGGAGTGGATATCGCCACTCTCCAGGAAACACGGTTAGCTGATGCAGGCACACTGAGAGAGAAGGACTACACGTTCTACTGGCAGGGAAAGGGCAGTGATGAACACAGGGAACACGGAGTGGGCTTCGCAGTGAAGAACACTTTGCTGAAGATGGTGGAACCGGGCAGCACTGGCTCTGCACGACTCCTCACCCTCCGCCTGAACACCACTCAAGGCCCAGTCACCCTCGTCAGTGTGTATGCCCCAACACAGACAGCCACACCAGAGGCAAAAGACGAGTTCTACGAGAATCTCACAACAACTGTCAGGATCATCCCCAACTCTGAACAACTCATTCTCCTTGGAGACTTCAATGCCAGAGTGGGGGCTGACCATGACTCCTGGCCCTCCTGTCTTGGACCTTTTGGTGTGGGCAGAATGAACGACAACGGACAGCGGCTGCTCGAGTTCTGCACATATCACGATCTGTGCATCACAAACTCGTTCTTCAAGACCAAGCCCCAACACAAGGTTTCCTGGCAACATCCGCGCTCAAAGCACTGGCACCAGCTAGACTTGATCCTGACCAGGCGCACCTCACTGAAGAACGTGCTAATCACCCGTTCGTTCCAGAGTGCAGATTGTGACACAGACCATTCATTGGTGTGTTGCAAGGTCAAGCTGCAGCTGAAGAAATTCCATCGTGCTAGACAACCTGGAAAGGCACGGATTGACACCAGCAAGATGGCCCAACCAGAACTTGTTGAGCAGTTTGCCTCCACCTTTGAGAAGGAACTTGGTGTACCACAAGGAGGAGAATCTGCAAAGCAGAAGTGGGAAGAGCTGCGAAACACCATCTACCGCACAGCCTTGGCTACCTTTGGGATGAAGACCTCGAAGTCACAGGACTGGTTTGAAGCCAAGTTGACCGAGATGACCCCCGTCATTGAAGCCAAGCACTCAGCACTTGCGGAGTACAAGAAGTACCCAAACGAGAAGAATCTCCAGATTCTCAGGGCTGCGAGAAGCAAAGTTCAGCAGACTGCTCGGCGCTGTGCCAACGAGTACTGGACTCAGCTCAGCCAAGACATTCAAACCGCTGCCATAACAGGGAACATCCGTGGTATGTACGATGGCATCAAGAAAGCACTTGGTCCGGCTCAGAGCAAGACGGCCCCCCTCAAATCTTCCACTGGGGAGATGATCACAGAGAAGAACAAGCAGATGGAGAGATGGGTGGAACACTACTCCGACCTCTACTCTAGACAGAACACCGTGACACCGTCAGCCCTTGATGCCATCGACTGCCTGCCATCCATGGACGAACTTGACGCAGAGCCAACCATCGACGAACTCAGTAAGGCCATTGATAGCTTGGCCGCTGGCAAGGCACCCGGCAACGACGGCATACCCTCTGACCTGATCAAGCACTGCAAGACCACCCTACTGCTGCCATTGCATGACGTCCTCTGCCAGTGCTGGAAGGAAGGTGCTGTACCACAGGACATGAGGGACGCCAAGATCATCACCCTCTACAAAAACAAAGGGGAGAGAAGCGACTGCAACAACTACAGGGGCATTTCCCTCCTCAGCGTTGTTGGCAAAGTCTACGCACGAGTTGTTCTCGTTCGTCTACAGAAGCTTGCTTAACGTGTCTACCCCGAGTCTCAGTGTGGCTTCCGCGCTGAGCGATCGATGGTAGACATGATATTCTCCATCTGCCAACTCCAGGAGAAATGCAGAGAACAGAACATGCCTCTGTACGTCGCCTTCATCGACCTCACCAAAGCGTTCGATCTGGTCAGCAGAGAGGGCCTTTTCAAGATCCTGCCAAAGATAGGATGCCCACCAAAGTTGCAAAGCCTCATCGAATCGTTTCACACCAACATGCAGGGGATAGTGCAGCATGATGGCAACGTCTCAGAGCCATTCAACATACGCAGCGGAGTGAAACAGGGCTGTGTACTTGCGCCAACCCGCTTTGGGATTTTCTTTGCTATGCTCCTGAGGCATGCCTTCAGCACAGCAACAGAGGGAATCTACCTGCACACAAGATCTGACGGCAGGCTTTTCAACCTTGCCCGCCTGAAAGCCAGAACCAAAGTACGCGAGGCTCTAATCAGAGACATGCTGTTCGCAGACGACGCTGCAGTCGCAACCCACACACAGCAGGAGCTTCAGACCCTGATGGACCGCTTCTCCCAGGCATGCAAGGACTTCGGGCTTACCATCAGCCTGAAGAAGACTAACGTCTTGGCGCAAGGCACGGAAGCACCACCAACCATCACCATTGATGACTACAAGCTGGAGGTTGTGAATCAGTTCACGTACCTGGGGTCCACGATCAGCAACAACCTCTCCCTTGATACAGAGATCAACAAGAGGATTGGAAAATCAGCCTTCACACTCGCTCGCCTCACCACACGAGTGTGGGAGAATCCCAAACTCTCTGTCAAGACGAAGATGGCAGTGTACAACGCCTGCGTCATCAGTACACTGCTCTATGGGAGTGAGACGTGGACAACATACGCCCGGCAGGAAAAGAGACTGAACTCCTTCCACTTGCGCTGCATTCGCCACATCCTGGACATATCCTGGCAGGACAAAGTGCCCAACACAGAAGTTCTGTCCCGCGCCGGCCTTCCCTCCATGTTCACTCTACTCAGGCAGCGCAGGCTCCGCTGGCTAGGCCACGTTCACCGTATGGAGGATGGCAGAATCCCCAAAGACGTCCTCTATGGAGAACTGGCAACTGGCAAGAGAGACGTTGGCCGCCCACAGCTGCGTTTTAGAGACGTCTGCAAGAGAGACATGAAGGCCCTGGAGATCAACACAGAGCGCTGGGAGGACCTTGCAACGGACCGCTCCAAATGGAGAGGCACCCTGACCAGACAGCTCAAGGCGGGTGAAGAGAGACTGACTGCTGCTGCAGATGAAAAAAGGACCCGCAGGAAGAACCGCCACAGACCCAGCAGCACGGAGACCACCCACAAGTGCGACCTGTGTGACAGGGACTGCCATTCGTGCATCGGCCTGTTCAGCCACAGGCGGTGCTGTTCCAGCAGAGTAGACATTTAGGATTCTCTTCCATGGTCATCATAGACCGACGGAGGCCGACGAACATTCACCCGAGGGCGGATGCTGCCTCTGCCTCCAGCACCATCTTTGATGTGGTACAGCAGTTGCAGTCGATTTCCCCAGAGGC
This sequence comes from Pholidichthys leucotaenia, assembly GCA_020510985.1. Lineage (NCBI taxonomy): Eukaryota > Metazoa > Chordata > Actinopteri > Cichliformes > Pholidichthyidae > Pholidichthys > Pholidichthys leucotaenia. Next base: position 146,779,671 of record CM035837.1, read on the forward strand.
TCCAAATTTTGTCCTTGGGGATTTTAACCATGTTTCTTTAAAGAAGACACTTAAAAACTTTTATCAGTATGTCTCCTGCCCAACCAGGCAAAAAAAGACATTGGACCTGTGCTATGGATCCATAGAGAGGGCCTATAAATCTATTCCTCTTCCTCCTTTAGGATCCTCAGATCACAACTGTGTGTAGGTCATGTATCCATTCCTGCATATGATAGACACGGGGATGTGTTGTAATTACATGTGTGGAATGACCTCACGTCTCAGAAGAGGACAATGAGTCTCCACCGCCTGCAGGGAGCAACGAGGAGATGGAGGAGCGGCGGTGCAGACCTGAAAAGACTTCCTGACCCCCGGGGGTCAGACGAAGGAACGGGAGGACATCGGAAGGATATGACAAGGATGTGTGAAGTTGGCTTTTGTGGTGTAATGCATAATGTGTTGGCTTTTGTTGTGTGATGCATAAGTATGGGGGTCTGACTGCGATCAGCCTCTTTCTGCTTCTGCCTTGGGATGAGACATGTTGGGGATGTGAAGCCGACATTAAATCTGATTTATAAAATCACTCAGCTTCTTCATTTCACGTTCCCCACATTGGTGACCAGACGTGAGAATGGACGAAAGGCGTTCTCCCGTTGCAGACTCGTCGGGGGCGGCCCAAGCAAGCGCCGTCACCATTAAGCTCCCAGAATTCTGGCAGAACGACCCGAACTCGTGGTTCAAGCAGGCTGAGGCACAGTTCGCGCTCGCAGGGGTGACGACGGACGAAACCAAGTTCTACCACGTCGTCGCCAGGCTCGACGCCGCCACAGCGCAATGCGCGCAGAGCGTGATACAGCAGCCGCCTGCCAGCGACAAATACGAGGAGCTGAAGGCTACTCTCATCAAGAGCTTCGTTCCCTCGGCCGAGGAAAGGGCCAAGAGACTACTGGCGATATATGGCCACGGTGGGCGCAGACCGTTGGCCCTGATGGAAGACATGCTTCAGCTGAGCGAGACAGACAATGACAACTTCCTCTTTCAGCACATCTTCCTCAGCACTCTCCTGATGCACATGAGAGGGACTCTGGCCAGCATGAGTTGTAAGACCCAGCAGGACTTCCGCGCGCTTGCCCGAGAAGGACAGCGACTCCTCAACGCCTGCGGCGAGCAGATGGCCACAGCAGCAGCGGCAGACCTCGGTGCAGGAGCCCAGGACATCAGGGAGCCAGAGGCAACGGAACAAACCCTGCCCACCATGGCAGCGACGCGGCCGCGACGCAACAGACGAGACAACCTCTGTTACTACCACCGGCGATCCACTGAGAGGGCATACAAGTGTGTACCACCTTGCAGTTTCAAGAGCTCGGGAAACTCCCAAGCCGGGAACCGTTAGCAGCTACGGCTCTCGGCGAGGCCAACAAGCTGCTCTACATAACTGATGAAGGCTCCGGGCGGCATTTCCTCATAGACACCGGAGCTCAAAGGAGCTTCATCACCCCGTCCTACGCTGACCGAGTGGCTGGACCCCGCGGCAGCGGGGCAATGGCAGCAAACGGCTCAATCATCAGCACTTATGGTGAAAAGACCTTGTCTCTGTCCTTACACGGCCGCACTTATGAGTGGACCTTTATCGTAGCGGCGGTGAGTTTCAACATGTTAGGGGCTGATTTCTTATGTTCACATGGGTTGTTGGTTGATCTTGCAAACAGACGCTTAATCAATGCACTGTCATTCTCTTCTATCCCCTGTGCAGCTCGAGTGTCCCCACCACCTGTGCAGGCCAGCGTCGCCACAGCAGGAGGTAAGTTTGACAAACTCCTCACCCAATTTCCAGCACTCACAGTCCCCAAATTTTCGGCAACAGTAGCAAAACACGGGGTGGAGCACTTCATCCCCACAACAGGCCCCCCGGTGTTCGCTAAAGCTCGGCGCTTAGAAGCGACCAAGCTCGCCATAGCAGGCGACGAGTTCGCCAGCCTGGAAAAGCTGGGCATTATTCGGCGCTCGAAAAGCCCATGGGCTTCGCCACTGCATATGGTCCCGAAAGCTGATGGCTCCTGGAGACCTTGCGGCGATTGTCGCAGATTAAACAATGCTACAGCTCATGACCGCTACCCAATCCCGCACATCCAAGATTTTTCACTACATCTGGCGGGTGCGCGTATTTTTTCTAAAATAGACCTGGTCCGCGGCTACCACCAAGTCCCAGTCCGACCTGAGGACGTCCCTAAAACGGCCGTAATAACCCCTTTTGGTCTTTTCGAGTTTCTGCGCATGCGTAGCGCAAACGTTTCAGCGTATGATGGACGCTGTGTTACGCGACCTTCCTTTCGTGTTTATCTACCTCGACGATATTTTAGTCGCCAGCGCGTCCGAGGAGGAACACGAAAATCACCTCACTACAGTTTTTCAGAGGCTTGAAGAGCACGGGTTAATAATTAACCCAACCAAGTGCCAATTCGGTGTGGCACAGATTGATTTTTTGGGACACCGCGTTTCTCCAGAAGGGGCAGTCCCATTGCCCGATAAGGTGCGCGCAGTGGCAGATTTTCCCCGACCACAAACGGTCAGATCGCTGCAAGAATTTTTGGGAATGGTAAATTTTTACAACCGTTTCCTACCCCGTGCAGCTCAGCTCATGCAGCCGTTATACGCCATGCTTAGAAAGCAAAAGCCCTCCAGCGCGGTCGTGTGGTCCCCGGAGTGGGAATGCGCTTTCGCGGAAGTAAAAAGAGCCCTGGCTGACGCCGCGCTTTTGGCCCACCCCGACCCCTCGGCCCGCATAGCGCTTACCACGGACGCATCAGATTTGGCCATAGGGGCAGTCGTGGAGCAGCACGTTAACAGGGTTTGGCAACCGCTAGCTTTTTTTAGCAAATCCCTAAACGAGACCGAGTGCAAATACAGCACTTTTGACAGAGAGCTGTTAGCGCTTCATTTAACCATCCGCCATTTCCAGTTTTGGCTGGAAGGTCGGCGTTTCACGGCTTTTGTCGACCATAAACCGCTCACTTTTGCGATGCCTAAAATCTCAGAACCTTGGTCGGGCCGGCAACAAAGGCAGCTGGCCGCCATTTCGGAATTTACCACAGACATTCGGCACGTAGCAGGCAAATTCAATGTGGTGGCAGATTGCCTCTCCCGCGCCGTGACATCGTCAGGGCACGCGGAGACAGATCATATTACCACAGCCGCAGGGCGCGAGCCCAACACGGAAGCGTACGCGGCCCCAGTCCACGTAGGGATAGATTACGCAGCCATGGCAGCGGAACAAGGCAGTGACGCGGACGTGCACGCGCTCCAGTCTGGACCAACAGGATTAAGGCTGGAGAGCAGGGGTTTGCGTGACGGTGTGCCCCCCTTAATCTGCAACGTGTCAACCGGGCGACCTCGCCCGGTAGTCCCTGCCGCGTGGCGCCGCCATGTTTTTGACTCGATTCACTCCCTGGCGCACCCGGGAGTGCGCGCTTCGGTGAAAATGGTGGCGGAGAAGTTTGTTTGGCTGGGCCTGCGCAAGCACGTAAAGGAGTGGGCAAGAACATGCATGTCTTGCCAGCGCGCCAAAATTCACAAACACACGAAAGCTCCTTTAGAACCGTTCCCAATTCCGGCCAGGAGGTTTGACCATGTGCATGTCGACCTCGTGGGCCCCCTACCATCGTTGCAGGGGTTCACACATCTTTTGACAATGGTGGACCGAACCACACGTTGGCCAGAAGCGGTTCCGCTGACGTCAACTACGGCCGCAGAAGTGGCTCGCGTTTTTTTAACAACCTGGGTGGCACGTTTCGGGGTCCCGTCGGATATCACGTCCGATAGGGGTCCTCAGTTTGTCTCAGAGCTCTGGTCTGCGATGGCCAGCAGCTTAGGGGCGTCAATCCATCGCACTACCGCGTATCACCCACAGGCTAACGGTTTATGCAAGCATTTTCATAGGTCTTTGAAGGCTGCCCTCAGAGCGTCACTAACGGATGCAAATTGGGTTAACAAACAACCATGGGTTTTATTGGGGTTGCGTTCTGCGCCCAAGGAGGATCTAGACGCCTCCCCAGCAGAGTTAGTGTTTGCACAACCTCTCAGGCTCCCCGGTGAATTCTTACCAGAACAGCCAGAGCCGGGGCGCCTCTCAGCTCTGAGATCACTAAGCAGCACGGGAGCGGACATGCTCCCGGGACCGGTTCATCACACTTTTCCGCGGGTTTTTGTTCCCCAGGCTTTAAAAAATGCCAAGTTCGTTTTTGTTAGGCACAACGCTTTAAAGCCAACCCTCCTGATGGCCTATTTAGAGTGCTGGAACCTGGTGATAAGCATTTTGTGCTGAATTTGGGGGACAGAAAAGAGACAGTCAGCATTGACAGACTCAAGCCTGCCTTCATGTTGAGCGACGAACCTGCACGGGTGGCGAGAGCACCTCGACGTGGTAGACCTCCCAACGGACATGTCCCAAAACCCCCGCAGGGATCAAATAGCCACTTTTTTCCTCAAGCTGCAGATCCCTTACAAGACAGCGCCGCTGGGACGCCGAGGCAGGCGTACAGCAGATTCAGAAGACTGTTGAAACCCAGACGACACACAGACTGATGTGAACGTGATAACGTGTTTTAAGATATGCTGTCGGGGTTATCATAACAGTTTTAAGGTGGACAGGGGGCATAGACTATACTGTTATTGGTATCACTGTGTTTTTTAACGTGATCAACTTGTATAGTTATGCCGGTGATGTCATCATAGTCTGCGAACCTACATATATTGTCCTTTTCTTAGACGTTTGGGGGGGCTGTAGTTCATGTATCCATTCCTGCATATGACAGACATAGGGGGATGTGTTGTAATTACATGTGTGGAATGACCTCACGTCTCAGAAGAGGACAGTGAGTCTCCACCGCCTGCAGGGAGCAACGAGGAGATGGAGGAGCGGCGGTGCAGACCTGAAAAGACTTCCTGACCCCCGGGGGTCAGACGAAGGAACGGGAGGACATTGGAAGGATATGACAAGGACGTGTGAAGTTGGCTTTTGTGGTGTAATGCATAATGTGTTGGCTTTTGTTGTGTGATGCATAAGTATGGGGGTCTGACTGCGATCAGCCTCTTTCTGCTTCTGCCTTGGGATGAGACATGTTGGGGATGTGAAGCCGACATTAAATCTGATTTATAAAATCACTCAGCTTCTTCATTTCACGTTCCCCACACTGTGTATATTTGCTGCCCACATATGAAACTGCTCTCAGAAGAGACAAGGCGAAGACCAGAGACATAAACGTGTGGACAGAGGATTCAGTGCACTGCCTCCAGGAATGCTTTAACTGTACGGACTGGGAGGTGTTCACACTGTCCTGCGGAGATGATTTGGACTCTTTAGTGGACGTGACATGCTCATACATGGCTTTCTGCAGAGATATGATCGTTCCACGTAAACGTGTCAAAATATATCCCAACAACAAGCCATGGGTTACAAAATCAGTTAAATCCTGCTTAAAGAGGAAAGCACTTGCCTTTACACAGGGGGTTGTTTCTGAGCTACAGGTTGCCACAAAAGAGCTGAAGGCTGAAATTTTAAGAGCAGAACAGAATTACAAATCAGAGTTGGAAAACAAGATGGCAACAAAGAAACTTGGTTCAGCCTGGGCCAGTATGAAAACTATTGCAGGCCTTCAGAGCACAGAGCGCAGTAATTGTGTGTTTTTAGATGGTTTTAACTCAGACACAGAACTGGCTAATGCTCTTAATTGTTTTTATGGTTGTTTTGACTCCTTTGATTTTAGCACAGAAACCCAAGATTTGAAACAGAAGCTCAAAGACAATCAGCACTTTAATATTGAGGTGCAGGATGTTAAAAGGGCGTTCTGTGCTGTAAAAGTGAACAAAAGTCAGGGCCCTGATAATATATGTGGGCGCTTGGTAAAGTCCTGTGCACATGAATTGAGTCCTGTATTTCATTACATTTTCAGTAAGTCCTTACAGACACAACATGTGCCTAAGATCTGGAAAGATGCTGTGGTTGTCCCCGTTCCAAAATCCAACTGTCCTAAAACGGTAAATGATTTTAGACCAGTTGCTCTGATTTCAATTTTAATGAAAATTTTTGAAAAACTGGTCAGATTTGAGGTCCTAAAGCAGACTGAGCATGCATTGGATCCTTTGCTGTTTGCCTATAGGCCTCACAGAGGAGTGGAGGATGCCACTGTCACTCTGTTTAACATGCTTTTTGAACATCTGGATTTTCATGGGACACATGCCAGGCTTTTATTTGTGGACTTTTCTTCCTCCTTTAATACAATCCAACCTCATATTTTAGTTGAAAGGCTCCTGCAACAGTTTGATTTGAGTAATAGTCTGGTGGGTTGGATTCTGGATTTTTTCACCAACAGGACACAGAGAGTAAGGGTCAATGGTACATTATCTGACCAAAAGTGTTCTTCTACTGGCTCTCCGCAGGGGTGTGTGTTGTCACCACTACTCTTCATCCTGTACACAAACATGTGTCGGAGCAGACATGACAACAGACACATTATAAAGTATGCTGATGATTCAGTTGTTGTCAGTCTCCTCCAGGATGGTGAGAGTGGCCACGGCCCAGTAGTTGATGATTTTGTTCACTGGTGTGAGGATTCCTACCTGCAGCTGAATACAACAAAAACTAGAAAAGCACTCGGAGAGCGCAGACCTCCGCCAAGCGGCACAGTTCCCCCCCATACAGTGTTTGTGTGTACGTTTTCAGATTCCTTGACCATGAAAACATATGACTAGCAATTGGATTGACAATGATAGGATTAGTGGTTCAGTAGTAAAAGCATGGCCTCCTTGGCGGAGGTAATAAACTGAAGTGTTGCTGTTGTGTCCATCTCCTGCATCTGCAAAGTGCCAGGCTGCGACCTGTCAAGGCATACCTCATGCCTCCCTTATTGGGGGGGCTTTCACACCTGTACTGACCTCATGCCTCCCTTATTGGGGGGGGGGGCTTTCACACCTGTACTGAGTACTTAAAAACTGTATTTATCGGCAGATGAAAGAAAACTGAAGCAAAAACAAACAAACAAACAAAAACTAAACAAACAGCAACTGCAACATGAACTATTTCAAACATATTTATTCAAATGTACACTTATATGGACACAATCTTGAGCCATAACTTTTTGGTAATGTGAAAATAATAAGCCAAGTAGCACAAAAAAAATTGAGTGCTCTTGCTGTCAGGAAACAATGTTGGCACCAAATCACTGAAGTGATCTGCCACCGATGGGGGTAGATTGTGCTCTGCCACAAAATGACAAAACATCACTTCTGCTAGTGATGCATTGGATTTGGAAGGTGTCGGTTCTGTCACTGGCTGAAAATGTTCATCCATCGATCGAATTTGGCGACACAGTTTTTGTAGCCCTGTGTAGCAAAGTGCGACTTCAGGTGGAAAATCCCTGATGCAGTCACTTTTAGTATTAGAGTCACACATATCAGGCGCAGCATTACTGGCGCCGGGATTCCTCTCTGTTCCAGAGCCGCAGGACAAAAGAAGGTGCGATAATGGTTGCCGTGGGTTTTATTGGGTTTGCGCTCCGTGAAAAAAAGAGGATTTGGAAACTTCCCCGGCAGAGAGCTGGTTTTTGCGCAGCTACTATGGCTGGCCGGGGAATTTCTGCCAAATAATCCGGCGGCGGACAGTTGCCCATCTGAGCTTTTGCAGCGTAGCGCAAACACAGGCACACAGGCACACAGGCACGCTGCCGAGCCCTGCCCACCAGTTTTCCGCGTGCTTTTGTGCCTAAAACTTTGAAGAAGGCGGAGTTTGTGTTCGTCAGACACGACGAGCAGCGCCCTCCATTGGGCCTGCACACATGTTGAAAATGGCCATATCTCACAATGTTAAAGAATCCTTTAAAAAATTCCTGTATCCAGACGGTGATCCGGATCATCCCCAAAATTTAATCAGTTCTTCCTTGTACCATTTCCAACAACGCCTGAAAGTTTCATTGAAATCCGTCCAAAACTTTTTGAGTTATCTTCTAACCAACAGACAGACAAACAGACAAACAGACAGACAAACAAACAGACAGACAGACAAACGCTGGCAAAAACATAACCTCCTCCTGGCCTCCGGCCTGGCGGAGGTAACTAAAGATATGATTATTGACTTTAGGAGGAAAACTCCCAGGCACAAAGTCACTGTACTAAAAGGTCAGACCACTGAATGTATGCAATCCTACAAATATCTTGGGACGATTATCGATAGTAATTTAAACTTTGAAGAGAACTGTGAAAGGGTGTGCAAAAAGGGTCAGCAACATTTGCATTGTTTAAGGAAACTTGTACACTTCCAAATTGACCGAACCATAATGACAATGTTTTATCGGGCTTTTATTGAATCTGTTTTATCCTTTTCTTTAGTGTCATGGTTTGGTCAGATAAAACTGAAACAGAGGAAATCCTTGGATCAGGTAGTTAGATGATCCAGTCGTTTGCTTGGTGAGTCACAGCTGAGCCTGACATCCCTGTACACCAGACAGGTACAGAGGATTGCTACCTCCATTTTAAATGATGACTCCCACCCTTTGCACTGCCACTTTCAGCTTCTTCCCTCCAGACGGAGGTTTGCTGTCCCAAAAAGTAAAACCCAGCGCTACATAAACAGCTTTGTTCCTGCTGCTGTTAAAGAGTTGAACAAGATGTAACAATATATTGCACATAATTTAGTTACCTATTTATTAATTTTATTTTATATTTACTTATTTTTGTTGGTTTTTTATTTGGGTTCTAAATCTTTTATTGGGTTTTAGACTTTTGAGTTTTTAACCTCTTTGACTAGTCTTTAACCCCTTGCACTCTGGTCAATTTCCCTAAAAACGCCTAAAAATAACGTACCCAAAGTAAATCAAAAGCTGTTCTTAGTAGTAGATTAGTTTATTTGACAGGGACAGTGCAATAAACATAGACAATTAATCAAAGACAATCAATCTGATGTGTTGCACATAGAGTGTATAGCTATTAGCTAATTTGCAACTCTTGTCCCTGGATGGGCTTTAGAAAAAAGAATCAAGATAAAAAATATACACAATAACCACATACATCAATACTTGTATGATGTATGTGGTATACTTCAACCCTTTGCAGCATTTTCATGGGGTTGGTCTCATTTAAAAGAAAACACTTTGAATTTTTTGGCAAAGCAGTCATAATCTCTCTAAGTGCTCCTGCCACTGAGTAACAGTCATCTAAACATACTGAACTTGAAGAAAATAAAGTTCGCCTGAGTGTTTTTTTGAATACAAATGCTTGCAAATAACACACAGCTGTCAGATCCGGGCTGGAAAATGCAACAGAAATGTAGAACCAAGTGTTATCCAGCTGAGGTCAAAATTTTGTAACAATACCACAAAAAATGAATATATTACACAGCTTTTTTGTCAGGTTGTTCCCAGGCGTTTTTGAACTGTGCCAAATTGTGCCAAATGGCACAGTTTGGAAAAACGTCTGTAACTTTTGAATGATTCAATATAGAAGCTTGATCTTGGGCTCTAATGAAAGGTGACACGCAGGGCTGTGTGTGTGTTTGGGGGGGGTTGTTTCTTCATTCATGAATGAATGAATGAACAAACAAGCCCCCACACACAAAGAAGCATGCCACGTAAAAAAATGTGTGGCTTTTTTTTACAAGAAAAAATAACCTACAGTGCAATAAAAATTATACTAAAATATCTGTAATGTTGAGGATACCCCCCCCCCCCCCCCGCTACAGAGGACGGACATCGTCCATCGCCACATGACAGACCGTCGGTCTACTACGCTCAGTTGTACTAAAATATCTGCAATATATCTGCAATATATCTGCAATCTGCTACAGAGGAGTAGCGGGAGCGGGGGAGAGACCGTTCGCGGTCTGTCATGTGGCGATGACGCACAGTTGTAATTTACCGATCGGTCAAAAGTCATTTTGAGTACAATTTTCAGGGATAAAGAATAATTTAGCTTATAACACTTACCTGTCCACAACAGCAGTGTTGCTGGCGAACTTCTCTTCCTCGTTATCAGACGAACATGACGCTGGTCCGCTTGTTACAACTCGTGGTTCTGGTCACGCGACCCGGTCAAACCATGATTCCATTATTGCAGTTTTGCGCTTCCATGATTGCGGTTTTGGTGAATGATTTTTCAAAACAAATAAGAACAGTAGTAAGAAAAAAAGACTGGCGAACGCGTGTGTGTCACCCAGCGGCTTACACAAAACAGATTTTACGCACGGGACGCACGCTTTCAATCGTCGAACTTCTCTGCTTCAATTTGCTCGCTGTATTCGCAGCCGGTGGTAGGCGGGTCCTTCTTGCTAGGTTTTCACTCATTGGTTCTTCAAGGTTTCAGAAACCCAATTCAAGGCTCTTATTAGTCGAATGAGAGGTCAATCAAATCTAAACCAATCAAAGCACTCCTTTGGCTTTCTGTTCGCGGCTGTGTCTGTAGTGGAAGAACGGAAATGCAGCTTTTTTTTCCCAGTGTGCTCTGAGACGCACAGTGTGCGTCCTAGTGCGCACGAGGGTGCGCTAGGACGCAGAGACGTGACCGCCTGCGGTATCCCGGAGTGCAAGAGGTTAACTGTTTAATATGACCCTTCTCTCTTATCTCTTTGCTTTTTCTCTTATCTCTTTGTCCTATGTCCTGATTGGTGGAGCCTTGAGTACTTTTATCATGTTTATAGTCAGCTACATGTGTGCCTGTGTTTGTGTTCATTGTCATATCCCGAGCGCTATTTTGTCCGTGCTCGGGCTACACATCATTCCATGTCAGGCTTTGACAGCGGTGTTGTCATTCTTGCTCCTCGGGCTCTGATTGGTCAAACGCCCAGGAGTTCCCTGCTGTCAGAGTCTGAGCAGCTGTGCTGCATTTGCGGTCGTTAGGAGCTAGCTTTAAATGCCGGCGCCAGCGGCTGCATCTTGCGGCTGTCTCATCAACATTCCCGTCAACTTTCTCCTAATGTTCATCCACGATTCTCCTCTAATGTAAGTGTGTTTATTGTTGAAGTTATCGCTCGTATTCCTTGCCCTTTTCCTTTGTCTGACGGTGAGCGAGCGTTCCTCGTCTCAGCCGCCATTGATCGTTGTTATGTTAATGGATAATCTTGCAGCTCAGCCCACGCGGCTAGTTATCTTGTCCTACCCTTGCCTTGAACTGTGAATAAACCTCTGTGCAACTTTACTGGTCTGTGGCGTCTTGTGCTGGCTCGGGAGGGCTAGCCGTGACAGTAGACAGCCGCCAGAAGGAGACGCCGTTCTCAGTAAAGTTGCATTCAGGAGAACTCTGAATGCAACTCAGGGCTGCACGGTGGCGCAGTGGTTTAGCACTGTGACAGCACAGTTTTACCCTTGGCCGGGGGATCGCGGGGATCATGAGATCGTGGGTTCGATTCCAGCCCCCGACCAACAGTGAGCTGTGTGGAGTTTGCATGTTCTCCCCGTGTTGCGTGGGTTTACTCCGGGATTTCTCCGGTTTCCTCCCGCATACCAAAAACATGTAGGTTTAGGGCGCTCGCGCACGCAGCGACCAGCAGCCGGTGGCTTGTCACCAGACTGCAAACCAAGTCTACCTACGGGTACAAATAAGTAACAAAAAAAAAACAAAAACAAAAAAACTCTGCTCTTTCCTGTCTGTGTACGGTGTACTGGAATTATGCCGTCGCGGAGGGGTCGCACTCAGGGTTCCAGCGACCAGCTGACCGTGGTGCTGGAGCAAGTTGATGAAATCCTCATCGCCGCCTCCAGCCTCGACCTTAATCCTGATATCCTCATCGCCTCTCCCCTCCTCGACTTTCATCCCGACGTACGCTGGTACCTAGACTGGGCTGAGGATGTGCTCAACCAACTGCCTCCCCGCTACGACGACCACCCAGAAGTCGATGCGAGGAGACTTGATATCGCCGCCCAACGCGAGATACTCCGGTTGGACGGGGAAGAAGACGACCTGAGGTGGGGGAGATGGCACCCCCGCTGCCCGCTTTGGGATCCCGATCCCTTCCTCGATCCAGCCCAGGAGTTCGCACCACCTGTGGCCCGTCGAAGACATCGGCGTCGCAGCCCGTCCGGATCCTGCTCTGGGTCGCTGGACTGACCCCTTCAACCCAACAGCTGTTTCTTCATCGTCTCACCAGGAGGGAACCCCTGCAGCCTCTCTCCCCGGGCTGTCTTCCTTCGCTGGTCCGTCAGTGCGTCGTGCCCGGCCCGTCTTGGCTGTCGCTCCCTCCTTTCCGACGCCTTCTCCAGCTGCTGGTGATATGAGGAGTTCTGCTCCGGCGAGCCCCGCGTCGATTCCATCTTGAGTGGCCCCCCCCTCATCCTTCCAGGGAGCCTTCTGTCACCATCCGACAGGGAGAGGAAGGAGCAACGTTCCCTGCAGCAGGCACCATCCTTCCTCCGGGAGACAGGCGAGTACAAGTTCACTCTTTTTCCCCTAATAGTGATTTGTCTTGTCTGACTCCTGGGGGTGAGGTTCGGGGTTCGCAGCCCCCCGAGCCTCCACCACCTGCTGAGGTAATTACTAAACCCGCTGCCTCTGTGTCACCCCCCGCTGAGCGTTCCTCGACGTCAGCCGAGCATCATCAGAGGAGGAGGGGGCCTGCGGTCCTGGAGCAGAAGATTCCAGCCCCGCAGCCACATCAAGGACGGAGGAGGGGAGTGGACTACTGTTTGGCGCCTGCGCCGACGACGGAGCATCCTCGGGTCTCCACGGATGGGCAGTCTGACCCAGTGGGCCAGGGACCCCTGCCACCACGCTGTATGGGTTGCCAGCGTGGACGATGGCATCGGAGGGTCCTCAGGCTGCGGAAGCCTTTTTGCCAGAGGCAGATTACGACACGGCTGAATGGGAGCCAGAAGACGACCTCCTCCCGTCTGAGCCCGGATCGTCGAAGTCCTGGACGGCGTCCGAACTTGAGATCAGGCAAGTGCTCAGTGTTGGCTTTGTCTTTTTTATTATTGAGCATTTTTGTCTGTCTCTTGGGGAGGCGAGCCGGGTGCAGCCGTCCACTGCATCCGAGCTTGTCTCACCGGGTTCTGACGCTGCCGGTGTTCCTGATCCCGGTTCTTCTTCTTCTCTTTCTTCTGAGTCCTCCCCCAAGATCGTCGGTGCAGAGCAGACGCCTATCGCTGTGCCGGAGGTTCCGGGTTTGGAGTTGGAGGTCGGTACTGATGCGGCCCTGACCCATTCGGGGTCCGACGCGGGTGCAGCATCGGCTCAATCAGAGTTCGTCACCGGAGTGGTTCTGACCCAATCGGGGTCCGACGCGGGTGCAGCGTCGGCTCAGTCAGAGTTCGTCACCGGAATGGTTCTGACCCAATCAGGGTCCGACGCGGGTGCAGCGTCGGCTCAGCCCGAGTTCATCACTGGAGGGGTTCTGGCCCAATCCGGGCCCAACGTGGGTGCAGCGTCGGTCTAGTCAGGATTCTCTACCGGATTGGTTCTGGCCCTGCCAGCGCCTGTTTGGGTGGGATCCGGAGATGGTGCTGCAGACCCACCGCTGAAGAACCCCAAAGTAATTCCCTACCCTTGTCACGTTCCTCCCTCCCCCGCATCTGGAACCGCGGGGGTTACCCATAGTTGGCCCGGTTCTCCCTGGCTTCTCCCCGCCGTTGGAAGACCGTCGCTGATCTCTCTCCAGTCGTCTTGTTGGCAGGTTGATGTGGGTCGACCACCTGGAAACCTGCTCTTCTCGTTTGGCGTCCAAGGCCAGCCTCCTGATAAACAGAACTGTATATTTGGCACCCTGGTCCGGCCGCCGGAGGCATGGTCATCCTCGGCCCGGGATTCGGGTAGGCCGCTAGAACACGTCCCGCTACCCCTGTTAGCGGTTTTGATGCTGGGGGCTGGGAGGCCCCCTGAACTGCATATTACGACTGTCGTCCTGGTGTGCTTTTTTCCCTTCCTTCGCCCCTCAGTAATTTCTGTGTTTTGGGATTTTGTTTTTTTTTTGACTGAAATACTCCACAGACAGGATTTCATGGTGTACTCCGATGTGTGACTTGGCCTCTTGTTTTTTTCCCCATTCAGTCTTGTTTATATACCGAGTCTTTTTTCTCTTGTTTGACCTTTTGGCTTAGAAGGCAACCGAGTTTATCTGATTTTGTTAGCACTTTCCTTCAATTTTTGGATCTATTTTGGTTATTTTGAACATCGTTTATATTACCCCTATTTTGTGTTTTATGATGTGTGTACCCTTGTCATGGCAATTCACACGTTTTTGAGTTACCGTTTAGTAGAATGTTGTCTGTCTATTGTGTCTCTGATTAGGGAATCTTTAGAGTAGATTTTTTTTCTTCTTTAGACGTAATACCATTATGATTGTTTTCTTGCTAGCCATTGCTAGACACTTGCTGTAGCATCTACAATTGATCTTTATTCTGCCAAATAGGGTCTAGTTGACCTGATTCTAACACCAAGAAAATGAACCTGTTCAAATTCTGTTTTTTTTTTCCCATGTTTTGTTTTTTTTTTTCTTCCCTATCACTCGTAATATTAGAATTTGAAGTGCAGCCTTTGGAATTCTCAGCTGCTTAATTTCTGGTAGAGCTTTTTGCACTCTGTCTGTTTTAAGGTAAGAACTCTCCTGAACCATTTTTTGATTTTTTTTTTTTTTTGTCGTGTGGGTAAGCTAAACAGAACCATCGGCATTTTTAACTGGCTTTCTGAGGTGAAAACTAGTTGACTGGGACTCTAGCAGAAACCTTGTGTTTGGTTATACCTCTAACGTCTGATCTGACATTTTTGTATCCAAGGTGATATACTTTATGGGTCTTTTGCTTATGTTCATTTTCCCATTTTTGCTCATGCTCACTCAAGGCCGCTGTTCAGCTACATCAGTGTTTGGTTCAGAACTATTGAGGGTCTTTCCGTTGGTTTGCTGCCAATTCTTGAGTTGAGTTTTTCTTTTTTTTTCTCTTCCTCTGTAACGGTCCGGTAATCCAGCTTTTGTCACGACATTTGTACATTGTTAAGCTGTTTTTCTTTGTGATATGTGTTCTTGTACAGTTAGTTTTCTTTGTTTTTTTTGTTTTTCTTTCTCTCTCCCCTCCCCTGTGAATTTATCCCCTGTTTGTTTTTCTGCCCCTGCCTTGTTGTCATTGTGATTTGTGTGGTAAGTTTTCGTATCTTCTTTTTCTGTGAGGTTGATCCTGTCCTCCCTCTGCCTGCTTCCCCATCCACCCGCCCTGGGGTGGGGTGGGGGTGTGTGGATGTTTATAGGCAACCGGGAGTTTGCCTTGAGGGGGGGGGGGGGGTCCTGTCATATCCCGAGCGCTATTTTGTCCGCGCTCGGGCTACACATCATTCCTGTCAGGCTTTGACAGCGGTGTTGTCATTCTGGCTCCTCGGGCTCTGATTGGTCAAATGCCCGGGAGTTCCCTGCTGTCAGAGTCTGAGCTGCTGTGCTGCATTTGCGGTCGTTAGGAGCCGGCTTTAAATGCCGGCGCCAGCGGCTGCATCTTGCGGCTGTCTCGTCAACATTCCCGTCAACTTTCTCCTAATGTTCATCCACGATTCTCCTCTAATGTAAGTGTGTTTATTGTTGAAGTTATCGCTCGTATTCCTTGCCCTTTTCCTTTGTCTGACGGTGAGCAAGCGTTTCTTGTCTCAGCCGCCATTGATTGTTGTTATGTTAATGGATAATCTTGCTGCTCAGCCCACGCGGCTAGTTATCTTGTCCTACCCTTGCCTTGAACTGTGAATAAACCTCTGTGCAACTTTACTGGTCTGTGGCGTCTTATGCTGGCTCGGGAGGGCCAGCCGCGACATTCATGTTGAATGTAATTGTGGTTTGTAAATATGGATGTCACCTGACTGCAAAACAAATCTACCTACGGGTACAAATAAAGTAACCTGAACCTGAACCTGAACTTGTCCATCTGGATACAGCACTTGGGGGGCCACTAAACAGCAATAGGTAATCCAATTGGCAAATTTTGATTTTGAACTTAAATATTGATCTGGTGTTGCCAGTCGTAATGCTGATGTTCTGTCTAGATTACTGCAGGAGATTGGCTCCATCCCGCAGGCCTAGGTGGAGATGGAGACAGTCGAGTTGGAGGCTACCTCAGAGGCTGTCCCTGAAATTGAAGATCATTGGAGAGACTGGCAGGAGGAAGACCCAACACTGTGCCAGGTGAGGGACTGGGTTGCTGAAGGTCGCTTCCTAAGAGCTGAAACCAGGAAAGCAAGCCTGCCTACAGTAAGGCGCCTCCTACTAGAATGGAGCCAGCTGCGCATCCATGAGGGCGCATGCGCACGCAGCGACCGGCAGCTGGTGAAAAAGTCCGTCGTCTGTGTGTCTGTTTTTACGCACTTTAATGTGTTTTTAACGAAATTCTCTTTGTCGTTTCTGTCCTGGAATGTTTGTGGACAGCTTCATGTGTGCCTGTGTTTGTGTCTATGTTGAATGTAATTGTGGCTTGTAAATATGGATGTCACCAGACTGCAAAACAAATCTACCTACGGGTACAAATAAAGTAACCTGAACCTGATGGTGTTTTGAAACGGAAAGCTCAGGAGCGCCCAACTGGCCTAAGCCTCAGTCAAATCGTTGCATCCACCAAACGGACCCATGAGTTGTGGGAGAAGTACCATAGGGTGTCCGGTCACATGGGCTTTGCTAAGATTGAGGCCTTGCTGAGGAAAACTTTCTACTGGCCGGGTATGAGTGTTGATCCGCAGTCCTGGACATCATCTTGTGTAAGCTGTATCCAGAGCTTGATATTCACTTTTTTTGCTCACCAGCCACTGTGGCTAGTGATTTTCCAGTTACTAGCCACTCAGCCTTTTCACTAGCCACAATTTTGTGGTTGGAAAATTATGTTTAACATCATCAAATTGGATTATGACATGCAAAAATGTACTTGAACTAAATTTAAAACTTTTTTCAATGTAAATTACCCCTATTTATACATTAAAAAAATAGCAAGAGAAACACTGTCTGTTTAATTATTTATGAAGAGCAGTAAATACTGTAAAATGGTAGAGAAAAATATTTGTAATATGAAGGTGAAGTGCAGGTAGATTTGGGTCTGGCCCAATTCTCATTTGTACCCCTACCCTTTTGCCTACCCCTATGAATTGGGACACCCCTTCATGGCTGCAGGACGTCATTAATAGTTGATTCTTGATCCAGTCGATGTACGATGTTCTTCCAAGCCCAACCAACTTCTTCTCTTGGGCCCTGATAGAAGCCCCTTCATGCTCTCTATGCCAGCAAAGAGGTTACCTTGAACGCATCCTAAGTAGCTGCCCGAGAGCCCTCAGTGAGGGGCGCTATCGGTGGAGGCATGACCAGGTACTGAAGGCTGTAGCAGAGTCAATCAGTGCAGGGATTTCTGTCAGCAGGCAGCAACACCCAGCAAAGCATGCCATACCCTTCATCAAAGCTGGTGAGAAGCCACAGCATTGCACAAACTCATTGGGGGGGCTTCTGGCAAATGCACGAGACTGGCAACTGAAGGTTGACCTGGGAAGACAGCTGAGATTCCCTGACAACATCATAATGACCACACTTAGACCAGACATGGTTCTTGTGTCAGAATCTTCCAAGCAGGTGATCTTGTTTGAACTGACTGTGCCCTGGCAAGACCGGATGGAAGAAGCCTTTGAAAGGAAGAGGGCCAAGTATGGGGAGCTTGTTGGTGATTGCCGTAGTAGGGGATGAAAGACTTGGCTCTACCCCATAGAGGTTGGCTGTTGAGGTTTTGCTGGTCAGTCACTCTGAATGGCCCTCAAGCAGTTGGGGATCAGAGGAAGACTCAACAAGAAAGCCATCAAGAACATCACTGATGCTGCTGAAAGAGCATCACGATGGCTGTTGATCAGAATGAATGATCCGTGGACGTCTCGAGCCACCTAGACACAAGTCGGGGTTTGATCAACCCTGGCTGGATTGCCTGTGAGAGGGTGTATGATGTATAATGACCCGAAACACCCGATGACCGCAGGTTACATCACTGATGATGTGTCTAGGCAGCACTGTAAGGTGTGTGTTAGAATCGCTGATGGATTTAACCTCAATGGACATTACCTGTTTTCACCAGGAAAAAGAAGAGAGAGAAAAATAAAACTGATGAGAAAAAAACACAGTACTTATGGGAGTTGTAGTTTCATAGTCTTACATTGTAGTGGGTTTATTATTTTAGATGCCGTCTGAGAAAACTACAACCGACCAAAGCGGCTAGTGGGTGTGGCTGTCTTACTGACCACTGCTGAAATCTACCAGCCATTGACCGGTTGGCTGGTGTTAATGTCAATCCCTGGCTGTACCCATCAGAAAAGAGGCCCAGAGGTAAGGGCACCCTTAGTGCTTATTTTATCATCTTATCCTGTGGAGACTGTTGCCATAGATTATTTGTCACTTGGTCACCATGTTGACACTTATCCTTATCTGTTGGTGATGACTGATCTATTTTCCAAGTTTGGCTGGGCTGTCCCCACAAAAGATCAGACAACGGCCACTATGGCACGTGTCCTCTGGCATCACCTTATCCAGCAATGGGGGTGCCCAGAACAGAACCTATCTGACCAAGGGGCAGCTTTTGAATCAGCCACAGTGGCACAGTTGTGCAGTCTTTATGGGTGCTCTAAAATCCATACCACACCCTATATGCCCCAAGGAAATGGGGCCTGCGAAAGATTTAATAAGACTCTTTTGTCCCTTTTAGGAGCATTGAGCCAGGAAGATCAAGCACACTGGACAGAACATCTGCCTTCTCTGCTACAGACGTACAACAACACCCATCATGGGACCACAGGGCTGACCCCACAATTTATTATGTTTGGTCAACATGCCCGTCTTCCCATAGAAACATTGGGCAGCTCGGTGGTGCAGTGGTTAGCACTGTGGCAGCACAGTAAGAAGGATCGATTCCACCCTTGACCATTGTGGGTTCAGTCCCACCCCCGACCATTGGTGACCCTTCTTTGTGGAGTTTGCATGTTCTCCACGTGTCTGCGTGGGTTTACTCCGGGTACTCCGGTTTCCTCCCGCAGGCGAAAAACATGCAGGTTAGGTTAATTGGAGACTCTAAAGTGGCCCTAGGTGTGAATGTGTGTGAATGCTGAAGGGATTGGTGCTGCATCGTGGCTGCCTCATCCATCCAGGTGGATGCTCTGTAATTTCCCCACTGTGGGACTAATAAAGGACTGTAAAACCGTGGTAGGAGCTTCACCATTGACCCAAAGACATGACTTGAAAGCTGGGTTCATCAACACTATCAGACCCTGCAAAGAGTGTACAAACAGGTGGCAGCAAAAACCAGGGAGAATCGGATGGAGGACGAGGAGAGGTATGATGAGAGGCAAAAATACCTCCCTTTATTGCCTGGAGAGAGCATGCTCTTGCGCAGTTTCCATTGCAGAGAGCAAGGTAAGCTGGCACCTCACTGGAAGCCACAACCTTATGTTGTTTTGACTCAAGTATGCCCAGGTCTACCAGTCTTCCAAATTAGACCAGAAGGAAATGAAGGCCCTATGAAGACTGTCCACCAGAACCATCTTAGTCTTTGCCCTTTACCCCCCCACCCCCCGCCGAAGAGTCACCACCAGCCCCAGAGACTGAAAACAGTCACCTGACTGCCCAACACCCTTGGTCCATATTGCTACCGCTGACCTTTATGCCCACGTCATCTGTCCCCTTTGAGGCCCCTGTAGAAGATGACACAGTAGCACCTCCTAGAGTACCATCAGCGAGGCAAGAGTTGCCTGATGGTTCCTTGTTCAGAAGGTCACAGAAACGAAATAGAAGTAGGCCCCCAGACAGGTATGGATGTTGAGATCTTGTTGGGACGACAACTGACAAAGGGAGGAGTGTCAGGGGATAGTGTGTTTGTGAACAGCATTTTGGTTAACTGTGCAAAGTGAACAGTACTTAAGAGACTTACCTGCTGGAGATGATTAATCAGTGAACTCGCTGTCAACTGGGGCTTTCCTACTCCTGATGAGGGAAACACGGGCAGTTGTGATCAGGGAGAAAAGCTGGTCAGATGCCCTGGGAGTGGCAGCAATCTCTTGTCACTGCGTTCTGCAGTCGCCTCTCCTCATCGTGTATTCGGGTCTTCCGGCGTTGGAATTGGAAGCTGTGTTGAGATGGTCATTAGACATGATGGGCCTGCACTTCCTTGGATAAAGGAAAGTAGTAATTTGAGTGTGGGTGAATTGTTTTAAAGTGCCAGCAATGAGCCAGGCTGAGCACTGATTGTGGTTTTCTCCATGGTTTTCTCCAGTCTTTTCTCCAGCAGCGGGGCAGAGACGTGGAACTCCCGACGCTGGATTCTGGATCGGACTGTTGTGAACTGTAGGATGATTCTTCTCTCTTGGTGCAAGGAAAACCTGGCGGCTTTTAGAAACTGAACTGGACTGTGCGGTATTACAACCTCCTTTTAGAATGTGTTTTATGAAGAAGAGATAATTGTTGTATTTTTTTATCAGTGATATTTATTCATTTATTTTCTGCCTGGGCCAAGAATTATTGATGGAGTTTATTGATTTTAAACTAAGTGTTGTCCTTCGACCTGTGTTGGTGTGGCTGGGATTCTGAACCTTTAAAGGATAGAACAGCTTTCAAATTTGTTACAATTACTTATATTGTGATATGAAATTTTGTCCATATCGCACAGTCCTTATTCAGATAGCAATGTGCCGAGATTACGGTGGTGGCACACCACTTTTAAATAAGTCTCCACCTTGTAGCATAAAGTGGTGCACCATCTACTGATAATTAGATGGCGTGACGCAAAATCAGAAAACCAGATTACAGACGTGGACAAAATTGTTGGTACCCCTCTGTTAATGAAAGAAAAACCCATAATGGTCACAGAAATAACTTGAATCTGACAAAAGTGGTAATAAATAAAAATTCTATGAAAATTAATCAATGAAAATCAGACAATGCTTTTGAATTGTGGTTCAACAGAATTATTTTAAAAAACAAACTCATGAAACAGGCCTGGACAAAAATGATGGTACCCCTAGAAAAGACTGAAAATAATGTGACCATAGGGACATGTTCAACCAAGATGTGTCCTCTAATTAACATCACAGGTGTCTACAAACTTGTAATCAGTCAGCCGGCCTATTTAAAGGGTGACAAGTAGTCACTGTGCTGTTTGTTGACATGGTGTGTACCACACTAAACACGGACCAGAGGAAGCAAAGGAGAGAGTTGTCTCAGGAGATTAGAAAGAAAATTATAGACAAGTATGTTAAAGGTAAAGGCTATAAGACCATCTCCAAGCAGCTTGATGTTCCTGTGACTACAGTTGCACATATTATTCAGAAATTTAAGATCCACGGGACTGTAGCCAACCTCCCTGGACGTGGCCGCTGGAGGAGACGAATAATACGAATGGTAACAAAAGAGCCCAGAACAACCTCTAAACACATTCATGGTGAACTCCAAGGTCAAAGTACATCAGTGTCAGATCGCACCATCCGTCGTTGTTTGAGCCAAAGTGGACTTCATGGGAGACGACCAAGGAGGACACCACTGTTGAAAACAAATTATAAAAAAGCCAGACTGGAATTTGCCAAACTGCATGTTGACAAGCCACAAAGCTTCTGGGAGAATGTCCTATGGACAGACGAGACAAAACTGGGACTTTTTGGCAAGGCACATCAGCTCTATGTTCACAGACGCAAAAATGAAGCACACCAAGAAAAGAACACTGTCCCTACTGTGAAACATGTAGGAGGTTCTGTTATGTTCTGGGGCTGCTTTGCTGCATCTGGCACAGGGTGTCTTGAATCTGTGCAGGGTACAATGAAATCTCAAGACTATCAAGGTATTCTAGAGAGAAATGTGCTGCCCAGTGTCAGACAGCTTGGTCTCAGTCGCAGGTCTTGCAACAGGATAATGACCCAAAACACACAGCTAAAAACACCCAAGAATGGCTAAGAGCCAAACATTGGACTATTCTAAAGTGGCCTTCTATGAGCCCTGATCTAAATCCTATTGAACATCTGTGGAAGGAGCTGAAACATGCCGTCTGGAGAAGGCACCCTTCAAACCTAAGACAACTGGAGCAGTTTGCTCTTGAGGAGTGGGCCAAAATACCTGCTGAGAGGTGCAGAAGTCTCATTGACAGAAATCGTTTGATTGCAGTGATTGCCTCAAAAGTACAACAGGGACCAGATGTTAGCACTTAACCGGCCCATGATGCTAACGCAAAAACTCGATATACCGGGAGAATTAAGACGAAAACAACGTGGGTGTTGTGCTGGAGTAAGATGGCGGGCAAGGAATATAAGGTACAGACCCGCCCTTCCATCTGTCATTATGGGGAATGTACGATTGTTACTCAGAAAAACAGATGAGCTAGCGGCTATCTCCCGCTACGATAGCATATACAGGGAGTGTAGTCTAATGCTATTCACAGAGACGTGGCTAACAGAACTAGCAACAGATGCTAACATTGAACTGGAGGGTTTCCATGCAATATGGGCAGACCGAACACCAGACAGTGGGAAGGCAAGGGGCGGTGGAGTGATGATGTACGTCAATAACAACTGGTGCAGACCGGGACATATCACGGTTAAATGACAACACTGCAACAAAGACATTGAATTGCTAGCTGTTAGCATGCGGCCTACCTATCTCCCGAGGGAATACTCACACGTGATCTGCATTGTTATTTATGCAAATCCGATAGCGAACGCTGGGACAGTGCGTGATGTCATCCACTCAGTAACTGGCAGGCTGCAGACAGAACACCCAGATGCTCTTCTTCTCATCTTAGGCGATTTCAACCATATTTCACTGTCTCCCATTCTACCCACGTTCACCCAGTATGTCACATGCCACACTAGAGACAATAAAACACTGGACTTATTCTATGCAAACTCTAAAGAGGCGTACACCTCATCACAACTCCCCCCACTCGGGAGATCGGATCACAACTTGGTTCATCTCCTGCCAGTGTACAAACCCCTAGTGCACAAACAACCTCTGGTCTTGCGCACAGTGAAGTTATGGTCTGAGGAGGCAATGGATGCTCTAAAGGACTGTTTTGAAACCACTGCCTGGGAGCAGCTCTGCGATCCACATGGTGAGGACATCGATGGCCTCACTCACACCATCACGGACTACATCAGCTTCTGTGTGGACAACACCGTACCCACCAAGACCATACGGTGTTGCTCGAACAACAAACCCTGGATCAACCCTGAGATAAAAACACTTCTGAGAGAGAAGAAAAGGATCTTCAGGTCGGGGAACAGGGAGATTCTGAAGTCCGTACAGGGGGAGCTGAGGAGGAAGATCAGAGAAGGCAAGGACAGCTTCAGGAAGAAGATGGAGGACAAGCTGCAACAGAGTGACATCGGTGGGGTCTGGAGAAACCTTAAAACCATCTCTGGGCTCCAGAATACCTCCCCCCAGGCCACGGGGGGCAGGGAGTGGGCGAACAATCTGAACCTGTTTTTTAATAGGTTTGACCAACCGCCCTCCCCCCCGACTGCACAACAACCACTGCTGCCTCTGAAGACATCGAGTCCTGCTGCCCACACCCCACTCCACCAACACCCCCCCCCCCCACTCCCAACACACAGCCCCCCAACATGACCCTCACTAAGACCCAGGTGAGGACGGAGCTGAGGAAGATCAAGGCGAGGAAGGCGTTGGGACCGGACGGCATCAGCACAAAGCTCCTCACGTCCTGTGCAGATCAGCTGTGTGGGATTGTGGAGCTCATCTTCAACCTGAGCCTGAAGCTGGGGAGGGTACCACAGTTGTGGAAAACATCTTGTGTGGTACCTGTACCAAAGACGTCCCACCCCAAAGACCTGAACAGCTACAGACCAGTGGCCCTGACGTCCCACATGATGAAGACCCTGGAGAGACTGCTCCTTGCTCACCTCCGCCCCCTGGTGGGACCAGCGATGGATCCACTCCAGTTCGCCTACCAGCATGGCATTGGGGTGGAGGATGCAGTGATCTTCCTCCTTCACCGTTCTCTGTCCCACCTGGAGAAGTCCGGGAATGCGGTGAGGATCATGTTCTTTGACTTCTCCAGTGCTTTCAACACCATCCAACCGATGATCCTGAAGGACAAGCTGCTGTGCGCAGGGGTGGACCAGCACCTGTCATCATGGATCCTGGACTACCTCACTAACTGGCCACAGTTTGTGAGAACCCGGGACTGTGTGTCCGACACGATCATCGGTAGCACAGGGGCCCACCAGGGAATGGTTTTGGCTCCCTTCCTGTTCACCCTTTATACTGCAGGCTTCTCACACAACACAACACACTGCCATCTTCAGAAGTTCTCTTGACGACTCTGCGATCGTCGGCCTCATCTCTAACAGAGATGAAGCTGAGTACAGAGGACTTATCCAGGACTTCGTGGACTGGTGCCATCGGAACTGCCTCCAGATCAACGCAAGGAAAACTAAGGAGCTGGTGGTGGACTGCCACAGGCAAGGACAACCCCTCACAGCACCAGTAAACATCCAGGGAACAGACATTGAGATGGTGACATCCTACAAGTACCTGGATGTTCATTTGAACAATAAACTAGACTGGTCACACAATACCGACGCACTCTACAAGAAGGGACAGTGCAGGCTGTTCTTACTGAGGAGACTCAGGTCTTTTGGTGTACAAGGGGTGCTGCTGAAAACATTCTACGACACGGTGGTGACATCAGCCATCACTTTTGGAGTGGTCTGCTGGGGCAGTGGCATTACAGCAGCCGATAGGAAGAGACTGAACAAACTGACCAAGAAAGCTAGCTCTGTCCTGGGGCAGCGCCCTGACACAGTGGAGGAGATAGGAGAGAGAAAGATGGTGGCTAAACTGTCATCTCTGCTGGAGTCCGAGTCCCACCCTATGCAGGACATACTGAACGCACTGAGGAGCTCATTTAGCAGCAGACTACATCATCCCAGGTGCGCAACCGAGAGGTTTCACAGGTCCTTCTTACTTACGGCTGTCAGACTGTATAACCTAAGCAGGGCTACTCGCAGAGATAGCAAAAAAACGTGACGACCTAATAGTATTGAATACAAAAGACGCAATAGACTTACACAATGGTCCCCTCCAGTATATACAACTAGGACAATATCGGTCACTACGGAGGGTGACAATATGTATGGGTACATATTCATACTGTGTAGGATAACTTAAGTAGACGGTTATGCTGTTTATTCCATCTTGCTACAATGCTCCGCACTTTGTATATCTGTTTATATATTTATGTGTATGTATGTATATCCACTGCTCTTATTTATATCTTCCATATCTTCTTAACTATTGCTCTGAGTGTTGCTATCCCTGTGCTGTTGCAATCCTGGAATTTCCCCATTGTGGGACTAATAAAGGCTTATCTTATCTTATCTTATCTTAAAAGGTTGTGCAACAAAATATTATGTTAAGGGTACCATCATTTTTGTCCAGGCCTGTTTCATGAGTTTGTTTTTTAAAATAATTCTGTTGAACCACAATTCAAAAGCATTGTCTGATTTTCATTGGTTTATTTTCATGGAATTTTTATTTATTACCACTTTTGTCAGATTCAAGTTATTTCTGTGACCATTGTGGGTTTTTCTTTCATTAACAGAGGGGTACCAACAATTTTGTCCACATCTGTAGACTAGGGCTGGGCGATTGACCGAAATAAAACCAGAACCAATGTTCAGGCTGTAGAACAGATTTAATCTTGCTCATGTCTGTTTGTTTTGTCCCTCTTCCTGTTGTGTGCATGTGTGAGAGAGATTTTCACGTACTGCCCCTTTAAGATGTGTAACTCCGGAAGTGCAGTCAGCAGGCGGAACAATTAATGACAGCTTGTAATGAAAACAAATGCAGTCTCCATTTACATAGTATGTGATGATTGACTCTTTATTTCAGCTGACAATGCCAAGAAAAAGTGACCGAATTACGTTGATAATAACACTAAAAGGAGCAAAAACTAAGTTGCTGTTATTCTCTCTCTTTTTTTTTTGTGATGATTTAGTTTGTAATTACGGCTTTGTTTGGCATGAGGCTGCTGTTGCTGAATACAACTTATCATTTCCATCAAAGGAGCTTTATTGTAACTGCTATTGTAATTATCACTTCTGCCAAGGGAGGAAGTAATGTTTTTGGTGGTGTTGGTTGATTTGCTTGTTGGTTTGTCTGTTAGCAACATTACTCCAAAAGTAATGCTGATGAAATTTTCAGGAAAGGTGTGTAATGGCATGGGGAACAGATGATTAGATTTTGGTGGTGATCCGAATTACGATCTAGATCAGGGGTGTCCAACCATGTGCCATGGAGAGCCAAGACCCTGCAGGTTTTCTCTTCTACCCAGTCTCTTCAGCAGGTGTTTTCACTTATCAGCAATCAGTGGGAAGAAGTTCACTGAAATCTGCTGTTGAAGACACTGGTTGGAGGTAAAACCTGCAGGGTCTTGGCTCTCCATGGCACATGGTTGGACACCCCTGATCTAGATCCATGAATTTTTAAAAATTATTTTATATATTAATATTGCGATTTTCTTGTACTTCCCCTTTAAGACGTGTACACGGAGTTAAGTGCAGGGTTATGGGCGTGGCCACACACCTCCGCAACCCAGAAGCAGTGCACTCTTACCGCCAAACACTGCAGAAAGAGTAAAATGGCTTGGAATGAAAAGGAATGTGGTCTCCATCCACATAGTATGTGATGATTGCTTGCTTTTCTTGCCGTCTTCATATGAAATAATGTCAAAGTGTGTGGTTTAAGATGGAGTTCAGAGTGCATGCGGCCGTAACTCTGGCTGGCAGACAAGGATGTCGTTGCGAGTCACATGATCCACACGGTATGTAAACACAGCAGACGTCAGCACTGGACAGTGTTTAATTTTTTTTGTTTATGAAATCACCATAGACCTGTTCTATTATGCTCGTTTACTATGCACTGCAGTGATATGATACTGCACTGTTGTGTAATGTGACGTTTGCGGGATTCACACAAAGAAAGAGGAGCAAGGTGGTTGTGATGAACAGGCTTTATTTACACTCCACCAACCCCAACTTATTTCTGAGCACAGAGAGGAGGGGAGGTCATTCTCCCAGACCTCCGTTTCAATCATGGTTACACACACACATGATACATCTTGCCCTAATCCTACTAAACACTGCTGGGTCATTATAACACAGTTATAATGACACAGCAGTATAACTCAGTAATAACACATTTAATACACACACACAGTAACGTTTTCAACTGGCAAAGCATG
Organism: Pholidichthys leucotaenia; assembly: GCA_020510985.1. NCBI lineage: Eukaryota > Metazoa > Chordata > Actinopteri > Cichliformes > Pholidichthyidae > Pholidichthys > Pholidichthys leucotaenia. Next base: position 146,806,847 of record CM035837.1, read on the forward strand.
CTGGGAAATCCCTGCCCCCCTTAACATGGCCCCGACGTTACACTGCCCTCCCCTGGACTGGTTTCTGTCCCCAGAAAATTCAAAGTCCACTTTCAGAAATCCAACGCAAGTCAGCCCGGTGCTGGGGCGGCATGCACTGGCCATCCAGTGTCCATCTGAGTCTCGGTCGGAATATCTGGTTGGTAGGGTTCCGGTTTGGCCACCAGCGGGCGGATGGACACATCTGACAGCCTCTGTAGGACCACGCACAGTCCCTTCCCTGGCAGCGGGAATCCCAAGCCCGCTCCGGCCGACTCCCACCGCTGCCAGGTCTCCCAGGCGGCCCCTGGCCCGCGTCCATGCGTCCAGCCCTTGCCGCGCCTGGAAAATGGCCGGATCTTCGTCCTGCTCGCTCCGCTGCTGCGCGTCTGCTGCGCGTCTGCTGCGCCGAGGGCCTCCGTGACGTCACCGAAAGGGAAAGCATCTGCGGGTGGCGGTAGGACTACGCAGTTCCTCCTCTGGCAGCGGGAGTCACGACTCCCACCGCTGCCAGGACTTCCCAGGCGGCTGCTGGCCCGCGTCCAGGCGTCCAGCCCCTGCTGAGCCTGGGAAAAGACCGGCTCTGTCCTGCTTGCTCCACTGCTGCTGCGCTCCAAAGGCCTCTGTGACATCACCGCCGGGGGGAGCATCTGCAGGAGGCGGCTTTTTCTCCGTCCATGCCACCTCACTCTAATTTAACGTTGGCGAGGGACCAGTTTGTTGTGCGCTGTGTGCGGGGCAGTACCATGCGATGTACCCTGGCTCTGCGCAGCGGAAGTCACCTCCCGGTCGATCGCCGCTCCTAATCGCTCTGGAATCGCCAGCCCGTCCTGCCCTGAAAAGGGCGGAAAACGGGCTGGTTTGCTCTGCTCAGTCCCGTCGGGTCCGCTGCTCCGTCCATCGCGGCGAGCCTCTCTGGGGGGGACGGCGTCTCAGCTCTACGCTCCGTTCCCAGCCGAGCGATGAACCGCTCCGGCCGCTGGACCTCCGCCTAGATCCTCCTCTTGCTCCATCCCACTCCTGACACCAGTGTGACGTTTGCGGGATTCACACAAAGAAAGAGGAGCAAGATGGTTGTGATGAACAGGCTTTATTTACACACCACCAACCCCAACTTACTTCTGAGCACAGAGAGGAGGGGAGGTCATTCTCCCAGACCTCCGTTTCAATCATGGTTACACACACACATGATACATCTTGCCCTAATCCTACTAAACACTGCTGGGTCATTATAACACAGTTATAATGACACAGCAGTATAACTCAGTAATAACACATTTAATACACACACACAGTAACGTTTTCAACTGGCAAAGCATGCTGGGAAATCCCTGCCCCCCTTAACATGGCCCCGACGTTACACTGCCCTCCCCTGGACTGGTTTCTGTCCCCAGAAAATTCAAAGTCCACTTTCAGAAATCCAACGCAAGTCAGCCCGGTGCTGGGGCGGCATGCACTGGCCATCCAGTGTCCATCTGAGTCTCGGTCGGAATATCTGGTTGGTAGGGTTCCGGTTTGGCCACCAGCGGGCGGATGGACACATCTGACAGCCTCTGTAGGACCACGCACAGTCCCTTCCCTGGCAGCGGGAGTCCCAAGCCCGCTCCGGCCGACTCCCACCGCTGCCAGGTCTCCCAGGCGGCCCCTGGCCCGCGTCCATGCGTCCAGCCCTTGCCGCGCCTGGAAAATGGCTGGATCTTCGTCCTGCTCGCTCTGCTGCTGCGCGTCTGCTGCGCCGAGGGCCTCCGTGACGTCACCGAAAGGGAAAGCATCTGCGGGTGGCGGTAGGACTACGCAGTTCCTCCTCTGGCAGCGGGAGTCACGACTCCCACCGCTGCCAGGACTTCCCAGGCGGCTGCTGGCCCGCGTCCAGGCGTCCAGCCCCTGCTGAGCCTGGGAAAAGACCGGCTCTGTCCTGCTTGCTCCACTGCTGCTGCGCTCCAAAGGCCTCTGTGACGTCACCGCCGGGGGGAGCATCTGCAGGAGGCGGCTTTTTCTCCGTCCATGCCACCTCACTCTAATTTAACGTTGGCGAGGGACCAGTTTGTTGTGCGCTGTGTGCGGGGCAGTACCATGCGATGTACCCTGGCTCTGCGCAGCGGAAGTCACCTCCCGGTCGATCGCCGCTCCTAATCGCTCTGGAATCGCCAGCCCGTCCTGCCCTGAAAAGGGCGGAAAACGGGCTGGTTTGCTCTGCTCAGTCCCGTCGGGTCCGCTGCTCCGTCCATCGCGGCGAGCCTCTCTGGGGGGGACGGCGTCTCAGCTCTACGCTCTGTTCCCAGCCGAGCGATGAACCGCTCCGGCCGCTGGACCTCCGCCTAGATCCTCCTCTTGCTCCATCCCACTCCTGACACCAGTGTGACGTTTGCGGGATTCACACAAAGAAAGAGGAGCAAGATGGTTGTGATGAACAGGCTTTATTTACACACCACCAACCCCAACTTACTTCTGAGCACAGAGAGGAGGGGAGGTCATTCTCCCAGACCTCCGTTTCAATCATGGTTACACACACACATGATACATCTTGCCCTAATCCTGCTAAACACTGCTGGGTCATTATAACGCAGTTATAATGACACAGCAGTATAACTCAGTAATAACACATTTAATACACACACACAGTAACGTTTTCAACTGGCAAAGCATGCTGGGAAATCCCTGCCCCCCTTAACATGGCCCCGACGTTACAGTAATATTGCTTAATAAGATAAGATAAGATAAGCCTTTATTAGTCCCACAACGGGGAAATTCCAGGATTGCAACAGCACAGGGATAGCAACACTCAGAGCAACAATCAGAAGGCAAGAAAAAAAAACAAGCAAGCAAGAGCAGCTAATAAACATATGTACGTATTACTATAAAATATATATATATACACACACACACAGACACACAGTGCAGAGCATTGTAGCTGGATGGAATAAATATATGAATATATGAACACACAGTGCAGAGCATTGTAGCTAGATGGAATAAATATGTAAATATATAAACACCCACAGTACGGAGCATTGCAGCTAGGTGGAATAAATATGCAAGTATATAAACACACACAGTGCGGAGCAATGTAGCTAGATGGAATAATATGTAGATATATAAATATATAAACACCCACAGTACGGAGCATTGTAGCTAGATGGAATAAATATGCAAATATATAAACACACACAGTGCAGAGCATTGTTGCTAGATGGAATGAAACAGCATAACCGTCTACTTAGTTATCCTACATGGTATGATTATGTGCCCATACATATTCTCACCCTCCATAGCGACCGGTATGTTCCTAGTTGTATGCCGGAGAGGACCATTGTGTAAGTCTATTGCATCTTTTGCATTCAAAAAAAAAAAAAACTATTAGTTTGTTACGTCTTTTTGCTATCTCTGCGAGCAGCCCTGCTTAGGTTGTACAGTCTGACAGCCGTTGGTAGGAAGGACCTACGAAACCTCTCGGTTGTGCACCTGGGATGATGTAGTCTGCTGCTAAATGAGCTCCTCAGTGCATTCAGTATGTCCTGCATAGGGTGGAACTCGGACTCCAGCAGAGATGACAGTTTAGCCACCGTCCTTCTCTCTCCTATCTCCTCCATCGGATCAAGGCGCTGCCCCAGGACAGAGCTAGCTTTCTTAATCAGTTTGTTCAGTCTCTTCCTATCGGCTGCAGTAATGCCACTGCCCCAGCAGACCACTCCAAAAGTGATGGCTGATGCCACCACCGTGTCATAGAATGACTTCAGCAGCGCCCCTTGTACACCAAAAGACCTGAGTCTCCTCAGCAGGAACAGCCTGCGCTGTCCCTTCTTGTAGAGTGCATCAGTATTGTGTGACCAGTCTAGTTTATTGTTCAGATGAATACCCAGGTACTTATAGGATGTCACCATCTCGATGTCTGTTCCCTGTATATTTACTGGTACTGTGAGGGGCTGCCCATGCCTGCGGCAGTCCACCACCAGCTCCTTAGTTTTCCTCGCGTTGATCTGGAGGCAGTTCCGATGGCACCAGTCCACGAAGTCCTGGATAAGCCCTCTGTACTCAGCTTCATCTCCATTGGAGATGAGGCCAACGATCGCAGAGTCATCAGAGAACTTCTGTAGATGGCAGTGTGTTGTGTTGTGTGAGAAGTCCGCAGTATAAAGAGTGAACAGGAAGGGAGCCAGCACCGTTCCCTGGGGGGGCCCCCGTGCTACTGATGATCGTGTCGGACACACAGTCCCGGGTTCTCACAAACTGAGGCCGGTTCGTGAGGTAGTCCAGGATCCATGATGACAGGTGCTGGTCCACCCCTGCGCGCAGCAGCTTGTCCTTCAGGATCATCGGTTGGATGGTGTTGAAAGCACTGGAGAAGTCAAAGAACATGATCCTCACCATATTCCCGGGCTTCTCCAGGTGGGACAGAGAACGGTGAAGGAGGAAGATCACCGCATCCTCCACCCCAATGCCATGCTGGTAGGCGAACTGGAGTGGATCCATCGCTGGTTCCACCAGGGGGCGGAGGTGAGCAAGGAGCAGTCTCTCCAGGGTCTTCATCAAGTGGGACGTCAAGGCCACCGGTCTGTAGCTGTTCAGGTCTTTGGGGTGGGAAGTTTTTGGTACAGGTACCACACAAGATGTTTTCCACAGCTGTGGTACCCTCCCCAGTTTCAGGCTCATGTTGAAGATATACGTCACAATCCCACACAGCTGGTCTGCACAGGACTTGAGGAGCTTTGCGCTGATGCCGTCCGGTCCCGGCGCCTTCCTCGCCTTGATCTTCCTCAGCTCCGTCCTCACCTGGGTCCTGGTCAGGGTCAGGATGGGGGGCTGTGTGTTGGGAGTGGGGGGGTGTTGGTAGAGTGGGGAGTGGGCAGCAGGACTTGATTTCTTTAGAGGCAGCAGTGGTTGTTGTGCAGTCAGGGGGGAGGGCGGTTGGTCAAATCTATTGAAAAACAGATTCAGGTTGTTCGCCCACTCCCTGCCCCCTGTGGCCTGGGGGGAGGTATTCTGGAGCCCCGAGATGGTTTTGAGGTTTCTCCAGACCCCGCTGATGTCGCTCTGTTGCAGCTTGTCCTCCATCTTCTTCCTGAAGCTGTCCTTGCCTTCTCTGATCTTTCTCCTCAGCTCCCTCTGTACGGACTTCAGCATCTCCCTGTTCCCCGACCTGAAGATTATGAACCTAATTATGAACCTTTTCAGTAAACTGTATGGGAGAAAGGAAGGGGAAAAAAGCGAAAATTGACCTGAAAGATTCAATAAACCATGATGCTGATTTAAGGTCAAATTGCCCAGCCCCAGTGTATGGTCAATACAATTATGACTATTTTGTTATTATAATGTAGTCATATAATGCAGTCAAATTGTTTTAGCTGCCATTTCTGTTAGCAGGATCACGCAAAAACTCCTAGATGGATTTAGATGACATTTTCACCAGAGGTGGCCCTTGGTCCAAATATGAACTCATTAGATGTTGGAGGTGATCCATGAGTGTATACCTCTTCCAAGGACCTTGTTTGTATTTGTGCGGCAGGATTACACAAAAACTACTGGATGGCTTTGGATGAAATATTCACCAGAGGTGGTCCTAGGGCTAGACAGGAAGCCATTACATTTTGATGAAGATCCAAGAATGCATACCTCCGCCAAGGCGCTTATCTTCTCACAGAGTGTTAGCAACAACACTCCAAAACCACTGGATGGATTTGGATGAAATTTTCACCAGAGGTAGTTCTTGGGCTATCTCGTAATGTACAGATGGATGCTGATATGGATGGACAAAGGAAGGGAGGGACAGAGCCTTGGCGGAGGTATGCACTCTCAGAGTGCCCTCTAGTTATTATTATTTTTGGTGAGAACTGTTAAACTCTGGATCGTCACTTCCTTGTGGTAACGTATCGTCACTTCCTGTTTTGCTGTCTGCCTGTGTGGTTTGCTCTCCAACCACTAGCTATGGCTACTAGCTGTCTTTCCTCTCCTCCTCTGGTGTGCTCTCTCTGTCAGATGTTTAGCTACACCTCTGCCTCTTTTAGTGATAACGGTAAATGTAATAAATGTTGTCTTTTTGAGGCGCTCGAGGCGAGGTTGTCTGATTTGGAATCCCGGCTCCGCTGCATTGAAACACCGTCTGCGCCAGTTAACCGTGACGGACGCCCCTTAGCTGCAGCGGAGCTAGCTAGCTTAGGCCCCCATGTCAGCGGTCCCCCGGCTCTCCTAAGCAGTGAGGAGACTGGGTGGGTGAGGGTGAGAAGGAAGCCTAGTCGCAAAGCCCCGGTACTCCACCAACCTGTTCACGTTTCTAATCGTTTTTCCCCGCTCAGTGACACACCCGCTGAGGAAAAAACTCTGATCATTGGCGACTCTGTAGTCAGAAACGTGAACCTAGAGACTCCAGCGGCCATAGTCAAATGCATTCCTGGGGCCAGAGCAGGCGACATCGAGTCAAATTTGAAAATGCTGGCTAAAAGTAACTGTAAATATTCCACAATTGTTATTCACGCCGGCATTAATGACATCCATCTCCGGCAGTCGGAAGTCACGAAACTTAATATAGAATTGGTGTGTGACTTTGCAAAAATGATGTCTGCCACTGTAGTATTCTCTGGGCCCCTCCCCAATCTGACCAGTGATGACATGTTTAGCCGCTCGTCATCCTTGAACCGCTGGCTGTCTGTGTGGTGTCCTAAAAATGACGTGGGCTACATTGACAATTGGAGCTCTTTTGGGGGAAAACCTGGTCTTATGAGACGAGACAGCATTCATCCCACTTTGGATGGTGCTTCTCATTTATCTAACAATCTGGCATCTTTTTTATCCAAATTTCCAAAATCTTGACTACTCAGAGTTGGGACCAGGAAGCAGAGTCACAGTCTTACACGCCTCTCTGCAGCTCCTCTTCATCCGCCACCCCTCAGCTTAGCCCCTGTCTTCCCCATCAGAGAATCGTTGTCTGCTCCCTCCAAAGTAAATAAAAATATAATGTATAAGCATCCCAAAGTGATAAAGCAAAATATTGGTAAAACTCAAATTAAACATAAAGCCTCTAAATTGAATGATTTGGCCTCTGTTCCTCCTCATAATTTAAAAATTAAATGTGGTTTATTAAATATTAGGTCTCTTAACTCCCAAGTCTCTGTTAGTCCATGATCTGTTAATTGATCATCAGATTGATTTAATTTCCCTTACAGAGACTTGGTTAGGGCAAGAGGATTATGTTTGTTTAAATGAATCAACTCCCTCTGGTTATTTAAACTGTCAAAATCCCAGAAGTTCTGGTCGTGGAGGAGGAGTAGCAACAATTTACCATTCCAAATTACTAGTTAATGTAAAGTAAAAAACATGTTATAATTCCTTTGAGGGCCTGGTCCTCAGTATTGGGCACTTTAGCAATTTTAGGTTAAACCCAATTTTATTTGCCATAGTTTATCGTCCCCCATCAACCTACTCAGAATTTTTATCCAAATTTGCTGATTTCTTAGCTGATTTAGTGCTGAAATCTGATAGAATAATTATAGTAGGGGACTTTAATATACATGTGGATGTAGATAGTGACTGCCTTAATGTGGCATTTAATTCAATATTAGACTCGATTGGGTTTTCTCAGAAAGTAGGAAATTCTACTCATTACCTCCACCATACATTGGACCTTGTTCTGACATATGGCATAGATATAGAAAATCTTGTAGTGTCTCCTCATAACCCTGTACTGTCAGACCATTGTCTGTTAACCTTTGATTTTACTATTTCTGACTATTTGGCTCCTAAAGAAAACTATTATTACAGTAGATGCCTCTCAGATGATGCTGTTACCAAATTTATGCAGATTGTTTCCTCTATGCCATGTGTCAACACAACGGAAATAAGCTATAGACAGCTTGCTCCTTCTGTAATTGATAACATGGTGGATAGTGTTTCAGCTTCTCTGCATCAGACTCTAGACTTGGTGGCCCCCTTAAAAAAGAAAAAGTCTAATCAGAGATTTCTAACTCCTTGGTTCAACACAGAAACTCATAGCTTAAAACAGAAGACTCGTCAATTAGAAAGAAAATGGCACTCCACTAATTTAGATGAAATCTATTTAGCTTGGAGAAATCATCTTTTAATTTATAAAAAATCTCTTAGAAAAGCTAGAACGAGTTATTACTCTGCATTAATAGAAGAGAACAAGAATAATCCCAGGTTTCTTTTCAGTACTGTAGCCAGGTTGACAAAGAGTCAGGACTCTGTCAATCCTAGCATTCCCTTAGAGCTTACTAGTCAGGACTTTATGAACTTTTTCAATAATAAAATTTCATCCATCAGAGATAAAATCAATCAGATTCTTCCCACAGTTAACTTAAATACTGTAACTACTACAACTCCTTCTATTGATGTCTGTCTTGATGAGTTTACTCCAATCGACCTTTGTGAGTTAGACAAAATAGTTTCCTCATCCAAACCTTCAACTTGTCTTTTAGACCCTATTCCTACCAGGTTATTTAAAGAAGTCTTCCCACTTATTGGTAGCTTTATTCTTCATATAATCAATTCTTCATTAACTTTAGGCCATGTACCGCAGGCTTTTAAAATGGCTGTAATTAAACCCTTACTCAAAAAGCCAACGCTAGATCCAGGAGCTTTAGCTAACTATAGACCAATCTCTAATCTCCCTTTCATTTCAAAAATCTTAGAAAGAGTTGTTGCTACGCAATTATTTGACCACCTGCAGGGAAATGGTTTACTTGAAGAGTTTCAATCTGGGTTTAGAATCCATCATAGTACTAAAACAGCCTTAGCAAAGGTCACTAACGACCTCCTCATTGCATCTGATAATGGACTAGTTTCTGTACTTGTCCTTTTAGACCTTAGTGCAGCTTTTGATACTATCGATCATAATATTCTACTTGATAGATTAGAACACTATGTTGGACTTAATGGAACTTCGTTGCAGTGGTTTAGATCTTATTTATCTGATAGGTTCCAGTTTGTTCATGTAAATAATGAGTTTTCTTTCAACTCAAAGCTTAGTCATGGAGTTCCACAGGGATCTGTGCTAGGCCCTAGTCTTTTTAGTTTATATATGCTTCCGTTAGGCAACATTATTAGAAAGCACTGTATACATTTTCATTGTTATGCAGATGACACACAATTATACCTGTCAATGAAGCCAGATGATCGTAATCAATTAGCCAAGTTAGAAACCTGTCTTAAGGAAATCAAAGCTTGGATGACTTGTAATTTCCTGCTATTAAATTCAGATAAGACTGAAGTCATTCTTGTTGGTCCAAAAAACCTTAGAAATTCCTTTCCAAATCAAACTTTCAGTTTGGATGCAGTTACTCTTTCTCTTAATAGCTCTGTGAGGAACCTTGGAGTTATTTTTGATCAGGATTTGTCCTTCAATTCACATATTAAATTTGTTTCTAAGACTGCCTTCTATCATTTGCGTAATATTGCCAAGATTTGGAGCATCTTGTCTCAGAGTGATGCTGAGAAACTGATCCACGCTTTTGTTAGCTCGAGATTAGATTATTGTAATTCTTTATTATCAGGCTGTCCTAAAACATCTTTAAAAAGTCTTCAGCTGATCCAAAATGCTGCAGCAAGAGTTTTAACAGGTACTAGAAAGAGAGATCATATCTCTCCGGTTCTGGCCTCCCTTCATTGGCTTCCCATAGAGTTTAGAATTAAGTTTAAAATCCTTCTTCTTACTTACAAAGCTCTAAACAATCAGGCTTCTTTTTATTTAAAAGATCTGATACTACCGTATTATCCTAACAGAACACTACGCTCCCAAAATGCAGGATTACTTGTAATACCTAGAATCTCCAAAAGTACTATGGGAGGCAGAGCCTTCAGTTATCAAGCTCCTCTCCTGTGGAATCAGCTGCCAATCTGGATTCGGGAGTCAGACTCTATCGCTGTTTTTAAGAATAGGGCTAAAACCTACCTTTTTGATATAGCCTACAATTAGGGAGGGATCATGTGTTTCTGAACCCTCCCTTAGTTATGCTGCTAATAGGTTTAGTCAGCCGGGGGACCTCCAGTAATGCACTGGGCCTCACTCCTTTCCTCACTCTCAATGAAATATTTTTTTTGCTGGTCATTAACATTTGTTTGTTCTCTCCCATAGATTGAGTCCCCATCGTGCTGTTTGCTCTCTACATGTCTGTTCTTTTCTTCTTCTCTATCCCCTCACCCCCCAGCCAGTCGCAGCAGATGACTGCCCCTCCCTGAGCCTGGTTCTGCTGGAGGTTTCTTCCTGTTAAAAGGGAGTTTTTCCTCTCCACCATCGCCAAGTGCTTGCTCACAGGGGATCGCCTGATTGCTGGGGTCTTTCTGCAACTGTGGGGGTTCCCCCTACAGTTGATAGTGCTATGAGATGACTGTTGTTGTGAAATGGTGCCATATAAATAAAGTTGAATTGAATTGAATTGAATTAATAGTCCCAGGTGAAACAGACAGTATATACAGTGTGAGGTGAACAAAGCGTTCAGACAATTACAGCAACATACAAACAAAGCATATACAATATGTGTGTATGTGTGCACGAGTCCACGTGAGCCAGTGGGGAGAAGGGATTTGCAAATAAACATACACAAAAAGTTGTATACAAATGTAAATGAGTATATACATACACCTATTTAGACTATATAATTCTTTACCTACATGACAAAGTCCAAGCTGCCCTTGTTTATCCAAGTATCTATTAACAAGTACTTGAGAAGTTATAACAATAACATATCAAACAATTTAAAGGAGGAGCAGAAGCTAAATCACTGTTAGCCTCTGACGCCTGTCAGTGTTGTCTCAACTTTTTTGCAGAGGGAATGGGCAAACTAAAGCTGTATGTAAGGACCCAATAATAGACTCATAATCACTGTGTGGTGGTAACACATTCATGGGTGTGTAAAAGACTCCCCCAATATAGCAAACAAGCTAATTAGCCATTGTGCACATGACGTGACCTACAAACCCTCAAGAGGTATGTGTTGTAAACACATAAAACACACAAAACGATATTTATTTTGTGTGTGAAATCACAATAAGCATATTCTTTTTAATATTATGCTCATTTACTACCACACCGTATTGATATGATACCGCACTCCTGTGTAATATTGCTTGATTATGAGCCTTGTCAGTAGGAAGAGAGGAAAAAAAATAACTGAAAAAAGAAAGCTGACATGAAAGGATCAGTTAATTAGCTGCCTTCTATCATTTGTGTAATATTGTCAAGATTAGGAACATCTTGTCTCAGAGTGATGCTGAGAAACTAATCCACACTTTTGTTAGCTCTAGATTAGATTATTGTAACTCTTTATTACCAGGCTGTCCTAAAACATCTTTAAAAAGTCTTCAGCTGATCCAAAATGTTGCAGCAAGAATTTTAACAGGCACTAGAAAGAGAGATCATATCTCTCCAGTTCTGGCCTCCCTTCATTGGCTTCCCATAGAGTTTAGAATTAAGTTTAAAATCCTTCTTCTCACTTTCAAAGGTCTTAACAATCAGTCCCATTTTTATTTAAAAGATCTGATAGTACCGTATCATCCTAACAAAGCACTGCGGTCCCAAAATGCAGGATTACTTGTAATACCTAGAATCTCCAAAAGTACAATGGGAGGCAGAGCTTTCAGTTATCAAGCTCCTCTCCTGTGGAACCAGCTGCCAATCTGGATTCTGGAGTCAGACTCAATCTCTCTCTCTCTTTTTTTTTTTTTAAGAATAGGGTTAAAACCTTCCTTTTTGACATAGCCTATAGTTAGGGTGGGATCAGGTGACCCTGAACCCTCCCTTAGTTATACTGCTAATAGGTTTAGTCAGCTGGGGGACCTCCAACAATGCACTGGGCTTCACTCCTTTCTTCACTCTCAATGAAATATTTTTGCTGGCCATTAACATCTGTTTGTTCTCTCCCATAGATTGAGTCCCCATCTCGCTGTTTGCTCTCTACATGTCTGTTCCTTTTTTTCTTCTTCTCTATTCCCTCACCCCCCAGCCAGTCACAGAAGATGACTGCCCCTCTCTGAGCCAAGTTCTGGTGGAGGTTTCTTCCTGCTAAAAAGGTGTTTTTCCTCCCCATCGACACCAATCGCTTGCTCACAGGGGATCACCTGATTGCTGGGGTCTTTCTGCAGTTGTGGAGTTTTCCCCTACAGTTGAAAGTGCTGTGAGATAACTGTTGTTGTGAAATGGTGCTATATAAATAAAATTGAATTAATCATGATGCTGATTTAAGGTCAAATTACCCACCACTCATCATCATCATCATCATCATAGCAGTCTGTTGGGGGCGACAATGACTGTTTCATTTAGATCTGATCAGATTCCTCCACGCAGCTCTGTCCTTCGCCTTCCGCTGCCAGGAACTCCTGACCTTCTTAACCCGGGCGACGTCCAAGCCAGCATGAGTTGCTCTCTGACTGACCATTTCATGAAACTGCTTGCACAGTATTTGAGTACCGCTAGCTTTTGCTGGACTAGCGGCACATTCTTGGCAGATAGAGGTATTATCAGTGGCAAGGACAGGCCAAGACAAACTGACTCTAGTATCTGTTACAGTGACTGACTAGATGATAGGTTTGTTTATCTCTGCTCTTTGTGTAGTGCATGTCACGATGCACCAACTGGCAAAAGTCCACCACAGACCTTGCAATAGATGTGCTTATCTGCCAGGATTGTATTATATACTTTATTGATCCCCAGAGGGGAAATTGAAGGCATCCACCTGGATGGATGAAGCAGCCACGGTACGGCGCTATCTCTTAACCATTCACACACACATTCACACCTAGGGCCACTTTAGAATCTCCAGTTAACCTAACCTGCATGTTTTTGGCCTGTGGGAGGAAACCGGAGAAATCCCGGAGTAAACCCACGCAGACACGGGGAGAACATGCAAAACTCCACACAGATCACTGTTGGTCAGGAGTTGGGATCGAACCAGGGATCCTATGGCCAAGGGTGAGTTGCTGTGCTGGCGCAGTGCTAACCACTGCGCCACCACACCGCCCAGTCCAGTGGGCGGTGCGGTGTCCAGTCTCACCCCGTGTAACTGGGAGTGGTCCACCACAGACCTGTGACAGATAATGTTTTTAGTTCTGCCAGGATGCCCAGTTTCACCCTCCATGCCCTTGGAAGGGCGGGGTTGCCGGTTGAGTCGCCGACTGCCCGGCCATAAGACAGGTAGTGCCGGTTTTCATGGTTGTCCGGTAGCAAGCAAACCAATGCCTGACCTGACCTGACCACCACTAGCACTAACATAAACTAACAAATCCACCTGCGCAAAAGGAGAAGGGTGGTGCAAAAGCACACCGTAGACCATTGAAACAGGACCCTTTATGTTTAGACAGTAGAAATAAACAGAAGCCTTTTAGTGGAAAAGATTTTATTGTGTATAGTTCAAAATAGAATTTGACACAACCACTTAGATTAATTTTATTTTGAAATTGAATTAACATTAGATAGGTAGTCTGGATTAGAGTATTGTTTATGTACTGCAAGATGGACAACCCAGGCCAAGGCATTAAAAGCTAAGCAAAGGGGTTGTTTACATCAATCATTTTGACTTACAAGAAGCAGGAATTTCACTCAGTCAGACTTCGGTGCTCTTGGAGAAAATGTGGTCCAGACTATGAAACATGTAGACAGTAAACATGACAAAACTCTGGAGTTCTGAGCTGCCCTCTTCTTTCTACATCTGTCTCTGGATTGACTCCATACATTATTTCTTTAGTTTCATTCCCATGGTCAAATGCTGCTCAGCCTTATTTGTTTCACCTGTGTTGACTCACTGCACAGTGAGAATATGATTGTCCAGTTTTTCCCATTAGGATTTAGGCAATTACAACACATTTTAATACAGGAACAATGTCAATATATATATATATATTTTGCACTGTATATAAAATAAATACAAATCTCTTTCTTGTCTTGCTTTCATCAGTTTTCCGATACTTATGATTTACCATATCTAACATTTTGTGTGCATCTCTGTGTTCTCTGTACTTACACAGTTATCTCAGCAATCCTGATGCAGAAACAGTTTCTTGCACTGCTGTGGTTCCTCTCTTTCATTTGCCTTTTGATTAAAGATTAGAACTTTCAAATCACTGTTATTCTGATGAAAAAGATTGTGACGATTTTCTACACCTTTGCCAGGCTCAGTGTCCCAGCCCTGGCCTGCTAGTAGCAGTATGATTGCAAGGAGCAGTAGTGCAACTGCTGTGGAGGTCAGCTGCGGGTTTAACTGCAGGCTGGGCTGTGGGTCAGTGGCTTCTTTTGTTCTGAATGAGATACACTGAGGCCTTCTGCCCTCTTTTAATCTCCTGTCAGCATGATTAGTGGCCTCACTGATCCCCAAATGCAGACAGATGCTGTAAAATGTCTCTGCCTGCAGGTGAGTCAAGTTGAAGCTCTGTGAGCCTGCGAGGATGCGTGTGGTGTATGTTGGTGAGTGGGTGTTTGAATAAAGTGCCTGCCATGATAGGTGGGTTGAGGGAAGGTTGCGTCCGCTATGCCAGGACAGGATAGCATAGTGTTCTCCAACCTCTCTCACCCAAAACCTGGTGTCTGCACTGAATAATGGAAATTTCTTTAGGTTAACAGTTGCTCCTGTCTTTCGTTTTTTTTCTTTGTTGTGTACACCTACAGTAACACTGCGTGTATCTGCTCCTAGGGCATTCTCAGCTACACAGGTATACAGCCCAGCCTCTCTGGGGGTGATCTTGCTTATCTCTAGAGTTCCTTCAGGCAATACTTGATAATGTTTGAAGTTTTGACAGGGAGTATTGTCTTGAGCTTGGTGGTGAAGGGTGCTGGAGGCAGATGTATGGTTGAAGCTCTCAGACATTCTCAGTTTCTTGCAGAGGGAAAGTCTTTGTGAACCTTTTGAAGCTAGGTTTAGCACAGGACCAAGTTTCATGCCGGAGGGGGTCACCCAGTACAGTTCAGGCTTTGGATCTGCAAGGGCTCTACAGTGTAAAACCAGTTTTCCCCCTTCACGCACCCCAACATAGGAGGGGAGGGAGCTAGCAGGAATCATGGGGAGGCAGGTGGCTGACATCTCTGAAGTGGACACTTCTCTCACTCTGCGAGATCTGAGCTCTGGAGGTTCTGAACATAAGGTTGCCTGTGGTTGGATGAAACGAACTACTCTGAAAGTTTGTGTGTCTGTTTCTATGTCATTTTCCATGTGAGGATGAGGGGCTTCCTTGGCGGCCCAGTTGAAGAGGCAGTCACATCGTAGTGGATTGGAGTGTAAGCTAACCTCCTGAAGACTTGGCAGTGAGAGCATGATGTGCTGGTGCAGAGCGCTCAAAGAGTTGGAGTTAAGCATTAGACTCTCCAGCCTGCTCAGCTGGAGGAAAGCCTGTGGGTGGATGTAGGACAGACGTGGGTTGTTGGTAATCTCAAGCTTTGTAAGCTCAGGAAGGTTCTGCAGGGCAGCTTTCTCGATTGACACCAACTCCTCCATGTTGTTCAGGCCTAGCTCCTTTAGGTGGAACATGTCATGAAAGTCTCCTGTCTCGATCAGTTTAATGCGGTTCTTGTTGAGGTCAAGGAACTTCAGTCCAGGAACTCTCTTCAGAGCCTGGGTTGGGACTTTGGTCAGGAGATTATCATAGAAGGAGAGACTCTCCAGACCCTCTAGGCCTTCAAGTGCTTTTTCAGACAAACTTCTCAGGCCCATACTACCAAGTACAAGACTGCGAAGAGATTTTAGGGCCATAAAGCCATGATCAGGCAGAGACTCTACAGGGTTACCTCCGAGCATGAGAACCTCTAAGTGTGGCAAAGCCCTGAACCAGCGCGGGTCAACAGTACTGAGTCTGTTGTTGTTGATATGAAGACGGAGTAGTGAACCAAGACCAGTGAAAGCTCCAGGTGCTATTGAATGCAAGTTATTATGGCTTAGAAAGAGTTCCTGCAAAGCTGGCAGTGACAAAAAGGAGGCTTCGGGGAGGTGAGTCAGATGGTTTTCCTCAAGGTGTAGGGACAAAAGAGAGTGTAGGGATGAACTCTGAGTTATTGTCCGGACACGACTGAAACGGTTTTGTGAAAGGTCAAGGTCAGTGAGGTTGGATAGACCATGGAGCACTGCATTGTCAAGCACAGACAGGAGATTACTCTGTAGGCGCAGAGTGTGTGTGTTTGGAGGAATGGGTGATGGCATCTTGGTCAACAGCAGATCATTGCAGTCCACAGTGGGAGCTTCATGGTAGACAGACTCAGGGGAGAACCATGGCTTGATCTGACATACACACCTCAGTGGGCAAGAGACATGCCATGGTAGTGCAGGGGGTAGGGAGCCCAAAACAATGGGCAAACACACACCACCAAACACACACAAGAGACAATGTGATTGTAGAAGCACTACTGCCGGCCTCATAATCCTTGCCAGTCACTGGAGCTGATTCAGACAATGTTGGGAGGAGATTATTATGGAGTTGTGGGATGGAGTATTTGAATCAAAAATTTGTGTGATGTTTTTACATTAACAGTTTCAGGATATGGGGGAAGATAGTTTGGTGTCATAATTTACAAAGTTTTGAACCAGTGGGAGAGGAATTATACTGATGGCAGACCTACTGGAGTGGCTTCACACAGAAAGAAAAAGCTGAAATTCCATCTTGATAAGCCTGTGGGCTTGATTGCAGTGGTAGAAATGGAACTGTGTGTAATCCCTGTATGGCTTGATGAAGACTTCTGCAGTCACATTGTCAGTCTCACATCCTGACCGCAGGTGTAGGAATCATGGCTTTGGTGGTGAAGGCTCACTGTTTAAAAAAATAGCACAAGAAGAGAAAGAGAGATTTATAAAGTGACAGAAAATAGCAAGCTATCATGTTTTTAAAAGAGGCATAAAACACTATGTGTACTAAACATGATTAATTATTTGAGGCATCAGTAGGGTGGTCGCCTGAGTTTGCATATATGTCTGTCTATCTGCATATCTGTGCTCTAACTCAAGAGGAAATTATGCTAGGGTGACCAGACTTGGCACGCAGGTTGACAGTGGGAGTACCACATTTGGCTATGCTTTTGGGATCAAAAGGTCAAGGTCATAGGATTGTAAAAGGTCAAAATCAGTTTTGGCTTATAATGACTTTATTGTGATAGATAGAACCACCACATTTTAACAAGCTAGAATGGGGTCTAGGACATGTTCTGACTTTGAAAATTTGTAAGGTCTGAAAATAGGTCATGGCATCCCATCAGAATTGAAGCAGCAAATCAGCCAGGGATTTTTCCCTACTATATGACATTCCAACAGGGATAGGGCTGTAAGATGTAGGTCTGCCTCTCTGTTGAGTGCAGTTCTTGTTTAAGGAATGATGATGCCTTACAGATACTCTGTGGAACTTTTGGAAACTCAGCAGGTTTTAGGGACATATTGTGGCCACTAAATGAACTATATAGCTACATTCCCTCTACACAGCCGTGAAGTATGGCTGAAGTTACCTCTGCAACCACAAGGTGACATTAAAACCTCAGTTTCCAAAAAAACAAAACAAAACACATAAGATAAGATAAGATAAGATAAGATAAGATAAGCCTTTATTAGTCCCACAATGGGGAAATTCCAGGATTGCAACAGCACAGGGATAGCAACACTCAGAGCAACAATCAGAAGGCAAGAAAAAACAAGAGCAGCTAGTATACATATGTACATATTAATATATATATATATATATATATATATATATATATATATATATATATATATATATATATATATATATATATATATATATAGACACACAGTGCGGAGCATTGTGGTTGGTGGATGTGCAGCAGAAAGTCTAAGCTCTCTCTCCGCGGATGCGGCGGGCCAGCTGGATGTCTTTGGGCATGATGGTGACCCTCTTGGCGTGGATGGCGCACAGGTTGGTGTCCTCGAAGAGACCCACCAGGTAGGCCTCACTGGCCTCCTGCAGAGCCATGACGGCGGAGCTCTGGAAGCGCAGGTCAGTCTTGAAGTCCTGAGCGATCTCCCTCACCAGGCGCTGGAAGGGCAGCTTACGGATGAGCAGCTCCGTGGATTTCTGGTAGCGACGGATCTCTCTCAGAGCCACGGTACCGGGCCTGTAACGGTGAGGCTTCTTCACTCCGCCGGTGGCCGGAGCGCTTTTCCGAGCAGCCTTGGTGGCCAGCTGCTTCCTGGGGGCTTTTCCTCCAGTAGATTTATGGGCGGTCTGCTTGGTTCTTGCCATCGCTCTTTATTATTCTGTCTTATATTTCTTGCACGCCGCCTAAACTCCAGCCCGGCACCCGCGTTGTTTTCGCTTCAGTTCTCCCGGTATGTCGAGTTTCTCCGTTAGCACCGGGTGGCGGTTGAGTGCTAGCTAGCTCTTCCCTGCTGTATCGTCTCCTGCTGTAAACAGAGGCTCCGTCCGCCGACTCGGGAGACCTTTGTGGCGATCTGTGTGTCCGTGATATATATAGAGTGAAAGGTGTGCCGGATCAGAAAGTTATCACCGGATCAGAAAGAAGAAGGAAGATAAAAAGACTCAGAATTGAGCCGCTGTTGCAAAAGGCAGCCAACTCGTGTGGCGCTGGAACCGGAAGAAACATAATACCTTTAATGCCGTTTGTTAAAATAAATGTCTTTTAAATACACTATTTTCATACTTACTAGTTCCTGAAGTAATGTATTTATCTGTTTTAGTGATATATTATCAATGGCACGTTCATTTGTCAAGGTCAAACAATATAAAAGAAGTAATACTCAGCAAATAACTAACAGAAGACAGTGATTGAACAAAACTGACAGACTGAAAAAGCAAGTAGATCGGATTTTCCCACTAAAACAGCATTTAACTCTGACTCTAATATTACATTTAAATATTGTGTTTCTGTGTTGTGATCTGTATTTTTCAGCAGAGAAGAGAATATGTCATGTGTCTGGACCAGTGCTCAGACTCTTTATGTATTTTTGAGTATTTTATGGCTGTTATTATTTTCTTGTCTGTTTTCTGTCATTTTGGTTGTTTACTCTCAGAGCCTCCTTCCTCATCTCTCAGACACACTCACCTTTCACCCACAGTCTGTTCCCCAGTTCTCAGCTGTGGGTGATTGTCTAATTGGGTCACCTTCTCCTGCTCGCTCAGGTGCTCACACCTGTGATTGATTGTGTTAATTGTGCTGCTGCCTATTTTAAGGGGGCTGCACCATTGTATGGGGTAGCCTCCTATTTTCAAGCCACTCTCAACTCGATTCCCTACATGTAAGTGCGCTGTCTCTCACTGTATGTAATACTGGTTATTTGCAGGTTAGCCGGCGATCACGCTCGCCTTAGCCTTAACTATTTTTGCCGACCTGTATTCTCTTTTTCATAAGTGTTGTGTATGTTTTTGTGTTAATTTAGTAAATGTTGCAAACTCACAGCCGGTGTGTGGTGCCTTTCTCTCCCTGCCCCGAAGGGACATTCATGACAGAAGGAGGCTACCAGTGTGGGGACCTTCAGCTGTGAGTTTTGCCTTTTTTTTCCCTTCCCTCCCGTATTTTTTCTTTAAAACCTGTTATCCTGCTGGCATGGCAATGCTTTTGGATTATCATCTATGGGAGCTCAGTGAGGAGGAGTGTTTTGCTCTGAGCATGATAAATAACACCTTATCGGAGGCTCGTATTTCCCGCACTCCCGAGGCGGTACAGGAGTGCTGGGTCGGAGCAGCACAGGTTCTGGAAGCATACCCCAGCCTGTGGAGCCATCCCGAACGCTCAGACCTTCTCCTCTCCATAACTGACCGACAATCCATGCTCCACGGGCAGGGAGAGAACCCCTCCAAACCTCTGCCCGTGTCTCTGCCTCCATACCAGACAGCCGCTGCAGTTCTCACAGGAACGTCGTCTGGACCTCCAGCAGCAGCAACCACCAAGCCCCGGGATTTAAGGCAAGTACCTCTTCATTTATCCATATCAAATAATGAACTATCTTGCTTTAATCCCGGTGGTGAAGCTCAGCAGCAGCGGCCCAAGTTGGCTGAGCATTCACCATCTGCTGCTGTTTCTGTGCCCTTACCCGCTTCTCCTTTGTCCATCTCCAATTCCTCTGAGTGTCTACCGGTCCTGGGAGGGAGCTGCTGGACTATGGAGAGGACTGGTTCAGCCAGGGAGAAGATCGCCTCCGGTGCCCCGAAGCCTGAACTGACAAAGGAACGTCCCCTGGTTTCGGCTTTTCGGGACCCAGTGCCATCAGTGAGGGGGTTCCAGGTCCTGCATCTCAGGGTTCTGGACATACTGGCATCAGCGGCGAGGCGGCCTCCTGCCGCCATGCCGGAGGTACCATCAGCATCGGCTGCTTCACTTGGAGATCTGTGATCTCCAGTAATCACCACGCCTGCTGTGGGGGCCATCACAGCAGAACCGGAGCTGAACCTCCTAGAGGCCGGGCCCGAGGCATCATCATCGCTAGGATCGACGGATTCCTCAACGGCAGTGGAGCTCGAGCTCAGGCAAATGATCTCCTTTGTTTTTCTCATGTCTGTGTTGGAGAAATCTTGCCTGGCTCTTGGTAAGGAGAGTTCGGTGCAGCCCTCAGTTGCACCTGAGCTCACCTCACCGGGCTCCGCCACTGCCAGCGACGCTAACTACATTCTTCTCCCTGTTTCTCTTGAGCCTTCTCCTCGGGTCACCGGGGAAGATCCACCACCACGTGATGCCTCTGTGGATCCAGGCCTACCATCCAATGATGTCGTGAGTCCAGCTCCCCCCACCGAGGTCATCAGGGACCCTCCTCCTTCGCCCTCGCCTGGGGTCCCTCTGATAGACCGCCTCCTTGGCCTGGTGCTCTCGTGGGTTGGCCCGTTCACCGTGGGTGCAGCTCTGGCCCAATCCGGGTGCAGCGTTGGCCCAATCCGGGTCCACCGAGGGTGCAGCATTGGCCCAATCTGGGTCCACCAAGGGTGCTGCAGTGCTCCGGCCCTGAGCCACCAAGGGTGCTGCAGTGCTTCGGCCCGGAGCTACCGAGGGTGCTACCATTCCTCCACCACCTAACACCATTGTCATCCCCCCCCCCGTCATTGGGCCTCCCCTTGGGGGGGAGCCATCTCCTGGGTCACCCCTCTGGTCGTGGTTGTTGAAAAACTCAGGCTGGCCGCCCAAGAGACAGAGCCACTGGGTTGGGTGGCCTTTGTTTTCTGGCAGGCCACCCGACTCATAACACCTGGCCGTTTGGCTGGTCTGGGACTTCGGCCGACCACCTGAACATTGGGGGTTTTTTGGCCTTGGGGGGCCCAGGGGCCCGGTGTAGTTTGGGTGTGAGCCCTGAGCGGGGTTTGTATCTTCTCACCATAGCCTGTTCCCCCCACCAACCTCCCGGAGTGATCTTTTGTTCTTTCTCTTTCTTGGGGGTGTGCGTGTGTGTGGGGGGTCCTTTTGGTGTTTCCTGGGCGTGTCTGGGAACCACCTCTTGGGGGGGGGGGGGGCTTTGTCATGTCTGAGCCAGTGCTCAGACACTTTATGTATTTTTGAGTATTTTATGTCTGTTATTATTTTCTTGTCTGTTTTCTATCATTTTGGTTGTTTACTCTCAGAGCCTCCTTCCTCATCTCTCAGACACACTCACCTTTCACCCACAGTCTGTCCCCAGTTCTCAGCTGGTGAGTGATTGTCTAATTAGGTCACCTTCTCCTGCTCGCTTAGGTGCTCACATCTGTGATTGACTGTGTTAATTGTGCTGCTGCCTATTTTAAGGGGGCTGCACCATTGTATGGGGTAGCGTCCTACTTTCAAGCCACTCTCAACTCAATTCCCTACATATAAGTGCTCTGTCTCTCGCTGTATGTAATACTGGTTATTTGCAGGTTGGCTGGCGATCACGCTCGCCTTAGTTAGGCTATTTTTGCTACCTGTTCCTTAGTGTTCGTTCCCAGGTTAGCCAGCGATCACACTCGCCTTAGCCTTAACTATTTTTGCCAACCTGTATTCTCTTTTTCATAAGTGTTGTGTATGTCTTTGTGTTAATTTAATAAATGTTGCAAACTCACAGCCGGCATGTGGTGCCTTTCTCTCCTTGCCCCGAAGGGGCATTCATCACAGACTAGGTACAGTAAATATAAATGATGAAAGCATGTAGCACATACATAAATATTTCAGGTGAGCATTTTTACATTCAGAAACTGTTAGAACATAGCATCCCACAAATGTTATTCATTATGTAACGGCTAAAAAGACCCCAAGGTTTTTTTAGGTTTATATTAGCATTCTGTACTTCACACTAAAATGAGAAAGACTAAACACAGCCACCAGAGTTTCATCAGTGTTAACTAATTTTAGAGACTCTTACTGTAGATCCTTTTTAATGGCCACTCTATTTTATTTTATCGCACAGAGACATGCTATGCCCACATGTTGACTCAGTCCCCAGAGGTCACAACAAGGATTAAATGCTACAGCACAGTTTCCACCCAAATTAAACTCCCCTTCTTTACAGCAATCCGGCTTTTATATTTTTTTATTTAATACAAATGAGCCCCAGTTTACCCCCCACACCCCACCACGACACCTTACCTCATCTCTTCTGGGATTTATCATATAGGCTAATGCTGTCTAGCTAGTTCTGGTGGCTGGGTCCAGTATGCACTATTTAACAGAAAATCTGATGAATGGGAGAAGGTAAAAGGTAAAAGTCCAAATACAGCATCATAGGGAGATAAGGTTTGTGGTTTGATAATTTAGGATAATAATCACAGAAGCAAGCCTGAATGAGTGAATGGTGGCTCTGTTAGCTGTGGCTAATCAATGGCACAGCAGCCATTGAAATAAACTAAAATAAGGAATGAGGTACAGTATATGGTCAGGTGTTGGTAGATGACCCAGCTTGGATGGGGTGAGTGAGGGACAGCAGGGAAAATAAGTATTGAACATGTCAACATTTTTCTCATTAAACATATTTCTGATGGAGCCACTGACCTGAGATTTTCACGATATCAGTAACAACCCAAGTAATCCATACATACAAAAAAATCAAGGTAACTGCGTTCACAAAGCAAGTTGTATTTAATAACTTGTTTAAGGAATGATAATGCCTTACAGATACTCTATGACACAGGGAATATGCATTGAACACGCTTGGTGAAATTAATTTAATATTTAGTAGAAAAGCCTTTGTTAACAGTTTCCAGATGCGTTCTATGTGGAGAAACTAGGCGCAGGTGTCATGTGCTGGGTTCTGGAGGTTCTGCCAGACCCAGCCTCGTGGCCCTTTCCCTGTATTGATATTTATTTGTTGCATGTATTAATGTTCTGTTTGCCATTTACCTGTTGTGCTTCATTTCTGCAGTTTTTGATATGTATATTTGAGTATGTTATGTTATTTTGTTTTCCCAGTGTTTTCCATCCTCTGGTGAAAGCTGTCAGGGTTGTGCAGCCATGCGTGGGCGTGCCTTGCCGGCTGTCAGTTGAGATTGCCCTCCTCTCACCACCTCAGGTGATTCCAATTATATATCTCCATTCTTTCCTGCCTGCTCAGGCGCTCACATCTGTACTTAATTATGTAATGGGAGTTTGAGCCCTATTTCAGGGTGTTATTCTCATTTCCTGGTTGTCACTGCTTTGTTGTGTCAAACCTCATCCCCACCAGGGCTCTGCTTCGCGCTGGTAGGCATTTTTGTAAGTAATTGCTCTCTCATCTGCATCCTTGTTTGTAGCACTTTGTGTTTGCTTTTTATTTCAATAAATTGCACTAAATAACGGTTCAGCGCTTGGGCCTTGTACTTCCTCTGCCCCGAAGGGGCAAAACATGACAGACAGCAGCGACCAGATGAGACTCAGCTGCCGTTATTAATGTATTTTTACCCTCTTTTTGCCCATTTCACTCACCTGTTTGGGGAAGCAATCATGTCTCCAGCAGGTGAAGCAGTCAGGAGGAGAAGGTGGAGTCATGGCAAGCTAAAGTGTGTGGCTGTGATACAGGACATGGCAGCCCACGCCCGAAGCTGCTCGTCCCGAGAGGACGCGATGATGTGCTGGGGTGGAGTTACCAACCAGCTGGAGCTCAGACCTAGCATGTGCTTCCATCCCCGGGTGCTGAATCTCTCCCATCCTCCGCTACCACCTCTGCCTTCAGTCTCCTCCTCGACGCCTCAAGCAAATTTAACGTCCATGCGGAAGCGCGCCCCACGAAGGATGCCCTGCTTCGCCTCCAGTGCGCCAGTTCCTGCTCCACCGGCTCAGTCTACTCCACGGTGCCGTAACCCAGCTTTGGACCACCAGAGGGTTACTTCCACCTCTCAGCCAGCCACTCATCCCCCATCAAGATAGAAGAATCCATGCATCTCTCCTGTGTTTTTTCTTCAGCTGTGCAGTCAGCTCTTCCTCCTCCCGCAGCTGCTGCATCCCACTTCGAGTCATCGTTTTTTCCCGCTGGTGAGAGGCCAGCTGTTTCCTCTTCATCTCCGCCCGTGGCTGTGGGGGCAGGGGCAGCTCCACAAGGTTCCCCTGGGGGGCCCACTTCCATGGAAACCATGGAGAGGGTCAAACCAACTCCAGTTGCAGCAGAGAACAGCGTGCCCTGGGAATTCAGGCAAGTACCATTTCATTCCCCTTCATTTTATGAAAATATGCCTTGCCTGATTCCCGATGGTGAGGTTCAGCTCACACAGTCCTTTGAGCCATCCACCACCTGCTGCAACTATTAAATCCTCATCTGCCCTCTCTGTGTCTCCTCCTATCACCCCTGAGTGTCCGCC
The DNA here is from genome assembly GCA_020510985.1 of Pholidichthys leucotaenia. Lineage (NCBI taxonomy): Eukaryota > Metazoa > Chordata > Actinopteri > Cichliformes > Pholidichthyidae > Pholidichthys > Pholidichthys leucotaenia. Next base: position 146,831,507 of record CM035837.1, read on the forward strand.
AGTCCCGGAACTGAGCCGCCAGATGATGGAGGAACCTGCGGCTCTGGAGGACCTGGTCCCAGTCCCACAGCCACGTGATGGACAGAGGGGGAGCGCTGAGACCAAACCAAAGCCTGCACCGATGAGAGAGCATCCCCTGGCTTTAGCTTCTCTGGATCCAGCGCAACCTCAGGAATCACCTCCAGAATCCACGCCGAGCAAACCACCTGCGTGGGTTATGTCACTGGAGGTGACCAGGACTGCTACTACCGTCATGCCTGCTGCGGAGGCTGCCGCAACAGAGTCTGTGGCTGAGCGCAAACTCCCATCCTCGCCTGGATCATCGGAGTCCTGGACGGCGGTGGAGCTCAAGCTGAGGTAAGTGCTCTCTTTTGTCTTTCTATTTTATGTCTTAGAGCAATCTTGCCTGACTCTTGGTGAGGAGAGCCAGGTGCAGCCACCTGCTGCATCTGAGCTCGCCTCACTGGGCTCCGCCGCTGCCGGTGACCCTGACCCCCCCGTCTCCATCTGTTTCCTCTGAGCTTCTTCCCAGGGTTGCCAAAGATGATCCAGCGCTACCAGAGGTCTCCGTGGGTCCAGGTCCACCATTCAAGGTCACGAGATGTCCAGCTTCCCCCACTGTGGAGGTCGTCTCGGGTGTCCCATCTCAGCCCGGGACCTCCGTGGGTGCAGCTATGGTCCAGGCCGGGTCCTCATGGGTGCAGCACATCCCCTGCCGGAGGCCATTGTTCAGACCTCCGTGGGTGCTGCGTCCCATCCAGGGACCATCGTGGGTGCTGCATTCCGATTTGGGTCTGCCATGGGCACTATCCCCCAGCCTGGGGTTCACCGTGGGTGCAGTGTTGGCCCAGCCTGGGTCCACCGTGGGTGCTACAGTGCTCCAGCCCAGAGCCATCGAGGGTACTGCAGTGCTCCAGCCTGGAGTCACCGCGGGTGCAACTATGTCCCAGACTGGGATCCCCGTGGGTGCAACCATTCTCCTGCCCGAGACCATCGAAGGCGTTGTCTCTCGTCCTCCTCCGCCAGACACCATCGGGGTCCGTCTTCTTCCTTCACCAGATGCCATCGGGGTCCCCCTTCTTCCTCTGCCTGATGACGTTGCAATCTCCTCTCCACTTGTGGGTCTCCCTGTGGGGAGGCTGCCTCCCGGGCCACCTCTCCTGAGCTGGTGGCTGAAGAACTCAGGCCGGCCGGCCGCCCGATAGACTGTGCCATTGGTTTGGGTGGCCAGTTTTCTCTGGCATGCTACCTGACTCATTCTACCTGGCCTTCCGGCTGGTTTGGGACTCCAGTAGGCCACCAGACTGGTCGCATCATGCCATCCACTGGGCCTGGGACTCTGGGCGGCCTCCCAAGCTTTCCAGCTCCACGACTTGGGGGGGGTTCTAACTCTGTGGGTTTTTTTTTTTCTGGTGTGGGTCCTGAGCGGGCTTTTCGTTTCGTGCCCTCCTGGCCTGTTTCCCCCACCGCCCACCCTGGATGGGTGTTGTTGTGTGTCTTTTTTCTTTTGGTGTTACCCTGGGGTGTCTGGATCCACCCCTTGGGGAAGGGGGGGCTCTGTCACGTGCTGGGTTCTGGAGGTTCTGCCAGACCCAGCCTCATAGCCCTTTCCCTGTATTGATATTTATTTGTTGCATGTATTAATGTTCTGTCTGCCATCTTCCTGTTGTGCTTCATTTCTGCAGTTTTTGATATGTATATTTGAGTATGTTATGTTATTTTGTTTTCCCAGTGTTTTCCTTCCTCTGTTGACAGTTGTCAGGGTTGTGCAGCCGTGTGTGGGCATGCCCTGCAGGCTGTCAATGGAGATTGCCCTCCTCTCACCACCTCAGGTGATTCCAATTATGTATCTCCATTCTTTCCTGCGTGCTCAGGCGCTCACATCTGTTCTTAATTATGTAATGGGGTTTTAGCCCTATTTTAGGGTGTTAGTCTCATCTCCTGGTTGTCACTGCTTTGTTGTGTCAAACCTCATTCCCACTATGGCTCTGCTTCGCGCTGGTGAGCATTTTTGTAAGTAATTGCTTTCTCGTCTGCATCCTCATTTGTAGCACTTTGTGTTTGCTATTTATTTCAATAAGTTGCACTAAATAACGGTTCAGCACGTGGGTTCCACATTTCCTCTGCCCCAAAGGGGCAAAACATGACAGCAGGCATTGCTCAGGAGGGATTTTAGCCCATTTTTACACACAAACTGTCTTTAAATCTCGAAGATGTCTTCTATGAATGCTGATCTTCAGATCTTTCCATAGATTTTCAATTGGATTCAGGTCAGGCGACTGATTGGGCCATTCTAGCAACTTTATTTTCCCTCCCTGGAGCCAGGTGAGAGTTTCCTTGGATGTGTGTCTGGGATCATTGTCTTGCTGAAATGTCCACCCTTGTTTCATCTTCAACATCTTGGCAGATGGCAACAGATTCTTATCAAGGATGTCTCTGTACATTTGTCCATCGTTGTTTTAAATACTTGAATTTGTAATAAATGAGAAATTGTGGAGCTGCAGCATGGAAAGAGATGCAAGCCACTATGATTTACCTTCTTCCTTGGCCAAAAGCAAAGTATAATAATTTTTGTGCCCCCAACAAACTTGTTTGTAAAATAACGTAATGCATTACGCTTGTGTAACCAAGAGTCTTTGCACATTGTCTGTACTCAAGGAGGGTTATAAAATGAAAGCATGGATTTTTATTTTTGTCTTTTCTGTGTATTCCATTAAAAGGTAATTCAATAAAATACCTTACACTTGTTCTGATAAATTTATTTATAAAATCCGATTTTAAAAATGTAAGATTAACAAATTATAAAACCATGCAAGCTTTCAACTGCATGTTGAATTTAAGATTAATCTATTGGGTTCATAGATTTGTAAAACTGATTCTGAAAGCATCAGTACCTCACCAGCCATGAACCTCACCAGACATCACTGCACTCCAAATATCCATATTTATTTGCAATCGCACTGAGTAAGTCAAAAATTTATATGTCCTGTTTAAACACCAAAATGTTCTTTTTTGCCATGGGGAGGGCACAAGCCAGTGTACTCCTAGTGCCCGTTCCAAGCCCTGTGTGTACAGGCCACCCAGTGTGTACAGGTGTGTACAGGCCATTGGGTTGTTCTATAGAGACTTTTATTGATAAAATAGCAGAACTGTTTGACTCCTGTCAAAATAAGCTAGTTTTTCTATGTGGAGATTTCAGTATCAATCTGGATAATCTAGAAGAGGACCTGACTGCATCAAAAGAATTCAAAAATGCAGTGTATACCTTGGGCTTGTTTCCTAGGATAACAAAACCTACCAGAATCACCACACAGAGTGCAACAATAATTTAAATAATTTAATTCAATAATATTTTTGCAAATGTAGCAGGTGGATTAGTGGAAAGTGGGCGCTTCATAACTTTTAGATTTCATTTTAAGATTTTAGTTTTGACTTTGGCTCTTAATGGCCAAGCCCCTTCATACATCTCAGCCCTCTTGACTCCATATGCAACGATACGATCATTAAGCTCCTCAGACCAGAGATTCCTGGTGGTCCCTCGGATCAAATTTAAAACCCGTGGAAATTGGTCCTTCCAGGCCACTGTACCATGACTTTGGAATGCACTTCTCCTGTCTTTGTGCTGCCTTGAGTCTGTTGATTACAGTACTTTAACCCCTTGCACTCCGGGCAATTTTCCTAAAAATGCCAAAAAATAACGTGCCCAAAGTAAATCGAAAGCTGTTCTTCAACCCTTTGCAGCATCTTCATGGGGTTGGTCTCATTTAAAAGAAAACACTTTGAATTTTTTGGCAAAAAAACCATAATCTCTCTACGTGCTCCTGCCACTGAGTTACAGTCATCTAAACATACTGAACTTGAAGAAAATAAATTTGGCCATGGTGTTTTTTGGATACAAATGCTTGCAAATAACACACAGCTGTCCAATCCGGCTGGAAAATGCAACAGAAATGTAGGCCCAAGTGTTATCCAGCTGAGGTCCAAATTTTGTAACAATACCACAAAAAATGAATATTTTACACAGCTTTGTTCTCAGGCTGTTCCCAGGCGTTTTGGAACTGTGCCAAATTGTGCCAAATGGCACAGTTTGGAAAAATGTCTGTAACTTTTGAAGCATTCAATGTAGAATCTTCATTTTAGGCTCTAATGAAAGGTCACACTTAGGGCTGTGTCTGTGTGTGTGTGTGGGGGGGGGGTCGTCCCCCCCCCGCTACCAAGGACGGAGTTCGGCCCTCGCTACATGACGGATTACACTCGTTGCATGTTTCCACAGCAACGCTGTCACAGCGGCTTCCCCCCCCTCGCTACTGTGTGTGTGTGTGGGGGGGGGGGGGTTGTCCCCCCCCTCGCTACAGAGGACGGCCATCGCTACATGAAGGAATAGACTCATATGTCTATGTGACGACCGCTGCGCAGTCAGCGCGGCTTCCCCCCGCGGACCGGGGGCGTTCGGACCGTGAACGCCCCCCCCCCGCTCCTCTTCTGCAGCAGGGGAGGGCGTTCACGGTCTGAACACGGCAAATGAACCGTTTATCGCGGCGCACGCACTTTGTACTTTGTGCGCCATACAGTTGTAATTTACCGATCGGTCAAAAGTCATTTTTTGATTACAATTTTCAGGGAGAAATAATAATTTAGCTTATAACACCTTACCTCTTCACAGCAGCAGAGTCCTGGCGAACTTCTCTTCCACACTGTCAGACGAACGCGACGCTGGTCCGCTCGTGGATCCCGATCAAAACATAATTCCATTATTGCCGTTTTGGCGAATGATTTACGACCTTCGTCGTCGGCCTCCGTCGGTCTATGATGACCATATAAGAGAATGCTAAACACTCTGCTGGAATTAAAAAAAATAAATAAATAAACCACTGCCTGTGGCTGCTGAAGCAGTCTCTCTTCACCCAGCTTTAGACAACAGCTCAGCGAACTTCTGTGCTTCAATTGGCTCGCAGCCGTTGGGAGGCGGGTCCTTCTGGCTAGATTTTCATTCATTGGCTCTTCATGGTTTCAGAAACCCAATTCAAGGCTCTTATTAGTCGAATGACAGGTCAATCAGATGAACTAATCTGTTCGCGGCTGTGTCTGCAGCTTTTATTTTCAGTGCGCGCTTGGACGCCATCACCATCTCCATCTGCACCATCATCAGTATCTCTATCATGTGTCATGCGTCCGAGAACGCACGAGTGCGCTCTCGTGCGCCCTCGTGCGCCCTAGGACGCAGAGACTTGCCCGCCCGTGGAACAACGGAGCGCAAGTGGTTAAGTAGGAGTTAAAAACTCATTTGTTTAGACAGGCTTTTAGCTCTCATTGAATGACTTCTATTCCCTCACCGCTCACTCTTACTTTTTCCTATTTATATCTGTATTTTATCTTATTTCTGTTGATTTTAATTTCTTGTGTACTTGTAAATTTTGATTTGCTGTGAAGCACTTTGTGATCTATATCTGTGAAAAGTGCTATACAAATAAACTTTGCTTGCTTGCTTGATATAAGCGATCATTTACCGGTTTTTACAACATACAAAAATGATCAGTACAAAATAAGGAAAACCATTACTATACAAATAGTAAGGGATAGATCAACAGCAGCCCTGGAGACACTGAAAATAGAATTAAAGAAACAAAACTGTGATACTGTGTATGTTTATGATGTAAACATAGCCTATGATTTGTTTATGAAAGCTGAGTTGTATGAAATAAATTAAATTAAATTAATTAAACTAGAAAAGCACTTGGAGAGTGCATACTTCTGCCAAGACTCCTTCTGTCCCTCATGGATCACTCCCAAAATGTAATGGGTTTGTTTTGGAGGATTCTTGCTAACACAATGTGAGAAGATAAGAGCCTTGGTGGAGGTATGCGTTCTTGGATCATCACCAAAATGTTATGGGTTCCTCTCTAGCCCAAGGACCACCTCTGGTAAAGATTTCATCCACATCCATCCAGTAGTTTTGGAGTATTGCTAACACAGTGTGAGAAGATAAGCGCCTTGGTGGAGATATGTATTCTGGAATCGGCACTAAAATGTTATGGGTTCCTCTCAAGCCCAAGGACCATCTCTGGTGAAAATGTCATCCAAATCCATCCAGTAATTTTTGTGTAATCCTGCTGCACAAATACAAACCAGGTCCTTGGTGGAGGTATGCACTCTCAGATCATCACCAAAATTTAATGGGATCATTCTTGGCCCAAGGGCTACCTCTGGTGAAAATTTCATCAAAATCCATCCAGTGATTTTTGTGTAATCCCGCTAACAGTCAGACAAGCAAATGGACGAACGGACGGACGGATGGACAAACAGGCAAACCACCTTGATTACATAACCTCCTTGGCAGAGGTATTATCTTGTTATGTGTGCAAGATGATTTAAGTATGCATTTAAAAGTAAAGTATGCATTTAAAAGTAACATGAAAGTTACTACAAAGTTACTAAAGTAACTAGTTACTGTAATCATGCAGCAATTGTTAAAGTAACTCAATTACTTTTGAAAAGAACTAGTTACTGTAATTAATTACTGTTTTTTAGTAACTTACCCAGCACTAGTAGAAATAGACATGACACTAGTTAAGAGCAAAATTGATCTAGTCATTGAGCCATTTACTTATATATGTAATTTATCTTTTTCTACAGGAATATTTCCAGATAATATGAAAATTGCCAAAGGAATTCCACTTTACAAAAATGGAAAAAAATATGTCTTCAACAACTATAGACCAGTACCATTACTTCCACAATTTTCAAAAATATTAGAAAAACTATTTGTAAATAGATTAGATAAGATGTTGTGTTTATCCAAAATATTAAGTAATAATCAATATGGATTCCAAATTAAACACTCCACATCAATGGCACTCATGGAATTAACAGAAGAAATATCCATGGAAATAGATAAAAAACATTTTTTCATGAGTATTTTTGTGGATCTCAAAAAAGCTTTTGACACAATAGATCACACTATATTTCTTAGCAAACTAGAAAAAATATAGTATTAGAGGGTTGGGACATCAGTGGGTCAGCAGCTACTTGACAGGCAGGAAACAGTATGTACAGTTAAATAGTGTTAAGTCAGCTTTAAACAGTATAACATGGAATTCCTTAGGGGTCGGTACTAGGTCCAAAGCTTTTTATTTTATACATCAATGATCTCATTAGTGTCTCACCGCTTCTAAACTGTATTCTGTTCACAGATGATACAACTTTCTTTTATTCAGGGGAGAAACTGACACAGGTGATGGATGTGGTAGAAAAAGAATTCACAAAAATAAAAAGGTAGTTCAACTTGAACAAATTATCATTAGCTTTAAACAAGACACACTTTATGATATTTTCCAAGTGAAACATAGATGCAAATGTCTCCCTCATTATAGATGGTATTGTGATTGATAGAGTTCGAGAAATCAAGTTTTTGGGAGTTACTGTAGATGAAAATTTAAATTGGAAATCACATATAAATAACAAAGGCGAAAATATCAAGAACAATTGCTATACTACATAAAATGAAGGACCTGTTCAATAACAAAGTACTGCTGATGTATTTCTATGATTGTTCCATATCTCACCTATTGTATCGAAGTCTGTAAAATGCAAACAAAACAATAACACAATCTGTTTTTATTCTACAAAAACGAGCCATAAGAATAATCAGTAGAAAGAAATATAAAGAACCAGTAGACCCTCTATTTCATCAACCATCCATCCATCCCTCTATCCATCCATCCATCTTCTACCACTTTTCCAGAGGTCCAGGTCGCAGAGGCAGCAGTTCAAGCAGAGAAGCCCGGACTTCCCTCTCCCCAGCCACCTGCTCCAGCTCTTCAGAGAGGATACCAAGGCGTTCAACCCAGACCAGCTGGGAGACATAGTCTCTCCAGCAAGTCCTGGGTCTGCCCTGGGGTCTCCTCCCAGTGGGGCGTGCCTGAAACACCCCAAGTGGGAGGCGTCCAGGAGGCATCCTGATCAGATGACATAACGTTCGGCTCAGGAGACGCACACACACAGGCTCAGAGTAGTTCAAAGTGTTTATTAACAACAGGGATGTTTGGGTGCGTGTCTGCGGAATGTTAATGTGTTGGTGGTGGCGTCTGCTTCGGACCCAGAGGCAGGAGACCGTTCAGCCGGCAACCCTATGGGAGAAATTGGACACAGGGTGATGAGCACACACCAACACGGGAGGAGAATAGGCGAGGGAGAGAAGCTTACTTGTTTGGGCAGATGACTGGCGCTTCAAGGATGGAAGCCCGGGAGACAGCCACCTGCAGGGCTCGGTGCAGCAGCGAGGAGAGACGAGGGACGGGGTTGTCCGCCGCCGAGGAATCCACCTGTGCACAGGGGAGCAGACTGGAGAGATGAGGTAAGTGAACTTCTTACCGGTAAAGAGGATGCTGAAGAGAATGTGGTAGAAGTCCATGCAAGGAAATGAAGTCTACGGCTTCAGGCCGAAGCTCAGGGCGAGGCGGCTTTTATCCTTCGCCGCTGACGAGTAGCAGGTGCGTGAGCAGGTGGCGCCGCTGATGAATGGCGCGGCGTGACAGTACTCCCCCCTCTAGCAGCGCCTCCTGGCGATGGCTTATCCGGGTGCGCTCGGTGGAAGTCCGCGATGAGCGATGGGTCCAACACAAACGACGGGGGCACCCACTGTCGATGCTCGGGCCCATAGCCCTCCCAGTCCACCAAGTATTGCAACCCACGACCCCGGCGCCGGGAGTCCAGGATGGAGGAGGCGGACCAGGCCGGATGGCCACCAATCATCCGGGGCGCGGGTTGCGCTGCAGGAGGAGGGCAAAGGGGGTCAGTAACCGCCAGTTTCACCTTCGACACGTGGAAAGTAGGATGAATGCGGAGGGAGGGGGGAATAGCCACGCGCACAGCCACCGGGTTGATGATCCGGGTGATGGGGTAGGGACCCATGAAGCGCTGTGCCAGCTTTCTCCTCTCGCCTTTTAGAGTGACGTCCTGGGTGGAAATGTAAACAAGCTGCCCAACTCTGTACGCCGGGGCAGGTCTCCTACGCCGGTCCGCCACAGTCCTGTTGCGCTCCGCTGTGCGCAATAGCGCATGGCGCGCGGCAGCCCAGGTGGAGCGGAACTGCCTGAGATGGGCCCTAACTGACGGGACAGTTACCTCACTCTCCTGCTCCGGAAACAGCGGGGGGTCGTAACCCAGGGACGCTTTGAAGGGGGACATCCCTGTAGCAGAAGAGCGAGCGGTGTTGTGGGCATATTCAACCCAGGCAAGATGGTTGCTCCAGGACGCGGGTTTGGACCTGGACACACAGCGGAGCGCAGCCTCCAGCTCCTGGTTGGTCCTCTCACACTGCCCGTTGGATTGGGGGTGATGGCCAGAGGAGAGGCTCACCTTGGCTCCGATGGCGTTGCAGAAAGACCTCCAAACCTCAGATGAAAACTGGGGGCCCCGGTCCGAGACCACGTCCACCGGAATCCCATGCAGCCTGACCACGTGTTGGACGAGGAGGTCCGCCGTCTCCAGGGCAGTAGGGAGGCCTCGCAGGGGGACGAAGTGCACGGCCTTGGAGAAGCGGTCCACGATGGTCAGGATGGTGTCATAGGAATTGGAGATGGGGAGTCCGGTGACGAAATCCAGAGCGATGTGCGACCAGGGCCTGCCAGGGACGGGCAGGGGCTGGAGCAGACCCGCTGGAGGGGCATTTCCCGACTTGCAGGTGGCACAGATTGGGCAAGCCCGGGCGTAGCGGGCTGCATCCCTCCGCAGGCCTGGCCACCAAAAGGACCGTTGGAGGAGATCTATCATCCGGGAGGTGCCAGGGTGACAGGTGAGCTTGGAGGTGTGGAGCCAGTGGATGACCTCTCCTCGGACCGCGGATGGCACGAACAGCCTCCCCTCCGGTCCGCCGCCAGGGTCAGGTTCCACCTCCTGTGCCTTCCGGATCTTGCTCTCAATGTCCCACGAGATGGCTCCCACGACGCACGACCTGGGCAGGATGGAGTGGGGCGCCTCCTCCGACTCCACGGGGGCGAACTGCCTGGAGAGGGCGTCAGGCAGGACGTTCTTAGAGCCAGGCCTGAAGGTGATGGAAAATTGGAACCTGGCGAAGAACAGGGACCAGCGCGCCTGGCGGGCGTTCAGGCGCTTGGCAGACCGTAAGTATTCCAGGTTCTTGTGGTCCGTGAGGACCACAAACGGCAGGCTTGCCCCCTCCAACCAGTGGCGCCACTCCTGCAGGGCGAGCTTGATGGCCAAGAGCTCTCTGTCCCCCACATCATAGTTTCTCTCCGCCGGGGACAAGCGCCGGGAGAAGAAGGCGCACGGTCGCTTGGCGCCATCGTCCGGTGACCGCTGGGACAGCACTGCTCCCACTCCCGTGTCCGAGGCGTCTACCTCTACAATGCACTGCAGCGCGGGGTCGACCTGGCGAAGGACCCGGGAGGAGGAGAATTCCGCCTTCAGCGCCTCAAAGGCGGCAGCGACCTCTTCGGTCCACCGGAACGGGACCTTCGGGGACGTGAGGCGGGTCAGTGGTCCCACGATGGCACTGAAGTTGGGAACAAAGCGGCGGTAGAAATTGGCGAAGCCAACAAATTGCTGCACCTGCTTCCGGGATGCAGGAGTAGGCCATTCCACCACCGCCTTTACCTTCTCTGGGTCGGGGAGCACCTTATCGTGGGCGATGATGAACCCCAGGAAGGACGTACTCCTGGCGTAAAATTCACACTTTTCCGCCTTAACGTACAGACGGTTCTCCAGCAGCCTTTGGAGGACCCGCCTCACGTGGACCTGGTGCTCATCCCTGGACTTGGAGAAGATGAGGATATCGTCCAGGTAGACGAACACGAAAAGGCCAATGAAGTCCCGGAGGACGTCATTAATGAGGCGCTGGAAGACTGCAGGAGCGTTGGTCAACCCGAACGGCATCACCAGATATTCAAAGTGGCCGTTCGGGGTACGGAAGGCCGTTTTCCACTCATCTCCCTCCCGGATCCGGACGAGGTGGTAAGCGCTGCGTAGGTCCAGCTTGGTGAACCAGGTCGCCCCCTGGAGGGAGTGGAAAGCAGTGTCCATGAGAGGCAGGGTGTAACGGTCCCTCTCCGTGATATTGTTGAGGGCCCGGTAGTCGATACAAGGGCGGAGGGACCCATCCTTTTTCCCCACGAAGAAGAACCCTGCCCCCACGGGTGACGATGATGGGCGGATAATCCCAGCACTTAATGATTCCTTCAGGTAGGCGTTCATCGTCTCCTTCTCCGGCGCAGACAGGCTGTAAAGGCGACCAGAAGGTAAGGGAGCCCCCTGGCGGAGGTTGATGGCGCAGTCATAGGGCCGATGAGGGGGAAGAGACATAGCTTTCGCTTTGCTGAACACCATACCCAGGTCGTGAAATTCTGGGGGCACCAGAGACAGGTCCGGGGGTGCAGCGTCCGTCGCAGGGGGAGGAGCGGACGGAGAGCAGGCAGCGGACTGAAGGCAGGTGCCCATACAGAACGTACTCCATGCCGAGATCCCAGCTGATTTCCAATCCAGGACCGGATTGTGAAGGCGGAGCCAGGGATACCCCAGGATGACGGGCGACACAGAGTTGGGAAGGACGTAAAAGGTCATCTCCTCCCGGTGGTTTCCCGAGATGATGACCGGTAGGGGAACAGTTTGATGTGTCACTCTCCCGAGGGTGGCACGGGAGAGGTGGATCAGGGAGAGGGGAGTGTTGAGTGCCTGGCAGCGGATGCCCAATCGGGTTGCCAGGCTTTGTGAAATGAAGCTGCCTTCTGCGCCCGAATCCACCAGTGCGTGGGTGAGGTGCCCAGTAGAGTTATGGCAGAAACGGATGGGCAGCTTCAATTGAGAAAGTGATCCTAACCGATTGACATCCGCGAGGCTTCCAACAGTGACTCGCGGACCCCACCGACTGGCTTTCCGTGGACAACGCTCCACGGTGTGTTGGTCGCCTCCGCAATACATGCAGAGGCCCAACTCATGGCGGCGTTGTTTCTCCACAGGGGAAAGTTTAGTCCAGGCCGTCACCATCGGCTCCGACTCCTCGGGGCGCGATGCTGGCGGCGCCGCCAGGGGGCGAGCTTGGAACAGGTGCGGCGAGGCTCCACGAGGGCGAGAAGAAGAAGACCTCCGCCCCGAGGAGCGCTCGCGCAGCCTGTTATCCAAACTTATCGCTAAGGACGTCAGCTCCGCTAGCGTCCCAGGGATATCCCGACCTGCCAGTTCATCCCTCAGATCACTATTGAGGCTGCGGAGGAACAGGCCACAGAGGGAGCGTTCCTCCCAGCCCAATTCCTCCGCCGCTACCCGGAAGTCGACCGAGTGGTCCGCTGCCGACCGGCTTCCCTGCTGGAGAGCGAGAAGCCGATCGACCTGGACCGTTTCGGTTTGTGAGTGGTCAAAGACCTCCAGAAAGCGCCTCACGAATTGGTCATAGGTGAGGGTGGCATAACTGGGCCTCGCCATTACGGCGTAGGTCCAAGTTAACGCACGCCCCTCCAGAAGATTCCCTATGTAACCAATTCGGCTGTGATCCGAGGGAAAATCTCCGGGCACACGGTGGAACACGGACTCACACTGCATAATAAACCCCCGCGCTCCGCCGAGCTTACCGCTAAAGCGGGCGGGGGTCGGAATCGGCGTGAGCCGAACCGGTGCCACTGGAGCCGGCTGGACGGCCGCTGGAACAGCAGGAGCCGCGCCACCCTGGTGAGTCGGGAGGAACGGCTGTTGGGGGTCCAAGCGGTTCAATCGGTTAGTCAGTTCTAATAATTGATGAAGAACCACCTGTTGCTGATAAACAATCTGATCCACCCGAGCCTCGAGGATGGTAAACCGGTGTGCGAGCCCGCCGCCTGCCGAGCCGCTCTGCTGAAGCCGTACTGACATAACGTTCGGCTCAGGAGACGCACACACACAGGCTCAGAGTAGTTCAAAGTGTTTATTAACAACAGGGATGTTTGGGTGCGTGTCTGCGGAATGTTAATGTGTTGGTGGTGGCGTCTGCTTCGGACCCAGAGGCAGGAGACCGTTCAGCCGGCAACCCTATGGGAGAAATTGGACACAGGGTGATGAGCACACACCAACACGGGAGGAGAATAGGCGAGGGAGAGAAGCTTACTTGTTTGGGCAGATGACTGGCGCTTCAAGGATGGAAGCCCGGGAGACAGCCACCTGCAGGGCTCGGTGCAGCAGCGAGGAGAGACGAGGGACGGGGTTGTCCGCCGCCGAGGAATCCACCTGTGCACAGGGGAGCAGACTGGAGAGATGAGGTAAGTGAACTTCTTACCGGTAAAGAGGATGCTGAAGAGAATGTGGTAGAAGTCCATGCAAGGAAATGAAGTCTACGGCTTCAGGCCGAAGCTCAGGGCGAGGCGGCTTTTATCCTTCGCCGCTGACGAGTAGCAGGTGCGTGAGCAGGTGGCGCCGCTGATGAATGGCGCGGCGTGACATCAGATGCCCATACCACCTCAACTGGCTCCTTTCAATGTGGAGGAGCAGCGGTTCTACTCTGAGCCTCTCCCGGATGACTGAGCTCCTCACCCTATCTCTGAGGGTGAGTCCAGTGATCCTATGAAGAAAGCTCATTTCAGCTGCTTGTATCCGCAATCTCGTTCTTTCGGTCATTACCCAAAGCTCGTGACCATAGGTGAGGATAGGAACGTAGATTGATTGGTAAATCGACAGCTTTGCCTTAGAACTCAGCTCCCTCTTCACCACAACAGATCGGTACAACGTCCGCATCACTGCAGATGCTGCTCCGATCCGTTTGTCAATCTCTCGCTTCATTTTCCCCTCACTCATGACTAAGACCCCAAGATACTTAAACTCCTCCACTTGGGACAGGAGCCTGTCCCCAACCAAGAGAGGACAATCCACCTTTTTCCAGCTGAGGACCATGGACTTGGACTTGGAGGTACTGATCCTCATCCCAGCCGCTTCACACTCAGCAGCAAACCATCCCAGTAAGAACTGTAGGTCATTGCTGGATGAAGCCAGCAGGATAACATCATCTGCAAACAACAGAGATGAGATCCTGTGGTCACCAAGCATGACACCCTCCGTTCCCTGGCTGCGCCTACAAATCCTGTCCATAAAAAATTATGAACAGGATCAGTGACAAAGGGCAGCCCTGGTGGAGTCCATCTCTCACTGGGAATGAGTCCGATTGAGTGTTGGCAATACGAACCAAACTCTCACAACGGTCGTACAGAGACCGAATAGCTTGCAACAGCAAGCCTGATACCCCATACTCCCGAAGCATCCCCCAGAAAAATCCACAAGGGACACTGTCGAATGCCTTGTCCAAGTCCACAAAACACATGTAAACTGGTTGGGCAAACTCCCACGAACCCTTGAGGTTACTCGAGAGGGTAAAGAGCTGGTCTGATGTGCCACGGCCAGGATGAAAACCACATTGTTCCTCCTGAATCCAAGGTTCGACCAACGGCCGGACTCTCCTCTCCAATAGCTTGGCATAGACCTTCCCAGGGAGACTGAGGAGTGTGATTACTCTAAAGTTGGAGCGCACCCTCCGGTTCCCTTTTTTGAAGAGAGGAACCACCACCCCAGTTTGCCATGCCGAAGGCAGTGTCCCTGACCTCCATGCAGTGCTGCAGAGGCATGTCAAGCATGACAGCCCTACAACATCCAGGGCCTTGAGGTACTCAGGGCGAATCTCATCCACCCCCGGGGCCCGGCCACCAAAGAGATTTTTAACCACCTTGGCGACCTCAGCCCCTGTGATAGACGAGTCGTCCCCTTCATCCACAAGCCCTGATTCCTCTGTGGAAGGTATGTCAGTGGGATTGAGGAGATCCTCGAAGTATTCCTTTCGCCGCCCGACGATATCCCTATTCGAAGTCAACAGCACCCCATCCGCACCATACACAGTGTGGACAGGGAGCTGCTTCCCCCTCCTGGGCTGCCAGACAGTTTGCCAGAATCTCTTCAAGGCCGACCGAAAGTCTTGTTCCATGGCCTCACTGAACTCCTCTCATACCTGAGTTTTTGCTTCAGTAGCCACCCGAGCTGCACTCCGCTTGGCCTGCCGGTACACCTCAGCTGCTTCGGGAGTCCCACGAGCCAACCAAGCCTGATAGGACTCCTTCTTCAGGTTAATGGCCCCCCTAACCACTGGTGTCCACCACTTGGTTCAGGGGTTGCCACCACAAGTTGCCCTGACGACCTTGCGGCTGCAGCTCTGGGCCTCTGTTTCAACAATGGAGGTGGAGAACATGGCCCATTCAGATTCCATGTCTCCAGACTCCCTCGGAATGTGGTTGAAGTTCTTCCGGAGGTGGGAGTTGAAGACCTCCCAGACAGGGGCCTCAGCCAGACGTTCCCAGCACACCCTCACTATACATTTGGGTCTACCAGGTCTGAATGGTGTCCTTCTCTGCCATCGGATCCAACTCACCACCAGGTGGTGATCAGTTGACAGCTCTGCACCTTTCTTTACCCGAATGTCCAAGACGTACAGTTGCAGGTCTGATGACACGATAACAAAATCAATCATCGACCTGGGACCTAGGGTATCCTGGTGCCAAGTGCACATATGGACACCCTTTTGCTTGAACATGGTGTTTGTTATGAACAAACTATGGTTAGCACAGAAGTCCCATTTCTCAACCCGAAGGCGCAGGGAAACAACCCTTTTGTTCACCGGGGAAAACTCCAATATAGAGGCAGCAAGGTGGGGGGGGGGGGTACAAGAATACCCACCCCTGCTCATCGCCTCTCACCTAGGGCAACTCCAGAGTAGGCCAAGCTCCAGCCCCTCTCCAGGAGACTAGTTTTGGAACCGGAGCTGTGTGTTGAGGTGAGGCCGACTATATCTAGCTGGTATCTCTCAACCTCATGCACCAGCCCAGGCTCTTTCCCCACCAGAGAGGTGACATTCCATGTCCCAAAAGCCAGTTTAGGAAACTTGGGGTCAGACCGCCAAAGTCTCCGCCTTTAACCGCCACCTGATCCACATAGCACCGGACCCCCATGATCCCTCCTGCAGGTGGTGAGCCCACTGGAGGGCGGACCCATGTAACTCCTTCGGGCTGAGCCCGGCCGGGTCCCATGGGCGGAAACCCAGCCACCAGATGCTAGCCATCGAGCCCCTCCGCCAGGCCTGGCTCCAGGATGGGGCCCCGGTAACACCACGCCGGGCGGGGTACACTGAATCCTTGTTCTTGTATTTATCATGAGAGTCTGTTGGATCGTTCTTAGTCTGGCCCTTCACCCAGGACCAGTTTGTCTTGGGTGACCCTACCAGAGGCAAATTGCCCTGGACAACATAGCTCCTGGGATCACTAGGGCACGCAAACCCCCCACCACGATAAGGTGACGATCCATGATTGGATCAACTCATCCAAGAGGTCACAAAAGACCCCACAACAACATCCAAAGAACTGCAGGCCTCACTTGCCTCAGTTAAGGTCAGTATTCATGACTCCACCATAAGAAAAAGACTGGGCAAAAATGGTACGCAGTGGATCACTAGGGCACGCAAACCCCCCACCATGATAAGGTGACGATCCAAGAGGGATTATTTTATCAACCAAAACTAGTAAAATTTCATGAATTAGTTGAATACTGCATTTTGCAGATTATCTTCAAAGCAAATAAAAATACATTCCCAAACAATATTCAAATGAGATTTGAATAAACAGAAAGCCATTATAACTTAAAAGGAACAGATATCTTAAAAAGCAACAACAACAAGATTTAGGACCAAACTGAGGGAATGCTGTGTGTCTGTGAAAGGAGTCGGTCTTTGGAATGAGCTGAACAAAGAAGCCAAAACAGCAGGAACCTGCATTGCATTTAAAAAAATAATTTAAACAAATTATGCAATAAACAAATATAATGAAATGTGTTAGTCAAATGCCAAGTTTTGTAAATAAGTAGATAGGATGGTGTAACAGTCTGCATTTGTTTCATTTGTGTTACTTCTTTTTAATTACCTCTGCCAAGGGGAGGAGATAATGTTTTTAGTGGCGTTTGTTGGTTTTGTGATATATGTATTTTAATTTGAAGTGTGAGACGATAGCACGTGCCTCCAGTGGTGTCACTGCCCCGCCCTATGTAAGGCCGGGGTCGGCCATTCTACGGTCGCTTGCTCGCCTGTACCTTGGCCGGGGTCTTGTCAGTGGCTGCCACGTCCAGTGTCCACAAAAAAGCTGTGCTCTACAAGTCACTTTGCCTCATCTGTGAACCAGGGTAATATCATTGGATTAAACCATAGAGGCGACATCGGATTAAACCATGGAGGTGTGCGTAGCTCCAATTCGGCCTTTTCTTGAGTTTCCCGGGGAGCCGCCGGTGTCCTGACCTAGGTGGTTTGAAGCCTTTGAAACTTATGTTGCTGCACTGGGACTCAGTGAGCTTGATAAGCTAAGAGCCTGGGCGCTTCTGGTTCACAATTTGGGTATGGAGGGCCAGCGGGTCCTGCAAACGCTTGGTCCCTCAGACACTTATGAAGAGGTAGCGGAGCTGCTAGCTAGCCATTTCCACACCCCGGATAATGTGATGGTCTGGAGGATCCACTTTCGGTGGCAGCATTAGCAGGTAGGTGAACCCGTCTGGCAGTTTGTGACCGACTTGGAGCAGCTAGCTAGCGAGTGTAGTTTTGGAACATTGGAGGAAGAAATGATTCGTGACCAGCTGGCGGAACATACAAGCAATGCTGCATTGCAGGCTAGGCTACTTATGGTGCCTAGGGACCTCACATTAGCCAGAGCAGTCATGCTAGCTCTCCAAATGGAAGCCGC
This sequence comes from Pholidichthys leucotaenia, assembly GCA_020510985.1. Classification (NCBI taxonomy): domain Eukaryota; kingdom Metazoa; phylum Chordata; class Actinopteri; order Cichliformes; family Pholidichthyidae; genus Pholidichthys; species Pholidichthys leucotaenia. The sequence goes on from CM035837.1 coordinate 146,849,242, forward strand.
AAACAAGTTAGCTCTGGAGCTAACCGGGCACTAGTCACAGCGGTTGCCGGAGCCTCTCGTCACGTCAAATGTCGCAGACACGGATAGTGAAGATAGCTTGGACAATGACAATGCGGAAGCCAATGCTACCAGCCGGGGGTCTGCCCCGGGAAAATCCCTGTGCATGGGTTGTGGGTCTGCTAAGCACCGTAATAAGGCTAAGGACTGTCCATCGAGAAGAGCACGTTGTAACAGATGTAGTCACTTGAACCATTTTGCCAGGGTGTGCCGTGAAGTTAAGCAGGAAAGACCATGGGGTAAATCGCTCAGCCCGCCCCCAACAACCATCCACATGGTGTCCCCAAACACGAATGGGTACATGTTTTGCACAGTGGGGCTGGACGACGTGGAGCTGCTGCTGTTGATCGACTTGAGGGTGGAGGGGTCGTTGCTGAATTGGGCCACGGTGAAGAAGTTTTTGCCCCACCACTGTCATAACTCTGGCTCTCACGAGCCCGGAAAGGAGATACGAGGGCGACCAGTGAGTTAGCGTAATTTATTAACAAAGCACACACTACACTAAATAACGAACAGAAAAGTAAAGAGCCACGTGGGGCTAAAACACACATAGAACTAAGGGTAACATACCACCCAGGGAGAAAGGCTAGAGAGGCGGCGAGGGAAAAATACACGCCGAGTCGCAACACTTACTTTGGGTGAAGCGCCGAGGTAACGGCGGACTGAAGCTAGTCGTAGGAGCTAACAGTCGTGGGAAACACAAGGAACGTCTTCCCATAGCGAGGTCGCAGCGACGAGTAACTCTCGGCTGCTCGCTTAAATGGGGGAGATGATTAGGAATAGGAGACAGCTGTCCCAGCGCAGCTGAACTAGACAGCTGGCAATCAGCTGGGCGCTGTCAAAGAGCGGGCCATGGAAGACCCGGTACGGACTATCCCGGAGCAGGAGCGACACTGGACAACCTGAACGCAGAGAAAAGATAGCGTTCAGGTCGTGACAACCACAGGATTGGAGGTAACCCAGTGCTGTTGTACGGTTATGGAGGTGGAAGGTTCGATATGGTCGGGACTTTGGAGTTGACTGTTTGGTACAAGTCTGCGACGGTGACCAGCTTCACGTTCCATGTGACAGCACGGGACAATAACATCATGGGCTGTGATTTATTTTACGGACTGGGTTTCACCATTAAAGATGACGGGGGGTCTGTGACTATGAGGGCGCATGCTACAACAGCCTTAGAAGAGGTCGGGGCAGGACCAAGAAGCACGGAGGATCAGCATGCTCAACAACAATGTCTCAAGCCGGACCGGGTCCTGTTAAGGGTCCTGGATTGGGTTTAGATTTGAGATGAGGAATGTCTGCAGCGAAATGGGCCAGACGACAACCTGAGGAGCATCGGGAATGTCTGCACATAGTGGACAAACTGGGTGCAGCACGCTTCAGGCTGACTGATGGCTCGGTGTGGCTTGCAAATCGGCTTCGGCATGTCTGGGAGAAGACTCCAGGAAACGAGGCTGAACGTGGGACGAGGCCGATGGTGAGGAGGAATGGCTTCAGCGTCCAGAGGGTCAGCCATCATCTCGAAGATCGTCTGTTTCCAGGGGCGCATCTGCTGAGAGGGTGCTCTGGGCCCCCCATGCCAGTTCTATCCTTTCACCCAAAGAACTGAGTTGTAAATAGTGTATATTAAAGTTCTGGTGTTAATAGAAATGTTATAGATCCCTCACTTATCGCGTTTAATGGGGACCAGAACCGACCGCGAAAAACCGCGAAGTAGCGTCACCCCCCCCCCCAAGGGCGTCACAAGCACTATTTTGCACAAAAAGGCACAAGAGAACAGCGAAAAGTGCCACTAAGCAACACGAGCGATAAAGAACAATGAATGCGGTCTTCCTTCGCTGGGTATGGGCGCTCGGCAGGGAGAGAAGCTGGGTAAAACATCTCGGCCAATCAGCTTGCGAGGTAAAACGTCTCGGCCAATCAGCTTGCGAGATTCCCGAGCGGTGAAGAGGTGGGCGGAGAGGAGTGGAGCGATGGTCAGAGAGGTGGATTTTGAGTTGTGCAGGCTCTCCGTGTTGATACCTGATGTTCTAATGTAGTCTCCCTGCCTTCTGCTAGCGCCCGGGCAACTTTCGTGCCATTTTTTCTCAATTTTGAATTTTTGATGAATATTTTTGAAAAATCCGCGATGCACTGAGGGCGCGAAAGGTGAAACACGAAGTAGCGAGGGATCACTGTATATGGGATTATTTTGTGTTTTCTTTACTTTAGGAACACGGCACACAATTTTAGTTTGTTAATGGACTTTGCTTTATCTTAGCAGGTGGCCAAATAATCCACCATGCTGAGGGGGCAAGACAGCAGTCCACCTGTCCTCCCTATTTTAGGTTCTGTTGTATGAATGTGTTAGGCCGTTTAGAGACAGTAGTTTTCATTTGTTAGTGTATGATTCGGGTCCCAAATTGGGGAGGGTCTTAATTGAGTGAGTGGTTTTGGACTTTTTAAAAGGTGGTGGTGGGGGGGATGTAATATATGTATTTTAATGTGAAGTGTGAGATGATGACGTGCACCTCCGGTGGCGTCACCGCCCCATCCTATATAAGGCCAGGGTCGGCCATTCTACGGTCTCTTGCTCGCCTGTACCTTGGCCAGAGCCTTGTCAGTGGCCGCCACATCCAGTGTCCACAATAGAGCTGTTTTCTACAAATCACCTCGCCTCATCTGTGAACCAGGGTAATATCATACATAACAGGTTCGTCTGTTGGTTTGTCTGTTAGCAACATTACTTCAAAAGTTATGAATGGATTTTGATGAAATTTTCAGCAAAGGTGTATAATGGCATGGGGAACAGATAATTAGATTTTGGTGGTGATCCATATCACGATCTGGATCCAGACATTTTTTGGGAGGAAAATAATAATAATTTTGAGCTTCCCCTTTAAGACGTGTCCACCTCTTTAAGACATGTCCACAGATGCTGTGTCTCAACTCAGGTTCTGCGCCCTCCAAGTGCGCATTTCTAGGCCAGATACGTCACCGTGCAACATCAAAGGCTGTTCCATTTCGTGGGCTCCTTCACATGTGGCGGACAAATGCAGCCTTCAATACCCCTAAGACAAAGGATACATGAAGAGTATCCTTGTGGCCCTAACATATCCCAGCATTCAGCGCATGGTTGAGCCTGGGTTTTTTTGGGGGTTTTTTTCTCGGCTCAGACAGAAGCAGAACGAAGTCAAAAACAGTTCAAAGTAAGGTTTTTGCTTGAATTATGCAGCGGTTTGAACATGAAAACACCAATAATCCAGAAAACAGCAACATTTGATTATTTAAGATAACACTGGTCAACACCAAATTTATTGTCTAAGTTTTTTTAGCTGATTTAGGACAATTTTGATGTACTGAATCCAAAAATCACATTGGCTTTGCTCAATCAGGTCAACTTTTTGAATATGGCAACATGTTTTTTACGTTTTTGTTTACATGTACAGGTATTTTCGCTTTATATAATGCAAAATTCTTTTTTATTTCTTGAAATTCTCTGAATTTTGAACAGTGGTGACATAACATTCAATTTGCATGTACTTACCTTTATCAATGTCTACTATTACAATAAACTGATATTATTAATAACTGATATTATTATTACAATAAACTGATAGATCATGCAAAGGGTAACAACAGTTCCCTATGGAGGCATTTAAATAACCTAACTAATAAAAAAAACGATCAGAAGGGGGTAAAGGAACTTAGAATCAATGGCAAGACCGTCAGTGACAAGGCTACTTTGGCAAATGAATTTAATTCACACTTTGTGGGCTCTGTGGAAGACTTAACAAAAATTTTTGTGCTGCCAAATGTGCTCAACAACACAAATTCCATACTTCCAACAGATACTTTTCACATCGATGAGGTAAATGAGAAGTTAATTGCTGGTATTGTTAAAACACTGTCAAACTCAAAAACTAATGATATCTACAATATGAGCACCTCCTTTCTCAAAATGCACAGCAAAATATTAATCAAACCACTGACTCATCTCATTAATCTCTCCATTAGGTCTAGTACATTTCCATCTGGCTGGAAAAAAGCTGTCGTCATACCAGTTCATAAATCAGGCAGTAAAGACGATATATGCAATTACCGCCCAATCTCTATTTTACCAGTCCTATCTAAGGTTCTTGAAAAAGTTGTAGCTACACAGCTGATAGACTACTTACAAGACAGTCAACTTCTTCATCCACATCAATTTGGTTTTAGACCAGGATACTCAACAGAAACAGCAAATTGTTGCCTTATTGAAAACGTCAAACAGTCCTTGGACAGGGGTAATGTGGTAGGAGCTGTTTTTCTAGATCTCAAAAAGGCTTTCGATACTGTAAACCACAGTTTGCTTTTATCCAAAATGGTATCTTTTAACTTCTCCCCAAATACATTAGAATGGTTTGCATCTTATCTCCAGAATAGAGAACAGTGTGTAAAAGTTCACCAGGATAAATCCTCATTTTTAAACAACCGCATGGGTATCCCACAAGGGTCCATTCTTGGTCCTTTACTTTTCAGCATTTTTATTAATGACTTGCCGTTACACTGCTCAGCTGCAACATGCCAACTTTATGCAGATGATGCAGTTATTTACACAGCTGCCAAGACTCCAGCACAGGCTGCAGATGTACTGTCTACAAGTATGGTTGATGTCCAAGAGTGGCTCCTCAAGAACCATCTATTGCTGAACCTTCAGAAAACAGTCTCAATGTGCTTTTCAATCAAAAAATGTAACCTGCAACATTTTAAAGTTAATATACATGATCATGACATCAGTTTAGCTACAGAATTCAAATACCTTGGCATTGTACTAGATCCTCAACTCAAATTTAATCTTCATATAAAGAAAATTTCAAAAACAGTAAAAAAAAATCTGAACTGCTTTAAATTAATTAGATATTACATACCTTACGAAGCAGCTGCACTGTATATGCATTCTATGGTTTTTTTCTCATATATCATACTGTTTGACAGTCTGGGCTCAAGCAGCCCCTTCCACAATAAGACATATAGGTTCATTATATAATCAAACCCTAAAAATCTTGGACAAAAAGCCCATTAGGTGGCATCACTGTAATGTTCTAAAAAAATACAACCTATTGAGTTTTGAGAGCTTCATTGACCTCTGTCTTCTGAAATTAACGTTCAAATGTTTCCATAAATCAGCACCCGAGCCACTTGCTGGTTTCGTCCAAAGACAGGACAGCAGCAGAGCCACCAGGAGTTCTGTTAACAATAACTGTAAAATATTCCACCGCAGAACCACATTTGGACAAACAGCTTTCTCTATAAAGGGCAGTCACATCTGGAACACAATGCCAAATGAAATTAAAATAATAACGGACTTTAAAACATTCACTAAAAATGTTAAAAACTGGCTGAAAAATAAACAAGAATGTACTCATGTATGAATTATTTGTCTGCAAAGTGAGAGTGAATGAAGGGAAGGAATAAATGTGTTTGTTTATAGTGAGTGACGGAGGGAGGAAGGCCTGAAATAGGCAAATGTGAGTTATGTTATATGTGTTAAATGTGAGTCAGGCTGTTATATTTGTGTATTTATAATATTTATAATATTTATGTTAAATGTGAGTCAGGCTGTTATATTTGTGTATTTATAATATTTATAATATTTATAATTGTGTATTTATAATTTTTCTGCATTGATGTATGTGGTTATTGTGTATATTTTTTATCTTGATTCTTTTTTCTAAAGCCCATCCAGGGACAAGAGTTGCAAATTAGCTAATAGCTATACACTCTATGTGCAACACATCAGATTGATTGTCTTTGATTAATTGTCTATGTTTATTGCACTGTCCCTGTCAAATAAACTAATCTACTACTACTACTATTCAATTTACAGTATAACTGTACAACTGCTGTACAACTGCTTACAACTTAGCATAAAAACCTGACCTGATCCAGAGAAATGGATGTCATTTTTGGATTCAGCGGTGCAAAATTGTCTTAAATCAGTTGAAAAAACACAGACAACCTACAAAAAAATTATTTTTGTTATGTTGTGTAATGTTACGTGATGTAGAAGAGCTTGGAGTAACGAGGCAGTGTGATTTATAAACCAAAGTTTAATATCAGCTTCGCTCCTCTAACAAGTCTCATCTCAGTGCAGAAGCAGAATAAGAGGTCAAACACATTCAGACCTTCATACTTATACCTACACACAACAAAAGACATTGCATATCAAAGCTGACATCCCGCATTAACTTAATCCCCCCTCCTTTGTCTTCTGTCTCCTCCACCTGACCTTGGGTGGTCAGGGAGATCGATCTCCTCCATTGTCCTCTGTCTCCTCCACCTGACCCTGGGTAGTCAGGGAGATCGATCTGGTCTCCACTGCTGCGACTCCGTATGCTCTTTGATCTTCGCTGGCAGTCGAGACCTCTTGTCCTGTTCTGAGGCGTGAGGTCATTGCACATATGTAACCACTAAACATTCTAATATGTCTATACATATGTAGGTATGGAATACATGATTAATATAAACCACAGCCCCCCCCCCAAACGACTAAGAAAAGGACAATCAAAGTAATTCTACAGTTAAGATAATTTTTATGACATACTATGCTGTTAAACCTCTTGACAGGGAAAACAAGGAAGAATCTTTCCAGCAGTCATGCTCCTGTAGAGAATTCAGTGGTAACCATAACAGTATAGTAATATCACAAATCAGCCTTAAAACTGTCACGGCACAATCTGATAACATAGTTAACAACTCTTGGTTAATTTGCATCAGTCCCTGTGCCGTCTGGGTTTTAATCTTCTCCCAAATCTGCTGTGGGTCCGCTTTGGCGTCGTGGTGGGACCCTCCTGTAAGGAATCTGCAGCTTGGGGAGGAGAGTGGTTATTTGTTCCCTGCAGGGGGGTTGAGTCTTTTTTCTTGGGGGGTCTACCCCGCCGAGGTGCCCTCGCCACCTGTGCAGGTTCGTCTCTCAACAAGAAAGCAGGTTTAAGCCTGTCAGTGCTGACTGTTTCTTTTCTGTCCCCTAAATCAAGCACAAAATGCTTATCACCAGGTTCCAGCACTCTGAATGGTCCGTCGTATGGTGGACGGAGGGTTGATTTTAAAGCTTCATGCCTAACAAAAACAAACTCGGCATTTTTTAAAGCTTGGGGGACAAAAACCCGTGGAAAAGAGTGATGTGCCGGTCTGGGGAGAGAGTCTGGTCCGTTACTGTCTAAAGGTCTCAGGGTTGGAAGATGCCCCGGCTCTGGGTTCTCTGGTAAAAACTCACCTGGGAGTCTGAGAGGTTGTGCAAAAACTAACTCTGCTGGGGAGGCGTCTAGATCCTCTTTAGGCGCAGCACGCAACCCCAATAAAACCCAGGGAAGTTTATTTACCCAATTTGTATCCGTTAACGAGGCCCTGAGGGCGGCCTTTAAAGATCTGTGAAAACGCTCGCATAACCCATTAGCCTGAGGGTGATAAGCGGTGGTGCGGTGAATTGTCGCCCCTAAGCTGCTGGCCATGGCTGACCAAAGCTCTGAGACAAATTGAGGCCCCCTATCGGACGTGATGTCCGATGGGATGCCGAAACGTGCCACCCAGTTTGTCAAAAAAATGCGAGCGACTTCCGCCGCTGTGGTTGACGCCAGAGGGACCGCCTCAGGCCAGCGCGTAGTACGGTCTATCATTGTTAACAGGTGTGTGAAGCCTTGAGACGAAGGTAGTGGTCCCACGAGGTCGACATGAACGTGATCAAACCTTCTAGCTGGGATTCGAAAAGGCTCTAGAGGGGCTTTTGTGTGTTTGTGTACTTTGGCGCGCTGACAAGACATGCAAGTTTTTGCCCATTCCTTTACATTTTTGCGCAGGCCCGGCCACACAAACTTTTCGGCGACCATTTTAACCGAGGCGTGCACACCTGGGTGCACGAGGGAGTGAATTGAGTCGAAAATACGGCGGCGCCATGCAGCTGGGACTACCGGGCGAGGTTGGCCGGTTGAGATGTCGCAGATTAGGGGGGGTACACCGTCACGTAAACCCCTTTCCTCCAGTCTTAACCCTGTTGGTCCAGACAGGAGCGCGCGCACGTCCGCGTCACCGCTTTGCTCCTCTGCCATGGCTGCGTAATCTATCCCTACGTGAATTGGGGCCGTGTACGCGTCCGCGTTGGCGAAGAGTTCTGCGGCTGAGGTAGTATAATCTGTCTCCTCGTGCTCTGGCGATGTCACAGCGCGAGAGAGGCAGTCTGCTACCACGTTAAGTTTGCCTACCACATGTCGAATGTCTGTGGTGAACTCTGAAATTGCAGCTAGCTGTCTTTGTTGCCTGCCTGACCATGGTTCTGAAATTTTAGCCATCGCAAAAGTGAGCGGTTTGTGGTCTACAAAAGCCGTGAAACGCCGCCCTTCTAACCAGAACTGGAAGTGGCGGATGGATAAATGAAGCGCTAGCAGCTCCCTGTCAAAAGTGCTGTATTTACGCTCGGTTTGGTTTAACGATTTGCTAAAAAATGCTAAAGGTTGCCAGGTTCCGCCAACGTGTTGTTCCACAACTGCCCCTATGGCCAGGTCTGAAGCGTCTGTGGTTAGCGCTATGCGGGCCGAGGGATCGGGGTGAACCAACAATGTGGCGTTCACTAGAGCACTTTTTACTTCCGCGAAGGCGCGTTCGCGCTCCGGGGTCCATTCGACTGCGTTGGAAGGCTTTTGTTTTCTGAGCACAGCATATAGGGGCTGCATGAGTTGAGCTGCGCGGGGGAGGAAACGGTTGTAAAAGTTAACCATTCCCAAAAATTTTTGCAGCGATTTGACCGTTTGTGGTCATAGAAAATTTTTTACCGCGCGGACTTTGTCTGGCAATGGGACTGCCCCCTTCGGTGAAACTCTGTGTCCCAAAAAATCAATTTGTGACACGTCGAATTTGCATTTGGCTGGATTGATTATTAACCCGTGCTCTTCTAGTCTCTGAAAAACCGTAGTGAGGTGTTGTTCGTGTTCTTCCTCTGACGGGCTGGCTACCAGCATATCGTCGAGGTAGACGAACACAAAGGGGAGGTCGCGTAATACCGCGTCCATCATCCGCTGAAAGGGTTTTTTTTTGTTTGTTTGTTTGTTTGTTTGTTTTTTTTTGTTACTTATTTGTACCCATAGGTAGACTTGGTTTGCAGTCTGGTGACAAGCCACCGGCTGCTGTTTGAGCAGCGCCTTTGAGGCCAAACGGCATCCGCAAAAATTCAAAAAGACCGAAAGGGGTTATTACAGCCATTTTAGGAATGTCTTCCACTCGAACGGGGACTTGGTGATAGCCGCGGACCAGGTCTATTTTAGAAAAAATGCGCGCACCCGCCAGATGTAGTGAAAAGTCTTGGATGTGAGGAATTGGGTAGCGGTCATGTGCTGTCGCATTGTTTAATCTGCGGTAATCACCGCACCGTCTCCAAGAACCGTCGGTTTTCGGGACCATGTGGAGTGGCGATGCCCAGGGGCTTTTCGAGCGTCTAATAATGCCTAATTTTTCCAGGGTGGTAAACTCGTCCCGTGCTATGGCGAGCTTGGTCGCGTCTAAGCGCCGAGCTTTGGCAAATACGGGTGGGCCCGTTGTGGGAATGAAGTGTTCAACCCCGTGTTTCGCTACTGTTGCTGAAAATTTGGGAATTGAGAGTGCTGGAAATTGGGTGAGGAGTTGGTCAAACTTACCTCCTGCTGTTGTGACGTTGGCCTGCACGGATGGTGGAGAAACTCGAGCTGAGCAAGGGATAGAAGAAAATGACAGTGCATTAACCAAGCGTCTATTTGCTAGATCGACTAACAACCCATGCGCACACAAAAAATCAGCGCCCAACAAGTTAAAACTCACCGCCGCTACAATAAATGTCCATCTATAGTTGCGGCCGTGAATGCAAAGAGGCAGGCTCCTTTCACCGTAAGTGTCGATGATGGAGCCGTTGGCTGCCATCGCCCCATTACCCTGGGGACCCATGGCCCGGTCTGCGTGGGAAGGGGTGATAAAACTCAGTTGAGCTCCGGTGTCAATCAGGAACTGTCTCCCGGTGTGTCCGTCAGTCACATAAAGAAGCTTATTTTTTTCGCCGAGAACCGCAGCCGTTAACGGTTTTCGGCTTTGGCGTTTCCCGAACTTTTTGAACTTGCAGGGGGGAACGCATTTGTACGCCCTCTCGGCGAAACGGTGGTGGTAATAACAGATGTCGTTCCGCCTGCTGCGTCTTGGTCGTGTTGCCGCCATGGTGGGCGGGCTCTGCTCGGTTGTCTGTGGTTCTCCGCTGCTCTGGGTATCTGCGCTGAGCTCTGCGGATGCTGCTGTGGCCATCTGTTTGCCGCAGGCGTTGATGAGTCGCTGCGCTTCGCGGGCCAGCGCGCGGAAGTCTTGCTGGGTGCTGCACCGCATGTTGACCAGCGTCCCTCTCATGTGTGGTGGCAGAGTACTGAGGAAGATGTGTTGGAAGAGGAAGTTGTCGTTGTCCTCTTCCTTGAGCTGCAGCATGTCCTCCATGAGGGCCTTGGGTCTGCATCCTCTGTGGCCGTAGATCGCCAGGATCTTCTCTGCTCTCTCTTCGGCTGAGGGGACGAAATTCTCGACGATGGTCGCCTTAAGTTCTCTATATTTGTCATGGGCGGGCGGCCGTTGGATTATGCTCCGCGCACACTCTCGACGTGGCAGCGTCGAGTTTGGCGACGATGTGATACAATTTTGTGTCGTCTGCCGTTATGCCCGCCAGTGCAAACTGAGCCTCAGCTTGCTGGAACCACGAGCCCGGGTCTTCTTGCCAGAAGTCTGGCAGCTTGACGGTGACGGCGCTTGTGTGGGCCGTCCCTGATGTGTCCGCCGGGTGAGAGCGCCTTTCTTCAGCTCTCACAGCGGGGCTGGTGCTCGGTTGAGCCCTCTCTGTGGCTTCTGCCGTGGGGGAACGTCGTCCATCTGTTCCCCTGTCTGCATGGGCACCGGCGCTTGCCTGGGTCGCCTCTGATGAGTCAATCGCGGGAGAACGTCTCTGTTCCATCCTCACGTCAGGGTCACCAGTGTAGAAGAGCTTGGAATAACGAGGCGATGTGATTTATAAACCAAAGTTTAATATCAGCTTCGCTCCTCTAACAGGTCTCATCTCAGTGCAGAAGCAGAATAAGAGGTCGAACACATTCAGACCTTCATACTTATACCTACACACAACAAAAGACATTGCATATCAAAGCTGACATCCCGCATTAACTTAATCCCCCCTCCATTGTCCTCTGTCTCCTCCACCTGACCCTGGGTAGTCAGGGAGATCGATCTGGTCTCCACCGCTGCAACTCCGTATGCTCTTTGATCTTCGCTGGCGGTCGAGACCTCTTGTCCTGTTCTGAGGCGTGAGGTCATTGCACATATGTAATCACTAAATATTCTAATATGTCTATACATATGTAGGTATGGAATACATGATTAATATAAACCACACGTGACATTTTTTCTGATGTGCTGTACACTTTGCTTAATGTATTAATTAAACATGTTGAACTGTTATTTTTTTCTGAAGTAAAACCTTTTTTCCCCATTAATGTTAATTTATTAACTAATGTCAGTAATATAAAAATACAGTATGACGGGGTTGAAATAACTTGCTTTAAGATAACTTTTAAAGTCCTGTAGAGACATGGGGAAGTTGATGTTATTTATTACCTCGGCCAAGGGGGTTATATTTTTGCCGGGGTTGGTTTGTCTGTCTGTTTACAAAGGAGTATTGGGGCCATATTGAAAATTTAAAAAAAAAAAGTTTTACATTTTGAGAATAAAGTGGAAATTTTGAGAAAAAAAGTCAAAATAGTATTTTGAGAAAAAAGTCAAAAAAGGATTTTGAGGAAAAAAAGTAGAAAATTCAAGAAAGAAGTTGAAATTTTGAGAAAAAAGTCAAAATAGTATAATGAGAATAAAAATTGTGTGCAAACCACGGACTGTGCACATGTTGGCTGCTGGAGCTGCAGCAGATACCTCTCTTCTGAAGTAGTGAAGCTGTAGTGATAATTACACTGAGTAGAGCAAGATAGAAGCCCTCTGCTTGTCGTCGCGTTAAACTTAATTATTACCACACCATGCTGATGTGCTAAAAGAGAAATAACTTCCTTGTCACTGAAGCCGATTCTGGAGTACGAATTCACTAACTCATCTATCCATGGCATTTTGTTGAGTCCTGAGGTTCCACAGCCCTGCACAAATGGCAGGTGCTTGAAGGACAGTTTCTCCACACTTTTTTCTCAAATTTTTAACTTTTTTTGTCAAAAAACACTTTTGACTTTTTTTTCCTCAAAATTTCGACTTTATTCTCAAAATGCAAAACTCTTTTTTTTTCAGTGTGGCCCCAATAGTCCTTCGTGGTCTGTTAGCAGCATTACTCAAATTTTCAGGAAAGGTGTGTAATGGCAAGGGGAATAGATGATTAGATTTTGTTGGTGATATGAGAGTGCATACCTCCACCAAGGGCTTTTTTTGTATTTGTGCAGCAGGATTACACAAAAACTACTGGATGGATTTGGATGAAATTTTCACCAGAGGTGGTTCTTGGGCTAGAGAGGATCCCATTACATTTGGTGATGATCTGAGAATGCATACCTCAGCAAAGGCTCTTATCTTCTCACAGAGTGTTAGCAACAATACTCCAAAACTAATGCGCAGACTTTGATACAATTTTCATCAAAAGTGGCTCTAGGCCTACACACAAACCCATTACATTTTGGAAGTGATCCAAGAGGGATGGAAGGAGCCTTGGCAGAGGTATGTGCTCTCTGAGTGCTTTTCTAGTTTGTATATAGTATTATTTGTTTATTATATTATAGTAACAATAGAATTGTGATAAAAGGGGCAGATTTCATGATTTTTTTTTTTCTTCTTTCTGCTCCCCTTCATTCTTTCAGTTTATGGACATTTTGTCTTCTTTTGTTTTAATATCCAACATAGCAAAATTAACACTCACCCTACATGCCACAAAGAATGATGACCCTTTGGTGGCCCAGATCTGGTTTGCCAGCCTTCTGGTAAACCAGATCTGGGCCACCAAAGGGCCGTCATTCTTTGTGGCATGCAGGCCGAGTATAAGCGCATTGTGTGGGCCAGAACCAGGCCAGTCCAATTTTGCTATGTGGGGTGTTGTTTTATTGAATGAAATAAAGTTATTAAAAAAAGTGTTGTTAAGTGGGGAGGGTTGTGACAGGAAGGATATCTGATGCAACAAGATACGGTGTATCAAGATAACCTCTTGGCTTTTGAAAACATTATTCAAGGCATACAGAATGTATAATTAACTCCTGATCTAACAAAAATAGTACCAAATATTTGCTTGGTTAGGAGTTTTGAGCATTAGTATGTGTGTGGCTTTTTTATTATGTAGGGTTAATGTTGTGAATTTACCCATATCCTCCATTACTAATTCCCATTTTAACAGAAGTTATGACCTTTATGCAAACCTGATCATTTTGGCGGCTAACATTAACCAAAAAGTGAGTGAAAGTCCCAGGCTATCTTCTTCCTTATGCCGATTCTAGTATGGGGGGGGGGGGGGGTCTTAAAAGTTCATAGGCTGAAAAGTTAATCGTGGTCAGATTTGACCAAATGGGGTTTATTTTTCAACCACAGGGATCTAAGTGCTGCAACATCGATGGAAGACGTGTGTGGACCGAAAGGGAGACTATGTTGAAAAATAAACCACATTTGGTCAAATTTGACCAGTATGAATTTTTCAGTCCCACTTCCCTCGTACTCTTTCAAAAATGTACAGTCAGCCTCAGTATCAAAGATTGGCACAAAATTCTGGAGCTCTTGAGTTCTAGAGTGTTAAACCCATCTTAGCTTCTCTCAGCCAACTTCTACTATTTCAGTTAGGCTGTCTCTTTACTTTCTTTTTCTGCTTGACAATCTGGCTGCTTCTCTTTTCCCTGGATGAGTTTCTGTTTCTCCAGTTGTTCAGTTTATTTGCCTCATTGTGGCCTACCTGGGGAACACTACAGAAAGTTCCGGGGAAATAAGGATCGCCCATCCATACTCTTTGTTGTGTAATTGAACCGTCATTTTCAGATGTCTGATTTTGTACCTGGTAGCATATTGAAAGCACTGGCAACTAATCAAAACTAAAAGTGTTGTTTCTGTATAGACATTGTACATTAGCATTTATTTTATATCAATTAGTTAAAGCAAAAAACATTCTATTACTGTTTTAGACTTTATCTTATTAAGTTTTCCTCACCAGTGCAAAGTCTCTCCATCTAACAGCTTGCTGTGCTAAAACTCTGAGTCTGCAGTCTGCTTAAATAACACAACATAATGAACAACATTTCAGGCCCTGAACCTTGTGAGGTACATGAGGAGAACGTGTTAGAAGATGCTTGCCAAGTTACTATGAAGAAGAAAAGACATTTTCTAGAACAGCAACACAAATTAAGACAAAAGCTGTCAACATATTGTTTATGTGTTAGAATTTGAAAGTGTATATTGTGAGATTTTTGCTGTGGGTGGCTGTAAGTAAATGTCATATCTGAGCTGTTACGTGAAAACAGGAATTTCTCACACTTCTGTTAGCTATTCACTTTCATCTCCACTCATTTTTACAAGCAACCTGCTTAATAATAGATTCATCATTTAATTTTGATGTCTTCCATTTTATCATTTATTTTCAAAAGCTTATTGGATTTTGTGTGTGTGTGTGTGTGTGTGTGTGTATGTGTGTGTGTGTGTGTGTGTGTGTGTGTGTGTGTGTGTGTGTGTGCGCGCGGGGGGGGGGGTGTTTTTGTGTCTCTACAAAGAACCTGCATTATAGTTTGAAGTGTGGATAATTTGTTATTCAAATGACAAATTTTTATAATTCCTAATTGTGTGGAGAATGTCTTTCCACTCGTTGCCCATTGTTCTTATGCAGACACCTTTGAGACCGACTGTTAGACTCACACATTGTTAAACTATTTGTAAACAACTGAAGGATTAATGCATTAGTGAGTTTAAGCATTTAGAGTTGAAAACTGGATTGCAATTGGAATCAAATTAATTTGCTAATTAGCTGCAAACTGTCAGGAGTTATTCTTTCAAAGTCAGAGAGGCAGGTTAACGTCGGTTTGCCACAACCACCAGTCTTCATAACTTTAGTTGTATGTCTGTTCACATCAGCTTTGACAAATGTACTAGAGACAAAATTGAAAGAGAAAAACTTTGAAAATTGAGTCGTACACTGTACACTGAGCTAACACAAACTAAATGTATCATCCATTTGTGAAGATTGTTGGTTTTCTTTTTTTAATCCCATTCAAACCCTGTAGTTTAAGTCATGATCAGAATATGCTATTTGCCTACTTGTTCTAAACGTTTCCACGTCATTTTTAAAGTTGTCTTTAACCCCTTGTCAGCTGTACAATTTTTGGAAATGTTACACAGCCTTTGAGCACTTAATTAGTTTTAATAACCTTTCGCTTCAGTGCAGAGTGATTAATATTTATAAGAAGTACTACTCCCAATCACACCCTCAGATCTCATGAATGCATTACAAATGATTAATAACAATGTATTTCACACATAAATATATTGACTGACACACATGCATGAGTTTGTCAACAACTGTACTTGCAAAATTAAGTATCTCAAGAATGCATAAATCAGCCACCGCATCAAACAATCTTCTGGTTTCTGTAAGGGTTTGGGTACAGGCTGTACTCATGTCCTCGTTTTGTGTTTATATTTGTATTTTCTGTAATTATCGGGACATGAATTCAGCCCATGTCCTTGCCTTGAGTTATTAGTATGTTCTCTGTGTCTTCTTTCAATTTTGCTTAGTATTATTATTATTATTATTGTCAGTCATGCTCATAGTCTTTGTCATTGTGGTCCTTGTCTAAGCCTTAGACCCTGTCGTGGTCTTGTCCCCACCTGGTCCCTTGTTCATGTCTCATGTTTACCTTTTTGTCTCAGCCCCTCTTGTTTCCTGTACCCGTAGCCACTTCCCTGCTGTCTCCGTTTTCCTTAATTGTTCCCACCTGTCCCATGTCCTGCTGATTACCCTGGTGTCTATGTCTGTGTTGGCTTTTGTTAGGTGTTGCATCCTCGTCAGTGTCAGCATGTGTATCTGCTTCTGTCTAGTCTGTATCTGTGCTAAGCCAGTTTTGTATTGTTTGTCCTGCCAGTTCGTTTTTGAGTTTGTTTCCAGCCCATGTGCTGCACTTTATTTTGTGTTAATAAATCTGCTAACTTGAGTTCATGCGTTTGGGTTCTGAATTCCGTCCCGGAGGGGCCAAACCTTGACAGATTCATATCACAGGTCAAGTTAACATATTAGGCTGGTTAAATTTGTGAATTAGGACCAATACAATAAAATCTGTGCACTCTTAGTCATTTCAATATTTCATTTCTGAAATGAAAACAAAGCAACCAGCTGTCACAGGGTTTTGATCTTGTCAAAATAAAATTGGAACTAAGCCAAAACAGAACAACAGATCTGATTTCATTTGTTCTTTTTTTTCATTGTTTTGGTCACAGCAAGAAGTCCATTTAACTGTTTTATATTGAAAGCTATTTTTATCTTTTTTTTTTTTGTAAAGTATCAGATTTAGCTGTTGCTTTTGCCAGTAATATTTGTTTTATAGAGATTATCACATTGACTTTTCAATAACACAGTGCAAATTGTTAAGGCACTGTAGCTTCTGGCTGTGACCAAAACAATAAAATGGAGAAAAAAGCACCAATGAAATTAGACCCATTATCCCATTTTGGCTTAATACTAATTTTATTTTGAGAAGGCCAAAACCATAATGGTTATTTCCAGTTGTTTTGGTTTTGTTTCGGAAAGAAAATATTGCTGTCCTATCTGTTCATTTCAGTGGCTTCTTCTTGTTTCTCATATATACTGTATATATATATATATATATATATATATATAAAAGATCTTGCGATACACTGAGTAATGCAACATCACATATTGCAATTCCCCATCCTGATCTTTCTTGTTCAACTCCCGGCTAGAGCTCAGGAATCACTCCTTTGCTGTGCTGACCTAACCAAACAGTCAGCATTTAGCACCATCTAGTGGACTGAAAAGTCAACTGGTTTTTATTACTCTGGTACCTAAATAGGTAAGTTTGTGTTTGCAACATTTATTAATAATTCTTAATAAAGTATCACAATAATAGTATCTCTGAAGCGATACAGTATCACCACTACAAAGTACCACAATACTACCATGTATTGAATTTTTTCCCCACCCTTATTATTTTTTTATATGTACATAGATTTCCATTCCATACCTCCACTATCGTATGCAAGATCTTTTTAAGCATCCACCACTTTAAACCTTGTTGGCACACAGAAAACAAATTAAGTATTCAACTCGATACCTTATTTTTCTTTCCACAACCTTGATGTCAAAAGGGATGTCAGACATGCAACAGAAATTGCATTTATTTAATTCATTTAATCAATTTTGTGAGATTAACAGTCTTAAAGCCACTCAGACCTGTCAAATGACTGATAAAATGTAAAACCATAACTCCTCACTGCATTCTAGATTTAGCTCATTGGACATATGAGATTATAATATTTGATTGTACAGTGGTCTCAATGCCGTTTTATCAGGAAACCAGAAAACTCATTTGGAGCTGAACAAAGATGCAGAGATTAACAGGATCTTATATTAAAACAGTCACATTTATGATTCTTCAAAATTTAAACATGCCACATGTCTCTCCATGATTTTATCCTTTTCAAAGAAAATGAGCCAGTCATGGTCAGAATAAAACTGGATTAGAGAGAGAAATTGCACTGACTAAAAGATGCATGCATGAAATACTCATTTGCATACAGTTTGTTTGGACTGTGCAGCAATGACAGAGAGGGGTACTGCAACAGGGTGAAATAGACAGAGGATTCAGAACACAGGATACTAGGGGTGGTATAAGTGAGATGGAGGTGCTGAATGCAGATGCTAAAAATCAGATGCATTTCTCTGCAGCTGAATATGTTCTAGCATGAAAACAAACATGCACAAAATCTTAATTTATTTCCCTGCTTGGCCGGCAGAGACCGTCAAGCATCTACATTTCGTACACGCACCTGCTACCATCAACCTTTAAATTAATACTGCATCTACTTAGTGTGAATATGCATGCAATCCTTAGCAGTATGTGTGCAAGAGACTATGTGATTGCGTGTGCAGCAATGTCCCGCTTGCTCAGAAAAACATTATTCATATATCTTACCTAAACAGAGGCACTCAACTCTCACTCTCTCTGTGATTTCCTCCTTTCCCCATTTGCTTCTAGTCTTTGCAAGTTCTTCACATGTTGAGGTTTTCTTTGTCTCAGCAACACATTGGTCGAGTTTTTAAAATTCCTGAAATATCACTTCTCTAGCTCTTCTTCTTTGTCACTAGAGCTGAATAGAAAATTGGCATAGGCTGAATTTCTCTCTCTTTCTCTCTCTCCTTCTCTCCCTCCCTCCCTTCAGCTAAAGACGAGATGAGGTGTGTTCTGCAGCAGTGCTTCTGTCCCTCTCATCTCTCCTGCTCTTTCTATTGCTTGCCTTACTCGCCACCTCTTTCCTCATTCCATAAGCAGACGGCAAACCCCTCATGCTACTTAGGCGCAACATTTGTTTTTTTGTCTCTCTCTCTCTCTTTTGCTTGATGAGACGTTATCTTTGGCTCACAATGGCATTTTAGTTTTCTGCAACTGCTGCATATTATGGAGACACTTATAGAATATTACTAGGCATAAGGGGATACATAGCTTTACATAAGGCAGTCATCAATTTTACTACTAATACAGCATTTGAAAATTGCTGATTATGGAAATGAAATAAAAATTTAAGACTTCAATTAAGGAGGCATTTCTGTTAGGTCTCAGTGTGCAATTAGAAAGTTTCAGTAACTATTACAAGTCATGTTTTAGTTTATACTGCTTTAACAAAGGTGCATCCGGTCATTTCAAGTTTTAGTAGAGTTTTTATGTGACTCCTTCTACAAATGTGCATCCATCTGTTTCTTTTGACTGAAAGGGAACCAAATTTATGCAATTTCATCAGTCTTTTATAATTCCGTATACAGTGGGGCAAAAACGTATTTAGTCAGCCACCAATTGTGCAAGTTCTCCCACTTAAAAGATGAGAGAGGTCTCCAATTTTAATCATAGGTATTTATTTAGTTTTATTTAGCGAATGCAAAGTCCTTAAGCCAAGCAGTTGCCTCCTGGTTTGCTGTATGGAGGGTGTGTAATCCTCCTTCCAGTCTTTGGAGCGGGCAAGCCTCTATGATGTGTTCCATAGTTTGCTCCTCTCCACATGCGCACAGTGGGCTAGGGCTACTGCCCCATCTGTGAAGGCTGGCCAAGCAGGGGCCATGTCCAGTCCTGAAGCGATTGAGTGTAGACCACTGTCTCCTTGGGAGGTTGGTGCCCGGGACCTGTTGGTTGGGGTTTATCACCAGCTGTTTGTTTGGGACCTCCTTAGTCTCCCATTCCTCTTGCCAAGCTGTCTGGATGGTAAAGTCAGCTGGGGGAGGGTTTTTCCAAATCGGCCGTCTGGATGAAAGTCGGGCAGTGGGTGGGGTGTAGATATCTGCATGGATTGGTAAGTGAGGAAAATCTTTAACTTCTTAACTAATCTTTAATCATAGGTATACCTCAACTATGAGAGACAAAATGAGAAAAAAAAATCCAGAAAATCACACTGAAGGATTTTTAATGAATTAATTGGTAAATTCCTCAGTAAGATAAGTATTTGGTCACCTACAAACAAGCAAGATTTCTGGCTCTCACAGACCTGTAACTTCTTCTTTAAGAGGCTCCTCTGTCCTCCACTCGTTACCTGTATTAATGGCACCTGTTTGAACTCGTTATCAGTATAAAAGACACCTGTCCACAACCTCAAACAGTCAGACTCCAAACTCCACTATGGCCAAGACCAAAGAGCTGTCAAAGGACACCAGAAACAAAATTGTAGACCTGCACCATGCTGGGAAGACGGAATCTGCAATAGGTAAGCAGCTTGGTGTGAAGAAATCAACTGTGGGAGCAATTATTAGAAAATGGAAGACATACAAGATCATTGATAATCTCCCTCGATCTGGGGCTCCATGCAAGATCTCACCCCGTGGGGTCAAAATGATCACGAGAACGGTGAGCAAAAATCCCAGAACCACACGGGGGGACCTAGTGAATGACCTGCAGAGAGCTGGGACCAAAGTAACAAAGGCTACCATCAGTAACACACTACACCGTTAGGGACTCAAATCCTGCAGTGCCAGATGTGTCCCCCTGCTTAAACCAGTACATGTCCAGGCCCGTCTGAAGTTTGCTAGAGAGCATTTGGATGATCCAGAAGAGGATTGGGAGAATGTCATATGGTCAGATGAAACCAAAATAGAACTTTATTGTAAAAACTCAACTTGTCGTGTTTGGAGGAGAAAGAACACCATACTTACTGTGAAGCATGGGGGTGGAAACATCATGCTTTGGGGCTGTTTTTCTGCAAAGGGACCAGAAAGCCTGATCTGTGTAAAGGAAAGAATGAATGGGGCCCTGTATCGTGAGATTTTGAGTGAAAACCTTCCATCAGCAAGGGCATTGAAGATGAAATGTGGCTGGGTCTATCAGCATGACAATGATCCCAAACACACCGCCCGGGCAACGAAGGAGTGGCTTCGTAAGAAGCATTTCAAGGTCCTGGAGTGGCCTAGCCAGTCTCCAGATCTCAACCCCATAGAAAATCTTTGGAGGGAGTTGAAAGTCTGTGTTGCCCAGCGACAGCCCCAAAACATCACTGCTCTAGAGGAGATCTGCATGGAGGAATGGGCCAAAATACCAGCAACAGTGTGTGAAAACCTTGTGAAGACTTACAGAAAACGTTTGACCTCAGTCATTGCCAATAAATAGTATAAAACAAAGTATTGAGATGAACTTTTGTTATTGACCAAATACTTATTTTACCGAGGAACTTACCAATTAATTCATTAAAAATCCTTCAATGTGATTTTCTGGATTTTTTTTCCTCATTTTGTCTCTCATAGTTGAGGTATACCTATGATGAAAATTGGAGACCTCTCTCATCTTTTAAGTGGGAGAACTTGCACAATTGGTGGCTGACTAAATACTTTTTTGCCCCACTGTATATTGAAGTCAGAACAGTTTTTACCGCCGTCCAGAGAAGGCAAAATGAGCTTATGCCAAGGCGTAGCATCCATCTGTCTCTGACTAGCAAGAATTGTTGCTCCTCCTAGGCAACTGCCTGGATCTTCATGAAAGTCACACAGTGATTCTCAGGTGGGTCTACATCCATTTTATGCTGAAGGTCAAGAGTCATTTTATTAGCATGTGCTATGATTTGTGAGGTCAGGAGGAGACAGCCCAATTGCAGGCATGGAAGAGGTGAACATGCTAATCTTATTTGCAAAGCAAGGTGGAATGAAAAACACGGCAAGAGGAGTGGGGGAAAAACCAGATGATTGGACATGACTTGAACCATAACATCATTGAATGAATGAATGAATGAATGAATGAATGAATTTATTCGGTAATAAAATAAACATACATACAATACATTAAGAACACACAAAAGAACTAGAAAAGCACTCGGAGAGCGCAGACCTCCGCCAAGCGCCACAGTTCCCCCCCATACAGTGTTTGTGTGTACGTTTTCAGATTCCTTGACCATGAAAACATATGACTAGCAATTGGATTCACAATGATAGGGTTAGTGGTTCAGTAGTAAAAGCATTACCTCCTTGGCGGAGGTAATAAACTGAAGTGTTGGTGTTGTGTCCATCTCCTCCATGTGCAAAGTCCCAGGCTGCGAGCGTTTTCATAGATCACTGAAAGCAGCACTGAGGGCTTCAGTGACGGATGCAAATTGGGTAGACAGGTTGCCGTGGGTTTTATTGGGTTTGCGCTCCGCGGAAAAAAAGAGGATTTGGAAGCTTCCCCGGCAGAGAGCTGGATTTTGCGCAGCCCCTATGGCTGCCCGGGGAATTTCTGCCAAATAATTCCGCGCCGGACAGCTGCCCATCTCAGCTTTTGCAGCGTAGCGCAAACACAGATTTTGGGGATGATCCGGATCATCCCCAAAATTTAATCAGTTCTTCCTTGTACCATTTCCAACAACGCCTGAAAGTTTCATCGAAATCCGTCCAAAACTTTTTGAGTTATCTTGCTAACCAACAGACAGACAAACAGACAAACAAACAGACAGACAGACAAACAGACAAACGCTGGCAAAAACATAACCTCCTGGCCTGCGGCCTGGCAGAGGTAGCAATCGAAAGGGTGTAGGCTCAAGCTTGTGCTTATATAGTGCCTACCCCATTACAATTTTAAAATCAATAACATAAAAGTTTAAGTCATACCCAAAATCAACAAAGAAAATCAAATAGAACAAGCAGGCAAAAAAACAAACAAAACCCTTTAAGTTATTACAAAGTTATCTCCCAGCATTTACAGTGAGATACTGGGAAATTTTCTCATCTTTGTACAATTTTTTGAATTGCTTCAGAGTTGAACATGTTTTAATATTTTCAGAGCAATAGTTCCACAGTTTAACTCCAGTGACAGACATACAATGATACTTTGTATTTGTTCTAACCTCTGGCTTATTAAAAACAGAGTTACCTCTTAGCTAATATTTGCTTTCCCTTTTTTTAAACAGTCTCTGAATATTATCAGGTAATTGGTTATTATTTGCTTTGTGCATGATTTGAATGACATTATAATCTACAAGATCTCTAAATTTAAGAGTATGTAATTGAATGAATATTGGATTTGTTGGTTCACAGTAAGGTTTCTTTGATATTATGCATACCGTTTTTTTTTTACGCGTAGAAGACAGGGGATACAATGGTCCAACAAGTAGGAACAGAGAAAGAGAAAGCTAAACATGCAAGGGATGATTAGGGAAGTGGGGACAGCTGAGGGTTATCACATAGACAGGGGCAATGACACTAATGAGGGAGACACAAACATACATACATACAGTGGTGTGAAAAAGTGTTGGCCCCCTTCCTGATTTCTCATTTTTTTGTATGTTTGTCACACTTAAATGTTTCAGATCATCAAACACATTTAAAAATTAGACAAAGATAACACAAGTAAACACAAAATGTAGTTTTTAAATGAAGGTGTTTATTATTTAGAGAAAAAAAATTCAAACCTACATGGCCCTGTGTGAAAAAGTGATTGCCCCCTTGTGTGTATGTGTTTTGCACAGGGCGTGTGATGCGTCAGTGCAGTAGTGTAGGAGTAGTAGTGCTTGTAGTTAGTGCATGCTGTATGCTGCCTCTGCTTGCTACTTTCTGCTTTCAGCTACCGCCGCTGGCTAGCCCTCTGTTTTCGGGGGTGAAAAGAGGAGCCGAGTGCGTAAGTCTCCTCAGCCGATACATAGCCTCTCCACTGCCAAGACTCGTACACGCCTCCTCGTGGCCACACACGGTAACTGGTACCTTGCGGTTTCCAGGCCAAGTTGTACGGGATCTCGGAGCAGCAGTGGGCCCCAGAGTCGCGGCATGCAGGCCTACTGGTATGTGGATACACCCTGCTGCCCGTCAACCACTGCAGCCCCAGTTATGGGCAAATAGCAAAGACCTCAATGGTGGACCAGGCGGAGGATGATGGTTGACCTTTGGGAAACATCACAACGGCTGGGAAGGCGGACGAAGGCTGCAGCAGAAACGGGTCACCAGTCGTCTTGGAGTCCATGCCACTGGATCCTGACCCCGATCTGTCAAGGTCTGTGTGGTGGCTGTATGTGCACCATCCTCCCCACACTAAACAAATTCACGCACAGGCGTCTTCTTCATGGGAATCCACCTAACATCCCGGGTTAAGTCCTGTGGCCGCCAGTAAATGGTGACGGGGGCAGGATTGTGAAGTCTGGAAGCCCCTAGTCACAAGCTGGCACATCAGGCGGTGGATGCCAGATGATCGCTGGGCTCTTGGACCGAGGCAGAAAGAGCCCTTCGGTAGCTACATCCATGACTGAGCAGTCCTTTTTAGGATCCACTCTGCTCACCGTTGATAGGGAAGGGGCTAGAAAAGGTGCCCTAAAAATGGCCTGCCTCAAATCTCCCGTCTGGATTACCGCGTTCAGAGGGATCACCAATTTGCGGTCAGAAACACAGAACTATGAATTTTGGAGCCTGGAATGTGCGCACACTGACGGACAGTGCAACCAGTGACAGGCCGGAGAGGATAACCGCCATCATTGCCAGACAACTGAGGAGATGCTGGATTGACATAGCTGCTCTCTCAGAAACACAACGGGCAGAGGAAGGCCATCTTAAATAAATAAAGTTTATTCTGATTCTGATTCTGATCTGAAGGAGGAGAAGAGTGGCTATACTTTCTTCTGGACAGGAAAAGCAACAGATGAGCCCAGGATCCATGGGGTTGGGTTTGCCATCAGGAACCAACTGATCAGTCATCTCTCTGAACTCCCTGTGGGAATGAGTGAACGTCTGATGACCCTCCGTCTGGTGCTTGCCAACAACCAGATGGCAACAGTCGTGAGTGCCTACGCACCTACCCTTGTCTTCGAGGAGGAAGTGAAAGAGACCTTCTATGCCTGTCTGGATGAGACACTGTCAAAAATCCCCAAGGAGGATAAGATCATTCTTCTGGAAGATTTCAATGCCAGAGTCGGCCGAGACCACCACCTCTGGAAGGGCACCATTGGCAAGGAAGTCATTGGAAACATCAACTCCAATGGAGTTCTGCTTCTAGGCAAATGTGCTCAGTATGATCTTACCATCACTAATACCATCTTTCACCAGAAGAATAAATTTAAGGCTTCATGGAGACACCCTTATTCTAAACAGTGGCATCTTATTGATTATGTCATTGTCAGAACCAGGGATCTGCTCGATGTAAACATCACTAAGGCCATGATCAACTCCGACGATTGCTGGACAGACCACCGCCTTATACGATCCATGATGTCCATCAAAGTTAAGAGGAAGAGGAGATTGCAGAAGAAGCAGAACTGGCTGAGACTAAACCTTGAAAGCCTTAATGAAACTACCATCCAGCAGCAGCTTCAGGCTTCTCTTGGAGAAAGTCTCAAACAGGAATATCCAGAGAACATCAAAGAGCACTGGAACCTGCTTAAGTCCACTATCCTCAACACCTGCCAAACCACCCTTGGGTACAAGTCCAGAAAACATCAGGACTGGTTTGATGAAAATGATGCAGAGATAGAACTGCTCATCTCCAAAAAAAAAGGGAAGCCTTTCATGCCTGGCAAAACGACATTACTTGCAAGGCCAAGAGACTGGCTCACTCTAGAGCCAAGGCTGACGTCCAGAGCCGGGTGAGACAGATTAAGAACTCCTGGTGGACAGAAAGGGCAATGGAAATCCAGCGTCTGGCAGACTCTGGAGACACCAGAGGCTTTTTCAGTGCCATTAAGGCTGTCTACGGCCCAAGCCGTCGTGGCTTGACCCCATTACGCTCAAAGGATGGACAGGAGCTGCTGAAGGACAATGAGTCTATTAATAAGCGATGGAAAGAGCACTTTCAGGAACTCCTCAACCGTAACACTGCAACCCAATCAAATTTCATCTGTTACATTCCTCAGAGTCCCATCAGGGAAGACATAGGGGCACCTCCCACCTTATCCGAGGTCCAAGATGCCATCAGGAGCCTGAAGAACAACAAGGCCACCGGTCCAGATGGGATCCCAGCTGAGGTCCTGAAGGAAGGTGGTCCAGAACTCCTGTGCCGTCTCCATGCCCTCCTTCTGAAGGTCTGGGAAAAGAAAGAACTCCCCTCAGAGCTCAGGGATGCTCTGATCATGACCATATTTAAGAAGGGGGACAAAGCTGATTGTGGAAATTACAGAGGCATCTCACTCCTGTCAACAACTGGCAAGGTACTTGCTCATGTTCTCGCTAACCGTTTACTGCCACTTTCTGAGGAAATACTCCCAGAATCACAGTGCGGCTTTCGTCCATCTAGAGGCACAGCAGATATGATCTTCACTGCCCGCCAACTTCAGGAGAAATACCGTGAGCACAAGTTGCCATTGTACATGGCTTTTATAGACCTGACAAAGGCCTTTGACTCAGTAGATCACCAGGCTCTGTGGAGCATACTGTTGAGGTATGGCTGCCCAGAGAAATACATCAGGATTCTGAGGCTACTGCAGGATGGAATGACAGCCACGGTGCTGAGTAACAGCAGCTCCATGTCTGAGCCTTTCACCGTGGAGACAGGGGTCAAACAGGGGTGCATCATTGCACCCACCCTGTTTTCTATCTTTATTGCTGCCATACTTCACCTCATTGGCAAAGACCTACCACAAGGAATTCCAATCCGGTACAGAACCGACGGTAGGCTCTTTAACCTTGCTAGGTTCAAAGCCAAAAGCAAGGTTAGAAACACCACCATTATGGAGCTCCAGTATGCAGATGACAACGCCATAGTAGCACACTCCGCAGAAGACCTACAGGGTATCCTGAATGCCTTTGCCAAGGCATATAGAGCCCTGGGTCTAACCTTAAACATCAAGAAGACCCAGGTGCTACATCAACCTCCACCCAATCAGCCATTTATTTCACCTATTATAAAAGTGGACAACACCCCTCTCGAAAATGTTGACCACTTCTCCTACCTCGGCAGTCTTCTCTCCTCCAAAGTGGACATTGACTCTGAGATCAACCATCGTCTGAGCTGTGCCAACGGAGCATATGCCAGACTCAGGATGAAGGTCTTTGAAGATCGAGATCTCAGGATCGATACCAAGCTCTTGGTCTACAAGGCTGTGGTTCTCCCCACCTTGCTGTATGGGGCAGAATCATGGACCATCTACAGCAGGCACCTGAGAGCTCTGGAGCAGCTCCACCAAAGAACTTTGAGAAAGATTCTGAGGATTAAATGGGAGGACCGACGCACAAACATCAGCATTCTGGAAGAGGCCAAAATGCCCAGCATTTCCACCACAATAATAAAACACCAACTACGATGGACTGGCCATCTCATTCGCATGTCTGACACCCGTCTCCCAAAACAAATTCTTTATTCTGAACTGGAGAGAGGTTCGCGGGCTCCAGGAGGGCAAAAGAAACGGTTCAAAGACAATATTAAAACAAACCTTAAAAAATTCAATATCTTATCTCCTGACTGGGAGCACATGGCTCTAAACAGGCACCGATGGAAGGAAGCGGTGCAAGAAGGTGCTGCACACTATGAGAAGGAAATCCACCGTGTCGCAGAAACAAAACGACAGCTCCGCAAGGAAAGACAGAAAAAGGCTCCAGCACGACCACAACCCACAACCTTTTTCCCATGCCAACATTGCACCAAAATATGCGGGTCACGGATCGGCCTCTACGCCCACTTGAAGACCCACAAGTAGACGCTCCCACGAGGACTGACTGTCATACTTGCTCCGAGTGACCGCCGATGATGATGATGATGAGCAGCAACAACTTCAATCAAGCGTTTGAGATTACTGGCAGTGAGTCTTTTACAGCGCTGTGGAGGAATTTTAGCCCACTCATCTTTACAGAATTGTTGTAATTCAGCCACATTGGAGGGTTTTTGAGCATGAACCTCCTTTTTAAGGTCATGCCACAGCATCTCAATCGGATTCAGGTCAGGACTTTGACTAGGCCACTCCAAAGTCTTCATTTTGTTCTTCTTAAGCCATTCAGAGGTGGACTTGCTGGTGTGTCTTGGATCATTGTCCTGCTGCAGAACCCAAGTGCGCTTCAGCTTCAGGTCACGGACAGATGGCCAGACATTCTCCTTCAGGATTTTGTGGTAGACAGCAAAATTCATGGTTCCATTTACCACAGCAAGTCTTCCAGGTCCTGAAGCAGCAAAACAGCCCCAGACCATCACACTACCACCACCATAGTTTGCTGTTGGTATGATGTTACTTTTCTGAAATGCTGTGTTACTTTTACACCAGATGTAATGGGACACACACCTTTCAAAAAGTTCAACTTTTGTCTCATCAGTCCACAGAGTATTTTCCCAAAAGTCTTGGGGACCATCAAGATGTTTTCTGGCAAAACTGAGATGAGCCTTTATGGTTTTTTTTTTGCTCCACAATGGTTTTCATCTTGGAACTGTGCCATGCAGGCCATTTTTGCCCATTCTCTTTTTGATGGTGGAGTCATGAACACTGACCTTAACTGAGGCAAGTGAGGCCTGCAGTTCTTTGGATGTTGTTGTGGGGTCTTTTGTGACCTCTTGGATGAGTTGATCCCCTCATGGATCGTCATCCCCTCATGCATCGTCACCTTATTGTGGTGGGGGGTTTGCGTGCCCTAGTGATCCCAGGAGCTATGTTGTTCGGGGCAGTTTGCCTCTGGTAGGGTCACCCAAGACAAACTGGTCCTGGGTGAAGGGCCAGACTAAGAACAACCCAACAGACTCTCATGATGAATGCTAGAGCAAGTATTCAGTGTACCCCGCCCAGTATGGGGCTACCGGGGCCCCACCCTGGAGCCAGACCTAGGGGAGGGGCTCGATGGCTAGCGTCTGGTGGCCGGGTTTCCGCCCATGGGACCCGGCCGGGCTCAGCCCGAAGGAGTTACATGGGTCCGCCCTCCTGTGGGCTCACCACCTGCAGGAGGGACCATGGGGGTCCGGTGCTATGTGGATCAGGTGGCGGTCAATCACTGATCCCAAGCTTTCTAAACTGGCTTTTGGGACGTGGAATGTCACTTCTCTGGTGAGGAAGGAGCCTGGGCTGGTGCATGAGGTTGAGAGATACCGACTATATACCAAATATAGTCAGCCTCACCTCAACACACAGCTCCGGTTCCGGAACCAGTCTCCTGGAGAGGGGCTGGAGCTTGGCCTTCTCTGGAGTTGCCCGGGGTGAGAGGCAACGAGCAGGGGTGGGTATTCTTGTATCCTCCCACCTTGCTGCCTCTATATTGGAGTTTTCCCCAGTGGACGAAAGGGTTGTTTCCCTGCGCCTTCGGGTTGGGAGAGTGCTCCTCTTGGAGATTCCATTGTCCTACTGGGGGATTTCAATGCACACGTGGGCAACGACAGTGAAACCTGGAGGGGGGTGATTCAGAGGAACGGCCTGCCCGATCTGAACCCAAGTGGTGTTCAGTTATTGGACGTCTGTGCTAACCACAGTTTGCCCATAACGAACACCATGTTCAAGCATAAAGGTGTCCATATGTGCACCTTGCACCAGGACACCCTAGGTCGCAGGACAATGATAAATTTTATCGTGTCATCAGACATGCGACCATATATCTTGGACACTCGGGTAAAGAGAGGTACAGAGCTGTCAACTGATCACCACCTGGTGGTGAGTTGGATCCGATGGCAGGGGAGGATGCCATTCAGACCTGGTAGACCCAAACATATAGTGAGGGTGTGCTGGGAACATCTGGCTGAGGCCCTTGTCCGGGAGGTATTCAACTCCCATCTCCGGAAGAACTTCAACCACATTCCGAGGGAGTCTGGAGACATGGAGTCTGAATGGGCCATGTTCTCCACCTCCATTGTTGAAGTGGCTACCCAGAGCTGCGGCCATAAGATTGTTGGGGCATTCGTGGCGACAACCCCCGAACCAAGTGGTTACCAGTGGTGAGGGGGGCCATTAAGCTGAAGAAGGAGTCCTATCAAGCTTTGTTGGCTTGTGGGACTCCCAAAGCAGCTGAGGTGTACCGGCAGACCAAGTGGAGTGCAGCTCGGGTGGTTGATGAAGCAAAAACTCAGGTGTGGGAGGAGTTCAGTGAGGCCATGGAACAAGACTTTCGGTTGGCCTCAAAGAGATTCTGGCAAACTGTCTGGCAGCTCAGGAGGGAGAAGCAGCTCCCTGTCCACACTGTGTATGGTGTGGATGGGGCACTACTGACTTCGACTGGGGATATCGTCGGGCGGTGAAAGGAATACTTCGAGGATCTCCTCAATCCCACTGACACGCCTTCCATAGAGAAATCAGGGCTTGTGGACGAAGGGGACGACTTGCCTATCACAGGGGCTGAGGTCGCCAAGGTGGTTAAAACTCTCTTTGGTGGCTGGGCCCCGGGGGTGGACGAGATTTGCCCTGAGTACCTCAATGCCCTGGATGTTTTTGGGCTGTCATGGTTGACACGTCTCTGCAACATTGCGTGGAGGTCCAGGGCAGTGCCTTTGGCATGGCAAACCGGGGTGGTGGTTCCCCTCTTCAAAAAAGGGGACCAGAGGGTTTGCTCCAACTTTAGAGGGATCACACTCCTCAACCTCTCTGGGAAGGTCTATGCCAAGGTACTGGAGAGGAGAGTCCGGCCGTTGGTTGAACTTCGGATTCAGGAGGGGCAATGTTGTTTTCATCCTGGCCGTGGTACATCAGACCAGCTCTTTACCCTCTCGAGAATCCTCAAGTGTTCGTGGGAGTTTGCCCAACCAGTTTACATGTGTTTTGTGGACTTGGACAAGGCATTCAGCCCCGTCCCTCATGGTTTTTTGTGGGGGGTGCTTTGGGAGTATCGAGTATCGGGCTTGTTGTTACGAGCTATTCGGTCTCTGTAAGACCGTTGTGAGGGTTTGGTCCATATTGCCAACACTTGGTCGGACTCATTCCCGGTGAGAGTTGGACTCTGCCAGGGCTGCCCTTTGTCATGATCCTGTTCATCATTTTTATGGACAGGATTTCTAGGCGCAGCCAGGGAATGGAGGGTGTCATGCTTGGTGACCACAGGATCTCATCTCTGTTGTTTGCAGATGATGTTGTCCTGCTGGCTTCATACAACAATGACCTACAGGTCTTACTGGGACGGTTTGTCGCTGAGTGTGAAGTGGCTGGGATGAGAATCGGTACCTCCAAGTCCAAGTCCATGGCCCTCAGCCAGATAAAGTTGAAT
The DNA here is from genome assembly GCA_020510985.1 of Pholidichthys leucotaenia. NCBI lineage: Eukaryota > Metazoa > Chordata > Actinopteri > Cichliformes > Pholidichthyidae > Pholidichthys > Pholidichthys leucotaenia. The sequence continues at coordinate 146,880,062 of CM035837.1, forward strand.
TGTCCTCTCTCGGTTGGGCAGAAGCTCCTGCCCCAAGTGGAAGAGTTTAAGTATCTTGGGGTCTTATTCACGAGTGAGGGGAGAATGGAGCGAGAGATTGACAGACAGATCGGAGCAGCATCTGCAGTGATGCGGACGTTGTACCAGTCTGTTGTGGTGAAGAGGGAGCTAAGCTCTAAGGCAAAACTGTCATTTTGCCAGTCAATCTACGTTCCTACCCTCACCTATGGTCACGAGCTTTGGGTAATGACCGAAAGAACGAGATCGCGGATACAAGCAGCTGAAATGAGCTTTCTTCGTAGGATTGCTGGACTAACCCCCAGAGATAGGGTGAGGAGCTCAGTCACCTGGGAGAAGCTCAGAGTAGAACCGCTGCTCCTCCACATTGAAAGGAGCCAATTGAGGTGGTATGGGCATCTGATCAGGATGCCTTCTGGACGCCTCCCACGTGAGGTGTTTCGGGCACATCCCTCTGAGAGGAGACCCCGGGGCAGACCCAGGACTCGGTGGAGAGACTGTGTCTCCCAATTGGTCTGGGAACACCTTGGTATCCTCTCAAGAGCTGGAGCAGGTGCCTGGGTAGAGGGAAGTCTGGCTTCTCTGCTTGAACTGCTGCCTCCACAACCCAGACCTCCGGAAAAGCGGTAGAAAATGGATGGATGGATGGCTGGCTGGATGGATGGATGGATGAATGGATGAGTTGTCGCTGCGCTCTTGGGGTAATTTTGGTTGGCCGGCCACTCCTGGGAAGGTTCACCACTGTTCCAGGTTTTCGGCATTTGTGGATAATGGCTCTCACTGAGGTTTGCTGGAGTCCCAAAGCTTTAAAAATGGCTTTATAACCTTTTTCCAGACTGATAGATCTTAGTTACTTTGTTTCTCATTTGTTCCTGAATTTCTTTGGATTGCAGCATGATGTCTACCCTTTGAGGATCTTTTAGTCTACTTGACTTTGTCAGGCAGGCCCTATTTAAGGGATTTCTTGATTGAGAACAGGTGTGGCAGTAATCAGGCTTGGGTGTGGCTTGTGAAGTTGAAGTCAGCTTTCCAAAGATGTGATAAACTGCAGTTAATTTATGTTGTAACAGTGGTGGTGGGGGGGGGGGTCACTTTTTCACACGGGGCCATGTAGGTTTGGATTTTTTTACCCTTAATAATAAACACCATTTGAAAAACTGCATTTTGTGTTTACTTGTGTTGTCTTTGTCTAATATTTAAATTTGTTTGATGATCCGAAACATATAAGTGTGACAAACATACAAAAAAATGAGAAATCAGGAAGGGGGCAAACACTTTTTCACACCACTGTACATACATATGAGGGGGGGCTGAAAAGTTCATAATTGTCAAATTTTACCAGATGTGGTTTATTTTTCAGCTGCAGGGATCCAAGCACTGCAACACTAATGGAAGAAGTGTGTGGACCGAAGGGGAGACTATGTTGAAAAATAAACCACATTTGGTCATATTTGACCACTATGAACTTTTCAGCTTCCCCTCATACATACAAGTGGGGCTTAAAAGTTCACAGGCTGACCATGATGCAGTGGTCAAATTTGACCAAATGTGGTTTATTTTTCAACCCAGTTTCCAATTATAGTGCATCTGAAAAGAAACAATGCTGTTAGTATCAGAAAAGGTTTAATTTAATGCATGACTAGTTTTGTTGCTGTAGCGTAACTGACATATTACTCGGCCCAGGAAACACACACGCAGGCTCAGGTAGATTAGAAAGCTTTATTCAACCAGTGAAACGTGTTTGGATGCGTGTATGTGGTATGATAATGTGTTGTGGGTGGAAGATGAAGGCAGGGACAGAGCAGCATGCCGTGCGACCAGGCAACCCTATGGAGGAGACAAAAGCAGAGAATGAGCTGGGCAAACCACACGGGAGAGTGATAAAGTAATGTGCTTACTTGCAGAGATTGAGGTGGCTGGCGTTGGCAAAGATTCCACGCCTGGGAGACAGCGCCCTGCTGTGCATCCAACGAGGAGAGGAGATGCGGGGAGAAGATGATGGCGAAGGAGAGGATGTCCGCTGCCAGGGAATCCACCTGTGCACAGGGGAAGGCTGAGAGAACAGGTGAGTAAAGAGACAGCTTACGTGTCGTTGCGAAGAACAGCAGGCCTGGAGGAAGGAATCTGCTGAGGGATTGAGCGCGTTGTGAGACAGACGGCTCCAGGCCGAAGCTCAAGGCGAGGTGGAATAAATAGTCCAGCGCTAACGAGGTGCAGGTGTGCACGCAGCTGAGGTGGATGCCTGGGAGCAGTGAGTGGTGATAGTACCCCCCCCCCCCTAACAGCGCCTCCTGGCGCTGGCTTACCTGGGTGTGCCCGGTAGAACTCCGTGATGAGATCTCGATCCAGCACCCAAGAAGAGGGCACCCAGGACCTCCACTCTGGGCCATAACCCTCCCAATCCACCAAGTATTGTAACCCACGACCTCGGCGCCGGGAGTCCAGGATGGAAGCAACACCCCACGCCGGGTGACCGTCAATCATCATGGGAGCGGGTGGCGACCTAGGAGGAGGGCAGAGTGGATTGGAGAGAACAGGCTTAACTTTAGAAACGTGGAAGGTGGGACACACACGGAGGGAGGGGGGGAAGGCCAAACGCACAGCCACCGGGTTGACAATCTTGGTAATCATGAAGGGACCAAGAAACCGTGGAGCCAGCTTCCTCTTCTCGGCCTTGAGGTTGATGTTCTGCGAAGAGAGCCACACCCGCTGACCCACCTGGTAATTAGGAGCCGGCCTCCTGTGGCGACTGGCGGTGGAGCTGTTGCGCACCACCGTGCGTAAAAGCGCTTCTCTCGTCTTGGTCCACAAACTCCGGCAGCATCTCATATGAGCCTGAATGGAGGGAACAGCCAACTCACCCTCCTGCTCGGGAAACAAGGGGGGATCGTACCCCAAGGACGCCTTGAAGGGGGACACACCAGTATCCGAAGACCGCGCCGTGTTGTGGGCGTACTCCACCCAGGCCAAGTAGGAGCTCCAGGAGGATGGATTAGAGGAGGTCACACAGCGCAGGGCAGCCTCCAGCTCCTGATTAGTACGCTCACACTGTCCGTTGGACTGGGGGTAGTGACCAGAGAAGAGACTAACCATGGCCCCCAAGGCGTTACAGAAGCACCTCCATACCTGGGAGACAAACTGAGGGCCCCGATCCGATACAACGTCCAATGGAATCCCGTGCAGTCTGACCACATGCTGGACGAGGAGGTCAGCCGTCTCAAGTGCCGAAGGCAGATCCCGAAGAGGCACAAAATGGGCGGCCTTGGAGAACCGATCCACAATCGTCAGAACTGTGTCATAGGTGTTAGAGACCGCGAGGCCAGTGACGAAGTCAAGAGCGATGTGCGACCAGGGCCTGCCCGGGACCGGCAGGGGCTGGAGCAGACCCGCAGGTGGAGAGTTCTGAGACTTGCCGGTAGTGCACTGGGGGCAAGCCCGGACGTAGTTGGTGACGTCCTTCTGGAGACCCGGCCACCAGAACGAGCATTGAAGAAGATCCACCAGTCGGGAGACGCCAGGGTGACAGGCGAACTTGGAGGTGTGGAACCAGTGAATGACCTCCCCTCGAATGGCTGAAGGAACAAAGAGCCTGCCCTCTGGACCACCGCCAGGGTCCGGTTCCGCCTCCTGTGTCTTACGGATCTTGTCCCTGATGGACCAGGAAACCGCCCCCACGACGCACGAGCTGGGAAGGATGGTGTGGTCCGACTCCTCCGGACCCTCAGGAGCGAACTGTCTGGACAAGGCATCGGGCAACCCATTCTTTGAGCCTGGACGGTACGTGATGGTAAAAAAAAAAACTGGAATTGCGCGAAGAATAGGGACCAGCGCGCCTGGCAGGCATTCAGGCGCCGCACTGACCTCAAATACTCAAGATTCTTGTGGTCCGTCCAGACCACAAAAGGCTGAGCTGCCCCCTCCAGCCAGTGATGCCACTCCTGTAGCGCGAGCTTGACAGCGAGGAGTTCCCTGTCGCCGACGTCATAATTTCGTTCGGCTGCAGATAACCGTCGGGAGAAGAAGGCGCAGGGCCGCTTGACTCCGTCCACTGGAGAACGCTGGAAGAGCACCGCCCCCACCCCCGTGTCAGATGCATCGACCTCCACCAAACACTGCAGTGCGGGGTCGACCTGGGTCAGGACCTGGGAGGATGAGAACTCCGCCTTGAGGGTCTTGAAGGCGGCAGCTGCCTCCTCAGACCACAGGAAGGGCACCTTAGATGAAGTGAGACGAGTCAGGGGGGTAACAATGGTGCCGAAGTTGGGGACGAAGCGACGGTAGAAATTAGCGAAGCCGATGAACTGTTGTACCTGCTTCCTGGAGGTAGGCGTGGGCCACTCAACCACCGCTTTCATCTTAGCGGGGTCGGGGAGGATCTGATTGTGCGAGATGACAAACCCCAGGAAGGAGGTGGTCCGGGCATAGAATTCGCACTTCTCCACCTTGATGTAGAGTCTGTTCTCCAGCAGCCGTTGCAGGACCCGCCTCACATGAGCCTGGTGCTCCTCCTGTGACCTGGAGAAGATGAGTATATCATCCAAGTAAACCAAGACAAAGACCCCCAGGAAATCTCGTAGGACATCGTTTATGAGACGCTGGAAAACGGCAGGTGCGTTGGTGAGCCCGAACGGCATCACTAGGTACTCGAAGTGACCGCTGGGCGTCCTGAATGCCGTCTTCCACTCATCGCCCTCCCGGATCCGAACGAGGTGGTAAGCGCTGCGGAGATCTAATTTCGTGAACCAGGTCGCCCCATGGAGGGAGTGGAAGGTGGTGTCCATCAGCGGCAAGGTGTAGTGGTCCTTAACCGTAATGTCATTTAGCGGTTTGAAGTCAATGCAGGGGCGAAGGGACCCATCTTTCTTGGACACGAAGAAGAAGCCCGCACCGAGCGGAGACGAGGAGGGGCAGATGATCCCAGTGCTGAGCGACTCCTTGATGTAAGAATCCATCGCCTCGCGCTCAGGAGCTGAAAGGCTGTAAAGGCGGCCAGATGGTAAGGGGGCCCCTGGACAGAGGTTTATGACGCAGTCATACGGCTGGTGAGGGGGAAGAGACATAGCCTTGGACTTGCTGAAGGCCACCCCCAAGTCATGGAACTCCTGCGGCACCAGGGTGAGGTCCGGAGGCTCAGAGACCGGCGTGGGCGGAGGTAAGGACGGAGCACAAGCCGCAGACTGGATGCAGGTGCTCAGGCAGAAGGAGCTCCACGAAAGGACACTACCAGACCTCCAATCGAGGACGGGGTTGTGCAGGCGCAGCCATGGGTAGCCCAGGATGACACGGTCCGAAGAGGAGGGCAGGACAAATAGAGTCAGGTCCTCACGGTGGTTGCCAGAGATTATTATGGGGACCGGCTTGGTGCGATGAGTCACTACCCCCAGGGGAGAGCAAGAGAGGGTGACCAGGTTAAGGGGAGTAGACAATGGCTGACAGGGTATGCCCAAACGGGTTGCCAGGCTCTTGGAAATAAAACTTTGCTCTGCCCCCGAGTCCACCAGTGCATGGGTGAGATGCCCGATGGAATTATGGCAGAATCTGATGGGCAGTGTGCAACAAGATAGGGGTTTAGACCGGTTAGAGTCCGCGAGGCCCCCTACAGTGACTCGCGGACCCCCCCGTTTGGCTTGACCAGGCACTGCTCCACTGTATGCTGGTCGTCTCCGCAATACATGCAGATACGAAGTTCCCGCCGGCATTGTCTCTCTGCAAGAGGGAGCCTGGTGCGCCCGATCGCCATGGCCTCTGACTCATCGGCGGACTCCGGAGCGGGTAACGCCGGGGGGGAGACTGAGGAGAGTGGGTGGAAGCTCCACGCGAGCGGCTGACTGACTTCCGCTCCGCGGCCCGCTCTCGCAGCCTATTGTCCAAACTAATCGTGAGAGAGATCAGCTCAGACAGCCGCCCTGGGAGATCCCGACTGGCTAGCTCATCCCTCAGACCAGAACTGAGGCTATGGAGGAAGATGCTGCAGAGAGAAGCCTCTCCCCAGCCAACCTCCTCCGCTGCCACCCAGAAGTCAACAGCGTGATCCGCCGCCGATCGGCTTCCCTGTTGGAGGCTAAGGAGCCGATCGGCGAGGACGCTGTCACGACGCGAGTGGTCAAATACCTCTAGGAAGTCTTGCACGAACCGGTCATAGGAGAGGGTCGCGTAGCTGGGCTTCGACATGATGGCGTAAGCCCAAGCTAACGCTCGCCCCTCCAAGAGATTAGCCATGTAACCGATTCGGCTATGGTCTGAGGGGAAATCCCCAGGAACGCGCAAGAACACCGACTCACATTGTAGAATAAACCCCTGTGCTCCACCGAGCTTCCCGTTGAAGCGAGTGGGGGTCGGAATAGGTGTGAGCCGGGTCGGCGCTCCCGAGCTAGGTTGGCCAGCCAAGGAAGCGGCCGAAGCCGAGCCGCCTTGAGGAACCGGGGGGAACGCCTGCTGGGGGTCAAGGCGGTCTAACCGGTGAGCGATTATAGTTAATTGGTTGAATATTACTTGTTGTTGGTGCGCAATCATATAAAAACGGCGTGCGAGCCCGCTGTCCACTGCGCCACTTTGCTGGAGCCGTACTGACATATTACTCGGCCCAGGAAACACGCACGCAGGCTCAGGTAAATTAGAAAGCTTTATTCAACCAGTGAAACGTGTTTGGATGCGTGTATGTGGTATGATAATGTGTTGTGGGTGGAAGATTAAGGCAGGGACAGAGCAGCACGCTGTGCGGGCAGGCAACCCTATGGAGGAGACAAAAGCAGGGAATGAGCTGGGCAAACCACACGGGAGAGTGATAAAGTAATGTGCTTACTTGCAGAGATTGAGGTGGCTGTCACCATGGGATGAGATGCCGTCTCAGCGCTCAGCCCATGTGTCCCTTCATCCCTGCTTCTCATTGAGCAGCGTCTTAGCAGGCTCCCAGCTGGCAGCATTACGGACGGCTGGGGCCAATTAATCCTCATCAGCTGGGGCGCTGCCAATGAGAATAAATAGGAGCAGCCTCGATGACTCGGGGCTGCGACATAAGCACTGCTAGGCCGAAGCCCCTTCGTCTGGTGTCAGCCTCTACTCCCCTTACAGCATTCCTGTGATTGTAACCCGCTGTGAGTATGTACGCCTTGTTACCCCTATGTCCGGTACGAGCTCCCTGCTCCTGCGCTGTGCAACCTGTGAGTGTACTTCTGTACGGGTATCTGTGCTCTCCTCATCCCTCATCCCTCACCTTTAATAAAACATCACGACTCACTGGCTCGCCCTTGGCTCTTATTGCGTGGCTCCCTAGAGCCGCGTGTGACAGTGGCTGGCATTGGCAAAGATTCCACGCCTGGGAGTCTAACGAGGAGAGGAGATGTGGGGAGAAGATGATGGCGAAGGAGAGGATGTCCGCCGCCAGGGAATCCACCTGTGCACAGGGGAAGGCTGAGAGAACAGGTGAGTAAAGAGACAGCTTACGTGTCGTTGCGAAGAACAGCAGGCCTGGAGGAAGGAATCTGCTGAGGGATTGAGCGCGTTGTGAGACAGACGGCTCCAGGCCGAAGCTCAGGGCGAGGTGGAATAAATAGTCCAGCGCTAACGAGGTGCAGGTGTGCACGCAGCTGAGGTGGATGCCTGGGAGCGGCGAGTGGTGACAGTAACTCCTTCTTTGTCAGCCTATGAACTTTTCAGACCCCCCCCATACATACATACAATATTGGGGGCAGTGGTGGCCTAATGGTTTGGGATGTGGGCTGATGAGCGGAACGTCACCGGTTCAATCCCTGGACTGGCAGGCTCAGATTTGGGTGGGACAGATAACATAGCAGTGTTTGCCCCACCCTCATTAAACCCACTGTGGTGTCCTTGAGCAAAGTCCTTAACGCCATCTGCTCCAGTGGAGCTGCTCAGTGGCCACAGGTCAGTCTGTGGCTGTACTGGGCAGCTTCCAGGTGTGAATGTGAACAGGGTGTCCTTGAAAAAGAGGTTGCCTCTCAATGGAACTACCCTGTATAAATAAAGGTTAAATAAAAATAAATAAATAGATCAGAAACTCAACAGAAATTAGAAAATAATGCAAAACAGAAAAAAGCAAAGCTAATCAAACACAATAGCACAGAAACTGAATTCAGAGCAGGGAGTACTACCAAAATGAAACTAGCAACATGATGAACAAAACCCAAGCACAATAAAAGACAAAATAAAGTCCAAAGCACTGTTAAAAGTCAAGTGGGGTGTCATTAGCAGAAGGGTGATCATAAACCTCCCCCAATGAGAGGATCTGTCTTTTCATCTTTCAGTCATCTTTCAGATTACTGTCATCTGGCTTCATTGATAAACATAATTGTGTGTCATCAACATAACAATGCAAATTTATGCAATGCTTTCCAATATAATATTACCTATTAGAAGCAAATATAAAGTAAAAAGAATTGGACCGAAAGCTGGGTTCACGCTATAGCTTTTGGACCAATTTTTAGATATTTTGAAAAATCAGATAAATTAATCCAAACGTCAGTGAAATTACATTTGTGAGCAGGGTTTTTTTTAAATCCAGCGGACACCAACTTTAACAAACTTTTCCGAACTTTTGCTAGCATTTGCCAGTGTTACATACAGCGTTGGCAAACTTTTGCCAACTTAGACTAGTGTATGTGTAGCTGTTGCCAACTTAGGTTAACTTGAGCAAACAAATACTCAGCGCAGGTCAGCTGACATCAGCGTCAGGCAATGCTCATATAAAGATGAGCGTTTGTGGAGGCTCCCTGCCATTCTGGACCTGTTTTTTTGGGTGGATTCACACTACAGCGTTTGGACCAACCTTTACTGATGTTTTGGCAAAGGTCTTGCTCTGTTGGTAAAAATAATGATATTTGGTGTTTGTTGGCAAAGGCTATTGAAAGTTGTATTCCTTGAAAATTTTCAGCATGCAGACGTTTGGAAATAGTATAAACAGATCAGTAATGACCTTCACTAAATCTTTTTCATACTATGATAAATCCTGATCCCTGATTGAAACTCTTCAAATAAATTCTTTCTGTGTAAATAGTCAAATAATTGAATAGCAACAACGCTAAGATTTTTTTAAAAAATAAAAGGCAGATTAGAAATTGGCCAATAGTTAGCTAAAACTCCAGAATCAAGTGTTGGGGTTGTAAGTAGCAGTTTAATTACAGCAGTTTTAAAAGCCTGAGGTACACGGCCTAATTTTAACGATAGATTAATTAGTTGAAGAAGTGAGTTACTAATAAATGGAACAACTTCTTTAAATAACCTGGAAGGAATGGGGTCTAATAGATAGCAGAGGGGTCCAAGCTTTTTTTGTTGAATCATATGAGTCCCAGGCTACAATGTTTTCAGTCACTCAGCAGGCTGCCACCACCCATGCACAGCATTTGTCTGACACTTGCTGTTTTTTAATTGGCAGTAGTGTTCTTTCATATGGTTTATGCTTATTTTATCTAGGCATAATATTGAGGTGCTCTTTCAGAAAGTAAAACTCAGAAAAATATACATTTCCCAATTTGTCCCTGGGCATCGGTATGTTTTCATGTGTTTTGTTGGCAAGAAAAAAATGCTGTTGAGCTAATGTGTTAGCTGCCATTTGCTTCAATTTTTTGCTCTCACTTTCCACCAGTGTAGGGCTTGTGTTTGCTTTCATAATCTCTTCGAATTTTATTCTCATTCATCATTTGAGTAGATTGTTGGAAAATCAAACATTCAGTACTTCTCCTTAACTTGCAAGGAAAATATATTAATTTTCTTTCCGTTTCACTGATATTGAAATGAGCAAGTGCATCCTACAAAAACTCCAATCTGTTGCCATGGGCCATATTCCATTTTATCTTATAATTTGCTACAGGCCACTTAAAATGGCAAAAAAAGCCACAGTTGATTCCCAGGCCGTAGTTGAGACACCCCTGCAGCAGAGAGAAGCGAAGGCAACTGACCTCTGGGTTTGTTCATCGAGTCAGAATGAGGTGCTTCATCATTAACAGTCTGCTTGAGTCACACTGACTGTGGTGGTTGACAGTAATTTATACATAAAAGAACAGTAATTTAACCCATTATAACTGAGACTTATTGTTAGTATCCTTTTTATTGAAACATCTCAAGGAATGACTCATGTCAAAATGCTGATTTTGTGTTGAAAATAACCTCTAGTCTGTAAAATGTTACCTGGGGTTCAGCAATGCAGTGGTAACATGATAAATAGAATACATACTGCATAATAAGCATTACCCTGTGGAAATGAATGTGGAAGAAGACGACACTCAATATAAATGCTAAGTTCAAGCTTTTTTTTGCAAAGAACACCTGTTACACCTACAACAGTGAAGTGCATTTGAGCACTGAATGTAAATGTGACTTGAAAACCAAAATCCAGCTGTCAAATTAATAGAGTCTGTTTACGAGGAGTGAGATGTACAGCTCAAACAGTTTAGGTTGACTATGCTTCATGCTGTTCCCCAAATCACATCCCAACACAGAATCAACACATTAAATCTGTGATTTTGTCACAGTTGCCCTTCCAGGGCAATGAGGGAGAGGACCTACATGCGAGGCAAATTTCATAAACCATTGTTTAATGCACAAAACAGAACAGAAATATAGTACAGCTCATGGGCTGAACAAAAAGCAAAAACACGGCTGGCTTCAAATACAGGGTTAAAGGCAGGGTTACTCACAGACTAAACAGAAGCATGGGTGAGATGCCAACAAAATACATAAACCACATAGAACACAGACTGAGACGCACATATATAGACAGGGAGGTAATCACGGCAACAAGGAAGAGGTGGGAACAGTCAAGGGCAATCAGAGATGCAGGGAATGGCAATAGGTATAGAAAACATGAGGGACTGACATAAAAGGTAAACAAAAGCAGAAGGTATGCACGAGACATGAATACAGGACAAGGGAAGACAAAACTCTGACAGTAACTATGACAGAGACATGATGACCACAACAGACAATGAACATACAGAGCGCAAGACGAGGCAGGGACATTTGCCAGATATGTAAATAATAAGCCTAATGACCATATAAATAGCACAAAAGCAGGGAAAACACAGAACTGAGATAACAATAATAACAAGGAGCAAGACAAAAACACAGAAATCCTACAATAATGAAATCAAGGGTCCAACCCACATCAAGGGTCCAACCCATGTCCTGACAGATTTAGATTTACACTGCATAATGACTGCATGAAATCTTGAAAAAGTCAATCATTCTTAAAGCTAAAGCTTGGATTTGAAATACATCACATTTTGTAAATTTGGATCTGTGACACTGTTACTGCAGTACCAGATTCAGATGTACTTTAATTCAAATCCAATAACTGATTAAAAAAAGGAAATAGGTCTAAAGTTGTTATAATTTGGCAAATTGTAAAAAAAGATTGCATCATGGTTTGATCTACTCTGATGACCCTCACTTCTAAATGTGGATGTTGATAAAAAAAAAAAAAAGATGGCGGCGCGCCTAGACGCAGCGGCCCCTCTTGGTATCAGCGAGTGTGAGAGTTTTAATCATCCCAGACGTACATTCTGTAAAACTTATAACCGTGAGACCTTATTAAACATCAAGGTACTGCACGCTGCAAGAATCGCGGCGATCGGTTGTGATTTGGACATTCTACGCCAGCATGGAATTTTGGCGGAGTCCCCGCTGGAAGCTACCCGGGAGAGGAGGAAGCGGAAGCGGAGCGAGCGCAAGCAAAAGCGAGGAAAAAGGGCCGGGATCCATGCTAGGCTAAAGGCTAACCCCTCCAGACCAGCGGTACCGTCGCTTCTTCTATCAAACGTCCGCGCCCTCGAAAACAAGGTAGACGAGCTGCATTTGCTGAAAGAAACCCGGAGAGAATGGAGGGACTGCTGTGTGTTTGTTTTCACCGAGACATGGCTCCACGACAACATTCCTGACGAGGCCATTCAGCTGGAAGATATGGCGATGTTCCGGGCCGACAGGGAAACGGCGAGCTCCGGTAAGAGCCGGGGGGGTGGGCTATGCATCTATGTTAACAAGAACTGGTGTGTTAATGCCACGTTAGTGTCTAAACACTGCTCTCCGTTGGCGGAGTTCCTTATTGTTAATTGTCGGCCTTTTTATCTGCCGAGGGAATTCAGCAACGTGTTTGTAGTTGGTGTTTACATAGCGCCGAGTGCTAACGCTAAAGCTAATGCTAAGAAGGCACTCGGGGAACTGCACAATGCAATCAGTAAAATCCAAACGTCACACCCGGACAGTTTTGTGGTGGTTGCGGGGGATTTTAACCACACCAGCTTAAAGACTGTGCTCCCCAAGTTTAAACAATGTGTAGACTTTAAGACCAGAGGAGAGAATATGTTGGACTTAGTGTACACAAACACAGATGCATATAAAGCGTTACCCCGCCCCCATCTCGGCCGTTCTGATCACATGTCCGTGATGCTGGTTCCTGCCTACAAACCTTTATTGAAGCGCAGCAGGCCAGCAGTGAAACAAATCAGGATTTTGCCAGAGAGTGCAACCTCTGCACTGCAAGACTGTTTTCATCACACAAGGACAGATGTGGAGGAGTATGCTAATTCGGTCACCAGCTACATCGCAAAGTGCACAGAGGATGTCACTACAGTGAAGACCATCACTATGCGGGGTAATCATAAGCCCTGGATGACTGCAGAGGTGCGCTCGCTGCTTAAAGCCAGAGATGCAGCGTTCAGAGCGAAGGACAGGATTGCCCTCCGCTCAGCCAGGTCTGCGCTTTCAAAGGGAATTAAGGTGGCAAAGCACGCCTATGCGGAGAAAATCCAGGGACACCTCTGTGACACTAGGAACACCAAGCAGATGTGGCAGGGAGTTCGGACACTGACGGGCTTTAAGTCTAGGCAGGGGGTCGATGATGACGACGCTTCACTTCCAGACAGGCTTAACGACTTCTTTGCACGTTTTGAAGCATCAAACTCGACAATCAGAGGGAGGGCCGGCCCACTCCCACCATCGGTCGGACCAGCTTTTACCATTAACACAGCGGACACACGGAGGACCCTATCCAGAATCAACCCACGCAAAGCTGCAGGTCCAGACAACATTCCGGGACGTGTGCTCCGAGACTGCGCGAGCGAGTTGGCGGATGTCCTGACTGACATTTATAACATCTCCCTGAGTCAGGCCATCGTTCCCAGATGCTTCAAGACCTCTATCATTGTACCGGTGGCAAAGAAACCAGTGGTGTCATGTTTGAATGACTATCGTCCTGTTGCACTTACACCAATTGTGATGAAGTGTTTTGAACGGCTTGTCAAACCACACATCACAGCCTGCCTCCCTGCATCACACGACCCGCTCCAGTTTGCATATCGTTCAAACCGCTCCATGGAGGATGCTATAGTCACCACCCTACACTCTGTCATCACCCACCTGGACCAGAAAAACACCTACGCCAGACTCCTGTACATTGATTTCAGTTCAGCATTCAACACCATTATTCCCCAGAGACTGATAGAGAAATTACTCCTTCTCGGTCTGAACACCGCCACATGTCTCTGGATCCTGGATTTCCTGACTGAGAGACCTCAGTCTGTCCGGGTTGGAAACAACATCTCCAACTCTGTCACGCTGAGTACCGGAACCCCTCAAGGCTGTGTACTCAGTCCACTGTTGTTTACACTTCTAACACATGACTGTGTATCCAAACACGAGGGGAACCAGATTATTAAGCTTGCAGATGACACCACGGTGGTGGGACTTATTCAGAGGGATGAGGAATCAATGTACAGGGAAGAAGTGAGAGACCTGGAGGGCTGGTGCAGGGAGAACAATCTGGTGCTCAACGTGGACAAAACAAAGGAGATGATTATCGACTTCCGGCGGTCACAGCCTGAGCACGTCCCCCTCAGCATCGGCGGCCGTTTAGTGGCGAGAGTAGAGAACATCAAGTTCCTCGGAGTGCAGATCTCGCAGGACCTGACCTGGAGCAAGAATTCCTTGGAGATCAGGAAGCGAGCTCAGCAGAGACTACACTTCTTGAGGAAACTCAAACAGGCCTCTCTCCCCATCTGCATCCTCAGGACCTTCTACAGAGGTGTGGTGGAGAGTGTTCTGACGTACTGCATTGCTACATGGTACTCCAGCTGCAGTATGTCAGACAAAAAAGCCCTGCAGAGGATAGTCAAGGGGGCGGAGAGGGTAATTGGAGTCTCCCTCCCCTCTGTCCAAGAACTTTTTCAGAACCGTTGTAGGAGCAGGGCACTGAACATTGTCAAGGACCGTTCTCACCCTCTGCATAAACACTTTGAACTTCTTCCATCTGGTAAACGATTCCGGAGCATCAGAGGCAGAACCACCAGACTGATCAACAGCTTCCTCCCACAAGCTGTCAGGATGCTGAACAGCTGACCCAGAATCTCACATACACACTACTGCACCTATGGACATTTTGTATATTATAGTTAGTTATTCTTTTTCCCCAAGTATGTCTCAGGGATGTGTGAATGGATGGGGGGGTGGGAGCTATGTGGGAGTGTGTCTTAATCATGCTGCTTCTTATATGGATGCCGAGAGAAACGCAATTTCATCTTGCCTGCACTACAGTTGTATGTACAGCAATATGACAATAAAGTTTGATTTGATTTGATAAACAACAAGCTGATGACAATAAAATTATAAAGCAAATGCCCTCTGAATGGGTAATGATATCAAATGCTGGAGGCCTGTCAGGGAACTCATACCTCTTCCAAGGCTCCCTCCCTTCCTTCATCCATCCACCTGTCTGTACCTCTGTCTATCCATCTGTACATTATTAGATAGGGTCTTGGTGTCAGTATGCGCTCATGGATCACCTCCAAAATCTGATGGGTTTATCTGTAGCCCAAGGGTCACTTCTAGTGAAAATTTCTTTCAAATCCATCCAGTAATTTCAATTCAGTTCAAAGGCTTTATTATCATAGTCATGTGAAAAAATTAGGACACCCCATTAAATATTCAGTTATTTATTAAGAAATGTTCACGAAGCTATAGCGAACCTTGTTTTTGTTTTTATTTGCATTTTTAAACATTTATTTTAGCCATTGTAAGTGGGAATGAATGTGGGGGTGTCATAGAAAAGATGGGGGTGTCCTAATTTATTCCTCACTATTTGTTTAGAATTACAGTTTACAGAAATTTTTAAAAAAGTCTTTAACCTGTTGAACTCTGTGAATTCCATGGGCGGTTACGTCTCTGCATCTTAGTGCGTCTCAGTGCGCACTGAAAAAAAAAGCTGTATTTCCGGTCTTCCAGTACCGACACAGCCTTGTTACAACCTGAGAAAAAAGCTGTGTAATATATTCATTTTTTGTGGTATTTTTTACAAAATTTTGACTTGAGCTTGAAAACACTTGGTTCTACATTTCTGTTGTGTTTTCCAGCCAGTATCTGACAGCTGTATGTTATTTGCAAGCATTTGTATCTAAAAAAAAAACACCCAGGCGAACTTTCTTGTTACTCAGTGGCAGGAGCACATAGAGACATTATGACTGTTTTGCCAAAAAATTCAGAGTGTTTTCTTTTAAATGAGACTAACTCCATGAAGATGCTGCAAAGGGTTGAAGAACAGCTTTTGATTTACTTTGGGCATGTTATTTTTAGGCGTTTTTAGGGAAGTTGAACAGAGTTCAACAGGTTAATTCATTTTTAATTGTTAGTTACTGTATATTACGTTAATCTCCCAGTATTTTTTAACATTGATATTAAATATCCATATGTCCAAATATGTTAAAAAAACACACAGGCTTATGGGCTGCATGGTGGCGCAGTGGTTTAGCACTGTGGCAGCACAGTTTTACCCTTGGCCGGGGGATCGCAGGGATCATGAGATTGTGGGTTCGATCCCAGCCCCCGACCAACAGTGAGCTGTGTGGAGTTTGCATGTTCTCCCCGTGTTGCGCGGGTTTACTCCGGGATTTCTCCGGTTTCCTCCCGCACACCAAAAACATGTAGGTTTAGGGCGCTTGCGCACGCAGCGACCAGCAGCCGGTGGCTTGTCACCAGACTGCAAACCAAGTCTACCTACGGGTACAAATAAGTAACAAAAAAAAAAAAAATACATGGGTGTCCTAATTTTTTTACATGACTGTATGCACAGTTAAGAAATGCAACATTTCCTGAGCAATGAAATTCTTACTCTGCTGTCCGCAATGAATGCCAAGGTAAAAAATATACATCAATACTAATACTAAATACACATGAAAGCAATTAATACTTTTAAGCTTAAGCTTTGCTAAAATGATGTCTGCCTCTGTAGTATGCTCTGGGCCCCTCCCCAATCTGACCAGTGATGACATGTTTAGCTATGTGTCATCCTTCAACCGCTGTCTGTGTGGTGTCCTGCAAACAATGTGGGCTACATAGACAATTGGAACTCATTTTGGGGAAAACCTGGTCTTATTAGACGAGATGGCGTCCATCCCACTTTGGATGGTGCGTCTGTTTTATCTAGCAATCTGGCATCATTTTTATCAAAATTTCCAAAACCTTGACAACTCAGAGTTGGGACCAGGAAACAGAGTCACAGTCTTACATGCCTCTCTGCAGCTCCTCTTCATCCGCCACACCTCAGTTTAGCCCCTGTCTTCCCCATCAGAGAATCATTGTCTGCTCCCTCCAAAGTAAATGAAAATATAGTGTATAAGCATCTCAAAGTGATTAAACAAAAAGTTGGTAAAACTCAAATTAAACATGAAGCCTCTAAATTTAATGACTTAGCCTCTGTTCCTCCTCATAATTTAAACATTAAATGTGGTTTGTTAAATATTAGGTCGCTAACTCCCAAGTCTCTGCTAGTCCATGATCTGTTAATTGATCATCATATTGATTTAATATCCCTGACAGAGACTTGGTTAGGGCAAGAGGATTATGTTGGTTTAAATGAATCAACTCCCTCTGGTTATTTAAACTGTCAAAATCTCAGAAGTTCTGGTCATGGAGGAGGAGTAGCAACAATTTACCATTCCAAATTATTAGTTAATGTAAAGCAAAAAACATGTTATAATTCCTTTGAGGGCCTGGTCCTCAGTGTTGGGCATGTTAGTAATTTTAGGTTAAACCCAAGTTTATTTGCCATAGTTTATTGTCCTCCATCAACCTATTCAGAGTTTTTATCCGAATTTGCCAAATTCTTAGCGGATTTAGTGCTGAAATCAGATAGAATAATTATAGTAGGGGACTTTAATATACATGTAGATGTAGATAGTGATTGTCTTAATATGGCATTTAATTCAATATTAGACTCGATGGGGTTTTCTCAGAAAGAAGGAAATTCTACCCATTATCTCCACCACACATTGGACCTTGTTCTGACATACAGCCATGGACAAAATTGTTGGTACCCCTCTGTTAATGAAAGAAAAACCCACAGTGGCCACAGAAATAACTTGAATCTGACAAAAGTGGTAATAAATAAAAATTCTATGAAAATTAACCAATGAAAATCAGACAATGCTTTTAAATTGTGGTTCAACAGAATTACTTTAAAAAACAAACTCATGAAACAGGCCTGGACAAAAATGATGGTACCCCTAGAAAAGACTGAAAATAATGTGACCATAGGGACATGTTCAACCAAGATGTGTCCTCTAATTAACATCACAGGTGTCTACAAACTTGTAATCAGTCAGTCAGCCTATTTAAAGGGTGACAAGTAGTAACTGTGCTGTTTGGTGACATGGTGTGTACCACACTAAACATGGACCAGAGGAAGCAATGGAGAGAGTTGTCTCAGGAGATTAGAAAGAAAATTATAGACAAACATGTTAAAGATAAAGGCTATAAGACCATCTCCAAGCAGTTTGATGTTCCTGTGACTACAGTTGCACATATTATTCAGAAATTTAAGATCCACAGGACTGTAGCCAACCTCCCTGGACGTGGCCGCAGGAGAAGACGGATAATACGAATGGTAACAAAAGAGCCCAGAACAACCTCTAAACACATTCATGGTGAACTCCAAGGTCAAGGTACATCAGTGTCAGATCACACCATCCGTCGTTGTTTGAGCCAAAGTGGACTTCATGGGAGATGACCAAGGAAGACACCACTGTTGAAAACAAATGATAAAAAAGCCAGACTGGAATTTGCCAAACTGCATGTTGACAAGCCACAAAGCTTCTGGGAGAATGTCCTATGGACAGACGAGACAAAACTGGAACTTTTTGGCAAGGTACATCAGCTCTATGTTCACAGACACAAAAATTAAGCATACCAAGAAAAGAACACTGTCCCTACTGTGAAACATGGAGGAGGTTCTGTTATGTCCTGGGGCTGCTTTGCTGCATCTGGCACAGGGTGTCTTGAATCTGTGCAGGGTACAATGAAATCTCAAGACTATCAAGGTATTCTAGAGAGAAATGTGATGCCCAGTGTCAGACAGCTTGGTCTCAGTCGCAGGTCATGGGTCTTGCAACAGGATAATGACCCAAAACACACAGCTAAAAACACCCAAGAATGGCTAAGAGCCAAACATTGGACTATTCTAAAGTGGCCTTCTATGAGCCCTGATCTAAATCCTATTGAACATCTGTGGAAGGAGTTGAAACATGCCATCTGGAGAAGGCACCCTTCAAACCTGAGACAACTGGAGCAGTTTGCTCATGAGGAGTGGGCCAAAATACCTGCTGAGAGGTGCAGAAGTCTCATTGACAGTTACAGAAATTGTTTGATTGCAGTGATTGCCTCAACAGGTTGTGCAACAAAATATTAAGTTAAGGGTACCATCACTTTTGTCCAGGCCTGTTTCATGAGTTTGTTTTTTAAAATAATTCTGTTGAGCCACAATTCTTTTTTTTTTATTTAAGTTTTTGTAAAGGGTATACAGGTCATTACAGCATTGCATTGTTTACATTTTCATCACATGTTCCCTTATTTTTTGCTATTTGACAACATTGGTAGGATAGTTATTACAACACCCCCCCTTTTTTTTTAAAGTGAAAGAAAAAGTGAAATTAAGGAGAATTAAATAAAACAAAAAACAAACGAATAAACAAACAAACAGAACAGCAAAAAACAAACAAACAGAAAATTAAGTAATTAAAAGTAAAAGAGCAACTGAGTAGCATTGGAACAAAGAGCGGGACCATTATTGAAATGGTATTTGTCAAAGATTAGATCTAATGGAAGACACATATGCGATCCTGGGTTGCCAAAAGTTCATGAACCCATCCATGTCCTGTCTCAGTGCGAATGTCAACTTTTCCATTGAGTAAATGTCTTGAATCACGTTAATCCAATCTTCAGGTGTAGGACAGTCCTTCAGCATCCATTTTTTAGTTAGGGCTTTTTTACTTGCCAATATTAAAACATTGAATAAGTATTTATCTCCTCGTCTTTCC
The DNA here is from genome assembly GCA_020510985.1 of Pholidichthys leucotaenia. NCBI lineage: Eukaryota > Metazoa > Chordata > Actinopteri > Cichliformes > Pholidichthyidae > Pholidichthys > Pholidichthys leucotaenia. The sequence goes on from CM035837.1 coordinate 146,899,393, forward strand.
AGTGAGTCCGGTAGTAAACCCAAATACAAAGTTACAAAAGAAAAGGGAACTGTTATTTTGAATATTTTCCCCAATATTGTCTGTACGTTGGTCCAATATTGGTGGATAACTGGGCATGACCAAAACACATGAAAATGATTTGCAGTCTTTTCACCACACAAGCGCCAACAGTTCAACCCCTTATGGGTAAATTTGTTTTGTGCAGGTGTTCTAAAGCATTGTCTGATTTTCATTGGTTCATAGACTTTTTATTTATTACCCCTTTTGTCAGATTCAAGTTATTTCTGTGACCATTGTGGGTTTTTCTTTCATTAACAGAGGGGTACCAACAATTTTGTCCACGTGTGTATGGCATAGAAATAGAAAATCTAGTAGTGTCTCCTCATAACCCTGTACTGTCAGACCATTGTCTGTTAACCTTTGATTTTACTATTTCTGACAATTTGGCTCCTAAAGAAAAATATTACTACAGCAGATGCCTCTCAGATGATGCTATTACCAAATTTAAGCAGATTGTTTCCTCTATGCCATGTGTCAACACAACAGAGAAAAGCTATAGACAGCTTGCTCCTTCTGTAATTGATAGCATGGTAGATAGTGTGACAGCTTCTCTGCATCAGACTCTAGACATGTGGCCCCTTTAAAAAAGAAAAAGTCTATTCAGAGATTTCTAACTCCTTGGTTGAACACAGAAACTCGTAGCTTAAAACAGAAGACTTGTCAATTAGAAAGAAAATGGTGCTCCACTAAATTAGATGAAATCTATTTAGCTTGGAGAAATCATCTTCTAATTTATAAAAAATCTCTTAAGAAAGCTAGAACAAGTTATTATTAGAAGAGAACAAGAGTAATCCCAGGTTTCTTTTCAGCACTGTAGCCAGGCTGACAAAGAGTCAGGATGCTGTCAAACCTAGCATTCCCTTAGAGCTTACTAGTCAGGACTTTACGAACTTTTCAATAATAAAATTTCATCTATCAGAGATAAAATCTGTCAGATTCTTCCCACCGTTAACTTAAGTACAGTAACTACTACAACTCCTTCAACTGATATTCATTTGGATGAGTTTACACCAATTGACCTTTTAGAGTTAGATAAAATAATTTCCTCATTCAAGCCTTCAACTTATCTTTTAGACCCTAATCCCACCAGGTTATTTAAAGAATTCTTCCCATTTATTGATAGCTCTATTCTTCAAATAATCAATTCTTCATTAACATTAGGCCATGTACCACAGGCTTTTAAAACTGCTGTAATTAAACCCTTACTTAAAAAGCCAACACTGGATCCAGGAGTTTTAGCAAACTAAAGACCAATCTCTAATCTGCCTTTCATTTCAAAAATCTTAGAAAGAGTTGCTGCTATGCAATTATTTGACCACTTGCAGGGAAATGGTTTATCTGAAGAGTTTCAATCTGGGTTTAGAATCCATCATAGTACTGAAACAGCTTTAGTGAAGGTCACTAATGACCTCCTTATCGCATCTGATAATGGACTTGTTTCTGTACTTGTCCTTTTAGACCTTAGTGTAGTTTTTGATACTATCGATCATAATATTTTACTTGATAGATTAGAACACCATGTTGGACTTAATGGAATTTTGTTGCAGTGGTTTAGATCTTATTTATCTGATACGTTCCAGTTTATTCATGTCAGTAATGAGTTTTCTTCCAACTCAAAGCTCAGTCACGGAGTTCCACAGGGATTGATGCTAGGCCCTATTGTTTTTAGTTTATATATGCTTCTGCTAGACAACATTATTAGAAAGCACTGTATATATTTTCATTGTTATGCAGATGACACACAATTATACCTGTCAATGAAGCCAGATGATAGTAATCAATTAGCCAAAATAGAGGCCTGTCTTAAGGTAATCAAAGCTTGGATGACTTGTAATTTCCCGCTATTAAATTCAGATAAGACTGAAGTCATTCTAGTTGGTCCAAAAACCTTACAAATACCTTTCCAAGTTTGGGCGCAGTTACTCTTTCTCTTAATAGTTCTGTGAGGAACCTTGGAGTTACTTTTGATCAAGATCTGTTTTTTAATTCACATATTAAACTTGTTTCTAAGACTGCCTTCTATCATTTGTGTAATATTGCCAAGAATAGGAACATCTTGTCTCAGAGTGATACTGAGAAACTGATCCATGCTTTTGTTAGCTGTAGATTAGATTATTGTAACTCTTTATTATCAGGTTGTCCTAAAATATCTTTAAAAAAGCCTTCAGCTGATCCAAAATGCTGCAACAACATTTTCAACAGGTACTAAAAAGAGAGATCATATCTCTCTGGTTCTGGCCTCTCTTCATTGGCTTCCCATAAAGTTCAGAATTAAGTTTAAAATCCTTCTTCTTATTTACGAAGCTCTAAATAACAAGGCCCATTTTTATTTAAAAGATCTGATACTACCCTATTATCCTAACAGAGCACCACGCTCCCAAAATGCAGCATTACTTGTAATACCTAGAATCTCCAAAAGTACAATGGGAGGCAGAGCCTTCAGTTATCAAGCTCCTCTCCTGTGGAACCAGCTGCCAATCTTGATTCAGGAGTCAGACTTGATCTCTGTTTTTAAGAATAGGGTTAAAACCTTTCTTTTTGATATAGCCTGTCATGAACTGGGGTGGACTTCCAGCCCAGCTTCATGGCACGGTGGCTGCCCTGTCTGGAGTGTGTTTTGATTCCCTATTTTCTGTCAGGCACCTCCTTGGGAGCCTTGAGGTCTTCTTGCTCTTTTACAGCTCGCAGCCACACCCCCTCTCTGGCCAAGTTTTGCCAGCTGGCTGTCATTATTGTTTCACACATGCACAAACACGCACACACTCACATGTTTTCCCCTCATTACGCACACCGGCGTTCAGTCCCGTCATTATGTGTGGCATTATTTTAGGCCTGTAGCCACGGGAGCGAACTGCCGGATTATTGTTGGACCTGTGTATGCCTCACAGTGATATCCTGTCATTTGATGCATGCATGACTAGACGCCCTGCCTGCTTATGGTACTGCTTCCCTCTGCATGACATCTTTGTCCTCTTTTTCTGTTTTTGCAGGCTGGCTCTGGGATTCCCTCCACGGACGTCTTGGTCTCCGGCTCCAGTGAGTATTCCTGTGCCCGAAGCTTCCAGTCCCATCGTGGAAGCCCTCGGGTGGGTGTCCAGGCTGCCCTCCTCTACTATCAGTTCTGCCTGAAGCTCTTTGGGACCCCTGGGCTTACTCACTGTCGAGCTGAGGAGTGTCTTGTGAGCTTCCTGAGCCTCCTCGCCTTTTTGGTATTTTCTGTTGTTGCTGTACTGTTTGCCTTTTGTACAATAAATTGCACACAACGTCTCCTGTGAGTGGATTTGTCTCTTTCCTCCGTGCGCTGCGTAAAAGCACATGGGGAGTCATAACAAAATAATCCGGTCAGGTTAAAATCCAGCGGAGGCGTTATGTGCATGTGTTTATTCACATTTTGTGTTTTTTTCTCACTTGCCAGTAGTCCCTCCATCATGGACTTGTCACTTTTTGGACTCAACCCGGAGGACTGTGCGGTGGCTGAGCGAGTGGTTAACTTTGCTTCCTGGGCTTGTGCCACCCACTCTCCGGAGATGAATTTTTATTTAATGGACGTTGCCATCGGGCTGATGCAGGCGTGTCCCAGCCTTTGGAACTATCCGGGGCTGGTGCCGCTGTTCACCCAAATTTGTGATGCACGGCAGCGCCTTGAGGGAGTGGTGAGTGGTTCCTCCGGATTACCATCGAGGCAGCCAAAGAAGCACTCCCAGAAGCCGAAAATCCATCACTTGCCTCCCAAGCCTGTGTCCTCTTCTCCCCGCCAGACCTCCCGTCCTACTCCCGGGGAGATGGAGCAGGACATCGATACAGCAGCTGACGTCATCACCAGTCAGGAACTCAGCCAAGTGCTTCTTCAGTCTCTTGCATTTTCGCCTGATGTTATTTGCCAGATTCCTGTGGAGGAGCTCCAGATCTTACAGCCCACTGGAGCTCCCCAGTCAGCTGCTGTCTCCGCTCCTCAATTTTCTCCCTCTGTCTCCCCTAATTCCCTGCTGGTCCCGGGAGGGAGCAGCCAGATGCTGAGTTAGCCAGAGGACCTTGAAGAATCAACACCACGGCGGGCGGATCGTTCTGCAGCGACGTGCCGCAAGAAGCCCATTACCTCATCAGCGGCCGAATCCCCGATGTCATACCTGTCTACTTTTGCGGCAAAGCCTTTCTCCAAGCCAGCTGTCACGTCAGCTCGCACCCTCTCCGTTTCAGCCGCAGCATCTGCTGATGAGACGTCCCATCCTGCCACCAGGGAGATCTCCAGGGCTTCTCCTGTCACGCCCACTCCTGTGTCAGCCGAGCTGGCTCCTCCACAATCCTCTGGGGGGCCTAGGATGTAGGATGCCCATGGACGTGGGGAAGGATGACAGCTCGTGGTCAGCAGCAGTCTACATCCAGACCCGGGAGAGCAGGCAAGTGTGTTTTCATTCTATTTCAGTTAATAATGATAAACCTTGTCTGTCTCCCGGAGGAGAGCCTCAAGTTAGGCAGTCACCTGAGTGCTCTCCTTCTGCTGCTGTAATTAAAGACTCACCTATCCCTCCCGTGACTCCCTTTTTTCCTGAGCGCCCGCCGGAATCAAGCGGCCGGAGAGTGGAGGAGCTTGTGGCTCTGGAGGATCGTGGTCCATAGCCAGGACGGAGTGGACCCCCAGCCGTCACGCCAGGGAGACTACCTGCGTGGGGGAATTCGCCTGGGGGTACTAGGACTGCCACCACCACCATGTCTGCTGTGGGGGCCGCCGCAGCAGAGCCAGCTCCCGAACTGGACCACCTAGAGGCCGGGCCCAAGATGTCGTCATCGGGATCGTCGGAGTCCTGGACGGCGGTGGAGCTTGGGTTCAGGCAAGTGCCTTCTTTTGTCTCTCTCCCTACTGAGTTGGAGCAATCTTGCCTGGCTCTTGGTGAGGAGAGTCGGGCGCAGCCCTCAGCTGCATCAGACCTCGCCTTGCCAGGCTCCGCCGCTGCCGGCGACCCTAACTACTGTTCCTTTCCTGTCACCCCTGAGCTCCTTCCTGTGGTCGCTGGAGAGGATCCACCGCTATCAGGTGATTCCGCGGATGACGGTGAGGGTCCAGCTTTCCCGATGAAGGCCGACGTGGATGCAGCACCTCCCGAGCCAATTGAGTCATCGCACCCTGGATCGTCGGAGTCCTGGACGGTGGTGGAGCCCGAGTCTAGGCAAGTGATCTCGTTTATTTCTCCTTCCCCTGTTTCTGAGCATCCTTGCCTGGCCGTTGGTGAGGAGGGCCAGGTGCAGCCGCCTGCAACACCTGAGCTTGCCTTGCCAGACTCCACCGCTGCTGGCGACCCTGACCCCTCTACCTTTTATGCTATCTCTGAGCTTACTCTCAGGGTCATCGGGGAGGATTCAGCACCACCAGAGGCTGCCGGGGATCTAGATCCACAACCGGAGGTTGCAGCTACTCCCGCTGTCAGCTGTTCCACTGCGGGTACAGCAGAGCTCCAGCCGAAGTCCACCGCTCCGGCCAGGGTCCACCGCGGGTGCAGCGGGGCTCCGGCCGAGGTCCACCGTGGATGCAGCGGGGCTCCGGCCGGGGTCCACTGCAGGTGCAGCGGGGTTCCAGCTGGGGTTCACCATGGGTGCAGCAGGGCTCCAGCCAGGGTCCACCGCGGGTGCGGCGTTTGTCCCGGCCCGGGACCACCGTGGGTGCAGTGTTGTCACGGACCGGGACCACCGTGGGTGCAGCTGTCCCCCAGCCCAGGGCTGTAGGGGGCGGGGGGCTCCTCCCTCGTTGCTGGGTAATGACGCCGGGGCTCCCCTTCCTTGGCCTCTCCATCCTACGTTGGGTCTTTCCGTGGGGAGGTCGCCTCTTTTGAGCTAATGGCTCAAGGACCCTGGTTGTCTGCCCGGCGAACTGTGCCATGGGGCAGGTGGCCCAGTTTTCCTGGTCGGCCACCGGACCCGCTCGCCTGGGGATCCGTCTGGTCTTGGACTTAGATAGACCACCTGACCAGTGCCCTTTCTCTGCCTCGTGGACCTGAGACTTTGATCAGCCCCCTGAACCTTTGGACTTTTGGGTCTTAGGGTCATTGTTCTGGGTGTTGGGGTTGGGGGGAGGTTCATTTTTGTTTTCTCATTGGTGTTTGGGTTCTTTGTTTCCCTCTTGACCTTTTTTCCCCTGATCTTTTTTCCCCCTTTTTTTTTGATGTTACTGGGGTGTCTGGCATCCACCTCTTGAGGGGGAGGCTCTGTCATGAACTGGGGTGGACTTCCAGCCCAGCTTCATGGCACGGTGGCTGCCCTGTCCGAACTGTGTTTTGATTCCCTATTTTCCTTCAGACACCTCCTCGGGAGCCTTGAGGTCTTCCGGCTCAGCTTCATGGCACGGTGGCTGCCCTGTCTGGAGTGTGTTTTGATTCCCTATTTTCTGTCAGGCACCTCCTTGGGAGCCTTGAGGTCTTCTGGCTCTTTGACAGCTCGCAGCCATGCCCCCTCTCTGGCCAGGTTTTGCCAGCTGGCTGTCATTATTGTTTCACGCACACACACACGCACACACACACACACACACACACACACACACACACACACACACACACACACACTCACATGTTTTTCCCTCATTATGCACACCAGTGTTCAGTCCCGTCATTATGTGTAGCATTATTTTAGGCCTGTAGCCACGGGAGCGAACTGCCAGATTATTATTGGACCTGTGTATGCCTCACAGTGTTATCCTGTCATTTGATGCATGCATGACTAGACGCCCTGCCTGCTTATGGTACTATAATTAATTATAATAGCCTATAATTAGGGAAGGATCATGTGCCCCTGAACCCTCCCTTAGTTATGCTGCTAATAGGTTTAGACAGCCAGGGGGCCTCCAACAGTGCACTGGGCTTCACTCCTTTCTTCACTCTCAATGAAATATTTTTGCTGATCATTAACATCTGTTTGTTCTCTCCCATAGATTGAGTCCCCGTTGTGCTGTTTGCTGTCTACATGTATGTTCTTTTCTTCTTCTTCTCTATCCCCTCACCCCCCCCCCCCCCCCCCCCCCCAGCCAGTCGCAGCAGATGACGGCCCCTCCCTGAGCCTGGTTCTGCTGGAGGTTTCTTCCTGCTAAAAAGGAGTTTTTCCTCTCCACTGTCGCCAAGTGCTTGCTCACAGGGGATCACCTGATTGCTGGGATCTTTCTGCAATTGTGGGGGTTTCTCCTACAGTTGAAAGTGCTATGAGATGACTGTTGTTGTGAAGTGGCGCTATATAAATATAGTTGAATTGAATTGAATTTTAAGAGCAGTTAAGGTAATAAACACGCCTTAATACTAAATACTAATACTAATAAATACCAATAAATACACATTAAAAGCAATTAGGACTGTTAAAGCAATTAAAACTAGAGGAAACAAGAAGAATGAAAATTCACTGGGTGACTATAACCTGGCCCTGAGTAAATAAAAATTCACTGAATGAGTTTGACTTGTCTCTGATAATATCTAATAGACTGTACAATGGTAATTTTAATATCAGAGATGATATGAAGATGAGATGATATGAACGTGAAATTGCATGACTATGTACAATGTGCAAATGAACAATGTGCAAATTAGCATTCAGTGTGAGAATTCCTCTGTATAAAGCCATATGCCCTGATAATACCCAGTAGACTGTACAATGATAATTTAGCAGCAGAGATGATATGGACGTGAGACACGGTGAGACTACATACAATGTACCAGTGAACAATGTGCACATTTAGCATCCAGTGTGTGAATTCCTATTTGCAAAGCTGTGTCCAGAATTGTGTTATTTGTTCAGGACTCTGACAGCAGTGGGAAAGAAGGAGGTTTTTAGTCTGGATGTCCTGCATTTCACACTTCTGTACCTCCTGCCTAAGGGTAGAAGTGTGAACATTCTGTGCTGGGGGTGCATGGGGTCCTGTCGGATGGAGGCAGCTCTCCTTTGGACTCTGTGGTGATAGATGCTCCGAAGAGAGGGGAGTGGAGTCCTGATGATCTTGTCAGCTGTCTTTACTACTCTCTGCAGGCATTTGCGGTCCAAAGCAGTAGTGCTGCCGTACCACGCAGTGATACAGTTGGTCAAGATGCTCTCGATGATGCAGCTGTAGACGTTGTTGAGGATCCTGGGGGACATGCCAAACTTCCTCAGCCTTCTCAGGAAGTACAGCCACTGTTGAGCTATCTTAACCAGCTCTGTGGTGTTAAGTGCCTACGTGATGTCCTTGCTAATGTGGATGCCCAGGTATTTAAAGCTGCTCACCCTCTCCACCTCAAGCTCCCGGATTAACACCGGCCGATGAGGTCTCCTCCCCTTCCTCATATCCACTGTCATTTCCTTCGTCTTGTCCGTGTTGAGGGTGAGATTGTTGTCCTCACACTATGACACCAGGCTGGCCACCTCCCTCCTGTAGGATGCTTTATCGCCACCAGTGATGCGTCCTATCACAAAATTTGTGCATAATCCTGCTAACAAGCAGACAGAAAGACAAACAAACAGTCTTATCACATTACCTCCTTGGCAGAGGTCACAAGAATGGTGGCATTTGGCTGTCATTTAAGAAGAGGTTCTTAAAATAATTATGGTTAATATACATAGACTGGTCTTTTAAACTACTAAAAAGGTGATTAACCTTTTACCCTAATAAAATAGCTTCCATGGTATTTTACTCAAGCGAATCAACTTTAAAGGGATCATTGACTGAAAAATTGTGTCTTTGTAGGTTTTAACCTTCTAAAATGCATCTATTGGTCACATGAGTATCAACAAAACATCAAAACACTCACTTCTCTTAAAAAAAAACCCACAGCCTTTATTTTGTTTTTCTTTCTAAGAAGCCATCTTAAAGGGGAAATTTATTGATTTTTAATTAGGCCGAACTTGGTATGTTTACACAGGAAATGATATAATATCCTTGAATATCACCATTTTTTGAAATAAATTGTGGTCTGGAGATAGAAAAAAGTCAGCGAAATTGACGGTTTCAGATGACTGAAATTCACTAGTAATGCTGGCTTTAAATGTGTGACGTCACGAGCTGAACAATGAATGAATTACTAATTTTGTTACAATATGAAAATGAGATTGGGTTCGTATTTTGGGGAAAATGGAAGACAGCATTCTCGATCTGAGTTTTGAAGTGGATACCAACGAAGAGGAAGACGAAGGTGAAGAGTGTTATTTAGCAGACAGTGATAATGATGAGGGAGATTTGGGAGATTTTCACCCTGAAGGCGACGACGAAAACTAAGATAGTGCTAACGCTGCAACTGCAGTCCCTGCAGCTTACCTGTGTGAACCAGGTCCAAGACAGCCAGATAAGTTTGGTAAGTCGGTTTGGTAAGTAAGTTCCTCTTTAATCCTTCCTGGAGGTTTTTTTTTCAACATCCAGGTGCTCTCTGTTAGCTGTTAGCTCCGGTCCTCCTGCCCAGCTGCTCCTCCCTCATTGTGCTACCACTGCTGGTGGCTGAAGCAGCTTTTAACCTTCCACCAAACCAATGTCCGAGTAAACTGGCGGTCCCTCCTTCACCTCTGAGCCCCGGCAACATGAGCTCCGAGGTGGCCGTTTGGTCCCGCGTGATCCACTGGATCAGAGTGGAGACGTGGGGGGTTGGTTCGCCTCCTCCGGGCTGATCCTCCGTGATGGTGATGATGAACTGAGGAGAAACAAAGACGAGCTGCGGCTTAACCCTAAGGGTGCTTTCACACCTAAATTTGTTTAATTTGGTCTGAATCAGTTGACAAGTTTGTTGCTTTGTATCATTTTCTCCTTGGTTCGGTCCCCTTTCCCACAGGCAAAAATTGAGGCAGACCATAAGCAGACTAAACTGCATCACGTTTAATCCCGCAAGATTTACGTCAGAGCGTTCTCCGTTCTTATTGGGCAGATTTTTTTGTGGCGAGAACAGAAAAGGTAAATACAGGAACTAGGATGATTACCTTGTATTTATGCATTTCGGGGAGAAAATAATACAAATCATAGCGTAATCTATGGGGGGGTTTTCATTGCCCTGGTTATCGTTTATTACATACATGCATATACCACTTTTGGCAAATTGTACAGTTTGAAAATGAAGCACTGCTACAGATGGGAAATAACATGTTAACGTTCATTAATCCTCCAGAACTGTGACGTCCTCAGCCACAGATATTTTCAAAGATCTATCAGGTATGTACAGTGACATAAAATATTTTACCATTTGCTGCTGGTCCTATTTTAGTACAGCCGCTTTCTCACCTGCAGAACCACACCAGAGTTCGCCATTTAATTCAAACCGAGACCACCCCTTTCAGGTGGTCTCGGTGCGGTTGTTTTGGTACGCACTTGAGTATGATTACTGTGTTCTCACCAAACAAAACGAACTTCACTAACAGAGAAAACGAACTTGAGTTCGACTGAAATGGACTAAAGCCTGCAGGTGTGAAAGCACCCTTACAACACTGTGAACTGGTACGTGTAAATGTATTTATTGATGTTTCCTCTCTTACTTTTATATTATAGAAAAATCAGAAATCCACTTTGCAAGTTGTGATGTGTGAGTTTGGGAGGGTTTGAGCTCTGGGGCTTGCCGTAGTCGGCGTCGGGCGTCAGACAGGATGACGTCAGGCGGGCTGCAGCCGTTGTACTTATATCCATATTTCTGTAATAAAGGTCGGTTGGTTGTTCGGCACAAGATAGCTCACAGCTTGCTGATTTCATACATAACATTTGGTGACGAGTGGTAAACTCATGGAAGCGTGCACCGGACCACCACCTCCGTTCTTGGGGTCTCCAGGTGTGCCTCTCAGACCATGGCACTACTGGCTGGATTTATTTAACAGCTTTATCAACGTGGCCGGTGTGGATGACGCTGACGATGAGAGATGGAAGAACATCCTCATTCATTGTCTAGGTGAGGAAGGGCAGCGAGTGCTCCGCACTCTGGGCAGTACAGACTCTCTGGAAGCGCAACATCACGACACAACGATGCAGATTCTTCGGCCGCTACAAAAGGAAGGTGAGTCCACGCAGCATTATGTTATGGAGCTCTGTGATGTGACGAGCACGTGTGCCTTTGGGCTTTTGGAAGAGGAGCTAATTCGAGATAAGCTAGTGTATAGCATGAACAACGTGTGGCTAAGGGAAAAGCTACTCTGAGCAAAGGACAGTTTCATGCTAGGCCAGGTGATACAGATGGCTAGCCAAATGGAAACCGCCACTCAGCTAGCAAGACAGCTACTGGCTAACAAACAGTTAGCCCCCCAGGCTAACCCACAATGCCAGGCTGATAGTGACACAGCCAGCTATTTGGGGCGGACTTCCACGTGGAGGCGGACAGTGGCACAGGCAGGAGCGGGAGTCTGGAGACCATGTGACGACCATGTGACGGCCTCCCAAGGTGACCCCTCAGGCAGACGCAATATCGCCAAAGGAGCGGGTACTTGAACAGCAGCGGCGAATGAAACAACGTTTTGACAAGAAGCACAGGGCGAGAACACATGTACTTGGAGTATTGGACTGGGTTAGGATCAGGCATCCTAACGGCATGCACAAGCTGCAGTCGTTCTGGACATGACCACTGCAGATCACAGAGCAGCTGGGTCCAGACACGTTTTGCCTCTCGGACAGGTCGCGGTGGCATACTAGCCTCCTCAGGAAATCTTTGCCGGCCCAGGATCTGAGAGCACCGACGGGCGAGACGGACACCAGCTGGGACTTCGCTGACACGGCATTGGAGGACACATGAGACCAGCTGACATGGCCAGCAGCAGGACCTCAGCCAGTGAGGCGCTCGGTGAGGATCCGTCAGAGACTGGGGCATCTCAGAGACCTTATTGTGGGGTTTGGATAGCCAGAACGTGCTGGTTAATCATCACCATCATAGCAGTCTGTCGTGGGCGACAATGACTGTTTCATTTAGGTCTGATCAGATTCCTCCACACAGTTCTGTCCTTAGCCTTCCGCTGCCAGGAACTCCTGTCTATGTCCAACTTCTTCAAGAGCCTTGGTCTACTCTGATTGTATTTGCCCTCGCATAACTGTGAGTAGAGTAACTGCCGAGGGAGATGCTGGTGGTCCATCCTCTCAACATGTCTGAGCCATCTCAGGTTCATCTGTATTAGTATGTCCTCCATTGATGGTAGACCAGCTCATTTCAACACTTCTATGTTGGTTATCTTTGTCTTTCCATGAGATGTTCATTATGGCTTGAAGGTGTCTCATCACATACGCGTGGAGTTTCTTCACCTGCACTCTGTAGACAGTCCAAGTTTCAGCACCGTACAATAGAGTAGCCAGTACTGTCACTCTGTACACTTTCCATTTCACACGGATAGACACATGTCGATTGTTCCACAGTCTCTCCCTCAAGTTTCCAAACACAGCGCTCGCTCTTCCCATTCTGAGAGATAGTTCATTCTCCAGCCTAGCATTCTCTGAAACAGTACTCCCTAGGTACTTGAAAGTCTTGCACTTGACTAGTGGCTCTGGACCAATGCTGATCTCTTCTGGTAGTGATGTTGATAATTGGAACTTTGGTGGTTGATAAAGGCACTCTGTCTTCTTGATGTTGATTTGGAGGCTGAATTGGCTAGCTGCTCTTGCAAATTTCTCCACTAAAGATTGCATATCTTCCACGCTGTGTGCAACTAGAGCACTGTTGTTGGCAAAGAGCATTTCTCTTACTACCTTTATCGATGTCTTCCTCTTGGCTTTAAACTGTGCCACATTGAACAAGTCTGTTTCTTTCCTTGTTTGAATGTATACTCCTTCTGAAGTGTCTTTGAAGGCCACCTCAAGCATGGCTGCCAGATATAGCAAGAAGAGTGTAGGCGCCAGCACACACCCTTGTTTCGCCCCGTTGCTTACTGAAAAGTCTTTAGATACTGAACCACTCACTGCCACGTTTGCTTGCATACCTGTATGGAGTGCCTCGATCAGGCTGACAAACTTCTCTGTACAGCCATATTTCTTGAGTACCTGCCAAAGTCCTTGTCGCGAAACAGTATCGAAGGCTTTACTGAAGTCTATGAAGACTACATAAAGCGGCATGTTCTGTTCGATACACTTTTCTTGAACCTGTTTCAAACAGAAAATCATGTCCATTGTGCTTATTCCACTTCTAAACCCGCACTGGGTTTCTGGTAGTACATTCTGCGAGATGTGTTCACTGAGTCTGTTAAGTAGTACACGTGAGAGAATCTTACCAACAGTGGCTAGCAGTGATATACCTCGGTAATTTCCACAATCCTTCCTGTCACATTTCTTGAACAAAGGCACAGTACTTGCATCCTTCCAGTCTTGAGGTACTTTCTGGGCATCCCATATCTCTTGGATGAGCTTGTGCAGGCAGTTGGTCAGCTGAACACCACCAAATTTCCATACTTCTGCTGGAATTCCATCCCTTCCTGGAGCTTTACCATCCTGTGTTATCCTTATAGCTGCCATTAGTTCATCAAAATTTGGTGGTTCATCCAGACTTGATACAGCAGGTCACTGCACTAGAGCTTCTTTAGCCTCTTCACTTCACTCTCACTTCCGCCCTCCCAAGAGAGTAGACGCTTTTTCTTTCTCTCCTGCTCTGACTTTTTTCCTCCCCTCCCAACTACTGGATCCCAGCTTGCTGTTGTCTGTCTGCGTCTAACCGCGACCGTCGAAAAGAAATTATGGAGTTAATAAGCTGGGCTTTGAACACAATTGACACTATTTTTTCAACAAGGAAAAGTGCTCCGGGGGAAGCTGTCTGCCCCGCAGGAACGGCTCCAGCGGGCTATTTACGTGACACAGGTATTTGGAGAATGCTGTGTCTCACTAATCTCTCTATCGAAGATATTGAAGATTTGTTTATCTTCGTAATAATGGTGATCGTGATCTTTCTGATTGGGACTGGAATTGTCCTGGTTTACTGCAAATTGCTGAAGATGGATTCAACCTATCAAAATGCTGGCCAGGCGAGGTGCATCTGTCAAATTGAAAAATTGGAGAAGTCCCTGATAGCGACAAATGGAGAACTGTCTCGGAAGGTGGATTACATCATGGTCTCGCTTAGGTCTTTCCACGATGGATTTAAAGCCCCGCAATGAAGGATTAAGTACTGAATCTACAGAAGAAATAAAAAGCCTTCTCTGTGATCAGTCTGATTTGGCTCAATTTCCCCATGAAAATTCCTCCTGGCTGTCTGCAGTCTGTGTTTTCAAAATCATCGAGCATAAGGCCTTGGACAGCCAGCTGGACTCTGCCAAGATAAGGACTCGGCGCCAGCCAGACAAAACATCTCCTGCCATGAGTCCTTGTTGTCTCTCTTATCATCAACACTGCTCAACACCGCACACACATTGATCCATGAACTGAATAAAGATACACACACTGCTCTCTTGTGTCTTGTTAACCCTGTGTAGCGAATGTGCATCAAGCTTTTTTTTTCCTTGAAATCTTAATATTGATTAATTATGTAACCAGTATTTTGAATCAATGATTTTTTTGCTCCTTCCTATTGTTCCTCGTATTATTCTTATTCATGCTACTGTACCCATTATCCTGTTGGCAGGCGCATCTCTGATGCTGCCGCATCACTGGAAATGCAGGTTCATTTTCTGTGTCAAGTCAAATTCTCTCGTATGTTATCAGTGATCTGTTAATGTACTTGGCAATAAATCTATTCTGATTCTGATTCTGATTCTGATTCAGTGAGATCTCCAGAGTTGTTTAGTAGTTGGTGAAAGTGGTCTGCAAATCTGTCCAGGATCTTGTCTTTCTCCTGCAAAACCATTTCACCATCCATTGTCATACCCGGCTCTAGGGAGCCGGGCAATCAGAGCCAGGGACAAGCCAGTGAGTCGAGATGTTTTATTAAGGGTGAGGGATAAGGGATGAGGAGAGCACAGATACTCATGCAGACGTACACTCACAGGTTGCACAGCGCAGAGGTAAGCAGCTCGTACCGGACGTGGGGGTAGCAAGACGTACATCCTCACAGCGGGATACAAACACAGGAATGCTGCAAGAGGAGTATAAGCTGACACTAGACGAAGGGGCTTCAGCTTAGCAATGTGTTTATGTCGCAGCCCCGAGTCAGAGGCTGCTCCTATTTATCCTCATTGGCAGCGCCCCAGCTGATGAAGACTAATTGGCCCCAGCCGTCCATAATGCTGCCAGCTGGGGGCCAGCTGAGACGCTGCTCAATGGGAAGCAGGGATGAGGGAAAACATGGGCTGAGTGCCGAGACGGCATCTCAACCCATGGTGACAGAGCCCCTCCCTCAAGGTCGGGCTCCTGAACGACCAGGAACATCCCAGCCCCCCCCCCCCACCTAGGGTGGGAGGAAGGGAGGCGGACCGGAGGGGAAGAAGCCAAGGGAAGGACAACACCAATGGGGCAATGTAGGGTAGCGGGAAAGAAAAACCCAAATACAATACTGACAAAACAGAATAATTAACCCAGGTACAGATGGGGAGAAGAACTGGGTCAGCACGCCGGTTACATACTACCCAGAGAGTACCAACCATGCGTGACCCAGAGCAAGGAAAAAAGAACCACCAAAAAGGTACAGGGCAAAAAATGCTGAGTACGGTTAAATAAAGGGGAACCTATACACAGCGCTAATTTAAGTACATACACACAGTCACCAAGAAAAGTGAGGGTGACTGGAACAAATGACAATTATAGAGCATGGTGTCACGGAAAACAAGGCACATGACTCTAATGAACCAACAGGACAAAAAAGAAATACTGAGTGCAGGCAAAGAAAAACCCACACACACGAATATATAAATACCCAGTCACCTAAAGAAATGAAAGTGACTGGAATAAATGGATAACTGCAGAGCATGGTGTTACGGAAAACAAAACATAACTCTACAATACAAAAAACGAGGCTAAAAACATGGCACAAAAAGTAAAATGCTGAGCATGAGCGATGGAAAACACAGCACTATAAAAACGAATCCACCAACAGGACAAAACATTACACCCGAGTGACCTTAATAACAAAAGAAAAAGTGACACCCGAGGTGAATGGCAGGCAGAGTCCAAAAATGGCCGAAATGGCTCCGGAGATCTCCCCGCCCATTGTCCAGCTGGCGAATCAGGGAAAGAGAAGTGTTCGGACGGCGAACTCTGGACCCAGATCCCAGGAATCCAGTCCACCGGCAGCCGAACCAGGCTGCCCAGAGGGAAACAGACCAGTGGGGGGAACCAGATCACCGAACCGAAAGTTCTGTGGGTCGGTCGTCGACCCGCATCACTCAACCACCAGGACCGTTGAGACGGGCGAAGGATCAGAGCGGATCCCGGTGGAAGAGGCTCAGGGGAGAGCCGATGACGAGGGCGGCGGGCGTCAGGCCGCAGGAAAACGGCCACCTCCTCACCGGACCTGGACAATACTGGGGCAGCACCCACGTCGGACCCCGATCGGGCCTCAGGCCAACCCACGTTGAATACTGCACCAGAACCAACCTCCAACGTTGAACCCGGACCCTCCAGCACCACGAGGAACAGCAACTCCTTGCCGGTGACCCTGGAAGAAGGCTCAGAAGAGAAAACAGAACCGGGATCAGGATCACCGGCAGCGCCAGAACCCGGCGAGATGAGCTCAGACGCAGCGGACGGCTGCACCCGGCTCGTCTCCCCTGGAGATAGGCTGAAGTGCTCGGGGATAAAAAGAGAGAAAAGAAAGGAGAGCACTCGCCTGATCTCGGGTTCTGACGCCGTCCAGGACTGCGAAGATCCAGGATCCGTCGTCAGGAGGTCGTTGTCAGGCTCCCATCTAGCCGCGTCGGGCCCCGCAGCCAGCACGATGGTCAGCGCAGCTTGAGATCCCTCCAGCTCAGGTAACCCCGCTGACGATCCACTCGGCGTGAAGCCAGAAGAATCTCGTCCCGCCGGACCGAACCGCTCCTCCGTGGAGACCCGGGGACGCTCAGTCGTCGGCGTAGACTCCACGCAGCAGTCAGTCCCCCTCCTCCGCCCGCAATGTAGCTGCGGAACCACAGGCCCTCTCCATATCCCACCACGTTGACCCGGAGCCGGGGACCGCTCGGCGGAGAGAGACACAGAGGATGCGGGATTAGGAATACAGGTTACAGCAGGTGGGGAGAGTTCAGGGAGCTGCGAACCCTGAACTTCTCCTCCAGGGATGTGACAGAGCAAATCATTAAGCAGGTGTGAAAAAACAATGACTTGCCTGCCCCCTGGAGGTTGAGTATCGCCTGCTGTAGTGGATTCTGCTTCTTCCTCTCCCCGCCCGGCGATAACGGAGGACCCCCCGGGAATTCGTCTGAGGGTCGCTCGCGTTGTCTCCAGCAGAGAGCTCACCAGGCCGGGATTCCAGGCACACACAGCGGTCAGGAAGCGCGTCGAGGAGGAGGGGAAAACAGCCGGGGTGAGCCAGCCCGAATGTCCAGGAATGACAGCGGGGGAACGAGGCTCAGGGGACGAGGCTGTAGAGTCTCCACACTGACGAGGCGAAGGGATGACAGCTGCGTGGGAGGAACGGTCCTGACGATGACCCAGAACTGGATCCGGACGAGGTTCGTGCAGAGGTGACTCGGCAATGTGATGACGGCTACTCCCAGGGGACGAAGCGAGGGGGAAACCCAGGATTCGCCGCTCCAGATCGGAGATCGAGACGAGGAAGGCGTCGAGCACGGGAAAGCTTCGTAGCCCTGAAGTCCTCACCATCAATCTCACTGCCGCCGCCACATGCCTGAAGGTGGTGACAGGAAACACAGTAGAGCTCGCGACAGCCACTCGACCCCGGACATAACTGCTGTCAGCTGCGGCTCCTTGAAGGGAATCCCGAGTGACGTGGCGCAGGTCGGGGGAAGTCCTCTGGTTGGCGCGAACTCCCGGACTGGAATAGCGGCAGGAACGGGACTCCGAAGCGGGGAAAGACGTCGCCCACTTCAACTCCCTGCCGGGATTTCCATCCACCCCGTGGAGCTTCTCTCGCTGTGTACCTGCAGAGTCTATCCTGGCACTGTCCTCCAGATGGTACAGAGAGTGAGGGTGACAGTCCAGGAGTTCCTCAGCACGGCCCGGATGCCAGCGTCTCGCGTTGGAGGCGTCGTGCAGGGTGAAGAACGTCCCGTCGACAGCCTCCGAGATGGACCTCAGCTCGTCGCCCTGGCGCCGGAAGTGACTCCTGGGAAACGGCATGCTAGCAGCGCTGACACCCGGACAGAAAGGTACATTTCCACAGCGACTCACGGCCGCCGGCAACTCTTCTGGCTGCGACATACTGTCATACCCGGCTCTAGGGAGCCGGGCAATCAGAGCCAGGGACAAGCCAGTGAGTCGAGATGTTTTATTAAGGGTGAGGGATAAGGGATGAGGAGAGCACAGATACTCATGCAGACGTACACTCACAGGTTGCACAGCGCAGAGGTAAGCAGCTCGTACCGGACGTGGGGGTAGCAAGACGTACATCCTCACAGCGGGATACAAACACAGGAATGCTGCAAGAGGAGTATAAGCTGACACCAGACGAAGGGGCTTCAGCTTAGCAATGTGTTTATGTCGCAGCCCCGAGTCAGAGGCTGCTCCTATTTATCCTCATTGGCAGCGCCCCAGCTGATGAAGACTAATTGGCCCCAGCCGTCCATAATGCTGCCAGCTGGGGGCCAGCTGAGACGCTGCTCAATGGGAAGCAGGGATGAGGGAAAACATGGGCTGAGTGCCGAGACGGCATCTCAACCCATGGTGACATCCATAGCCTTTAGTTGGATCAGTCCTCTTGGTTTAGGGCCGTAGATTTCTCTCAAACCTGTGAAGAATGTTTTCATGTCCTTCCTGTCTGCTGCAGTTTGAAGTTTCTTCGCTTTTTCATCCCACCAGTTGGACTTCATCTCTCTGGTGTACTTCTGTAGCTCACTCTGAGCCTTTGAGTATTTCTTCTTCTTCGACCTTGTGTTACACTGTAGGTTTTCCTGCCTAGCTGTATTCCTCGCTTCTAGTAGTTTCTTCAGGTGTTCATCATGCTCATCAAACCAATATTGATGTTTCCTCTCAGGGTAGCCTAATGCATCACTCGCAGTCTGATACACCGTATCCTTCAGTGTTGCCCATTTCTCTTCTATGTCATTCGCTGAGTTGTTGCTGTCCCAGTCTTTCAAGTTTTCATCCATTTCCTGTGTAAGTTCTTCCTGCTTCTTTTGGCCTTTCAGTGCACTAGTGTTTAGTTTCCGTGGTGGCTTCGCACCCGTCCTGCAGTGCTGTTTTTGTCTCCAAATCCTTCATCTAGAGCTCAGCATAACATGATCAGTGCCACAGTCCGCACCTCTCATTGCTCTGGTTTCCAATACATCCCTTCTGTCTCTCTGCCTGACTATGATGTAGTCTAATAAGTGCCAGTGCTTGGATCTTGGGTGCATCCATGTCTTCTTGTGTGTGTCCTTGTGCTTAAATAGAGTGTTGGTTATCACAAGGTTGTACTCTGAACATAGTGCAAGTAGAAGTTCTCCATTAGCATTGCACTTTGCCTACTCCATGACTGCTTAGCACTCCTTTCCATTTCTTGGTGTCCGAACCAACTCTGGCATTAAAATCTCCAATGAGTATCAGCCTGTCATCAGTCGGTACACGCCTGATAGTCTCACGTAAATCACTGTAGAACTCTTCCTTCACCTCCTCTGTGTTGGTCATTGTTGGGGCATATACACTGATGAGTGTGGCATACATCTTCCGCTGTAGTGGGAGTCTCATAGTCATTATCCTGTTGTTGATTGGCACTTGTTCCTCATCAAGCATTGCTGCTATCTCCTTTCTAACTGCAAAGCCCACTCCTGCTTCTCTCCCTTCTTGAGTTGATCTCCCACTTTAAAAGAAGATGTACCCATGGTCTTCCAAGCTGTCATATCCAGGCAATCTTGTTTCACTAAGTGCAGCTATGTCTACATTGTACCTGTTCATTTCCAGGGCCACAAGCGCGGTCTGTCTTTCTGGGCGCTGTGATGTTGTTCTGTCCAACAGAGTGCGTACATTCCATTCTGCTACACACAAGGTTGCTGTTTTCCTCTTCTTTTGTCTTCCTGCTCCTAGCTTACTTTTTGCTGCCTATCGGAGTGTGAACAGATCAGCGCGGACCTTATAAGCCTGGGCGACATCCGAGCCGGTATGAGTTGCTTTCTGATTGACCATTTCATGAAACTGCTTGCAAAGTATTTGAGTACTGCTAGCTTTTGCTGGACTAGCAGCACATTCTTGGCAGAAAAAGGTATTATCAGTGGCAAGGACAAGCCAAGACAAGCTGACTCCAGTATCTGTTGCAGTGACTGACCAGATGATAGGTTTGTTTATCTCTGCTCTTTGTGTAGTGCATGTCACAATGCACCGACTGGCACAGTCCACCACAGACCTTGCGACAGATGTGTTTATCTGCCAGGATGTCCAGTCTCACCCTGTGTAACTGGGAGTGGTCCACCACAGACCTGTGACAGATATTGTTTTTAGTTCTGCTAAGATGCCCTGTTTCACCCTCCACGCCCTCGGAAGGGCGGGGATGCCGGTTGAGTCGCCGACGGCCCAACCCATGAGACAGGTAGTACCGGTTTTCATGGTTATCTGGTAGCAAGCAAGCCAATGCCTGACCTGACACACACACACACACACACAAAGGGGATGTAAGTCTCAGTTAAAAGCTGCCAATTTCTGACAAAAAAGTGGAATTTTATGGGTAAAAAGCTGCAACTTTAGCAAAAAGACAAAAAAAAGGTGTAAATTTCCAACTGTTTACAACCTAAAAACACTGCAAATCTAAGATTTGAGTAAAATGCTGCAAGTTTAACCACTTGCGCTCCGTTGTTCCGCGGGCGGGCAAGTCTCTGCGTCCTATGACGCACGAGGGCGCGCGAGAGCGCGCTCGTGCGCCCTCGTGCGCATGACGCATGATGGTGGTGATGGTGATGTAGTAGCGTCCAAGCGCCACTCAAAAAAAAACTGCAGAGACAGCCGCGAACAGATTAGTTCATCTGATTGACCTCTCATTCGACTAATAAGAGCCTTGAATTGGGTTTCTGAAACCTTGAAGAACCATCCATCCATCCATCTTCTACCGCTTTTCCGGAGGTCCGGGTCGCGGGGGCAGCAGTTCAAGCAGAGAAGCCCAGACTTCCCTCTCCCCAGCCACCTGCTCCAGCTCTTCAGAGGGGATACCAAGGCGTTCCCAGACTAGCTGGGAGACATAGTCTCTCCACCGAGTCCTGGGTCTGCCCCGGGGTCTCCTCCCAGTGGGACGTGCCTGAAACACCTCAAGTGGGAGGCGTCCAGGAGGCATCCTAATCAGATGCCCATACCACCTCAACTGACTCCTTTCAATGTGGAGGAGCAGCGGTTCTACTCTGAGCCTCTCCCGGATGACTGAGCTCCTCACCCTATCTCTGAGGGTGAGTCCAGCAATCCTACGGAGAAAGCTCATTTCAGCCGCTTGTATCCGCGATCTCGTTCTTTCGGTCATTACCCAAAGCTCGTGACCATAGGTGAGAGTAGGAACGTAGATTGACTGGTAAATCGACAGCTTTGCCTTAGAACTAAGCTCCCTCTTCACCACAACAGACCGGTACAACGTCCGCATCACTGCAGATGCTGCTCCAATCCGTCTGTCGATCTCTCGCTCCATTTTCCCCTCACTCGTGAACAAGACCCCAAGATACTTAAACTCCTCCACTTGGGGCAGGAGCCTGTCCCCAACCCGGAGAGGACAATCCACCTTTTTCCGGCTGAGGACCATGGACTCGGACTTGGAGGTGCTGATTCTCATCCCAGCCGCTTCACACTCAGCGGCAAACCGTCCCAGCAAGAGCTGTAGGTCATTGCTGGATGAAGCCAACAGGACAACATCATCTGCAAACAACAGAGATGAGATCCTGTGGTCACCAAGCATGACACCCTCCATTCCCTGGCTGCGCCTAGAAATCCTGTCCATAAAAATTATGAACAGGACCGGTGACAAAGGGCAGCCCTGGCGGAGTCCAACTCTCACTGGGAATGACTCCGACCGAGTGTTGGCAATGCGAACTAAACTCTCACAACGGTCGTACAGAGACCGAATAGCTCGTAACAACAAGCCCGATACCCCATACTCCCGAAGCACCCCCCACAAAAATCCACGAGGGACGCGGTCAAATGCCTTCTCCAAGTCCACAAAACACATGTAAACTGGTTGGGCAAACTCCCACGAACCCTCAAGAATTCTCGAGAGGGTAAAGAGCTGGTCCGATGTGCCACGGCCAGGACGAAAACCACATTGCTCCTCCTGAATCCGAGGTTCGACCAACGGCCGGACTCTCCTCTCCAGTACCTTGGCATAGACCTTCCCAGGGAGGCTGAGGAGTGTGATCCCTCTAAAGTTGGAGCACCTTGAAGAACCAATGAATGAAAATCTAGGAAGGAGGACCCGCCTACTGTGAACGCAGGAGCCAATTGAAGCACAGAAATTCTGGCTGGGTGAAGCGATATTTATACTGCTGCCACAGATGAAAACAAAGGACGCTGGACAAATCTCCTACAGACCCAGGCTCACCCAGCAGCATGGAGAACACCCACAAGTGGGACCTGCACTCATTCCAGCAGAATAGACGGAGGCCGACGACAAAAGTCGTAAATCATTCGCCGAAACGGCAATATGTAATGGAATTATGTTGATTGGGATCCACGAGCGGAGCAGCGTCGCGTTCGTCTGACGCGTGGGAAGAGCTGTTCGCACGACTCTGCTGCTTTGAAGAGGTAAGGTGTTATAAGCTAAATTATTATTTATCCCTGAAAACTGTAATCCAAAAATGACTTTTGACCGATCGGTAATTTACAACTGTACTGCGCACGAAATACAAAGTGCGTGCGCCGCGATAAACGGTTCATTTGCCGTGTTCGGACCGTGAACGCCCCCCCCCCCCCACCCGCTGCAGAAGAGGAGAGGGGGGGGGCACGGTCGGAACGCTCCTCGGTCGGCGGGGGGAAGCACATCAGTCTATTCCATCATGTAGCGATGGCCCTCTTCTGTACCGAGGGGGGGGGGCATTCACGGTCCGTTCACGGTTCCCCCCACACACACACACACACAGTAGCGAGGGGGGGGGGCCACTGTGAAAACATGCAAGGAAAAAAAAAAGAGTGTATTCCGTCTTGTAGCGAGGGCCGAATTTGGTCCTTGGTAGCGGGGGGGGGGAACGACCCCCCGCCCACACACACACACACAGACACAGCCCTGAGTGTGACCTTTTATTAGAGCCTAAAATGAAGATTCTACATTGAATTATTCAAAAGTTACAGACATTTTTCCAAACTGTGCCATTTGGCACAATTTGACACAGTTCCATAACGCCTGGGAACTACCTGAGAACAAAGCTGTGTAAAATATTCATTTTTTGTGGTATTGTTACCAAATTTGGATCTCAGCTGGATAACACTTGGTTCTACATTTCTGTTGCATTTTCCAGCCGGATCGGACAGCTGTGTGTTATTTACAAGCATTTGTATCCAAAAAAACACTGTGTCCAAATTTTTTTTCTTCAAGTTCAGTATGTTTAGATGACTGTAACTCAGTGGCCGGAGCACGTAGAGAGATTATGTTTTTTTTGCCAAAAAATTCAAAGTGTTTTCTTTTAAATGAGATCAACCCCATGAAGATGCTGCAAAGGGTTGAATAACAGCTTTCAATTTACTTTGGGCACGTTTTTTTTTTTGGCATTTTTAGGAAAATTGCCCGGAGTGCAAGTGGTTAAGCTTTTTTTTTTTAGACTGCAAATTCAAGAGTAAGAAAAGTTCTAAATTCATGAGGAAAAAGCTGCAAAATTATGAATAATAAAAAGCTAAAAATTTTCAAGTAAGAAGCTGCACATTTCTGAGTAAAATGGCTCTAACTCTGCAGGAAAATCCTGCAGAGTTAGAGCCATTCCTGGGTTAACTGGATTATTTCTGCTGCTGGGGATCACCTATTCCTCTTCTTCTCCTTTTCCCCGCTGATTAATGCAGATTTGCAGAATTTAACACCTCCGAACACCACTGTTGAGTTCCTCCTCAAGGCTGTCTTAAAAAAATGGCCAACACACGCCAATTTGTCACATCCTTTTTCATGTAAATTAGAAACATTCTTTTGTAAATGTGAGGATTTTTCTCATAAATTTGCAGGTGCTGATTAATAGGTGGCGGAATAATCCACCTCAACACGTGGGTATCTTGATAGTCCACCCAAGTGCCCAGCTAGCTGAGGGTGTTCTTTAATATAAAATGTTAATATTCTAAAATTTATATTCTTGTTTATGGGTATTTGGAATGCTATTTTTTTTTTTTTTTTTGGAGGGGGGGCGTGATTCACTAAGGTTACATGTTGTTCTACGTTTTACAAAGGGTGTGTGTGTGTGATGTGTGAGTTTGGGAGGGTTTGAGCTCTGGGGCTTGCCGTAGCCGGCATTGGGCGTCAGACGGGATGATATCAGGCGGGCTGCAGCCGTTGTACTTATATCCATATTTCTGTATGGATATAAGTGCAACTACAAAACTACAAAAGTATTATATTCATGTTTATTATGTTCTCAGCTTTCGGTAGAGGTATAATTTGCTTATTTTAGGATTCTCAATGATAAGATAAGATAAGCCTTTATTAGTCCCGCAATGGGGAAATTCCAGGATTGCAACAGCACAGGGATAGCAACACTCAGAGCAACAATCAGAAGGCAAGAAAAAAATAAGAGCAGCTAGTATACATACGTACATATTACTATAAATATATATATATATAGACACACAGTGCAGAGCACTGTGGTTGGTGGATGTGCAGCAGAAAGTCTAAGCTCTCTCTCCGCGGATGCGGCGGGCCAGCTGGATGTCTTTGGGCATGATGGTGACCCTCTTGGCGTGGATGGCGCACAGGTTGGTGTCCTCAAAGAGACCCACCAGGTAGGCCTCACTGGCCTCCTGCAGAGCCATGACGGCGGAGCTCTGGAAGCGCAGGTCGGTCTTGAAGTCCTGAGCGATCTCCCTCACCAGGCGCTGGAAGGGCAGCTTACGGATGAGCAGCTCCGTGGATTTCTGGTAGCGACGGATCTCTCTCAGAGCCACGGTACTGGGCCTGTAACGGTGAGGCTTCTTCACTCCGCTGGTGGCCGGAGCACTTTTTCGAGCAGCCTTGGTGGCCAGCTGCTTCCTGGGGGGCTTTTCCTCCAGTAGATTTACGAGCGGTCTGCTTGGTTCTTGCCATCGCTCTTTATTATTCTGTCTTATATTTCTTGCACGCCGCCTAAACTCCAGCCCGGCACCCGCATCGTTTTCGCTTCAGTTCCCCGGTATGTCGAGTTTCTCCGTTAGCACCGGGTGGCGGTTGAGTGCTAGCTAGCTCTTCCCTGCTGTATCGTCTCCTGCTGTAAACAGAGGCTCCGTCCACTGACTCGGGAGACCTTTGGGGCGATCTGTGTGTCCGTGATATATATAGAGTGAAAGGTGTGCCGGATCAGAAAGTTATCACCGGATCAGAAAGAAGAAGGAAGATAAAAAGACTCAGAATTGAGCCGCTGTTGCAAAAGGCAGCCAACTCGTGTGGCGCCGGAACCGGAAGTTGAGTATTGATGAGTACAATGAGTATTGCCTTTAACTTTTCCAGATATTTTCCTGTATGTCAAGAAAAGGTAAGCATCACTAGCCTTGATACCTGCCCAATGTTTTTTATTGGCCAATCTAGGTGTCTGTCATGTAGATGGGCAGGGCGCCAAAGGTGTTAGCTTAAGAGCTAACAGTGGTACTAGGAAGCACACATTTATTGTTATTTTCTTTAGATTTCAGTCACCCTAGACTTACCTGTTTTGATTTGCTTCACTAATCTACAGTACATAACATATTTTTCATCATTCTGGCTTATTTTATTTTATATTTTTGCCGAAATGCTACCTCATTAGGACCGCTGGCTCCACCAAGGCAGCCATAGATTTGCCAGGTGGCTAGCTGAAAGCTAGCAGTTTAGCCATTATTCATGAATGTTTCTGTGCTTATTGTAGTCTGTGGACAGGTCTTATCCTATCAACCACTGAAACCACACACCCCGTCCACTAGTGATGTATTATTTCATTCATTCTTTCTTTGAGACAAATTTACATTCGTTTTCTGAAAGCTAGCAAGCTAATGCTAACAACAGTGAGGTAAGAGGGAGGGGGAGTTGAATGTGATCTGAGAGATTTAAAGAGAAATGCACTGAAATCAGCTGTTCTCAGAGAGGCTGCAAAAAAAGGCAGCAATAATTAAATAATTAAAGAGCATTTGAATAAAATATATCAAATTTTCGAAGAGCTTCGACCATATTCTGAGGGAGTCTGGAGACATGGAGTCTGAATGGGCCATGTTCTCCACCTCCATTGTTGAAGCAGAGGTCCAGAGCTGCGGCCGCAAGGTCGTCGGGGCATTTTGTGGTGGCAACCCCCGAACCAAGTGGTGGACACCAGTGGTGAGGGGGGCCGTTAAGCTGAAGAAGGAGTCCTATCAAGCTTGGTTAGCTTGTGGGACTCCCGAAGCAGCTGAGGTGTACCGGCAGGCCAAGTGGAGTGCAGCTCGGGTGGTTGCTGAAGCAAAAACTCGGCTGTGGAAGGAGTTCGGTGAGGCCATGGAACAAGACTTTCGGTCAGCCTCGAAAAGATTCTGGCAAACTGTCCGGCAGGTCAGGAGGGGGAAGCACCTCCCTGTAGACACTGTGTATGGTGCAGATGGGGCACTGCTGACTTTGACTGGGGATATTGTCAGGCGGTGGAAGGAATACATCGTGGATCTCCTCAATCCCACTGACACGCCTTCCACAGAGTAAGCAGAGCTTGTGGATGAGGGGAACAACTCGCCCATCAAAGGGGCTGAGGTTGCCAAGGTGGTTAAAAAGCTCCTTGGTGGGCGGGCCTAGGGGGTGGACGAGATTTGCCCTGAGTACCTCAAGGCCCTGGATGTTGTAGGGCTGTCATAGTTGACATGCCTCTGCAACATTGCGTGGAGATCAGGGACACTGCCTTTGGCATGGCAAACCGGGGGGGGGGGGGGGTCCTCTTTTCAAGAACGGGGACCAGAGGGTGTGCTCCAACTTTAGAGGGATCACACTCCTCAGCCTCCGTGGGAAGGTCTATGCCAAGGTACTGGAGAGGAGAGTCCGGCCAGTGGTCGAACCTCAGATTCAGGAGGAGCAATGTGGCTTTCATCCATGCCGTGGCACATCGGACCAGCTCTTTACCCTCTCGAGAATCCTTGAGGGTTCGTGGGAGTTTGCCCAACCAGTTTACATGTGTTTTGTGGACTTGGAGAAGGCATTCGACCATGTCCCTCGTGTTTTTTTGTGGGGGGGTGCTTCGGGAGTGTCGTGTATTGGGCTTGTTGTTACGAGCTATCCGGTCTCTATACGACCATTGTGAGAGTTTGGTTCGTACTGCCAACACTCGGTCGGACTCATTCCCAGTGAGAGTTGGACCCCGCCAGGGCTGCCCTTTGTCACCGATCCTGTTCATAATTTTTATGGACAGGATCTCTAGGCGCAGCCAGGGACCAGAGGGTGTCAAGCTTGGTGACCACAGGATCTTTGTTGTTTGCAGATGATGTTGTCCTGTTGGCTTCATCCAGCAATGACCTACAGGTCTTATTGGGATGGTTTGCTGCTCAGTGTGAAGTGGCTGGGATGAGAATCAGCACCTCCATGTCCGAGTTCATGGTCCTCAGCCGGAAAAAGGTGGATTGTCCTCTCCAGGTTGGGGACAAGCATGGGGAGAGGGACTGGGGAGAGGGAAGTCTGGGCTTCTCTGCTTGAACTGCGACCGGGACCTTCGGAAAAGCGATAGAAGATGGATGGATGGATAAGTGATGTGATGTATTCTAAAGTAGTTAGAGGTCAGGGGGTTTGGGGAGGTCAACAAAACATTTAAAGTAATTTTCTTTCCAAATTAATCAAATTGTATTAATTAAAAATGTTTGACTCCAAAAGTATAGTCTCATTTTAGAAGTGATGTGTAATCATTTTGAACATCACAGACAAAGGAATTTGTCCCGTGAATAAGTCTGGAAAATCAGAAACCCACTAGAGGACATGGATAAATAGGACATTTTAAATTTCATTTGGTTAAATTTGGAGAACTTATTGGCGAATTACTACAAAAGTCTCAACATTCCAGACAGCTGTGTCTGTCTATGCCTTTTTTTTCCCCATGGTTGCTAGCAGCTATTAAATGAGAACAACCAAACCAAACTATGCAAGAGATCAAACAGTAGTATGACAAAGTTAAGAAATGAGCTTGTCATGCTGGAGTATTTAACCACTAAAACACATTTCTTTGGGAGTTTAAGGGATCAAAAATTAGCTTTGGGGGGTGTTTTGAGGATATTGCCAGGAATAGGTTTCTGGTTCATCACAAACATCAGCAAACACAGATGGAGAAAATGCACAGAAAACACACATTTCCTGTTGAGGATCACAGTCTAACCTAGCATGTCTTTAGTTTGAATGAAGACATAATCTCCTTTTTTGCCAAAAAATAGAAATATGCATATTTAGAAAGATTGAAAATTCATTAACATTTCACTTGACATTGGCTTTGACATTCATTTATAATTCAGATAGTCTTGAATAGGAATGACATACAGAGTATTTAATAGGTCAAATGGGGCTGGCAGCTGCAGGAATCTTGCATGAGGACATGCATTTTTTATTTCAGCACTTTAAGAAGTTATTAAGTGAGATGCATGTGAATAGTAGTTCCACTAAAGCTGTAGCTACTGTTTTTTTTTACTCTGCAAATAGTGGAGTTTAGATTTACAATAATTTTATTCATCATAAAATGTGTCTAATGCCTTGTAGCATTAGTGTAGATTATTCTGTTTGTGTTACTGAAAATTATTTGATTCAAGAGTTAAAAGATTTTTATTATCAATACTCTATATGTACAGGAGAATTGAAATGCCGTTTCTCTCTCTTAGTAGTTGTACGTAATATAGGAAAAAAGGAATAAAGATGAAAACAACACAGCAATCCTATGAACAACTAGAAAAGCACTCAGAGAGCGCATGCCTCTGCCAAGGCTCCTTCCGTCCCTCATGGATCACCTCCAAAATGTAATGGGTTTGTATCTCGGCCTAGAGCCACTTCTGGTGAAAATTGCATCCAAATCCATTCAGTAGTTTTGGAGTATTGTTGTTAACACTCTATGAGAAGATAAGAGCCTTGGTGGAGGTATGCACTCTCAGATCATCACCAGAATCTAATAATCTGTTCCCTGTGCCATTACACACCTTTTGTGAAAATTTCATCAAAATCCATTCATAACTTTTTGAGTAATGTTGCTAACCTCCTCCTCTTGATGGAGGTAATAATAATACCCATAGTGAAAATTCAATGCGGTAGAGGAGGTGCAAACAGTGACAGTCTGGAATGCGCATGGTCAGTAATGCAATAACGAACAGCAGCAGATGTGACAGTGCAGATGGTTATAGTAAAGTAGTGCATTATCAAACAGCAACAGATTAACATTTTCTTTTTACAAACACCATTTTTATTGTAATTTATCATTTTCATATTGATTTGTGCTGATTTTTCCTCAGCATTTCTGTTCACATTTACAAAGGTACACGTGGTTTGTGTGTGTAGTTGTGTGTGAACTGAAAATCAGCCAGATGTGTGCAGAAGAAAGCAAAATAAGATGGAAAGGAGCAATAGCACAATACAGTGTGATAATGAAAGTGTCAAAACATGAGAAAGAAAAATCAGTGAACCTAAAATGTTGGAACTTTATTTATAGAATTTATGTCAACGTGCATACATAATGTGTGTGGGGGGATGCATGTGTGTGTGTGTAATAGTCAAACAAGGCTCTCTAATGGCTCTCCTCTTCATTTGCTTCATTCATTCGAGAGCCAACACACAAAAGCACACAAACCCACATGCCCTGCTGACTGAAAAGCAGCAAGGATAAGTGGTAGCTCACTGAAAGCACAAGAGAGAGAGAGGAGGTCGCCATGACAACGCTGAGAGGTTGTCGCTTTATTGGAGAAAGAAAATCAGCTTTGCCTATCCTCCTGTCTCTCTGTTCACTCTCTCAATTCTCCATTCGCTGTCTCACTGTTTTGTTTCTGTGTTTGTTCATTTCATCCTCCCTGAGCTGACGTCAGCTTCCTAGGGCATATGAGCACATGTTGTGAACATTCGAGTCACGTCTGTGGTTACAGTCTATTCATGTTAGCACAATGCAATCTTTTCTTCTCAGCAAAATGGACTTTGTCAAAGTTAAAAGGGTTTTAATAGTGATGGTGCCAGGAGAAAATTTCAATATGTGCAAGGAGTTGAATATACTATGTGCATATTTTGGCAGAAGAATTGTACCATTGCGTTTGTGCTGTATGTAATGTTCTATGATATTAATAAGACATATTATTGTGTGATATGGGTGGTGGCTCCACCTTTCCAGTTCCGCCGCCACCCAAAGTATAAAAGGGCTAAGCGGAAGAGAAACGGTCTCTTTTGACCTCACCTCTGCCTGGACGAGGGTGCATTTGTGATACTGTGAGTTACATAAAGTCATGTTCTACTGCACCTCCGGCCTCGTTACTGGTTCACAGTTATGGACATAACATTTGGCGACGAGGATAAAAGCATGGATACAGGAGTTTCTGGTATTTGGCCATTTTGGGAGCTTCCCAGCGAGCCCTGGGTGAGGTGGTTTGCTGCATTCGAAAATTATTTGGTGGCATTGAACCTCGGCGAATTAGAGAAACTGCGTGCACAAGCGATACTGGTCCATAATCTCGGCATGGAGGGACAACGTATTCTCAGCACACTGGGTGAGAGTGATAGTTTTGAGGACGTGGTTGAGCTAATGGCGCGCTACTTTCGCGCTCTTGAAAACGTCATCGTCCGGAGGATCCAGTTCCAACAGCGCCGCCAGTGGACTGGAGAGTTGGTGCAACGGTACGTTGTGGATCTGTATCAGCTGGCTACAGACTGCCAATTCAGGGCTTTGGAGGAAGAAATGGTCCGCGATCAGTTAGCGGAGCACACGTTATGCTCTGCGGCATGGTCAAGACTCCTCACACACTCTGGTGAACTGACGTTAGCCGTGACTCTTGGGATAGCTCAGCAGTACGAAGCAGCAGATAAACTATCACGGGACCTCGATGAGAGAACAACATTGAGGCAACCTGAATCACAGTCAGCAGTGTAGGCTGTGGACCCGGGCAGCGATGAGAGTGTAGAAGACAAAGATTGATTTTCTAAATCTGGTGCAGTCCATGACTGGTGGTGCTACACACTGTCACCATGGGTTGAGATGCCGTCTCGGCACTGAGCCCATGTTTTCCCTCATCCCTGCCTCCCATTGAGCAGCGTCTCAGCTGGCCCCCAGCTGGCAGCATTATGGACGGCTGGGGCCAATTAGTCTTCATCAGCTGGGGCGCTGCCAATGAGGATAAATAGGAGCAGCCTCGATGACTCGGGGCTGCGACATAAGCACTGCTAGGCTGAAGCCCCTTCGTCTGGTGTCAGCCTCAACTCCCCTTGCAGCATTCCTGTGTTTGTATCCCGCTGTGAGGATGTACGTCTTGCTACCCCCACGTCCGGTACGAGCTGCTTACCTCTGCGCTGTGCAACCTGTGAGTGTACCTCTGCATGAGTATCTGTGCTCTCCTCATCCCTTATCCCTTACCCAAAATAAACCATCTCGACTCACTGGCTTGTCCCTGGCTCTGATTGCCCGGCTCCCCAGAGCCGGATATGACAGTATGTCGCAGCCAGAAGAGTTGCCGGCGGCCGTGAGTCGCTGTGGAAATGTACCTTTCTGTCCGGGTGTCAGCGCTGCTAGCATGCCGTTTCCCAGGAGTCACTTCCGGCGCCAGGGCGACGAGCTAAGGTCCATCTCGGAGGCTGTCGACGGGACATTCTTCACCCTGCACGACGCCTCCAACGCGAGACGCTGGCATCCGGGCCGTGCTGAGGAACTCCTGGACTGTCACCCTCACTCTCTGTACCATCTGGAGGACAGTGCCAGGATAGACGTTGCAGGTACACAGCGAGAGAAGCTCCACGGGGTGGATGGAAATCCCGGCAGGGAGTCGAAGTGGGCGACGTCTTTCCCCGCTTCGGAGTCCCGTTCCTGCCGCCATTCCAGTCCGGGAGTTCGCGCCAACCAGAGGACTTCCCCCGACCTGCGCCACGTCACTCGGGATTCCCTTCTAGGAGCCGCAGCTGACAGCAGTTATGTCCGGGGTCGAGTGGCTGTCGCGAGCTCTACTGTGTTTCCTGTCACCACCTTCAGGCATGTGGCGGCGGCAGTGAGATTGATGGTGAGGACTTCAGGGCTACGAAGCTTTCCCGTGCTCGACGCCTTCCTCGTCTCGATCTCCGATCTGGAGCGGCGAATCCTGGGTTTCCCCCTCGCTTCGTCCCCTGGGAGTAGTCGTCATCACATCGCCGAGTCACCTCTGCACGAACCTCGTCCGGATCCAGTTCTGGGTCATCGTCAGGACCGTTCCTCCCACGCAGCTGTCATCCCTTCGCCTCGTCAGTGTGGAGATTCTACAGCCTCGTCCCCTGAGCCTCGTTCCCCCGCTGTCATTCCTGGACATTCGGGCTGGCTCATCCCGGCTGTTTTCCCCTCCTCCTCGACGCGCTTCCTGACCGCTGTGTGTGCCTGGAATCCCGGCCTGGTGAGCTCTCTGCTGGAGACAACGCGAGCGACCCTCAGACGAATTCCCGGGGGGTCCTCCGTTATCGCCGGGCGGGGAGAGGAAGAAGCAGATTCCACTACAGCAGGCGATACTCAACCTCCAGGGGGCAGGCAAGTCATTGTTTTTTCACACCTGCTTAATGATTTGCTCTGTCACATCCCTGGAGGAGAAGTTCAGGGTTCGCAGCTCCCTGAACTCTCCCCACCTGCTGTAACCTGTATTCCTAATCCCGCATCCTCTGTGTCTCTCTCCGCCGAGCGGTCCCCGGCTCCGGGTCAACGTGGTGGGATATGGAGAGGGCCTGTGGTTCCGCAGCTACATTGCGGACGGAGGAGGGGGACTGACTGCTGCGTGGAGTCTCCGCCGACGACTGAGCGTCCCCGGGTCTCCACGGAGGAGCGGTTCGGTCCAGCGGGACGAGATTCTTCTGGCTTCACGCCGAGTGGATCGTCGGCGGGGTTACCTGAGCTGGAGGGATCTCAAGCTGCGCTGACCATCGTGCTGGCTGCGGGGCCCGACGCGGCTAGATGGGAGCCTGACAACGACCTCCTGACGACGGATCCTGGATCTTCGCAGTCCTGGACGGCGTCAGAACCCGAGATCAGGCGAGTGCTCTCCTTTCTTTTCTCTCTTTTTATCCCCGAGCACTTCAGCCTATCTCCAGGGGAGACGAGCCGGGTGCAGCCGTCCGCTGCGTCTGAGCTCGTCTCGCCGGGTTCTGGCGCTGCCGGTGATCCTGATCCCGGTTCTGTTTTCTCTTCTGAGCCTTCTTCCAGGGTCACCGGCAAGGAGTTGCTGTTCCTCGTGGTGCTGGAGGGTCCGGGTTCAACGTTGGAGGTCGGTTCTGGTGCAGTAGTCAACGTGGGATCGCCCGAGACCCAGTCGGGGTCCAACGTGGGTTCGCCTGAGGCCCGATCGGGGTCCGACGTGGGTGCTGCCCCAGTATTGTCCAGGTCCGGTGAGGAGGTGGCCGTTTCCCTGAGGCCCGCCGCCCTCGTCATCGGCTCTCCCCTGAGCCTCTTCCACCGGGATCCGCTCTGACCCTTCGTCCGTCTCAACGGTCCTGGTGGTTGAGTGATGCGGGTCAACGACCCGACCCGCAAAACTTTCGGTTCGGTGATCTGGTTCCCCCCACTGGTCTGTGTTTCCCTCTGGGCAGCCTGGTTCGGCTGCCGGTGGACTGGATTCCTGGGATCTGGGTCCAGAGTTCGCCGTCCGAACACTTCTTCCCCTGATTCGCCAGCTGGACAATGGGCGGGGAGATCTCCGGAGCCATCTCGGCTATTTTTGGACTCTGCCTGCCATACACCTCGGGTGTCACTTTTTCTTTTATCGTTATTAAGGTCACTTGGGTGTAATGTCTGTCCTGTTGGTGGATGTGTATTTATAGTGCTGTGCGTTTTCCTTCCCTCGTACCCAGCATTTTATTTTTTGTACCATGTTTTTAGTCTCGTTTTTGCATTGTAGAGTTATGTTTTGTTCCCTTTCAGACCATACTCTGCAGTTGCCCATTCATTCCAGTCACTTTCATTTCTTTAGGTGACTGTGGGTATTTATATATTCATGTGTGTGGGTTTTTCTTTGCCTGCACTCAGTATTTCTTTTTTATGCCCTGTTGGTTCATTATAGAGTCATGTGCCTTGTTTTCCGTAACACCATGCTCTGTAATTGTCCATTTGTTCCAGTCACCCTCACTTTTCTTGGTGACTGTGTGTATGTACTTATATTGGTGCTGTGTATTGTGTTTTCCCTTTATTTGACCATACTCAGCATTTTTTGCCCTGTACCTTTTTGGTGGTTCTTTTTTTTTTTTTCTTGCTCTGGGTCACGCATGGTTGGTACTCTCTGGGTAGTATGTAACCGGCGTGCTGACCCAGTTCTTCTCCCCATCTGTACCTGGGTTAATTGTTCTGTTGTCAGTATTGTATTTGGGTTTTTCTTTCCCGCTACCCTACATTGCCCCATTGGTGTTGTCCTTCCCTTGGCTTCTTCCCCTCCGGTCCGCCTCCCTTCCTCCCACCCTAGGTGGGGGGGGGGGGGGGGGCTGGGATGTTCCTGGTCGTTCAGGAGCCCGACCTTGAGGGAGGGGCTCTGTCACCATGGGTTGAGATGCCGTCTCGGCACTGAGCCCATGTTTTCCCTCATCCCTGCCTCCCATTGAGCAGCGTCTCAGCTGGCCCCCAGCTGGCAGCATTATGGACGGCTGGGGCCAATTAGTCTTCATCAGCTGGGGCGCTGCCAATGAGGATAAATAGGAGCAGCCTCGATGACTCGGGGCTGCGACATAAGCACTGCTAGGCTGAAGCCCCTTCGTCTGGTGTCAGCCTCAACTCCCCTTGCAGCATTCCTGTGTTTGTATCCCGCTGTGAGGATGTACGTCTTGCTACCCCCACGTCCGGTACGAGCTGCTTACCTCTGCGCTGTGCAACCTGTGAGTGTACCTCTGCATGAGTATCTGTGCTCTCCTCATCCCTTATCCCTTACCCAAAATAAACCATCTCGACTCACTGGCTTGTCCCTGGCTCTGATTGCCCGGCTCCCCAGAGCCGGATATGACACACACCAGCACGGACACACGTTAGATCTTGTCCTCTCGTATGGCCTGTCTGTTTTTAATTTAGAAATCTGTGACAGTGTATTGTCTGACCATATGCCTGCATTATTTGAGGCTGATCTGTCATGCACTGCAGCTAAAGCTTGCGCTCCTGCTTAGCGCTGCCATGTTTTTAACCCTTCCACTGCCAGTTGGTTCTCCGCTGCCTTTGACCAGCTCTGTGTCCCTCCCGGCTCCATCTCATCTGTGGAGGAACTCAGCTCCTGGTTTCACTCCTCCTGCCAAACCATCTTGGACTCTGTGGCTCCACTGAAAACCAAGCAGCCTCGATCCAAACCTGAGCCATGGTTCAATGACAGAACTCGTGCAGTCAGACAGGAGTGCCGCAGAGCTGAACGCAGATGGAAGAAAGACAAACTGCAGGTGTCACTGCATTTTAAAAGACTGCTGGCTTCAGTATCAAAATACTGTCAAGCAGGAAAAAAGCAAATATTTTGCTAATATTGTTTTATCTCATTGTCATAATCAACGTGTTTTATTTAACACTATTGACTTTGTTCTTAATACCCCACAGACTGTTTGGAGGCCTCCTCTGAGTTATGTAATGATTTTATGAACTTTTTTATTGATAAGGTGGCCACCACCAGGGCTCTCATCTCAGCTCCTGCCTCTGATCCCTCTGTCTCAGTCCCTTGTTCTGCTGTTTTTAATCAGTTTGAACCTGTGACTGTCGTTTTTCGAGGACGTGGTTGGCCACATTAAGCCCTCAGGGTCTCCCTGTGATGCTGTCCCTCCTAGACTTTTTAAGAGGTGCTTCCCAGTATATGCCAGTCAGTTCTCACCATCTTGAACTGCAGCCTGTCATCTGGTGTGGTTCTTGCAAATTTTAAACATGCAGTAGTGCAGCCCTTGATTAAGAAACCTGGTCTCGGTCATACCATATTGGCAAATTTTAGGCCTATTTCCAAGCTGCCACTTCTCACAAAAAAATTTAGAGAAAATTGTCTATATGCAGCTGAAATGTTTTCTGGATGAACATGGTATTTTGGAGGTTTTCAATCTGGTTTCAAAGCTCTTCATAGGACAGAGACAGCCTTGTTAAGAGTTTTTAATGATATTCTCTTAGCATGTGATTCAGGTGAATATACTGTTCTTGTGTTGCTTGATTTAACTGCTGCCTTTGACACAGTGGACCATCATGTTTTAATTTCCCGTTTGCTGCACCTAGTGGCCATTTGTGGCACTGCTGTCAACTGGTTTAGGTCCTATCTGGCAGACAGGAGTTTTAAAGTTAGCATGTTTGGGTTTGAATCCTCTTCTGCTCCTTTGCCATACGGGGTCCCACAGGGGTCAATTCTTGGGCCCATGCTTTTTTCTTTGTACATGCTTCCTCTGGGTTCCATTTTTAAAAAGCATGGTATCTCCTTCCACCTGTATGCTGATGACTGTCAGATTTATTTCCCTCTAAAACAAAAAGCTGCCTCATCAGTAAACTCACTCCTGGCATGCATTGAAGACATAAAGTCTTGGATGGTCCTAAACTTCCTAAATTTTAATGATAAGAAGACAGAAGTGATGGTGTTTGGACCTAGTGACCCCTGTGAGTCCCATCCTGTATACTTGGCCCCCCTTACTCCTTATGTCAAATCCACAGCTAGGAACCTTGGTTTTATCATGGACAGTGATTTTAAATTAGACACACAGATTCGTTCTGTGGTAAAATCCAGCTTCTTTCATCTAAGGCGTTTAGCAAAAGTAAAACTCATTCTCTCTAGACCACACCTGGAAACAGTAATTCATGCTTTTATTTCATCTCGGCTGGATTACTGTAATGCACTTTACGCCGGTGTCAGCCAATCATCTCTTTCACGTCTGCAGCTGCTCATCTTTTAACAGGTACACATGGAAGAGATCGCATCACACCCATCTTAGCTTCACTCCACTGGCTGCCCATGCATTTTAGAGTCCATTTTAAAATTCTTTTATTTGCTTTTAAATCCTTGAACGGTCTCACGCCGCCTTACCTCTCTGAGCTTCTGCATCCCTACGCTCCCACCCGGTCCCTCAGGTCAGCTGAACAGCTACTTCTGGGGGTGCCAAAGGCGAGGCGGAAGCTCAGAGGAGACAGAGCCTTTTCGATCATGGCCCCCAGGTTATGGAATGATTTACCCCTGGACATCAGACAAGCATCTTCACTGTCCATTTTTAAAACCCGTCTTAAAACACACTTTTACTCCCTGGCCTTTGACCCAGTATGAGACATTGATTTTATTGAATGAAATTGATTTTTATTTATTTATTTTACCTTTTATTTTATTTATTAATTTATTTATTTTTTACTGTGGTTCTTGTGTTAGCACCCTTTATGTTAGTGCCCTGCTTTTATGTTCTCTTGCAGTACAGCACTTTGTGTACCGAGTGTTGCTTTTAAAGTGCTTTATAAATAAAGTTGATTGATTGAAAGAAGAGTACACTACAGCTATTAAAATAAGGTCCGCCCCAGGATCGCCCAGATGTTTGGGCTGCGGGTCCACCAAGCACCGGTACAAGGCAAGGGGCCTTGTACCCCTTGCCGGACACCCGGACACCGAGTGTCCGGCAAGGGGCAAACGCTGCGGCAAGTGTGGACTCCTACATCATTTTGCCAGGGCCTGTAAAAAATTTGAACGAGGGGAAAGACAACGTGAAGTGGATTCCCTCACCAGGATTCCTACGGTTATTCACACTGTCTCCCCGAGCGCAGATGGCTGTATATACTGTGTGGTGAAACTGGACAGTGTGGAAGTGCCGTTACTGGTTGACACGGGCGTAGCGAGGTTCATGTTGACTTGGTCTACTGTGAGGAACTTCTTCCCGCATTACCGTGTGAGGGGTCTGTCGACGCCATTTTGTGGATACGAAGGCAACAGACTGGCCATTGTAGGTTCATGGGATTTGACGGCGAGGTACAAGTCAGCGGTGGTATCCAACCTACAGTTCGTGGTGACCGTCAGCGGGTTGAATATGATGGGCTGCGACCTTTTCTATGGACTGGGCGTCACGATCACCAGCGATATCGGAGAGGAGTGGTCAGGCCGTGGTTTGTGGGACCGGCCAGTTCCGAGAGTGTTGGACAATGCAGTATGGGACAAATCTTGGCCTAGTATTCTGGGAGATGAATAGGACCAATCCCACCCAGGGCCATCGCGGGAGGGTTCTGGTGCCAGGGCCCAAGTTACCATGGATGAGGGAACTGGACAGCACAATGGAATGCCCGTGATGGCAGGTGAAGCTGAAAGGATGGCTCTCTCTGCTTCTGGAGTTTGGCCGGGAGGTATTGAGAAGCAGGGGGATACAACGGCTTCGCCGGCATTACAAATGAAAGAGACCGGGGCAGGACCGGCTGGCATGGTGAACTGACATTCCAAACAGCAACACTGGAGGCTGAGTCGGGCTCCTCGGGCGGTTGCTGATGTGGCTCGACCCGGTGAGGAGGCCCAGTCAAGACGTCGTGGACATTGGAAGTTGAGTTGGGCTCCTCTGGGAGTCGCTGACATGGTCCGACCCAGGGAGGAGGCTTGGCTGAGAGGAGTCCATGGCAAGCAAAAACAATGGGAGGACCAGGGGCGGCTGCAGGTGGTGGCCGTTCAGGAGGACGGATACCTTCAGCTGTTCGATGACTCATGGAGACATCCCAACCAGCTGCGGTGCGCCAGTGAGGAGAAGGAGGTGTCGGGGCTTCGACGTGATTCATCTCCAGGGGCGAGAAGAAGATGAAGCTCTGGATGGGACCCACCGAACGGTTCTCCAGAGGGTGGTTTCTCCATCAGGACTGTACGGTAGTAGGGGGGCAATGGGTTAAGCAAATGTTATGATGTGAATTGCCCAGGCTACATAACCAATGTGTTTCACACACGTAGTTGTTATGTGAATTGTCCATGCTTAAAAAAAAAAGAGAAACCAAACAGTGATTGTATCAACATGTTTAATATATGGTTGATGTGTGGTTTACCCAGGTTATGGGGTAATTGTGTTGGGGGGTGTTCATGACATGGTGTGTATGTACATATTGACTGGTTTGTTTATTGGACTGAAGTTTATCCGTTGTATACATGTTTATGGGGTTGTTTTACACATTATATTAGGAACACGGCCGTTTTTTTTAGTTCATGGATTATATTATACCAGAGACGGCAGAATAATCCGTCTGGCCGTGTGGTGGTGAGACAATAGTCCACCTGTCCCCCTCTAGCTTTAGTTATTTGTGTGCATGGATAGGCCCTAATTATTCTGTTTATTATTGTGTGATTGAGGCTCTAAATTTGGGAGGGTCTGGATGGTGTGCATGTGCGTTTTGGACTCTTTTGAAGGGGGGGATGTTCTATGATATTAATAAGACGTATTATTGTGTGTTATGGGTGGTGGCTCCACGTTTCCGGTTCTGCCGCCACCCAGAGTATAAAAGGGCTAAGCGGAAGAGGAACCTCTGCCTGGACGAGGGCGCTTCTGTGATACTGTGAGTTACATAATAAAGTCGTGTTCTACTGCACCTCCAGCCTCATTATTGGTTCACGGTTATGGACATAACACTGTTGTGACAGCATTTCGTCATGAGACATGTCATCAGATATATGGCTCCTGTACTTTTAAGCAGAAATGATCATGTCACTATGTCATGCTCAAAATAAACTGTTTTTTTGTAAATATACTGTACATGTAACATGACCATTTGTGTAATGGCGTATTGGTTTACCACCAGACACCATGTCACTGTCATGGTTTTTCCCTATAATGCGTAGCAATTACACGGGGTTTCCTACGTCACTTTTGTCACTGCTGGTGAGACTACTACTGCATCATTTCAAAAGACCTTGACTGCTCATTTTGAGGTGGGTGGGAGATAGTGGACAGTTATCCTGGTTGTGTTCAGGGTGAGGCGTTGTTGTTACAGTAGTGGTAAGGGTTAGGGTAATGGTAAAGTGACTGGCTCTTTTCAAACTCGCATGTTTCTGAAAACCACTGGAAGAGCAGTTTCTACTGCTTTTCTTGACTCTGCTAGTCCATGTTTTCTATGTGTATGTAGTGTATGTATGTGTATGTAGTGTATGTTTTCTAGTAGTGGGTAAAGTGATACCCACTACTAGAAAACATACAGTGTTTCTATGTATGCTATACGTATTCTAATGGAGGGTAAACATGACACTTTAAAATGATCTGCCCAGAATAATAAAATAAACAACACAGATACATACACACAGACACATCTGTACAATAACCTATTACAGGTCAATTCAATTCAGCTTCATTTGTATAGCACCTAGTCACAACAAAAGTCATCTCAAGGCGCTACAGTTCAACCAATAGTCCCATGGGGCTCACTCCAAAAATGACTACAGTACATATCATAAAACAGTATTTTTCAACCTTTTTTGAGCCATGGACCCCTTTTTACATTGAAAAAAAATCCCATGTATAACAGTATGTACTGTAACACACAGGGTATAACGGTATAATACCACTGTAATTGGGTAACACTCACTAACACCTGCGCTCGCCAGATTTTTGTGTTTGTAACCCTTACTAACACCTACTCACTTTAGGTGTAGTACCCTTTTTGGTAGTATTGTGTTATGGCAATGTAGTTACCTTAACTTTTCTACCTGAGGGAAAAGGGATAATTGGGCCAGGTCAGACCGACTCTGGGTTCGTAGGAGCCTGGGAGGTGAAACAACAGATAACACACATACACACACACACGGTGTATGGAACTTGGAACTAAGTATATTTCAAAATATGTACATATAAACAAATACATAGCGCGATACAATAGTAAAAATAAAAACAAAATATTCCAAATATATATTTACAGTATGTTCAGTCCTTTTTTGTCCTTTCCAGGTGACTAGTGGAGTCACCTTTAGCAGTTCATAGGGTTCGGGCTTCGGCTCGCCATCCAGATCTGGAGATCCACGCTCTGGTCAAACCAGTCCAAAGGAAAAAAAAAAAAGAAAAGAAAAGAACCTGACCATGCTAAGTGACTCGTGCGTCAATGGGGTTCCCGCGCTCAACGGCGTCGGCAGCCTTTGGATCCCAATCAATTTCAAGGGTTTTATGCAGGCAAAGGCTGCTACCAGCACGCCAGCATCGCCATATCACCAAGGACCGTCTCTCTCTCTGGTCTGTGTCTTTCGGCATCTGGCGTGACTGAGCCAAAAATGCAAATCATCCCAGACCCAGGGAGAGAACGCTTAACCCATTGGGTGGCATGACCCAGCAACGGCGCAGCCATTGGTTACTCAAAATATCAACACACAATACTAGGAACTTTATCAGAACCTTCTAGAAAATGTTCCTATTTATGAATATATATTTATTTAAATATTCATCTTCAAATTATGTATTCCCATTGTAAAATGGGTGTTTTTCTTTTTAAAAGCGGTATCAATATTTCTAATTTAATTCACGTTAAACTAT
The DNA here is from genome assembly GCA_020510985.1 of Pholidichthys leucotaenia. Taxonomy (NCBI): domain Eukaryota; kingdom Metazoa; phylum Chordata; class Actinopteri; order Cichliformes; family Pholidichthyidae; genus Pholidichthys; species Pholidichthys leucotaenia. The sequence continues at coordinate 146,941,059 of CM035837.1, forward strand.
CTACTCCCATTGTGAAATGAATGTCCCCCCTTCTTCTTAAAGCGGTATCGACATTCATATTTTTAATCACATTTTTTAACACTGGGTTACACATGGAACCCCCAAAATCACAAATGTTATGAAATGATACATTGTTGTAGTGTCTCAGGTTAGTGCATGTGTTGTCACCGCTTCCTCTACTGCTGATTATCTAATCATGTCCAGCTGTTCCATTTAACCACCTGCTTCTCATCAGCCACAGCCTTCATAAACGGGCAAGTCCTCTTCCTCCTCACGGGAATGTTAGACTCTGCATGCCAGCAGCTTGGCGTCCTCTGGTAACCTCTCATGTGCCTACCTCCTCCACCTTCTCCCAACACTGGAAACAGCAAGCAGTCCTGTCTAATAATCCTCTCCTTTGCTTTTAACCTCAATCAGGATCTCCTTAATACTTACCGCTCCTGATGGACTTGGAACCTCTCTTTAGCTGAACCATCAACTCGGAACCCTCCCCCCACCCCCCAAACACCAAATAAGTCCCAAGCGACTTTCATCAGTATCCTAATCCCCAAAAGTCCACAGGCCTGGGGCACCTTCTCCTACCACCTCTAGATTCCAACCTCACCAAGACAAACCTGGATTGTTCTCACCTGGTGGAAAAACGGCAGCCCACCTGTGAAAGTACTCACCGTTTCCTACAGCTCCTCCATCTGTAAGATAAACCAGCTAAGTAAATTAACATTCAGATATTATATATTATCTTTCAATATACTCACCTTTTTCTCTTCTCGCTTTCTCCGCAAGGTTGCCAGTTTAAAGATTCAAGATTCAAAGATTCAATGGCGGTTTTGCCGTAAGTGACGTCATCAATGCATTTAGCTATGTACGCTACAACCGCCTCAGTGTACTCCTCTATATTTGCGTGTTCATTGTGAGTGGCTGCTTGCTTGAAAATGTTCCAGTATGTAGTGCTGAAGCAGTCTTTTAGAGCATCAGAAGCCCCCTCTGGCCACTCACATACCTGTTCTTTTGTTGGTCTGATGGCTTTCACTGTGGGTTTGTATGCAGGCCTTAGTAAGATAGTGATGTGATCAGAGAGACCCATGTGGGGGAGGGGGAGGCTCTGTATGCTTTCCTGTGAGCTGTGTACACCAGGTCCAGCAAGTTGTCTCCTCTTGTTGTAAAATCCACATGTTGGTGTAGTTTTGGAAGGAGGGCCTTTAGATTTTCATGGTTGAAGTCTCCTGCTATGATGATGAATTCGTATGGATGCACTGTTTGTGCCTCACTTATAGCCTGATACAGTTCATTTAGTGCCTTTCTTCTCTTGCCGGTGGCGGCAGTGGGTGGGACATACACAGCAACTAGCAGGATAGATGTAAATTCCCTCAATAGATAAAACAGTCGACACTTGACGATCATAAGCTCCACTAAAGGAGAACAGTGTTTGTGTACAGCAGCCGCATCTCGGCACCAAGCGTCACTGATGTAAACACACACGTCTCCTCTGTGGGTCTTTCCTCCTTCCATGAACACCAAATCCACACAATAGCAAAGTAGCTCTGCTAACTGAATAGCAGAGTCCAGAATATTGTCATTTAGCCACATTTCCGTAAAGATAAAAACACAGCAGTTCCACGCATCATGTTGCGTAGTTCTCAGGAGCTGTATGTGGTCTGTTTTGTTGTCTAGTCAGCGTACGTTGGCCAGAATGAGGGAAAGAATCGGGAGTCTGTGTGGGCTAGCAACTAGCTTAGCTCTGATACCTCCACGCCTACCTCTCTTTCTTCTTTGTTCACACCATCTACAGCGTCTTCATCTGGGCTGAGACACAGCAGTCGAGTCCAGGAGTGTGGAAGTCTGGTGGAGAAGTCCTATACCAGGAAGTTCCTCTGTAGCGCTCTGGTCCAAGGTGTAATGTTTGGTCATATTCGTTAGCTCCAGAAGGTTGTGGCAACTGTAGCTTGTGCGCAGCATTATATGTGGACGTTAAACACATGAATATACACTTAGGTGTAATTTAAACAACAGTTAAAGGCACAAAACACGAAGAGAGAAGGGAGGCCGCTACATGTTCACGCACCGCCTAGTAGCCATCAGTTCTCCACCTTTATACATTTATTATCAATAAAATTACTTGCTTTCAAGTAGTCTTCTCTCAATGTTTGCATTTTGTGTCCATTGACATCAAAATATGTCAACTGTAGCCTATTACAGCATATGTTTTGACAATTTAATTTTGCAATTTATTTACACTTGATGTGAAATGTGGTGTGATTTCATACAAATTTCAATTCAATGAGTTTTGTTTTGCGCGTGTAACCATATAGTGAATTTGTACCAAAAGTATAATCTTATATACCATATGCTGAAATGTGAAAATAAAAATAAATAAGTAAACAAAATAGCCCTGCGATGGACTGGTGATCTGTCCAGGGTGTACCCTGCCTCTCACCTAAAAGACGCTGGGATAGCTCCCCATCCCCTTCGACCCAAAAAGGATTAAGTGGTAGAAGATGGATGGATGGAAGTAAACAAAACAAAACAAATCTCAACAACAAAGAGTCAATGGAAAGATCTGAACATGTAAATTTTCTCTGGGCAACACGAGTGCACGTGAGTTTGCGTCCATTGGATTTTGTTCAACTCGGATAAGGAGTTCAGTTGATGCTTTCGGCGTTGGTGTTGGTATTAGTTTGAAAATGATGCAACCACTTGCAAGAAATATCGCTCATCAGACATGCGGTCCCGTGATGGGAGTTGTTTTCAAGGTAGACAGGCTTTTCTCGATTCAACACTTGCAGACCTCCATATCCACCACTTATTTGGTGCTGGGGGTGGCTGACATTGGAATGTAGTTTCTCAGGGGAGGTGGGGGGCATGTTCTCCATCCAGATAGTGTTGTGGGCTTAGCAATAGTAAACTGAGGGTCCTGAAACTGCTGCCTCCGGTTGTTCCGCCTCCATCAAGACGAGGAAGAACAGGACGGATTGCATTTGTGCTGCTGTCTGCTGATATGGAGGAGCCACTGCAGGTGCCAATGCACAACAACGGCAAGTTAGGAGGTGAAATTAGACAATTTCCCGGGGACCCAAGAACGTTCTCTCAGGAACCCCTTGGGGTTCGAGGACCACTGGTTGAAAAACACGGTTATAAATATTGTGTTTTCATCTATGTAAAATGATTCTGTTCCGGCTTTTTTTGCATCACAGGACTGCTGCAGATGGTGGTTTTCTGTGTTGGAGCTCTGATGCTTTCTGACTATAATAGACTTAAATGCAAACCTTGAAATATGGGTTTCAAAAACCCACAAAATCCTTGTGGTAGGTATGATTGGTGGCTAAACCAGGGGTCTCATGTTGGAGATGTGAGTGTGTATGGTTCCCTTTTATGCGACTTGCACATTTTGTATTAAATGAACTATCTGTAAGCAAAAATTACAGAATATATTACAGCTCTGATATTCCCAATTGCAAAGTTCACAATCACCCCATAAGGTTTGCTTTCGTTTTTATCTGGTTACACTAGTTCCTTGAACCAGAGGCAATCGTGACTCAATTCCCTGGAATGCCAGATAAGAAACGGGTAAACCAAGTGGGGAAAAAACATCTTGTGCTACAGCAATGGAGACAAGCAAGAGAGCAGAACCAGACATTTCTGCCAGACCTAAAAAGAAGAACTTACTATGCAGAGTGATTGCAGCTTTCCAGTATGTGCTACAATTAAGCAATATTACATGAGAAGGAGTGCAGTATCAATGAATATAGTAACTGTGGGTGACTCACTGTAGGCCCAACACAAAGCAGAGGGCCAAAGAACCTTCAGCTCGTCTGCATTGTTGGGTCTGGTGTCTTTCTTCTTCCTCTTGACAAAACCACACAGATTCTCCATGGGGTTTAGGTCAGGAGAATTTGCGGGGTCATTAAACCAGGTTTTAGCACTTTTGGCAGTGTGGGCAGGTACCAAATGCTGCTGGCAAATGAAATCACCGTCTCCATAAAGCTTGTCAGAAGTGGAACGCATGAAGTGCTCTAAAATTTCCTGGTAGATGGCTACACTGACTTTGGACTTAAGAAAACAAAGTGGACCAACACCAGCAGATGGCATGGCTCCCCAAATCATCAGTGACTGTGGAAACTTCACACTGGACCTCAAGAAACTTGGGTTTTGTGCCTCTCCATTCTTCCTCCAAACTCTGGGACCTTGTTTTCCAAATGACAGGACTTGGCACCTGATTTGGGGACCCATGTCTTCTGCTAGTGTTGATCCACTGTGTTTTATTTAGTCCAAAGTCAGCCCAAATCTACGAGGGTGGGGGGCTGAAAAGTTCATAGGCTGAAAAGTTCATAGTGGTCAAATTTGACCAAATGTAGTTTATCTTTCAACCGCAGGGATCCAAGTGCTGCAACAGTAATGGAAGCAGTGTGTAGATCGAAGGGGAGACTATGTTGAAAAATAAACCACATTTGGTCAAATTTGACCACTACAAACTTTCAGCTCCCCCCTCTTATATATGAGTTTCACTTTTTGAATTGAATTACTGAAATAAATAAATGAATGCACCAAGGTGCTGATGCCTTGGTGTTTGTGGCCTGGTAGCATGGGGGGCTGTAAAAAAGTCACACTGCCACTTGGGTGGGCATAGTTATTTCAGTACCTTTTTTCGCAGCTGCGAAAATTAATTTGTGTTTATTTTGAAAACAAAGCCCTATCTGGAAAATGTGGCAAATTAAAAGTCAAGAAAATACGGCCATACAATGATACAAGCCTTTAGTTCCAGTTGATTTTGAGCGGGTGAACTGAAAAGCTGGTAACAGACAGACAGCCAGATACATGCACAGACACATTGAGTGATTTCTGTATGCCTATGTTCCCTGTGTGCCGATGCATAAAAATACAGAAGCACAAGAATAAAATTAGGAGCACAAAGAAAAATGCTAGAGTAACAGATTTTATTAATTGAATGTATGAATAGTTACATGATGCCGTGCAACAGCAGGTAAACATATCAAAATTTCCAAAAGTAAAAGCATAATTATGAGCATTAAATCAGAATGGTTTGGAATGTTTCAAACTTACGTGTTATGAATATTGAAAGTTTATTAAATAATCGCAAAAAAACTATGTTTGTCCTAACATTAATTTATTGAAATACAGTAGCAGTTTCTGGTATGAACAGTAAACATGTGATATTCTTATTTAGCTTCGAGCCTGTTAATCTTCACAGCTGCTCTGACTGCTGACCCTCAGGTTCACCACTGTGGAGCTCAGAGAGACAAAGAGAAAGGAAAACAGCATAAAAATGTGATTATTGTTACAGATGTGATATATATAAAAATATAGATGTCATGTTTCTCCTCAGCTTTATAAATTGTTTGGTTTAGTGAGTGAATGATTTTAAAGTGAGTGAATGAGGCATGTCACCCTGTGGTGTTTTTATATTACTGACAGACAGAATATTAATGTATTGACTTTTAAAAAAAATCAGCTGAACTTTAGAGAAAACAATTTAGCAGGTTAAATTACCAAGCAGACCCCATATGGAAAAAAAAATCTGACATTGGAAAAAAAATGTACTGTAACATAAGCTTTAAGGATCAAATATTACAGCTGTAGGAGTTATTAGTGTTTTTATATTGAAATGCATAATTTAAGCGCAAAACTTACTCGGTGCAGGCGTCTGCTGTGGTCTGCCATGTTTTTGAGGTGAGGAATGTTGGGACTTGTAGTTTTTTGCAATGAACTGAGAACTGCAGGAAGAAAATACCTCGTCCTTCCTCTGCAAAACTAAACAGTAAAACCAGTGTGAAAACAATTGATGTGATTAATAAAGGGTGTAGTTGTTGAATACAGGTTGGTTTTTTTTTTTTTTTTCCGGTAACCGCTATTTTATAACAGTTAAAGGTCTGATGACACGTTTTTGACTTCATCTAATTTTTCATCACATAATATGATATTATGAAATAGGTTGGTCTGTGCCATTCTAAGTCAAACAGGCTTTTTTTCACGTGAATATCCGACGGTTTCATGAGCGCCACGTCACCCATTGCGTCAGTGGCTGGAAAACCCCCTGGCCATGTTATAACGTCATCGACAGAACACAGTGCTTGGCTGCCCATTGTACACACAGGATGAAAGCGGTAGAAAACATCAACGATGGTTCCAGCACATGTAGTCTGGAATTGGTTTGTGTTGTCCAATCTTCAGACGATTATAGTTCAGAAGAATGGGATGATAATGAAGAATTTGGGGGCATCAGACCTTTTACGTTTGAGCCGTGCCAAGCGGGCATCGTGCCTAGCGAGTCAGACTCAGAGAGTGACGGTGGAGAGGCACACATGCCCTCTGCTGCAGCAGCAACAAACACATGGCAGGGGAACACCAAGTGGTATGCTTTTGTTAGATATTGCAACAAATTATTTGTTCATAAATATAATTTATTTAAACCCGATTTTTCAGTAAAATCATAGCAGTGTATTCTCTGTGGCTCAGGCATCGGGTGTATTATGTATTATATTTTGAGTTCTTGTTGTTTTTGTTTTGTACATGTGTTTTATGTGCGTTTTGACCCACTTTCAGGTGGGCACTGTCCAAGATTCGCCGGTCCGACCACGTACCCTCTCTCTTTGACAGTCAGCTGTTCATGTTTTGTGTGCATCATCTGCCGTGTTGTCAGCCAGCCAGTATTGCCAACCCTATCACAACGTGTTGGCCATTCCACGCAGCTGTGGTTCTGTTGCGCCCCTTGAAGCGATGTTGGCCCTGGGGCGCAACCATGGTTAACACGTCTCCTTTCCATGTTTGCTGGGCGATGTCGGCCCTGAATGCCAACTGTAAGTGTTTCTGTTTATTTTTGTAAGTCTTCACCTTTTTGGGAACTGTTGTCATCATTCTTATGTTCAATACATGTGCTGTGGTGAATTCTGCGCGTAAATCCATTCATCATGACCCTCTGTGCGCTCTTACGCAGGGCACAGAGAGGGAGGATGAAATAACGAGGATTTACATGCAGGGTTCACCATAGCACATTTAATACAGAAAGACAGACAATTCCCAAAAAGGTGAAGACATACACAAAACACAAACACATTTACTGATGGCGTTTGGGGGCCGGCATCGCCCAGACAACGAATGAGAGGAGACGTGTTAGCCACAGTTGCGCCCCAGAGCCAACATCCCTTCAAGGACGCACGAGAACCACGGCGAACATGGAGTGGCTAACGTCGTGAGAGTGCTGAAAATACTGGCAGACTAACAGCACAGATGACAATACTATGGACCAGCAGTGCGTGACTGGCAAACGGCCGCTAAGTACACGCACTGCTGGTGATGGTGTGATGAGAAACACCTGGGCGAGGACCGGAAAACATGATCAGCGGGAGTTGGAATCAGCTGGTGATAATGAGAGAGGGAACGTGGCCGGACTGGCAAGCGTCAGCATGCGATCACAGAAAGTAGGTCACAGCTGTGTGTAAATCCATTAATCCTTCCCCTCCTTGTGCGCTCCTCCTGTGTAAAAGCACACGAGGAGCGCATGAGGAGGCTTATGACAGTTGTAGCTGAAGCATGTGATGTGATCTTTCACAGCCTGCTGTTTATCTAAGCCTGTGACACAATGCGAAGGCATAGCCGTAAAATTAAAACAAGAAACCAGAGAAACTGTGAGCTACAAAGCTGCTGTCATTCCAGTCAACAACACCAGCATCCGTTCTGTCGCTTACGTCATGGTGGTGCCGCCCTTCATTCGGTGGGTGGCACCACAGTCCAGTCAGCGGCTGCGGTTTTTTGGTGATAACTAGTTTATGCAGGTGTGGTTGTAAATATTATATTGATCATTGACAATGACTTTTGGGTTTACACAACATGCTAAAAAATGTCAAAATCGTGTTATCAGATCTTTAAGCTAGAAATCGACTGTGACAGGAAGTCATCCAGGTGCTGTAAAAAAGTTACACTGCTGCCTCTAGTGGCCCAGTATAGTTATTACAATACCTTTTTTCCCAGCTCCATTGACGGTAAAGGTGAGTTTAATTTGTATTTTTTTCGAAAACAAAGCCTTATCTCAAAATTGTGGCAAATTAAAAGTCTAGAAAATATGGCCTTACAATGTTACAAGCCTTTAGTTGCTCTTAATTTTGACTGGGCGAGCTGAAAAGCTAGTGACAGACAGATGCAACCAGCCACACACACACACACACACACACACACACACACACACACACACACACACACACACACACACACACACACACACACTCTCAGTGGTTACCGTATGCCTTCATTTTCACCAAGGCACAATCAACTTTTAGCTGACATTCTAATTTATTGAGATGCACTTGTATTTTCAGCGGTGTGTGATTTAGTAAGCTGACAGGTTGCATGCGAAAAAAAACGATGACAATGTAACATGTTAATATGTGTGAGTGAGGCCATCTCGTCCCTGTCAGAGCGTTTAGATTCTGTTCACAGGTGGGCTGTTCCCCTGCTCGGTCTGAGAACACTCAAGAACTCAAGGACGTTTGCACATCACAGCTAAAAGCGATGGAGGAGGGTTGTGTATATGCTGATGGAAGCATGGCTAAGAGAAAATTATTGAGCAATTGCTGCCATGGTGACAAGGCTGGCAGTATCTAATAGCAACGGGCTCTTGAGAAGCCTGAATTATGTGGGTGGGGAGAGTGGAATGGGGAGATGGAACTGAACACTGAGCTCCCGTTACACTTTTTCACCATATGCACATTTTGATTTTTTGGGTGTATATGATTTTGCTGCATCTCAGCATCCAAACTCCAACCAAAGAGAAAAAAAAATGTGTTCTCCCTATTCACTCTCCTACACAGTCACAGCCTGTAGAAAGTCGCAGCTAATTGTAGACGTTAATCACACTGCTTATACCTGAATATGTAAACAGTGTATCAAAAGGACAGAGCTACTAGATTATTATACTATGGTAATGGAATATATTATCCACCAATCCAGATGGGCCTGTAGTGGCCTTGATGGCTCCTACAGAAAATGCAACATTCTTCTTCTTCTTTTAGATTTGATTGGCAGTTGGCAACCAGCTTACAGGTGCATTACCGCCACTGACTTGATTATCATCATTCTATATCTTTGTATAAGGAGTTCTGAACAACTCCTTGTGTGTGAAAAAATTATCCGTCCTTGGACTGTGTCCAAGGTACGGCCAAACTCTATTCGCAAAGCTCTTTTTCCTGTAAATTATAGAGTTGATTTTAAAGTTCTTGTTCTTACTTATAAAGCCATTCATGAAGAGGCGCCTTTTTATATTAGTGACCTGCTCCATCTACACCAGCCCAGCAGGTCTCTCAGGTCTTCTCATCAGAATCTATTGGTAGTCCCTAGCACTAGGCTCAGAACCAAAGGCGATAGAGCCTTTGCTGCTGTTGCTCCCAGACTTTGGAACTCCTTACCTTTTGAACTTAGATCTGCACCTTCCATTGATGTTTTTAAGAAGCAACTAAAGACCCACCTTTTTAGCCTGGCTTTTTAATTAACTATGTGTTGATTGTATTTTTAGGTTCTTTTACTGTTTACTTTTTTTTTTACTGTTTTGTGTGTCTGTGTTTTTATTTTGTTTTTTACCATGTTAAGCACTTTGTGACTCTGTCTGTGAAAAGTGCTCTATAAATAAACTTATTAACTTATTAACTCTTCAATATATAATTCAAGAATCACTCTATAGTCACATATCACTATATATACAGTATAATTCAAGAAATCTCTGTCTGTCTCTGTGTCTGTGTGTCTGTCTGTCATGACCATAGGACTCTTCTTCTTCTTCTTCTTCTTTTAGATTTGATTGGCAGTTGGCAACCAGCTTACAGGTGCATTACCGCCGTGTACTTCACTCTACACCATCACTCTATATATCTTGGCCATAGTACTGTCCCTTTCTTCTTCTTTTTCTTTTAGATTTGATTGGCGGTTGGCAACAAGCTTACAGGTACATTACCGCCACTGAGTTGATTATCATCACTCTATATCTTTGTATAAGGAGTTCTGAACAATAGTCTTAACGTTAATGTTAACAGTAATGATAATGACTATCACAATCACATTTTTCACCATTTCTATTAGTTTTCAATCTTTGTACCTCTGTCACTTTTGCTCCAGTTAAGTTTATCATTATTTCATCAGTTGAGACAGCCGTTGAAATGCCCAATACCACTCCTCTCATTGCCTTATTTCCTTCCAATACTGAACACTGCACATTTTTTCCCTCCATCTTATTGACTCTGATTGCTTTTCCTTGTTGAACACTATCTTTACATGTAACTAGTAACAAACCACTACAAAGAATTCTTGCATTTAAAACTTCTCCAAGTAACCCATTAATTGCATTTGTGAGCTTAATTGGATTCCACTCACGAAATGATGCTCCTTCCTGAGTAAGTTTAATGATTCCTTTACACTCCTTCTGTTTATTCCAGGATAGTTCATCTTCTGATTCATCAGCACTTGATAACGCTCTTGATTGAATTTCTTTACGTTTACGTTTGCTTCTTTTAGACTCCACCAAACTCCAAACATCCTCTTTCCCGCTTCCTACCTCCATTCTTTCTTCATCTTTTAGATTTGATTAGCGTCTGGCAACCAGCTCCATCAGAAATCATTAGTAAAGGAGCAGCTTTTAAAATCCTGGCCTTGACTTCAGCCTCTTCTTCTTCTTTTAGATTTTGATTGGCAGTTGGCAACTAGCTTACAGGTGCATTACCGCCACCTACCAGATGTGTTCTTGACAACATTTCTTCTTCCTCTTCCGCTGATTTCTCAGACATCACTGGTGGGTAAATCACTCAATATATAATTCAAGAAGTCTTAAGTCTGCGTGTCTGTGTGTCTGTCCGCATGTCTCTATATCTTTGTATAAGGAGTTCTAATAAGGAGTTCTGAACAACTCCCTATGTGTGAAAAAATTATTCGTCCTTCAGGGGAGCCTGCTTAAGTGTCCTACTGCCACCAACAGCAGCCTCTTATTCTTCTTCTTTTAGATTTGATTGACGGTTGGCAACCAGCTTACAGGTGTATTACCGCCACGCACCTCACTCTAAAGTGTTTATCACTCTAACGCAGGGCTGTCAAACTCATTCCATGGAGGGCCAAGACCCTGCAGGTTTTACTTCCACCCAGTCTCTTCAGCAGGTGTTTTCACTGATCAGTAATCAGTAGGAAGAAATTCAGAGAAATCACCTGTTGAAGACACTGGGTGGAAGTAAAACCTGCAGGGTCTTGGCCCTCCATGGAATGAGTTTGACACCTGTGCTCTAACGGCAGCCTCTTCTTCTTCTTCTTCTTCTTCTTCTTCTTCTTCTTCTTCTTCTTCTCTCGTTACTGGCGGATAGCAAGCAACTGAAAGGTGCATACCGCCACCTGCTCTACAAGAGTGTGTAACATTATGTCATTTGAGCCTGACCCCTAAATTCTATGACTTAATCCTGTGTTATTTAAAAAAGCGAAAAGAGCCCTTCTCGTGATTCTTAGTGCCTCTCCATCTCCATCTGTTCCCAAAATCCCAGTTAAAACCCATTCCCTACTGGCCTCTCGAACTTCATTTTTCATTCTCTCGCTTTCATTTCCACACTTGTGAAAGTGTAATCAGATGTGCTCTACATTTTCTTTTACTCCACATTCTCTACATTTGTCACTTTCACTTTTCCTCATGATGAATAAGTGCCGTTTAAACCTGTGTGATCCAGTTTGAGTTTTGCCATAATGATGTCTTCCCTCCTGTTTGCTCTTTTATTGCAATAGATTTTTGGATTTTATAATACGATCTACCTTTATGATCTTCATCCCATCTTTTTTGCCATAGCTCAATTCCTTTTTTCTTGATTACTGTTTTCCCTTCTCCTTTTCCAAGTGACAATGGCATAGTTGTTTCTTTCCCAAGTGCACTTTTTGCTAATTTGTCTGCACAGTCATTCCCTTTCAACCCTTCATGTGCAGGAACCCTACAAAACTGAACATCTCCACCACCCCTGTGTAAATAAACTGTGATATAGCTCATTCACCAAGTCTTCCCTTGTAGATTTTAGTGTCTGTATGGTTTTTAAAGCTGCAAGTGAATCTGTGCACACCACCACCTGGTCCGGTCTGACCTCCTCCACCCACTGCAACCCAATAATTATCACCACCATCTCTCCTGTATACACAGATGTATTGTTGGAGAGTCTTTTTGAGATGGTCACTTTAAACTCTGGGATGTATACTCCAATCCCAACAGAGCCCTCTTTGTTCTTTGAACCGTTAGTATAGAGCTGTAAGTAGTTATAGTAATTATTCCTGAGGTAAATGCTTGTTTTAACACCAACGTCACTCATATGCCAATCCTTTTTCCTCATTAGCAGACTGATGTCTACTTCTTTTCCAGGAAACAACCAATGGGGAACATTATTCACTGGACTGGTATTAGCTATATCAATAGTGTCTAGGCCATACATTCTGGCTTTTCTTTCAGTTGTCCACCCAAACCCATGTCCCTGGAAGTTAGAATATTCCCAGCAGTCTTGTAGTGTTGTTTTTGAAATATTTGCTTCCTCACTTCCTTTCAGCTTGACCCAGTACAATAATGCGAGTTTATCTCTTCTCAAATCCATTGGCATTTCTCCTGCTTCTATTAAAACTGCATTGTTTAGTGTTGTTTTGATGGCTCCAATGCACAGGCGAAGCGCTCTATGCTGCATTCTGTCTATTTTTTCCAGAGTTGTCTTTGCTGCTGCTCCATAAATCATGCATCCATAGTCTATTGTCGATCGCATTAGTGCTCTGTAAATGTCAATTAATGCCTGTTTATCTGCACCCCATTCATGTCCAGCTACAGCTTTTATGAGATTAATGACTTTTTTGCACTTTGTCTCCAGATTTTCAACATGAACTCTCCATGTCATGTGTATACACTATCAAACCACAATCCTAGATATTTGAACTCACTCACTTTCTCTATTGGTTGATTGTATAATGTTAATGGTTCTGTACCAGTTCTGTGTTTTTTTGTGAAAATCATATACACTAGCAGGTTTTGCTGTATGTACTCATATGACCACTTTTCCACTTTCTCCATTGCTTTCCTGATGTTTTTGAACACAAATTCCTCATTTCTTCCTCTCATCCATATGGCTCCATCATCTGCATATAAACGGCAGCCTCTTCTTCTTCTTCTTCTTTTAGATTTGATTGGCGGTTGGCAACCAGCCTCCAGGTGCATTACCGCCACTGACTTGATTATCATCACTCTATATCGTTGTATGAGGAGTTCTGAACAACTTCTTATGTGTGAAAAAAATTATCCGTCCTTGGACTATATCTGAGGTGCGGCCAAAAAATGACAGCCTCTTCTTCTTCTTTTAGATTTTAGATTTGATTGCCGGTTGGCAACCAGCTTACAGGTGCGTTACCGCCACGTACTTCACTCTATATCATCACTCTATCTGATCAGGAGCTGTAGTCTTTCTATCATCATTGCTGTGTCCAATCAAACCTCAACTCTATCTTCAGACATCACTCAACTCTCAACGGCAGCTTCTTCTTCTTCTTCTTCTTCTTCTTCTTCTTCTCTTAGATTTGATTGACGGTTGGCAACCAGCTTACAGGTGCATTACTGCCACGTACTTCACTCTATATCATCACTCTATCTGGTCAGGAGCTGTAGTCCTTATGGCCACGTACTCCACTCAGTAAACATCACTCTCTGTATCAAAAGGGCGCATGCGCAAGCAGCGACCGGCAGCTGGTGAAAAAGTGTGTTGTCTGTGTGTCTGTTTTCTTCTGTACTTTTATATGTTTTTACAAAATCTTCTGTGTCGTTTCTGCCCTGGAGTGTTTGTGGACTATATGGCGAAGAGCTCCCTGGTTCCAACAACATGGACTTCCTTCCCTTTCTTGCACTGCTGCTACTTTTCCTCCGGCTCTTTGTCTCTGAGGTAAACGTGTTCGGCATCATGGCGGGCAGAACACATTATTCGAGGGACATGTTGCTGCATTTAAACACAGTTGATGCAGCGGCTGTGATTGAGCCTAAGCCGCAACTGCCGGACTTTATTTTGAGAGACGGACACAGCGGTGAAAAGAGAGACGGCAGAAGGAAGCGCGGAAGGCGTGGAGGTGTGAAATTGCGCCTGAGAAGACGTCAGTTTGGTAACATTCCTCTTCCTTCGATGATTTTTGGGAACGTACAGTCTCTGAGAAACAAGGTGGATGAAATTCAAGGGAATGTACGCTACCAGAAGGACTTTAAGAACTGCTGTGTCATGGCTTATACCGAGACTTGGCTTAATGCGCATGATCGAGACGCAGACCTGTGGATTGATGGCTTTGGAGCCCCGCTGCGCTCGGATCGGCAGGAAGAGGTAACGGGGAAGCGTCAGGGGGGCGGCGTATGTTTATACATTAATAAGCAGTACTGCACATCTGTCACGGTCAGAGAGCGCATCTGTACACCCGATGTGGAGCTGCTGTCTGTGTTACTACGCCCCTTTTATTTGCCTCGCGAGTTCCCCCAACTTTTCATCACAACTGTGTACATTCACCCGAGGGCAGACGCTGACTCCGCCTGCAGCACAATCTTTGATGTGATCCAGCAGCTGCAATCAATTTCTCCAGAGGCGCCAAACTTCATTCTTGGGGATTTTAACCATGTTTCTTTAAAGAAGACACTTAAAAACTTTTATCAGTATGTCTCCTGCCCAACCAGGTGAAAAAAGACATTGGACCTGTGCTATGGATCCATAGAGAGGGCCTATAAATCACTCCCCCTTCCTCCTTTAGGATCCTCAGATCACAACTGTGTACATTTGCTGCCCACATACAAAACTGCTCTCAGAAGAGGCAAGGTGGAGACGAGAGACATTGATGTGTGGACAGAAGATTCAGTGCACAGCCTCCAGGAATGCTTTGACTGTACAGACTGGGAGATGTTCACACTGTCCTGCGGGGATGATTTGGACTCTTTGGTGGACGTCACATGCTCATACATGGCTTTCTGTAAAAATAAGATTGTTCCACGTAAACGTGTCAAAATATATCCCAACAACAAACCATGGGTTACAAAATCAGTTAAATCCTGCTTACAGAGGAAAGCACTTGCCTTTAAAAAGGGGTCTGTTTCTGAGCTACAGGTTGCCACAAAGGAGCTGAAGGCCGAAATTTTAAGAGCAAAACAGAATTATAAATCAGAGTTGGAAAGCAAGGTGGCAACAAAGAGACTTGGTTCAGCCTGGGCCAGTATGAAAACTATTGCAGGCCTTCAGAGCACAGAGCGCAGTAATTGTGTGTTTTTAGATGGTTTTAATTCAGACACAGAGCTGGCTAATGCTCTTAATTGTTTTTATGGTCGTTTTGACTCCTTTGATTTTAGCACAGAAACCCAAGATTTGAAACAGAAACTCAAAGACAATCAGCACTTTAATATTGAGGTGCAGGGTGTTAAAAGGGAGTTCTGCGCTGTAAAAGTGAACAAAAGTCAGGGCCCTGATAATATATGTGGGCGCTTGGTGAAGTCCTGTGCACATGAACTGAGTCCTATATTTCATTACATTTTCAATAAGTCCTTACAGACACAACATGTGCCTAAGATCTGGAAAGAAGCCGTGGTTGTTCCCGTTCCAAAATCCAGATGTCCTAAAACGGTAAACGACTTTAGACCAGTTGCTTTGACTTTAATTTTAATGAAAATTTTTGAAAAACTGGTCAGATGTGAGGTCCTAAATCAGACTGAGCATGCATTGGATCCTCTGCAGTTTGCCTATAGGCCTCACAGAGGAGTGGAGGATGCCACTGTCACTCTGTTTAACATGCTTTTTAAACATCTGGATTTTAATGGGACACACGCCAGACTTTTATTTGTGGACTTTTCCTCCGCCTTTAATACAATCCAACCTCATATCTTAGTTGAAAGGCTCCTGCAGCAATTTGATTTGAGCAATAATCTGGTGGGTTGGATTCTGGATTTCTTAACCAACAGGACGCAGAGAGTAAGGATCAATGGTACATTGTCTGACCTAAAGTGCTCTTCTACTGGCTCTCCTCAGGGGTGTGTGTTGTCACCACTACTCTTCATCCTGTACACAAACATGTGTCGGAGCAGACATGACGAAAGACACATTATAAAGTATGCTGATGACTCAGTTATTGTCAGTCTCCTCCAGGATGGTGAGAGTGGCCACGGCCCAGTAGTTGATGATTTTGTTCACTGGTGTGAGGGTTCCTACCTGCAGCTGAATACGACAAAAACTAAAGACATGATTATTGACTTTAGGAGGAAAAATCCCAGGCACAAAGTCACCGTACTAAAAGGCCAGACCACCGAATGTGTACAATCCTACAAATATCTTGGGACGATTATTGATAGTAATTTAAACTTTGAAGAGAACTGTGAAAGGGTGTGCAAAAAGGGTCAGCAACATTTGCATTGCTTGAGAAAACTTGCACGCTTCCAAGTTGACCGAACCATAATGACAATGTTTTATCGGGCTTTTATTGAATCTGTTTTATCCTTTTCTTTAGTGTCATGGTTTGGTCAGATAAAACTGAAACAGAGGAAATCCTTGGATCAGGTAGTTAGATGGTCCAGTCGTTTGCTTGGTGAGCCACAGCTGAGCCTGACATCCCTGTACACCAGACAAGTACAGAGGATGGCTACCTCCATTTTAAATGATGACTCCCACCCTTTGCACTGCCACTTTCAGCTTCTTCCCTCAAGACGGAGGTTTGCTGTCCCAAAAAGTAGAACCCAGCACTACAAAAACAGCTTTGTCCCTGCTGCTGTCAAAGAGTTGAACAAGCTGTAAAAATATATTGCACATAATTTAGGTACCTATTTATTAACTCCATTTTATATTTACTTATTTTTGTAGGGTGTCACTTGGGTTCTAAATATTTTTCTAAATATTTTATTGGGTTTTAGACCTTTGAGTTTTTAACCTCTTTGACTAGTTTTTAACTTTTAATATGACCCTTCTCTCTTACCTCTGGTTTTTCTCCCATCTCTTTGTCTTTTTATACCCTGATTGATGGAGCCTTGAGTATTCTTATCATGTTTATAGTCAGCTTCATATGTGCCTGTGTTTGTGTCTATGTTGAATGTAATTTGTGGCTTGTAAATATGGATGTCACCAGACTGCAAAACAAATCTACCTACGGGTACAAATAAAGTAACCTGAACCTGAACCTGAAAGTCAGAATTCTTCTCGGTTGGCAACCTCTTCTTCCTCTTCTTCACTCTATATCTTTGTATAAGTAGTTCTTCATCTTCTTCTTTTAGATTTGATTGGCGGTTGGCAACCAGCTTACAGGTGCATTACCACCACGTACTTCACTCTATATCATCACTCTATCTGGTCAGGAGCTGTAGTCCTTTTAACATTATTGCTGTGTCCAATCGAACCCCAACTCTATCTTCACACATCACTCTTCTTCGCCTCCTCATACTTCATCATCACTCTACACATCTTGGCCGTGGCATCATCACTCTATAATAAGGAGTTCTTATAAAGAGTTCTGAACAATCTTCTTCTTCTTCTTCTTCTTCTTCTTCTTCTTCTTCTTCTTCTTCTTCTTCTTCTTCTTCTTCTTCTTCTTCTTCTTCCTCTTCTTCTCCTAACAGTGAGATTTCTATGTCTACATGATATGTATAACACTATCTGGTCATTACTCTATAAAGAGTTCTGAACATTCTTCTCTTCTTCTTCTTCTTCTTCTTCTTCTTCTTCTTCTTCTTCTTCTTCTTCTTCTTCTTCTTCTTCTTCTTCTTCTTCTTCTTCTTCTTCTTCTTCTTCTTCTTCTTCTTCTTCTTCTTCTTCTTCTTCTTCTTCTTCTTCTTCTTCTTCTTCTTCTTCTTCTTCTTCTTCTTCTTCAAACAGTGAGATTTCCATGTCTACATGATGTCTATAACACTCTATCTGGTCCCACTCTATATACTTCAGGTCATCGCTCTATTGTCAGGAGCTCTTCTTGAATTATCCGTCTGTGTCCTAGGTATTCATTTTAAACTCAACTCAACGGCAGCCTCTTCTTCTTCTCTCGGTTAGTGGCGGATAGCAAACAACTGAAAGGTGCATACCCCCACCTACTGTACAAGAATTATATCACTCTGTATAATTCAAGAAATCCCTATAAGCTTATCCATATCTAGGACTCGCTAAAAGATCATAAGATCGCCTATGATGTGCCTATGATGTCTACATGATGTCTATATGATGTCATATAGGCACCAAAAGATCAAAGGCAGCCTTCTTCTTCTTCTTCTTTTAGATTTTATTGGCGGTTGGCAACCAGCCTACAGGTGCATTACCGCCACTGACTTGATTATCATCACTCTACTGTATATCTTTGTACTGTATAAGGAGTTCTGAACAACTCCTTATGTGTGAAAAAATTATCCGTCCTTGGACTGTCCTCGGTGGCACTGTATCTGTTGATGATAAAGGCAGCCTTCACTCACAATCATAGGACTCACTATGACATCATCAAAGATCATAGGACTCGCTATGTCACGATCATAGGACTCGCTACAAGATCATAGGACTTGCTATGACATCATCAAAGATCAAAGGCAGGCTTCACTCACGATCATAGGACTGTCATGTAGACATCATAGGCACATCATAGGCTCAGTGATGCCTGATGTCATAGTTGACATCATCAAACCCTGTCTGTCACAATGTCACGATCATACTCGCTATGACATCAAAGGTAGGCATCACTCACAGTCATAGGACTCGCTAAAAGATCATAGGACTTGCTATGCCTTCTTTTTCTTCTTTTAGATTTGATTGGCGGTTGGCAACCAGCATACAGGTGCATTACTGCCACTGACTTGATTATCATAACTCTATATCTTTGTATCATCAAAGACATTACATCATTAAAGATCACAGGCAGGCATGACTCACGATCATAGGACTTGCTATGACAGCTTCAAAGATCAATGGCAGGCATCAGTCATGATTGAAGGACTCGCTATGACATCATCAAAGATCAAAGGCAGTCATCACTGAACGAGTGGTGACGTCAAAGATCAAAGGCAGGTTTCACCATGGTTACTGTTGCCATGGTAACAGTAACTTTCTACGGGCATGCAGAAGTGCTTGTTTACACTTGCTTTCTGTGGGCATACACGGGCATGCAGAGGTATGCACTAGTTAATCATGATTCCATGTGTCCCTCTTCAAATAACCAGTGCTGTGAGTGTATAGTACTTGTACTGTATGTCAGTGTGTATTTCATGGGAGATTGCAACAGGTTTGTGTTCATCTGCTGGCTCCCTGTCCGTAGTTGCCATGGTGTGAGAGAGAGAGAGAGAGAGAGAGAGAGAGAGAGAGAGCGAGAGAGAGATGCAGTTCAGTAAGTTCAATGTAATTTATCTCCACAGTTTAAAAATAAAAAAAAAAGATCTGATATTTCAGAGGTTGAGACCTGTTTCCCTACAGCTTACCACTGACAGCTCAAAGTTCTTAACATTTCAGTGCATGCATGATCACTGGAAGTAGAGCTAAAAATGATCAAAGGATAATCACTGTGGTTACTGAATATTTTTTTTACATAAAATGGAGTCTCCTACTAAGTGGCTTGTTGATGCCCTCTGGTGGGGAGATAAGGCAGTGCATATATTTTTCTGATTAAATTTTCTCTAGATGATCACAAACTTACTGAACATTATTTTAATTCTTGGCAAAAATATTTACTTCTTTAATTTAACTAAATTCTAACAACTGCTGTCATATAAAATCATAATTTGCTCGCTTAAACTATAGCGACACATAATCCAGTTTGTATTTGAAAAAAAGTGGACCTAAACAATATACAGAATGTAGTTACAGTGATACAAACAAAAATGAACAGATAGATGGATTTCTATGATTTTTTTTTTAAATAAACTCCACTGTGTTGAGCATCATGCAAGAAAAGGTTGTATGACATTGATACCTGTGGGGTTCATAAACCACATACTGTCTCAGTGATGATGGTGTACCCATGGATAGGATGACTCTGGGGATGGCATGTCAACAAGTCCACCCCTTCAAGCCAAGCTGAAATAGCTCACTATTGGGTGACAATGACATACCATTCAATGATATCTATTCAGTGCACTACGTATATAAATGTTTTTTAACCGGGGTTCCTTTACTATTCTTGCATAATAAACAATCTAGGGAGATAAATAAATATATTTGATCTTGGCAAACTGTCCTGGGAGTACTTTTGGTTTGTGACAGGTGGGACCAGTTCTTGCATCCTAGCTGTGTATGACCATCCCAATGAAAACAAGAGTACTCTGAGGCGAGTGCAATATCCCCCGCTCCTGTTTTCTTTGAAGATCCCAATGTTTACTGATGGAGAGCAGTTTTCAATATAATTGCTGTGGCAGAATCAAATTATGATAAACTCATCATCCACGAATGTACAACAAAGTGTACAACCCATAGTGGTAGGGCAGGATCCGGAGGTGAACCTGTGTAGCAAGTTTTGTGACCCTAGATGGCTTTACACATTCTATATAGTAAGAGAGCATAGTGAGTGCCAACCTTGACCTTTGACCTTTTAACCCCAAACCTGTAGTCACAGGTCATGGTCTCAGAGTGAGCCTGTGTACCAGGTTTGGTGACCCTAGCTTTCTTTGTTGTTGAGGTATAGCCATTTTGATGTTGGCCTTTGACCTTGCGATCCCAAAACCATAGTCACACTTCAGGACCACAGGGTGAACCTGTGTACCAAGATTGGTGACCCTAACTGTACTCATTGTACAGTAATAAGGCACAGGGAATGTTAACCTAGACCTCTGACCTTTAGACCCCAAACTCATAGTCTGAGGTCAGGATCCCAAGGTGAACCTGTATACCAGGTTTGATGGTCCTAGCTTTACTCATTGTACAGTATTAAGGCACAAGGAATGCTAACATTGACCTTTTGACCACAAACCCATAGTCAGAGGTCAGAATCCCAAGGTGAACCTGTCTACCAGGTTTGGTGACCCTAATTTTCATTGTTGTTGAGATATAGTTTATAAGCCATTTTGATGTTGACGTTTGACCTTGCGATCCCAAAACCATAGTCACACTTCAGGGTTACAGGGTGAACCTGTGTACTAAGTTTGGTGACCTAGCTTTACTCTTACAGTAATAAGGCATAGGGATTGTTAACGTTTAGGGGTGGGAAAAAAATCGATTCAGTGATGGATCGCGATACTTGACATTAACAACAATGCCAACAATCCCTAAATGCATAGATCAGTCTCTTATTAATTATACGGTGTGGGGAACCCACGCTCGGATATTCATCTCAGACTGGAAGCAAAGGAGAGGCAGTAAATTCCTCTGCCAGAAGAGCGTGGAGGATTAAGCAACCGGGGACAATAGGAATTGTGATGGGAGAAGGTATTGTGATGTAAGACCCCAGGCAGCAGGAATAAGCAGCTGTGGGGACAATGGGAATTGTGATATGTAAATGTATTGTGATGCAAGACCTCAGGCAGCAGGGGGAGTGAGTGTGGTGATATAAAGGAGAGACCCTGTGGCATGAGGTCAATGCTTTTTCTGAGTCTGAGAAATGTGAGAGAGTGAAATAAAGTTTGTCTGCTATGAATGCCTGGCCTGATATTTGCTCTCTCCACACTGGTGACCCTTGACGAATAATGGAACACGAGGCAAACACTCCGGAGACGGCCCGGACGGGAAGCCCCAGGAACGCGTGTGCCGTTTCGGTCAAACTACCAGACTTTCGGCTGCACAACCCGAAGTCTTGGTTCCTCCACACCGAGGCCCAGTTCACGCTCCGGGGAATAACAGCAGATGACACCAGATATTACTATGTGGTCGCAGCTCTGGATGCTCGCACGACTCAGCAAGTAGCAAGCCTGCTCCAGCAGCCCCCAGCCCGCGACAAATACGGGGCTCTCAAAGCCGCGCTGACCCGGCGGTACACGCTCTCGGACTGTGAGAGAGCTGAGAGGCGCCTGACGCACTCCGAGTTAGGAGATGGGTTGGCGGTCGAACTGATGGAGAAGATGTTGGCATTGGGGATGTTGGCCATCCCCAAGATGGCACCCACAGTGGTCGCCATGGTGCTTCGCTGCGCTTTGTTTTGTTTGTTTTTGTTCGTCAATTGTGTGTCTGCCTGCTCTTACACCCGTGAAGAGCTACTAAATATCAGGACTTTCACTCCCACGGACCTACTCCCAGTTTTTTTGGCTCCTGCCGCCGATCTGGTTCACCTTTTAGCCCAAAAAGTGAGACGGCGAAAGAGAGGAAGACGAGCGGGCGCTCTCGTGCGGCTTCGCAGGAGAGGCATGCGCACAGCTTTGCCTGGGATATTTCTGTCCAACGTCAATTCTCTCTATAACAAGGTAGATGAACTGAGACTGCTGATGCGATTTAAGGACCTCTCCACCTCGTGTGCCCTCTGCTTTACTGAGACTTGGCTCAAGGAAAAGACACTGGACAGCGCGCTCCTCCTCGAGGGATTTCAACTGTTTCGTGCAGACCGAGATACGGGGCTCTCCGGCAAGACCACAGGCGGAGGAGTCTGCTTCTACATCAACAGCAGCTGGTGCTCCGATGTAACTGTGATCTCCCAACACTGTTCTCCCGCTCTGGAATATTTATTCATCAACTGCAAGCCATTTTATTCCCCGCGTGAGTTCGCTTCATTCATCCTGGCCGCTGTTTACGTCCCACCCGACACGGACGTGCGCGAGGCTCAGCGCGCGCTCGCGGATCACATTCAGCAAGCAGAGCGGACTTTTCCGGACTCTCTGGTTATTGTGGTTGGTGACTTTATCCAGAGCAACCTGAGCCACGAACTCCCCCGATACAAACAGTTTATTAAATGCCCCACCAGAGGAGAGAACATGCTGGATCACTGTTACACTACAGTTAAGGACGCGTATCGCGCTGTTCCCCGCGCTGCGCTCGGACTATCTGATCATGTGATGGTCCACCTGATTCCCACATACAGACAGAGACTGAAGCTCACAAAACCTGTTGTGAGCACTACAAAGAAATGGACCAGTGAAGCTGGGGAGGAGCTGAGGACGTGCTTGGAAATAACTGACTGGGGCATGTTTAAAGGAGCCACACATGATCTGGATGAGTACACGGACACTGTGACCTCATATATCCACTTGTGTGAGGAGAGCATTCTTCCATCGCGCACCAGGGTGAGTTACTCCAACGACAAGCCCTGGTTCACAGCTAAGCTCAGACAGATCAGGAAGGAGAAGGAAGCAGCGTTGAAAAGTGGAGACAGGGACTGCTACAGGGAGGTCAAATACCGGTTTAGTAGAGAGCTGAGGAGAGCTAAATCTGTGTATTCTGAGAGACTCCAGCAACAGCTCACTGCTAACGACTCTGCTTCTGTGTGGAGAGGACTGAGGCAAATCACCAACTATCGGCCTCAGGCTTCTAAGGGTCAGGATGACAAAGCCCTTTGTCAAAGACTGTCCCAACACTATGTCCGTTTTGACACCTCGTCAGCTGTGTCCAACTCCCCCCTCCCCCCAGTGCCACTGCCTCCATGGTCCCTACTTCATCAAAGGCGGCCCCCCTCCTCCCCCCCTGCCCTTGCCATCAGTGAGCAGGGCGTGCACAGACAGTTCTCCAGACTGAACCCGCGCAAGGCCCCCGGTTCGGACGGCGTGTCTCCCTCCACCCTGAGACACTGTGTGGAAGAGCTGACTCCTGTCTTAACAGACATTTTTAACACCTCCCTGAAGTCATGCCACGTGCCGACCTGCCTCAAAACCTCTACCATCATCCCTGTCCCCAAGAAGCCACGGATCACTGGACTTAACGACTACAGACCTGTAGCGTTCACCTCTGTAGTCATGAAGTCCTTTGAGCGCCTGGTCCTGCCCCACCTCAAGACCATCACCACTCCCCTCCTGGACCCGCTGCAGTTTGCCTACAGAGCCAACAGGTCTGTGGACGACGCAGTCAACCTGGCCCTCCACTCCATCCTGCAGCACCTGGACTCCCCGGGAACCTACGCCAGGATCCTGTTTGTGGACTTCAGCTCTGCATTCAATACCATCCGCCCCACTCTGCTCCAGGACAAGCTGTCCCTGCTCAACGTGCCTGACTCCCTCTGCAGGTGGATCACCGACTTCCTGACGGACCAGAGGCAGCATGTGCGGCTGGGAAAGACTGTCTCAGACTCTGTTAGCATCAGCACCGGATCACCCCAGGGCTGTGTACTTTCCCCCCTGCTCTTCTCCCTGTACACCAACTCCTGCACCTCCAGCCACCAGTCTGTCAAGCTGATCAAGTTTGCGGACGACACCACCCTCATCGGGCTCATCTCCAATGGCGACAAGTCCGTCTACAGGAGAAAGGTGGCCCAGCTGGCGTCCTGGTGCAGCCACAACAACCTGCAGCTGAACGCTCTGAAGACAGTGGAGATGATCGTGGACTTCAGAAAAGTCACAGCCCCTCTGCCCCCCCTTACCCTCACAGACTCTCCCATCACCACTGCGGATTCCTTCCGCTTCCTGGGCACCACCATCACCCGGGACCTCAAGTGGGAGCCGACCATCAGCTCCCTCATCAAAAAGGCCCAGCAGAGGATGTTCTTCCTGCGGCAGCTGAGGAAGCTCAAGCTACCCACCAAGATGTTAGTGCAGTTCTACACGGCCATCATCGAGTCCATCCTCACCACCTTCGATCCCAGCCCCCGACCAACAGTGAGCTGTGTGGAGTTTGCATGTTCTCCCCGTGTTGCGTGGGTTTACTCCGGGATTTCTCCGGTTTCCTTCCGCATACCAAAAAACATGTAGGTTTAGGGCGCTCGCGCACACAGCGACCAGCAGCCGGTGGCTTGTCACCAGACTGCAAACCAAATCTACCTACGGGTACAAATAAGTAACAAAAAAAAAAACAAACAAAAAAAAAAACAAAAAAACCCCCCCACCTCCATCACCGTGTGGTACGCAGGAGCCACCGCCAGGGACAGACTAAGACTGCAGCGCGTTGTGCGCGCTGCTGAGAAGATGATCGGCTGCAAGCTCCCATCCCTCCAGGACCTGTACATCTCCAGGACCCGGAGGCGTGCAGGTCGGTTCATAGCCGACCCTTCACACCCTGGACACGCACTGTTTGCCCCCCTCCCCTCAGATAGAAGACTTTGGTCCATTCAGACTAAAACCTCCCGCTACATGAACAGCTTCTTCCCCTCTGCCATCAGACTGCTGAACACTAAGTGACTTATTAGACTCTCGTGCACTACGTACAGCAGCTCAACCGGACTCATGATAATTATCACTGTTTTCTTTTGCACTACCGACTGCACTATATGGAACTCCACAATATCTGCTGCTTGTTAATATATTTAAAAATTGCATAGATTAGTATTACTCATTCATATTCTACATTTTATTGCAGTTTTTTTATTTTTATCTTTAGTGCTACTCCATGTTTAATGTTGCAGCATTGCACAGAGACAAATTCCTAGTTTGTGTACTACATGAACAATGGCAATAAATCTCATTCTGATTCTGATTCTGATTCTGATGGGCACGGATGACCGGCATTTTCTGTTTGCCCACCTTTTTCTCCGGAACCTCCCAAAGGTGGCCGGAGCGGTCCTTGCCAACTCGCCATTGCTGGCCGCGCGTGACTACCGTACGCTAGCCCAGGAGGCAGATCAATTCAATTCAACTTTATTTATATAGCGCCATTTCACAACAACAGTCATCTCATAGCACTATCAACTGTAGGGGGGAACCCCCACAGTTGCAGAAAGACCCCAGCAATCAGGCGATCCCCTGTGAGCAAGCACTTGGCGACGGTGGAGAGAAAAAACTCCCTTTTAACAGGAAGAAACCTCCAGCAGAACCAGGCTCAGGGAGGGGCAGTCATCTGCTGCGACTGGCTGTGGGGTGAGGGGATAGAGAAGAAGAAAAGAACAGACATGTAGAGAGCAAACAGCACGATGGGGACTCAATCTATGGGAGAGAACAAACAGATGTTAATGACCAGCAAAAAAAAATATTTCATAGAGAGTGAGGAAAGGAGTGAGGCCCAGTGCATTACTGGAGGTTCCCCGGCTGACTAAACCTATTAGCAGCATAACTAAGGGAGGGTTCAGAAACACATGATCCCTCCCTAATTGTAGGCTATATCAAAAAGGTAGGTTTTAGCCCTATTCTTAAAAACAGAGATCGAGTCTGACTCCCGAATCCAGATTGGCAGCTGATTCCACAGGAGAGGAGCTTGATAACTGAAGGTTCTGCCTCCTATTGTACTTTTGGAGATTCTAGGTATTACAAGTAATCCTGCATTTTGGGAGCGTAGTGCTCTGTTAGGATAATACAGTAGTATCAGATCTTTTAAATAAAAAGAAGCCTGATTGTTTAGAGCTTTGTAAGTAAGAAGAAGGATTTTAAACTTAATTCTAAACTCTATGGGAAGCCAATGAAGGGAGGCCAGAACCGGAGAGATATGATCTCTCTTTCTAGTACCTGTTAAAACTCTTGCTGCAGCATTTTGGATCAGCTGAAGACTTTTTAAAGATGTTTTAGGACAGCCTGATAATAAAGAATTACAATAATCTAATCTCGAGCTAACAAAAGCGTGGATCAGCTTCTCAGCATCACTCTGAGACAAGATGCTCCTAATCTTGGCAATATTACGCAAATGATAGAAGGCAGTCTTAGAAACAAATTTAATATGTGAATTGAAGGACAAATCCTGATCAAAAATAACTCCAAGGTTCCTCACAGAGCTATTAAGAGAAAGAGTAACCGCATCCAAACTGAAAGTTTGATTTGGAAAGGAATTTCTAAGGTTTTTTGGACCAACAAGAATGACTTCAGTCTTATCTGAATTTAATAGCAGGAAATTACAAGTCATCCAAGCTTTGATTTCCTTAAGACAGGCTTCTAACTTGGCTAATTGAGTACTATCATCTGGCTTCATTGACAGGTATAATTGTGTGTCATCTGCATAACAATGAAAATGTATACAGTGCTTTCTAATAATGTTGCCTAACGGAAGCATATATAAACTAAAAAGAGTAGGGCCTAGCACAGATCCCTGTGGAACTCCATGACTAAGCTTTGAGTTGAAAGAAAACTCATTATTTACATGAACAAACTGGAACCTATCAGATAAATAAGATCTAAACCATTGCAACGAAGTTCCATTAAGTCCAACATAGTGTTCTAATCTATCAAGTAGAATATTATGATCGATAGTATCAAAAGCTGCACTAAGGTCTAAAAGGACAAGTACGGAAACCAGTCCATTATCAGATGCAATGAGGAGGTCGTTAGTGACCTTCGCTAAGGCTGTTTCAGTACTATGATGGATTCTAAACCCAGATTGAAACTCTTCAAGTAAACCATTTCCCTGCAGGTGGTCAAATAATTGCGTAGCAACGACTCTTTCTAAGATTTTTGAAATGAAAGGGAGATTAGAGATTGGTCTATAGTTAGCTAAAGCTCCTGGATCTAGCGTTGGCTTTTTGAGTAAGGGTTTAATTACAGCCGTTTTAAAAGCCTGCGGTACATGGCCTGAAGTTAATGAAGATTTGATTATATGAAGAATAAAGCTACCAATAAGTGGGAAGACTTCTTTAAATAACCTGGTAGGAATAGGGTCTAAAAGACAAGTTGAAGGTTTGGATGAGGAAACTATTTTGTCTAACTCACAAAGGTCGATTGGAGTAAACTCATCAAGACAGACATCAATAGAAGGAGTTGTAGCAGTTACAGCATTTAAGTTAACTGTGGGAAGAATCTGATTGATTTTATCTCTGATGGATGAAATTTTATTATTGAAAAAGTTCATAAAGTCCTGACTAGTAAGCTCTAAGGGAATGCTAGGATTGACAGAGTCCTGACTCTTTGTCAACCTGGCTACAGTACTGAAAAGAAACCTGGGATTATTCTTGTTCTCTTCTATTAATGCAGAGTAATAACTCGTTCTAGCTTTTCTAAGAGATTTTTTTATAAATTAAAAGATGATTTCTCCAAGCTAAATAGATTTCATCTAAATTAGTAGAGCACCATTTTCTTTCTAATTGACGAGTCTTCTGTTTTAAGGTACGAGTTTCTGTGTTGAACCAAGGAGTTAGAAATCTCTGATTAGACTTTTTCTTTTTTAAGGGGGCCACCAAGTCTAGAGTCTGATGCAGCGAAGCTGAAACACTATCCACCATGTTATCAATTACAGAAGGAGCAAGCTGTCTATAGCTTATTTCCGTTGTGTTGACACATGGCATAGAGGAAACAATCTGCATGAATTTGGAAACAGCATCATCTGAGAGGCATCTACTGTAATAATATTTTTCTTTAGGAACCAAATAGTCAGAAATAGTAAAATCAAAGGTTAACAGACAATGGTCTGACAGTACAGGGTTATGAGGAGACACTACAAGATTTTCTATTTCTATGCCATATGTCAAAACAAGGTCCAAAGTATGGTGGAGGTAATGAGTAGAATTTCCTACTTTCTGAGAAAACCCAATCGAATCTAATATTGAATTGAATGCCACATTAAGGCAGTCACTATCTACATCCACATGTATATTAAAGTCCCCTACTATAATTATTCTATCAGATTTCAGCACTAAATCAGCTAAAAATCAGCAAATTCGGATAAAAATTCTGAGTAGGTTGATGGGGGACGATAAACTATGGCAAATAAAATTGGGTTTAACCTAAAATTGCTAAAGTGCCCAATACTGAGGACCAGGCTCTCAAAGGAATTATAACATGTTTTTTGCTTTACATTAACTAGTAATTTGGAATGGTAAATTGTTGCTACTCCTCCTCCACGACCAGAACTTCTGGGATTTTGACAGTTTAAATAACCAGAGGGAGTTGATTCATTTAAACCAACATAATCCTCTTGTCCTAACCAAGTCTCTGTAAGGGAAATTAAATCAATCTGATGATCAATTAACAGATCATGGACTAACAGAGACTTGGGAGTTAGAGACCAAATATTTAATAAACCACATTTAATTTTTAAATTATGAGGAGGAACAGAGGCCAAATCATTCAATTTAGAGGCTTTATGTTTAATTTGAGTTTTACCAATATTTTGCTTTATCACTTTGGGATGCTTATACATTATATTTTTATTCACTTTGGAGGGAGCAGACAACGATTCTCTGATGGGGAAGACAGGGGCTAAGTTGAGGGGTGGCGGATGAAGAGGAGCTGCAGAGAGGCGTGTAAGACTGCGACTCTGCTTCCTGGTCCCAACTCTGAGTAGTCATGGTTTTGGGAATTTGGATAAAAAAGATGCCAGATTGTTAGATAAATGAGAAGCACCATCCAAAGTGGGATGAATGCTGTCTCGTCTCATAAGACCAGGTTTTCCCCAAAAAGAGCTCCAATTGTCAATGTAGCCCACGTCATTTGCAGGACACCACACAGACAGCCAGCGGTTCAAGGATGACGAGCGGCTAAACATGTCATCGCTGGTCAGATTGGGGAGGGGCCCAGAGAATACTACGGTGGCAGACATTGTTTTTGCAAAGTCACACACCGATTCTACATTAAGAATCCGATTAGAATCCGGATGATGATCCGATTAGATCAGATCATCATCACCACCAGGGCCCTCACAGTGAACGCAGCGGCGTCGGAACCCAGCGAGACAGCCAGCGGAAGTGAGGAGCCAGCGATGGTAGAGGCAGCGGGGGCCAGGAAGTGCCAGAGAGACACGCTCTGCTCCTACCACCGCCGTTTTGGAGAGGATGCACGGCGATGCGTGCCACCGTGCCAATTCAAACGTTCCGTTCAAACAGAAAACGCAAGACCGGCAGTCGGTGGCAGATGCGACTGCCGTTGAAGAAAGTAAGCTGCTCTACGTGACAGACTCGCGCTCGGGGAGACGGTTCCTCGTGGACTCCGGCTCCCAAAAGAGCCTCATCCTACCGTCTTACGTGACCGGCTAGCTGGTACTAGCAGCCCCGAGCTGACGGTTGCAAACGGCTCGAACATTAAGACTTTTGGTGAAAAGACACTGAATGCATCCCTACACAGCCGTACGTAAGAGTAGACATTTGTTATAGCAGCATGCAGTTTCCCAATCTTAGGCGCTGATTTTTTGTGCGCACACGGACTACTAGTCGATGTTGCTAACAGACACCTGATCAATGCAATGTCTTTTGATTCCCTCCCCTGTACAGCTCGAGGAGCAGGGCCAACAACGCTAGCCAACGTCACAGCTCCAGGTGGTAAGTTCCACACACTGCTCACTCAGTTCCCAGCACTCACAGTCCCGACGTTTTCGACGGCCATCACTAAACACAGGGTGGAGCACTTTATTACCACCACCGGGCCGCCCGTTTTCGCACGGCCTCGGCGCCTGGACACAGCTAAACTGGCCATAGCGCGTGAGGAGTTTGCCAACTTGGAAAGGTTGGGCATCATCAGGTGCTCAAACAGCCCATGGGCATCCCCACTACATATGGGCTGCACGGTGGCGCAGTGGTTTAGCACTGTGGCAGCACAGTTTTACCCTCGGCCGGGGGACCACGGGGATCATGAGACCGTGGGCTCGATCCCAGCCCCCGACCAACAGTGAGCTGTGTGGAGTTTGCATGTTCTCCCCGTGTTGCGCGGGTTTACTCCGGGATTTCTCCGGTTTCCTCCCGCACACCAAAAACATGTAGGTTTAGGGCGCTCGCGCACGCAGCGACCAGCAGCCGGTGGCTTGTCACCAGATTGCAAACCAAATCTACCTACGGGTACAAATAAGTAACAAAAAAAAAAAAAAAAAAAAAAAAAAAATATGGTCCCTAAGGCCAAGGGATTGTAGCGACTGTGCGGAGATTTCCGCAGATTAAACAACACCACAGCACACGACCGCTACTCGATTCCCCATATTCAGGATTTTTCCATTCACCTCGCTGGGGCACATATTTTTTCTAAGATAGACCTGGTCTGTGGTTACCACCAGGTCCTGGTGCACGTGGAGGACATACCCAAAACGGCGGTAATAACGCCGTTTGGTCTGTTTGAGTTTTTACACATGCCCTTCAGATTAAAAGGCGCGGCACAGACATTCCAACGCATGATGGATGTGATGTTGCGCGATCTGCCATTTGTGTTCGTCTACCTGGATGACATCCTGGTGGCCAGCGCTTCCGAGGACGAACACGTAACCCACCTCAGGATGGTTTTCCGAAGGTTAGAGGAGCATGGGTTAATAATCAACCCGGTGAAATGCCAGTTCGGCGTGACAGGGATTGATTTTTTGGGGGCACCGCATCTCACCGGAGGGAGCGATACCCTTGCCGGACAAGGTGCGGGTGGTGGTGAATTTTCCCCGGCCTCAGACGGTCAGGGTGCTGCAAGAGTTTTTGGGGATGGTTAACTTTTATAACCGTTTCCTCCCCCTGAGCTCAGTTCATGCAGTCATTGTACGCTGCGCTCAAGAAACGGAAACTGATGGACAGAGTCGACTGGACTCCTGAGCGGGAGCAGACATTCTCTGAGGTTAAAACAGCCCTGGCAAACGCGGCACTGTTGGCACACCTGGACCCGGCGGCTCGGATAGCGCTCACTACCGACGCCTCGGATGGGGCCATAGGGGCCGTGGTGGAGCAATGCGTTGCCAGTTCTTGGCAGCCACTCGCTTTTTTTAGCAGGTCGTTGCACGACAGTGAGCGTAAATACAGCGCGTTTAACAGAGAGTTATTGGCTCTCCACCTGGCCATATGCCACTTCCAGTTCTGACTGGAAGGGCGCAGCTTCACTGCGTCCGTAGACCACAAGCTGCTAACATACGCGATGGCCAAGGTTTCGGAACCACGGCCAGGCTGGCAGCAGAGACAGCTGGCCGCGATCTTGGAGTTTATGACCGATATTCAGCATGTGGCTGGTAAACTGAATGTGGTGGCGGACTGCCTGTCGCACGCAGTAGTGGCCCCAGTCTACGTAGGGATAGATTACATGGCCAAGGCTGCAGAGCAGATTGGCGATGTGGATCTGTGCGCACTCCAGTCTGGACCAACAGGGTTAAGGCTGGAGAGCAGAGCACTGCAAGACGGGGGGCCCACCCTAATCTGTGACGTCTCCACAGGACGTCTGCACCCGGTGGTCCCAGGCGCTTGGCGCCGCCGCGTGTTTGAGTCCGTTCACGCCCTGGCACACCCAGGAGGGCGCACATCAGTCAAAATGGTGGGAGCGAAGTTCGTATGGCCAGGCCTGCGCAAACAAGTGAAAGAGTGGGCTGCAGCCTGCGTAGCGTGCCAACGAGCCAAAGTGCACAGGCACACAAAGGCCCCTTTGGAGCCGTTTTGTATCCCGGCTAAGAGGTTCGACCATGTTCACGTGGACCTCGTGGGTCCCCTCCCGCCATCGCTGGGGTTCATGCACCTTCTAACAGTGATGGACCGCACCACACGATGGCCAGAAGCAGTCCCACTAGCTGCAACCGCGTCCGTGGACGTGGCGTGCGCCTTTTTGACAACATGGGTGGCACGTTTTGGCATCCCTTCGGACATCACGTCTGATAGGAGCCCTCAGTTTGTTTCCGACCTCTGGTCCGCGATGGCCTGTAGCCTGGGTGTCGTAATTCATCGCACAACTGCGTACAACCCACAGGCCAATGGGTTATGTGAGCGTTTCCATAGGTCACTGAAAGCAGTGCTCAGGGCTTCGCTTACGGATGCAGATTGGGTGGACCGATTGCCGTGGGTTCTATTAGGGTTGCATTCCGCACCAAAAGAGGATTTGGAGGCTTCCCCGGCAGAGCTGTTTTTTTCTCAGCCGCTGCGGCTCCCCGGGGAATTTTTACCAGATAACCCCGAGCCGAACAACCATCTGTCCCCGCGTTCACGGCATAGCGCAGACACAGGCACGCTACCTGGCCCGGCCCACCACTGTTTTCCACGCGCTTTTGTGCCAAAAACTTTGAAGAACGCGGCATTCGTGTTTGTCAGGCACGATGCCCACCGCCCCCCATTGCGCCCACCCTACGATGGCCCTTTGGAGTGCTGGAACCAGGGGACAAACATTTTGTGTTAGACTTGGGCAGTCACCGGGAGAAAATCTGTATAGACAGGCTTAAGCCCACCTTTGTGGTGGCAGACGAGCAGGTGATGTTGGCTCGAGCTCCTCGGCGTGAAAGACCCCACTGAGGACTCCTCGGGTAAACGATTCATCAGAGCAGTCACACGAGCAATCTGAATGTTCCCCCCGCCTTGCCATTGTCCACCCACAGACGGACAAACCCCCAGGAACCCCCCATCGGCACAGCAGTGCTGCGGAGCCGAAGACCCCTCGTTACAGCAGATATGGGAGGAGGCTGAAGCCAAAAGGACGTGAGAGTTAACGCTCAGTCTGAGACTCTGGGAGGGGCGGTGTGGGGAACCCACGCTGGGATATTCATCTCAGACTGGAAGCAAAGGAGAGGCAGTAAATTCCTCTGCCGGAAGAGCGTGGGGGATTAAACAACCGGGGACAATAGGAATTGTGATGGGAGAAGGTATTGTGATGTAAGACCCCAGGCAGCAGGAATAAGCAGCTGTGGGGACAATGGAAATTGTGATGTGTAAATGTATTGTGATGCAAGACCTCAGGCAGCAGGGGGAGCGAGTGTGGTGATATAAAGGAGAGACCCTATGGCATGAGGTTAATGCTTTTTCTGAGTCTGAGAAATGTGAGAGAGTGAAATAAATTTTGTCTGCTATGAATGCCTGGCCTGTTATTTGCTTTCTCCACAACATATACTGTATATTCCTGTAAAAGTTGCATACTTTTTTGGGTATTCAACCAATTGCATTTTCACTAGATTGTGCAAAGCAAGAACCCAGTCAAGTGAAGTCATAGCTTGTCTCATGAGATTTGCAGCCAGATGGCGCAACAGCGCCATTGTCAGTGGAAGTCATATCTTGTCTCGAGAGATTTGCAGCCAGCTTTGAAAGTTAGGAATCAGTTAGCTCAAAGTCAGCTCTAATGTTGGGACTTTTTTGAATTTTATAGCAAAGATGGAAGGAAAGACCTTGACATGGCACACAACATGCAAGAAGCGCTGCATGAAAAAACAAAACAAAACAGCAGGCCAGCACACGTCTCGGAGCAGCATTAGCAATGGCTAAGCTAAAAACACACTGGCATGGAGCTTGCGAGCAGCGCTGGAGAAAATGTAACTAATGTTTATTTATGAAGCGCTTTTCAGAGACATATAGGCAAGGCAAGGAAAGGCAAGTTTATTTGTATTGCACATTTCGTATACAAGACAAATCAAAGTTAGTTAATCCCTTCCACAATATGTGGGACACCATGTGGTGTATGGGGCGGCGCCTATCTCCATTTCACTGACCCTAGGCCACACAGCTACTGTAAGTAGTGAAAGCTACAGTGGGGGGTCAGTCCTCTGGTAGCTCTGTGCGTTAACTTTCCTTTCCCCATTCTATTATGCTGAGCACCACGCTAGAAGGTGGAAAGTACAATTTTTATATGGTCTTTGGTACAATTCAAAGTGCTTTACATAAAAACATTAAAGCATTACAGAAAGTTGCAAAAGGAATCTACACATTAGAAGGGCTCAAATCTCCTTTCCATTCCTTTTATTTTTTTTATATGTGGAAAAAAAACAGACAATGTTTTGACTATATATAGTCACAAAGTGCTGTAAAATGAAATAGAATAAAAGAAATTTGATAGATAAAAATAATTTAAAAAATACAAAAACAAGCTGTGTAGGACTATACCAATAAAAACAAGAGCACTCTGAGGCGAGTGCAATATCCCGCACCTTCGTTTTCTTTGAAGGTCCCAATGCTTACTGACAGAGAGCAGTTTTCAAGTTTAAAATAATTTAAAAATATCAGACTTCCAATTTAAATAGCAGTTGAATTGAAACTCAAGGGAAAGCCTCCTTAAACAAAAAAGTTTTCACCTGCTTTTTAAAACTGTCCACAGAGTCAGATAAACATAGCTGGAGTGGGAATCTATTCCAAACAAATACCATCCACCGCCTTCCCTGTGTGCAGAGACGAATCTCTGTGGAAAATGAAGCCCCGAGAATACTTCATTAAATGAAAAAGATGTCAACAGTTTTACTTTGGGACATGATTTGGGGTTGAATAAGATGAAAAAAATTTGGAATATATGGGATTGTGATACTCAATATCGCGATATCTTGATTATTGTTGAATCGTGATAGGATTGCATCATGACCCAAGTATCGCGATCTGAATCGAATTGCAAGGTCCCTTGCAATTCCCACCCCTATTAGCCTTGGCCTTTGACCTTTTGACCCCAAATCCATAGTCAGAGGTCAGGATCCAAAGATGAACCTGTATACCAGGTTTGATGGCCCTAGTTTTACTGGTTTTATAGTAACAGTTAATGTAGCATTTACCATAGTGCAACTGCAGTGTTAACTTTAAATTTTGACCTTTATCCCCTTGACCCCAAACCCATAGTTAGGTCAGGCTGTAAATCATTCAAGATGTGTATTAGATACAACTACTGTATCAATTTGAAAAGCCTATATCATTTCTTTCAGTAGTTATTGTGTTTTGAAGATTTAGGGAAAAGCTGATCTTTGACCTCATGGTCATCCGATGACAGTGAAATTGCAATATGTGCATCATCAGAGTATATCAAACCATGGTACCAAGTTTCAAAACAACTGGAACAAAACTGTAGGAGGAGTTGATTTCACAAGACAGTTACTGTCTATGACAGGGGTCCTCAAATGTTCTTGCTAGGGGTCCGCTTTTGTTTTTTTCCAGTGGGTTGGTGGTCCGGAGCACTGCTAACACAGTGCATCAGCAGATATTTCATTTTGATGTTGGGAGGGACAATAAATAGAAAATTTTCTTCTGAGTAAATATCGAGGAGACACGATACGTGAAGGGTACGCAAATGTTTATACACAAGGCCCACATTTATTTAACATAAACCTGACCAGATTACAATAGAGGTGCATTTCAGTAAATTGGAATATTGTGAAAAAGTTAACCTTTTTTACAATGTAATTCAAAAGGAAAGTTTTATATTTAATATTAATTACATGAACATTGGAATGTTTCAAGCCATTTTTGATTTAATTTTAATGATCATTATATTTTTTAATTAAATTATGATATTCTAATTTAATGAGATGCACCTAGTCTGCCAGTCTGTAACAAGACCAAATATCTTGGACATATCATCAGTGACCAAATGACTGATGATGAAGACATCTACAGACAGTGTCATTTGTTGTACGGACAGGCTAACATTCTGAGATTTAGTGCATGCTCACGTGAGGTTAAGTTGTCTCTTTTCAGAGCATACTGTACACCCATAGATACTGCTCATTTATGGGCCAATTATAAGGCAGGAAGTTTGAGAAGACTTCAAATTGCCTGTAATGATGCCTTTAGACTGTTACTGAAGAGACCTAGATAGTGTAGTGCAAGTGAGCTCTTTGTGGCGGCAGGAATTGGAACTTTCAGAGCCATTTTAAGGAATCTTATGTTTATTTGTAGGTTTAATGCCTCTGAAAATGAAATAATTTTGTCTTTAACAGGGTTACGATTTAGTACCATGCGTTATCAATCCTTGCTGTGGAGGGACTGGTACAACTGTTTGTGTTGATTGTGAATTTTGTGTATTTAGGGCCTGAGCCACTGACAACGTCAGACGGCGAAAGCCCTATTGTAATAGCTCAGCTCAAAGAAATTGTTCCGCCTAAACAAATGAATTTTTCACCCTCTGAACATTAACCAAAACGCGATTTTTTTTGGCAGACCCCTCAGACCCGGTGAAAATTTTGATTTTTTGTGGGTGGGGCCAAACGTACAACGTCTATGGAGACTGGAGACAATAAACTTTGCCGTACAGACATAAAATTTGGGTGAGATGTGCATCACCGCAAGACATGCAAAGAACATAATTGTGGCCCATACCCACCACCAACAGGAAGGCCGCCATCTTGCCTCAAAATCACCCAACCTCCAATTCGGAAAAAGTCACACCTCGCATTTGAACAAACTAGTCCTAGGGACCTGCTCCGATTGAGCTCATTTTTACATGGCGGCATCTATAGGCATTGGCCATAAAAAATTGTATAAATTAAGTCAAAATCTCAGAAGGTGTGGCCAGGGCGCCATGGCGAAATTTGACTCCTCCCCTTACAACTTCAAACAGCTGCCATGTGGGCAAAAATTGTCCGATGTCCCCCAAACTTTCCATGATGGAAAATAGTCCCACCCCAAATGCGTCAAAAATAAAATACCTGACAAAAGATATAGTGCCACATAGTGGTTAACGAAAGAATTGCTGAAAACTGTTTTATTTATTACTCACGCGTCACTTGCCAGACTGACGTGAAATTTTCTGAGATTAATCACACCACAGGGATGATCATAACTGCACATCAACTTTTGTATGAAGCCACATGTGTTACCATGGACACGCCCTCCTCGCCATTCAATCCTTGATCTTTTTTACAGGATTAGGAATGACCTGGAGTCATGAAATCTTGAACATAGGTTGAGGTGAC
Source organism: Pholidichthys leucotaenia (assembly GCA_020510985.1). Lineage (NCBI taxonomy): Eukaryota > Metazoa > Chordata > Actinopteri > Cichliformes > Pholidichthyidae > Pholidichthys > Pholidichthys leucotaenia. The sequence goes on from CM035837.1 coordinate 146,978,510, forward strand.
TGTAATATCTAGTCCTATATGGGTGGACAACACATAACTGATAGGTAAGTGTTGCCATGGCGACCTGGCGTACGCTGACTCTTTGCCATGGAATATCAAAAACTTGCAAATTGGACAAACTTCATCTGATTTCCACCAAATTTTTGGCAATGGATATGACTCCCCCCCGAACGCATCTATGTAAAAATAATAAACAAAAGTTATAGCGCCACCTTGTGGTTAGAGCAACAGACACTTGTAAATTGGACAAACTTTGTATGATTTTCACATAATTTTGCACATTCGATATTAGTCCCACTACAAACACATGTATATAAAAATAATAAACACAAGTTATAGAGCCCCCGGGTGGTTAAAGGAAGAATTGCTGAAAACTGTTTTATTACTCAAGCGCCACTGGCCAGAATGACGTGAAATTTTCTGAGATTCATCAGACCAAAGTGATGATCATAACTGCACATCAACTTTAGCATGATGTTACATGTGCTACCATGGACACGCCCTCCTTGCCATTCAATCCTGAACTTGGTTGCAGGATTAGGAACAACCTGGAGTCATGAAATCTTGAACAATGGGTGAGGTGACTGTCATATATAGTCCTATATTGGTGGACAACACATAACTGACAGGGAAGTGTTGCCATGGCTATATGGCAAAGGTTGACTCCTCACCATGAAACATCGGAAACTTGTATCTTGGACAAACTTTGTCTGATTGTCACCAAATTTTTGATAATGGATAATAGTCCCACCCTGAACGCTCCTACATAAAAATAACAAACGTTAGAGTGCCGCCAAGTGGTTACAACACCGGACCCTTGTAAATTAGACAAACTTTGGACGATTTGCACCAAATTTTCTATGATCAATATTCGTCCTGCCCTGAATGTGTCTATATAAAAATAATAAACCAAAGTTTTAGCGCCCCTATTGATTAAAGGAAGAATTGCTGAAAACTGTTTTCTTTCTTTTTCTCTCACCAGCAGAAAAAAATGACATAAAGGAATGACTAGGGCTCATTGAAAGTACATGTACATAGTACAGAACTTTTTCCATGGTGACCAGCATGCTTCAATGGCTTCCTCGCAATGCAAAACATGACAGTTACAGCTCAGACAATCCTCGTCTGATTTGGACCAAACTTTGCACAAATCATACTGATCCCATTCCAAACATGTCTGCATATCAATATTCACAAAACTGTCACACCAGCACCTACTGCTGACATGAGGTACTGCACAAAATTATTTCAAATTTTGCGCAAAGACCAGAAGTCACAATGACATGACATTTTCACTGGTTTCTCAGAGTGCATTGGACTACCCTTACTGGAAGTCACTTTTGTCCTGCGATAAGCATAGATGCCATGGAAACCTACTCCTTGCCTTTCGACAATGGACACTTATAAATTGGACAATCTTCGTACGAATTCCACCAAATTTTCTATGATTGATATTAGTCCTGCACTGAATGTGTCTATATAAAAATAATAAACAAACCTTTTAGCACCCCATTGATTAAAGGAAGAATTTCTGAAAACTGTTTTCTTTCTTTTTTTCTTGCCAGCAGAGAAAAAAATGATATGAAGGAATGACTAGGGCTCATTGAAAGTACATGTACATAGTACAGAACTGTTTCCATGGTGACCAGCATGCTTCAATGGCTTCCTCACAATGCAAAATATGAGAGTTACAGCTCAGACAATCTTCGTCTGATTTGGACCATACTTTGCACAAATCATACTGATCCCATTCCGAACATGTCTGCATATCAATATTCACAAAACTGTCACAACACCACCTACTGCTGACATGAGGTACTGCACAAAATTATTTCAAATTTTGCGCAAAGACCAGAAGTCACAATGACATGACATTTTCACTGGTTTCTCAGAGTGCATTGGACTACCCTTACTGGAAGTCACTTTTGTCCTGCGATAAGCATAGATGCCATGGAAACCCACTCCTTGCCTTTCGACAATGGACACTTGTAAATTGGACAATCTTCGTACGAATTCCACCAAATTTTCTATGATTGATATTAGTCCTGCGCTGAATGTGTCTATATAAAAATAATAAACAAACCTTTTAGCACCCCATTGATTAAAGGAAGAATTTCTGAAAACTGTTTTCTTTCTTTTTTCTCGCCTGCAGAAAAAAATGATATGAAGGAATGACTAGGGCTCATTGAAAGTACATGTACATAGTACAGAACTGTTTCCATGGCGACCAGCATGCTTCAATGGCTTCCTCACAATGCAAAACATGACAGTTACAGCTCAGACAATCTTCGTCTGATTTGGACCAAACTTTGCACAAATCATACTGATCCCACTCTGAACACGTCTGTATATCAATATTCACAAAACTGTCACAACACCACCTACTGCTGACATGAGGTACTGCACAAAATTGTATCAAATTTTGCGCAAAGACCAGTAGTCATAATGACATTTTCAGTGGTTTCTCAGAGTGCATTGGACTCCCCTCAGTGGAAGTCACTTTTGTCCTGTGATAAGCACAGTTGCCATGGAATCCCATTCCTTTCCATTCAAGACCTTTTATACATGGTTTACTTTATTATTCCCGCAGCTCTTGCAGTGACAACGGGAAATTTTCCGAGACAGCAAGGTACAACGGGTGCTGGCTTGCGCAGGTGCGTGGGGGGCACCCGCGCAACCTGCTTGCAGGTTTAATTTTTTCTTTTTTCTTTTTACGTGTTTGTTTTTAACTGGGCCTGTGAGTCTGAATAAAGGTTTATATAAAACAAGGTAAATACTCCACTCACCTCATTCAGAAATACACGTAAAAGATGGTGCTGAAGAGCTGAAGATGATCTCAGGTAGTTCACAAGTTTCATAATAGTTTCCATAACTTCTGAATATTCTTTTCCAAGACTGGCGCACAGCACTGTTTGATGAATGATGCAGTGATATGATAGCAAGTCTGGATGGTGCTTTTTCATGCGCTGGAAAGCTCCCTTCTCTCTCCCAGTCATGGCTAGAGCTCCATCAGTTGCAATGGTCACCACCATTTTGAGGTCAATTTCTATTTCTTTCCGCATCTGCATGATGCCTTCATAAATATCCTCATCTCTTGTGTAACTATGGAGGGGTTTGATACCTAAAATGTCTTCACAAAATTCCCCCTTTGCTTCACTGTAATATCTGACAAAGACATACATAACTATGCATTGTCTGTACAGTCTGTTGATTCGTCCACAGCTAATGAAATGCAATGTGCATGCTTAATATCACCAGTTAGCTGGTTTGCAAGACCCAGGCCACTCTGAGTGAGGCCTCAGCTGCTCTTTCTTGCTGGGCCATAGATCTGACAGTCTGTAGCTTAATATGAAGATTTCAGCTAAGTAAGTTTGTCTGACCTCACCTCAGTATTCAACTGTGTCACGGCAAATCAGGCACATTGGTTTTATGCTGAACTCTGGCAGAATGAATACATATTTTTCTGTACATTCCTGTTTGAATTCTCAGTTTTTCTGATTGTCCTTTTTTTTTTTTTTTGCTAGCACCAACTTTGAAAATGACATGCCGTTTGGTATTAGCTACTTCACGGCGGCAGTTATAGAACATTACCGCATGTGATTGCACTGGCGGTGATGGGCGCACATACACGAGAAACGAGCACGTTCACATACAAGCAATGAGCATCACACATGAGCGATGGCAGTTCTGCAAGACGGGGGCCAACTTCACGCAGGTCTCAGCAAGCTGGCAGTAGCACTCGACAACCTGGCTATGGTTGGAAGTGGGCTGAATGCGCGTGCACACACACGGACAAGCACGCTCTGTCCAATGGTGTCGCGCAACAAAGATAAGATAAGATAAGATAAGATAAGCCTTTATTAGTCCCACAATGGGGAAATTCCAGGATTGCAACAGCACAGGGATAGCAACACTCAGAGCAACAATCAGAAGGCAAGAAAAAACAAGAACAGCTAGTATACATATGTACATATTACTATATACTGTATATATATATATATATATACGTATATATATATATATATATATATATATATATATATATATATATATATATATATATTGTGCTGCCCTCACAGCACGTTTCTCTGTGCTGCTAGACAGCCAGCGAACCATTGAAGAAAACTTCGCACACAAGGCTTGCTTTTCTTGTCTTTATAAAGTTTTCTTGCATGCGTGTGTAGCATGGCGCGGTAACTGAAACATACAGAACAATGCAATTACTATCTACATATTAACATGCGGTATGCTAACACAAAGAGCTAATACACGTAAATAACTAACAGAAACATCGCTTTAACAAAACTCATTCACGTAATACTTTAAAACATCAGCGATCACTATCAAGTGCTTGTACATAAAAATACTCACAAAGACAAAAGTTTCCCAAGACTCAAACGAAGAAGAACAACACAGCGTACTCAATGAACTTTTTAACTTCGTTTCTGTGTGGCTAGCTGACTGTAGCCGAGGGAAAAAAACACATCAAAGATCATCTATATACGGAAGAGCACACACTCTGCAGTAACAAAAAACAATCCTTTAAGGAAAAGATGTCTCACTTCGATAACTTTTTAAACACAGGTTTTTGACAATTTTATCACTCATTTTAATTTATTTATTCCTTTTAACCAGTTTATTAACTTTATAAATTTATCAATGTCTTTTACCCAAAGACATGACACTCCCCGCTTGATATAATCACATTATATCATCACAAATACCAAACACAATAAAACATTTCCAGTGTTACATGACATCAAAAATACAGTATCACTCAGTCTTTGAAAGTAAGACTATGACCTCTGAGATGGGTCTCAGGAATACTTTTGCAGTCCCTTCTTTTACGATCCACACTTCCACTTTGCGGACCATTTTGTCACTGCTGGGCAAAGTTTTTACAACAAGTCCCATGGGCCATTCATTTCTGTTTACTTGTATGTTCTTCAACAGAACAATGTCTCCTTCTTTGACATTTGGTTTGCTGTCATTCGATTTTGTGCGTTTCTGCAAGGTAGACAAATATTCTCCTTTCCACCTCTTCCAAAATGTATCTGCAAGATGCTGTACTTGTTTCCACTGTTTTCCAAACAACTGTCCTGAGGAGAAATTTCCGGAAGGGGCAGAAACCGTGCTTGACTTCTACGTGAGTAACATCGCTGGAGTGAGTATTGCTGGACAGTCTGGGTCAGCAGATATTGGAACAAGGGACCTTGTGTTTATAATAGCCATTACCTCGGCCATGAATGTGCTTAAAACCTCGTGAGTGAGACATGTCTGATTGTTTTTTAACAACATTGCATCTAGGATGTGCCTTGCCACCCCTATGGGACGTTCCCAGGACCCTCCCATATGTGATACGTGCGGAGGGTTAAATGTCCATGAGCACCTCTTGTCCCGGAGGTACTTTCCCACTGCTGTGTCGTCAGTGTCTAAACCCAGTTCCTTACAAGCTCCTACAAAATTAGTGCCTCTGTCTGAGCGCAAGAGCTTAGCTGGGCCACGAACAGAGAAAAACCTGCTTAATGCATTTATAAAACTATCTGTGGACATGGTTTCAATCATCTCGATGTGTACAGTCCTAGTTGACATGCATGTAAAGAGGACAGCCCATCTTTTGCTCTGAGCACTACCCCCTCTAGTACGACGCGGAACAACAGTCCATGGCCCAAACACATCCAAGTCCACAGTAGTAAAGGGAGGTTCAGGATTTACACCGTCTGCAGGCAAGTCTGCCATTTTCTGGGCTTGCAGTTTGCCTCGGAGTTTACGGCAAGTAACACAATTATATATGATAGAAGACACAAGTCGTTTACCTCCAACTATCCAGAAACCAGCACCACGGACAGCTCCTTCAGTAATGTGTCGTCCCTGATGAGCTGAGCATTCATGGAAGTGTCTTACAAGAAGTGTGGCAACATGGCTGGCAGAAGGGATGATCAGAGGGTGCTTTTCATTGTCTGTGAGATCGGCAGAGGAGAGACGTCCACCGACTCGTAGTAGTCCATCTTTGTCTACAATCGGATTGAGCTTCTTGAGTGTGTCATTTTTGGAGTTTACCTGTTTTCCTTCTTTTGTCTTTTCGAATGTCTCTTTGTATGCTTCCTGCTGGACTGAGTGAATCATAACGTTCTCGGCTTGAGTGAGTTCTTTCATGTTTGTACATTCTTTGAGACTTTTCCATCCTTTCTGTCCACTGGACTTTTGTTTGAAAGATGCAGTAACATGAATAAGTTTGGCTACTGCCCTGCATAGCGTCGTCCAGCTTGAAAATCTTTTAAACCGCTCAGAGCTCAACTGTGACACTGATACTGCTGTTAACAGTGTTTTTACTTCTGGACATATTTCTTTGTCCTCTTCAGGTTCCACTAGTGCATACAGATTGTCTTTGTGTGACTTATCAGGATAGTCTGTATACAAAAAGTTTGGGCCTGTGAACCATTTACTGTTTTTGAGTTCGGCGGCTGCAACAGGTCTAGTTGCCTAGTCAGCTGGATTTAGCTCAGTTGCAACATAATGCCATTGGTCCGGTTGTGTGGATAGCCTAATGCGTGCGACACGGTTGGCTACATACATGTAGAATCTTTTGGAGGTATTGTGTATGTACCCCAACACAATACGACTGTCAGTGAAAAACTTCACATTGTCTACTTTTATGTCTAACTCGCCTGTGATTAGCTCATACATCTCAACCGCAAGTACAGCAGCACAAAGTTCCAGCCGTGGTACAGTGTGTGCGGGACGAGGAGCAAGTTTAGACTTTCCCATCACAAAACCCACATGGTACTGACCGTCACTGTCTAAAGAGCGCAAGTAAGCTACAGCTCCAATTGCTACAGTAGACGCATCAGAGAAGATATACAGTTCATTACTTTTCATAGTACTTAATGAACCTGGACTGTAGCACCTTTTGATTTGCATATCTTCAAGGGCTTTTAAAGAGTCTTTCCATGTGACCCACATCTCCTCCTTTTCTGGAGGAAGTGGAGCATCCCAGTCTCTTTCTTCATATGACAGTTCTCTGAGTAGCGCTTTGCCCTACATGATTATGGGAGCAACAAAGTCCAAAGGGTCATACAGGCTATTGACTGTTGACAGCACTCCCCTGCGTGTGAATGGTTTGGTCTCATTGGTTACGAGGTAAGTGAAGCTGTCTGTCTGTAGATTCCAACAAAGTCCCAGACTCCTCTGAACTGGGAGAGGATCTACTCCAAGGTCCAAATATTTTAAATCCTTTGCATGGTCCTCCACGGGAAACGCTTCCATAACTAGGCTATAGTTGGATGCAACCTTGTGAAGTCTCACATTAGATTCAGCTAACATGTTTTTGGTTCTTGTCAACAGATCAACAGCATTCTCTGGTGTGGCAACTGACGTGAGTCCATCGTCGACATAGAACTGTTTCTCAACAAACTGTCTTACGTCAGTGCCATGTTCTTTCTCACCCTCTTGTGCTGCCCTTCTCATACAGTAAATGGCTACAGCGGGTGACGGGCTGTTACCAAAAACATGAACTTTCATTCTATATTCAACTACACCCTTAGTGATGTCATTATCCTCAAACCACAGATAGCGAAGATAGTCTCTGTGTTCTTCGCACACCTCAGAGCAATAAAACATTTGCTGTACGTCTGCTGTCAAGGCTACGGGCTCTTTTCTAAACCTCAATAGCACCCCTATCAAAGAGTTGTTGAGATCAGGTCCACTAAGGAGCACTTGATTTAGCGATATGCCGTCATACTCTGCACTAGAATCAAAAACAACTCATATTTGATCTGGTTTCTGCGGGTGGTATACACCAAATGTAGGCAGGTACCAGTGTTCTTTACCTTTTGGCAGGGGTGGTGCAATTTCAGCTTGATCATTATTTAACATTTTCTGCATGAATTGGATGCAGTGACTCTTCATTTCTGGTTTCCTTTCCAGAGTCTTTTTGAGTGAGTACAGGCGTTTCAGGGCTTGCTCTCTATTGCTTGGGAGTCTCCTTCTTGGGAAGCGGAAGGGCAGAGGAGCAACCCAACTGTTCTCTTTGTTCTGGCTAACTGTATTGTCCATAAGAGTTAGGAAAGTTTTGTCATCTATGGACAGTGCAACTTTATCATCTGATTCAGATCTGTCAAACACAGAGTGACCTAGCTTGTCTGTGTTGTGAGCAAAGTCAATTGTGTCTTTACACCTTATGACTGACTGAGTGTTTTGCTCTGACAGAATGCCATAGTTTTCTTTAACTGTAATGACGTTTGGGCATGGCTCAAAATAAGATGTGCGACCACTGTCTAATGTGTGTGTCTTGTAAACATTCACCTCTGATGCGCTATGAGTCTTTCCTACACACACCTCTCCTACAATAACCCAACCCAAGTCCAGTCTTTGTGCATAAGGAGCGTTATTTGGCCCATTAATCTGCTCGCGTACCTTATGTACCCCGAGGATGTCCCTTCCCAGGAGTAAGAGGATTGGAGCGTGGTGGTCGACAGGTTGGATTTTGTTTGCAATAGGGAGCAGATGGGGATGGTGCTGAGCAATCTCAGGTGAGGGTATTTCAGTTCTGTCATCCGGCACTGAATCACATTCGATCAAGGGAGGCAGCCAGATATCTGTTTTTCCATCCATGGATTGTATGAAGAAGTTCACAGCTCTCCTGCCTGCAGTTTCAGCTTTGCCAGAGCAGGTTTTTAATGTGTACGGTGCAGGTGTAGCTTTAATGTCAAACAGGCTGAAGAACTCTGTCTTAGCCAGGGACTTATTACTTTGTTCGTCAATTACTGCATACATGTTCATTGCTCTGTCTTTCTGACCTTCTGGATAGGCTTTCACTAAGCAGATCTTAGAGCAAGAGCGTGGGCTATTACTTTGACCACACACCTCTGTGCACTTGGAGATGACTGAAGGAGAGCTCTCCGTTTGCTCTTCACCTTTGTTTTGTTCATCACTTCCTGATGTGGCACTTTTCAAGACAGGAGCAGGACCTGGATGAAGTGCTGATATGTGCTTGGGACTGTTGCACTCACTACACATGACTGTCACTTTACAATCTTTTGCGATGTGCTGAACTGAACCACAACACCTATAACAAATGCGATGCTCTTTGAGAAAAGCTTGACGTTCTTCTATAGGTTTATCTCTGAACAGCTTACATTTTTTGAGTGGATGTGGCTTCTTGTGAATCGGGCACTGCCGATCTGGTTCTTCTACTTTCTTAGTCTCAGAACCACTTTTCTCTGTGACATCTGTTTTGTGTAATGACACAGTGGCTTTGCGATTGTATGGAGTGGGCTTTCCTGAGCACGTGGAAGCTTGACTGCTACAGCTAGATGTAGCAAAGCTTGGATCATTTCTCATTTTAGCTTGTTGCTGAACAAACTGCACAAAAACAAAGAAAGGGGGAAATGACACACTATGAGTCTCTTTGTATTTCGTCCCCACAGTTGTCCACTTTTCCTGTAGGTTGAAGGGAAGTTTTTCAACTATTTGTCTTACCCCTCTAGCTATGTCTAGGTATGCTAGCCCTGGTAGTGCACCATCTACTTTGCCACACTGTAACTCTAAAAGGAGGTCACCGAGTTCTCTTAACCTGGCATTGTCTTTGTTTGTTAGCCTTGGAAAGTCCTCTATCTTTTTTAAGAGTGCGTCTTTGATGGCCTCTGAGGAGCCATAACACTCCTCAAGGCGCTGCCAGACCATTATCAAACCTGCAGGGGCATTAAGGACATGTACTGCACGGATCCTTTTGGCCTGCTCTGAGGATTTTGGCCCTAACCACTTTGTGAGCAAGTCTAGTTCCTCTCTTGCTGACAGATTTAAGTCTTTAGTTGCACTAACAAATGAGGCTTTCCATGCCCAATAGTTTTCAGGCTTGTCATCGAAATGCAGTAAACCAGTACTGACTAGTTCTTTGCGGATGAGATATTTTGCAAAATCTTGTCCTCCATTAAAATCAGCCAAGTTATTGTTAAGAGGCTGAAAGGTGTGAGCTAGAGGGTTTAACAGGTGGGTGTTTGTCAGACCCTTGGTTACCTTTTGCTCTTGTTTTATGCCTGTATTCATTGGAGGAGGTACATACTGGGTTGTAGTTGTTAGCTGATCAACTGACTGATTGGTGGCTTGCACTTCTACTGCATTGTCTCTCATTTTAAGGGGCTGCTGGCCTCTTGGAAGCTTCTGAAGAGAGTAACTCACATTGTTGTGCAACATATTCACTGGTGCGCCATACTGTATCAAGAGGCTCAGTTTCAGTAGGGGGCCCTATGCTTCTCTCCCCGCTCTGATTTTCTGCTTCTTCGTAGGCCGCAACTTCTGCTTCAGCTGCTGCAATAATTTTATGACATTTTAGAATATGGAGGCTAGCATCTAAGTCAGCCTTTTGTTTCATCATATTAGCCTCTTTTTCAGCAAAGGCTAGTTGAGCTTTAGCCGCTTGCGCCCTGGCGTAGGCCTTTATGGCTGAAGACCCTGTAGATGATATGTGAGACTGCCTGCTGGTAACCCTGGACCTGGTGTCGAATGGCGGTGATGGTGGCTGCATGTCCGACGTTTGGTCTGCGGCGTCTGGCTTCTCCACGTCCACGTCTGGTCGTTGCTCTGCTTCGTTTCGCAGCTCATAGTTTTTCAAATAGTTTTTTCCTGAACGTAAGCTCATGTCTGCTTAATGTTGCTCTGTGTTGCTTGAATCCGCCGAGAAAACATCCCGCCCTGGACGTCTTTAATGTTTTTTTACTGTGCTGCCCTCACAGCACGTTTCTCTGTGCTGCTAGACAGCCAGCGAACCATTGAAGAAAACTTCGCACACAAGGTTTGCTTTTCTTGTCTTTATAAAGTTTTCTTGCATGCGTGTGTAGCATGGCGCGGTAACTGAAACATACAGAACAATGCAATTACTATCTACATATTAACATGCGGTATGCTAACACAAAGAGCTAATACACGTAAATAACTAACAGAAACATCGCTTTAACAAAACTCATTCACGTAATACTTTAGAACATCAGCGATCTCTATCAAGTGCTTGTACATAAAAATACTCACAAAGACAAAAGTTTCCCAAGACTCAAACGAAGAAGAACAACACAGCGTACTCAATGAACTTTTTAACTTCGTTTCTGTGTGGCTAGCTGACTGTAGCCGAGGGAAAAAAACACATCAAAGATCATCTATATACGGAAGAGCACACACTCTGCAGTAACAAAAAAACAATCCTTTAAGGAAAAGATGTCTCACTTCGATATCTTACCCAAAGACATGACATATATATATATATATATATACATATACATATATATATATATATATATATATATATATATATATATATAGACACACAGTGCGGAGCATTGTGGTTGGTGGATGTGCAGCAGAAAGTCTTAGCTGTCTCTCCGCGGATGCGGCGGGCCAGCTCGTTGTCTTTGGGCATGATGGTGACCCTCTTGGCGTGGATGGCGCACAGGTTGGCGTCCTCAAAGAGACCCACCAGGTAGGCCTCACTTGCCTCCTGCAGAGCCATGACGGAGGAGCTCTGGAAGCGCAGGTCGGTCTTGAAGTCCTGAGCGATCTCCCTCACCAGGCGCTGGAAGGGCAGCTTACGAATGAGCAGCTCCGTGGATTTCTGGTAGCGACGGATCTCTCTCAGATCCACGGAACCGGGCCTGTAACGGTGAGGCTTCTTCACTCCGCCGGTGGCCGGAGCGCTTTTTCCGAGCAGCCTTGGTGGCTAGCTGCTTCCTGGGGGGCTTTTTCCTCCAGTAGATTACGGGCGGTCTGCTTGGTTCTTGCCATCGCTCTTTATTATTCTGTCTTATATTTCTTGCACGCCGCCTAAACTCCAGTCCGGCACCTGCGTCGTTTTCGCTACAGTTCCCCGGTATGTCGAGTTTCTCCGTTAGCACCGGGTGGCGGTTGAGTGCTAGCTAGCTCTTCCCTGCTGTATCGTCTCCTGCTGTAAACGGTGGCTCCGTCCGCCGACTCGGGAGACCTTTGGGGTGATCTGTGTGTCCGTGATATATATATACGTATATATATATATATATATATATATATATATATATATATATATATATATATATATATATATATACTGTATATATAGATAGAGAGAGAGAGAGAGAGAGAGAGAGAGAGAGAGAGAGGTGTAGAAAGAAGAAGGAAGATTTAAAAAAGGCAGTTGCAAAAGGCAGCCAACTCGTGTGGCACCGCCAGTCCGGCGGAACCGGAACCGGAAAAAAAAAAAAAAGTTTCTTACCAAAAAGGCTGTCTTTGTGTCTGTATGGTTTTCCTAAATGTGATTTCAGTTCCCAACAGTATGCTGATATAAAGAGATTGATCACACAATCACAATCACAAAGAAAAGTTGGTAAGAAACGCGCATAATGTGGCATACGTTCAGGTCCGAAGTGACTTGTGATTGAGTCTGGATCCAGACCAGGGTCCACCATTTGAGGAGCCCCGGTCTATGAAGTGAGGTGAAACAGAAGGTCATAGGTCAGGGGCTACATCATCATCATCACAGCAGTCTGTCGGGGGCAACAATGACTGTTTCATTTAGGTCTGATCAGATTCCTCCATGCAGCTCTGTCCTTCGCCTTACACTGCCAGGAACTCCTGACTTTCTTAACCTGGGCGATGTCCGAGCCAGTATGAGTTGCTTTCTGACTGACCAGTTCATGAAACTGCTTGCAAAGTATTTGAGTACCGATAGCGTTTGCTGAACTAGCGCCACATTCTTGGCAGATAGAGGTATTATCAGTGGCAAGGACAGGCCAATACAAACTGACTCCAGTATCTGTTGCAGTGACTGACCAGATGATAGGTTTGTTTATCTCTGCTCTTTGTGTAGTGCATGTCACAATGCACCGACTGGCAAAAGTCCATCACAGACCTTGCGACAGATGTGCTTCTGCCAGGATGTCCAGTCTCACCCCGTGTAACTGGGAGTGGTCCACCACAGACCTGTGACAGATATTGTTTATAGAGTGAAAATTCTGTGGCTCACATTTTACATTTTATTTCCACTTTTATTGTTGAACTTGTGACTTTATTTAAAGTCCGAGGATGCAGAAATTCATATGGCCTTATGAATCTAAGCAGAAAATACATCTGATCAGAACCAAATCGCAATATGCACATCCTCAGTGCATATCAAACCACAGTGCCAAGTTTCAAAACAATCGTAACAAAACTGTAGGATGAGTTGATTTCACAAAAGTGGGACAGACGGACGGACAGACCGACTGACCCATAACACAGCCCCCTTCGATAAAGAATACCAACAAAACTAACAAAGCTAAATGCTGTATTCACTAATGTTCCTACAGCGTATGGTTGGTTATTGCTTTCTTCTCTTTAACAACCACAGCATGTTTATCCCCTGTAAGCATGTGAGGTTTAATGAGTAAAGACAGTAAAACTGATGTTAGAAACCCACTAAAGCATTAAAGCATGTACATCACAACAGCAGTAATAACAGAGTCATATGTGTCACAACCAGCAAAGATGACACACAGAGACAAAAGTCTTCAAAATACTGTACAGCAAAACCATTTATCTGTAGCTCATTACAAATCCTTTGCAAACATACGCGGTCATTTTCTTTAAGAGCACACCTAAGCCTTTACAGCTTAATCAAATACTATTTTTGCATAAAAATGAATTTCTTTGAGGGATAAATCATACACATACACACATAAACAGTTTCTTTCAAAGCTTTGATAAAGTGAGACTTCTACCCATGCAACAATAAATAATGTGTTGATATTGTACTGGCTGACATATTTGTGTTCAGTGTTTAGTTTCCCTGATATAAAACAAGGTAATGTTTCAATAAATTACCGACAAGACTAATGACTTTTGTGAACTTTGTGGTATTAAAAGGGCTGTAAAAAATATTACTTGCATTTGAAGTAAAAACTTATTAGCCACTTGCCAAAACAAACTGACCTATTTCCATGGCTTATAGTAAAGGACTCCTCCTCAAACAATAGATATCAGTTTTTTAATACTTTGTTTTTACAAGTGTTCTTACATGATCCATATGTACAGTGGGTAAAATAAGTATCGAACACCATTTTTCTCAGTAAGTATATTTCAATGGGGCTATTGTAATGAACTTTTCACCAAATGTCAGTAACAACCTATACAATCCACACATGCAAAGAAGTCAAACCATAGTAAATACAGTCAATAAATTATGTATAATAATGTGAAATGACGTAGGGAAAAAAGTATTGACCACATGAAGATAGGTGCAAAGAGGCATGGAAATCCAAGACACCAGCTGAAATCTATCAGTAATTAGAAAGCAATCCTCCCCCTTGGCAGTACAAATTAATATCAGCCGGTTCAGTTCCAACTCATGGCCTGTAAAAAGGTTTCTCATTATCAATGTGTCACACAAAAAAACATCTCATGATAGTTAAAAGCAAAGCGCTCTCTCAAGACCTTCGTAACCTTATTATTAAGATAAGATAAGCCTTTATTATTTACCGGAGTGATGGCCTAGTTAATAGAGCATCCGCCCCACAACCGGGAGGTTGGGGGTTCAAGTCCTGGCGGGGTCATACCAAAGACCATATAAAAATGGTACTTCCCGCCTTCTAGCTTAGTGCTCAGTGTAATAGAATGGAGGAAGGAGAAGTTGTCTGTGGTGGCACCTTGCATGGCAACAACCCCTCTGATTCTACAAGTCATTAACATTGTAGATAGGAGAAACGTAATTTCGTTCTACTGTACATGATTGGCTGTATGGACTGAATGACAACAGAGATGGATTCTTTCTTCTAATTAGTCCCACAAAGGGGAAATTCCAGGATTGCAGCAGCACAGGGATGGCAGCACTCAGAGCAATAGTAAATAAGATAATAAGATAAGAACTGGTTAGCCAAAGTAGTAAATAAACATACATATATACACAGTGCAGGAGTAAGATAAGATAAGATAAGATAAGATAAGCCTTTATTAGTCCCACAATGGGGAAATTCCAGGATTGCAACAGCACAGGGATAGGAACACTCAGAGCAACAATCAGAAGGCAAGAAAAAACAAGAACATCTAGAAAACATATGTACATATTACTATAAATGTATATATATAGACACACAGTGCGGAGCATTATGGTTGGTTGGTGAATGTGCATGTGAATGTGAATGAGTACTTCAGCTAGATGGTATCAACAGCATTACAGTTAGTTGAATTGAATTACCCGACAAAATATAAATATGGACCCAGACAGTGTAATTCACATTTGAATGAGCAGTGTTGTTGCCACCCTCAACAATAATTGTAATTGTCTTAGTTGTGTATTGGAGGGGATAATCTCTATTGTGCAAAGCTGTGATGTTTAATACGACCTCTATGAGCAGCACCAGTTAGATTATAAAGTCTGGCAGCTGTAGGTAGGAAGGACCTGCGGAACCTCTCCCTCGAGCACTTAGGATGGCATCTCTCTGGCATCCTTCAGTCTTGGGAGACTATGGATCTGCGCCTTGAGTTGGAATAATGGGATTATGGCAGCATTGCTTGTGGCTGTGTGAGCCGATACACGAGTGACAGTCACGGTTGCGACGGTCGCAGATGTAGGCGCTTGGTTGTAGTGTCTTTTTCTTTCGAGATGATCGTTTTTCGTCGGCAGACTGGGGAAGGTGCTCTTCTCCCCTTCTGAGTCCATCTTTCAGCGCATGTCTCCAGCGGTTTCGGTTGTCTGCAGTATCCTCCCAGTTGATCATGTCCATGCCCAGTGTTTTCATGTCTCTTTTGCATAAATCCTTGAAACGGAGATGCGGTCGACCTCGAGTTCGTTTGCCGGATGCAAGCTCTCCGTACAGAATATCTTTCGGTATTCTCCCATCCAGCATCCGATGGACGTGTCCCAACCAGCGGAGACGACGCTCGCGAAGCAAGGTGAACAGGCTTGGTAAGCTCGCGCAGGAGAGTATCTCATTGTTTGTGATACGGTCGCTTCACTTAATGTTAAGAATACTTTTCAGCATGCAGAGATGAAAGGCGTTGAGGCATCGCTCTTGTGAGGCGTATAGACACCACGTCTCACTGCCATATAGCAAGGTACTAAGGACGCATGCCCTGTAAACAGTGATCTTCGTGTGCCTTGACAGTTTTTGGTTCAGCCATACCTTCTGTAATAATTTTCCAAAGGTCATTGCAGCAAGGCTGATTCTTCTACTGAGCTCATTGTCGAGTGAGTGGTTGTCTGATATTTTGGATCCGAGGTATGCAAACTCATGAACCACATCCAGTGGGTGGTTTTCAATATTTATCGTAGGAGGGTTCGAGACACCTTGGCCCATTACTTTGGTCTTCTGCTGACTGATGGTCAGACTGAAGTCGTCGCAGGCTTTACTGAGTGTGTTGATTATTGATTGTAATTCCAGTTCCGAGTGAGCTATCAGCGCTGCATTGTCGGCAAACAGCATCTCACTGATGGATACTTTTTGGATCATGGATTTTGCACTCAGTCGTGATAGGTTGAACAGTTTGCCGTCAGACCTTGTGTGGAAGCAGACACCATCGTTCCGAGTACCAAATGCATACTTTAGCATGAAGGCAAAGTATACGTTAAACAGGGTAGGAGCAAGCACGCAGCCCTGTTTTACTCCACGGCAGATGTTGAATGGTTCTGAAAAGCTCCCATCAAACTGGATAATAGCTTTCATGTTGGTATGGAAGGATTCAATAATTAGCAGCAGTTGGTGGGGTCACCCGATCTTCTTGAGAACTTGGAACAGTCCTTCACGGCTAACTGTATCGAAGGCTTTTGTCAGGTCGATGAATGCGACATTAAGTGGTTTATTTTGCTCCCTGCATTTCTCCTGTAGCTGTCTGAGAGAAAAGATCATATCAATCGTGGAGCGCCTGGATCTGAAACCACTTTGAGATTCAGGATAAATTCTTCCGAAGACGGCTGAGAACCACACATGCGAATGCCTTTCCGGTGACACTAAGCAATGATATCCCTCGAAAACTGTTGCAGTCGCTTTGGCTACCTTTGTTTTTATACAGCGTCACTATTTTACAGTCCTTCATGTCTTGAGACACCTCTTCTTCCTCCCAGCAGCGAGATAGGATCTCATGCAGTTGTTGAAGGATGACATCCTTTGAGCACTTTATAACTTCTGCTGGGATCCCATTGAGGCCAGGCACTTTCCCAATTGGCAGAGAGTCTAGTGCTTCTTCCAATTCCTCCATGGCTGGAGGTGAGTCCAGCTCTTCCATGATCAGTAGGTCCTCCAAATTATTCAGTGCTTCCTCCGAAATCGAGCTGTCTTGGGAGTATAGTTCAGAGTAGTGCTCTACCCACCTCTCCATCTGCTCCATTTGGTTTGTGATGGTAGTTCCAGTCTTGGTTTTTAGCAGCACTGCCTTGCATTGAGTTGGCCCAATTGCTTTCTTGATCCCGTCGTACATTCCACGTATGTCTTCTGTATCGGCTGCCATTTGGATACTCTCACAGAGTTTCAACCAGTAATCGTTTGCGTAGCATCTGGCTGTCCGTGGAGTCTTGCTCCTGGCTGCCTGCAGAGCTTCCTGTGATTTGCGGGTGGGGCGATCCTTGTATTTCATTAGAGCAGCTCTCTTTTCTGCGAGGACGGCGGAAACTTGCTGGAGTTCGCCTCGAACCAATGAGGTGTGTTTCCTCGTTTTTTACCAAATGTACGGAGAACAACACTGTGGATGTGATCTCTGAGGGTGTTCCATCTTTCTGCGGCATCTGCTTCAGGTGAGGTTGTGATGGACTTCTTGAGATTTTCGATGAATTCGATGACTTTGTCTGGTTGTTGCGTCATCCTGGCATCAATGCGCTGTCTTCCAGGAAGTTTGTTATAATGCAGGGCCTTGGGAACAAGTCTGACCTTACAGCATACCAGTGAGTGATCTGTGTTGCAGTCAGCGCTCTGGTACGAGCAGGTGATCTGTACATTCCGCAGATGGTGTTGACGTGTCAGTATCAGGTCCAGTTGGTGCCAGTGCTTAGAGCGCGGGTGCATCCAAGAAACTTTATGCTGTTGCTTTAGCTGAAAGTAGGTGTTCATTATGCAGAATCCTTGGAGTGAGCACAGTTCTAGCAGGCGTTGTCCATTTTCATTCATTTTACTGGTTCCGTGCTTCCCCATACATGTTGGCCAGGATCCTGAGTCAGCACCCACTCTAGCGTTGAAATTTCCCAATAAGATCAGGTGTTCTTTGGAAGGTATCTTTTGTATCATCGATGAAAGCTGGTTGTAGAATTCGTCTTTCATGTCCTGCCTGGAGTACAAGGTGGGCGCGTAGACACTGATTAGGTTGAGCGGTCCTTCTGAGGTGTGCAGTCGAAGAGAGAGCATCCTTTCTGTTCCTCCCTCGACAAGATCCACCATCTTCAGCAGAGAGGTTTTCACTGCAAAGCCGACGCCGTGCTCCCTTGTCTTTTCTGCACTCTTACCCTGCCAGTAAAAGGTATAATCACATTCACGTAATGAGCCTCTTTCTGGTAGGCGCGTTTCTTGGAGTGTGGCGATGTCCACCTTGAGCTTCAGCAGTTCGTTGTTTATTACTGCTGTCTTGCGTGCGTCCTCTGTCTCTCGGTGATCGTTTGAAAAGCCCGGAAGTAAGGTTCTGACGTTCCAGCAGCCAAATTTGAGTGCTGTTTTTTTGTTATTTGATACTTTGTTTTTGTTTGGTGCAGGGTTTGCAGTCCATGATTCAGAACATAAGTATTCCTGAGCCCCACGCACCCAGTAGGGCGGACAAACTGTGGCGGAACAGCACCTAACTGGCTGGGGGCTGCCCAGCTTGAGGCGGGCGGTAGCTGTCCAGTGAGATACTATGACCTCTCCCACCGTCGAAAACAACCCCTGGCACCCAGTTCTACGCCAATTGAGCGGAGGCTTATAACCAGTGAACTGTTGTTACCTCCGCCAGGCCGCAGGCCAGGAGGTTATGTTTTTGCCGCCGTTTGTCTGTTTGTCTGTCTGATGGTTAGCAAGATAACTCAAAAAGTTTTGGATGGATTTCGATGAAACTTTCAGGCATTGTTGGAAATGGTGCAAGGAAGAACTGATTAAATTTTGGGGATGATCCGGATCACCGTCTGGATCCAGGAATTTTTTAAAGGATTCTTTAACATTGTGAGATAGGGCCCGGAGGTAATGTGTAGTTCGGTGCTTCCACCAGCAGGAAGCACTGAACTACATATTGAAGCTCGTCGAGCTTGTGACAGAGCCGCTAAAATGCAGCATACACTGAATGAGAGCCCACAGGCTGCTGCTTCTCGCCGTGCTAAAGACAGAGACAGTACACGGCAGCATAGACAGGATGAGGGGCTATCCCCAGATGCTATTGAAGCTCCTCGAGCTTAGTTTTATTTTATTGATTTTTTCTTATTACCTCCGCCAGGAGGTTATGTTTGTTTTTTTTTTAAAGAAGATTGGAGCTAATGTTGTTCTATTCTACACTACGTATATGTACATATTTTTAATTTCCTGGAAAGAAACGAAGTTAGAAAAATTATGTTAATGGTAGCTTTTCAATATCCAGAACTTATTATTAGGAATAAATTTCATGAATGTGTTCTCCAACTAAAGACTTGTACATGTTGTACCTCTTGTTAAAGTAAATAAATTGTATTTGTGTAGTTCAAATAACATTTTTTTGTTTTCTTGACCAAACACATGACATACAGAAACACATGATACAGGAAAAGAACAATAACAAAATTAGTGTAGAATATTTATGGTATAAATCACAATACTGGGGGGGACTGTTGCTCTTGGTGGAGGTCTGCGCTCTCCAAGTGCTTTTCTAGTTTCCCATGTTTTTCCATCGCGTGACATGACGCTGGAGTGTCCTCTCCAGGGCGCAGGCCTGGGCAATGTGTATGGAGGACTCGCGGTTACCCATGCAGTAGGACCACCTCTCCACAACACCGGTAGGGTCCAAGGGAAAGGCAAAGACCAGTACTGCTTGGTATCGGTGTGTCGCAGGAGTTGCCAGATTGAGGTTGAGCACAACATTAAACTGCCTTCGGGACTCCAACTCCGGATTTCTCTTCAGGGTTATCTCCCCAAGCCCTTCCCATATTGGGTCTTGCCACAAGGCAGTAGAGGTTTGAGATCAGAGTTTTCCTTCTCCTAGATGGGTTGCCTTCTCGGCTAACGAGCCCCATCTACCTGAAGCACTGGTTTTGGGGCACCAGTAACTCGCCCTCGCCCCTTATCCTGTCAGTAGTAACAGTTCCGCCCGGCATAGGGTGTATGCCATACGAGAAGGCCAGGAGTTGGGCTTGGCTGTCAGAGGCTCTTTGAGACGCGCACCGTAGGGGCATTTTGTAGAAAGTAGGAGCTTATCCCCACTCCCACTCCTGGCTTAACAGCTTTAGGATGGCATAGCCAACCGCTAAATGAGTTCCTCAGTGCATTCAGCGTGTCCCACATGGGGTGGGACTCGGACTCCAGCAGAAATAACAGTTTAGCCACTATCCTCCTTTCTCCTATCTCCTCCACTGGGTCGAGGCGACACCCCAGAACAGAGTTGGCTTTTTTGATCAGCCTGTTCAGTCTCTTCCTGTTGACTACCATGATGCCACTGCCCCACAAGACCACTACAAATGTGATAGCTGATGCCACCACCAAATCGTAGAAGGTCTTCAGGAGTGCCCCTTGCACTCCAAAAGACCTGAGTCTCCTCGGGAGGTAGAGCCTCCACTTCTCCTTTTTGTAGAGTGGATTGGTATTGTGTGACCAGTCTAGTTTATTGTTCAGGTGACCACCCAGGTACTTTTAAGATGCCACCATCTCAATGTCTGTTCCCTGGATATTTACCGGTGCTGTGGGGGGCTGTCCACCACCAATTCCTTGGTTTTCCTCACATTGATCTGGAGGCAGTTCTGCAGGCGCCAGTCCACAAATTCTTGGATAAGTCCTCTGTACTCTGCGTCATCCCCATCAGAGATGAGGCCAACAATCACAGAGTCATCAGAAAAATTCTGTAGATGGCAGTGTGGTGTGTTGTGTGAAAAGTCAGCAGTGTAGAGGGTGAACAGGAAGGGAGCCAGAACTGTTCCCTGGGGTCCCCCGTACTATACTGTAGATGGTGGTGTCGGACACACAGTCCTGGGTTCTCACAAGCTCCATCGCTTCCGCCATTATTGCAAAACATATTGATGGCATTGGTTACAGAAGGATTTCTAAACTTCTGAATGTTCCTGTGGGCACTGTTGGGGCCATAATGAGGAAGTGGAAAGAACATAATTTCACCATAAACCATCCACAACAAGGTGGTCCTTCCAAGATTTCTGAGTGAAAAGAATTATCTGAAGAGTTGTCCAAGAGCCAAGGACCACTTCGCTTCAGAAAGACCTGGTACAATTATTTCAAAGAAAACAATAAGTAATGCATTCACCCGTCATGGCCTGTATGCATGCTTACCACGCAAGACTCCACCACTAAAGAAAATGCATGTTGAGGCTCATTTGAAATTTGCTGCACAACATTTGGGCAATCCTGTTAAATGTTGGGAAATTACAGTAGGGAAAATAACTATTGAACACGTCAACATTTTTCTCATTACACATGTTTCTTTTGGAGTCATTGACCTGAGATTTTCACCAGGTATCAGTAACAACTCAAGTAATCCATACATACAAAGAAATCAAGGCAACTGTGTTCACAAAACAAGTTATATTTAATAAAGTTGAATGACACAGGAAATAGGTATTGAACACATGAAGTAAAAGAGGTACAAAAAGGCATAGAAAGGCAAGAAACCAGTAGAAATCCATCAGAATTTAGGAAGCCACCCCCCCCCCCCCCATCAGTGCAATTTAATTTCAGCTGGTTAAGTCCTGACCTTTAAAAAGGTCTGTGAATATCAGATTATCACACCACAAAGAACTCATGATGGGTAGAAGCAAAGAACTCTGTCTAGACCAGGGTTATTCAATTACAAAATCAGTTGGGCCACAATGTGAAATCAAGACATATAACTGGGCCTCACATGTTCAGCAATCTGTTGAATATGACAAATTTCAAACCAACACAGATCAGTGTGATGAAAAATATGCACTTTTTATTCATTGGCTTGGTTTTAAATGTGCACTTGACACATGAAAAAGGCACATCAAAAGTGCATAAAAACACAATAACAGTGCTGGGGTTGAGCAGAACTTGAAGTAGTAGAAATATTTTTCTCTTGAACAACAATTAAATAAACAGAATGGAAAAAATAAAATTCTGTAAATAACCATTTTGGTCACATCTGTCACGACTCGCCGCTCATCAGCGGCTTCAGCTGCGCACACACCTGCGCCTCGTCAGCAGCGGGCTATTTAGCCCACTCGGCCCAGTGCTGCGGTCTGGAGCCGTCTGTTCTCATCGGTACTTCCAAAGCTCGTGAATCAACCTCAGATCACCAGCAAGATTACCACGACACGTAAGCATCCCTTACCTTGTCTCCAAAGTTCTTCACCCCTGTGCACAGGGGGACTCCCTGGCGGCGGATTCCCCCCGTCATCGCTGACTCATCTCCACCATCCACGCAGGCCCTGCAGGACGCTGTCTCCCGGGCTCATCACTTGCCAACGCCAGCCACCTGTCCCTGCAAGTAAGCAACACTCTGACTAATTATCCCTGTCTCGGTGTGGTGCCCGTTACCCTTGTCCTCTGCTTTCTCTCCATAGGGTTGTCCGGCTGAACGGCGCACTGCTCTGCTGCCTGCGCATCGGCGTTCACCCCAGCACATACATATACCGCATACATCCATTCAGACACACCTGCTTGTTGAATAAAGCTGTTCAATCTATCCTGAGCCTGTGTGCGTGTTTCCTGGGCCAGACATTATGTCAGTACGGCTCCAGCCGAGTGGCCCAGCAGACAGCGGGCTCGCACGCCGTCTTTCCACCCTCGAGGCTCGGGTGGATTTAATAGCCCATCAACAGCAGGTGATCCTAAACCAGTTGGTAAACATTACTCACCGGTTACACCGCCTGGACCCCCAGCAGGCGTTCCCCTCGGCTCGCCAGGGTGGGCTAGCTCCTGCCGCTCCAGTGCCCGGTCAGTCTACCTCGGGAACACCAACCCGACTCACACCGATCCCAACCCCCTCCCGCTTCAGCGGAAAGCTCGGCAGGGCGCGGGGGTTTATTATGCAGTGTGAGTCAGTGTTTTTGCGTGTTCCCGGGGATTTTCCCTCAGACCATAGCCGAATTGGCTACATTGGTAATCTCTTGGAGGGGCGAGCGCTAACTTGGGCTTACGCCGTAATGGCGAAGCCCAGTTACGCAAACCTCTCCTATAGCCAGTTCGTGCAGAGCTTTCTCGAGGTCTTCGATCATTCCTGGCGCGATAGCGTCCTAACTGACCGGCTCCTTGGTCTCCAACAGGGAAGCCGGTCAGCGGTGGACTATGCTATCGACTTCCGGGTTGCAGCAGAGGAGGTTGGCTGGGATGAGGCCGCACTCTGTGGCATCTTCCTCCGCAGCCTCAGCTCGGGTCTGAGGGATGAACTGGCCGGTCGGGACCTTCCGGAGACACTGGCAGAGTTGATTTCCACAGCCATTAGTTTAGACAATAGGATGCGTGAACGGTCCACCGAGCGGAAGTTTAGCAGCCGCTCGCGTGGAGGCTCCGTCCGCACGCCTCAAGACCGCCCCCTGGCGTTACCCCCACCGGAGTCCTCCGAGGAATCGGAGGCGATGGTGGTAGGCGGTCAAAGCTCCCCCTAGTGGAGAAAAAGCGCCGCCAGAAGTTGGGTCTCTGCATGTATTGCGGAGGAGACCAACATTCCGTGGAGCATTGCCCGGGAAAGCCAAACGGGGAGGTCCGCGAGTCACTGTAGGGGGCCTCGCGGACTCTAACCGGTCTAATCCCCTCACAAGTCTGTCCTTGCCCATCCGATTCTGTCACAACGCCACAGGGCACCTCACACATGCACTGGTGGACTCAGGAGCAGAGCAGAGCTTCATTTCAAAGAGCCTGGCAACCCAATTGGGCATTCCCTGCCACCCTCTGGCCGCTCCTCTCAGCCTGATCACCCTTTCCCGTGCGCCCCTCGGGCAAGTGACTCACCACACGCAACCAGTCCCAGTTATAATTTTGGGTAACCACCGAGAGGAACTCACCCTTTACGTCCTTTCTTCCTCTGTGACGCCTGTCATCCTTGGGTATCCCTGGTTGCGCCTGCACAACCCTGTGCTGGATTGGCGGACAGGAAAGATTGCCGCCTGGAGTTCATTCTGCATGGGCACCTGCTTACAGTCCGCAGCCTGCGCCCCGTCTTTTCCTCCCCCGGTTAAGGACGCCGCGCCTCCGGATCTCACCTTGGTGCCCTCGGAGTTCCACGATCTGGGCCTCGTTATCAGCAAGTCCAGGGCAATGTCCCTTCCTCCTCATTGGCCCTACGACTGTGCCATCAACCTCCGCCCGGGGGCTCCTCTGCCATCGGGTCGTCTTTACAGCCTGTCAGCGCCGGAGCGGGAAGCGATGGACAGCGACATCAAGGAGTCACTCAGCGCAGGTATCATCCGCTCCTACTCGTCTCCGCTCGGTGCTGGGTTCTTCTTCGTGTCGAAGAACAATGGGTCCCTCCACCCGTGTATCGACTTCCGGGCCTTGAATGACATCATGGAGAAGGACCGTTATACCCTGCCGCTGATGGACACTGCCTTCCACTCCCTGCAGGGGGCGACCTGGTTCACCAAATTGGATCTCCGCAGTGCATACCATCTCGTCCGGATCAGGGAGGGGGATGAGTGGAAGACAGCATTTAGAACGCCAAGTGGGCATTTTGAATACCTGGTAATGCCCTTTGGTCTGACCAGCGCCCCTGCCGTTTTTCAGCGCCTTATCAATGACGTCCTGTGTGATTTCCTGGGCCTCTTCGTGTTCGTGTACCTGGATGACATCCTCATCTTCTCCAGGTCACGAGAAGAACATCAGGTGCATGTGAGGCGGGTCCTGCAGCGGCTGTTGGAGAACAGGTTGTATGTAAAAGCTGAAAAGTGTGAGTTTTACGCCAAGACCACCTCCTTCTTAGGCTTTGTTATCTCACACAACCAGGTCCTACCTGACCCCGCTAAGGTTAAAGCGGTGGTGGAATGGCCCACGCCGACCTCCAGGAAGCAGGTCCAGCAATTCCTTGGGTTCGCCAATTTCTACCGCCGTTTTGTACCCAACTTCGGTGCCATCGTTGCCCCGCTGACCCGTCTCACATCCCCTAAGAACACCTTCCGCTGGACTGAAGAGGTCGCTGCGGCGTTCCAGGCGCTGAAGACGGAGTTCTCCTCCTCCCGGGTCCTGACCCAGGTCGACCCCGCGCTGCAGTGTTTGGTGGAGGTCGACGCGTCTGATACAGGAGTGGGGGCGGTGCTGTCCCAGCGATCACCCATCGATGGGGTCAAGCGACCCTGCGCCGCCTTCTCATGGTGCCTGTCCCCGGCCAAGCGGAATTACGACGTCGGGGACAGGGAGCTGCTCGCCATCAAGCTCACCCTGCAGGAGTGGCGCCACTGGCTGGAGGAGGCAGCTTTACCATTCGTGGTGCTGACGGACCATAAGAACTTGGAGTATCTTCAATCTGCTAGACGTCTGAATGCCCGCCAGGCGCGCTGGTCCCTGTTCTTTGCCTGGTTCCGCTTCACCATAACCTATCGCCCCGGCTCTAAGAACGGCCTACCCGATGCCCTCTCCAGGCAGTTCGCCCCTGAGACGTCGGAGGAGCCGGGCCACCCCATCCTGCCCAGTTCGTGTGTGGTAGGAGCGATTTCCTGGTCCATCAGGGACAAGATCCGGAGGACGCAGGAGACTGAACCGGACCCTGGCGGCGGACCAGAGGGAAGGTTGTTCGTTCCATCTTCTGTCCGGGGGGAGGTCATCCATTGGGTCCACACCTCCAAGCTCGCCTGTCACCCTGGTGTATCTCGGCTTGTGGATCTCCTCCAGCGCTCCTTCTGGTGGCCGGGTCTGCAGAAGGATGCCGCCAACTATGTCCGGGCGTGCCCTGTGTGTGCCACTGCCAAGTCAGGTAATTCTCCTCGCGCGGGTTTGCTCCAGCCTCTGCCGACCCCTGGCAGACCCTGGTCCCATATAGCCCTCGACTTTGTCACTGGTCTCCCCACTTCTAACTCCTATAACGCTGTGCTGACCATCGTGGACCGATTCTCCAAGGCCGCCCACTTCATGCCACTTCGGGGTCTTCCAACGGCGCAGGAGACAGCGGACCTCTTGGTTCAGCACATGGTCAGGCTACACGGGATACCGGTGGACGTCGTCTCGGATTGGGGTCCCCAGTTTGTCTCTGAGGTTTGGAGGTGTTTTTGCAACGCCCTGGGGGCCACAGTTAGCCTCTCCTCCGGTCACCACCCGCAATCCAATGGGCAGTGTGAGCGGGCCAACCAGGAGCTGGAAGCTACCCTGTGCTGCGTCACTTCCTCTAACCCGTCCTCCTGGAGCACGCACCTGTCTTGGGTAGAGTACGCCCACAACACCGCTCGGTCTTCTGCTATAGGGATGTCTCCCTTCAAGGCGTCCCTGGGCTATGATCCACCTTTGTTCCCGGAGCAGGAGGCGGAGCTGGCGGTCCCTTCCATCCAGGCGCACCTGAGACGTTGTCGGGCTCTGTGGTCCAAGACACGCGACGCGCTCTTACGCACGGCGGCGCGCAACAGCACCACGGCCAACCGTCGCAGGAGACCGGCCCCTGTCTACCAGGTGGGTCAACAGGTCTGGTTGGCCACTCAGGATATCCACCTCAAGGGAGAAAAGAGGAAGTTTGCCCCACGCTTTGTTGGTCCCCACACCATTTCTAAGATTGTTAACCCGGTGGCTGTGCATCTGGCCGTCCCCCCCTCCCTTCGCATTTGCCCTACCTTCCATGTTTCTAAAATCAAGCCCTATGTCTCCGACCCCCTCTGCCCCCCGCCCGCAGCGCCGCCCGCGCCTATGATGATCGATGGCCACCTGGCCTGGAGAGTCACCTCCTTCCTGGACTCCCGGCGCCGAGGGCGCAGGCTGCAGTACTTGGTGGACTGGGAGGGATTTGGTCCAGAATGGAGGTCCTGGGTGCCCTCTTCTTTGGTGTTAGACAAAAGTCTCATCACGGAGTTCCATCGGGCGCATCCGGACAAACCAGCGCCAGGAGGCGCTGCTAGTGGGGGGAGTACTGTCACGACTCGCCACTCATCAGCGGCTTCAGCTGCGCGCACACCTGCGCCTCGTCAGCAGCGGGCTATTTAGCCCACTCGGCCCAGTGCTGCGGTCTGGAGCCGTCTGTTCTCATCGGTACTTCCAAAGCTCGTGAATCAACCTCAGATCACCAGCAAGATTACCACGACACGTAAGCATCCCTTACCTTGTCTCCAAAGTTCTTCACCCCTGTGCACAGGTGGACTCCCCGGCGGCGGATTCCCCCCATCATCGCCGACTCATCTCCACCATCCATGCAGGCCCTGCAGGACGCTGTCTCCCGGCTCATCACTTGCCAACGCCAGCCACCTGTCCCTGCAAGTAAGCAACACTCTGACTAATTATCCCTGTCTTGGTGTGGTGCCCGTTACCCTTGTCCTCTGCTTTCTCTCCATAGGGTTGTCCGGCTGAACGGCGCGCTGCTCTGCTGCTTGCGCATCGGCGTTCACCCCAGCACATACACATACCGCATACATCCATTCAGACACACCTGCTTGTTGAATAAAGCTGTTAAATCTATCCTGAGCCTGCGTGTGTGTTTCCTGGGCCAGACATTATGTCAACATCTTACTCAGGCATATCTCAAAGTGCATAAAAATGTGCACTGTTAGTAGCATTAACATTTGTTTCCCTTTTGAAATAAAATATACTACATCCTGGTCATAACTGACCTTGGCACATCACAAAGTGCATTTAGTTGAATGAAAAAATGAACTGTCAAACACTTCAGTGCACAGCCCCCCCGAGAGTAGACTGATAACATTAACAAACATTGCACATCCACTATTGTGGTTTGTTTTGTTTTAAATCACCACATGTATGAGTAGGAATCTCTTTTTATAACTACACATTCCATTACACACACATATCAGTCAACCAAAAATTTCTAGTAGAGATAAGGATGCAAAAAGTACCCACTTAAAAACTTGAGTAATGACGTCAGTCTTGAAGTTTGTTTTTCTGTGTACTTTGCTGATCCCCAGAGGGGAAATTCAGGGCATCCATCTAGGTGGATGAAGCAGCCACGGTACAGTGCCATCCCTTAACCATTCACACACATATTCACACCTAGAGCCACTTTAGAGCCTCCAATTAACCTAACTTGCATGTTTTTGGCTTGTGGGAGGAAACCAGAGTACCCGGGGTAAACCCACGCAGACATGGGTAGAATATGCAAACTCCACACAGAAGGGTCACTGATGGTCAGGGGGTGAGATCGACCCCACGATGGTCAGGGGTGGAATTGATCCCATGACCTTCTTATTGTTCTGCCACTGTGCTAACCACCGCTCCAACGTGCTGCCTCAGGTTTGAGGTTTTTCTCCAAAAACAATTTTCTTATAGTTTTCTACTTTTCTCTGTAAATTTATCTAAATTTGAAACCATTTTCCTCAAATTTGTAATTTCCTCTTGTAAAACTGACTTTTCTTGTGCATTTGAGACTTTATTATAAATTTGTGGATTATTTTATGGCTAATTTTTGTCTGTTTTTTAAATAAAATTACTTTTTTTTTTTTACAAATTTGAAACAGATTGTGGTAAAATTTAGACTTTTTTCCTTATACAATTTACAGTTTTGACCATAATTTTGCAGAGCCAGAACAGCACAATAATTTAGCTCTGATTTCAAAGAAAAAATATTTATAAAATTCCATTTAATGAAATAAATTAACTTAAATTACCAAAGATTCAGTTGTTTCTGTTAAAATATTTCTATATATTTATAGTTTTTTAGAACTCTTCTCATCAACCAGACAGCTGGAAAAACATTCCTTATTTTGAAATCCAAATGTTGGCACATTTAATTTGTCTGAAGGCTGCTGACGGATTAAAGTCAGTGACTTTGTGAATTTCAGTCATCTTAACTTGCAGGTACATAAAAATGAACATAAATTATTGTAATGGCTGGTGAAGTAAATCCTCAGCGATTCAGTCACTCTTGCCTCTTTCCCTGCATATGAATCCTTATCACACTTGTTTGCTCAGCAACTCATTATTGTTCCCGTAACCAGTGGGTTAAAACCACCATAAATGCCTCCACTGCTACATACCTCTTCTGATTTTTTTCCGCATTTAAAGTACTTTAAGCTCATGCTTCTCCCGGACAGTGATACTAGCAAGACACTCTGCCTGGCCTGTCAATTGGAATGCTCACATGGGCGCATGCTTCTGAATTCTGCACAGATGACGGTCATGCATGTTGTTCATGTGTACACTTGCGGACCATCATTCCTTCATATTTTTTTCTTAAATTTATATTTCCTTCGTGTGGCCTGGGCCTTCTGGGCCGCATGTGGCCCACGGGTCACTAATTGAATAGGCCTGGTATACACTTTTGACTGTATTCCAACCCACCCAACCACCGTCATCATGAAGTACACAGACGATATCACCTTGGTTGGGCTCATCACAATGACGATAAGAAGGCATACAGAACAGAGATAGAGAATCTGCTGCGGTGGTGCCAAGCAAACAGTCTGAAACTGAATGTCCAAAAAACAAAACAATTCATACTAGACTTCAGAAAGAACAGAGAGGATCACCCCCTTTCCTCATAAATGACGACTGCATGGAAAGCGTCCCCACCTTCAGGTTCCTGGGCACCCATATCTCCTCCCACCTCTCCTGGACCGTCAACACTAAGGCTCTGGTGAAGAAAGCCCAACAGCGGCTGCACTTCCTCTGTGTCCTGAGGAAGAACAACCTAGACCTGAAGCTTCTGTTGGTCTTCTACTTGCTGCTCAGTGGAGTGCGTGCTCACCTACTGTCTGGGTGTGTGGTACATTGACTCTATGGTTGAGAACAGGAAGGCTGTGCAGAGGGTCATCAACACTGCCCAAAAAAATCATTGGCGGCCCCCTGCCATCCCTGGAGGACATCTCCAGATCTTCCTGTTTCAGAATGATCAAGGCCATCATAGGAGAACTCTCACATCCCGCTCACCACCTATTTGACCTGCTTCCTTCTGGACGACGGTTCTGATCAATCAGGTCCCATACCTCCAGACTGACAGTTTCTTCCCCTGGGCCATCCGAATGGCAAACAGTCAGAGGCCCCTCCCTCTGAACGCTCACATGCACAGAACTGAGGTCCTTTTTAATTACCACAATAACACACCTGTCTTTGCACTCCACACGTTCATGTATATTGATCCATCAGTGAAACCACTACTATGTATATTTTCCATAGTCTTTGGGCCATTTTACTCAATTGTGTGTTCACTTATGTGTTCCCCACTCCACACTCTTATGTACATACTGTAGTTCCATCCATGAAGCCACTATCATATCTGTGCATATTTCCAGAATCATGGGCTATTTTTATTTCAGTCGCATGTTTAATCGTTTGTTCTGTAACTGTGTTTTTATCTAATCCTTCTCTTATACTTTATTGTGCAGTAGCCTGGTGAAGCACCCACAATTTTGTTGTACTGTACAACTGTACAATGACAGTAAAGCCAATTCTATTCTATTCACACACGCATTCACACCTAGGGCCACTTTAGAGTCTCCAGTTAACCTAACTTGCATGTTTTTGGCCTGTGGGAGGAACCAGAGTACCCAGGGTAAACCCATGCAGACACAGGAAGAACATACAAATTCCACATAGAAGGGTCACCGATGGTCAGGGGGTGGGATCGAACACACAATGGTCAGGGGTGGAATCAATCCTGTGACCTTCTTACTCTGCTGCCACAGTCTAACCACTGCTCCACAGAGCTGCCCGGTGGCAAGATGGAAGGCAAGATGGATTCAATCAAGTATGAGGAAATCCTGGGAGAAAATGTTATGCTGTCTGTGAGGAAGGTGAAGCTTGGGTGTCAATGGACCATTCAGCAGGACAATAATCCCAAGCATACCTCAAAATACACCAAGGCTTAATTTCAGAAGAAGTCCTGGAAGATACTAGAGTGGCCATCACAGTCACCTGACTTGAACCTCATTGAAAATCTCTGGTGGGAATTGAAAAAGATGGTTGCAGCGCACAAACCCAAGAATATTAGTGAACTGGAGGTCTTTGCCCGTTAGACATGAGCTAAGATTCTGTAGAAACGCTGCCAGAAGCTGGTGTCTGGCTATGTATCACGTTTGTAGCAGGTCATAATGAATGAATTTATTTCGGATAGTACAGTACAGGTTAAAAGAAACTGAATAATATAACAACAAGGTCAAATTAGACAAAGACTCCTCTGATTATACAATTCCACGTAAGTTATCCGAAATGGGTGATGGCTGA
Organism: Pholidichthys leucotaenia; assembly: GCA_020510985.1. NCBI lineage: Eukaryota > Metazoa > Chordata > Actinopteri > Cichliformes > Pholidichthyidae > Pholidichthys > Pholidichthys leucotaenia. Next base: position 147,009,904 of record CM035837.1, read on the forward strand.
AGCCGCAGCTTATATTGCCCACCCATATTCCATCCAGGAATTCAAAATAGAAAAAAGAGAAAACAGTCAAGAGCGATTACAATTCAAAACAAAGCTAAGACAAAATGTGACTGAGAGAAAAAAAAAAGAAAACTAAGCTAGGCTAAGTTAAGCGGTTACTATTCAAAAACAAATCTAAGACAAAATGTCACAGAGAAAAAAAAAACAAAACTAAGCTACAACACAACACAGGCTGGATATGTCAATCCTTATGTGAGTTTACATGTCGTCTTGTAAATATGTTTGGAGTATTTCTTCCTTTAGTTTTTGTTTAAATTGTCCAAGCGTTGTACATGATTTTAATTCAGGTCCAAAATCGTTCCATAATCTGACTCCTTGCACTGAAATACAGTGTTGCTTGGTGGTTGTTCTCACTGTAGGCTTTTGAAATATATATGTTCCTCTGAAGTGATATCGTTTCTCCCTTGTTTGGAACAACTTTTGGATATTTGCGGGCAGTGATAAATTCTTCACTTTGAACATTATTATTGCAGTTTTAAAGTCAACCAGATCTTTCAACTTAAGAGTTTTTTGTTTAAGAAAAAGTGGGTTTGTTGGTTCCCTGTAAGCTGCTTTGTTTATTATTCTAATAGCTCTCTTTTGAAGCATAAAGAGTGGATAGATGTTTGTTTTATATGTATTTCCCCATACTTCATTACAATATGTCATGTATGGGAGTATTAATGAATGATACAAGGTGTATAGTGTGGGTTGATTCAGCAAATATTTCACTCTGTGTAATATTGCAATTGATTTGGATACTTTACCTTTAATATAATTAATATGTGACTTCCAACACAGTTTGTTATCAATTATTACTCCAAGAAATTTAGTTTCAGATACCCTTTCAATCTCTACACCATTTACACTGAGTTTAGGTACTGGGTTGTTGTGATGGTTGTTAAAGACTATACATTTTGTCTTACTTAAATTGAGCGTTAATTTGTTTGAATCAAACCACAGTTTAAGCTTTCCTAATTCCTTTCCGAGTGTATCCAGAAGTTGTTCCAAGTTGTTTCCACTGCATAATAGATTAGTGTCATCGGCAAACAATATTAAGTCCATTTTTTCTGAAACTTTACATATATCGTTTATATACATATTGAATAATAATGGTCCCAAAACTGAACCCTGTGGGACTCCACAGGTGACCTTCAGTAACTGTGAGTTTTTGTTGCTAACACATACATACTGATATCTATTCTTTAAGTAACTACTTAACCAGGACAGTGCTACCCCTCTAATACCACAATTTTGTAGTTTCTTTAATAATAAATTGTGATCTACTGTATCAAATGCTTTTTTTAAGATCCAGGAATACTCCAGCTGAATACTCTTTATTTTCAATGGCTGTTGATATTTTTTCTGTAAATTCCATTAGGGCATATGCAGTTGTCCTCTTGTGTCTGAATCCATATTGCTGCTCACACAATAAATCATTCTTCAGTATGAAGTTGTCAATTCTCTCATAGAATATTTTTTCAAGTATCTTGGAAAATTGCGGTAATAGTGAAATTGGTCTGTAGTTTGAGAGTTCCCCTCTGTCGCCCGTCTTGTATATCGGAATTACTTTAGCTATTTTCATTGCATTGGGAAATATACCTGTTTGGAGAGACAGGTTACAGATATACGTCAGTGGTTTTACTATGCATTCGATAACAGTTTTGACTAATAGCATGTCAATACCATCACAGTCCGTAGATGTTTTACTTTTGAACGATTTAACAATTTCAATGACCTCTCTTTCGTCTGTGTTCTTTATGAAGATGGAGTCTTTTACAGCAGTGTTGTTGCATATTATATCGCCTGTAGGCACCATAGTGGGTATTTCTCGGGCCAGATTAGGTCCAGTGTTAACAGAAAAATTATTAAATTCATCTGCAGGTGAAGCTATATTCACACTCCGAGTCGTTTTATTATTTTTTGGAATATTAGTTGGGTTGCTTGTATTTCTGCTTTTATTTCCAAGGATACTGTTATAGTAGTAGATTAGTTTATTTGACAGGGACAGTGCAATAAACATAGACAATTAATCAAAGACAATCAATCTGATGTGTTGCACATAGAGTGTATAGCTATTAGCTAATTTGCAACTCTTGTCCCTGAGTATTGAGTATTTGAGTAGTTGAGTATTGTCCATGTATTTTTAATATTGTCTTTGTTTTTCTCCAGTTCTTTACTGTAATAGTCTCTTTTACTACATCTTATTATATATGTTAACTTATTTTTGTATGTTTTATAACGCTGCTCTGCTTCTTTTGTCCTTTTCTTTAGGAAAGCTTTATATAATAAATTTTTCTTTTTACACGCCTTTTGTAGTCCTTTGGTTAACCATGGCTTATCAGCAAATTTGTGTTTAAGTTTTTTTTTTACTAATGGGCAGTTTTTTTCATAAAGAGTGGTTACAATGTTTATAAATGTGTCATAGGCTTCATTTACATCTGATACATAGACTTCTGTCCAGTCTTGCTTCAATAATAGTAAAAGGGTGCTCTACAAAGTACTAAAGATGCTTGTCATGAAGGGGTTGAATAATTAAAATAAAATCTGCAGTAATCATTAAGTGGCATTTTGTGTTGAATTTGGAGAAATCACTTGTAATAGTTGTGTTGAGCTATTTAAATTTTTCTTGTTTGATTTATTTGTTGCAAACAGCTACTAGTTTGTACATTTTGCCAAAAAACCTAATTTGCAGTGGGGGTTGAATGATTTTGATTACAACTGTACCAGGGGAGGTGGTAACATCGTGGTGTGGGGCTGTTTGTCAGCATACAGTACTGGAAAACTTCATATAATTAAAGGAAAGACGAATTTAAAAATGCACTGAGACATTCTTGATAAAAATCTGCTGCTGTCTACCAGGATGATGAAGATGGAATGAAGGTGGACATTTTAATAAGACAATGATCCCAAACACACAGTCAAGGAAATTTTCAATTTTCTTCAGAGAAAGAAAAAGCTGCTAGAATGGCCCAGCCAATCACCTAACTTGCATCCAATTGAAAATCTATGGAAAGAACTAAAGATCAGAGTTCACAGAAGATTGTTGAAGATTGTTTGTATGGAAGAATGGCACAAAATCACACTAGAACAATGCTTGGACTAGTTTCTCCATATAGGAGGTATCTTGACGAGGCATCTTGAAGTATTAAATAACTTTTAGTGAGCGTGTTCAATACTTTTTCATTTAATATTATTACACATAACTCTACATACAGTCATGTGAAAAAATGAGGACACCCTGTATAAACCTGTGTTTTTTTTAACATGTTTGGACATATGGCTATTTAATATCAATGTTAAAAATACTGGGAGATTCACATAATACAACTAAACAATTAAAAATGAATTAAAGACTTTTTTCAAATTTTCTGTAAAAATGTAATTCTAAACAAATAGTAAGTGATAAATTAGGACACCCCCATCTTTTTAGGACACCCCCATATTCATTCCCACTTACAATAGCTAAAATTAAAAAAAAATGCAAATAAAAACAAGAACAAAGTTAGAACTAGATATGTGAACATTTCTTAATAAAGAACTGAATATTTAAAAGGGTGTCCAAATTTTGTCAAATGACTGTATATCTTTATTATTTATAGACACATATTTTTGAATTTCTTTGCATGTATGGATTAGTTGGGTTGTTACCAACATCTGATGAAAATTTCATGTCAGTATCACTTTTAGAAATACCTATATTTACTGAAAAAAAAAAGCGGTGACATGATCAACTTATTATATACAGTGGATATAAAAAGTCTACACACCCCTGTTCAAATGCCAAGTTTGTGTGATGTAAAAAAAAAAATGAGACTGTTGGAAAAATCTTTTCCACCAGTAGTCAAGAAACAGGCAGGATTAAAGTTTCAGCAAATTTAATTTGCAGTGGCCAGTGGAGAACAATACAGAGATGGCCTCAGAGTCGCCTCCGGAAATTGTTCTGATTCACACAAATAACTTTCAGTTTTTAAAGCATCCTGTTATCTCAAGACTGTCCATGAGAGAATATTTAGCTCAGGCTGGTTCTTCCAAGCTGTCTCCTTCTCAGACATACTCATAACAATACAGTACATGCATATGAAAACAAAGAGATACATGTCTAGCTGCCGCGACCTTGTACATTTCACACAGACGCTGAGGCTTCAGAAGTTACAAAATATAGAACTTTCCTATCATTCCCCCCACCCCCCTTTGATGCCATGCAAGGCATCATAAATAAAAGTGATAACAAGTTATGGCATCTAAAACCCCATCTGGCAGCTATGCTAAGCTCCACTGCATCGATGTGCAATAGACCTTAACTAGCTAGTGACGGGGAAAGTCCACCATTGGCCCTGCTGCCCCAGGCACAGGCTAACATTTAGTCCTTTAGGAGGAAAATAGAACAGTAAAACTTATTAATTAATAGTAAAAGTAATTAATGGTAAAAACATTAAAATCAAGATGATAATAAAGTAAAGGTGATAGTAAGGATATAATAAGGATATGTGTCAGTGCTGTATGTGTCATTGCATCTTGTATAAAAACAAAAGATAAAGGATGAAAACAAAACATAAAACAATAACAAAATATAAAAACAGAAATAAAAGTAACAAAAATAAAATAAAATGGAAGTAATGTTTCAAACTTCATAAATGTATTTAGAGGTAGTACATTTCAACTTCACATCATGATCATGCAACGAAACTGACGGAAATTGAAACTGACGAAATTGACGAAACTGCCACACATTTCGCTCCCAACTGCCCTCTTAAGTAGGGAGCAGCTGATGAGGCGAAATGTGGCTCAGCTGACAGCTCTGACAGCTGGAAGCCTCTCCGAGCGCTGTCACAATAAAAGCTCGGAGTGCCAAAAGGGGCACACAGCCATCAGATGGGCGAAGATAGTGCATGGCTCGAGCGCGAACGGGATCGGCGCTTGAACCATAACAGTACCTCCCCCTGAGGGGCGAACTACAAGCGCCCTATGACACCCAAGCCCCTCCCCCCCACAGGGTGGGTGGATGGGGGAAGAGGCCCAGAGGGCGAGAACCAGAAAGAGAAAAAAAAACACCATGACGATGACAGGGAACAAATGAGGCAATTACAGAGTATGGTTAAAAAGAAAAACACAATACTCCAAAGCGCACAAACGATACTTTGAACGGGGCAAAAGGGCAAAAACACCATGACGATGACAGGGAGCCAATGAGGCAATACAGAGTACGGGTAAAAGAAAAACAATACTCCATAATGCACAGATGGTACATAGAACAAGACAAAAAATGCAAATAACCAAACGGAGCCTATAACTAAAATACACAGGCCCACGAGACACAAAATGGTAGATACCAATCATCCCTCAGACAGGAGAGGGGAGAAAAAAAAGGAAAGAAAAAACACGCTAAACAGCGGTGAATACACAGATCAGAGTGGAGTAACACAGAGTGACCCTTATATGTCAGTGTAACAGAAAAGCGCACGTGGGTGACGACAGGCAGAGACCAATGAGACAGGGACAGTTCTGGTGGTCTCCCTGTGTCCATTGTCCAGGTCGCCGATGAGGGAAACAGGGAATGCTCGGGCGGCCTACCCCAGTCCCAGGCCCGGAAAGACAGAACCTCCGGCGGCCGAACCAGGTCGCCCAGCAGAAAGCACCGTACGTCGGGTGGCCAACCCAGCACGTCGAACTGGCAAAACAGCTCACCAGGCAGCCGACCCGCATCATTCAGCCACCAGGACCGTAGGGGAAAAATTGAAGATGGCCTCCCTGGAGAGGGAGAAGATGAGGGAGAGCCGGATCGAATCTTGAGAACCCCAACGGCCCCCGGTGGAGATGAGCTAGGATGACGATGGTGATGATGGCGAAGGGGATGATGATGACAATGAGCCAGTCCAGTGTCGGGTGGCAGAGGGTCTGCGGCTCCTTCACCGACCTTGAACCACACCGGTGCTGCACCCACGATGGACACCGATTGGGTCACGGCTGCACCCGCGATGGACCCCGATTGGATCACGGCTGCACCCGCGATGGACCCCAATTGGGTCACGGCTGCACCCGCGATGGACCCCGACTGGGTCGGTGCAGCACCAGTAACGACCTCCAACCCCGAACCTGGAACCTCCAGTACAGCGACCGGGATTGGTTCTGCACCGGTGACCCTGGGAGAAGGCTCAGGAGAAAGGAAAGAACCGGGATCAGAATCACCGGTAGCGACAGAGCACAGCGAGACGAGCTCGGGTGCAGCGGACGGCTGCCCCTGGCTCGTCTCCCCGAGAGACAGGCAAAAATGCTCCAAAATTGAAAGAAGGAAAACAAGGTAGAGCATTTGCCTACACTCGGGTTCTGTCGCCGTCCAGGACTTCGATGATCCAGGCTCAGGACGAAGAAGGTCGTTGTCTGGCTCCCACTTGGCTACGGCGGGCTCCGCAGCCGGCATGATGGTCTCCGCAGCCTGAGGACCCTCCGGCACTGACGTCCATGCCGACGACCCGCACGGCGTGGTGGCTGGGGACCCTCGACCCGCTGGACCGAACCGCTCATCTGTGGAGACCCGGGGATGCTTCGTCATTGGCGCAGGCTCCACGCTGCAGTCCGCTCTCCTCCTCTGCCCAAGACGTGGCTGCAGGGCTGGAACCAGGCTCTCCACAACCGCAGGCTCCCTCCTCGTCCAGCGACGTAGGCCTGGCGTTGTGGACCGCTCAGCAGAAGGAGACAGAGGCAGCAGGTTTAATGACAGAAGCTACAGCAGGTGGTGGGAGCTCGGGGGAATGCGAACCCCGAACTTCACCCCCAGGAGTCAGACAAGGCAAATCACAACTACGGGGAGAAATATGAACTTGCACTTGCCTGTTTCCCAGAGGATGGATGGTGCCTGCTGTAGTGGACGTTGTTCCTCCCTTTCCCCACTGGCTGGTGATGGAGGGCCCCCTGGGAGGAGGAGGAGGAGCCGCTCGCGATGGTCCAATAACGGGCTTCGCTGGAGTAGGACTCAAAACACTCACAGCAGCCGGAGAAGACGTTGAGGAGGAGGGGACGACAGCCGGGACGATCCGGGCACGATGAGCTGACGGGACAGCAGGGACAGGTGACCCGGGGGGAGAGACTGCGGGAATTCCCTCCTGACGTGACGCAGAAGGAGCGGCTGGCTGGGAGGCAGAGTTCCTCTGACGACCCGGAACTGGATCCAGACAGGGTTCTTGCTGAGGCTTGTTTGGAGCGTGGCGACGACGTTCACTTGCTGATGGCAAGGAGAAGGTGAGGTTCGGAAAACGCCGCTTCTGTGCGGAAACGGAGACGAGCAGGTCAACGTATTCCAGATAATCACTCAGCTCGGGATTCCTCTCAACCAGCCTGACCGCCGCCGTCACGTGCTTCATGATTTGTGTGGGGTGGCTGGCGGAGCGAGCTGCAGCCACTCGGTCCCAGATGGAGATTGCTGTCAGCTGCAACCTCTCTGGGGGATTCCCGACTGACATCACGCTCGTTCAGGGATGACCCCTGGGTGGTGCGAACTCCTAGACTGGATCGGGGACAGGAACGGGATCTCAAAGCGAGGTGCAAGGGTGCCTTCCCTTCGGCTTCCTGCCGGAGTTTCCCTCCAGCCCACGGAGTCTCTTACGGTGTGCAGCAATGTCTGCCTTCCTCGCCGTGACTTCTGGGTGGTTGGAGTAGCGGGGAAGGCGCTGAATAATGTCCTCAGCGAGGTCCAGGTGCTGGCGTACATCGCTGAGAGTGTCATAGAGGCCTGCGGTGAAAAGCGTTCCATCTATGTAGTCGAGGGCCTCCACCAGCTCGTAGCCCAGGCTCCGAGCGTGGCCCCTGAGCGGTGACATTCTCCCAGCATGCAGTTACCAAGACAGGGAAGAACAAGTCCAATTTTGGCGAAACTCACGGCAACAGGCGTCTCAGTCTGGTGGCAGTCTACTGTCATGGATGGCCTTCACGAGCCATCATAAGACGCCACAAATCACCGGTGAGTTTGCACAGTTTTATTAAAGAACAGAAAAGGAACAAAATAACAAGCCATGGGGGACTAAAACTCACTACAATGAATACTGTCAAAGACAAGGGAGAATGGAAACATAAGGAAACACACTTACAAATAACGACGAGGGATAGTCTACGTATGAACAGCGGGATGCTCGAATAACGTCAGACCATGGGAAGGCTTTTGACGAGACTGCCGCACATTTCGCTCCCAACTGCCCTCTTAAGTAGGGAGCAGCTGATGAGGCGAAATGTGGCTCAGCTGACAGCTCTGACAGCCGGAAGCCTCTCCGAGCACTGTCACAATAAAAGCTCGGAGAGCCAAAAGGGGCACACAGCCATCAGATGGGCGAAGATAGTGCATGGCTCAAGCGCGGATGGGATTGGCGCTCGAGCCATGACAGTGTCATCATCAAATTACAGATACAGGAAATGACACAAAAGAAGACCAGAAATATTACTACAAAAATCATTGTGTATATATACACTACTGCTCAAAAGTTTGGGGTCACCCAGACAATTATTTTGTGTTTTCCATGAAAAGTCACACTTATTTACCACCATGAGTTGTAAAATGAATAGAAAATATAGTCAAGACATTGACAAGGTTAGAAATAATGATTTGTATTTGAAATAATAATTTTGTCCAGATACTCAACCTGCTCAAAGGAAGGTCAGTTTTATAGCTTCTCTAACCAGCTAAACTGTTTTCAGCTGTGCTAACATGATTTCACAAGGGTTTTCTAATCATCCATTAGCCTTCTGACGCAATGAGCAAACACATTGTACCATTAGAACACTGGAGTGATAGTTGCTGGAAATGGGTCTCTATACACCTATGTAGATATTGCACCAAAAACCAGACATTTGCAGCTAGAATAGTCATTTACCATATTAGCAATGTATATTAGATATTAGAGTGTATTTCTGATTAGTTTAAAGTTATCTTCATTGAAAAAAACAGTACTTTTATTTCAAAAATAAGGAAATTTCTAAGTGACCCCAAACTTTTGAACGGTATACACTACCGTTCAAAAGTTTGGGGTCACCCAGACAATTATTTTGTGTTTTTCATGAAAAGTCACACTTATTTACCACCATGAGTTGTAAAATGAATAGAAAATATAGTCAAGACACTGACAAGGTTAGAAATAATGATTTGTATTTGAAATAATAATTTTTTCCTTCAAACTTTGCTTTCGTCAAAGAATCCTCCATTTGCAGCAATTACAGCATTGCAGACCTAACATGATTGCACAAGGGTTTTCTAATCATCCATTAGCCTTCTGACGCAATGAGCAAACACATTGTACCATTAGAACACTGGAGTGATAGTTGCTGGAAATGGGCCTCTATACACCTATCTAGATATTGCACCAAATACCAGACATTTGCAGCTAGAATAGTCATTTACCACATTAGCAATGTATAGAGTGTATTTCTGATTAGTTTAAAGTTATCTTCATTGAAAAAAAGTGCTTTTTTTTTCAAAAATAAGGAAATTTCTAAGTGACCCCAAACTTTTGAATGGTAGTGTATATATATATATATATATATATATATATATATATATATATATAAAGTTTGCATCAGACAAATTTAAATGTTAGACAAGGATAACACAAGTAAACACAAAATGCAGTTTTTAAATGAAGGTGTTTATTATTAAGAGGAAAAAAATCCAAACCTACATGGCCCTGTGTGAAAAAGTGATTGCCCCCTAAACCTAATAACTGGTTGGGCCACCCTTAGCAGCAACAACTGCAATCAAGCATTTGTGATAACTGGCAATAAGTCTTTTACAGCGCTGCAGAGGAATTTTGGCCCACTCATCTTTGCAGAATTGTTGTATTTCAGCCACATTGGAGGGTTTTCGTGCATGAACCGCCTTTTTAAGGTCATGCCACAGCATCTCAGTTGGATTCAGGTCAGGACTTTGACGAGGCCACTCCCAAGTCTTCATTTTGTTTTTCTTAAGCTATTCAGAAGTGGACTTGCTGGTGTGTTTTGGATCATTATCCTGCTGCAGAACCCAAGTGCGCTTCAGCTTGAGGTCACAAACAGATGGCTGGACATTCTCCTTCAGGATTTTTTGGTAGACAGCAGAATTCATGCTACTATTTACCACAGGAAGTCTTTCAGGTCCTGAAGCAGCAAAACAGCCCCAGACCATCACACTACCACCACCACATTTTACTGTTGTTATGATGTTTCTTTTCTGAAATGCTGTGTTACTTTTATGCCAGATGTAATGGGACACACACCTTCCAGAAAGTTTAACTTTTGTCTTGTCAGTCCAGAGTATTTTCCCAAAAGTCTTGGGGATCATCAAGATGTTTTCTGGCAAAACTGAGACAAGCCATTATGCTCTTTTTGCTCAGCAGTGGTTTTTGTCTTGGAACTCTGCCATGCAGGCCATTTTTGCCCAGTTTCTGTCATGTGGTGATCCTCACGGATCACCAAGAGACGCCACAGAGTTCACCAGGGAGTTTGGCAAAGATGTTAATTTATTTCCTGACGTGACAAAACATAACTATGAACCCATAAGGGCGAACAAACACACGACAGAGGCTTGGGCTCGTAGGGCTAACCCAGCTGCTACGAGCTAACTGTGACATAACAAGATAACAGACCTGACATGAAGGTCTGCGGCACTCACAGGAATGACGAGGCGCAGACCCAGGGCTTGGCAGGATGAAGCCACTCAGACGTAACGTTGACCAGAATAGACTGATAATCCTGCGTCTTACTGTCGCCAGTGCCGGGCTTAAAAGGGCAGCCCACGAACGACAGTAATGACAATCAGCTGACCGGCCGTTGACAGGCGGAAGCCCCATCGAGCACTTTCACAATAAGAGCCCGGTGAGGCCAGAATACAGCCCGCAGCTGTCAAGGCCGACAGCGAGAAGAACTTTAGCCCGAGCGCGATCAGAACCGGCGCTCGGGTCATAACAGTACTCTCCCTCCACGGGCGGACTCCGAACGCCCCAAGGAACCACCCTGCCCCCCCCCGCCCCCCCAGGGTGGGAGGTTGGGGGACAGGTGCGGAGGGAGAGAAACCAACCCATGAACAAGACAAAAAAAAAAAACAAACAAGACAATGATCAGACAAAAAAACCATACAAGACAATGACCAGACAAAAAAAAACAACATACAAGACAATGACCAGACAAAAAAAACCCATACAAGACAATGACAAGACAAACAAGAAAAAAAAATGCACAAAGGAAAACAAAAACCAGAACTACAGGTTCAGATAAACTAAATACAAGAACACATTACCTGCTCAAACCAGACTTAATATGAAAAAACAAAAAAACAGAGCATTACCCGCTCATACCAGACAATGAAACAAAAAATAGAGCATTACCCGCTCATACCAGACTATGAAACAAAAATAGAGCATTATTCGCTCAAACCAAACTAAACATGAAACAAAACAAACAAAAAAAAAAAAAAAACAGAGCACTACGCGCTCAACCCAGACTATACTTAAACCAGCAGGGCTACTGCAAACACACTTGAAGCAATCTAAAACTGCTTAACATAACTTTACAATAGCTAGACTGTGACCTGCAAAACAAAGGCATGAGCACTAAATACAACATGACCAGGGGAAAAAAAAAAAACCCACAAATACAGAGACACACCCAGGGACCACTACCACCCCCCGACAGTTTATGTCGACCGATGGTCGACGGAGGCGGACCAGGCGGCTCACCAGAGTCCAAAGTCCCGCAGGTCCGCTTCTCCGGTGGTCGAACCAGGTAGCCCCATGGCACACATAACAGGTCGGGTGGCCGAACCGAGGCGCCGAAACGGCGAAACAGTCCCTCCGGCGGCCGACCCGTGTCCCTCAGCCACCAGTCCAGGGCATCAACAACCCACAGCGGCCTCCCTGATGAGAACAAAACTCGGGAGAACCGGGGCGAGCGAACAGGGACCCCCATGATCCCCGGCGATGATGGAAAGGGGCGGTGATTCCGAGGGGATCGATGAGCAGGGCGAGCCAAGAATCCGCTCCGCGCTGCATCACCGCTGAACCCAGATTGGGTGCCAGCTGCACCCACGTTGGGCACCCACGTTGGGCCCCGATTGGGCCAGAGCCGCACCTGCGGTGTACCCCGATTGGGCCTCCGACGAACCCACGTCGGACCCCGATTGGGCCGAACCCGCCCCTGCGGTGGGACCCGATTGGGCCTCCGGTGCAGCTCCGCTGACGAACTCCATCCCCGAACCTGGGACCTCCACCTCGGTGACTCCGACCCGTTCCCCGCCGGTGACACTAAAAGAAAGCTCGGGGACAGGGAAACCAGGATCAGTATCACCGGTAGCAACGGAACCCAGCGAGACGAGCTCGGGCGCAGCAGACGGCTGCTCCTCACTCGTCTCCCCGAGAGGCAGGCAAAAATGCTCAACAAAAGAGGACAGAGACATAAGAGGGAGCACTTGCCTGCACTCGGGTTCCGTTGCCACCCAGGACTCCGACGATCCGGGTTCAGGGCGACTCTCGTCAGCTGACTTGGACTCAGCTGCGTCGGGCTCCGCAGCTGGCACGATGACATCTGCAGCCTCAGGTTCCTCCCACGCTGTTGTCCACGCCGACGACCCATATGGCGTTGAGGCAGGGAACCCTCGACCCACTGACTCGGACCGCTCCGGCGAGGAGACCCGGGGACGCTTCCTCGTTGGCTCAGGCTCCAGGCCGCAGTCCTCTCCTCTCCTCCTTCCACGATGTGACTGCAGGGCTGGATGCAGGCTATCCAGCACTGCAGGGGCCCTCTTCATCCGGCGACGCTGGCCTGGCGTCGCGGACCGCTCCATGGGGGAGAACACAGAGGCAGTAGGTTTAATAATTTTATCCACAGCAGGTGGAGGGAGCTTGGGGGGCTGCGAACCCCGAACTCCGCCCCCAGGAGTCAGACAAGGCAGATCATTGTTAAGATGTGACAAACAAACGATCACTTGCCTTCCTCCAGGGGCAGAGATGGTTCCTGCTATGGGGGACGTCGTTCCTCCTTCTCCCCGCTGGATGGCGACAGAGGGCCCCCTAGGACAACGAGGTGGGGCCGCTCTCGAGGATTCGCTGACGGGATACGCCGGCAGCGAGTCCAGCCGGGGATTCCGCTGAGGATTGCCCGCGCCGTTACGCCGACGTCCTCGTCGGCCCCCAGACAGCGCGAACTCCTGGACCTGCTCTGGGACGGGAACGGAACACCAACGCGGGGAGCGAGAATGCCTCCTCCTCTGCTTCCCGCTCTCTTCCTCCTCCAGCCCACGAAGAACCTTGCGCTGAGCGGCGAGTTCCTCCCACCTTGATATCACCTCCGGATGATCGTCGTAGTCGAGGGGAAGGCTGTCCAGGTATTCCTCAGCGACGCCCAGATGTAGCGGCGAGGAGCGCCCCATCGGCGTATTCCAGCGTGCTCGCTACCTCCTGGTCCAGGCGCCGACCGCGGCCCCTGGATGATGGCATTCTCCCAGATGTTGACACCCGAGCGAGAAGAAACAACAGTCCAAAAAAGGCACAAACTCCCGGTGAAATGGCGTCTCAATGCGGTGCCCCTGTTTGGACGACCAGGCAGGATTATACTGTCATGTGGTGATCCTCGCGGATCACCAAGAGACGCCACAGAGTTCACCAGGGAGTTTGGCAAAGATGTTAATTTATTTCCTGACGTGACAAAACATAACTATGAACCCATAAGGGCGAACAAACACACGACAGAGGCTTGGGCTCGTAGGGCTAACCAAGCCGCTACGAGCTAACTGTGACATAACAAGATAACAGACCTGACATGAAGGTCTGCGGCACTCACAGGAATGACGAGGCGCAGACCCAGGGCTTGGCAGGATGAAGCCACTCAGACGTAACGTTGACCAGAATAGACTGATAATCCTGCGTCTTACCGTCGCCAGTGCCGGGCTTAAAAGGGCAACCCACTAACGACGGTAATGACAATCAGCTGACCGGCCGTTGACAGGCGGAAGCCTCACCGAGCACTTTCACAATAAGAGCCCGGTGAGGCCAGAATACAGCCCGCAGCTGTCAAGGCCGGCAGCGAGAAGAACTTTAGCCCGAGCGCGATCAGAACCGGCGCTCGGGTAATAACAGTTTCTTTCTTATGGTGGAGTCATGAACACTGATCTTAACTGAGGCAAGTGAGGCCTGGAGTTCTTTGGATGTTGTGGGGTCTTTTGTGACCTCTTGGATGAGTTGTCGCTGCGTTTGTGGGGTAATTTTGGTCGGCTGCCCACTCCTGGGAAGGTTCACCACTGTTCCATGTTTTCACCTTTTGTGGATAATGGTTCTCACTGTGGTTCGCTGGAGTCCCAAAGCTTTAGAAATGGCTTTATAACATTTTCCAGACTGATAGATCTTAATTACTTTGTTTCTTATTTCTTCCTGAATTTCTTTGGATTGCATCATGATGCCTAGCTTTTGAGGATCTTTTGGTCTACTTCACTTTGTCAGGCAGGTCCAGTTTAAGTGATTTCTTGATTGAAAGCAGGTGTGGCAGTAATCAGGCCTGGGTGTGGCTAGAGAAATTGAATTCATCTTTCCAAAGATGTAATAAACTACAGTTAATTTATGTTTTAACGAGGGGGGGGGATCACTTTTTCACAGAGGGCCATGTAGGTTGGGTTTTTTTTCCCCTTTATACTTGTTTTATCCTTGTCTAATATTTAAATTTGTTTGATGATCTAAACAATTTAAATGTGACAAACTATAAATTCACGAAATCTCTGTGTTTTTGTGTTTGACTTTTCCACGCATATCTCTTGAACCGTTTGTCAGACTGGTGTCAGATTTTAAACATGCTTTGCTGAGGTTACGAGGGTGTGCATCCCCGAATGTGGAGTCACTTGGTCAAAATATGTAATTTTTATCAATAAAAGTTTAGCCACCGTTCTGTCTCATGCCCAGGCTTCTAGAAGTGTGGGCAGGGTTTGGTTTTGGATTGACTCCTACTGATTGGATAATACGCGCATTCATCATCATCATCATCATAGCAGTCTGTCGTGGGTGACAATGACTGTTTCATTTAGGTCTGATCAGATTCCTCCACACAGCTCTGTCCTTAGCCTTCTGCTGCCAGGAACTCCTGTCTATGTCCAACTTCTTCAAGTTTCTTTTTACAGTGTCTTTAAATCTGAGCCTTGGTCTACCCTGATTGCGTTTGCCCTCGCATAACTGTGAGTAGAGTAACTGCCGATGGAGATGCTGGTGGTCCATCCTCTCAACATGTCCGAGCCATCTCAGGCTCATCTGTATTAGCATGTCCTCCATCGATGGTAGACCAGCTTGTTTCAACACTTCTATGTTGGTTATCTTGTCTTTCCATGAGATGTTCATTATGGCTCGAACGTGTCTCATCATGTACGCGTGGAGTTTCTTCACCTGCACTCTGTAGACAGTCCAAGTTTCAGCATCGTACAATAGAGTAGCCAGTACTGTCGCTCTGTATACTTTGCATTTCACACAGATTGACACATGTCGATTGTTCCACAGTCTCTCCCTCAAGTTTCCAAACACAGCGCTCGCTCTTCCCATTCTGAGAGATAGTTCATCCTCCAGCCTAGCATTCTCTGAAACAGTACTCCCTAGGTACTTGAAAGTCTTGCACTTGACTAGTGGCTCTGTACCAATGCTGATCTCTTCTGGTAGTGATGTTGATAATTGGAACTTTGGTGGTTGATAAAGGCACTCTGTCTTCTTGATGTTGATTTGGAGGCTGAATTGGCTAGCTGCTCTTGCAAATTTCTCCACTAAAGATTGCATATCTTCCACGCTGTGTGCAACTAGAGCACTGTCATCGGCAAAGAGCATTTCTCTTACTATCTTTATCGATGTCTTACTCTTGGCTTTAAACTGTGCTACACTGAACAAGTCTGCTTCTTTCCTTGTTTGAATGTATACTCCTTCTGAAGTGTCTTTGAAGGCCACCTCAAGCATGGCTGCCAGATATAGCGAGAAGAGTGTAGGTGCCAGCACACACCCCTGTTTCACCCCATTGCTTACTGAAAAGTCTTTAGATACTGAACCACTCAACATACACGCATTACGGCATCAGTAACCACAGCACTCTGTATGCAAAACAAGGAAGCGAAATGTGACAAATTTGACTAGAAACAGATCATACTTAAGATTTAATGCTTAAAAAATTATACCAGAAAGTTTCTGTGATTGCATAGGTCTAATGGATAATTTTGCATGGAGAACAGGAGGTGCGCGAGTGTGCTGGTAGCTGAACCGCTGGCACCATGCTAAAGCAACAGCCGAGACTCCCATTAACCGGGCAGGAGGGGAGCAGCAGCTGAACCGCTGGCACCACACTAAAGCAACAGCCAAGACTCCCGTTAACTGGCAGGCTGAGCTTGGCTGCCTGCAAAGGACTGCGATCCACTGGTTCAGCTGCTGCTTCTTCCACTGGTGTCTGACTGGGCGCTCCACAACTGTTCGCGGGGAGGCACGCCCAGCCTGCCCCAGTCAGCGGTAGACGGGAGTCCCTTTGCAGGACCCCGACTCGCCGTCGCCGATAGCGCTCCTCTTGGTGTGCTCACACAATTATTAAAAGTTAATGATTGTAGAGCGGCACACCCAGATCAACTGCATATCATATGCGGCCACATGCATGGTTTGACTAAACAACAACCATCACCAAATTGGACACAAAAACGCTCAATAGCTTATAAAAGATCACACAAATAAGTGATCTGACAAAGAAACTAAACAAGCGATTCTTAAACAGTGGCTAATACTGGATGTCCCATTCATTTTCAATTATTCTGTAATTAATATTCACACAATCAAATAAATCTCAGTTCAGT
Source organism: Pholidichthys leucotaenia (assembly GCA_020510985.1). NCBI lineage: Eukaryota > Metazoa > Chordata > Actinopteri > Cichliformes > Pholidichthyidae > Pholidichthys > Pholidichthys leucotaenia. Next base: position 147,026,747 of record CM035837.1, read on the forward strand.
CCCTTTCATATTTGTCATAGTCTAAAATGTGATTGCCTGCATATAGGCTACACCTCTGTATTCCACTTTCAAACACGGCTTATGTGGCCAGACACGACCTGGCTCAAAGGCACGCTAACTGATGATGATAAAAAAAGTTATTTTCAATAAAGTGAAAAAAAGATAATGCATGGCATGTGTCTCTCCACCGGTGGAGAGACTATGTCTCCCAGCTAGTCTGGGAACGCCTTGGTATCCCCTCTGAAGAGCTGGAGCAGGTGGCTGGGGAGAGGGAAGTCTGGGCTTCTCTGCTTGAACTGCTGCCTCCGCGACCCGGACCTCCGGAAAAGCGGTAGAAGATGGATGGATGGATGGATGGCATGGCATGTGCTTTTTCCCTGAGGCTGATTTATCATGGAAAACAGGTGAGCTCTGTGGTTCCAGTGATCAGCTGATTGATCCACCTTTTTTTTTCCAATGGTGAAAAAAAAAACATGGGGAGAAGGGCCTACAACCTTTGCTCTACGAATGTGGGATGTATCAACCATACACTGGATAAATGTTCAGCATGGGGCACATAGTTTTTTCCAGTTTACAAAATTTTTCACTGGGTCTAAGGTGTGTGTGAAAATAAAAAAGTGTTTTGGTTAATGTTTAGAGGGTCAAAAATGCGATAGTTTAGGCGGAATAATAATATAATAAATAATCTTCTCGCATGAATAAAAAACAAATGCTTACAATACAGCTGTGGTGCTCAGTCTTTGCCAGTCATGCCCTCAAGGTTCAGATCATTATTTGGCCTCAGAATCGCCCCAGCGTGACGATATTAGCACCACCTCAATCTTAGCATTAAAGTTTTTAATAACAAAATATTGCTAAAGTACAAAACTGATGCACTACAATGGGTCTAAAATATTTGTAAACATGTCCTGTTTACATGCATGAGTTTATTGACGATACACAGAAGAAATTCAGTATTACACTAAACTCCATTACTGGACAGTGATACAAACTAAAATAATTATAATGATGACTGAACAACTCCTGTTCCCCAAAGTGAACATTCACTATTATGACTAGATCTTTTATCATTATAAGTGATAAAAGATCAGATAGCTCAGTGAGCTTACAAACAAATAAAAAAGGGATCTGAAACAGCCGCTAATATTTGATGTCCCATTTATTTTCAATATTTAGCTATTCTGTAATTAATATTCACACAATCAAATAAATCTTAGTGCCATTTACTCCCTTTTATATATGTCAAAGTCATACATGTGATTGCCTACGTATAGGAATACTTATGTTCTACGGGCATGCACTAGTACAAAAAAAACGAGAAATCAGGAATGGGGGCAAACACTTTTTTACACCACTGTATAAGCAATGTTACCCAAGAGTGAGTTTGGTATTGTGAATATAGTAACTCCAAGGTGTGATGTGGCTTGTGCCCTCTGCTATGAGTGTCACACCTGGAGTTAGTATATTCATGATACCATAACGAATGCGAGTGTAATATTGCTTTTATACAACAGTTCCGCAAGTACAATTTTTTAAATGACAGCAATACTGAACAGAATGTTATGCTGTGTTTGTTTAACTGGGTATTTTGCGTAGCTGAGAAAAAATAGTCCCTTCTAAATGTAGCCAACTGTTGCTAAACATCTCAATCTACATGAAGATGTCTATTGTCGTTTCACACACATGTAAACAAATTAAATATTGTCAAGTGCAAAAGTAATAAGTGTTTATAAAGCATATACTGTACCTGTTGAGTTGGTACTGCAGAAGACCCCAGAGCCACGAAGAGGGTGCTTTCCACTGCAGACATGGTTTTCTTGGCATGACACCTGTCACCAGAACACCGTAGCTAGTCGATAGCTAGTAGTTAGCATGCTAGCGATGAGCACACTTTGCTCACTTTTCTTCCCATTTTTAGATTAGAGTCCAGCACCACAAAGGTATTGTGGTTTGTTAATTGAGACAGTAAATCAAATTCTAGCACTGCCTATTTTTTAAACAGACATGAAATGACTTAAAGATGAGCAGAAGGAAACGGTTGCTTTCAAAAGGGTGGGACTTCTGGGTCATGGAAGTATAATTTCTTGTCAAACAGCACCTCACTGTGGAAATTAAGGTATCCAGAACAGTACTGCAATTGTCAGAGAGTTGATAGAAAATTACTGTTAGTAATTAACTGTTACTAGAACGCCTTTGAAGCGGAGTGATACATATCCAGTGAAACTGGAGTGGATTATAGTAATTCCTGGAATCCCAATTGTCCAATCAAATGGCTTGGTCAGAATTAACTGTTGTTTGTGTTTGTGTGTGTATACAGTGGTGTGAAAAAGTGTTTGCCCCTTCCTGAGTTCTCATTTTTTTGTATGTTTGTCACACTTAAATGTTTCAGATCATCAAACTAATTTAAATATTAGACAAAGGTAACACAAGTAAACACAAAATGCAGTTTTTAAATGAAACTGTTCATTATTAAGGGAAAAAAAATCCAAACCTTCATGGCCCTGTGTGAAAAAGTGATTGCCCCCTAAACCTAATAACTGGCTGGGCCACCCTTAGCAGCAACAACTGCAATCAAGCATTTGCGATAACTGGCAATGAGTCTGTTACAGTGCTGTGGAGGAATTTTGGCACACTCATCTTTGCAGAATTGTTAGAATTCAACCACAGTGGAGGGCTTTCGAACATGAACTTCCTTTTTAAGGGCATGCCACAGCATCTCAATTGGATTCAGGTCAGGACTTTGACTAGGCCACTCCAAAGTCTTCATTTTGTTTTTCTTAAGCTATTCAGAGATGGACTTGCTGGTGTGTTTTGGATCATTGTCCTGCTGCAGAAACCAAGTGCACTTCAGCTTGAGGTCACGAACAGATGGCCAGACATTTTCCTTCAGGATTTTTTGGTAGACAGCAGAATTCATGCTTCCATTTACCACAGCAATTCTTCCAGGTGCTGAAGCAGCAAAACAGCCCCAGACCATCACACTACCACCACCATATTTTACTGTTGTTATGATGTTTCTTTTCTGAAATGCTGTGTTACTTTTATGCCAGATGTAATGGGACACACACCTTCCAAAAAGTTCAGCTTTTGTCTCATCAACAGAGTATTTTCCCAGAAGTCTTGGGGATCATCAAGATGTTTTCTGGCAAAACTGAGACAAGCCAATATGTTCTTTTTGCTCAGCAGTGGTTTTTGTCTTGGAATTCTGCCATGCAGGCCATTTTTGCCCAGTTTCTTTCTTATGGTGGAGTCATGAACACTGACCTTAACTAAGGCAAGTGAGGCCTGCAGTTCTTTGAATGTTGTTGTGGGGTCTTTTGTGACCTCTTGGATGAGTTGTCACTGCACTCTTGGAGTAATTTTGGTCAGCCGGCCACTCCTGGAAAGGTTCATCACTGTTCCATGTTTTCACCATTTGTGGATAATGGCTCTCACTGTGGTTCACTGGAGTCCCAAAGCTTTAGAAATGGCTTTATAACCTTTTCCAGACTGATAGATCTCAGTTACTTTGTTTCTCATTTCTTCCTGAATTTCTTAAGATTGCAGCATGATGCTTAGCTTTTGAGGATCTTTTGGTCTACTTCACTTGTCAGGCAGGTCCTATTTAAGTGATTTCTTGATTGAGAACAGGTGTGGCAGTAATCAGGCCTGGGTGTGGCTAGATAAATTGAATTCATCTTTCCAAAGATGTGATAAACCACTGTTAAATGGTAAATGGCATTCACTTATATAACACTTTTATTCTCATCTCTTGATGACCAAAGCACTTTACAGGTCCTGCCATCCACCCATTCACACATACATTCACACACTGCATTCCCCCCGATAATTCATGTTTTATCGGGGGGGGGGGGGTCACTTTTTCACACAGGGCCATGTAGGTTTGGATTTTTTTTAACCCTTAATAATAAACACCTTCATTTAAAAACAAAGATAATTATCTTTTTCTAATATTTAAATTTGTTTGATGATCTGAAACATGGGCAGCGCGGTGGCGGAGTGGTTACCACTGCGGCAGCACAGCAACTCACCCTTGGCCGGGGGATCCTGGGTTCGATCCCAGCCCCCGACCAACAGTGATCTGTGTGGAGTTTGCATGTTCTCCCCGTGTCTGCGTGGGTTTACTCCGGGATTTCTCCGGTTTCCTCCCACATGCCAAAAACATGCAAGTTAGGTTAATTGGCATCAAAACTGGGGATTCAAAATTGTCCTTAGGTATGACTGTGAGAGTGAATGGTTGTCTATCTCTCTGTGTTGGCCCTGCGATGGACTGGCGATCTGTCCAGGGTGTACCCTGCCTCTCGCCCAAAGATGCTGGGATAGGCTCCAGCCCCCCCGCGACCCGAAAAGGATTAAGCGGAAGAAGATGAATGAATGAATGAATGAATGAATGATCTGAAACATTTAAGTGTGACAAACATACAACACTTTTTCACACCACTCTGTGTGTGTGTGTGTGTGTGTGTGTGTGTGTGTGTGTGTGTGTGTGTGTAGTGCTGTAAAAAGCTATTTGGTTGTGCTACCCTTGGCAGCAACAACTGCAATCAAGTGTTTGCGATAACTGACAATGAGTCTTTTAAATTGTTGTTGAGGAATTTTGTCCCACTCTTCTTTGCAGAATTGCTTTAATTCAGCCACATTGGAAGGCTTAAGCTTGAGGTCACAAACTTTTTGACATAGGGCAAGGTAGGTTTGGGTAACTTAGTGTCCCTTACTAAATGAAATCAGCATTTAAAAACTGCATTTTGTATTTACTGGGGTTATCTTTACTTATCTAATATTAAAATTTGCTTGATGATCTTTATTATGAGACAAACACAGCTGACATGGTGGAGGAATTGTTAACACTGTTGGCTTGTTGTTCAAAGGTTGCTGGTCCAAATCTCCACATCTGCAGGGGTCCTTCTTTACACGTTCTCACTTCCCCTGAATGAGTTTATCACCACAGTTCAAAACAAATTCATGCTAGATCACAAATGGTATTTGAAAGTGCAAAAGAATTAAGTCCATTACAGAAGTACAGAAGTACTTTATGCCATTAAAACTAGATATAGTAATCAGGAACAGAAACTGACAAGAAACAGTAAATCAGGTATACCGGGTGCCATCCATCCATCTTCTACCACTTAATCCTTTTCGGGTTGCGGGGGGGCTGGAGCCTATCCCAGCATCTTTGGGCGAGAGGCAGAGTACACCCTGGACAGATCGCCAGTACATCGCAGGGCCAACACAGAGAGACAGACAACCATTCACTCTCACATCCATACCTAAGGACAATTTAGAATCCCCAGTTGATGCCAATTAACCTCACCTGCATGTCTTTGGCATGTGGGAGGAAACCGGAGTTCCCGGAGTAAACCCACACAGACACGGGGAGAACATGCAAACTCCACACCGAAGGGTCATCGATGGTCTGGGGGTGGGATCGAACCCACGATGGTCAAGGGTGGAATCGATCCCATGACCTTCTTGCTGTGCTGCCACTGTGCTAACCACTGTGCCACCGTGCTGCCCTACACACACACACACACACACACACACACACACACATATACAGTATATACAGTATATATATATATATATATATATATATATATATATATATATATATATATATATATATATACAGTATATATATATATATATATATATATATATATATATATATACCGGGTGCATCTCAATAAATTAGAATGTCATCAAAAAGTTGATTATGCCTCGGTAAAAACGGAGGCATATGGTAATGAAGCACCAAGGTGCTAATGCCTCAGTGCCAGAGCCTTGGTGGAGGTATGTGCTCTCGAATCATCACCAAAATGTTATGGGTTCCTCTCTAGCCCAAGGACAACCTCTGGTAAAAATGTCATCCAATCAACTGTGGTAAAAATGGGCTGCACGGTGGCGCAGTGGTTTAGCACTGTGGCAGCACAGTTTACCCTCGGCCGGGGGATCGCGGGGATCATGAGATCGTGGGTTCGATCCCAGCCCCCGACCAACAGTGAGCTGTGTGGAGTTTGCATGTTCTCCCCGTGTTGCGCGGGTTTACTCCGGGATTTCTCCGGTTTCCTCCCGCATACCAAAAACATGTAGGTTTAGGGCGCTCGCGCACGCACCGACCAGCAGCCGGTGGCTTGTCACCAGACTGCAAACCAAATCTACCTAGGGGTACAAATAAGTAACAAAAAAAAAAAAAAAAAAAAAAAAAATCCAAATCAATCCAGTGGTTTTGGAGAACACGCATGCGCAGTGAAAATAATCTGCAGTTCACATGCCCATACTGTTGGTGGCAGCCAAGAGCCAACAAACTGATTTGAACAGCTGCAATCCAAACACAAAAGAAGAGCATGGTGGCAGACGTTTTAAATGGCGGAAGTGATGGAGGTACGTGAATACAATGAAAACACAGAGTTACAGAAATAATTTTTTTGTAAGTTGTCTGTGCTTTTTCAACTGATTTAAGACAATTTTGCACCGCTGAATCCGAAAATGACATCCGTTTCTCTCGATCAGGTGCTAAGTAAAAACCTGTACTTACTTAGTACTTAGTACTGTGCATGTACTTACCTTTATATAAAGGCAAGTACATGTAAATTGAATGTTGTGTCATCATTGTTCAAAATTCAGAGAATTTCAAAACATAAAAAAGAATGTTGCATCATATAAAGCGAAAATACCTGTACATGTAAACAAAAATGTATAAAACAACATGTAGCTATAATTCAAAAAGTTGACCTGATTGAGCAACCAATGTGATTTTTGGATTCAGCACATCAAAATTGTCCTAAATCAGCTAAAAAAAAACTTAGACAATAAATTTGGTGTTGACCAGTGTAATCAAGACGAACAGGAGCTTTTGCTGTTTAAAGGCAGAGGAAGAAAACAGACGGGCAAAAACATGGACATTTGTTCATCCAGTATTAGCAGATTACTCAGTACATCCCTCTGGCGGGAGTTTCCGGGCGCATGCGCAGTTCACTGCAATCATTTGCAGGTGAGGAATCTTGGGATTTGTAGTTTTTAGCAAGTTTTTTTTAACAAGTTTTACCTTGTCCTTTCTCTGCAAAACTAAACAGCAAAACCAGTGTGAAAACAATCAGTGTGATGAATAAAAGGTGTAGTTGCCGAATACGTGTTTTTTCCCCCCAGTAATCCCTATATATCAGTTCAGCTCCACGTGCTGTAAAAAATGTGCTGTGTTGTAATGTAAAAAGTTGCACTGCTGCCTCTAGTGGCCCAGCAGAGTTATTACAATGCCTTTTCCCCCCGGCTCCATTGACATTAAAGGTGAGTTCAATTTGTGTTTATTTCAAAAACAAAGCCTTATCTCGGAATTCTGGCAAATTAAAAGTCAAGAACATATGGCAATACAATGATACAAATCTTTAGTTGAACTTAATTCTGACTGGGCGGGCTGGAAAACTGGTAACAGACAGATAGATACACACACAGACAGATTGACAGATTGACTCTGTTTTCACCGAGGCATAATCACTCAATGCGACTGTGTGGATCTGTCTGTCCACCTGTCTGTTTCAGTTCGCCCGGTCAAAATTAAGTGCATCTAAAGGCTTGTATCATTGTATGGCCATATTTTCTCAACTTTTAATTTACCAGAATTCCAAGATTCTGATTCTGATCAGGATGCCTCCTGGACCCCCCCTACTTGAAGTGTTTCGGGTGTGTCCCACTTGGAGAAGACCCCGGGACAGACCCAGGACATGCTGGAGAGACTACATCTCCCAGCTGGCCTGGGAACATCTTGGTATCCTCTCTGAAGAGCAGGTGGCCGGGAAGAGGGAAGTCTGGGCTTCTCTGCTTGAGCTGCTGCCTTCGTGACCCGGACCTCCGGAAAAGCAGTAGAAGATGGATGGATGGATGGATGGATTTTGGTCACGTCTTGTAGTTTATTCCTGTTGTCATGTTGGTATAGGCTTTAATTTTGAAAGCACCTTTTGTTTACTTCAGTTTTCACCTAGCTTGTTTCATACTTTAAGTTCTTGATTATTCACGGCTGCTTGTTATTTAGATAATTATCTTTGTCTTTTTAAAGGGACGCCGCTCCGTAGTTCGGGGCAACGTATTTAACTCATGCTGGCATGATCAACACGCTCCTGTCTGCCTGTTTCCTTACTTTGTCCTGTTGAGCCTTTTTGCGAGTTTTTGTTCCGGCTTCCTAGCTGTGGATTATTTTTGTGTATTTCATTAAATCCTGGAAACTGTAAGTCTGGCATTTGGGTCTTGAATTCTGCCCCTGGAGGGGCTCATTATGACAATAACCAATCAGACTAAGCAGGAATACTGACGTAGCTAGAAACACTCTGTCCAAATCTGCCTTTTTTTGTGGTGGGGGGGTGGGGGCAGTGGAATTTAAGCAGACATTCACATCAGAAAAACACATACTTGGGAGTTTGGAATGATTTTGCTCTTGATATGTCTTGTAAATCACAAGAAACATGTTACAGACATGTTAACAACAGAAGAAACTTGAATTTTGCCGGAGTATCACTTTAATACTAATGTCAGTAATATATAAACACCACAGTGTGACATACTTCATTCACTCACTTATTTTTTTTTCTTTTTTTTCCCACAATATCTTTATTGAACCTTTTTTTTTAACAAACATGATACAAACAATCAAACACTAACACTAAAGTACTACAAAAAAAAAGAAAAAAAAAGATACACTAAAAACACCAACAACCACCAGCAAAATCAAATCTTCAACAATGCTCCTCTGTTTAGTCTAGACAATCCAATACATGAGTATACATATTATGTTCACCAGTTTGGAATTTACAAGGTCCACACACATCATTCACCTTCTTCTTCAAAAGTTATGTTTAAATTTTTTACATAATCAATAAAATGTCTCCATATATTCTCAAACACAATTTCCTTTGATTTCAGTATATACTGTATGTTATTCTTTCTAATGGAAGGTTTGTTAACATCTGTCTTAACCACTGAGTCACATCTGGTCTATGAGTCTTTTTCCATAATAGTGCAATACATTTTTTGGCATTAAGCAAACTGAGGTCTATGAATGTTCTTTCACTTTTATTAAAATTATGCTTTTCTGGGTACAGACCCAACAAAAACAATTTAGGATTCAATATGATTTGTTTTGAGATTATTTTTTCAATTGTTACCCTCACCTCTTCCCAAAACATTCTTATTAATCTACATTCCCATACACAATGAAATAGAGTTCCTTTACTTTCCATGCATTTTGTGCATGTATCTGGTATATTTTTGTTATATTTATTTAACTCCTCCGGTGTAACATACATCCGCATTAACCATTTGAAATGTATCAATTTAAGGCGTACATTTATTGATTTGGTTTGAGCTTCTGTACAAGCCAATTCCCATTGTTCCTCTGAAATTTCAGTTTGCAGATCTTCTTTCCAGTAGTTTAATCTTTTCAGTGAATTTTCACTTGAAGATAGTGTCAATGAGTTATAAAACTCTGAAATAATACCCTTTCTTTTACTATCTTTCATCATCATTTTTTCCAAGGATGAATAAATAGGTCGAGTGAGAGCTTTATTTTGATTTGATCGAATAAAGTTTCTAAGTTGAAGATATTTACAAAAATGTGTTCTATTGAGATTAAATTTGATCCTCAGCTCTTCAAAAGACATTATGTTATCTGCACATGGCAAATATAAATCCTGAATCTTTTGTATCCCTTTTAAATTCCATACTTTAAATACAGTGTCCGCTCTCCCTGGTTTAAAATATTGATTACCCCATATTGGACTAAATTGTGACAATAACTGTGGTTCTTTTAAATAGTTTTTAGCTTCACACCATATTTTGATCATATGCTTTACAAATGGATTTTTAACTTGTTTTTGTAATTTTTTTGCCGAATCTGAGTATATGAATATGGGAAGAGGTAAAGGTAAATTGTATGATTCCATTTCAGTCCAGTGAGGGAGATCATTTGATGAAAAATAATATGTCATAGACCTCAGTTGTGCCGACCAATAATACAACATAAAATTTGGACATTTCAGACCTCCACGATCAAATGGTAAATATAATAAAGACAGACGTAATCTAGCCCTCCTGTTGTTCCATATAAATTCCACTAACTTTTTTTTTATTCTTGAGAATAAATCTAAAGGTGGTGATAAGGGAATGTATTGAAATAAATAAAGTATTTTAGGTAAAATATTACTTTTAAGTATATTGATTCTCCCGATCATCGACATTGGTAGTGACATCCATCTCTGAGTTAACTCATTGATATCTGTCATTAAGGCTTCATAGTTGACACTGGCGACTGATTCTAGCTTAGGCACAATTTGGATTCCTAAATATTTAAACTGATTTACAACATTGAATTGATTTACCTCAGGGGCTGGGTAATTTCTCTGGGTCTCATTTAGCATTAATATTGAAGATTTAGTTTTATTTATTTTATATCCTGATATTTCCCCAAAATTCTTTATTAAATTCAACAAGGTTGGAATTGATTTTTTTAGATTCGACATATACAAAATTATGTCATCGGCGTACAGGGAGATTTTATGTTCTGTTGGTCCAACTTTAATTCCATATATTTGTGAATGTAAACGTATCGCTATCGCTAAAGGTTCAATTGCCATAGTAAACAGTAAAGGTGAAAGTGGACAGCCTTGTCGACATCCTCTATTGATTTTTATTGGTTTTGAAATATTGTTATTTGTTAGGATTTCCGCTGTAGCATTATTGTATATTATTTGAACCCATTTTATGAAATTATTTCCAAGTCCAAACCTTTGTAGGACTTCAAAAAGAAAGGGCCATTCAACTCTATCAAAGGCCTTTTCGGCGTCCAGTGATAGGAGAGCTGTATCCGGTGCTTCTTTATTAGAATAAATAATATTGAATAGTCTTCTTACATTATGGAAGCCTTGTCTTCCCTTTATAAAGCCATTCTGATCTCGATTAATAATATTTGGTAAAATTTCTTGTATTCGTCTTGCTAAAATTTTACAGATTATCTTAAGGTCGGCGTTTAATAGGCTTATTGGTCTCATATTTTCACATTTATTAGAGGGCTTACCTGGTTTTGGCAGCAGTATAATTAAGGCATTATTTATGTATGATGGTAAATTATTATTTTGAAATGCTTCTAAAACCATTTCCAAAAAAGGTTTTATTAATTTATTCTTAAATTTTTTATAAAGGTTAACTGGAAGACCATCTGGTCCTGCACTTTTTCCTGATTTCATATTATCAATGGCTAGCCCAACTTCTTCTTGACTAATTTTAGACTCCAATATCTCCCTGTTTTCATTTGGAATACACGGTATAGATAGTTCGTTCAAAAACCCATTTAGTTTTGTTAAATCAAATTCATTTTTAGTATCATATAATTTTTCATAGTAATCTCTAAAGGCTCTGTTAATTTCTAAAGGATCTATAACTACCTGTCCATTACTTATAATACTAGTAACTGGTGTTTTAATTTCTAATTGTTTAATCTGCCATGCCAATAATTTTCCTGATTTTTCACCTTGTTCATAAAAAGATTGTTTCAATCTTAGAAGACTCGAGGCAGCTCTATTCGCTGATTTTTTGTCGTATTCAGCTCTCAAAATCAGTAATTCATTCTCCAACCTTGGATCACTTCCTGCATACACTTTTTCCTGAAGACTTTTCATTTTATGTTCCAATTTAGCTCTCTCCTCTCGAGTCTTCTTAGATTTTGATCCTGTATAACTAATAATATGTCCCCTAATAAAAGCTTTGAAAGCCTCCCACTTTACACATGCTGATGTTTGTGTAGTATTGATGTCAAAGTACTGGTCTATCTGTTTTTCTATATACTTGACAAATTCCTCATCCTGAAGCCATTTATGCTGAAATTGCCATCTACCTGATTCCTTTGTCAATTTTTTATCTACATATATTAGACAACAGGGTGCATGATCAGAGATCACGATGTTATCATAAAAGCAGTTTTGAATCTTGGATCTTAATTCTGTGGAAATCAAAAAATAATCAATACGTGAGAATGTCTTGTAGGTACTGGAATAACAAGAATAGGCTTTAACTTGTGGTTTCATTTCTCTCCATATATCTGTCATAACCCGAGTGTCGGTTCTGGCCACACTCGGGTCTCATATCTTTTTGTTCCCTGGCTTTGGCAGCTGAGGGTTCCTTCCAGCTCCTCGGGCTCTTATTGTGAAGGCGCCCGGGGGAGCTCCCTGCTGTCAAAGTCAGCTGCTGCTCTGCTGTCATTAGCAGCAGCTGTGCCGCGTTGGGGTCATTAGCCGCCAGAGATATAAGCGGGTGCTAAATGTCCTCCAGCGCGGCAGTCTCTGTTATATGCTGTTATATTCTGTTATGTTCTCCTGTTACGACCATCTGTTATATCCTGCTACGTTTTGATGGTGCTCCTTTATGCTCAGGTATGTTCCTGTTTGCCTAGCTCATCATCAACGTTGTCGTCTGGCGCATCGGGTGTTCCCCGGCTCAGACTTCACTCAGCCGCTGTATGTGTTCTGTGTGTGTTCATCCTTACTTTACAATAAATTACCACTGCAAACTCATTGGTGACTGAGGCGTCTTGTGACGGTCCGTGAGGGCTGTTGTGACAGTAGACTGCCGCCTAACGCCCGGAGAGGAGGCGTTGTTTCGAGACGCCATTCACCGTGCAGTTTGCAGTAGGGGACTGTTAATTCCTACCTGTCTGAGTGTCTGCAGCGGGGAGTATGTCGTCATCCAGGGGCCATTGTCGGCGCCTTGGCAGGCAGCAAGCGGAGGTTCTGAAGGAGGTGGACTACACCATCTTCACCGCTACGCTGTTGGACGCTCCCAGCGACATTTGTAGATACCTGGACCTAGCCGAGGAGATTCTGGATTCTCTTCCCCGCTTCACCGATCATCCAGAGGTAAGCGTGAGGAGAGATGACATCGCCACCCAGCGTGAGAGACTCCGAGGGCTGGAGGGAAATCCTGGCAGGAAGCTGAAGCGGCGGAGACGTCGCCCCTCGCTTCGGGATCCCGCTCCTGCCTCCGTTCCGGCCCGGGAGTTCGCACCATCCGGAGGTCTTTTCCCATCGGGCATGTCGTCACTCGGGATTCCCCCAGAGAAGCTGCAGATGACAGCAGACAAGATCTGGGACTGGGTGGCAGCTGCTTGCTCCGCTGAGAATCCTCCAGCGTGTATGAAGCATGTGGTGGCGGCGGTCAGACTGGTGGAGAGGAATCCAGCGCTGCGTGAGTTTCCTGAGTTTGCTGACTTGCTTGCCGCCGTTTCTGCTCAGGAACGGCGATTTCCGGACCTCACCTTCGCCTCACCCCCTACAAGGAACCGTCGTCAATCCGGCTTCCAACCTCGGCTAGACCCCCGTCTGGATGCTGTTCCGGGTCGCCGCAAGGGCTCAACCCCCCACACAGCTGTCACTCCTGCGCCTCGTCAGAGGGGAATCCCCGCAGCCTCGTCTTCCCCCGGGCCCTCGCCTGCTGTCCCGTCAGCGCTCCATGCCCGACTGACCCCGGCTGTCGCCCCCTCCTCCTCGTCGCCTATCCTGGCTGCTGTGTGTCACGAGAGCTCCGTTTCGACGAGCTTCATCCCGGATCCGCCTCGAGTGGCCTCATCTCGTCTTCCCAGAGGGCCCTCTGTCGCCATCCAGCGGGGAAAGGAAGGAATGACGTCCCCCACAGCGGAGACTATCTTACCCTTAGGGGAAAGGCAAGTGCATGATAATTTCTCTTCTTTTGACATTGTTTTGCCTTGTCTGACTCCTAGGGGTGGAGTTCGGGGTATGCAGCCCCCCGAGCTCCCTCCACCCGCTGTGGATGAAAATATTAACCCTGCTTCCTCTGTGTCTCCCTCCGCTGAGCAGTCCTCGACGTCAGGCCAACGTCGCTGGATGAGGAGGGGGCCTGCGGTTCTGGAGAGCCTGGTTCCGGTTCCGCAGCCACGCCATGGGCGGAGGAGGAGAGCGGACTGCAGCGTGGAGCCATCGCCGATGAAGAAGCGTCCCCGGGGTTCCACGGAGGAGCGGTCCAGTCCAGCAGGGCGAGATTCTCCTGCCACCACGCCGTGCGGGCCACCGGCGTGGACATCAGTGCCGGAGGACTCTCTAGCTGCACGCACCATCATGCCAGCTGCGGAGCCCGACGCAGCTGAGTGGGAGCCTGAGGACGACCTCCTGACTTCTGAGCCCGGATCATCGCAGTCCTGGACGGTGTCAGAACCCGAGCTCGGGGTCGCCGGCGAGGGGCTGCTCTCGCCTGCTGCGCCAGAGGTTCCGGTTTTGGGGTTGGAGGTCGAGTCTGATGCCACGCCGACCGGGTCCACCGGGAGTGCTGTTCTGGTCCAGTTGGGGTCCACCGGGAGTGCTGTTCCGGAGGCCCAATCGGGGTCCACCGTGGGTTTGGTTCCGGAGGCCCAATCGGGGTCCACCGTGGGTGCTGCACCAGCAGGTCCTAGGTTCGGTGAGGGAGCTGCAGATCCCCGGCCACCGGATGCTGGACAGGCTCGTTTTCTTCATCTCCATTGTCATCCTCCTCGTCTCCCTGAGGCGCGCTGCCCATGTTCACCTGGGGCCGTTGGGGTTCCGATTGCTTCGCCCGGTTCTCCCTCATCTCTCCCCTTTTCAGCGGAACCGCCGGCTACTTTGACTCAACGGTTCTGGTGGGCTAGCGATGCGGGTCGGCCGCCCGAAAGACTGTCTCGCCAATTTGGCTCTCTGGGTCGGCCTCCCGACATTTTGGACTCCCTGTGTGGCGACCTGGTCCGGCCGCCTGAGATTCTCTGCTTCCGAGCATGGGACCGGGGTAGGCCGCCCGAACTGTTCTTTCTCCCCCTGCCTGTTTTGTGGCCTCCTGTTGCCAGTCGGCCCTCCCGAACTTTCTGGGTCAGAACTACACTCCTCCCGGGGTTTCTGTGAGACTGTTGGGGGGGGGGCGGGGGGGGGGGGTTTGATCTGTGATTTTTGTGTTTCACTCCTTTCTTGTCCAATGTTTGGTGGTCCTTTCCCTCCACCTTATGTCAATTCATTGTTTGCCCATATATATATACTGTATATTGCCTGTGGTTTTGTTACCCACGTTTTAGGGATTATGGTTTTTTTTTTTTTTCTCTATAGCCTTGTTGGTTGTTTCTCTCCCTCCTGCCAGCGCCCCATCCACCCACCCTAGGGGGGTGGGGTGGGGGGGCTTGGGTGGTACTCTGGCCGCTCAGAGCTCGGCCTTGAGGGGGAGGTACTGTCATAACCCGAGTGTCGGTTCTGGCCACACTCGGGTCTCATATCTTTTTGTTCCCTGGCTTTGGCAGCTGAGGGTTCCTTCCAGCTCCTCGGGCTCTTATTGTGAAGGCGCCCGGGGGAGCTCCCTGCTGTCAAAGTCAGCTGCTGCTCTGCTGTCATTAGCAGCAGCTGTGCCGCGTTGGGGTCATTAGCCGCCAGAGATATAAGCGGGTGCTAAATGTCCTCCAGTGCGGCAGTCTCTGTTATATGCTGTTATATTCTGTTATATCCTGTTATGTTCTCCTGTTACGACCATCTGTTATATCCTGCTACGTTTTGATGGTGCTCCTTTATGCTCAGGTATGTTCCTGTTTGCCTAGCTCATCATCAACGTTGTCGTCTGGCGCATCGGGTGTTCCCCGGCTCAGACTTCACTCAGCCGCTGTATGTGTTCTGTGTGTGTTCATCCTTACTTTACAATAAATTACCACTGCAAACTCACTGGTGACTGAGGCGTCTTGTGACGGTCCGTGAGGGCCGTTGTGACAATATCTAACAATCTCAGTTCTTTCATAAAATGATTAATAGTCATCCTACATCCATTGTGCGTACAATCCAGTCCTGTTGATCTATCTATACCTGGATTCAATGTACAATTAAAATCCCCTGCTATTATATGTTGCCCTGTAAGTGATGATAAAATAAGAAATAAATTAGCAAAGAACTTTTGATCATCTATATTGGGACCATATAAGTTCACAAGATTTATATTTTCTAATAGCAAAGAACCTTGAATGATTACATATCTTCCAAGTTTGTCTCCAATTACATTTTTCACTTGAAAAGGGACTGATTTATGTATGAGAGTCATAACTCCCCTGGCCCGGGATGAGAATGATGAGGTGAATACACTTCCTTGCCATCTACTCCTAATTCTTTTTATATCCTCCTCTATTAGATGAGTTTCTTGTAAAAACACAATTTTTGAACCCATGTCTTTTATTTTATTCATAACTTGTTTAAGTTTTTTTAAATTTTGTAGACCTCTGCAATTCCATGAAGTTAAATTAAGATTAACACTTTGGTTTATGATCAATAGAGAGTTTGGGATTACCTTGCAGTGTAAACATGCTCATACAGAGAAGCAAAAACATGAGTGGTTGAACATTCATCCTACAAACTACACACAAACAAATTCCCCCTTCCCACACTTGTGGCGAACCCCCCAAAATCAAAAGAAAAATTCCGTCTCCCGATATAGCCATCGACCGTTCCACACCCACGGGGAACAGCCTAAGCCACTCCTTCTTCATCCTCCCAATCACCCTAACTCTACTGCTTTTAATGACGTAGCATTAACTCTCCTCTGTAGTTTTCCAACTTAACTCCAAAATTTTTAACAACTTTGTACATCATAGTTTTTTTTGTTTGTTTTGTTTTTGTTTTTTTTAATATATAATACAATCTATATTTTGTAAACTTGCTATTTACTTCAAGTCAGTCAGATGCCTGTGCAAATGCTTAATTATTCTACCTTATATTTTGTTCATGCTTAGCTCCCACCAGTCTCTTCTTCTTCTTTGATCTTCTTGATGAACTCCTGCGCCTCCTCTGGGGTCTTGAAGATGTGGGTTCTGCCCTCATACGTGGTCAGCAGTCTCGCAGGATTCACTCACTTATTTAATTTATTAAGCTGCTCCTAATTTTATTATTGTGCTTCTGTATTTTTTATGCCTTGCCACAAAGGCATGGGCTGCACGGTGGCGCAGTGGTTTAGCACTGTGGCAGCACAGTTTTACCCTCGGCCGGGGGATCGCGGGGATCATGAGATCGTGGGTTCGATCCCAGCCCCCGACCAACAGTGAGCTGTGTGGAGTTTGCATGTTCTCCCCGTGTTGCGTGGGTTTACTCCGGGATTTCTCCGGTTTCCTCCCGCACACCAAAAACATGTAGGTTTAGGGCGCTCGCGCACGCAGCGACCAGCAGCCGGTGGCTTGTCACCAGACTGCAAACCAAATCTACCTACGGGTACAAATAAGTAACAAAAAAAAAAAAAAAAAGGTAACGTAGGCATACGGTAATCACTCCATGTGTCTGTGTATGAATCTGTCTGTCTGTCTGTTACCAGCTTTTCAGCTCACCCGCTCAAAATAAAGTGGAACTAAAGGCCTGTATAATTGTATTGCCGTATTTTCTCAACTTTTAACTTGGCACAATTTCCAGATAAGGCTTTGTTTTCAAAATAAGCACAAATTTATCTCACCTTTAGTGTGAGCTGTGAAAAAAGATATTGTAACAACTATGCCGGCAGTGTGACTTTTTTACAGCACCCCCCCCCCCCCCCCGCCCATGCCACAATGTCACAGGCACCGAGGCATCAGCCCCTTGGTGCTTTCATTTATTTCAGTACTTCAGTTTAAAAAAATGAAACTTGAAATATTGCATAGATTCATTACACACAGATTGATATATTTCAAGTTCTTATTTCTTTTAATTTTGATGGTTATGGCTTATAGCTCATGAATACCCAAAATTCAGTTTCTCAAAAAATTAGAATTCAGTTGGCCAACATTACTATTAAAAATCCATTTTTTAAATTAATTTTATGTAATATTCTAATTTTTTGAGAAACTGAATTTGGGCTTTTCATTAGCTGTAAGCCATCCATCCATCCATCCATCCATCTTCTTCCACTTAATCCTTTTTGGGTCGCGGGGGGGCTGGAGCCTATCCCAGCATCTTTGGGCGAGAGGCAGGGTACACCCTGGACAGATCACCAGTCCATCGCAGGGCCAACACAAGCCATAATCATCAAAATTAAAATAAATAATCACCTGAACTGTCATGAGCTGGCCCTGATCTCTCTGTGGGTTCTGGCTTCACTGTGTATGTGCATTTTGTGTTTTCATCCCATTACTTTAGCCGCTACCTGACTGGCAGCTGTTAGTCAGCCTTGTGATCTTTTTCCCACGCTGTTGACAGTCTGTCGGTCCTAGCACGCCCCCTCACTCTCCGTATTCCACCAGCTTTCCCAGCCCCGGTAATTATCTGTCCCGAGCAGGTGTTTCCAATTTGTGTGACCAGCGGCATTTGGACTTAAGCAGCTCCTTGCTAGACAAACACCGCTGGGTCATTGTACGAGTCAAGTCTACTCTCCCTGGTGTGACGTCACGTCACGTCAGAAAGACTTTTAATTATGCTCGCTGGGAGTATTGGACTTTTGGGACTGTTTTACTTGTGAGTAAACTGGTGTGTTTCTCTCTGTTGTTTGCTGCTACGCTGAGCCAGAAGTGCTTCTCCCTTCACAATATTCTGCTGTGCTTCTGGTGGCGTTCCTCTCCGCAGCAAACTACTATGCTTAGGCTGTTGCCCCGTTTACGTTCCCCTGAGTAGTTAAACGCCCTGTAGTCTTCCCCACTCTCCGAGCGCATTCTCATGATACTTTGACTAACGTGTTCATCTGTGTCTGTACTGTGTGTCATCAATAAATGTGTGTTCTGTGAACCCTGCGCTTAAATCATCATTCTTCATTCTCTCCACCGTGCGCAATGGAAGGGCGCACGGGGGGTTTATGACATGAACTTTATCAGTCTGTGTGTAATGAGTCTCATTTGTTGAACTGAACTACTCAAATAAATCAACTTTTCAATGACAATATGGGGGACCCATGCTGCGGTATTCATCTCAGACTGGAAGGAAGAAAGAGGTAGTAAATTCCTCTGCCGGAAGAGCATGTGGATTAAGCGGCGGGGGGACAATGGGAATTGTGATGCGAGAATGAATTGTGATGCAAGACCTCAGGCAGCAGGGGGTGTGAGGTTGTAATATAAAGGAGAGGCCCTGCAGCATGAGGTCAATGTTTTCTGATTCCGAGAGATGTGAGAGAATGAATAAAGTTCATCTGCTTGGAATGCTTGGCCTGATTATTCCTCTCGCCACACTGGTGACCCTTGACGAATAATGGAACACGAGGCAAACACCCCGGAGATGATCCGGACAGGAAGCCCCAGCAATGCGTGTGCCGTTTCGGTCAAGCTACCAGACTTTTGGCTGCACGACCCGAAGTCTTGGTTCCTTCACACCAAGGCCCAGTTTGCGCTCCGGAGAATAATGGCAGATGACACCAGATACTACTATGTGGTCGCAGCGCTGGATGCTCGCATGACTCAGCAAGTAGCGCGCCTGCTCCAACAGCCCCCAGCCCCTTACAAATACGGGGCTCTCAAAGCCGCGCTGACCTGGCGCTACATGCTCTCGGACTGCGAGAGAGCAGAGAGGCTCCTGTCGTGCTCCAAGTTAGGAGATGGGTTTGCGGTCGAACTGATGGAGAAGATGTTGGCGTTGATGGGCACGGACGACGGGCATTTTCTGTTTGCCCACCTTTTCCTCTGGAAC
Source organism: Pholidichthys leucotaenia (assembly GCA_020510985.1). Classification (NCBI taxonomy): domain Eukaryota; kingdom Metazoa; phylum Chordata; class Actinopteri; order Cichliformes; family Pholidichthyidae; genus Pholidichthys; species Pholidichthys leucotaenia. The sequence goes on from CM035837.1 coordinate 147,046,339, forward strand.
CTCCCAACGGAGGCCAGAGTGGTCCTTGCCAACTCGCTGTTGCTGGCCGCGCGTGGCTACTGTGTGCTAGCCCAGGAGGCAGATCGGATCATCCTCACCACCAGAGCCCTCACAGTGAACGCAGCGGCGTCGGAACCCAGCGAGACGGCCAGCGGAAGCGAGGAGCCAGCGATGGTAGCGGCAGGGGGAGCCAGGAAGCGCCAGAGAGACACGCTCTGCTCCTACCACCGCCGTTTTGGAGAGGACGCACGCCGATGCGTGCCACCGTGCCAATTCAAGCGTTCGGGAAACGCCAAGACCGGCAGTTGGTAGCAGCTGTGACTGCCAGTGAAGAAAGCAAGCTGCTCTACGTGACAGACTTGTGCTCAGGGAGACGGTTCCTCGTGGACTCCGGCTCCCAAAAGAGCCTCATCCTGCCGTCCTACGCTGACTGGCTAGCGGGTGCTAGCAGCCTCGAGCTGATGGCCGCAAACGGCTCGGAAATTAAGACTTTTGGTGAAAAGACACTGACTGTATCCCTACACAGCCGTACGTACCAGTGGACATTTGTCATAGCGGCATGCAGTTTCCCAATCTTAGGCGCTGATTTTTTGTGTGCACACGGACTACTAGTCGATGTTGCTAACAGATGCCTGATTAATGCAATGTCTTTTGATTCCCTCCCCTGTACAGCTCGAGGAGCCGGGCCAACAACGCTAGCCAACGTCACAGCTCCAGGTGGTAAGTTCCACATACTGCTCACTCAGCTCCCAGCACTCACGGTCCTGATGTTTTCGGTGGCCATCACTAAACACGGGGTGGAGCACTTTATTACAACCACCGGGCCGCCCGTTTTCGCATGACCTCGGCGCCTGGACATAGCTAAACTGGCCATAGCGCGCAAGGAGTTTGCCAACTTGGAAAGGCTGGGCATCATCAGGCGCTCGTACAGCCCATGGGCATCCCCACTACATATGGTCCCTAAGGCCGAGGGATCGTGGCGACCTTGCGGAGATTTCTGTAGATTAAACAATGCCACAGCGCACGACCACTACCCAGTCCCCCATATTCAGGATTTTTCCATTCACCTCGCCGGGGCACGTATTTTTTCTAAGATAGACCTGGTCCGCGGTTACCACCAGGTCCCAGTGCGTGTGGAGGACATACCTAAAACGGCAGTAATAACCCCGTTTGGTCTGTTTGAGTTTTTACACATGCCTTTCGGATTAAAAGGCGCGGCACAGACATTCCAACGCATGATGGATGCAGTGTTGCGCGATCCGACGTTTGTGTTCGTCTACCTGGATGACATCCTGGTGGCCAGCGCGTCCGAGAACGAACACGTAACCCACCTCAGGACGGTTTTCCGGAGGTTAGAGGAGCACGGGTTAATAATCAATCCGGCGAAATGCCAGTTCGGCGTGACGGGGATTGATTTTTTGGGACACCGCATCTCACCGGAGGGAGCGATACCCTTGCCGGACAAGGTGCGCGCAGTGGTGAATTTTTCCCAGCCTCAGACAGTCAGGGCGCTGCAGGAGTTTTTGGGGATGGTTAACTTTTATAACCGTTTCCTCCCCCCCGCAGCCCAGCTCATGCAGCCATTGTACGCCACACTCAAGAAACGAAAACCGGTGGACAGAATTGACTGGACTCCTGAGCGGGAGCAGGCATTCTCTGAGTTAAAACAGCCCTGGCAATCGCCGCACTACTGGCGCACCCGGACCTGGCAGCTCAGATAGCACTCACTACCGATGCCTCGGACGTGGTCATAGGGGCCGTCGTGGAGCAATGCGTCACCGGTTCTTGGCAGCCGTTCGCCTTTTTTAGCAGGTCTTTGCGCGACAGTGAGCGTAAATACAGCGCGTTCGACAGAGAGTTACTGGCTCTCCACCTGGCCATACGCCACTTCCAGTTCTGGCTGGAAGGGCGCAACTTCACTGCGTTCGTGGACCACAAGCCACTAACGTATGCGATGGCCAAGGTTTCGGAATCATGGTCAGGCCGGCAGCAGAGACAGCTGGCCACGGTCTCGGAGTTTACGACTGATATTCAGCATGTGGCCGGTAAACTTAATGTGGTGGCAGACTGCCTCTTGCGCGCAGTAGTGGCCCCAGTCTATGTAGGGATAGATTACATGGATAAGATAAGATAAGATAAGATAAGCCTTTATTAGTCCCACAATGGGGAAATTCCAGGATTGCAACAGCACAGGGATAGCAACACTCAGAGCAACAATCAGAAGGCAAGAAAAAACAAGAACAGCTAGTAAACATATGTACATATTACTATAAATATATATATATATATATATATATATATATATATATATATAGACACACAGTGCGGAGTATTGTGGTTGGTGAATGTGCAGCAGAAAGTCCAAGCTCTCTCTCCGCGGATGCGGCGGGCCAGCTGGAAGTCTTTGGGCATGATGGCGACCCTCTTAGCGAAGAAGAGACCACCAGGTAGGCCTTGCCGGCCTCCTGCAGAGCCACGACGGCGAAGCTCAGGAAGCGCAGGTCGGTCTTGGAAGTCCTGAGCGATCTCCCTCACCAGGCGCTGGATGGGCAGCTTACGGATGAGCAGCTCCATGGATTTCTGGCAGCGACGGATCTCTCTCAGAGCCACGGGCCTGTAACGGTGAGGCTTCTTCACTCCACCGGTGGCCAGAGCGCTTCTCCGAGCAGCCTTGGTGGCCAGCTGCCTCCCGGGGGGCCCCCTCCTCCAGCAGATTTTACGGGCGGTCTGCCTGGTTCTTGCCATCGCTCTTTATCATTCCTTCTTATATTTCCCGCACGCCGCCCAAACTCCAGCCCGGCACCCGCGTCGTTTTCGCTACAGTTCCCGGTATATCGAGTCTCTCCGCTAGCATCGGGTGGCGGCCGAGTGCTAGCTAGCACTAGCTCTTCCCTGCTGTAAACAGAGGCTCCGTCTGCCGACTCGGGAGACCTTTGGGGTGATCTGTGTGTCCGTGATATATATGTAGAGAGTGAAAGGTGTAGAAAGAAGAAGGAAGATTAAAAAAAAGGCTGTTGCAACGGGCAGCCAACTCGTGTGACGCCACCGGTCCGGCGGAACCAGAACCGGAATTTTTTTTTTTATATATGGCCGCAGAGCAGATTGGTGATGCGGACGTGTGCGCACTCCAGTCTGGACCAACAGGGTTAAGGCTGGAGAGCAGAGTACTGCAAGACGGGGGGCCCCCCCAATCTGTGACGTCTCCACAGGACGCCCATGCCCGGTGGTCCCACGTGCTTGGCGCCGCCACGTTTTTGAGTCCGTTCACTCCCTGGCACACCCAGGAGTGTGCGCGTCAGTAAAAATGGTGGGAGCGAAGTTCGTCTGGCCGAGCCTGCGCAAACAGGTGAAGGAGTGGGCTGCAGCCTGCGTAGCGTGCCAACAAGCCAAAGTGCACAGGCACACAAAGGCCCCTTTGGAGCCGTTCCATATCCCGGCTAAGAGGTTTGACCACGTTCACGTGGACCTCATGGGCCCCCTCCCGCCATCGCAGGGGTTCATGCACCTCCTGACAGTCATGGACCACACCACACGATGGCCAGAAGCAGTCCCGCTAGCTTCCACCGCGTCCGCAGATGTGGCACGCGCCTTTTTGACAACATGGGTGGCACGTTTTGGCACCCCTTCAGACATCACGTCCGATCGGGGCCCTCAGTTTGTTTCTGACCTCTGGTCTGCAATGGCCCGGAGCCTGGGTGTCGTAATTCATTGCACAACCGCATACAACCCGCAGGCCAATGGGTTATGCGAGCGTTTCCATAGGTCACTGAAAGCAGCGCTCAGGGCTTCGCTTACGGACGCAAATTGGGCGGACTGGTTGCTGTGGGCTCTATTAGGGTTGCATTCCACACCAAAAGAGGATTTGGAGGCTTCCCCGGCAGAGCTGTTTTTTTCTCAGCCGCTGCGGCTCCCCAGGGAATTTTTACCAGATAACCCTGCGCCGAACACTCATCCATCCCCGCGTTCACGACATAGCGCAGACGCAGGCACGCTACCTGGCCCGGCCCACCACTATTTTCCACGGGCTTTTGTGCCGAAAACTTTGAAGAATGCGGCGTTCGTGTTTGTCAGGCACGATGCCCACCGGCCCCCATTGCGCCCACCCTACGATGGCCCGTTTAGAGTGCTGAAACCAAGGGACAAACATTTTGTGTTAGACTTGGGGGGTCGCCGGGAGAAAATCTGTATAGACAGGCTTAAGCCTGCCTTTGTGGTGGCAGATGAGCAGGTGATGTTGGCTGAAGCTCCTCGGCGTGGAAGACCCCCACTGAGAACTCCCCAGGTAAACGATTCATCAGAGCAGTCACACGAGCAATCTGAATGTCCCCCCCCTCCATTGTCTACCCACAGACGGACACACCCCCAGGAACCCCCCACTGGCACAGCAGCACAGCGGAGCCGAAGACCCCTTGTTACAGCAGATATGGGAGGAGGTTGAAGCCGAGAGGATGTGCGGTATGGGCGACCCATGCTGTGGTATTCATCTCAGACTGGAAGGAAGGAAGAGGCAGTAAATTCCTCTGCCGAAAGAGCATGGGGATTAAGCGGCTGGGGAACAATAGGAATTGTGATGCGAGAATGAATTGTGATGCAAGACCTCAGGCAGCAGGGGGTGTGAGGTTGTAATATAAAGGAGAGGCCCTGCAATATGAGGTCAATGTTTTCTGATTCTGAGAGACGTGAGAGAGTGAATAAAGTTTGTCTGCTTGGAATGCTTGGCCTGATTATTCCTCTCTCCACAACATTCTAATTTATTGAGATGCACCTATATTTACCAACCAGTGGCACTTCTAGCACTGAAAGCCTGGTAAGGCACAATAAACACTAAGTACTTGCTCAGTGAATCCAATGCAAATACACCTCATCACTTAAATCACAAGCATGCATTAATATACCATGAACAAGAGTAAGCAGGAGTGGAGGCAGAGATTTGAATAGCTTTATCAGTGACCGTGTTTAAGCTCACAGAACTGAAACAGTGTTAAAACAGTATCAAATCACACATCTAAATTCATTAAGCAGTAAATGGTCACTATGATAACACACCCGAAGTCACATTTCAGAGCACGGAAACCCATTGCTTTAAGGCTCTTAACTTACAGTCAAAACTAAAAAAATAAGCAAAATAAACAAAAACTTATGATCGACTCGAGTAGACATAAATTATCCCCAGCTGGAAGAAGTCATCTGACACAGAGTGAGGAAACTCAAACTCTGAAAATATGCCACTATGCTGAACATAAACCACAAGAGATGGAGAATGATATTGATCCTGATAACCACTTTTTCAATAATATTCACAACCACTGTGAATATTACACTGAAAAGCAATTCAAAAGTCAAGTGCAATTAGATGGTAAACTGTCAATAATACACTTCAATAGCAGAAGTCTTAACAAAAACTTTCCACAGATTCAGGACTATTTAAAACAGCTAGACAGAAAATTCACAGCTATTGCAGTCTCTGAAACCTGGCTTAATGAAGATCAGGCTCCCCTGATGGCAATAGAGGGATATCAGATGTTTTATATTAACAGAACTCAAAAAAAGGGTGGTGGTGTTGCACTATATATTGATGACCTGTATAGGTGTAAGCTTGTAAATGAAATGTCCTCTGCACTACCAGGGATTTTGGAATGTGTTACTGTTGAGATTGACCTAGACAAAACAAAAAATCTAATCATAAGCTGCATATATAGAACGCCGGGAACTTGCGTTAAGACATTCAGAGATAAATTAGTCGAGCTGTACAATAATATTACTAGTAAGAAAATGGTAGCAATTTGTGGAGATTTCAATATTGATTTACTGAATCCACATCAACAAAATGTAGTTACAGAGTTCATGAACTCTATGTACAGCATGAGTCTATATCCCACAATAACACATCCCAGTAGAATCACAGTTCACTCTGCTACACTTATTGACAACCTGTTTGTCAATGTTATCGATAAGAAAATAGAAAGTGGATTATTGATAAATGATATAAGTGACCACTTGCCAACCTTTGCACTTATCCATGGCCACACGGGGCCCAACGCAGAAAAAATTTCAAAATCGTTCAGACACAAATCACCAAATGCAATCAATTCTCTTAAAGAGGACTTGCTGAAGCAAGACTGGACAGAAGTCTATGTATCAGATGTAAATGAAGCCTATGACACATTTATAAACATTGTAACCACTCTTTATGAAAAAAACTGCCCATTAGTTAAAAAAAAGCTTAAACACAAATTTGCTGATAAGCCATGGTTAACCAAAGGACTACAAAAGGCGTGTAAAAAGAAAAATTTATTATATAAAGCTTTCCTAAAGAAAAGGACAATAGAAGCAGAGCAGCGGTATAAAACATACAAAAATAAGTTAACATATATAATAAGATGTAGTAAAAGAGACTATTACAGTAAAGAACTGGAGAAAAACAAAGACAATATTAAAAATACATGGACAATACTCAACAGTATCCTTGGAAATAAAAGCAGAAATACAAGCTACCCAACTAATATTCAAAAAAATAATAAAACGACTCAGAGTGTGAATATAGCTTCACCTGCAGATGAATTTAATAATTTTTTTGTTAACATTGGACCTAAACTGGCCCGAGAAATACCCACTACGGTGCCTACAAGTGATACAATATGCAATAACACTGCTGTAAAAGACTCCATCTTCATAAAGAACACAGACGAAAGAGAGGTCATTGAAATTGTTAAATCGTTCAAAAGTAAAACATCTACGGACTGTGATGGTATTGACATGCTATTAGTCAAAACTGTTATCGAATGCATAGTAAAACCACTGACGTATATCTGTAACCTGTCTCTTCAATCAGGTATATTTCCCAATGCAATGAAAATAGCTAAAGTAATTCCGATATACAAGACGGGCGACAGAGGGGAACTCTCAAACTATAGACCAATTTCACTATTACCGCAATTTTCCAAGATACTTGAAAAAATATTCTATGAGAGAATTGACAACTTCATACTGAAGAATGATTTATTGTGTGAGCAGCAATATGGGTTCAGACACAAGAGGACAACTGCATATGCCCTAATGGAATTTACAGAAAAAATATCAACAGCCATTGAAAATAAAGAGTATTCAGTTGGAGTATTCCTAGATCTTAAAAAAGCATTTGATACAGTAGATCACAATTTATTATTAAAGAAACTACAAAATTGTGGTATTAGAGGGGTAGCACTGTCCTGGTTAAGTAGTTACTTAAAGAATAGATATCAGTATGTATGTGTTAGCAACAAAAATTCAGAGTTACTGAAGGTCACCTGTGGAGTCCCACAGGGTTCAGTTTTGGGACCATTATTATTCAATATGTATATAAACGATATATGTAAAGTTTCAGAAAAAATGGACTTAATGTTTGCCGATGACACTAATCTGCTATGCAGTGGAAACAATTTGGAACAACTTCTGGATACACTCGGAAAGGAATTAGGAAAGCTTAAACTGTGGTTTGATTCAAACAAATTAACGCTCAATTTAAGTAAGACAAAATTTATAGTCTTTAACAACCATCACAACAACCCAGTACCTAAACTCAGTGTAAATGGTGTAGAGATTGAAAGGGTATCTGAAACTAAATTTCTTGGAGTAATAATTGATAACAAACTGTGTTGGAAGTCACATATTAATTATATAAAAGGTAAAGTATCCAAATCAATTGCAATATTACACAGAGTGAAATATTTGCTGAATCAACCCACACTATACACCTTGTATCATTCATTAATACTCCCATACATGACATATTGTAATGAAGTATGGGGAAATGCATATAAAACAAACATATATCCACTCTTTATGCTTCAAAAGAGAGCTATTAGAATAATAAACAAATCAGCTTACAGGGAACCAACAAACCCACTTTTTCTTAAACAAAAAACTCTCAAGTTGAAAGATCTGGTTGACTTTAAAACCGCAATAATAATGTTCAAAGTGAAGAATTTATCACTGCCCGCAAATATCCAAAAGTTGTTCCAAACAAGGGAGAAACGATATCACTTCAGAGGAACATGTATATTTCAAAAGCCTACAGTGAGAACAACCACCAAGCAACACTGTATTTCAGTGCAAGGAGTCAGGTTATGGAACGATTTTGGACCTGAATTAAAATCATGTACAACGCTTGGACAATTTAAACAAAAACTAAAGGAAGAAATACTCCAAACATATTTACAAGACGACATGTAAACTTTAGAAAGTACCAAAAGCCAGTTTAGAAAGCTTGGGATCAGTCCGCCAAGGTCTCCGCCTTTGACCGCCACCTAATCCACATAGCACCGGACCCCCATGATCCCTCCTGCAGGTGGTGAACCCACTGGAGGGCGGACCCATGTAACTCCTTCGGGCTGAGCCCGGCCGGGTCCCATGGGTGGAAACCCGGCCACCAGACGCTAGCCTTCGAGCCCCTCCCCCAGGCCTGGCTCCAGGGTGGGGCCCCGGTAACCCCATACCGGGCGGGGTACACTGAATCCTTGATATACAATTTATCATGAGAGTCTGTTGGATCGTTCTTAGTCTGGCCCTTCACCCAGAACCAGTTTGTCTTGGGAGACCCTATCAGAGGCAAATTGCCCCCGGACAGCATAGCTCCTGGGATCACTGGGGCACGCAAACCCCCCCACCACGATAAGGTGACGATCCATGAGGAGACAGGATTTTTATGGACAGGATTTCTAGGCGCAGCCAGGGAATGGAGGGTGTCATGCTTGGTGACCACAGGATCTCATCTCTGTTGTTTGCAGATGATGTTGTCCTGTTGGCTTCATCCAGCAATGACCTACAGCTCTTGCTGGGACGGTTTGCTGCTGAGTGTGAAGCGGCTGGGATGAGAATCAGCACCTCCAAGTCCGAGTCCATGGTCCTCAGCCGGAAAAAGGTGGATTGTCCTCTCCGGGTTGGGGACAGGCTCCTGCCCCAAGTGGAGGAGTTTAAGTATCTTGGGGTCTTGTTCACGAGTGAGGGGAAAATGGAGCGAGAGATCGACAGACGGATTGGAGCAGCATCTGCAGTGATGCGGACGTTGTACCAGTCTGTTGTGGTGAAGAGGGAGCTTAGTTCTAAGGCAAAGCTGTCGATTTACCAGTCAATCTACGTTCCTACTCTCACCTATGGTCACGAGCTTTGGGTAATGACCGAAAGAACGAGATCGCGGATACAAGCGGCTGAAATGAGCTTTCTCCGTAGGATTGCTGGACTCACCCTCAGAGATAGGGTGAGGAGCTCAGTCATCCGGGAGAGGCTCAGAGTAGAACCGCTGCTCCTCCACATTGAAAGGAGTCAGTTGAGGTGGTATGGGCATCTGATTAGGATGCCTCCTGGACGCCTCCCACTTGAGGTGTTTCAGGCACGTCCCACTGGGAGGAGACCCCGGGGCAGACCCAGGACTCGGTGGACAGACTATGTCTCCCAGCTGGTCTGGGAACGCCTTGGTATCCCCTCTGAAGAGCTGGAGCAGGTGGCTGGGGAGAGGGAAGTCTGGGCTTCTCTGCTTGAACTGCTGCCTCCGCGACCCGGACCTCCGGAAAAGCGGTAGAAGATGGATGGATGGATGGACATGTAAACTCACATAAGGATTGACATATCCAGCCTGTATTGTGTTGTAGCTTAGTTTTTTTTTTTGTTTTTTTTTCTCTGTGACATTTTGTCTTAGATTTGTTTTTGAATAGTAACCGCTTAACTTAGCCTAGCTTAGTTTTCTTTTTTCTCTCAGTCACATTTTGTCTTAGCTTTGTTTTAAATTGTAATCGCTCTTGTCTTGTTTTCTCTTTTTTCTCTTTTGAATTCTTGGATGGAATATGGGTGGGCAATATAAGCTGCGGCTTCAGCCATCACCCATTTCGGATAACTCACGTGGAATTGTATAGTAGGAGGAGTCATTGTCTAATTTGACCTTGTTGTTATATTATACAGTTTCTTTTAACCTGTACTGTACTATCCGAAATAAATTCATTCATTCATTCATTCAAAACAACCTGGAAATAATCAAAAATAGGATTTTCATTGAAGTTTACTGCTTCAAAAAGTTAAAATCATATGGCCCATCCATTTAATCACTAAATTTTGCTCTAATGGCAAGTTTCTAAATTTAACTTTTCATGAAATGTTCACTTGATTTATTTTCTTACCTTTGTAGTGATGGCTAACATACCAGGACAGCTGTCAGATCTATAAACATTAATTTTATTATCTTCTATCAGCATGGGGCCTTCCTGATTGAGCCCCACAGCCCACTATTGAAAGGGAGTTTATGTTGTACATACAGCTTTCAGCTGACAGTTTCAGGTTTTAAGTTTTATAACAGATATATTTGGATTGTATGGCAGTGCTACCATTGGTAATAAATGCACAATAATATTAGTTAGTTGTTAAGACAAGCATAAATATTTGTACGGTTAATGACTTACTGATCATGCTGTGCACTCCAACAATGACCACTGGTGGGGCCCGGCCCCACTGGCCCATGATGTAGACATGGTACAGTTACACAGAAAAGAAATGGTGAATCGTTCACCAAATTTTAAACAGTATCTGATTCTAATGCCCCATAAAACAATTAATATTTACATTCAACTATATGTTAGTATTGATTTTTAGCCTCTTGTATTGTTGTGGTCAAGACCAGACCCAGACCAGAGTGTACAAAGACCAAGATCGAGATGGGCAGAAACCAAGATGAGACCAAGACTACTGTGTAGTACTGTATATTCACTGATCAAAAAAGCTAGCTTTGTTCTGGGGTGGTGCCTCAACCCAGTAGAGGGAATAGGAGAGAGGAGGATGGTGGCTAAGCTGTCATCTCTGCTGGAGTCCGAGTCCTACCCCATGCAGGACACGCTGAATGCACTGTGGAGCTCATTTAGCAGTAGGCTGTACCATCCTAGGTGCATGACGGAGAGGTTCTGCAGGTCCTTCCTACCTACGGCTGTCAGACTTAATAACCTAACCAGGGCCGCTCGTAGAGGTCGTATTGAATGTACAAAACATAACAACCTTGCACAATAAACGGTCCTTTCCATTATACAATTAGGACAATATCAATCATTACTGAGGGTGACAACACGGCTGATTCAAATATGAAATATACTGTCTGGGTACGTATTCATTTTCTGCGGGGTAACTTAACAGTCCATAATGCTGTCTATATCATCTAGCTGCAATGCTCCCACACTGTGTATATATCTGTGTACATACAGTATGTATATTCATTTGTCCTTATTATCTTATCTTATTAATAATCACTCTAAGTGCTGCTATCCCTGTGCTGCTGTAATCCTGGAATTTCCCCATTGTGGGACTAATAAAGGCTTATCTTATCTTATCTTATCTTATATAGGTCTTGGTCCTACTTGGTCTCGACTTGATCTTGACCTCTTATTATATATATTATAGTCTTGGTCTTGTCTGATGTTGTCCTGGGATACTTTGGTCTTGGTCTGATCTTGACGAGGTCTTGACCACAACACTAAATTCTTTTGGTAGTGGTTGAAGAGGCCGTTGGCGTGGATTGGCAGCCATGTTTCCGTCAGTCTGCCCCAGGGCAGCTGTGGCCACAGTAGTAGCTTACCACTACCAGTGTCTGTCTGTAGAATGAATGAATAATGTATATATTGTAAAGTGTCTTTGAATGTCCATGAAAAGCGCTATATAAAATTGATGTATTACTATTATTATTATTGTTATAGGTGTGCCTTCTTTTTTCTGTAGACATGTGAATTCACACAAGTCTGTGCACAAGATATGTTAACAATGCACTACAAAGACAGTTATAAAGAAAACATTTTGTGAGAAGTTAGTAACTGACAGTATCAGAGAATATCTAAATAAAAAAAACTGGGGATAGGGATGCTAATGTTGCTGTCTTTTTCAGGAGTAGGCCTATTGTTTTACCACACAAAATATTTGTTGTAATCAGTTTAAGCTTCCAAAACAAAGTACACACAAATAAAGAGGTACACACATGTAAAAGACATATTAAAGCCATGAACTGGAGATCACATTTACATCAACCTTTGGTGTGTTTTCAGAGCTCTTCCTATGGCATCGTTCTTCTGAGTATCTCTCCCCTCGATGGACGTCTAAGTAGGGATGCCATTTTTCAGATGGAGAGCACAGGGTCTTCAGACGCTGTAGAGAGTAAGTAGCACTTGAGTACAACTCTATTTCAATTGGAGTTGAGTGAAAAATACAAGCACTGAAATGCTTCAGATACTACTAAACAGACAAGGATGATATTTCAAAATCACCTTCCAGCAGTTTCCTTTTGCTTTTAGCAGCTTATACAGAGCAAGAAGTGGGATCCACATGAGGACAAACGCAACCATGCACCAGCCAAGAGCCATGCCCCAGTTGGTGTATGGAATATCTCCGTAGGTGGGAGCAACAAAGGTAACCAGGGACCAGCCAAGAATAAACTAGAGAACAGTAACATAAAATATGGAAGTTGTGTTACTGTCAACAAAAATATACAAACACTTACAATGTCATGAAATTAAGATAAGATAAGATAAGATAAGATAATCCTTTCTGATTTAAGAATTCCTGATTTAAATCTAGGGTGCACTTTGTATATCAGAAGGATTTGTTGTTTTGAGTCCTAAATTACTTTAAGATTTTTTTAAAAATAAAAATCCACCTGTATGTGCCAATCTGATTGTTGCATAGTTTAATTATGTAAATTATATTTTTTGGCTAGATGCTCTCTGTTCAGTCCTCATCTGACAAGAAAAGCACATGACTCTAGCCTCACCTGATTCAAACAAACAAACTCTTTCACAGAGTGCAGCATGTCTGTATCAACCAACCAGAACATGTTAACTTTTACTGTTGTTTTACTTTTTCAGTCCCAAAGGAAAATTCAAGGGGATCCACAGTACGATGCCAGTCTCGCCACCATTCACACCAAGGGGTACTTTAGAGTCTCCAGTTAACCTAGCTTGGATGTTTTTTGGAATGTGGGAGGAAACGAGCACCTGGAGTAAACCCAGGCAAGCATGATAAGAACATGCAAGTTTCATACAGATAGGCCCCCCTCCCTGGTGGATTGAACCTACAACCTTCTTAGTGTGAAGCAGTAGTGTTAACCACTACACCACCATTTAAATATCAAAAGATTTATTAGTTAACTTTTTTCATCCTTAACTTCAACAGTAGACTATATAGATTTTTATTTTTAGTGTTTGTCATTTCATTTTTACAGCCTCTGTGGCTTTGAAGATGAGTTCTGCTCATTTTAATTTGCCCCAACAATGTTTCAGATAGGTTTATGATGTTTGAAGCACAATATTTTTCACTCCAATATTTGTTCTGACAGTATGGTAGTAGGCATGACAACTCTTATTTGACTTTTTTCATTGTTGACTGTCATGTTCCCAGTTGGTATCAAAATACACTGCCACCTGGAGGCCAATGTACGGGGGGGGGGGGGGCTGAAAAGTTCATAGTGGTCAAATTTGACCAAATGTGGTTTATTTTTCAATGGCAGGGATCCAAGCGCTGCAACACCGATGGAAGAAGTGTGTGAATCAAAGAGGAGACTATGCTGAAAAATAAACCACATTTGGTGAAATTTGACCACCATGAACCCCCCCCCCCCCCCGTACACCCCAGCTTTGACATGATAAAATCCATATCTGCCAGATCAAAAAGTTCATTTGCCATTTGTGTCAGGAATTAATTCAAATAATACAAGTATTCATATTCAGGGTCTCTATTCAAAATTATAAAGAAGAATAAATAAGTTATAGTCACCACAATGATGCAGGGGCTGATAAAAAACCAGCACACTCTCCACCAGATCCAAAAAGTGCGATTCTTTTTTCCAAGCATCATCTCCATGTCTTTTATAAAGCGGTTCCCTCCTGCGTTAGAACATACATGTAATATATAATATATACATACTCTATACACTTAAGTTTATGGCTGCCTGTAACTAATATGAGCACAAATCTCAAATTAATTACCATATATGTAGGAGATACCAATGATCTCAAAGAGAACCAAAACTAGAAGCACCCAGCTGGCAACATATTGGTCAATTAGAGTCACCCAGAATATTCCTGCCTATAACACAAAGATGTTTATTGTTAAACTGATCAAATAACAACACAAAGCTGCACAACCCAAACTCACTTGCGTGACACATGGCAGGCCCAGGAGATAGATGATACAGCACGTGGCTGTCGTCACTAAGGCATGTCTGGATTTGAAAATTTTAGGGAAAGCATCAAGCAGGCAGGTATTTATCACCTCTGATGACAAGAAGAGAGATTTCAGGATACAGCAGTGGGTTTAAGGTTATGGCAAATCATCAACAGTAGAAGTTTTGGGTCTTACCTATTCCTGCAAACTGAGAGTCTAGACCAACAGTCAGAAGCATGAAGAAGAACAGAATGGACCACAGTGGGGAAATGGGCAGCTGAGACAGAGCATTTGGATAAGCAATGAATGCCAGACCAAATCCTGCAGAAAAGACAGTGAAACAGCATCAGTTCACCTGCAAGGCTTTCACATTTGTGTTAACAGGTTATGAGATATTTCGTCTGTCTCACCTTCTTTAACCACTTCATCAACTGGAATTTTGTAAATGTGAGTCATGTGACCCAAGATGGAAAATATGGCAAATCCTGCAAGCACACTGGTCGCTATGAAGTGATACGAGAGAAACAGAAAGGAAATTATTATAAAAGGATGGCACATTTACAGGAATTGTTATTAGCTTGGCTCCTACCAGAATTAGTTAGTGTTACAACCAGTGAGTCCTTGAACACATTGTTGTTAAAGTTGTTATAGGAAGCAAGAGTCATGAGTCCGCCCCACCCAATAGAGAGAGAATAGAAGATCTGAGTTGCAGCATCTTTCCACACCTAAAACACACAGGTCACTCAAAAGTGAGTTTTATTTATTTATTTTTTTTAGATTCAAACTGTTATAATGTGTTGTACTTTGATGGGGATAGTTCCTACCTGTGCTTCAGCCAGCTTAGTCAGATTGGACTTGGAACCAATGTAGAACTCTATCCCATCTCTAGCGCCTTCTAGTGTCACACCTCTAATCAGCAGAATCACAATCACCACATACGGAAATGTAGCTGTGAAATACACAACCTGGAGAGATAAATGCAAGTGGAAAAATATTATATATATTTATTAAATATGTATTATAATATTATAATAAATATTTTTATTTATTATAATATTTATTAAATATTATATATATTTGCGGTAACTTGTCTTGATTAAATATTCTCACCAGGTTGCAGTCTAAAGGGCATTTTACCTCAAATAGGATAGCAAATATTTACATTTGTTTCTCATTCAAGTGGCCACAGATAACTTTTTATGAGCCAGCACCTCTAGTGGCACTGCAGTAGGCACATTTCTTTTCCTCTTCTCCGGGCAATGACGAATAACACTTACCCCCTGGACTGTAGCATCAAGAGAAAGACATGAATGCACTTTTATTTTCTCTGATAGGATCATCGCAGTAGCTCCTACTTTCTCTGCTGCACTGAAATCCCTTTCTATCAGTTTTGCTAATTTTTTTTTTTTTCATTATGGTCTTGTAAAATAGGGATGAAAAATATTAGATGCTACAGATTTCATTTAAATGCATCATAATGTTTATGTTGCATTCAGTTTTTAACATTTTGGTAAATACAGCACATATATAAGAATAATTTCCTTCTTTCGGCTGCTCCCTTTAGGGGCCGCCACAGCAGATCATCTGCCTCCATCTCACCCTATCCCTTGCATCCTCTTCTCTCACCCCAACCCTCTCCATGTCCTCCTTCACTACATCCACGAATCTTCTCTGTGGTTTTCCTCTTTTTCTCCTGTCTGGTAGCTCCATCTTCAACATCCTTTGTCCAGAATATCCACTATCCCTCCTCTGCACATGTCCAAACCATCTCAGTCTTGCCTGTCTTACTTCATCTCCAAACTGCTCAACCTGAGCTGTTCCTCTGATATACTCATTTCTGATTCTGTCCCTCCTAGTCACATCTTCAAACCATTCATTATAGCAGGTCTCACTGCCGTCTTGCAAATCCTCCCTTTCACTCTAGCTGCTATCCTTTTGTCACAAATCACCCCTGACACTCGTCTTCACCCACTCCACCCTGCCTGCACTCTCTTTCACCTTCTCTTGTGTGCTGACCATTGCGATGGATGGTTGACCCCTGGTATTTAAACTCATTAACCTTCACTGCCTCTACTCCTTGCATCTTTATTGCTACACATACCTCCCTCTCATTCACACATGTATTCTGTCTTGCTTCTACTGACTTTCATTTCTTCTTTTCAGTGCATACAGTTGTGCTCATAAGTTTACATATCCTGGCTGAATTTGTGATTTTTTGGCCATTTTTCAGAGAATATGAATGATAATACAAAAACTTTTCTTTCGCTCATAGTTAGTGGCTGGGTGGAGCCATTTATTATCAAACAATTGTGTTTGCTCTTTTTAAATCATAATGATAACAGAAACTACCCAAATGACCCTGATCAAAAGTTTACATACCCTGCAAGTTTTGGCCTGATAACATACACATAAGTTGACACACACAGGTTTAAATGGCTAGTAAAGGTAACCATTGTCATGACTCGCCGCTCATTAGCGGCGCCAGCTGCGTGCACACCTGTACCTCGTCAGCGGCGTGGGATTTAAGCCACTCTGCCCTGGGCTTCGGCCTGAAGCCGTCTGATTTCGTCGGCCAGCTTGCTGCAAGGAACCCCCTTCTACCATCAAGATCATTCACGTAAGACTCTCTTACCTCCCTCTCTAGTCATCTCCCCTGTGCACAGGTGGATTTCCCGGCGGCGGACTTCTCCTCTGCTTCGCCGTCTCCTCGCTGCTGTCACAGGCGCTCCAGGTCGCTGTCCCCCGGGCTACGCCCTTGTCAACGCCAGCCACCTGACTAACCAAGTAAGCCAGCATAACCCATTATCCCTCTGTACTGGTTTGGTGCCCGTTACCCTTCTCCCTGTGCTCTCTCCCGTAGGGTTGCCCAGCTGCACGGCTTCCTGCTCCCGTGCCTGAAGCTGACGTCCACCACCAATACATTCACATCTCACAGACACGCAGTCACACACCCTTGTTGTTGAATAAAGCTGTTGAATCTACCCTGAGCCTGCGTGTGTGTCTCCTGAGCACATGGGGCATGCTTAAAGGAGCCACGCATGATCTGGATGAGTACACGGACACTGTGAACTCATATATCCACTTTTGTGAAGAGAACATTCTTCCATCACGCACCAGGGTGAGTTACTCTAATGACAAACCCTGGTTCACAGCTAAGCTCAGACAGATCAGGAAGGAGAAGGAAGCAGCGCTGAAAAGTGGAGACAGGGACTGCTACAGGGAGGTTAAATACCGGTTTAACAGAGAGCTGAAGAGGGCTAAATCTGTGTACTCAGAGAGACTCCAGCAGCAGTTCACTGCTAATGATTCGGCTTCCGTGTGGAGAGGACTGAGGCAAATCACCAACTATCGGCCTCAGGCTCCTAAAGGTCAGGATGACAAAGCCCTTTGTCAGAGACTGTCCCAACACTATGCCCGTTTTGACACCTCGTCATCTGTGTCCAACTCCCCCCCTCCCTCCAGCTCCACAGCCTCCACATTCCCTACTTCATTTAAGGCACCCCCCCCCACCTCCCCCCCTCCCCTTATCATCAGTGAGCAGGATGTGCTCAAACAGTTCTCCAGACTGAACCCGCGCAAGGCCCCCGGCCCAGACGGCGTGTCTCCCTCCACCCTGAGACTCTGTGCGAAACAGCTGGCTCCTGTATTCACAGACATTTTTAACACCTCCCTTAAGTTATGCCACGTGCCGTCCTGCCTCAAATCCTCCACCATCATCCCTGTCCCCAAGAAGCCACGGATCACTGGACTTAATGACTACAGACCTGTAGCGCTCACCTCTGTAGTCATGAAGTCCTTTGAGCGCCTGGTCCTGTCCCACCTCAAGTCCATCACCACCCCTCTCCTGGACCCGCTGCAGTTTGCCTACCGAGCCAACAGGTCTGTAGACGATGCAGTCAACCTGGCCCTCCACTCCATCCTGCAGCACCTGGACTCCCCGGGAACCTACGCCAGGATCCTGTTTGTGGACTTCAGCTCCGCATTCAACACCATCCGCCCCGCTCTGCTCCGGGACAAGCTGTCCCTGCTCAACGTGCCTGACTCCCTCTGCAGGTGGATCATCGACTTCCTGACGGACCGGAGGCAGCATGTGCGGCTGGGAAAGACTGTCTCAGACTATACTAGCATCAGCACCGGATCACCCCAGGGCTGTGTACTTTCCCCCCTACTCTTCTCCCTTTACACCAACTCCTGCACCTCCAGCCACCAGTCTGTCAAGTTGATCAAGTTTGCGGACGACACCACCCTCATCGGGCTCATCTCCAACGGCGACGAGTCCGCCTACAGGAGAGAGGTGGCCCAGCTGGCGTCCTGGTGCAGCAATAACAACCTGCAGCTGAACGCTCTGAAGACAGTGGAGATGATTGTAGACTTCAGGAAAGTCACTACTCCTCTGCCCCCCCTCACCCTCTCAGGCTCT
The DNA here is from genome assembly GCA_020510985.1 of Pholidichthys leucotaenia. Classification (NCBI taxonomy): domain Eukaryota; kingdom Metazoa; phylum Chordata; class Actinopteri; order Cichliformes; family Pholidichthyidae; genus Pholidichthys; species Pholidichthys leucotaenia. Next base: position 147,064,919 of record CM035837.1, read on the forward strand.
CCCATCACCACTGCTGATTCCTTCCGCTTCCTAGGCACTACCATCACCAGGGACCTCAAATGGGAGCTGACCATCAGCTCACTCATCAAAAAAGCCCAGCAGAGGATGTTCTTCCTGCGGCAGCTGAGGAAGCTCAAGCTACCCACCAAGATGTTAGTGCAGTTCTACACAGCCATCATCGAGTCCATCCTCACCACCTCCATAACCGTGTGGTACGCGGGAGCCACTGCCAGGGACAGACTAAGGCTGCAGCGCGTCGTGCGCACTGCTGAGAAGGTGATCGGCTGCAAGCTCCCATCTCTCCAGGATCTGTACATCTCCAGGACCCGGAGGCGTGCTGGCCGGATCATAGCCGATCCCTCACACCCTGGTCATGTACTGTTTGCCCCCCTCCCATCTGGTAGAAGACTTCGGTCCATCCAGACTAAAACCTCCCGTCACATGAACAGCTTCTTCCCCTCTGCCATTAGACTGCTGAACACTAAGTGACTCTCGTGCACCATGTACAGCAGCTCAACCAGACTCATGTCAATCATCACTGTTTTCTTCCTGCATTACCGACTGCACTATATAGTTCTCCACAGTATCTGCTGCTGGCTAATATATATTTTAACTGTTGACCAGTATCACTTAATCTTATCCTACACTTTATTACATGTATAGTTTATTTCTCTTATCTTATCATGTTTAATGTTGCAGCATTGTACCGAGACAAATTCCTAGTTTGTGTACTACATGAACAATGGCAATAAACCTGATTCTGATTCTGATTCTGAGCCGTGCGTTATGTCAGTACGGCTTCAGCAGAGCGGCTCGGCGGACAGCGGGCTCACACGCCGTTTTTCCGCCCTCGAGGCTCGGGTGGATTTAATAGCTCATCAGCAACAAGTGATTCTCAACCAATTGACACATATAACTAACCGGATAGACCGCCTGGACCCCCGACAGCCGTTCCCCCCCGGCTCGTCAGGGTGGCGCAGCTCTCGCTGCTCCGGCGGCCGTCCAGCCAGCTCCGGGTGCGCCGGTCCGACTCACACCTATCCCAACCCCCGCCCGCTTTAGCGGTAAGCTCGGTGGAGCACGGGGATTTATTATGCAGTGTGAGTCGGTGTTCCACCGCGTCCCCGGAGACTTTCCCTCAGACCACAGTCGAATTGCCTATATCGGGAATCTCCTGGAGGGTCGAGCGCTAACTTGGGCTTACGCCGTAATGGCGAAGCCCAGTTATGTCACCCTCACTTATGGGCAGTTCGTTAACCAGTTCCTGGAAGTCTTTGATCATTCGCGTCAAGACAGCGTCCTGGCCGATCGCCTCCTCATTCTCCAACAGGGGAGCCGATCGGCCGCGGACTACGCGATAGACTTCCGGGTAACAGCGGAGGAAGTTGGCTGGGAGGAACGCTCCCTCTGCGGCATCTTCCTCCGCAGCCTAAACTCTGGTCTGAGGGATGAGTTGGCCGGGTGGGATCTCCCGGAGACGCTCGCAGAGCTGATTTCCTGTACCATCAGTTTGGATAACAGGCTGCGCGAGCGTGCCTCAGAGCGGAAGTCTACTTCTCGCTCACGGGGCGCCTCGTCGCGCCTGTCCCAAGCTCGCCCCCTGGCGTTACCGCCACCGGAGGCCTCCGAGGAGTCGGAGCCGATGGTGACGGGCCGGACAAAGCTCCCCCTGGCGGAGAAACAACGCCGCCGTGAGTTGGACCTCTGCATGTATTGCGGGGGTAGCCAACACACGGTGGAGCACTGTCCGGAAAAGCCAAACGGGGAGGTCCGCGAGTCACTGTAGGGGGTCTCGCGGACGCTAACCGGTTAACTCCCCTCACACGTTTGACGCTGCCCATCCGTTTCTGTCATAACTCCACTGGGCACCTCACACATGCACTGGTGGACTCAGGCGTGGAGGGTAGCTTTATTTCTCAGTGCCTGGCAACCCGATTGGGCATCCGTTGCCAGCCCCTTGAAACTCCTCTCGCCCTAGTCAATCTCTCCCGTGTATCCCTGGGTAAAGTGACTCACCGGACGGCTCCCGTCTCAGTCATCATCTCTGGTAACCACCGGGAAGATATCACCCTCCTTGTCCTGCCATCTTCCATCTTCCCAGTGATACTTGGATACCCGTGGCTCCGCCTCCACAATCTCGTCCTGGACTGGAAGACCGGAAGGGTGTCCGCCTGGAGCTCTTTTTGCATGAGTACCTGTCTCCAATCCGCTGCCTGCACCCCATCTTCTCCTCTCACTGCCAAGGATGCTGCGCCTCCGGATCTCACCCTGGTACCTGCGGAGTTCCACGACCTGGGTGCAGTCTTTAGTAAGACCAAGGCGATGTCCCTCCCCCCTCACCGGCCCTACGACTGTGCCATAAACATCCGCCAGGGGGCTCCTCTTCCCTCGGGACACCTCTACAGTCTGTCAGCGCCGGAGAAAGAGGCGATGAACACATACCTGAAGGAGTCGCTCAGCGCTGGGATAATCCGCCCATCGTTATCTCCATTAGGCGCAGGGTTCTTCTTCGTGGCTAAGAAGGACGGTTCTCTTCGCCCTTGCATTGATTACCGCGCCCTCAACGACATCACGGAGAAGGACCGCTACACCCTGCCCCTGATGGACACTGCCTTCCACTCCCTCCAGGGGGCGACCTGGTTCACCAAGCTGGATCTCCGCAGCGCATACCACCTCGTCCGGATCCGGGAAGGAGATGAGTGGAAGACAGCCTTCCGTACCCCGAATGGCCACTTTGAGTACCTGGTGATGCCATTCGGGTTGACCAACGCTCCAGCCGTCTTTCAGCGCCTCATCAATGACGTCCTCCGGGACCTCATCGGCCTTTTTGTGTTCGTCTATCTGGATGATATTCTCATCTTCTCCAAATCCAGGGACGAGCACCGGGTGCACGTGAGGCGGGACCTCCAGAGGCTGCTGGAGAACTGGTTGTATGTGAAAGCAGAAAAGTGCGAATTCTACGCCAAGACTACATCCTTCCTGGGCTTCGTCATCTCCCATGACCAGGTGCTCCCAGACCCAGCAAAGGTTAAAGCGGTGGTAGATTGGCCCACACCAACCTCCAGAAAACAGGTGCAGCAATTCATCGGGTTTGCCAATTTCTACCGCCGCTTTGTTCCCAACTTTGGAGCCATCGTCAGCCCTCTGACCCGCCTCACCTCCCCTAAGACCCCGTTCCGGTGGACTGAAGAAGCCGCGGCGGCTTTCCAGGCGCTGAAAGCGGAGTTCTCCTCCTCCCAGGTCCTCAGTCAGGTCGACCCCTCCCTACAGTGCATCGTGGAGGTCGACGCTTCGGATACAGGGGTGGGGACGGTGTTGTCCCAGCGATCGCCAGCCAACGGGGCCAAACGGCCCTGCGCCTTCTTCTCTCGGCGCTTGTCCCCAGCAGAGCAGAATTATGACGTGGGGGACAGAGAGCTGCTCGCCATCAAGCTCGCGCTTCAGGAGTGGTGCCACTGGCTGGAGGGGGCCGCCCTGCCGTTTGTAGTGTTAACTGACCATAAGAACTTGGAATATTTAAGAACTGCCAAGCGTCTGAATGCCCGCCAGGCGCGCTGGTCCTTGTTCTTCGCCAGATTTCGCTTCACCATCACATTCAGGCCGGGCTCCAAGAATGGCCTGCCCGACGCCCTCTCCAGGCAATTTGCCCCCGAGGCGTCAGAGGACGCAGTTCATACCATCCTGCCCGGGTCGTGCGTCGTGGAAGCCGTCTCCTGGGACATCGAAAGCAAGTTCCGGAGGGCGCAGGAGTCGGAACCGGACCCTGGCGGCGGACCAGAGGGGAGGCTCTTTGTCCCATCGGCCGTCCGGGGGGAGGTTATCCACTGGCTCCACACATCAAAACTCACCTGCCACCCTGGGTCCTCCCGGATGATTGACCTGCTTCAACGGTCCTTCTGGTGGCCGGGGCTGCGGAAGGATGCCGCTCGCTACGCCCGGGCCTGCCCCGTCTGCGCCACCAGTAAGTCTAGCAACACGCCCCCTGTGGGCCTGCTCCAGCCCCTGCCCGTCCCCGGCAGGCCCTGGTCGCACATCGCCCTAGACTTTGTCACCAGTCTCCCCGTTTCCAACAGCTTCGACACAGTCCTGACCATCGTCGACCGCTTCTCCAAGGCCGCTCACTTCGTGCCACTACAGGGCCTTCCCTCCGCCTTGGAGACAGTGGATCTTCTCATCCAGCACGTGGTCAGGCTGCACGGGATACCGGTAGACGTGGTCTCCGATCGGGGTCCCCAATTTGCCTCGGACGTTTGGAAGAGCTTCTGTAACGCCCTAGGAGCCAAAGTAAGCCTCTCCTCCGGCCATCACCCCCAATCCAACGGGCAGTGTGAACGGACCAACCAGGAGCTGGAGGTTGCGCTCCGCTGCGTCACTGCTTCGAAACCCACGTCTTGGAGCTCACACCTCGCCTGGGTGGAATACGCCCACAACACCGCTCGCTCTTTTGCCACCGGGATGTCCCCCTTTAAAGCGTCCCTGGGCTATGATCCACCTTTGTTCCCCGCGCTGGAGAGTGAGCTGGCTGTCCCCTCGGTCCAGGCACATCTTAGGCGGTGCCGCTCCTTCTTGTCCACTGCGTGCAATGCGTTTTTACGCACAGCGGAGCGCAACAAGACCACGGCGGACCGACACAGAAGACCTGCCCCGGCTTACCAGGTGGGCCAGCAAGTTTGGGTGTCCACTCAGGACGTTAATTTAAAGGGTGAGAGGAGAAAGTTGGCACAACATTTCATGGGCCCATACCCCATCACCAAGATTATCAACCCGGTGGCTGTGCGTGTGGCTATTCCCCCCTCCCTCCACATCCATCCCACCTTCCACGTCTCCAAGGTGAAACCAGTGGTGTCTGACCCACTCTGCCCTCCACCTGCAGCGCTGCCCACGCCCCGGATGGTTGATGGCCACCCGGCATGGACAGTCTCTACCATCCTGGACTCCCGGCGCCGGGGTCGCGGGTTACAGTACTTGGTGGACTGGGAGGGCTACGGGCCAGAATGGAGACAGTGGGTGCGTTCCTCGTTTGTGTTGGATCCATCCCTCATCACTGAGTTTCACTGAGCGCACCCTGAGAAACCATCGCCAGGAGGCTCTGCTAGAGGGGGGAGTACTGTCATGACTCGCCGCTCATTAGCGGCGCCAGCTGCGCGCACACCTGTACCTCGTCAGCGGCGTGGGATTTAAGTCACTCTGCCCTGGGCTTCGGCCTGAAGCTGTCTGATCTCGTCGGCCTGCTTGCTGCAAGGAACCCCCTTCTACCAGCAAGATCATTCACGTAAGAATCTCTTACCTCCCTCTCCAGTCATCTCCCCTGTGCACAGGTGGATTTCCCGGCGGCGGACTTCTCCTCTGCTTCGCCGTCTCCTCGCTGCTGTCACAGGCGCTCCAGGTCGCTGTCCCCCGGGCTACGCCCTTGTCAACGCCAGCCACCTGACTAACCAAGTAAGCCAGCATAACCCATTATCCCTCCGTATTGGTTTGGTGCCCGTTACCCTTCTCCCTGTGCTCTCTCCCGTAGGGTTGCCCACCTGCACGGCTTCCTGCCCCCGTGCCTGAAGCTGACGTCCACCACCAATACATTCACATCTCACAGACACGCAGTCACACACCCTTGTTGTTGAATAAAGCTGTTGAATCTACCCTGAGCCTGCGTGTGTGTCTCCTGAGCCGTGCGTTATGTCAACCATCATCGCCTGTGATCTGTTTACTTGTAATTAGTGTGTGTGTATAAAACGTTAGTGAGTTTCTGGGCTCCTAACAGACCCCTGAATGTTTCATGTAGTGCTGCACTGATGTTGCTGGATTCCAAGCCATGGGGAAAGCAAAAGAATTATCATAGGACCTGCGGGAGAAGATAGGTGAATTTTATAAAGCAGGAAAAGGATATAAAAAGATATCTAAGGAAGTGAGAATGCCAATCAGCAGTGTTCAAACTCTAATTAAGAAGTGGAAAATGAGGGATTCTGTTGAAACCAAGCTACGATCAGGTAGACCAACCAAAATTTCAGCCACAACTGCCAGGAAAATCATTCGGGATACAAAGAAAAACCCTCAAATAACTTCAGCTGACATACAGGACTCTCTGAAAAAAAGTAATGTGGCTGTTTCAAGATGCACAATAAGGAGGCACTCCAAGAAAAATGGGCTGCATGGTTGAGTCGCCAGAAAAAAAGCCATTACCACGCCAATGCCACAAAGCAGTCCGCTTACAATACACCAAACAGCACAGAGACAAACCTCAAATCTTCTGGAACAAAGTTATTTGGAGTGATGAGACCAAAACTGAACCTTTTGGCCACAACCATAAATGCTACATTTGGAGAGGAGTCAATAAGGTATGATGAAAAGTATACCATCCCTACTGTGAAACCCAGAGGTGGACCATTGATGTTTTGAGGATGTGTGAGTTACAAAGGCATAGGGAACTTGGCCAAAATTAATGGCAAGATGAATGCAACATGTTATCAGAAAGTACTGGAAGAAAATTTACACTCATCAGCCTGGAACCTGCACATGGGACGCACTTGGACATTCCAACACAACAATGGTCCAAAACACAAGGCCAAGTCAAACTGTCATTGGTTACAGCAGAAAAAAAGTGAAGGTTCTGGAGTGGCCATCTCAGTCTCCTGACCTCAGTATCTTTGAGCCATTTTGGGGAGATCTTAAGCGGGCAGTTCATGAAAGACAGCCCACAAATTTACAGGATCTGGAAGCGTTTTTGTCAAGAAGAATGGGCAGCTTTACCATCTGAGAAAATATAGTGCCTCATCCACAACTACCACAAAAGACTTCAAGCTGTCATCGATGTTAACGGTGGCAATACAGGGTATTAAGAACTAGGGTATGTAAACTTTTGATCAGGGTCATTTGGGTAGTTTCTGTTGTCATTATGATTTAAAAAGAGCAAACACAATTGTTTGATAATAAATGGCTCCACCCAGCCACTAACTGTAATTTTGTAATTTCCCAGTTTGGGATCAATAAAGTCTGTCTATCTATCTATCTATCTATCTATCTATGAGTGAAAGAAAAGTTTTTGTATTATCATTCATATTCTCTGAAAACTGGCCAAAAAATCATAAATTCAAGATTCAAAGATTTTATTTGTCAATACATACTACTATACGCACAGGACATACAGGAGAATTGAAATGGTGTTTCTCGCTCTCTTCATTGGTGTGCATAATATAAAAAGAAAAGGAAAAGGAATAAGGCTGGAAAAAAGAAAACAACAACAACAGCAGTCTAATATATACAGTATGCACAGTAATGCAACCCGTGGTGCAAATGGCAACAAGAAAGACCCAGACCTCCCATAGTGCAAATAGAGATAAACAATTAACGATGATAAAACCCAGCAATACAGACAACTAGAGACAGACAACTAAAAAGCATGACTTGTTATTTAAATTTATCAATGGCACACATTCTTGTGAGACAAAAAGAGTGAAATATATTTTTTCTTAAAGGGTTAGATCAGTGGTCAATTTCTTATTAAACCTTTATTCACTGAAATGACCAGTTATGATGGTGTAAGACAGGGGTCATCAACTTTCCGCCAGGGTATGTAAACTTATAAGTACAACTGTTGCTCCACCTCTCCAGGTTCTCCTCCACCTGCTCCCTACTCTCACTAAAGATCAGAATACCATCTGCGAACATCATAGTCCACAGAGAATCCTGCCTGACCTCGTCTGTCAATCAATAAAGTCCATCTATCTATCTATCTATCTATCTATCTATCTATCTATCTATCTATCTATCTATCTATAAGTGAAAGAAAAGTTTTTGTATTATCATTCATATTCTCTGAAAAATGGCCAAAAAATCATAAATTCCGCCAGGGTATGTAAACTTATGAGTACAACTGTACCTCCACCTCTCCGGGTTCTCCTCCACCTGCTCCCTACTCTCACGAAAGATCAGAATGTCATCTGCGAACATCATAGTCCGCAGAGAATCCTACCTGACCTCGTCTGTCAGCCTGTGCATCATTTATATAAGAATAATCCCAATAATCCCGATCTGATGTTGTACATGCTGTTTTTGAAACTGTATTCTTAAACTAGTTTATATAAAGTTTATGTAAAGACTGTTTATAAAACAAAACCAGTAATTAGTTTGTAGACTCCCAGAGCATTGACTTGTATCTTTGGGTATAACCTTTTTTTTTAGCCTGGTTTTGGAAACTGGATTTGAAAAACAGGGTTTGAATGTGAGAAAGTAATAAATGGCACAATATGGCAGGGCCTTTTCAATCAGAAGGATGCCTTACCTAGTTTTGGTTTTCGTATTTTTCCAAAATTCTTACATATGTACAAACACTGTACTAAATAACACCTAAAATTAGCAATCGGGCCCAACAATCAATCAAGGGGGTGTTTAAAGGAACTATTTCAGCTGTGTATATAGACTTCCATCTTCTTGCAACCAGAGGTTTTACCTATCAATGGCCTTTATTAGGTACATTTCCATGATCTAATTAATACTTTATATATTACAGATGATTTTAGATGAACACAGTTATTTATTTAAAGTTAATGATTTTGTATTTTTAAATGTTGTTTTAACACAGTAACCATTATGCTGGAAGAAATTCTTTTTGTCTTGTTTAAGGACTAAATCCTGTAGTTACAGGTTATTCGGGGTATGTTGCAGTTAAGTTGGCAGAACATGCTTGAAGATAATTTTTTAGTTTCTCACCTTTCCTGATGACTTGATGCCTTTGATCAGAGCTGCACCTACAATTATGGAGCTCAGCAGCAGACAGAGAGCCAAATGCCAAACTACTGTCCCTGTTTCATCCAGACCGCTGGATCTCTGCAGAGCCACACGACTGAGGGGGAGGAAAGGCATCAGCCAGAGCAGTGTGACTGCTGTGTTCATGTTGCTGTGTGCATGCGTGTGTGATTCTTACTCCCAGTACTGTTCACTCGGGATCTCTACTGGCTCTGTGATTATGTTTGGTGTAGAGCAGCTGGTGTTTTCCTGAGTCCAGTTAGCCACCAAAACCCCACTTACATTGCAATAGACTGGAAAAGGAGAGATGAGCTGTCAATGACTCAGCATAAACACAAGGTGAGGCATGCTGTTGAAATGGTCAATGAAACTCATGATTACGGTCATCAATAGAAATTATTACCGTCATTACAGAATGCCTGTTTTAAACATCGATCTATTCAACTTTTCTTGATAGTGTGTAGAAGAAGAAGTACAGTGAGCACCTGATGGAGTGGTGCTGCAGTTACTGTCAGCCCAGTCAAAGCAGGCAGACCATGGCAGAGGATATTGCATGGAGGCAAACATGTAGTACAGGCTGTAGGCAATGATGACGTTGTAATAGATGGAAACTATTAGAGTCACCATAACCATGCCAACCCCAACACCTAGAGAGGCAGGGGGAGAATAAAATTAGCTATCATCTTTATCTATCAAACTTCTGAAAAACATAATTAAATAGAGTGCAACCCAAGACTGGAGTGTGGCATGAACAGAGATGATAGGTAGGCACTCACTATATTATAACAATATTATTACCTCTACATAGAAAACTATAAAGATTATAGATAAAACAAAGGAAAATCAATTTATCAACATTTTTTTTGTTTTTTTCATTTAGTTTTTATTTCATCTCAAAAACTGCACTAAATTTAATTTTAATTTCATGAAAATAATGGGGTGAGACATTCCTGAGCAGCAACTGTCCTGTAAAATCCTGTAATATAATAAAATTCACACAAATTTATGACAGATTAAATTCACTAATGTACAAGAAAAAGCAGCAAATTAATGAAGCAAAAACTGACAAAAAATTTCAAGAATATGCTGCTTATTTATAAGAACAAAATTGTGAATTTACAAGAAAAAGTTCCAAATTAAAGAGAAAAAAAAATCTAATTTGCATCAAGAGTTGTAAATTTTAAGAAAAATCTGAAAATAATTCTGTAATTTCCCAGTTTGGGATCAATAAAGTACATCTACAGTATCTATCTATCTAAAATAAATAAATAAATAAATTTATTTATTTATTATTTATTAATTAATTAATTAAAGAGGTCAAGGTCACAAATTTGAAAGAAAGATTATGCACATTTACAAAAAAGTTGCAAATTAATGAGAAAAACTACAAATTTCTATGAAATAAGTGTATTTTTTTAATAAAACATTGCAAAGTTACAAAAAAGAATTAGAAAAAGTTCAAAATTTAAGAGAAACATTTTGTAAATTTACATAGAAGAAAATGTTAGTTTTCAGGAAATGAGTTGTAAATTTATTTCATATTTAGGAGAAAAAAATCAGAAATTCAGAGGGGGAAAAGCCTCAAATTTATAAGTTGGGGATTTAAGTGAAAAATAAGCAAATTTAATAAAAGTAAAAAGAAAATTAATTTAAAAAAGGTACAAGTTTACAAAAAAGTTAAAAGCTGTTTATGAGAGAGCAATGTTGTAATTTTATTTAGCTCTATAACCTCTTTTTTTTTAAAGGCTGGATTTGTCAGAGCATGGGTTGGACCCACGTCCTTGCTTTGAGTTCATTTTTGTGTCTGCTGCATTTTGGTCCTCCTTGTCATTATTGTCATTATTAGTGTTGTCTTAGTTCTGTGTTTTTTCTGCTTGTGCTTGTGAGTTAATTATTTATATCTGGGAAATGGCACTGTCTCGTCTTGTGCTCTGTATATTTATTGTCATTGTTGTCCGGGTCTCTGTCATTGTCTGAGTGATCTCTCCTGTGATCGTCTGTTTCATGCTCTGTCTCCCTCTGTGTGTTTAGCCACGCACCCTCCTGTCATTCCCTCTAGCCTCATGTGTCAGCTGTCTGTGATTATTGATTTCTCCACTTGTGTTGTATTGTCTTGATTATTCCCCCGTCTTAAAATGTGCATCTGAGTTTGTGTTCGGTCTGGTTTCCTTTGCGTTATTTGGCCTCCACACACACTTCTGCCTGTCTGTTTTTTGCTTCTACTGGATTATTATTTTATGTTCCGTTTTGCCTGCCTGCCAGCCTGGTTATTTTCTATTTTTGACCTCGACCTGCGTTGTTGTAACCTGCTCTTAAAATAAATCTGTTGAACTTGAGTCCTGCAAGTGGGTCCAGCCCCTACAACACCCTGACAGAAGGAAACCAGCAGTATGGATCCAGCGAACCTAAAGTTATTTCAAATTGGCCTCGATGAGGAGGAAGTTTGGGTTGCTTTCAGCATCGAGGACCTAATCGAGGCAGCTCACACTTCCCGCATGCCGGAATAAGCCCTTATGTTCCTCACGATAGCCGAAGAGTTAATTGGGGCTTTTCTTACTCTGCAGTGGTATCCCCAGCTCGCCGGACTCCTGTGCTCCATCCCCAGTTTGCAGCAGATGCCCCAGGAGCTGGTGAGGCCGTCACCGGCAGTGGGAGAGGAGTGGAGAGAAGGAGCACCTTCATGAGCCGAGGGACGCGGCTCACGCCCGCGTCGACAACACAGTGGCCCGTTTTTTCATTTTCGTCAGAGGCGCTCCAGCCCTCCGAGTCCTCCTCCCACAACACAGCACCACACCACCGTGCAGCAACACCTCGTCGGACAAGCCACAACTGAAACCCAGTTACACCAGATATGGGAAGAGACGGAGGCCAAAACAGCGTGTGGACTGATATTCTATTGTTCTATCTAAGATGCTGGGGGTGGCGGTGTAGGACCTTGGGGAAGTCAGATTATTTAGCGTATCAGAGGGAGACAGTGAATAAGCATGGGAGAACAATGCCCAAGGAGTTCCTGGTGAGATAGCTGGAAGTAGTCAGGGACATAGGGGGTTGAATGCAATGTAATGTACATGGCCATGAAACGTGTGAAGAGTGATGTGAGTGAAGAGAGGAGAGCTTGTTGGGATCATTCATTCTGTTCTGTGCTTGAGAGATGTTAAGTGTGTAATAAACCGTCTGCCATGAATCTACCTCTTATTTGACACACTGCACACTGAATGCATAAGACGCAATAGACTTACACAATGGTCCCCTCCGGTATACAACTAGGAAAATACCGGTCGCTACGGAGGGTGACAATATGTATGGGTACATAATCATACCATGTAGGATAACTAAGTAGACGGTTATGCTGTTTCATTCCATCTAGCTACAATGCTCTGCACTATGTGTGTTTATATATTTATTCCATCTAGCGACAATGCTCCGCACTGTGTGTGTTTATATATTTATTTAAGATAAGATAAGATAAGCCTTTATTAGTCCCACAATGGGGAAATTCCAGGATTGCAACAGCACAGGGATAGCAACACTCAGAGCAATAATCAAAAGGCAAGAAAAAAAACAAGAACATCTAGTAAACATATGTACATATTACTATAAATATATATATATATAGACACACAGTGCGGAGCATTATGGTTGGTGAATGTGCAGCAGAAAGTCTAAGCTCTCTCTCCGCGGATGCGGCGGGCCAGCTGGAAGTCTTTGGGCATGATGGTGACCCTCTTAGCGAAGAAGAGACCCACCAGGTAGGCCTCTCTGGTCTCCTGCAGGGCCATGACGGCGACGCTCAGGAAGCGCAGGTGGGTCTTGAAGTCCTGAGCGATCTCCCTCACCAGGCGCTGGACGGGCAGCTTACGGATGAGCAGCTCCGTGGATTTCTGGTAGTGATGGATCTCTCTCAGAGCCACGGGCCTGTAACGGTGAGGCCTCTTCACTCCGCCGGTGGCCGGAGCGCCTCTCCGAGCAGCCCTGGTGGCTAGCTGCCTCCTGGGGGGCTTCTTCCTCCAGTAGATGTTACAGGCGGTCTGCTTGGTTCTTGCCATCGCTCTTTATTATTCTGTCTCATATTTCTTGCACGCCGCCTAAACTTCAGCCCGCCACCCACGTCGTTTTCGCTACAGCTCCCGGTATGTCGAGTTTCCCATTAGCACCGGGCGGCGGCCAAGTGCTAGCTAGCACCAGCTCCTCCCCGCTGCAACGTCTCTCGCTGCAAACAGTGGCTCCGTCCGCCGACCCGGGAGATCCCCGGGGCGATCCGTGCGTCTGTGATATATATACACAGAGTGAAAGGTGTAGGAAGAAGAAGGAAGATAAAAAAAGGCTGTTGCAACGGGCAGCCAACTCGTGTGGCGCCGCCGGTCCGGCGGAACCGGAACCGGAAAAATATATATATAAATATATTTATTCCATCTAGCTACAATGCTCCGCACTGTGTGTCTATATATTTATATTTATATGTACATATGTATACTTGCTGCTCTTGTTTTTTCTTGTCTTCTGATTGTTGCTCTGAGTGTTGCTATCCCTGTGCTGTTGCAATCCTGGAATTTCCCCATTGTGGGACTAATAAAAGCTTATCTTATCTTATCTTATTTCCTGGGATGGATCGTCCTACTCCCCAGTGACAGCAGAATGGGAACAACGGCAAGTACCCTCTTATTTTTTACCACCAATAAATGAAAGGGTTTTTCTTGTTCCCGGGGAGGGGGGCTCAGCTTCAGTCGCCTGCCATCACTGCTGAGCTCTCTCCACCACTCTCTGCTGCCTGTTCCATCCATCAATCCTTATCTGCATGTCCTGTGTTGCCTTGTGTTTATTTCAAGAGTTTGCCAACACTGGGTGGAAACTGGATTGTCTGGGAGGAGTCTGCTGTTCTGGAAGGTCCGCAAGCTGCACCTGCCTCTACACCAATGTCACAGGACTCTGAGGTCTGCTGGATTGGGTTTGCTACATTGGCACCTCTGTGTGACAGTGATGAGGAGGAGCAGAAGGAGGGTCGGCAAGCTGTGCAAGCCCAGGAGGATCTAATGCTGGACTACAAGCCGTGGCTCCTTCCAGAGCATGTGTCCCAACTGGGTCAGGTCCAGCTGGCAATGGATGTTCCAGCCCCAGTACCTGCTCCACGGCACAACTCAGTTAGAGTGCCTGCTCCATGGTGCCACCCAGCTCCAGTGCCTGCTCCACGGTGCCACCCAGTTCCTGTGCCTGCTCCATGTTGTTCCCCAGTCCCTGTACCTGCTCTGCATCGCTCCCTAGTTCCAGTACCAGCTCCACGCCGTTTCTCAGCACCACCACTAGGTCCTGTTCCTGCTCTGCCTGTCATCATTCCTGCTTCTGATCCTGAAATGGTCACCCCGGCAGCAGGAGACCAGGAGTTAAAGCAAGTACTTTTTCATTTATGTTCAAATAGCCTTTTTGAAAAGACTTGTCTTAATCCTGGTGGGGGGACCCAAGTGCACATTCCACGAGCTGCTGAGTCCTCCCCACTACTCTCTGCTGTTAATGACTGTGGTGTCACCTCACTGACCTCCTGTTTCCCTCCATCGTCCAAGTTGGCTGTGTCGAGGATGGGGTCACAGGAGGACCACATTTCAGCCAATGTTTCCGAGGTCAGGAGACCTTCAGCCGATGTTCCCGAGGTCAGGAGACCTCCAACCATCGTTCCAGAGGTCCCCCCCCCCCATTTTGGAGGCCTGTGCACCACCACCAGATGTTCCTGAGGCCAGAACTCTGCAAGTACTGCACCTGGAGCAAGGAGCACCTGTGTTGTTACCTCTTGAGCAAGAGTCTTGTGTTACCATCTGCTGAGCTCACACATTCTATGTTGTTGTCTCCAGAGCAAGGAGCCCCTTTGTGGTCTTTGGAACAAATTTTATCTTCTGAGCCTAAAGATTCCAGGTTGGCATTATCTTCAGAGTTTGAAAATTTCATATCAACTCTTGAGAGTGAAAATTCTTTACCATCTCCTGAGGTTAAAATGTCTATGTTATCACCTCCCGAGGATAAAGTTACCATGTTATCACCTCCAGAGGTTAAAATGTCTATGTTACCATCTCCTGAGTTTGAAGTTTCCATGTTATCTTCTGATTTTGAAGTTTTCGTGTTGCCAGCTCCAGAGAAAGAGGCCCCTATTTTGTTTTCTCTTGAACAAAGAGTTTCTGTGTTGTTTTCTGAGCAAAGGGCTCATGTGTCAGTTTCTGAGCTAAGGTCTCATGTGTTATTTTTGGAGCAAAGGGCTCATGTTATTTTCAGAGCAAGAGGCTTGTGTGTTTTCTCCTGTCTGGTGGCCCATGGACTTTGGTAGGCCACCTGACGCATCATGTTCCCCCCTCAGGTGGCTCATGGATTTGGGTAGGCCCCCTGGCCCACCTTGCTCTCCGGTCCGGTGGCCCTGGAACTCTGGAAGACCACCCGACCTGCCTTGCTGTTTGGTCTGGTGGCCCTGGGACTTTGGCAGGCCACCCGACCCGTTTTTGTTTTGTTTTGGGGCTGTGGACTTTGGTTATTCCCCACAAACTATGTTGACTGGTTTTGGACTCTGTGTGTGTGTGTGTGTGTGTGTGTGTGTGTGTGTGTGTGTGTGTGTGTGTGTGTGTGTGTGTACGGGGGGTGTGTGTTTTGCCCCACCTGGCCTGGTACCTCCACCGCCCACCCTGGGCGGTGGGGGTTTGTTCTTGCTTTTTCGTTTTGGTGTGACCTTTGGGGCATCTGGGAGCTGCCCCTTGGGGGGTAATGTCAGAACATGGGTTGGACCCACATCCTTGCTTTGAGTTTTGTATTTTCTGCATTTTGGTCCTCCTTGACATTATTGTTATCTCCGCCAAGGAGGATATGTTTTTACCGGGGTTTGTTTGTCTGTCTGTCTGTTACCAACATAACTCAAAAAGTTATGAACAGATTTTGACAAAATTTTCAGGACAAGTCTGAAATGGGAAAAGGAAGAAATGATTAGATATTGGGAGTGATCCAGATCACCGTCTGGATCCAGGAATTTTTTAAAGGATTCTTTATCATTGCGAGATAGGGCCATTTTTAGCATATCTGTATATAATTCCACAATAAATGGTCAGGATGCTTGCCAAAAAAATACAGGATAAGATCCCAATAGTTTCTAGGAAATATCAAAGACTGATCCAGATCCTGCAAAAAATCTGGATACTGTGATCCAGAACAGGAAATAACAGGGGATCTTTGGAATTTTCATCACTGTAAGGTAACAAATTAAGATATAAACATACAACAAACACCAAAATATAGCCAAGACACTGAGGAATCAGTAGTGTGCCAATGGATTTGTTGTATCTTCAAAAGCTATGGAGCTATATCCATGAGAAAACCGCCATTACCGAAAAAGTGATTTTTGTCAATAACTACTGAACTAATAAAGATATCAGTGTGAATCCAATTGCTAAAGGTATGTTTTCATGGTCAAGGAATCTGAAAATATAGATAAAATAAATGTAGGACTATTATATTTGGGGAAAATCCCAATATTATGGGGAACTGAGGTACTTGGTGGAGGTCTGCACACTCCGAGTGCTTTTCTAGCTATTATTAGTGTTATCTTAGTTCTGTTTTTTCTGCTTGTGGTCTAATTTATGAGTTAACCACTTGCGCTCCGTTGTTCCGCGGGCGGGCAAGTCTCTGCGTCCTATGACGCACAAGGGCGCACGAGAGCGCCCTCGTGCGCGCTTGGACGCATGACGCATGATGGTGGTGATGGTGATGTAGTAGCGTCCAAGCGCCACTCAAAAAAAAACTGCAGAGACAGCCGCGAACAGATTAGTTCATCTGATTGACCTCTCATTCGACTAATAAGAGCCTTGAATTGGGTTTCTGAAACCTTGAGGAGCCAATGAATGAAAATCTAGGAAGGAGGACCCGCCTACTGTGAACGCAGGAGCCAATTGAAGCACAGAAATTCAGGCAGGGTGAAGAGAGATTTACTGTTGCCACAGATGAAAACAAAGGACGCTGGACGAATCTAATACAGACCCAGCAGCATGGAGAACACCCACAAGTGGGACCTGCGCTCATTCCAGCAGAATAGACGGAGGCCGACGACAAAAGTCGTAAATCATTCACCAAAACGACAATAATGGAATTATGTTGATCGGGATCCACGAACGGAGCAGCGTCGCGTTCGTCTGACGCGTGGGAAGAGATGTTCGCCACGACTCTGCTGCTTTGAAGAGGTAAGGTGTTATAAGCTAAATTATTATTTATCCCTGAAAACTGTAATCCAAAAATGACTTTTGACCGATCGGTAAATTACAACTGTACTGCGCACAAAGTACGAAGTGCGTGTGCCGCGATAAATGGTTCATTTGCCGTGTTCGGACCGTGAACGCCCCCCCCCCCCCACTGCAGAAGAGGAGCGGGGGGGGAAGCATATCAGTGTATTTCATCATGTAGCGATGGCCCTCTTCTGTAGCGAGGGGGGGGGCGTTCACGGTCCGTTCACGGTTCCCCCCCCCACACACACACAGTAGCGGGGGGGGGGGGGGCGCTGTGAAAACATGCAAGGAGTGTAATCCGTCTGTAGCGAGGGCCGAAGTCGGTCCTTGGTAGCGGGGGGGGGGGGTGGAACGACCCCCCGCCCACACACACACACACACAGCCCTGAGTGTGACCTTTCATTAGAGCCTAAAATGAAGATTCTACATTGAATTATTCAAAAGTTACAGACGTTTTTCCAAACTGTGCCATTTGGCACAATTTGGCACAGTTCCAAAACACCTGGGAACAGCCTGAGAACAAAGCTGTGTAAAATATTCATTTTTTGTGGTATTGTTACCAAATTTGGATCTCAGCTGGATAACACTTGGTTCTACATTTCTGTTGCATTTTCCAGCCGGATCGGACAGCTGTGTGTTATTTACAAGCATTTGTATCCAAAAAAACAGTGTCCAATTTTTTTTTCTTCAAGTTCAGTATGTTTAGATGACTGTAACTCAGTGGCCGGAGCACGTAGAGAGATTATGTGTTTTTTGCCAAAAAATTCAAAGTGTTTTCTTTTAAATGAGACCAACCCCATGAAGATGCTGCAAAGGGTTGAATAACAGCTTTCGATTTACTTTGGGCACGTTATTTTTTGGCATTTTTAGGAAAATTGCCCGGAGTGCAAGTGGTTAATTATTTATGTCTGGGAAATGGCACTGTCTCTTCTTGTGCTCTGTATGTTTATTGTCATTGTTGTCTGGGTCTCTGTCATTGTCTGAGTGGTCTCCCCTGTGATCCTCTGTTTCATGTTCTGTCTCCCTCTGTGTGTGTTTAGCCCCACCCCCTCCTGTCATTCCCTCTTGCTTCATGTGTCAGCTGTCTGTGATTATTGATTTCTCCACCTGTGTCATATTGTCTTGATTATTCCCCCGTCTTTAATTAATTGAATAATTAATAATTAATTAATTTAAATATGCGTCTGAGTTTGTGTTTGGTCTAGTTTCTTTTGCGTCATTTGGCCTCTACACACGCTTCTGCCTGCCTGTTTTTTTGCTCCTGCTGGATTATTATTTTATGTTCTGGTTTGCCTGCCTGCCAGCCTGGTTATTTTCTGGTTTTGACCCTCGAGCTGCATTGTTGTAACCTGCTCTTAAAATAAATCTGCTGAACTTGAGTCCCGCAAGTGGGTCCAGTCCCTACAACACCCTGACATGATTAAGCTTTGTGTAAGGGCAGACCTCTGGCAAGCAGGGAAAATGGACTCAGGTGCAGACAGTTCCTGGGGGTGTGTGGGTTGTCTATGGAGGGATAGTACCTCTAGTGGACGAGCTTGCCATGTCCTTTTAGGATAGCTAGTCCTCTATTGGTTCTCCCATAGTACCCAGCTCTCACCAGTGGCTCCTCATAGCTGTTAGCATAAAACAACGGCCACATCCCGGGCAATGGCTTTGGCAGGCCGTCGAAACCTGGTGAGGGTAGTCGACAGGTCACTGACCCTCGGTGAGCTAGGGAATGTCTACCCACGCATGTGAAGACTGGACCCGGCGGACCGAGCGGATGAGATCAGTTGATCAAACGGTCACAAAGGTGGTGACAGCAGGCATCGTGGAGCACTTAGAGCACAGCAAGACACATAAGACGTTGTGGTCATCCACTGCAGCAGAAGAAGTCTCCGATTGTGACGAATCCTCGTATCACTGGAAACGGACTTCCAAGGCCAAGTGAGTGGGTTCGTCCGAGTGCACCGACCCTCCCACTTTAAACAAATTCCCACACAGGTCTCTATGTGCAACCTTTTACCTTTTTCATCTTTCACCTCTCAAAGCCCTGCGGCGATGGGGAAGGGGCGAAGCAACAGGTAGAGGTACCCACTTGGAGTTGTAGTCCCAACCCTCCATGTAGGCGACCTGGATGTAAGAGCCGCTCTCTTTCCGAACCTAGGACAACAGAGGACTTCGGTGTTTCACCGGGTGACTGAGCAGTCCTGTTTAGGATAGCACTGCTCACCCTCGCATGAGGGAGGAGACTAGAAAAGGTGTCTCAAACATTGCTTGTCCTCAAATCCACTGGCCAGTTTACCGTGGCTGGCAGTGTTACCCTCTTTGCGGTCGAAAGAAAAAGATTAAGAGGGAGAAGATGATTTTTGGGGCATGGAACATCCATACGCTAACGGACAGGGAAACTTCACCATGACCTGAGAGAAGAACAGCCCTCATCACAAAGGAACTGTCACGCTACAGCACTGACATTGTTGCTCTTAGTGAAACTAGATTGGTAGATGAAGGATGTGTTGAAGAAATAAAAGGTGGCTACACCTTCTTCTGGAAAGAGAAGGCTTGTGATGAAGACAGAATCCATGGAGTAGGTCTGGCCATCAAAACACCTCCTTAAGCAACTTCCAGACCTCCCTACCTTTATCAATTAGCATCTGATGAAGCTCTGTTCCCCACTGAATGCTTCCTGTCACGTCACAGTCATTAGTGCATATGCTCCAACTCTAACCAGCAGTGATGAAGCAAAGGAAATATTCTACGAGGATCTCAACAATTTTGTGAAGGCCACAGCCCCTGAAGACAAGCTCATACTGATTGGTGACTTCAACGAGAGAATTGGTACTGATTACACAAACTGGAAAGGCGTGATTGGGCCCCATGGTACAGGAAACATGAATTCCAGTGGCCTGCTGCTCCTAGGTCTCTCTGCAGAGAATAGCCTGACAATCACCAACACCCTGTTTAGACAAGTAGACAAGCACAAAACAACTTGGATGCACCCTAGTTCAAGACAATGGTACCTGATTGACTACGTTATCTGCCGTAGGCATGACGTTTGAGACTTTAGGATCACCAGAACCGTGCGGGGAGCAGAATGCTGGACTGACCACCTTCTTCTCAGATCAGTACTCAAGCTGCACATCATCCCCACTCGTCAGAAGAAATCCAGATTCATCCAGCCATCTTTCAATGTCACCAAACTGAAGCACCCAGGACACCGAGACCACTTTTTGAGCTGCCTGGATGACAAGCTGGCCTCTCTTGGGACTCTCACTGGAAATCCAACCTTAGCAGTGGGACCAGTTCAAAATGGTTGTGAAGAAGACAGCACAGTCAGCAATTGGCTCAAAAAAGAGAGTATACCAGGATTGGTTTGAAGAGAATGATAAAGCTATCACCCAGCTCCTGGATGAGAAGCACAAAGCATTCATAGCCTGGCAAAATGAAATTTCCTCCACCTCTAAACACGACCGCTTCAAGCACCTCCAGAACCATGCTCAAAATGCCCTTCGCAGAATGCAGGACAAGTGGTGGAACAAAAAGGCAGAGGAGGTCCAGTTGTATGCCGACACCAAGAACTCAAAGATGTTATTTACTGCTATCAAGACGGTATATGGACCATTCAGACCCACTTATACCCCTCTCCTGTCAACAAACGGCATGCTGCTGAAGGAGAAGAGTGCCATTAATGAGAGATGGAGGGAACATTTCAGCATTCTCCTCAACAGACCCTCCTCTGTCAGCAATGAAGCCTTGGAACAGATCCCTCAGAGGCCCATAAAAGAAAGCCTTGATTTCCCCCCAAGTCTGGAAGAGGTCCAGAAAGTGATCAATCAGACCCAGTTCTGGAAAAGCTCCTGGAAAAGACAGGATCCCAGGAGTTCAGGGATGCCATCATCGTCTCCCTGTATAAGAACAATGGGAGCAAATCAGACTGCAATTACCGAGGCATATCTCTCTTGTCTATTGCCGGCAAGATTCTAGCGTGTTTCCAGTGTCTCTGAGGAGAACCTGCTAGAAGCAGTGTGGCTTTCGCCCAGGTAGAAGTACAATTGATATGATATTTGCCGTCCGTCAAGTGCAGGAGAAATGCAGAGAACAGAATCTTGATCTGTATGCTGTCTTCATAGATCTGACTAAGGCATTTGATACTGTCAACAGAGAGGCCTTATGGATTATTCTCCAGAGACTTGCGCTGCCCTTCAAAGTTTGTGAACCTCATCTGTCTGTTGCATGATAACATGACAGGTATGGTTCTCTCCAGAGGAGAAGCGTCTGCCCCATTTGAGATTGATAACAGTGTGAAGCAAGGGTGTGTTCTAGCCCCAGTGCTAGTTAACCTTTTCTTCACTTGCGTTCTCAGCCTTGCTGTCAGAGACACTGAGGATGGTTTGTACCTGAAGTATAGACTGGATGGGTCTCTCTTTGACCTCCGACGACTTAGTGCAAAAACCAAGACGACTAAAAGGATTATTCAATTCAATTCAACTCAACTTTATTTATATAGTGCCATTTCATAACAGTCATCTCATAGCACTTTTAACTGTAGGGGGGACCCCCACAATTGCAGAAAGACTCCAGCAATCAGGCGATCCCCTGTGAGCAAGCGCTTGGCAACGGCAGAGAGGAAAAACTCCCTTTTAACAGGAAGAAACCTCCAGCAGAACCAGGCTCAGGGAGGGGCAGTCATCTGCTGTGACTGGCTGGGGGGTGAGGCGATAGAGAAGATGAAAAGAACAAACATGTAGAGAGCAAACAGCACGATGGGCACTCAATCTACGGGAGAGAACAAACAGATGTTAATGACCACCAAAAAAAAAAATATTTCATTGAGAGTGAAGAAAGGAGTGAAGTCCAGTGCAATTATTGGAGGTCCCCCGGCTGTCTAAACCCATTAGCAGCATAACTAAGGGAGGGTTCAGAGACACATGATCCCTCCCTAATTGTAGGCTATATCAAAAAGGAAGGTTTTAACCCTTTTCTTTAAAACAGAGATTGAGTCTGACTCCCAAATCCAGATTGGCAGCTTAGACTTGGACTTAGACTTAGACTTAACTTTATTAATCCTTTTGGGATGACTCCCGCTGGGAAATTTAAAGCTGTCAGAGACACTGAGGAGGATACCAGTGTGGAGGATACGAATGAGGGTTACCAGTGTGGAGGCAAGGCTCAAATAAGTGCAGGCGGACACGGCGAACTGAAGTTTAAAAGGGTGCTTTATTCATCCTCCATCACGAGGCTCACTCAGTGCTGTGGCAGCGCACTGGAGTGAGCCCTGCTGGTTCCACAAGAGAAGAGCTTGATAACTGAAGGCTCTACCCCCCATTGTACTTTTGGAGATTCTAGGTATTACAAGTAATCCAGCATTTTGGGAGTGTAGTGCTCTGTTAGGATAATAGGGTAGTATCAGATCTTTTAAATAAAAAGGAGCCTGATTGTTTAGAGCTTTGAAAGTGAGAAGAAGGATTTTAAACTTAATTCTAAACTCTATGGGAAGCCAATGAAGGGAGGCCAGAACCAGAGAGATTTGATCTCTCTTTCTAGTACCTGTTAAAACTCTTGCTGCAGCATTTTGGATCAACTGAAGACTTTTTAGAGATGTTTTAGGACAACCTGATAATAAAGAGTTACAATAATATAATCTAGAGCTAACAAAAGCATGGATCAGTTTCTCAGCATCACTCTGAGACAAGATGCTCCTAATCTTGGCAATATTAGGCAAATGATAGAAGGCAGTCTTAGAAACGAATTTAATATGTGAATTGAAAAACAGATCTTGATCAAAAATAACTCCAAGGTTCCTCACAGAGCTATTAAGAGAAAGAGTAACTGCATCCAAACTAAAAGTTTGATTTGGAAAGGTATTTCTAAGGTTTTTTGGACCAACAAGAATAACTTAAGTCTTATCTGAATTTAGTAGCAGGAAATTTCATCCAAGCTTTGATTTCCTTAAGACAGGCTTCTAACTTGGCTAATTGCTTACTATCATCTGGCTTCATTGACAGGTATAATTGTGTGTCATCTGCATAACAATGAAAATGTATACAGTGCTTTCTATTATCCGAGAGGCTCTCTTTGCTGATGACTGTGCTTTCATGGCATACACAGAGTCTTCTCTCCAACTCATCGTCAACAAGTTCGCTGAAGCATCCCATCTATTCGGTCTTTCCATCAGTCTAAGGAAGACAGAAGTGCCTTTTCAACATAGTCCTGTTGCAGCAGGCCAGCATCCATCCATTTCAATCGAGGGGACAAAACTGAAAACGGCAGAGGAATTTAAGTACCTTGGCAGCATTATATCCAGCAATGCTTCCCTGGACAAAGAGATCAACACAAGGATCTGTAAAGCAAGCCAAGCCTAGGGCAGACTATGAGCCCATGTGCTGAACCAACATAACATCCAGCAGTCGACCAAGCTTAAGGTGTACAAGACAGTTGTTCTCAGCGGTCTCCTATATAGGTGTGAGACCTGGACTTTGTATAGAAGGCACATTAAGCTGCTGGAGCATTTTCACATGTAGAATTTTAGCTCAATCCTTGGCAGATGGCAGGACAGGATCACAAACCTTGAGGTCCTGGATCGTGCGGAGACCACCAGCACTGAAGCCATGATCCTGAAGGTACAGCTCAGATGGGCAGGTCACATTATCAGGATGAAAGAAAGCAGAATTCCAAAACAACTCCAACACGGCGAGCTCAGCAGAGGCAGGAGAAAGCAGGGCAGACCCCTAAAATGGTTTAAAGACTCTATCAAGGCCAACATTGCCCATGCTGGAATAGCTCCTAAACAGCTGGATGAGTGTGCAGCAGACAGATCCAGATGGCGTACTCTGACTCACAAAGCACAAATGAGCTTTGAAGAGAGTAGAAACAACAGCATCAATGAGGCCCGTGCAAGAAAGAAGGCCCTACCAGAGGCACCCAATCCAACAGGCCAGTTTCCAGGCAACCATTGTGGATGTCTCTGCCGTTCTCGAGTTGGACTCCACAGTAACATGCGAGTCCACCCCAGCAGGTAGACGTCATCGTTGAATCTGACAGACTACCATTAAGGGCACCCCTCTGGCAGGCAGGGAAAATAGACTCAGATGCAGGCAGTTCCTCCAATTGCAATGTGATTTATTTAAACAAACACAAACAAAGACAGTACTGGGGCTGTGAAAACCAAAACTAACTGCAAGGGCAGAAAAACTAACACGATGATCAAAACATCAGGCTGAAGCCAGAGGAAATCCTGTATTATGTCGCTGCAAGGGGCTATACGAAGCAGCGACTAATATAGAAAACTAAATTAACTAACACAAGACAGCTGGACATGATAGAAAACAAAGTAGAGCAGAGAGTAAACAGGAAATGAAACTACAACAATAAAATTGAACAGAAACACAAACCAGGAAATATTTAAAAATAAGAGCAAACTTAAGGACTAAGGACAAACAAGGAATAATATCAGAAACACTGTAGTGGGTGTAAGGGAAGGATGTGGAGGCAAGGCACGAGCATAGGTCGACACAGGATCTTTATTGACCCTCTAACATAAATACAGCCGGTGGACCCCAGCGTTGCCCGCTGGGGCCCGGTGTCTAGTAGGAGAGTTTCTGCGTCTTTCAAGGCATGTATAACAAGCTCTTTTATACACATTATACAGACAGAGAGAATGCATGGCACATTAGCATACTGATATACATATCAGTCAATACATATCATCAGCTTGACCATCTTGCGCCCGGATGTCCTCTCCATCGTCTGGGGACGTATATATAAGAGTCCATTGTTCTGATTGCCCCCTGGGGCTCTCTGTTCGTATGTAAATTGTCCTCCGTTTCCTCCAGCCCTGCTGAGTGTGAGATCGTGTCCGTCCGCAGTGTGCTGGGTCACCACACGGCTCCCCCCCCCAGAACACTCAGAAGGAGCTGTGACCCCCCCCTTCCCGGTCGTTTGGGCTCCAGCTCCGGTAGAACTGTTCTGCTGTAGAGGAGTATCAGAGGGCATGTCAGTCTGTGGGGGGTACGGGGGAGGGGTGGAAAAGACAGTGTGCTCCGCTCCGAGTTCCAGCACATTGAATGGCCTTGGATCGTGGGTGCACAGGGCCGGTGCGCGTCGTGTGTAATGGAACAAACCGACGATCGGCCGGCTTTAGGGAGTGAGGTGCGGGAAGAGCGATGTGGAGGAGGAGGGGGAGGGGAGTGGGAATAAGTGAGTGCTGGCCTAGGGCATCAAAGGTGTCTGGGCCGTGCAAAAATTGCATGTGAATCCACCATGGTGAGGGACTTTCCCGGTAAACCTGGCGGTGATCCGCAGCGGCCGTGCAAAAAAAAAAAAAAATTAAGTCTCTGACTCCTCGTGCGGCTCAGTCCTGTGAGGATGTGGGGAAGGCGAACGGCCAAATTCCCCGAGGATGCGTAGCGGCTGTGAAAATAACTGAAGCTGTGTGAGGGACTTGGCGGTTTGGCTTTAGGTGCGGAAGCAGCCCTAAAGTCATCGGGGAAAGCAATCGGTTAAATTCCCATTGTGCGCCGTGGCTGAGAAA
This sequence comes from Pholidichthys leucotaenia, assembly GCA_020510985.1. NCBI lineage: Eukaryota > Metazoa > Chordata > Actinopteri > Cichliformes > Pholidichthyidae > Pholidichthys > Pholidichthys leucotaenia. Next base: position 147,090,407 of record CM035837.1, read on the forward strand.
CCCATATAAAGTCCCATGTGCGTGCTGCATGTCTGCTTCAGGTGCACGAGCAGGCCTAAAGGTTCCGAGGATGGCGATCCGCCGTGTTTCTCGGGCATGTGCAGCAGCGGAGGACGATGTATAAGTCTGGAGCCGGTTTGTCCCTGGTGCATGGCACGCGCCTGGCGCAGTGACCACATAGCTGGAAGTTGCGCTGTTCTCGTAATCCTGCGGTGTGTGCACAGGGCTTCTGTGCACAGAAAGCCCGCTGTCGGGAGGTCAGTCAGGGTTGGGGCTTGGTGGAAATCAACGCAGACGATGCTGATTTTCCCCATTCAGGCTGTTTCTGTGTGTTGCTCGTGTCGCTGATCCTCGTGCATCTCGGTCCCAGTGCCACGCTCTCCGTCCGGCCCTGAAGGTTGCCATCGTGCAGAGAGGATAAGGCGCATGCGCTCCAGTGTGGATGCGAAGGATGTGGGCGATCCTCGGTCTCTGGAATCCACAGCGCGGTGAAAGGGAGCAGACGGTCATCCCACGTCAGGTCACCATGTGGTGTGCGGCGTAAGGGAGAGACAGTTCATCTCTGTCAGGTCGCCGATGTGGAGAAAAAGGAATCCACAGAGTGGCGAACGGGAGAGATAGTCCATTTCACGTCAGGTCACCAATGTGGAGAAAAAGGAATCCACGGCACGGCGAAAGGGAGAGATAGTCCATTTCACGTCAGGTCACCAATGTAGTGGGTGTAAGGGAAGGATGTGGAGGCGAGTCACGAGCATAGGTTGACACGAGCATAGGTTCTCTATTTTACCCTCTAACATAAATACAGCCAGTGGACCCCAGCGTTGCCTGCTGGGGCCCGGTGTCTAGTAGGAGAGTTTCTGCGTCTTTCAAGGCATGTATAACAAGCTTTTTTATACACATTATACAGACAGAGAGAATGCATGGCACATTAGCATACTGATATACATATCAGTCAATACATATCATTAGCCTGACCAACTGGCACCTGGATGTCCTCTCCGTCGTCCGGGGATGTATACATAACAGTCCATTGTTCTGATTGCCCCCTGGGGCTCTCTGTCCATATGTAAATTGTCCTCCGTTTCCTCCAGCCCTGCTGAGTGTGAGATCGTGTCCGTCCGCAGTGTGCTGGGTCACCACAACACTACTAATGAACTAAGGACCAGGAGAATACTTATATATTATTATGTTATATACTTATATAATAATAATAATAATAATAATAATAATAATAATAATAATAATAATAATAATAATAATAATAATGACAAAAAACACAACTTAAAGGGTGAGACATGTTAACCAAACATGTCCCCCATGACATTTTTTGGCTCCATGCAGATTTTTTTCAACAAAAACCACCAGGAAGTCCTGCAAACAATGTCAATTGTAGTGGGGACCAAGCACCATTTTCAGGACCGACAAACTGGTGGCATATTAGTCCCATTCCCCAGATACCACTGATGTCAGAAGGTGGACATCCTTAAATAATCCCGAAAGCTTAAATGCATCTCTGACATCAGGAAGATGTCACAATCTGGAGAGGAAATATGTAACAGAGTCAGTAAACGGTGGCTTGACCCGCATGATGACACAGGTAGAGTGTGGGACTCTGGAGCAGTGGTTTGTCCGTCTGGTCCCCTGGTTGGATGTTATTAGCTGGGCTTCATTGTCTGTCCCTCTTTCTTGGTTACATTACCCTTACAATAATATGAGCTAGTAACATTAAAAGCAGTTAGACTGTAAAAGTAAACAGTTTAGGAAAAATATTTTTTTTTGTCAGTTATGTAGATCTGGTTTAGGCTTCACTCTGGCTGTTTGTAAAGCCAGATAACTCATCCTTTCATTTGAGATCACTAATCTAGTGCTGCACTGATTAAACTGTTGTTTGCTCAGTATAGAACAGATGCTGTATAGTGTATCTTTCTTTTTACAACACACCCTGTTAGAATAATAGAAAACATTCCGATTATAAGAGGAGAGGTTTCTAACCTCAGGAAGTTCAGGTCAGTTTTGATCCCACAGTTGAACATTAACTACAAACCTTTTATTTTGGCTTTCAGGTTAATCTGTGGTTGCTGTGTTGACTGTTAACCGGGAAATGTGTCCTATTCATTGTGTCTTTCCGGCAAATTTGGGACTTCAGATGACCTCTTTCATGCTGCATATGTTTACATTACAATGAAACACATTCTGATTTAATGATTAATTTATATGTAATGTAAGTTTTCCCCATAAGTAAATTTAAAATGAAGGGTAGACTTACCCTGTAATATTGGCACTGCCCTCCATACATTAATGGGACCTTGGCTGCAGAACTGTCCAAGCGCACTTTCCAGGAAGAAAAGAGGAATTCCAGTCAACAGCAACATTGTGAAATAAGGGATGAGGAAGGCACCTGACCAAAGTGAAAGATTACACTGGTCAACACCAAATTTTTTGCCTAAGTTTTTTTTAGCTGATTTGGGACAATTTTGATGTGCTGAATCCAAAAATCACATTGGTTTTGCTCAATCAGGTCAACTTTTTGAATTATTGCCACATGTTGTTTTATACATTTTTGTTTACATATACGGGTATTTTCGCTTTATATGATGCAAAATTCTTTTTTATGTCTTGAAATCCTCTGAATTTTTAACAATGATGACGTAACATTCAAATTTACATGTACTTACCTTTATATAAAGGTAAGAACATGTACAGTACTAAGTAAGTACAGGTTTTTACTTAGCACCTGATCGAGAGAAATGGATGTCATTTTCAGATTCAGCGGTGCAAAATTGTCTTATATCAGTTGAAAAAACACAGACAACTTACAAAAAAATATTTTTGTAACCCTGTGTTATAAATGTCACAGGAGGAAAATAACATATGTTTCTGTTTATTAATCAACCAACGAGGCCCACTGGGCTTGATAACAAATTCTAATGTACCCCCTCCATTCTTGTAGGCTAGATATGGAAATCTCCAAATATTTCCCAGTCCAACAGCATAGCCAACCATGGAGAGGATGTACTCCTTTTTGCTGTTCCAGTTTCCACGCTCAGTATTCTCATCTCCATCACCAACATGTTCCTGTTCATTAAAATAAATAAATAAATAAATAAATAATAGAAAAAAACAGGTACCACTGCTTTTGCCATTTTACCACTATGTAGTAAACTAGTAAAAGCAATAAAATATGTCTGCAAGTATTATTAGTCAGAACTGACAACTACCGTATCTAAAACAAAGATGGTGGAAATAGTTTATTTTGTGGCAGTTTTGTATTTTCAGAGCTATCAATTCATTTTCTGAGGAGAAAAAAGTGATAATTATTTTATGTTTAAGTACATGATAAAAATAACTAAAATGTTTTCTTTAAAAAAGCAGAACATACACCTCTGGGGGAAAAAAAATAAGAGACCATTGCACAGTCTTTCCTAAATTATCATCTTGACATGTATGGCAGCCATTCAGTTTGAGTATCTGTTGAATTCCAACACAAGGACGCCTCAGTCTACTTAAGGAGCTACTGATTAGGTGATCATCTAAACATGGTAAGATGCATGAAAGTTGTGAATAAAAATCTAAGTTATTCCACAAATACAGATTTCTGAGTTCTTTCTACATTAAAACTTAAGCATTGTAGTGTTTAACAATCATCATGAACTTGTTTTCTTTGCATTATTTGATCTAAAAGCACATCAAAACCAACATATTTTTTGTTGTTTTGACCAGTTGTAATTTACTGTAAATAAATGCTCTAACTGACAATATTCTGATGTGGAATTTGGCTGAGTTGTTTTCATAGGTTAGCGAATAAAACAAAACTATTCATTTTAGTCAAACACATACGTATAAATAGTAAAACCAGATAACTTGATAATTTTGCAGTGCTGTCATTGCCTCTTAATTTTTTTTTTTCCAGAACGCTATTTTTTAAAAATTTACATTCATACAAATAATGTTACTGTTTTCACATTTGACTTTTGATCATAAATACAGGCCAAATCGGGACTCTATCCTCCCTTCCAGCCTAGCTTTTTAATGCCTGAGCTGATGAAGCAGATTTTTACCCTACCTTGTCAACGATGACAGGATTTCTGAAAATCAAATCCTTGAAACTGTTCCAGTCGTATTCCTTCATGTTCTCTCACTTGCTTGACAGAGCGCTGTATAAGAAACTCACTGCTGCGGGTCTCTTTTAAAGTCTCCCTCCAAAGAGGAGTCATTGGTGTTTTCCCACCCATCGCCTGCCTTGACCCTCCCTCTGAGGTCACAATGTGCCTTCAATAAATATTTGTAAACTTCAAGATAGTGCACGTAATTGCTGACAGTTCCTTTCCTCCTTTCCTTTTTTGATGCATCTACTTATTCTGAATGACCTGAATGTTGCTGTATATTATCATCAGAAATTCCCATCAGATTATACTGATGTCTCATATTGATGATTAACGCCGATAAAACAGACTCAGACTTTATATACAGTAACTACTCATCATCATACACAAATAACCACTACAGTACAAATATACTCTGCAGGTAAAACAGTAGAACTGTGACAGTTGCTCAGTGATCAGTAAACCACTACTCCCTAATGCTGCTGTGGGATGAGTGAACTCATTGTGGCCAATGACATCTACACATAAGGACAACAATGCCGTCATAAATACGTCTGTGTCATGTGTAATTATATCTCAACAAAGTGACCGCAACCCTGTCCAAGTGACAAGACTGCTGACAAAGAAAGATAAATGACGCTCAGATTATTTCAACAGCTATTATCCTAATAATAGCTTGCAAAATATAAATACTTTAACCTGCAAGTCACACTAAAAGTCATTCTGAAACATGAGTTGAATGTGCTGTGATACACCATGAAACACTTTTAGTAATTTCCTCTTTTTTGTGGATTCCACTTCTGTCTGTTTTATTTGCACACCCCTAATTTACAGTGCAACTCAACACTGTGGATAATATTTCTTATGTGTGATGGTCATATCCACAGCAACACAATTGAAATAATTTGGTAATATTCATCCAGTTAACACTCATATAATTCAGATACACAGATTAAATGCTTCACACAATCTCACCTCCTTTCACATTTAATTTAAAGCACCACTATGTAACTTTCCTTTTCAGCGAAGGAACATTGAAAAGACCACAACAACGGCAACTGTGACCTCATTCCCAACAACCAATCATAGAGTGTTTAAATGTTGGTGGCCACAGTTGTGCCCTGCAACTGGCTGTTGGGACTGAGGTCATAGTCACCATAGTTGTAGTCTTTTCAGTGTTCCTACCAAGAACAGAGCTGTTGTAGGCAATGTGGGCCCACTTAGGCTGTCTGAGAAAGTGACATTTGCCTGGTCAAATGCTGTTGTACATTCAAAATAATTTTGGAAACATTAATTTAAGGTGAAAATCTTATACAGTGGGGCAAAAAAGTATTTAGTCAGCCACCAATTGTGCAAGTTCTCCCACTTAAAAGATGAGAGAGGTCTCCAATTTTCGTCATAGGTATACCTCAACTATGAGAGACAAAATGAGAAAAAAAAAAATCCAGAAAATCACATTGAAGGATTTTTAATGAATTAATTGGTAAGTTCCTCGGTAAAATAAGTATTTGGTCAATAACAAAAGTTCATCTCAAAACTTTGTTATATACCCTTTGCTGGCAAACACAGAGGTCAAACATTTTCTCTAAGTCTTCAGAAGGTTTTCACACACTGTTGTTGGTATTTTGGCCCATTCCTCCATACAGATCTCCTCTAGAGCAGTGATGTTTTGGGGCTGTCGCTGGGCAACACGGACTTTCAACTCCCTCCAAAGATTTTTATGGGGTTGAGATCTGGAGACTGGCTAGGCCACTCCAGGACCTTGAAATGTTTCTTACGAAGCCACTCCTTCGTTGCCTGGGTGGTGTGTTTGGGATCATTGTCATGCTGAAAGATCCAGCCACATTTCATCTTCAATGCCCTTGCTGATAGAAGGAGGTTTTCACTCAAAATCTCACGATCCATGGCCCCATTCATTCTTTCCTTTACACGGATCAGTCGTCCTGGTCCCTTTGCAGAAAAACAGCCCCAAAGCATGATGTTTCCACCCCCATGCTTCACAGTAGGTATGGTGTTCTTTCTCCTCCAAACACAACAAGTTGAGTTTTTACCAAAAAGTTCTATTTTGGTTTCATCTGACCATATGGCATTCTCCCAATCCTCTTCTGGATCATCCAAATGCTCTCTAGCAAACTTCAGACGGGCCTGGACATGTACTGGCTTAAGCAGGGGGACACATCTGGCACTTCAGGATTTGAGTCCCTGGCGGCGTAGTGTGTTACTGATGTAGCCTTTGTCACTTTGGTCCCAGCTCTCTGCAGGTCATTCACTAGGTCCCCCCGTGTGGTTCTGGGATTTTTGCTCACCATTCTTGTGATCATTTTGACCCCACGGGGTGAGATCTTGTGTGGAGCCCCAGATCGAGGGAGATTATCAGTGGTCTTGTATGTCTTCCATTTTTTAATAATTGCTCCCACAGTTGATTTCTTCATACCAAGCTGCTTACCTATTGCAGATTCAGTCTTCCCAGCCTGGTGCAGGTCTACAATTTTGTTTCTGGTGTCCTTTGACAGCTCTTTGGTCTTGGCCATAATGGAGTTTGGAGTCTGACTGTTTGAGGTTGTGGACAGGTGTCTTTTATACTGATAACGAGTTCAAACAGGTGCCATTAATACAGGTAACGAGTGGAGGACAGAGGAGCCTCTTAAAGAAGAAGTTACAGGTCTGTGAGAGCCAGAAATCTCTCACAGAAATTTTTTTTTTCTCATTTTGTCTCTCATAGTTGAGGTATACCTATGATGAAAATTGGAGACCTCTCTCGTCTTTTAAGTGGGAGAACTTGCATAGTTGGTGGCTGACTAAATACTTTTTTGCTCCACTGTATAGTGTTACTTTAATTTGCAGTCATTTAAATTGCATAATTTTGTTTTAGTTTATCAACATTTTTTTTTTTTCACTCGATGTTTTAAATGATGGTACAAACATTTGGTTTACATTGTTTTGTCATTGATTGATTGATTGATTGATTGATTGATCCATCCATCTTCAACTCCTTCAGCCTTTTCAGGTCAAAGGGGGTGTTGGAGCCTATTGCAGCGTCTTTGGGTAGGCAGGGTAGGCAGACAACCATTCACTCTCACATTCATCCCTACAGACAATTTAGAATTCCCAGTTGATGCCAGTTAACCTAATGTGCATGTGTTTGGGCTGTGGGAGGAAACTGGTGTAACAGGCCAAATTAATCCCTGCCCATATTAAACCCGGGTATAGTTTGGCCCAAGCCAGAGTATACCCGGGGGATAAACTGTCTTATAGGCCAAACTATACTCGGGGATGTAAAATAGCCTAGGCCAGACTATACCCCCCAGGCCAAAATATACCCCTCTTATGTAAAGAGGATTTGATTGTATTTACACAGTATATTTACAACACCCCACGCCACTTCATTCCTTTATGTTATTATCAGCTGATCTAACCAGTTTTTTCCATTTTGTAAAATGACATATATATTGAAAAAAATGACATGCCTGCCCATCCCACTTCCATGCACAGGTAAATATTTTTGTACTATAATATTAAAACTATATCTCAGTGTTTACATGGTCTATCAATGTCAAACAAACGTGTGTTTCTGCACTTTTGGTTTTACTTTCCATTTCACTTTCTGTTTTTACCGCTTTTTACCGCTCCAAACGTACACCAAACATGACGAAAATATTCGGAAAAACAAGACGGAAATTGTTTATCATAACTCTGGTTTTACTTGCCCTATCAACACAATTTAAAAACTGGGACAGAGTTTCACAACTGCACTTTCAACACAAGTTGAAATGGCGAGGCTGTGTCTTGCTGCTACGTTGTCCTAAAGCGGTCACGTGATTTGGACGCGCTGGTGCGGTCTTCTCTTCTTTGACAACCATGGAAGATTTAAGATTCAAGTCAGTTAGCTTTCTCACTTAACTTACCTGACAAAGCTGAAACCACAATAAAATGTTGAAAAATTAGGTAATTCTTGTGTGTATCATTTAACACTGCTGATATCATGGGGGGGGGGGGGTATATTATGGCCTCTGCCAATTTATGCCCCGGAGTATGAATTGGCCTAGGCCATAATATACCCTAAGTACAATCTAACTTAAGCCGCTTTAACCCCGGGTATAGTCTGGACTGGGGGTATACTATGGCTTGTTACAACGGAGTACCCGGAGAAAATCTACATAAAACATGCAAACTCCACACAGATTTACTGTATATAAATTGCATTAATTATATTTTTCCCTATTTTCTGAATCACCTACTAGTTCACTCCTTCCTGCTTGGTGTCAAAGAGAAGGCTAAGGATGGAGCTTGTTTAATGTATTGTATTTTATTCCATTGTTACTGTATTTCTGTAGTTTTCCACTTTAATTTAAGATGGTCTACTCTGCTGGTATATAGGTTGAGTCTTCTCTCATTTAGTGAGGTCAGTTTGCTGAGCTCAGGTCTTGTTTTGTTAAGCCCGGTTTTTGTGTAGAGTTCTGTTTAGTTGACCTCTTTCAACCCAATAGTCCATTTTCATTGTTCTTGAGAATTACAGCTGCGTCTGCATGTCCTTTGGCTGCTTGGCCCATTACACTATGTAATGATGATAATATTTATTATGTAAATCTATTGTAGAAAAGTTAACAAATTAAGCAAATTCTAAGAAGCAAGCACTTAACTGGAGAGAGAAAAATAAGATGATGTGGGGAATCCAGTTCTCAGAATTGCCAAGTTGCCAGATTTTCTGTGTTGCTCACCTTGTTTGAGCATTCCCGTTGTTACCAATTTTCTTTTTCAGTTCATTAAATGTAACTTCAACAGGTATTACCTTTTATATTTCTATCTGTTGGTGTCTTGAATATTCCTTTTTTTTTCATTTTACCCAATCCATGCCCACTGTAGCGGTCTTTGTGTTGTCCCTGCTTTGTATGTTAAACTGTGGACTTTATTTGTTAAACCCTGATATTATCTTTTACTTATTTACAGGTTATGCCCATTCTACTAGTAAACACTAGCAACAATAAAATTTAATATTTAACCCTTAGGAACCCCTCACCAATTTTTAGGCCATTTTTATCATTTTTTTTTTTTTCATTTGGTGATCATTATGGCTGTGTTACAGCATATGGGATGAATTTCTACAAGAATGTTTCTTTTTTGAATTCATTTTAAAATCTAATGTCAATTACTCTTATGAGTCTATTATACACTACAGACACCTTTTGCACCTGTTGGGGACTCTCGGGCTTAAAATGGACATACAAAAAAAATGCTATAAAATCATCATATATTAATATTTTTTCTGGATAAATCTCTTAAACCACTTCAGCTCCATTCAAAACTACCAAATATTCAATAATTTTCAGAATTTTAACCCTTTAAATTCCAGTTTGAACACATGACGCCACTTGTTTTATTTCAAAGAATAGCACAAAATATGAAATACTTTTTATAAAATGATTAGTTGGGAGGTGGAGCACTGCTGGTGATTAGAGTCTTGAATATGTCAAAAAGTAGCAACAACATTGATTTCATTGCATTAGCATTTTTTATGTGGTGTCAGATTTATAATTTTACTCCCATTGGGGAACCTTGGGCCTAAAATGGGCATGCAAAAAAGCGGCAATAAAATTATCATATATTAATATTTTTTCTGTTTTTTTCTGCATAAATCTCTTAAACCACTTCAGCTCTCTTCAAAAGTACCAAATGTTCAGTAATTTTCAGGATTTTAATAACTGCCAGTTTGAACACATGATGCCACTCATTTTATGGAAAAAAAAAACACTACAGAAAAAATGAGATATTTTCCATGTAACACATGGTGGAGGGATGTAGCATCATTTATATCAGAATCTTGGACATGTTTAAGATTAGCAAAATACACTGATTTCATTGCATTATTTGTTTTTGTGCAGTTTAAGATTTAACATTTTTAAATCCTCATGCCCCACTGACTTGCATTGAAAACACATTTTATTATTTTTCTCTGAAAAGTCCAACATATAAACATGCATTCTGTAATGTCAGCATTTTGTTTTGAACAAAGCTAGTGAAATTTAACATTTCTACTGTATTCTACCAGATTTCCCATTGTAGGCTGATGCATGAAATTCTTATCTTTGCCAATTATATTATGGAGCCCTGTGACCACCAGGATGATCCAAGAGTGATCACACACACACACACACACACACACATTACCATAGGGTCCCTCTGGTGGTCATAGGGCTACATAATGTAAAAAGATTTATGCAGAAAAAAGCAGAAAAAAAATTGATGTATGATAATTTTATAGCAGTTTTTTGTGCATGATCATTTTAGACTCGAGGGTCCCCAAAGTTAGTAAACTGGAGGGATCCCTGAGGTTTAATGTCATTACCAATGTTCTTGCATGCATACTTAAATGAGATGAACTCACTGACGTAAGTGTTTTTCTCAACAGTTGCCAAGGGTCAAAATGAGTTTAACAAGCTATAGCTTGGTTAATGAGTAATGCATTTGTTTGACTAAGGTTTTACTCATTCTATCAATGATCCAGTTTTAACTACATTTTGTATTACAGAAACTCTGTTTGGGAGGCAGTTTTAAAAAGCTTTAAAAGTTGATCATCCCAATTTAGAATTTAACTACCAGTCAGGGTTGCATCTTCCCTTTTACCTTTCCTTGTTTCTCAGTCAGTTCATTAGTTTTACTTCATTTTCTTTGTTTGCCTGACTTGACATCTACTTAACAAGAGCTAGGTCAGAGACAACAGAAGTGGGTAAGTAGGTGAAGGGTGAGATAATATTTTGTTGTAACTGAAGGAGAGTTACAACAAAATATGCTGAGTGCTGAGATACTACCCAGCACTTAGGGTAGTATCTCACGGAGCGGTGAATGTAGATGAATGTGACAATTTTTGAATTCACCAACTTTTCTGAGGAATCTTCATGAACATCAGGGTTCGCCTCTGTCATTTGCAACCATTAACAACATTTAACGGCTTTTAACAACCATTTGCAACACTGACACAAGTGTTTGCAAGAGTGTTTGTGAAAGCAGCTGGCGAACATTAACAACTATTAACAAATGTTAGCAACAGCATTTACAAGGATTAGCAACTATTTACAACTCTTTTGCCACTGTTTGAGAATGTTTGAGACCTTTGGCAAATCCCAATGAAACACCGGCTGAATGTCAGATGAATCTTGGATCCAACCCGATAAAACAGGGTGCGCAAACTCTCCCCAGCATTTATTTTTTCCTGACCCCTGTGGAAGACAGACACCTGTAGAAGCTATACAGAACATATATTGAATAACACAATATATTAACAAAAAACACGATATAACTCCACCTGGACTGACTGAGCAACACAGGCCAAAACCTATGGTACACAGCTGGGGCAAAAGGTTCCCACCTCATCCCTGCTCACATGAGCTCCACACTGCAGAAGGCAAAGATAGACCACACACACAATAGGCTAAATATAGGCTACAGTGTGGGGTGTGTAAATGAAGAGGCAGATTCATTTCAGGCGATTTATTACACACTCACAACTCACAAGCAAAGAACAGACTGAACATTTCAGCAGGCACTCTCCTCTTAAGTCTCATGGCATTTCTCCACACACAACATGACATTTGCATCACACTGCATTCAACCCCCTACATCCCTGACTCCTTCCTGCTATCTCAGCAGGAACCTCCTGCGTATTATTCTCCCATGTTTATCCACTGTCTCTTGTCTGAGATGCTAAATAATCTGGCTCTGTCAAGGTGCTAAACTCCCCCCCCCCCCAGCATCTTAGATAGAACAATAGAATAACAGTCCACATGCTGTGATAGAATAATAGAATATCAGTCCACATGCTGCTTGGGCTTCCGTCTCCTCCCGTATCTGCTGTAACTGGGGTTTACCGCCTCCGTGGTGCTGCTGTGCCAGTGGGGGACTGCTGGGAGTGTGTCTGACTGCGGGTGGACTGTGACTGGGGGGGGGGGGGCACTTCGGTCTGCCCGTGTGGCTGCTCTGGTGAATCGTTTCCCTGGGGAGCTCTCCGTGGGGGTCTTCCACGCCGAGGGACCCTAGCCAATAGCACTTGCTCGTCCGCCACAACGAAAACGGGTTTGAGTCTGTCTATGCCAATTTTTTCCCTCCTACCCCCCAAGTCTAGCAAAAAATGCTTATCCCCTGTTTCCAACACTCTGAACGGTCCATCATAGGGTGGGCGCAATGGAGGGCGGTGGGCGTCGTGTCTGACAAACACGAACTCCGCGCTCTTCAAAGTTTTAGGCACGAAAACACGCGGAAAACTGTGGTGGGCCGGGCCTGGCAGCGTGCCTGTGTTTGCGCTACGCTGCAAAAGCTGAAACGGGGAGCTGCCCGGCATGGGATTATCTTGCAGAAATTCCCCGGGCAGCCGTAGTGGCTGCGCAAAAATGAGCTCTGCCGGGGAAGCTTCCAGATCCTCTTTCGGCGCGGCGCGCAACCCCAATAAAACCCACGGTAGCCTGTCTACCCAATTTGCATCCGTCAATGAAGCCCTGAGTGCTTCTTTCAGTGATCTATGAAAACGCTCGCATAACCCATTGGCCTGTGGGTTGTACACAGTTGTGCGGTGAATTGTAACACTCAGGCTGCAGGCCATCGCGGACCAGAGTTCGGAAACAAATTGAGGGCCCCTGTCAGATGTAATGTCCGATGGGACTCCAAAACGCACCACCCATGCTGTTAAAAAAGCACGCGCTACATCTGCGGACGTGGTTACCGCCAGCGGGACCGCTTTTGGCCAGCGCGTGGTGCGGTCCACCACTGTCAGGAGGTGAGTGCACCACTGTGATGGCGGGAGGGGGCCCACGAGGTCCACGTGAACATGGTCGAACCTCATAGCCGGAATACCAAGGGAGCCTTCGTGTGTCTGTGCACCTTGGCTCGTTGGCATGCCACGCAGGCTGCAGCCCACTCTTTCACTTGTTTGCGTAGGCTCGGCCACACAAACTTCTCTCCCACCATTTTGACCGACGCGCGCACTCCTGGGTGCGCCAGAGTGTGAACCGACTCAAACACGTGGCGGCGCCACGCGACCGGGACCGCCGGACGCGGGCAACCCGTGGAGACATCGCAGATTAGGGGCGGCCGCCATCTTGCAGCACCCTGCTCTCCAGCCTTAACCTTGTTGGTCCAGACTGGAGCGCGCGCACGTCTGCATCGCTAATCTGCTCCGCGGCCATGGCTGCGTAATCTATCCCCATGCAGACCGGGGCTACCACGGCGCGCGAGAGGCAGTCCGCCACCACATTCAGTTTACCCGACACATGTTGAATATCGGTAGTAAACTCTGAGATCGCGGCCAGCTGTCTCTGCTGCCGGCCCAACCATGGTTCTGAAACCTTGGCCATCGCAAATGTTAGCGGCTTGTGGTCCACGAACGTGGTGAAGCTGCACCCTTCCAGCCAGAACTGGAAGTGGCGTATGGCCAGGTGGAGAGCCAGCATTTCTCTGTCAAACGCGTTGTATTTACGTTCGCTGTCGCGCAAAGTTCTGCTGAAAAAGGCAAGCGGCTGCCAAGCCCCGGCGATGCACTGCTCCACAACCGCCCCTATGGCCACGTCTGAAGCGTCGGTGGTGAGCGCTATGCGGGCCGCCGGGTCCGGATGCGCCAGCAGTGCGGCGTTTGCCAGGGCTGCTTTAACTTCCGAGAATGCCCGCTCTCGCTCCGGGGTCCATTCGACCCTATCCGCGGGTTTCTGTTTCTTGAGCGCCGCGTACAATGGTTGCATGAGCTGTGCCGCGCGGGGAAGGATACGGTTATAAAAGTTCACCATCCCCAAAAATTCCTGCAGTGCCCTGACCGTCTGAGGCCGGGGAAAATCCGCCACGGCGCGCACTTTGTCGGGCAGCGGGATCGCTCCTTCCGGAGAGACACGGTGCCCCAAAAAATCAATCTCCGTCACGCCAAACTAGCATTTCACCGGGTTGTGTTATGACCCGAGCGTCGGTTCTGATCGCGCTCGGGTTAAAGTTATGTCTCGCTGCCGGCCTTGACAGCTGCGGGCGGTATTTTGGCCTCTCCGGGCTCTTATTGTGAAAGTGCTCGGAGGGGTTTCCGCCTGTCAACGGTCGGTCAGCTGTGTGTCATCTGTCATCAGTCCCTGGGTTATTTAAGCTGTGTGCTGGCGTCATTAAGACGCAGCAGTGTACTGTCATGCGGTGGCCCTCGCGAGCCACCTATGAGACGCACACAAGTCCACCAGTGAGTTTTTAGTGAGTTTTATTACGGTGAAAAGGTGTTTACACAAGCTGCTGAGCTGAAGACAGTGTCCTTGCAGAACAGGAAGCATAGGGCAATAAAGCACACTACAGGTCCAGGGCAGGAAACAGTCACACCAGACAAGCTAGGTAATAAATGCACTCAGACTGCTAAGCAGGGACTTACAGCACAATTTACACCGGAGGGAATAAGGCTAATACAGCTCACTTACTAGTGCCGGTAAAAAAGACGGTCAAGCCCTTTAGCAGCCGAGGAGAATATAGTCCAGGCATCCGTGACGATGAGTGAACAGAATAACAATCAGATTAACGATCCATGCGATCAGATACGTGACCATTAGCGATCAGACACTGCTGCGTCTTAATGACGCCAGCACACAGCTTAAATAACCCAGGGACTGATGACAGATGACACACAGCTGACCGACCGTTGACAGGTGGAAACCCCTCCGAGCACTTTCACAATAAGAGCCCGGAGAGGCCAAAATACTGCCCGCAGCTGTCAAGGCCGGCAGCGAGACATAACTTTAACCCGAGCGCGATCAGAACCGACGCTCGGGTCATAACAGGTTGATTATTAACCCATGCTCCTCCAACCTCCGGAAAACCGTCATGAGGTGGGTTTCGTGTTCGTCTTCGGACGCACTGGCTACCAGGATATCGTCCAGGTAGACGAACACGAACGGGAGATTGCGCAGCACTGCATCCATCATGCGCTGGAACGTCTGTGCCACTCCTTTTAACCCGAATGGCATGCGCAGGAACTCAAATAGACCGATCAGAGTTATTACCGCTGTTTTGGATATGTCCTCCGCGCACACTGGGACTTGGTGGTAACCGCGGACCAGGTCTATTTTGGAAAAAATGCAAGGTGAACAGAAAAATCCTGTATGTGGGGAATTGGGTAGTGGTCGTGCGCTGTGGCGTTGTTCAACCTGCGGAAATCCCCGTACGGTCGCCACGATCCCTCAGCCTTAGGGACCATGTGTAGCGGGGACGCCCATGGGCTGTTCGAGTGCCTGATGATGCCTAACCTTTTCAGGTTGGCGAACTCCTCGTGCGCTATGGCCAGTTTAGCTGTGTCCAAGCGCCGAGGTCTTGCAAAAACGGGTGGCCTGGTGGTGGTAATAAAGTGCTCCACCCTGTGTTTAGTGATGGCCGCGAAAAACGTCGGGACCGTGAGTGCTGGGAACCGAGTGAGCAGTGTGTGGAACTTACCGCCTGTAGCTGTGACTTTGGCTTGTGCTGTTGGCTGGATCACTCGAGCTATACAGGGGAGAGAGTCAAAGGACAGTGCATTAACCAGGCGCCTGTTAGCAACATCAACCAGTAAACCATGTGCACACAGAAAATCAGCCCCCGGGATATGGTAGTTCAGTGCTGCTACGACAAAAGTCCACTCATATGTACGGCCGTGTAGAGATAAGAGCAGAGTCCTCTCACCAAAGGTCTTAATATCCGAGCCGTTTGCTGCCAACATCTCGGGGCCGCTAGGTCCTGCCAGCCGGTCAGCGTAGGTCGGCAGGATGAAGCTCTTCTGGGCTCTGGTGTCCACGAGGAAACGCCTCCCCGAGCGTGCATCCATCAAGTAGAGCAGCTTGTTCTCTTCACCGAGGGTCACAGCTGCTACCGACCCCCGGCCTTGGCGTTTCCCGAGCACCTGAATTGGCACGGTGGCGCACATCTGCGTGCCTTCTCTCCAAAGCGGCGGTGGTAGAAATAGAGCGTGTCTCTCTGGCGCTCCTTGGCCCCCGCTGTTGCTACCGTCGGTGGCTCCCCGCCTCCTCTGGTCGTCTCGCTGGGCTCCGCCGCTGCTGCGTTGACTGTGATCACCCTGGTGGTGATGATGATCCGGTCTGCCCCCTGGGCTAGCGCACGGTAGTTGCGCGCAGCCAGCCGCGGTGAATTGGCCAGAGCCGCTCTCGCCACTGTCGGAAGGTTCCGGAGGAAGAGGTGGGCAAACAGAAAGTGCCCGTCGTCCATGCCCATTAACGCCAGCATCTTCTCCATCAGGTCTAAGGCCGAACCATCTCCTAACTCGGTCCGCGTCAGGAGCCTCTCCGCTCTCTCACAGTCTGAGAGCGTGTAGCGCTGGATGAGCGCAGCCTTGAGCGCCTCATATTTGCTTCTGGCTGGTGGCTGATCGAGCAGGCTCGCTACCTGCTGAACTGTGCGGGCGTCGAGCGCTGTGACCACATGGTAGAATCTGGTGTCGTCTGCCGTTATTCCCCGGAGGGCGAACTGGGCCTCGGTGAGGTGGAACCAAGAGCGCGGGTTGTGCTGCCACAAGTCCGGTAGCTTGACTGAAACCGCACACGCGTGGCTGGAGGTTCCAGTCCGGGCTGTCTGTGGGATGGCTGCCGCCTCGCTGTAGCTTCCTGACTGGGCCGGCTCCGGGGATCTTGCCTCGTGTTCCATAATACGTCTTGGGTCACCAGTGTGGGGTGTGTAAATGAAGAGCCAGATTCATTTTAGGCAATTTATTACACACTCACAACTCACAAGCAAAGAACAGACTGAACATTTCAGCAGGCACTCTCCTCTTAAGTCTCATGGCATTTCTCCACACACAACATGACATTTGCATCACACTGCATTCAACCCCCTACGTCCCTGACTCCTTCCTGCTATCTCAGCAGGAACCTCCTGCGTATTGTTCTCCCATGTTTATCCACTGTCTCTTGTCTGAGATGCTAATAATCTGGCTCTGTCAAGGTGCTAAAACAGTATAGTTTTTATAACTCAGCATGTAAATATAGGGAGCCCTACCTTCATTTGGAGACGGTGTGCAAGCGCTCATCAGGAGAGGTATTGTTTCTTTCAATTCTGTTTGTTAACATACAGTATATGCTCTCACATCATTATGCTTTTATTTTGGTAAGAGGCTACCAGAAGTCATGTAACGTGTGAGAGCAAGAGCCTGAGCTGAGAGAGCTGTGTTTGGTCTAAGGACCATGAATAAAGTTTATTTCTCCTCCTGTTGAGAGAGAAAGATGCTGTTCAAGCAGAACAAAGTCCCATGTGTGTTATTCCTCCGTCTGTGCTGAAATACTACTGGGGTATACACGAAGAGCTGTGGTGAAAATCAACTCTGCAAACAGGTTATGGGCCCAGAGTATCCCAGTGTTACCCAGAGAAGTTATTCAGCGGTTCTTCACTAAGAGAATCGTCACAATGGACAACATGTCTGGTGAGTGTTAGCAGGCTAAGCTAAGCAAAGCTAACAACAGAAATGTCGCGGCGGACAGCGTGTCTGGTAAGGGTTAGCATGCTAAGCTAAGCAAAGCTAACAACATGAACAGAAGACATACCGAATGCAGCAGACAATGGTCACATCTAATTTTTGACAGAGA
This sequence comes from Pholidichthys leucotaenia, assembly GCA_020510985.1. Taxonomy (NCBI): domain Eukaryota; kingdom Metazoa; phylum Chordata; class Actinopteri; order Cichliformes; family Pholidichthyidae; genus Pholidichthys; species Pholidichthys leucotaenia. Next base: position 147,108,075 of record CM035837.1, read on the forward strand.
CGAAAAGAATTATGAACTATGGGAAACTAAATTTTTGGGCCATCTTTGGCTGCAGGGATTAAAGGATACTATCCTGTATGAACCTACCAAAGATGATGGAGAGCAGGTACCCAGGTGAAAAGTGCTGAAGCATACGCAGAGCTGATACAGTTTCTGGATGATAAAAGTTTGTCACTGATTATGAGAAAAACTGTTGATGATGGGCGAAAAGCACTGACGATCCTAAGAGACTATTATGCCGGTAAAGGAAAACCACGTATAATAAGCCTGTATACTGAACTGACTTCACTTCAAAACCTGAGCAGTGAAAGTGTAACTGACTTATAAGGGCAGAGACCACCATTACAGCACTGAGAAATGCTGGTGAGACACTCAGTGACAGACTGCTAGTGGCGATGATACTAAAAGGACTGCCAGAATCATTTAAGCCATTTGCCATACATATTACCCAGAGTGAAAGTACAGCGACGTTTGCTGAATTCAAGACCAAATAATGCAGCAATGAGAACACTGAGAAAATGAGCGCAAAGGCAACCAATGACAATGTCATGAAGACGCAAGTGGAACCAAAGGTGAGATCTGTGTCACAAGGCTCTAGTGACAGAGTAACAGAAAACATAGACATTGTGTGTTTCAAATGCAGTCAGAAAGGACATAAGGCAAGAGTGTGCACACACAGACAGTGGTGTAGCTATTGCAAGAGCTCCACACATCGAGATGCAACATGCAGATGGAGACAGCGGTGAGACGACGTGTGCAAAGTTTCCGATGAGGAAAGTAGCAAGGAATGTGCATTCTGGACAAGGGACGGACACACAGAGATCCAACAAGGGCATGGTGTCAAAATGAAAGGTTTGATGGTGGATACTGGTGTGACTTTGCACATCATCACGGATATAACAAAGTTCAAAAACTTTGATAACGCCGGCTGACGGCACGAGGCATGAAGGAATAGCAGAGCGCAGAGGAGATGCTGAGGTTTGTTTACTAGACACAACTAACTAACTAACTAACTAACCTGCACTTATATAGCGCTTTTCTAGTCACAAAGACCACTCAAAGCGCTTTCATTAATACTAACCCTCTATTCTAAGGGCCTATAGGAAACAGATATCTAGGGACAATTTAGAACAGCCAATTAACCTAACATGCATGTTTTTGGCATGTGGGAGGAAACCGGAGAAATCCCGGAGTAAACCCACGCAACACGGGGAGAACATGCAAACTCCACACAGATCACTGTTGGTCGGGGGCTGGCATCGAACCCACGATCCCACGACCCCCACAATCCCCCGGCCAAGGGTAAACTGTGCTGCCGCAGTGCTAACCACTGCGCCACCGTGCAGCCCCCAAGAGGGCAGTGTCACGTCACAACACTGAAAAGGGTGCCATACATCCCTTCATGCCCCCAAGACATTTTTTTCTGTTAAAAGTGCAACATCTAATGGAACAATGGTGATCTTCAAGCAAGGGAATGACATCCTACAACACAGAGATGGTACAAAATTCCATATTCATGAGTGTAACAGACTTTACTATTTACAGACGGTGAATGATAATAAGATAAGATAAGATAAGATAAACTTTATTGTCCCTCAAGGGGAAATTTGTCTTGGGCTTATCACCCGTGCTGCAACCACACAATCCACACATATACAATGGATGTAGTACATAATAAATGAAATAAAACCCAATAAACAATACAAGTACATACATAAATAAATAAATATATAACAGCAGTCATTAAGAACAGGAGTTATAAGTGTCCCTGACCTATTTATCTGAGTTTAAAAGTTTTACTGACGTCGGGATAAATGAGTGATGATGATGATGATGGTGATGATGATGAATGCGAAGACAAATGCAAAAAGAGCTGCAGACCATGTGCAGACATGGCATGAAATCTTAGGACACTGCAATTATGATAATGTTCAGAAGCTACAAAATGTTGTTGATGGCATGACAATCAAAGGGAATACAGATAAACATGCACTTCAGTGTGAAGTATGCACTCAAGGGAAGTTTATCTAAACCAGGAACAGAGAACCTGATGTGGGAGCCAAAGCAGCTCTAGATTTAGCACACACAGATCTAGCAAGGCCTATAGATCCAGAGTCTAGAGAAGGACATAGGTTTGCATTATCATTCACTGATGATTTTTCCAGTGCAGTGTTTGTGTACTTTCTTAAAAACAAAAGTGACACAATTCAAGCCACAGAGAAGTTCTTGCAGATATAGCCCCGTACGGGAAAATAAAGTGTATCAGATCTGATAATGGAACAGAATTTACAAGGAAAGGTTACTTGGAACTACTCAGCAAAAATGGAATCAGATATGAAACCTCTGCACCATACTCACCCCACCAAAACGGTACTGCAGAGCGAAATTGGTGCACCTTATTTGACATGGCTGGGTGTATGTTTCTTCAGAGGGAGTTGCCAAAAGAGCTATGGACCTACGCAGTACAAACTGCGGTTGTAGTGAGAAACAGATGTTTTAATAACCGTATGAAATAGACACCTTACTTCCTGCTGACAGGAAGAAAACCTAACTTGTCAAGGATGCAAAAGTTTGGGTCAGTGTGTCATGCTTATAAGCAGGATAAGAGAAAACTTGATGCAAGGTGTGAAAAGAGAATCTTTATTGGGTATGATAAAAACAGTACAGCCTACATGATCTATTATCCTGAGAGTGGAAAAGTGCAGAAACACAGACTGATAAAGTTTGTAACTAAGACAGTCATTGAGCAACAGACAGAAACTGACATATCAGACGACTTTGAGATACAGCGCAGAGCTGACAAACCTCGGCAAAATACTGATGTGATTCTGGTACATGTTGAGGACGAGGTCCCAGTAAATATGCCTAAAGAAGACATGCAAACACAGGAAGGTGAGGCTAATCCAGAGCCTGCAAGCTATCCCTCTAGAGTCAGGAAAAAGCCAAGCTATTTAACCGACTATGTTTCAGATGAGGGTAGTAATGATCAAGTTCAGACTAACATTGATTATTGTTACAGGATGATGTGTAATATCCGCCAAACATTTAAGGAAGCTGTAACAACAGTTAAGGCAGATGAGTGGATTAAATCGATGGATGAGGAAATCAAATTGCTAAAACAGAATAATACATTTACCTTAACAAGCTTACCTGATGCCAAAAAAGCAGTGGGGGGTAAATAGGTCTACGCTATCATAAATTATTTTGACGGGTCTGAAAAATACGAGGCACATTATGTAGCCAAAAGTTACAGTCAAAAGATGGGAGTAGATTACAAGGAGACTTTTTCTCCTAGCACAAATCATACCAGTGCCATAGTACTAGTGCAAAAAGCGGCACAGAAAAATTTGATTTTACATCACATGGATGTCAAAACTGCCTACTTACATGCACCAATAGATTGTGAGCTCATTTCAGTGGCTCGCTCGGCTCTCACCCCACAGTCAGCACTGTGGTGCTTGGGGCTCGCGGAGGCAGCTGTCTGCTTTCATCCGCGGCTCGCGGAGCACGCCGAGTAGAAGGACCTCATTACCTGAGTGGCCGACCTGCACCAAGAGTATGGTGGGGAGATTGCAGACGAAGTCAAAGCTTGCGCCAACAAAGATGCATCCCCTGGTTTCAGCACCCGCTGCCTCTCCTTGCCGGTCACCTGCTCCACGGCACCTCTCAGCTCCAGTGCCTGCTCCTTGGAACCTCCCTGCTCCAGTACCTGCTTCTGTACCAGCTCCAGCTGCTCGTGGTGTGCACGTCACAGCTCCAGCCATCCCCGAGGTGCATACAACAGCTCCAGCCCTCCCCGAGGTATGCACAACAGCTCCTGCTGTCTTCGAGGTGTGCACAACAGCTTCCACTGTCCCTGAGGTGCACGCAATGGCTTCCGTTGTCCCTGAGGCACATGCCACAGCTCCAGCTGTTCCTGTTCTGCCTGTGGTGCATGGTGCAGTTCCTGTGGCTCATCCAGAGGCGGTCACCCCAGCAGCAGTGGACTAGGAGCTCAGGCAAGTACTTTTCTTTACCTTTTTAACATCAATATTAGTAAAGTCTTGCCTAGCTCCTGGTGATTATGGTGACGCTTCACCCACCCCCTGCCTTTCTTCCCCGTCCAAGGTGACTGCAGTGGGGGTGATTCCCCAGGCATCAGGGTTGGACGTTCCTGCACCATCAGTGCCAGAGGTCATGGGACCTCCACCTGCCGTGCTGGAGGTCAGGAGACCTCCAACCATTGTCCAAGAGGTCAGGAGACCTCCACCCGTTGTCCAAGAAGTCAAGAGATTTCCACCCATGTCCAAGAGGTCAGGAGATCTCCACCCATTGTCCAAGGGATAGAGCAGTCCTCTCCACCTTCACCGCCTGAGGTCGCCACTCCTCAGCTGCTGTCAGCCCCTGCACTGAAAACCCCTCAGGTACTGTCTCCAGCGCTAAAAGCTTCACTATTGCCATCTACTGAGCTCAAAGCTTCTATGTGGTTTTCTCAGCACAAAACACTCTTAATTTGTTGTCTTCTGAACTAAAAAATTTAGTTATTATGTCAATGGCAAGTGGCCCCTATGTTTTCCTCTGAGCTAAAAAATCATATGCTGTTGTCACGTGAGCACACAGTTCCTTTGTGGTCTCCAGGTCAAAAGGCTCTTTTGTGGTCACCAGAGCAACGAGCCCTAATGTCATATCCTGGGTTTAAAACCCCCATGTTTTCTTTTGAGCAAGAGAAACCGATGTTATCTCCTAAGTTTAAAACTTCTATGTTATCTCTAGAGAAAGAAGATCCCATGTTGTTTTCTCCTGAGCTCAAAACACCTGTGTTGCCATTTTCTTCTGAGGTGAAAGTATCTGTGTTGTCACTGTCTCCTGAGTTTAAGGGTACTATATTTTCACCTCCCGAGTTTAAAGTGTCCATGTTGACACCTTCTGAGCTTAAAGATTCCATGTTACTTCCTGAGGTTAAAGATTCCATGTTACTTCCTGAGGTTAAAGGCTCCATGATGACGCCTCCTGAGTTTAAAAGTTCCATGTTGTCATTTTGTGAGTGTAAGGGTTCAATATCATCATCTCCTGAATACAAAATTTCCATGTTACCATCATTTCCTGAATGCAAGATTTCCATGTTGTCATCTTCAGAGCTTAGAATGTTCTTTGTTATCTTCTCCAGAGGTTAAAGTCTCTGAGGGTGAAGTTTTTATGTCATTATCTTCTGAGTATGATGCTTCTGTGTTGTTGTCCTCTGTTCAAGAGGCTCCTATGCTTTCACCCGTGTTAAAGGCTCCTGAGCTTAATGCCTCTATGGTACCATGTTCTTTTGTCAGGTGGCCTATGGACTGTGGCAGGCCGCCTGACGCGCCATGTTCATCCATCTGGTGGCCCTTGGACTTTGGTAGGCCACCCGACATACTCTGCTCCTTTGCCTGGTGGGCCATGAACATTGGTAAGCCACCTGATGCGTCATGCTCCTCATGCTCCTAAAATGCAGTTTTTAAATGAAGGTGTTTATTATTAAGGGTGAAAAAAAAAAAATCCAAACCTACATGGCCCTTTGTGAAAAAGTGACACCCCCCCCCCCCCGTTAAAACATAAATTAACTGTGGTTTATCACATCTTTTGAAAGTGGAGTTCAATTTCTCTATCCACACCCAGACCTGATTACTGCCACACCTGTTCTCAATCAAGAAATCACTTAAACAGGACCAGTGAAGTAGACCAAAAGATTCTCAAAAGCTAAACATCATGCTGTGATCCAAAGAAATTCAGGAACAAATGAAAAACAAAGTAATTGAGATCTATCAGTCTGAAAAAGGTTATAAAGCATTTCTAAAGCTTTGGGACTCCAGCAAACCCCAGTGAGAGCCATTATCCACAAATGGCGAAAACATGGAACAGTGGTGAACCTTCCCAGGAGTGGCTAGCCAACCAAAATTACCCCAAGACCGCAGCGACGACTCATCCAAGAGGTCACAAAAGATCCCACCTCAACATCCAAAGAACTGCAGGCCTCACTTGCCTCACATAAGGTCAGTGTTTATGACTCCATCATAAGAAAGAGACTGGGCAAAAATGGCCTGCATGGCAGAGTTCCAAGATGAAAACCACTGCTGAGCAAAAAGAACATAAAGACTCATCTCGGTTTTGCCAGAAAACATCTTGATGATCCCCAAGACTTTTGGGAAAATACTCTGTGCACTGACGAGACAAAAGTTGAACTTTTTGGAAAGTGTGTGTCCCATTACATTCCACATAAAAGTAACACAGCATTTCAGAAAAGGAACATCATACAAACAAGTAAAATATCATGGTGGTAGTGTGATGGTCTGGGACTGTTTTGCTGCTTAAGCACCTGGAAGACTTGCTGTGGTAAATGGAAGCATGAATTCTGTTGTCTACCAAAAAATGCTGAAGAAGAATATCCGGCCATCTGTTTGTGACCTCAAGCTGAAGCACGCTTGGGTTCTGCAGCAGGACAATGATCCAAAACCCACTAGCAAATTCACCTCTGAATGGCTTAAGAAAAACAAAATGAAGACTTTGTAGTGGCCTAGTCAAAGTCCTGACCTGAATCCGATCCGACATGCTGTGGCAGGACCTTAAAAAGGTGGTTCATGCTCGAAAACCCTCCAATGTGGCTGAATTACAACATTTATGCAGAGATGAGTGGGCAAAATTCCTCCACGGCGCTGTAAAAGACTCATTGTCAGTTTTCGCAAACACTTGATTGCAGTTGTTGCTGCAAAGGGTGGCCCAACCAGTTATTAGGTTTAGGGGGCAATCATTTTTTCACACAGGGCCATGTCGGTTTGGATTTTTTTCCTCTTAATAACAAACACCTTCATTTAAAAACTGCATTTTGTGTTTATTTGTGTTATCTTTGTCTAATATTTAAATTTGTTTGATGATCTGAAACGTTTAAGTGTGACAAACATACAAAAAAAATGATAAATCAGGAAGGGGGCAAACACTTGTTCACACCACTGTAAATATTCTTGTTTTTTGTTTTTCTTTTGTCCCACCATGCCTTGTCCCCCTCCCCCCGCCCATCTTGGTGTTTCTCTGCTTTCCCGTTTGTAGGAGTGTCTGGAATATGCCCCTTAAAGAAGGGGTACTGTTATAATCTGGGCTTGATCACAGGATCAAGCCCATGCTTTATATTCATATTCTTGTGTTTTCTGTGGTTTCTGATGAATTGTATTTGTACCACTTGCCCTCTTTGTTCCCCTGAGCTCCTTGTCATTGTCTTCTGTCATCCCCTGGTTGGTCTTGGTTCTGTGTGTGTACCTGTTCACCCATTGTTTCAGCTCCTCATGTTTTCTGTACCCATAACACTGCCCTTTCTGTATTACCCCTGCATTGTTGTCCTGTATATTCTTTGTCATGTTTCATGTGTATCCCCTGTTTATGTTTGTCTGTACAGCCCTGCCCATCCTGTGTTGCCCACCTGCAGCCACTTCCCTGCTGCCCTTGATTGTGCCACCTGTTCTGCATTGTGTTATTTATTTCCCTATCTATATATACCAGTGTCAGTCTGTGTCAGGTTTGGTGTCACTGATGTTTCTGTCCTGTGTCTCCTGTGATGTTCTCTGCCAATTCAGCCCTTGAGTTGTATATGTTCCAGTAAGTTCTATCTAGTTTAGTTTAAGTTTTGCTTTTCAGCCCATGTGCTGCTATTTGTTTGCTCCAGTTTTTTGTTAATAAATAATTGTTTTTTGCAACATTTTCCTGCCTGAGTCCTCTCCAGCACCTAAACCCTTTCATGACAAGTAATTTCCTCATTTTGGAGTGAGAGCTGGCAACACTGCATAAAGCTATCCATGTTTGTCTTACCTTTATGATATGGATTTAATCCAGTGTGCAGTGATCCAAAGAAAATGTCCATTATCCACAGTCCAAATGTATGCTCTGACAGAGACATGATCCAGTACCTCAAATTCCTTTTGGAGCTCAAAATCCATTTTTGAATAATCTTTATCCAGGTAGCAAGTAAATGTGTTTTAACTTCAGTAGATCAGTCTTAGCTGTCTGATGGAAAGTCACGGTTATCATGTCTTCAGTCTGTAATGACGTATCTGGCAATCAGTCAGTTTAAATCTTGCTGGGTCACAAACTGTCCAGATGCATACCTGTGCTTGAAATCCAGCCGTGGCTGTTGAGACGAGTATTTCCACTTTACATCCAGCTGTGGCTGTTCAGATAGCATAGATCCACTAACACGGTGTTGTTTGTATAGCTAACCATTACTTAGCACTAGCTTTGTCAGAGCTTTGTTGCTGTTTCAAGCGCTTCTGAAGATTACAGTAGGTCTCAACCGGCACTTAGCTTCCAACCCACCAATATGCTTTTGTTCTTAACCGTGACAAAGGAAAAATAATTATTTCCACAAAAACAAAGCAGCTTCATCTTTTCCTCCGCTCAGTAGTGAAGACTCGGCTCTATGCAACAGGTCATGTCGACTGACAGCTCGTCTCAGCTATGGTAGGGTCAGTTTGTACAGTGGTGTGAAAAAGTGTTTGCCCCCTTCCTGAGTTCTCATTTTTTTTTGTATGTTTGTCACACTTAAATGTTTCAGATCATCAAACAGATTTAAATATCAGACAAAGACAACACAAGTAAACACAAAATGCAGTTTTAAAATGAAGGTGTTTATCATTAAGGGTAAAAAAAAAAAAAATCCAAACCTACATGGCCCTGTGTGAAAAAGTGATTGTCTACTCTGTTAAAACATAAATTAACTGTTGTTAGTAGTAGTAGTAGATTAGTTTATTTGACAGGGACAGTGCAATAAACATAGACAATTAATCAAAGACAATCAATCTGATGTGTTGCACATAGAGTGTATAGCTATTAGCTAATTTGCAACTCTTGTCCCTGGATGGGCTTTAGAAAAAAGAATCAAGTAAAGATGGGAAAAAAAAAATATATACACAATAACCACACACATCAATGCAGAAAAATTATAAATACACAATTATAAATATTATAAATATTATAAATACACAAATATAACAGCCTGACTCACATTTAACATAAATATTATAAATATTATAAATACACAAATATAACAGCCTGACTCACATTTAACACATAACATAACTCACATTTGCCTATTTCAGGCCTTCCTCCCTCCGTCACTCACTATAAACAAACACATTTATTCCTTCCCTTCATTCACTCTCACTTTGCAGACAATTAATTCATACATGAGTACATTCTTGTTTATTTTTCAGCCAGTTTTTAACATTTTTAGTGAATGTTTTAAAGTCCGTTATTATTTTAATTTCATTTGGCATTGTGTTCCAGATGTGACTGCCCTTTATAGAGAAAGCTATTTGTCCAAATGTGGTTCTGCGGTGGAATATTTTACAGTTATTGTTAACAGAACTCCTGGTGGCTCTGCTGCTGTCCTGTCTTTGGACGAAACCAGCAAGTGGCTCGGGTGCTGATTTATGGAAACATTTGAACGTTAATTTCAGAAGACAGAGGTCAATGAAGCTCTCAAAACTCAATAGGTTGTATTTTTTTAAAACATTACAGTGATGCCACCTAATGGGCTTTTTGTCCAAGATTTTTAGGGTTTGATTATATAATGAACCTATATGTCTTATTGTGGAAGGGGCTGCTTGAGCCCAGACTGTCAAACAGTATGATATATGAGAAAAAACCATAGAATGCATATACAGTGCAGCTGCTTCGTAAGGTATGTAATATCTAATTTATTTATTTAGCGAATGCAAAGTCCTTAAGCCAAGCAGTTGCCTCCTGGTTTGCTGTATGGAGGGTGTGTAATCCTCCTTCCAGTCTTTGGAGCGGGCAGGCCTCTATGATGTGTTCCATTGTTTGCTCCTCTCCACATGCGCACAGTGGGCTAGGGCTACTGCCCCATCTGTAAAGGCTGGCCAAGCAGGGGCCATGTCCAGTCCTGAAGCGATTGAGTGTAGACCACTGTCTCCTTGGGAGGTTGGTGCCCGGGACCTGTTGGTTGGGGTTTATCACCAGCTGTTTGTTTGGGACCTCCTTGGTCTCCCATTCCTCTTGCCAAGCTGTCTGGATGGTAAAGTCAGCTGGGGGAGGGTTTTTCCAAATCGGCCGTCTGGATGAAAGTCGGGCAGTGGGTGGAGTGTAGATATCTGCATGGATTGGTAAGTGAGGAGAATCTTTAACTTTTTGGAGCATCCTTTGAGTTAATGCTGCTCGCCGGATGTGTGGAGGGGCTATGTTTGACAGTACAGAGAGCCAGGGGAGTGGTGTTGAGCGGATTGTTCCAGTTATAGTTCTCATGGTTGTGTTGAGCTGGGTGTCCACATGGTGTGTGTAAGATGATCTGGACCAGACAGGGGCACAATATTCTGCTACAGAGTATGAAAGGGCCAGTGCTGAGGTGCGCAGGGTGGAGACTGCCGCCCCCCATTTTGCACCAGCGAGCTTGCAGAGCAGGTTGTTTCGTACCTTCACCTTAGCAGCCGTCCCCTTTAGATGTTCCTTGAAGGATAAGGTCCTATCAAGGGTCACTCCAAGATAAGTTGGATTTGGGGCATGCTTAAGCTTGAGTCCGCTCAGGTGGATGTTTAGTTCTCTGGCAGCTTTTGCATTGTGGAGATGGAATACACTGGAGACGGTTTTTGCTGGGCTTGGTTTTAGGCGCCAGATTTTGCAGAACTGGTCCAGTTTGGCAAGATCTTCCGTGAGCACCCGTTCCAGTGGTTCAAAGTCTGGTGCTTGGAATGCCAAACAGATGTCGTCTGCATAGGTGAATTTGCGGGATTTTGTAGTAGGCAGGTCGTTTATGTAGAGGTTGAACAGAGTTGGAGCTAGAACTGAGCCTTGTGGGAGTCCGTTTTTCTGCATTCTCCATGCACTTGTCTTCTGACTGAGGTGGACTCTGAACCTTCGGTTGGTCAGCAGGGTTTTTATAATTGCTGTTGCCCAAGCAGGGATCGCCTTTATAAGTTTCAGGAGGAGGCCTTTGTGCCAGACCGTATCATAGGCGGCTGTAAGGTCGAGAAACACAGCCCCTGTCTTCAGTCTGCTCTCGAAGCCATTTTCGATGAAGGTGGTTAGGGCCAGTACTTGTTCTCCTGTACTGCGGTCCTTGCGGAAACCTGCTTGATCCACACTTAGAATATCCTCTACCTCTGGGGAAATGCGTTGCAGAATTAGGCGCTCCATGATTTTGTAAAGAACGCTGAGTAGGGAGATTGGGCGGTAGCTTGCTGGTAATTTGTGGTCTTTGCCAGGTTTTGGGATGGCAATGACCTTTGCTGTCCGCCATTTCTTTGGGATCGAGTTTGTTTGTGTGATCCTTGTGTAGAATTGTGTCAACCAGGTTAGGGCTCGGGGGCCAAGATTTTTCATGAATTCTGGGAAGATGTTATCGTATCCTGCTGCCTTTCCACATTTCAGGCTCTGTAGGACTTTCTCCAGTTCAGCAGCCTCGAAGGGTTCAGGGTTCGTTTCCTCTACAGGCATTTTTTGGTGTTTTTTTAGCTCAGTTGTAACTGCTCTTTTGGTGTCTTTGTCTTGGGGTGCTTTGGCGATAGTCAGTAGGTGGGATGCAACTTGGTTGGGTGTGACGGATGCTCGGCTTAGGCTAGGGGGCTTCTGTGCAGCTCCTAGGTGACGGATGAGGCTCCAACATTTCCTGCTAGAGTGGGTAAAGCTCCGGTCAGCAACTGTCTCCTCCCATTTCTTTCGCCGAGCTGTATTTAGCGATTCAATGAGATGGTCTGCTATCTCTGGGTCCCCTGATGTTTGATAGGATTGTAGGAGGGCAGCACTTTCTCCGTCCAAACATGGGACATAGAGGGGTCGGTAGCCTCGTGGGATTGCAGTATGGGCAGCCTTGAAGATTGCGCTGCAGAAGCGGTTGTATGCTTCATCTACAGTGATGGTGTGGAGTGGGATGGTAACAACGCTCCGGTCCAGAGTTTCACTGAATTTCTTCCAGTTGGCTTTGCGGAAGTTCCAGCGCATCTTCCTTGGGCTGTATATGACTGGAAGTTGTAGGCCAATGTGTACAAGCAGGGGCCGGTGTTGGCTGTGTGGAAAATCATCAAGAATGAGGATCTGTGTAGGATATGGCTCCCCATTCAAAGAGCTGACCCAACACAGGTCAGGAGAATAGTCCTTCTTCCACCTAGCAGAGTGGAAGGTTCCTCTTTGTTTGGGGTCGTATATCAAAGCGAGGTCATTTCTGGATGCCCAGTCTGAAAGTGCCTTCCCATCACTGTCCACTGCTGGGTACCCCCAGTCAGGGTGATGGCTGTTAAAGTCCCCCACATAGATGGCAGGGTGGGGTAGGGTGGGTAAGACCTGCAGATCCCAGTTGGCATTAGGGGGCTTGTACACATTGACAATATGGAAGCCACCAATGATTATGGTGTCTGAGAAATGTGTTGTTATCAGATGATTTGCTTCAACTATGTCAGAACGCACATAGGTGGCACGTCCATGTTTAGCATGGAGAACATAGCACAGGAGGTCAAAGCCTTTGATGGTGAAGCGGCCAGCTTCCTCTGTGCCAATATGAGTCTCTTGGAGGCAGATTACATCAATCGAATGTTGGAAGGCGAGGACTTCGATAAGGCTTCGCTTGGCTGCAGATAGGCCTTCAACGTTTAGTTGTAATATGCGAAGGGCCGATCCTACCACAAAGTGCTCTTGGGGCTGTTTGCTTTCGGCTTTAGGACTGTGACTAGGATTCTTCTTTGACTTGGCACAGAGGCGTCGTCTCTTCGAATTTAGTCTGCTGGTAGGATCATTAGCTTCCCCAGGCGAGCCCGGGTACTGGCGGAGGGCGCGACGAGAACGCTGATCCATTGCCCCCAATATCTAATTAATTTAAAGCAGTTCAGATTTTTTTTTACTGTTTTTGAAATTTTCTTTATATGAAAATTAAATTTGAGTTGAGGATCTAGTACAATGCCAAGGTATTTGAATTCTGTAGCTAAACTGATGTCATGATCATGTATATTAACTTTAAAATGTTGCAGGTTACATTTTTTGATTGAAAAGCACATTGAGACTGTTTTCTGAAGGTTCAGCAATAGATGGTTCTTGAGGAGCCACTCTTGGACATCAACCATACTTGTAGACAGTACATCTGCAGCCTGTGCTGGAGTCTTGGCAGCTGTGTAAATAACTGCATCATCTGCATAAAGTTGGCATGTTGCAGCTGAGCAGTGTAACGGCAAGTCATTAATAAAAATGCTGAAAAGTAAAGGACCAAGAATGGACCCTTGTGGGATACCCATGCGGTTGTTTAAAAATGAGGATTTATCCTGGTGAACTTTTACACACTGTTCTCTATTCTGGAGATAAGATGCAAACCATTCTAATGTATTTGGGGAGAAGTTAAAGGATACCATTTTGGATAAAAGCAAACTGTGGTTTACAGTATCGAAAGCCTTTTTGAGATCTAGAAAAACAGCTCCTACCACATTACCCCTGTCCAAGGACTGTTTGACGTTTTCAATAAGGCAACAATTTGCTGTTTCTGTTGAGTATCCTGGTCTAAAACCAAATTGATGTGGATGAAGAAGTTGACTGTCTTGTAAGTAGTCTATCAGCTGTGTAGCTACAACTTTTTCAAGAACCTTAGATAGGACTGGTAAGATAGAGATTGGGCGGTAATTGCATATATCGTCTTTACTGCCTGATTTATGAACTGGTATGACGACAGCTTTTTTCCAGCCAGATGGAATGTACTAGACCTAATGGAGAGATTAATGAGATGGGTCAGTGGTTTGATTAATATTTTGCTGTGCATTTTGAGAAAGGAGGTGCTCATATTGTAGATATCATTAGTTTTTGAGTTTGACAGTGTTTTAACAATACCAGCAATTAACTTCTCATTTATCTCATCGATGTGAAAAGTATCTGTTGGAAGTATGGAATTTGTGTTGTTGAGCACATTTGGCAGCACAAAAATTTTTGTTAAGTCTTCCACAGAGCCCACAAAGTGTGAATTAAATTCATTTGCCAAAGTAGCCTTGTCACTGACGGTCTTGCCATTGATTCTAAGTTCCTTTACCCCCTTCTGATCGTTTTTTTTTATTAGTTAAGTTATTTAAATGTCTCCATAGGGAACTGTTGTTACCCTTTGCATGATCTATCAGTTTATTGTAATAAGATATTTTTGATTTTCGCAGCTCATGTACCACTTTATTTCTTAAACTTTTGTACACAAGGTGATCATTTTGTAGTTTGGAGGTTAGTGATGTTTTCAGTGCATAGTCTCGCCTCTTCATAAGTTTTCTTATTTCATTATTTAACCATGGTAGGCTAATCTTCTGTTGTCTACTTTTAATTTGCTTTGAAAATTTTTCTATAGACTTTGTGATTGTTGCAGTTATAAAATTACAACAATCATCTACTTCACATGTTGACATGAGCTGCTCCCAATTTTGATTCTCTAAGTAATGTTCAAACTCCTCATTTTTTGATTTGGGGATAATAAAATTTGATTTGTCAATATCGACTCCCCCAAAATACTGTAGTCGCTTTTTAGTAAGTTTCCTGACAGCAAGAACCATGTTATGATCTGAGAGACCAGTTACAAGATTATAGGTTCTGGTTATTCGTTCTGGTTTATTAGTAAATACCATGTCAATAAGTGTTCTGGATTGTTTGGTTATCCTGGTGGGTCCTTTGATGATTTGCTGGTAATTAAATTTAGTCATGAGGCTTTTCAGTTTTTGTTTGTCTTTTTTATCAGACCAGTTGATATTAAAGTCACCATGAATTATTGTTTCTCTGTTCTTCTCAAGTTGTTTAACCAGATCACTTAATTCATTATAAAAGGAAGAATTGTGTGACGGTGGGTTGTACACTACTGCAATGTTGAAATTCATTACCGGAGAGAGACATACATTAACAGCTAAACATTCAAGTGAAGTATTCAAATCAACCAGTTGACATTTATATTTCTCTTTGATGTAAATTAAAACACCTCCTCCCCTCCCTACCTGCCTGTCTTTTCTAAAACACTGGTAGCCCACAATATCGATCATATTAGTGTCTATGTTCCTGTGTAGCCAGCTTTCTGAGAGACAAAGGTAGTCCAGATTTGAGTCCAACAGCAACACCGAAATCTCATCTCTTTTGGGGATTATGCTCCGTATGTTTAAATGACCGCCGAGGATCCCCTTTGGTTTAGCCTTGGTGTCCCAAAGAACTTGTGCATGATTAACAGTTTGGAAAAATAAATGTTGTTTTTGCTTTTGTACAGCTCGGTTTTGTGCTAACCCAGTGGTCTGCTGTTTAATAGTGGCAGGTCCAGGGTTAAGGTGAATATCTCCTGCCAGAAGTAGCAGAACTAACAGAACTTTAATTGTATATCCTCTGCCATATTGTGATTTTTGCTTAACAGCCATGTTTGCCTTAATTTGGAAGTTTTTGCTCAGGGCTTTTTATCACATCTTTGGGAAGCTGAGACATCATGCTGCAATCAAGCCAAAGAGGAATTGCTCAGTGGTAGAGCAGGAGGTGGTTGGGATCCTGGTGTTATGAGTTCAATTCCCAGCCAGGGACATGAGGTGGAGGTCTGCCTTGCTGTGAGCAGAAGAGACCAGGTGAATGTCTACCTTGCCTAAGAAAAAGGTGAAAGTGACTAGGTTCGTACACCTTGGCATAGGGGCCGAGACAGACCTAAATGATCCCAGGCTGAACTAGGCAGTTCTGGCCTTGGCCCAGAAAGGGGGCTGAAACAGAAATAGGCTATTCTGGCCTTGGCCCAGCCACTGGGGTCCTAACAGTTATGCATTACTGAATTTTTAAACAGTAATTTCGTTACACAGCACGTTACTGCAAAAGTAGTATCCCAACACTGCTGCTAACAGACACAGAAATGGCAGCAAGAACAATATGACTACATTATAATACCAAGACTGTCATAATTGTATTGACTGTGGGGAGCCTTGAATAACGAAACTGAGTTGCATTTAATCCAAGTTTATTTCAAGCAACATTCCCACAGTCTGCTCTCATCCCTGAGCAGAGAAAACAAGAGACTGGAACACAGCAAAGTGCTCACCTTTAAACATTCTCACATCAAACAAACTCCCTCGCAGGGGAAGTCACACATCTCCACCATAAACCTTTTGTTCACATTAATCAACCTTTTATTTACATTACTCCCCCCTCTCTCCTCTCGAGCCTCAGATATCAGGAAGTCTTCTGTTCACACCTATAGGCTCCTTCATCGTCCTCTCGAGCCTCTGAGATCAGGGAGTCTTCTGTTCACACCTATAGGCTCCTTCATCGTGAGGTTAAATCACATATGCAGTGTCCAACATATAAATGTACCACAACACAGCCATATAACCCCCCCCCCCCAAACGATGAAGAACTGACTATTCCCTAAAATCCAATAACATCTTACTGACTACTGTATAATCAACATCAACATTCAGTCTGTGCGCCGCCTGGGCTTCAACCGTCTGCCGAATCTGCTGTGAGTTGGCCCCGCCTTGCCTGCGGCGCCTTTCTGCTGCGGCTCTGTTGACTGAGGGAGAGAGTGATTATTTGCCCTTTGCGGGGGCCTGCCTCGTCGAGGGGCCACCGCGACCGGCACAGACTCGTCCTTCATGACAAAAGCAGGTTTTAGTCTGTCAATACTGACTGTCTCTTTTCTGTCTCCAAAATCTAGCACAAATTGCTTATCACCTGCCTCCAGCACTCGAAATGGCCCTTCGTAAGGTGGTTTGAGCGTCGCTTTAAGGGCTTCGCGCCTGACAAAAACGAAGTCGGCATTTTTCAAAGCCTTGGGGACGAAAACTCGTGGAAAAGCGTGATGAACCGGACCCGGAAGCGTGTCTGCTCCCGTGCCAACTAACGGTCCTAGAGCAGAGAGAGGTGGAGGCTCCGGGTGCTCTGGTAAAAACTCGCCTGGCAGCCTAAGAGTTTGTGCGAATACCAGCTCCGCTGGAGAGGCGTCGAAGTCCTCTTTGGGCGCAGAACGCAACCCTAATAAAACCCATGGCAGTCTATTTACCCAATCTGCATCTGTGAGCGATGCTCTGAGTGCTGCCTTCAAAGACCTATGAAAACGCTCGCATAAACCATTAGCCTGAGGGTGGTAAGCCGTAGTGCGGTGAATTTGGGCTCCTAAGCCGTTGGCCATCGCTGACCACAGCTCAGAGATGAATTGAGGTCCTCTATCGGACGTAATGTCCGACGGAACCCCGAAGCACACCACCCAAGCCGTTAAAAAAACGCGAGCCACCTCCGCGGCCGTGGTCGTCGCAAGCGGGACCACTTCCAGCCAACGTGTGGTTCGGTCCACCATTGTCAAAAGATGCGTGAACCCCTGCGATGCCGGTAGGGGGCCCACGAGGTCGACGTGTATATGGTCGAACCTTCTGGCTGGAATGCGAAACGGTTCTAACGGGGCTCTTGTGTGCTTGTGAATTTTAGCCCGTTGACAGGAAATGCAGGCTTTCGCCCATTCCTTCACGTGCTTGCGTAGGCCCGGCCAAACAAACTTTTCTGCCACCATTTTCACCGACGCGCGCACCCCTGGGTGCGCCAGCGAGTGGACCGAGTCAAAAACACGGCGGCGCCACGTGGCCGGAACCACCGGACGCGGGCGCCCCGTCGACACGTCGCAGATCAGGGGGGGCATACCGGTTTGTAAACACTTGCTCTCCAGCCTTAACCCTGTTGGTCCAGACTGGAGCGCGCACACGTCTGCGTCCGCCCCCTGGTCCGCTGCCATGGCTGCATAATCTATACCCACGTGCACCGGGGCTGCGCGCGCCACCATGCCGCTCTCCTGCGGCGCGGTCACGGTGGCCCTTTCTGCCTCTGCACGTGGTGGAGTCGTGAACGCGCGCGAGAGACAGTCTGCTACAACATTGAATTTGCCCGCAACGTGCCTAATGTCAGTGGTAAATTCCGAGATCGCGGCCAGCTGCCTCTGCTGCCTCTGCTGCCTGCCGGACCACGGGTCTGAAATTTTAGCCATGGCGTATGTGAGCGGCTTGTGGTCTACATAAGCGGTGAAGCACCGTCCTTCCAGCCAGAACTGGAAATGACGAACAGCCAAATGCAGCGCCAACAGTTCTCTGTCGAACGTGCTGTATTTGCGCTCGGCCGCGCTTAAGGATTTGCTAAAGAAAGCCAAAGGCTGCCAAACTCCGACAACCTGTTGCTCAATAACGGCCCCTACGGCTAAATCTGAAGCGTCTGTCGTCAGCGCGATACGTGCTGCCGGGTCTGGGTGGGCCAGGAGCGCAGCATCAGCCAAGGCTTTCTTAACCTCTGTGAACGCTCGCTTCCGCTCCGGGGACCATTCAACCGCCTGGGTCGGTTTTTGATTTTTGAGCGCGGCATATAACGGTTGCATGATTTGAGCTGCGTGGGGCAGGAATCGGTTGTAAAAATTCACCATCCCCAAGAATTCCTGTAGTGATTTGACCGTTTGTGGCCGGGGGAAACCCGCTACCGCGCGTACTTTATCTGGTAACGGAACCGCTCCCTCTGGGGAGACGCGGTGACCCCAAAAATTGATCCGCTCGACGCCGAACTGGCACTTGGTTGGGTTAACTATTAAGCCGTGCTCTCCCAGCCTCCTAAAAACTGCTGTGAGGTGCTTTTCGTGTTCGTCCTCTGAAGTACTCGCGACCAAAATGTCGTCGAGGTACACAAACACGAAAGGGAGATCGCGTAACACGGCATCCATCATCCGCTGAAGCGTTTGCGCTGCCCCTTTGAGACCAAAAGGCATGCGTAAAAACTCGAAAAGTCCGAACGGGGTTATTACCGCTGTTTTAGGAATGTCCTCCGGCTGGACTGGGACTTGATGATAGCCGCGAACCAGATCAATCTTTGAAAAAATGCGCGCCCCCGTCAGGTGCACTGAAAAATCTTGAATGTGCGGGATGGGATAACGATCGTGCGCCGTAGCATTGTTTAGCCTGCGGTAATCACCGCACGGTCTCCAGGAGCCGTCGGCTTTCGGTACCATGTGCAGCGGCGAAGCCCACGGGCTTTTTGACCTACGAACGATGCCCAGCCTCTCCAGGCTGGCAAACTCCTCACGCGCAATGGCGAGCTTAACTGCATCCAAGCGCCGAGCTTTTGCAAACACGGGAGGACCAGATGTAGGTATAAAATGTTTCACTCCGTGCTTCGCGACTGCCGCTGAAAAAGTGGGCACAGTGAGCGCTGGAAATTGGGTGAGGAGTGTGTGAAACTTACCACCTGCTGTAGCGACGTGGGTCTATGCTGGTGGCGGGGACACTCGAGCTGAACAGGGGAGAGAGTAAAAAGAGAGTGCATTTACCAGCCGTCTGTTAGCAAGATCAACTAACAGATTGTGTGAACACAAAAAATCCGCGCCCAACATGTTGAAACTCACCGCCGCTATTACAAAAGTCCATTCATATGTGCGGCCATGTAAGCATAAAGGCAAGGTCCTTTTCCCGTAGGTGTTGATGCTCGAGCCATTTGCCGCCGTAGCTCCGCTACCGTGGGGTCCAGCCACCCGGTCCGTGTATGTTGGGGCGATGAAGCTCATTTGGGCTCCGGTGTCTATGAGGAACTCTCGTCCGGAGCGCGCATCCGCGATGTAGAGCAGCTTGTTGCCTTCACCGAGAGTCGAAGCTGCTAGCGACCCTCGGTCTTGCCGTTTCCCGAACTCCTGAAGCTGCAGGGTGGCACACACCTGCGTGCCCTCTCAGCGAACCTCCGATGGTAAAAGCAGAGATCCTCTCCTCCGCTGTGCCGGGGCCGTGCCTCTGCCACCGGCCCAATGGCTCCACCTCGTCGCGGCTGTGCTGCTGCCGTCGTCGGCCAGCCTGGGTCTGCCGCCTCTGGCCCCCCGCTGTCGTGGGTCGCCGCTGTGGTTGCTTGCCCGCCGCAGACGTCCAGAATCCCATCTGCTTCCTGGGCCAGCTCCCGGAATTCCTCCAGGGTGTGACATTTCTTGCCAGCCAGCGTGCTTCTCGCCTGCGTCGGGAGGGTGGAGAGGAAGATGAACTGGAATAGGAAATCATCCTTGTCCAACCCTCTCAGCTGTATCATCTCCTCCATCAGGGCGCTCGGCCTGTGTCCTCCCTGGTCTAGCAAAGACAGGAGCCTCCTCGCCCTCACTTCGGCCGAGGGGGTGAAAAACTTAATGAGGGTGGATTTCAGCTTGTCGTACCTGCCGGTCGCGGGTGGCTGCTCCACCAAACTCTGCACACACCGAGCTGTGGTGTTATCCAGTTTAGCGATGACATGGTGGAATTTAGTGTCATCCACCGTTACTCCTGCGAGGGCGAACTGCGACTCCGCTTGCAGAAACCACGACCGTGGGTTATCCTGCCAGAAATCCGGCAGCTTGACGGCCACAGCGTTCGCCAGCTCTGGACTTCGTGAGTCCGGGACCCTGAGACCTTCTCCGGTCATTCTCAACGTCGTTAGTCACCAATGTGGGGAGCCTTGAATAACGAAACTGAGTTGCATTTAATCCAAGTTTATTTCAAGCAACATTCCCACAGTCTGCTCTCATCCCTGAGCAGAGAAAACAAGAGACTGGAACACAGCAAAGTGCTCACCTTTAAACATTCTCACATCAAACAAACTCCCTCGCAGGGGAAGTCACACATCTCCACCATAAACCTTTTGTTCACATTAATCAACCTTTTATTTACATTACTCCCCCCTCTCTCCTCTCGAGCCTCAGATGTCAGGAAGTCTTCTGTTCACACCTATAGGCTCCTTCATCGTCCTCTCGAGCCTCTGAGATCAGGGAGTCTTCTGTTCACACCTATAGGCTCCTTCATCGTGAGGTTAAATCACATATGCAGTGTCCAACATATAAATGTACCACAACACAGCCATATTGACCATACATTGGGGCTGGGCAATTCCACCTTAAATCAGCATAATGATTTATTGAATCTTTCAGGTCATTTTTCATTATTTTTTTTCCTCATCTCTTCTCCCTTATAGTTTACTGACAAGGTTCATAATTATTAAGCAAAATTACACAACAATGCAGTATCATATGACTGCGGTGCTTAGTAAATGAGCATAAAAGAACAGGTCTATTGTGATTTCATGACCAAAAAAATTAAACATTGTCCAGTGCTGAAGTTAAGCGCAAGCTATGCACCCGTGTTGATGCGAAGTAGCTGCGACTGCAACTTCCATTTTTCTTTGTGCAACAATTTTATGAAAAGTTGCTTTTTCTTAACATTTATTAGCTCCAACTCATCACAATCTGTGCATCCATCCATCCATCCATCCATCCATTCATCCATCTTCTACTGCTTTTCTGGAGGTCCGAGTCGCGGAGGCAGCAGTTCAAGCAGAGAAGCCCAGACTTCCTTCTGCCCAGCCACCTACTCCAGCTCATCAGAGAGGATACAAAGGCTTTCCCAGACCAGCTGGGAGACATAGTCTTTCCAGCAAGTCCTGGGTCTGCCCAGGGTCTCCTCCCAGTGGAACGTGCCCAAAACACCTCAAGTGGGAGGCGTCCAATCTGCTCTTATCTGTCGCTATTTCATAAACAAAAATGCACGACAAACAAAAATCATTCTATACATCAGCTGAAACACATTTTGGCAATGGAACAAAGCATTTTATCCAACACACAAGAAAAAAAAAATTGCTGAACACTGTCTGTGACAGACGTCGGTAATGGCATTCACGTAATGTGAGTGCATAAATCCTGCTTTGGTGTGTTTACATACCTTGTGGGTAACGTGGTTGGCAACAACATCCTCAGCTTGTCTGCCGGTTACGTCTGCAGGCACGCCAAGCACCTTCTTAAATTGCATACTTTGCTTGCTTTTTCTTGGCGTCTTCATATGAAATAATGTCAGTCATCACGTACTATGTGGATAAAGACCACATTCCTTTTTGTTCCAAGCCGTTTTACTTTTTCTGCAGTGTTTGGTAAGAGTATAAAGCTTCTGGGTTGCGGAGGTGTGTGGCCTATGGCGTGGCCATACACGTAACTCAGTGGACATGTCTTAAATAGGCAGTACATGAAACGTGCAATGTTAATATATAAAACAATTTTCAAAAAATTCCTGCATCCAAATCATGAGCCAGATCACCACCAAATTCTAATCATCTGTTCCCCTTGCCATTACACACATTTTCTAAAAATTTCTTCAAAATCCATTCATAACTTTTGGAGTAATGTTGCTAACACACAGACAGACAAACCAACAAACAAACTAGAAAAGCACTCAGAGTGCATACCTCCACCAAGGCTCCTTCCGTCTCTCATTGTTCACCTCTAAAATGTAATGGGTTTGTTTTTGAGGAATCTTGCTAACACAGTGTGCGAAGATAAGAACCTTGGTGGAGCTATGCATTCTGGGATCATCACCAAAATATTTTTGGTTCCTCTCTAGCTCAAGGACCACCTCTGGTAAAAATTTCATCCAGATCCATCAAGTATTTTTGAAGTATTCTGACAAACACAGTGTGAGAGGATAAGAGCCTTGGTGGAGGTATGCATTCTGGGATCATCACCAAAATATTATGGGTTCCTCTCTAGCTCAAGGACCACCTCTGGTGAAAGTTTCATCCAAATCCATGCAGTAGTTTTTGTGTAAGCCTGCTGCACAAATACAAACAAGGTCCTTGGTGGAGGTATGCACTCTCAGATCATCACCAAACTGTAATGAGTTCATCCTTGGCCCAAGGGCTACCTCTGGTGAAAATTTAATCAAAATCCATTCAGTAGTTTTTGCGTAATCCTGCTAACAGACGGTCGGACAAACAGACAAACCACCCCAATTACATAACCTCCTTGGCAGAGGTAACAAACCAACCAACCAACGCCGGCAAAAACATTACCTCCTTCTTTGGTAGAGGTAATATCTTTGTAGTAGCACTTCCTACCTGGAGTGCACATAGGCCTACTAACGGATTTATCAGTGGACAGTGAGCTTTTTTTCCACGGAGGTTCAGGCATGCAGTCTGTTCAGAGTTTTTTCTGTGTCCATATTTGTTTGTTGCTATCTGGTGAATAAAATGGTGATTCCTCTCCCGCTTCTCCTTCATCTCTCCCAGATTAGGATGCATAATGTAATATCAGGAGGAAGACAACAACAAAAATAAGAAAAAAGTACAGACTGCAAAAACATCCCTGGAAACTGAAATACTCCTTATCCATCCATCTTCTACCGCTTAATCCTTTTTGCATTGCGGGGGGGGGGGGGGGGCAGGAGCCTATCCCAGCATCTTTGGGCAAGAGGCAGGGTACACCCTGGACAGATCGCCAGTCCATCACAGAGAGACAGACAACCATTCACTCTCACATCCATACCTAAGGACAATTTAGAATCCTCAGTTGATGCCAATTAACCTCACCTGCATGTCTTTGGCCTGTGGGAGGAAACCGGAGTACCTGCAGTAAACCCACACAGACATTGGGAGAACATGCAAACTCCACACAGAAGGGTCACTGATGGTGAATCGATCCCATGACCTTCTTGCTGTGCTGCCACTGTGCTAACCACTGCTCCACCGTGCTGCCCATAAATACTTCTTATATGGAGATAATTCCTAATATGGTCATAGCCATGATCAGCTGAGATCTAAATACCAGCAGGTGCCAGTCCCAGAAATAAATGCTCTGAAATCATCTGTGTTTTATTTTAATACATTTCAGACATCATAAAACACACATATTTAGGAAAAGTTATGGACTGGGAGGCATGTAGATTTTGTTCAAAGTTATTCACATTATAAAACCCCAAACTATCAGACCATCTAGTGATTTGTGTTCACTCCCTGGTGAACCAAAAAGAACTGTAGCAACATATGTTACTGTGGAGGAAAAATAAGTTCAGGCGAGATGCGGCGAGCTGGAAGGTGGCAGGATTTTATTCTCCTCCAACATCATGAGACACACTGTAGTGCTGTGCGCTGTGTTGTGCTGTGTGTACTGTGTTGTGTTGCGTGTGCTATTGAGGCATGTATAGCAAGCTCTTTTATACATGTTATACAAAGAGAGAGAATGCATGGCACATTTGCATATTGATATACATATGTATCAGTCAATATACATATCAATTGCGTGACCAACTGGTGCCCGGATGTCTTCTCCATAATCCGGGGATGTATAAACAATAGTCCATTGTTCTGGTTGTCCCCCCAGGGGTTCTCTGTCCGTATGCAATCCCTGCTGAGCTTGAATAGTATCAGTCTGCATTGTGCTGGGTGACCACATTACAACCATTTGCAAACGTGTCACATCCATTTGTAAATGCTTACAACTTTTTTTTTGCAAACTTTTGCAAATATTTTGCAAATGTTTGCAGCTGTTTGCACAAAAATACATACATTATGAACATGTTTGAATGTTTTGGTACCAAGAAAAACTGTTTGAGACTGTAAAAACTGTTTGCACCTTGTTTGGCAACCTGTTACAAACCCTGAAGAACCCTGATGAAATCCCCAAATCGCTACATTCGCCAGCATTTGCAGCTCCGTGAGATACATGGGTTAAGGGCTCACCACCATGTTTTACTGTAGGGATGGTATTGGCCTAGTGATGAGGGGTGCCTGGTTTCCTCCAAACATGATGCCTGGCATTCACGCCAAAGAGTTCAATCTTTGTCTCATCAGACCAAAGAATTTTGTTTCTGATGGTCTGAGAGTTTTTCACGTGCCTTTTGGGAATCTCCAGTCAGGCTGCTATGTGCCTTTTACTAAGGAATGGCTTCCGTCTGGCCACGTTACCGTATAGGGCTGATTGGTGGATTGCTGCAGATATGGTTGTGCTTCTGGAAGGTTCTCCTCTCTCCACAGAAAAACACTGGAGCTCTGACAGAGTGACCATTGGGTTCTTGGTTACCTCCCTGACTAAAGCCCTTCTCCCCTGATCGCTCAGTTTAGACAGCCGGCCATCTCTAGGAAGAGTCCTGGTGGTTCCAAACTTCTTTCATTTACATATGATGGAGGCCATGTACGGTGGCCATGCATGGAGGTAAGCACACGGTATTGCAGTGGTTAGCACTGTCAGCACAGCAAGAAGGTCATGGGATCGATTCCACCCCGGACCATTGTGGGTTCGATCCCACCCCCAGACCATCGGTGAACCTTCTGTGTGGAGTTTGCGTGTTGTCCCCGTGTCTGTGTGGGTTTACTCCAGGTACTCTGGTTTCCTCCTACAGGCCAAAGACATGCAGGTTAGGTTAACTGGCATCAACTGGGGATTCAAAATTGTCCTTAAGTATGAATATGAGAGTGAATGGCTGTCTATCTCTCTGTGCTGGCCCTGCAATGGACAGGCGATCTGTCCAGGGTGTACCCTGCCTCTCGCCCAAAGATGCTTGGATAGGCTCCAGCCCTCCCACGACCTGGAAAGGATTAAGCGGTAGAAGATGGATGGATGGATAGATGGATGGATGGAGGCCACTGTGCTCATTGGGACCTTCAAAACAGCAGAAATTTTTCTGTACCCTTCCCCAGATTTGTGCCTCAAGACAGTCCTGTCTCGGAGGTCTACAGACAATTCCTTTGACTTCATGCTTTGTTTCTGCTCTGACATGCACTGTCAACTGTGGGACCTTATATAAACAGGTGTGTGCCTTTCTAAATCCTGGCGGCGGATTTCAGCTGTCAGTGTCACGGTGGCCCTCTTGAGCCACCATAAGATGCCAGCAGTCACCAGTGAGTTGCAGTGATGTTTTATTAGGAAGTGCAGGAACAGAGAATAACACACACGACAGTGCGGGTAGAACAATCACAGGGTAACTTACAAACAGTGTCTGAGCCGGGGAACGCCCAATGCGTCAGACGATGTGACGGTAGGATCACAGACTAAGAATGACAAACGGTATCATAACAGAAGGTGTCTCAACAGACCATATTATAACAGGAGATATCATAACAGAACGTACCTTAACAGGAAGCATAACAGAGACTGCTGCATCGGGGTGCATTCAGCGCCCGCTTTTAACACCGGTCACTAATGACCCCGAATGCAGCACAGCTGTTGACTTTGACAGCAGGGAGCTCCACCGGGCGCTGTCACAATAAGAGCCCGGGGAGCTAGAAGGAACCAACTGCTTTCAAAGCCTGGAAATAATGATATTGTGGTGACATTAGTTGTTGGTCTCACACACAAATGTGACCTTTTAATGTGAAGGTGTAGTTTCTTCCGGTTTTTTGGGGGAAGATACATAAAAAATCGGGAGGAGGAAAATGGGCTGATTAAAGTCGTAAGACAGACTCAAGCGTGTTCCGTCTGTTTTTCTACAATTTCCACATTGGTGACCCCGACGTTTGAAGAACGTCTGTTCAGGTGACCTCTGCTGATATCGCCGCCATGACCTCTGCATCTGCCGCAGCCTCCGCACCGGCTGTTTTCGTGGCTACCATAAAACTACCGGACTTTTGGCAGCACGACCCGGAGCCCTGGTTCCAGCATGTTGAGGCTCAGTTTCATCTGCGCGGAATAACCACAGACGACACAAAGTATTTTCATATTGTTGCGGCTTTGGACTCTGCCACTACTCGCCGTTTGATGGGACTGCTCCGGGACCCGCCTCACGCCGACAAGTACGCCGCTCTGAAGAGGGCTTTATTGCAGCTGTATCAGCTCTCTGATATAGAGCGTGCTGATCGTCTTCTGTCTATGACTGGTTTGGGGGACAGTAAACCTTCTGAGCTGATGGAGAATATGTTGGTACTTCTCGGTTCAGGAGACAGCTCATTTCTGTTCACCCACCTGTTTCTGCGTCAGCTCCCGCCTCCAGTGCGCACTGTCCTGGCCAACTCGCCCCTCATTCGTACTAAGGATTATCGGGGTTTAGCTGAAGAAGCGGACAGGCTTTTGCTGGCTTCCTGCCATTTGTCGGTGCATGCACTGCTGCCTGGACAGTCTGATGGAGAAGTCTCGGTAGATGCGGCCGCAGTCTCGGATCACCGGAAGAAAGAGAGCAGCCTGTGATTCTACCACTGCCGCTTTGGACTGAAGGCTCGGCGCTGTATTCCACCGTGCTCTTTCCAGCTACAGGGAAACGAGAAGGCCGGTGCTCGTTAGCAGCTGCGTGCACCGGCACCAACGACAAAGCTGCTTTTCATTGAGGACTGCGCTGCTGGACGTCGCTTTCTGGTGGATTTGGGAGCGCAACGGAGCATCGTTCCCCCCTCGTCGGCTGACGCTATGGGATATGGACACGGACCCCCACTGGATGCTGCTAATGGTACTCCTATCCGCACCTTTGGCACCAGGTTCATGACTGTACGTTTTAACGGCCGTGAATTTAGTTGGGACTTTGTGGTAGCATCTGTAGCAGTCCCTATCCTTGGTGTAGATTTTTTGTGTGCTTACAGACTGTTGGTTGATGTGGCTAACAGATGTTTGATTGATGCTGTGTCCTTTGATTCCTATCCATGTACACTAGGTGGGGTTGGTCTGCTGCTTGCTAACATGCTCGCCTCAGGAGACAGGTACCAGCGCCTTCTTTTTGAGTTTCCTGAGCTCACTGTGCCTACGTTTTCTGCGGCAGTAGCCAGGCATGGGGTTGAGCATTACATTACTACTGTGGGTCCACCTGTTTTTGCCCGCGCACGCCGTCTGGATGCTGCTAAGTTAGCCATCGCTAGAGATGAGTTTGACAACATGGAGCGGTTGGGTATTGTGCGCCGTTCCGACAGTCTGTGGGCCTCTCCCCTCCACATGGTCCCTAAGTCAGATGGGGGTTGGCACCCTTGTGGAGATTTTAGGCGCCTTAACAACGCTACTACAAACGACAGGTACCCAGTCCCCCACATCCAAGATTTTTCTTCACGTCTGGCAGGGGCGGTCATTTTTTCTAAAGTGGATTTAGTGCGTGGCTATCATCAGGTGCCTGTCCATCCCCAGGACGTCCCCAAGACAGCGGTGATCACTCCTTTTGGACTGTTCGAGTTCTTGAGAATGCCATTCGGCCTTAAGGGTGCTGCACAGACGTTTCAACGGCTTATGGACTCTGTGTTACGGGACATGCCTTTCCTGTTTGCATACTTAGACGACATACTGGTTGTGAGAGCTTCGGTGGAGGAACATGTGTCGCACCTTCGTCAGCTCTTTAAGCGCCTTTGTGACCATGGACTGATAGTGAATCCCGCAAAGTGTCAGTTTGGGCTCTCAGAACTTGAGTTCCTGGGGCACAAGGTATCACAGCAGGGTGCCGCACCACTCCCGGCTAAAGTCGAAGCGGTTTTAGCCTTTCCGCGCCCCTCCTCTGTCAAGCCCCTTACAACCGTTTCATACCTCATGCTGCCCATATTATGCGCCCGCTGTATGAGGCCTTGAAGGGTAAGAGGGGTAATCAGGACGTTGAGTGGACTCATGAGAAGTTATGTGCTTTTGACGGGGCTAAAGCTGCGCTTGCTGATGCTGCCTTGTTGGCTCATCCAGACCCCACGGCCGCCATTGCTCTCACCACTGATGCATCCGATTATGCTGTCGGAGCAGTTTGTGAGCAGTGGGGGGGCAATTCCTGGGAACCTCTAGCCTTTTTCAGTAGACAGTTACGTGAGTCAGAAAGGAAGTACAGCACTTTTGATAGGGAACTGTTGGCCCTTTTCTTGGTGACAAGGCATTTCAGGTTTCTCCTGGAGGGCCGTAAATTCACCGCTTTTGTTGACCACAAACCCCTCACGTTTGCCATGGCCAAGTCCACTGAACCTTGGTTAGCTCGGCAACAATGGCAGCTTTCGGCTATTTCCGAGTTCACTACTGGCATTCAGCATGTGGCTGGTAAGACCAACTTGGTTGCGGACTGCCTTTCGCGTGCCCCAGTTGCTGCTGTTCATTTGGGCATGGACTATGCTGAGATGGCTGCCGATCAGTTGTTAGATCCGGGGGTGCAGGTGCTTCGTTCCACTCAGTCCAGTTTGCAGTTGGAGGATGTCTGCTTTCAGGGCAGTGGCGCTACTCTCCTGTGTGATACTTCATTGGGAAAACCACGGCCTTTGGTGCCTGCGGCTTGGCGTCGTCGTGTTTTTGACGCTGTTCACTCCTTGTCGCATCCTGGTGTTAAAGCTTCAGTTAAGCTGGTGAGCACCAAGTTTGTATGGCTGGGTCTCAGAAAGGATGTTAAGGCTTGGACGACGACCTGTGTGGCGTGCCAGCATGCTCAGGTGCAGCGCCACATAAAGGCTCCATTGGGGCCTTTTCGGATTCCGGAGCGACGTTTTGATCATGTTGAGGTGGACCTGGTAGGTCCTCTTCCCCCGTCTCGTGGTTTTACTCACCTCTTCACTATGGTGGACCAGACTACGCGGTGGCCGGAGGTAGTTCCCATGGCATCAACTACGGCGTCTGATGTTGCCCGGGCGTTCATCTCCTCTTGGGTGTCTCATTTTGGTGTTCCCTTAGATGTTACCTCTGACAGGGGCCCGCAATTTACCTCCGGACTTTGGAATGAAGTAGCTGGTAGCTTGGGGGTTAAACTCCATCGGATCACAGCGTACCATACACAAGCTAACAGGCTATGTGAGTGGTTTCATCGTACTATGAAAGCGGCCCTCCGCGCATCTTTGGTGGACAGTGGATGGGTGGACAGGTTGCTGTGGGTTTTGTTGGGTTTGCGTTCAGCCCCCAAAGAAGACCTGCACTCCTCTTCTGCTGAGTTGGTCCTCGGCCAGACCTTGAGGGTCCCAGGGGAGTTCCTTCCTACCGTTCCAGGGTTAGGTCCCAGTGTGGTTAAGAGGCCTAATTGTCGGGAGGAAGCTAGGGCTTTTGCTCCCGTGGCTGCGCATCACTGTCTTCCTCAGTCTTACGTTCCTGACAGCCTTATGTCGGCTAAATACGTTTTTGTCTGGCACGATGCCTATCGTTCTCCCCTGCAGGCACCTTATGATGGCCCTTTCCGGGTGTTAGAAACTGGCCGTAAGGATTTTTTGGTTGAGTTGGGGACTTGTCAGGATCGGATTTCGGTGGACCGTTTGAAGCCCGCCCATGTCCTTCGTGACGATGAGGTTGAGCTAGCCCGCCCGGCTTGGCGGGGGCACCCTCCCAACCTTGTGTCGGAGGTTGTTTCTGCTCTGGTTACAGTTGCGCCCTCTAGGACTGCGCAGCGCAGTCGTCGGGGCAGAGTAATAAGGTTGCCTAAGAGGTTCTCTTGAGTTATTTTTTTTTTTTTGAATTTTGTCCATGCTGTTTTAGTTTGTTTTTTGTCAGCATGTTTATTTATGTTGTTATTTGTGTGCTCTGGGGGGGCCTGTGTGGTGACATTAGTTGTTGGTCTCACACACAAATGTGACCTTTTAATGTGAAGGTGTAGTTTCTTCCGGTTTTTGGGGGGAAGATACATAAAAAACCGGGAGGAGGAAAATGGGCTGATTAAAGTCGTAAGACAGACTCAAGCGTGTTCCGTCTGTTTTTCTACAATTTCCACAATATAAGATCCAAGTGCGGACGGAACCGGCACTCGGGCTGTAACAGTAACTCCCCCTCAAGGCCGAGCTCCTGAACGGCCCAAATAACACCCAAACCCCCCACCCTCCCCACCCCCCTAGGGTGGGTGGATGGGGCGCCGGCAGGAGGGAGAGAGTCAAAAAGAACAAAATGATAACAGGGGACCAACAAAGCAACCACAGAGACAGGTGGAGAGAAAAAAAAAAAACAATACTCCCTAACGTGTGGGTAACAGGGACAGAACCCAACAGGCAATACACACATCGGTTTTAAACAATAAAAATGGACATTAGACAGAGAAGGGAAAAAAAACCACCGATCACAGCTAAGAAAAAAAAGGAGTGAGATACAAAATCACGTATCAGGCCCCCCCACACATCCCAAAAGTTTACAGACACGAATATAATGAAAAAACCCGGGATGAGTGCAGTCCTGGCTCTGAGGCATGAAGGCTGAAAGTTTGGGGGACCGTCTGGCATCAAGTGGCCACAATGCAGGCAGGGGGGAAAAGGACAGTTCGGGCGGCCTACCCCAGTCCCATGCCCGGAAACAGTAAATTTCAGGCGGCCGGACCAGGTCGCTGTGTCCCTCAGCGGAGGGAGACACAGAGGATGCCGGGTTAATAATTTCAGCCACAGCAGGTAGTGGGAGCTCAGGGAGCTGCGAACCCCGAACTCCACCTCCAGGAATCTGACAGAGCAAATCACAATAACGAGAGTGTGAATGAATCTGGACTTGCCTGTCTCCTGAAGGTTGAGTGGTGCCTGCTGTAGCAGACGTTGCTCCTCCTTTTCCCCGCCGGATGGAGACAGAGGACCCCCTGGGAGGACGACGGGGAGTCACTCGAGAAGGTTCCGGGACGGGACTCGCCGAAACGGGACTCCCGAGACACACAGCAGCCGGGATAGGCGACAAGGAGGAGGGGGCGACAGCCTTGATGAGCCGGGCACGGGACGCTGACAGGAGAGCGGAAGATGGCCCGGGGGGAGAGACTGCGGGAATTCCCCTCTGACGAAGTGCAGGGATGGCAGCTGTGTGGGGGGTTGAGCCCTTGCGGCAGCCCGGAACAGGATCTGGATGGGGTTTTCACTGAGGTTGACCGGGCGGATGAACAGCGGAGCAAGCAGCTGTCACTCGGTCTCGGGTCTTAACAGCAGTCAGCTGCAGCTCCTCAGGGGGAAACCTGAGTGACGTCATGCCCGATGGGGAAAGACCTCTGGATGGCGCAAACTCCCGGGCCGGAGCGGAAGCAGGAGCGGGATCCCGAAGCGAGGGGTGACGTCTCCTCCTCTTCGGCTTCCTGCCAGGATTTCCCTCCAACCCACGGAGTATCTCTCACTGTGCGGCGATGTCCTTTCTCCTCGCGCTGACTTTGGGGTAGTCGGCGTAGCGAGGAAGATTGTTAAGGAGAACCTCAGCGTAGTCTAGGTGCCAGCAAATTTGGTTTGGGTCGTCATAGAGACTAGCGGAGAAGAACGTCCCGTTGACGTACTCCAGGGCGCTGGCTAGCTTGTTGCCCAAGCGCCGAGCGTGGCTCCTGGGAGACGGCATGCTCCCAAAGTTGACACCCAGACTGGGAAGAACAAAGTCCAATACTGCAAAAACTCACGGTGAATGGCGTCTTGGCGCGACGCCCCTCTCCGGACGTACTGGCAGCAGTCTACTGTCATGGTGGCCCTCACGAGCCACCATAAGACGCCAGCAGTCACCAGTGAGTTGCAGTGATGTTTTATTAGGAAGTGCAGGAACAGAGAATAACACACACGACAGTGCAGGTAGAACAATCACAGGGTAACTTACAAACAGCGTCTGAGCCAGGGAACGCCCAATGCGTCAGACGATGTGACAGTAGGATCACAGACGAAGAATGACAAACGGTATCATAACAGAAGGTGTCTCAACAGACCGTATAATAATAGGAGATATCATAACAGAACGTACCTTAACAGGAAGCATAACAGAGACTGCTGCATCGGGGTGCATTCAGCGCCCGCTTTTAACACCGGTCACTAATGACCCCGAATGCAGCACAGCTGTTGACTTTGACAGCAGGGAGCTCCACCGGGCGCTGTCACAATAAGAGCCTGGGGAGCTAGAAGGAACCCACTGCTTTCAAAGCCTGGAAATAATGATATAAGATCCGAGTGCGGACGGAACCGGCACTCGGGCTGTAACAGTCAGGTGGTGACGCCGGTGGTGACCTTCACTAGCCATCACTGGCCATCGGGAGCGCTTCGACCTCGCTGTCGGGTGACAGCTATAATTGTGACGGCGGGCCAGCTGGCGGCCTCCACTAGCCATCGGACGTGCTTCGCCTCCTGTACTAGCCAACAGGTGAGCCGCCTTTGATCCCAATCAGTCTAGTTAGTATGCCTCCGAAATGGAATCAGATAAATGGAGAGGAGTTGGAGGAGATCAAACTCGCACTAAATTTTATGACTGAAGAAATATCTAAGATAGCAAAACAACAAACTTTGCTTATTGGCCTTATGGACCAAGTGCGGGAATTAAAGGCTGAAGTCATGGAAAAAGACAAGAAAATTAATTTCTTAGAAAGACGTGTGGATGAATTAGAACAGTATACAAGAATGGATGATGTCATTGTGAGCGGTCTTAACACCAGACACCGCTCCTATGCACGTGTGACAGCAGGAGTTGGTAACCAGGATGGGGAGGATGAGAAACTGGCAGAATCACACACTCTTGAGCAGCAGGTATTACATTTTTTCAAATCTAAAAACATTGTTATGGACAATAAGACTATTTCGGCTTGCCACACGTTACCTAAAAAAGACAGTAAAGGAAAACCAGCGATCATCATCCGATTTGTCAACAGAAAAGCAAAAACTGATCTTCTGCGACAAGCAAGAAAACTGAGAGAACGGCTGTCTATGTAAACGAACATTTAACAAAAAAGAACTCTGAAATAGCTAGACAGGCCAGGGCTCTCAGTAAACAGGGGAAAATATAATCGACATGGACAAAGAGCTGTAAGGTGTGGATAAAACTGCTTGGCACTCCAGAAGAAGCTAAAGTAATAATGATTAGAAAAATGGAGGAATTAGACAAATTTAAACCTTAGCCCTGATGCAAGAATAACAGTGTAGTAAGATTATGAGTGGAGATTTTTGTGTTCTTTTTCCTTTTGGTGTACATTGTTGACATAACTTATGACTAGTACTTTAACCAATTATCCTTCCTCATTTAATGATGGAAGTGTATTAGGGCAAATTGAAGCTGAAACCTTTGTCAATACTGAACAGCAACCACAAGACATTTTAGGAGATATTAACCCAGACAATAATTATTTTAATCATATTAATAATAAGTGTGTTTATTATGATGAACAACAATTAAATTGAATTATGAATTCGGATCAGACATTGACAATAATACATATTAATGGTAGGAGTCTCTATGCAAACTTTGATAGTATTAAGGAGTTTTTAAATCAGTTTAACACACAATTTAGGATTATTGCAATAAGTGAAACATGGATTAATGAAGAAAAAGATGTAAATTTTGAACTATATGGATATGAGATGTACACACAAAATAGGAAATGCAAAAGTGGTGGTGGGGTAGCACTGTATGTTGATAGAAAATTAAAAAGTAAAAAAGTGGACAGCATGACATCAACAGTGAATTAAAGTATGGAATTTTTAACAATTGACATTGAGATGGAAAATAGAAAAAACATAATAGTAAGTTGTATATATAGAGCACCGGGATCTGATATGGAAAAATGTAGAAATGGGATGGAAAAGATGTATACAAAAATAAGACAAAATGATATCTTTATTTGTGGTGACTTTAATATAGATTTAATGAAAACAAAACAACATAAACCAACTGAAGATTTCTTAGATACAATGTATAGCTTTAAATGGTAAATGGTACTCACTTATATAGCGCTTTGGTCATCTCTTGATGACCAAAGCGCTTTACAGATCTTGCTATCCACCCATTCACACACACACACATTCACACACCTTATTTCCAAAGATTACTAAACCTACGAGAATAACGACACACTGTGCTACCCTGATAGACAACACTTTTACCAATGTTGTTGAATATAATATAAGCCTTTGTTAGCCCCACAATTGTGAAATTCCAGGATTGCAACAGCACAGGGATAGCAACACTCAGAGCAATAATTTAGAAGATACGGAAGATATTCAGTTCAATTCAATTCAATTCAACTTTATTTATATAGCGCCATTTCACAACAACAGTCATCTCATAGCACTATCAACTGTAGGGGGAACCCCCACAGTTGCAGAAAGACCCCAGCAATCAGGCGATCCCCTGTGAGCAAGCACTTGGCGACGGTGGAGAGGAAAAACCCCCTTTTAACAGGAAGAAACCTCCAGCAGAACCAGGCTCAGGGAGGGGCAGTCATCTGCTGCGACTGGCTGTGGGGTGAGGGGACAGAGAAGATGAAAAGAACAGACATGTAGAGAGCAAACAGCACGATGGGGACTCAATCTATGGGAGAGAACAAACAGATGTTAATGACCAGCAAAAAAATATATATATGTATTTCATTGAGAATGAAGAAAGGAGTGAGGCCCAGTGCATTATTGGAGGTCCCCCGGCAGACTAAACCTATTAGCAGCATAACTAAGGCAGGGTTCAGAAACACATGATCCCTCCCTAATTGTAGGCTATATCAAAAAGGTAGGTTTTAGCCCTATTCTTAAAAACAGAGATGGAGTCTGACTCCCGAATCCAGATTGGCAGCTGGTTCCACAGGAGAGGAGCTTGATAACTGAAGGCTCTGCCTCCCATAGTACTTTTGGAGATTCTAGGTATTACAAGTAATCCTGCATTTTGGGAGCGTAGTGCTCTGTTAGGATAATACAGTAGTATCATATCTTTTAAATAAAAAGGAGCCTGATTGTTTAGAGCTTTGTAAGTAAGAAGAAGGATTTTAAACTTAATTCTAAACTCTATGGGAAGCCAATGAAGGGAGGCCAGAACCGGAGAGATATGATCTCTCTTTCTAGTACCTGTTAAAACTCTTGCTGCAGCATTTTGGATCAACTGAAGACTTTTTAAAGATGTTTTAGGACAGCCTGATAATAAAGAATTACAATAATTTAATCTCGAGCTAACAAAAGCGTGGATCAGTTTCTCAGCATCACTCTGAGACAAGATGCTCCTAATCTTGGCAATATTACGCAAATGATAGAAGGCAGTCTTAGAAACAAATTTAATATGTGAATTGAAGGACAGATCTTGATCAAAAATAATTCCAAGGTTCCTCACAGAGCTATTAAGAGAAAGAGTAACCACATCCAAACTGAAAGTTTGATTTGGAAAGGTATTTCTAAGGTTTTTTGGACCAACAAGAATAACTTCAGTCTTATCTGAATTTAATAGCAGGAAATTACAAGCCATCCAAGCTTTGATTTCCTTAAGACAGGCTTCTAACTTGGCTAATTGATTACTATCATCTGGCTTCATTGACAGGTATAATTGTGTCATCTGCATAACAATGAAAATGTATACAGTGCTTTCTAATAATGTTGCCTAACGGAAGCATATATAAACTAGAAGAGCACTCGAAGAGCGCAGACCTCCGCCAAGTGCCACAGTTCCCCCCATACAGTGTTTGTGTGTACGTTTTCAGATTCCTTGACCATGAAAACATATGACTAGCAATTGGATTCACAATGATAGGATTAGTGGTTCACTAGGTATTGACGAAAATGGCATTTTCCGTAATGGCAGTTTAGCACCACAGTTCCCCCATACAGTGTTTGTGTGTACGTTTTCAGATTCCTTGACCATGAAAACATATGACAAGCAATTGGATTGACAATGATACGATTAGTGGTTTAGTAGTTATTAAAGAAAATGGCATTTTGCGTAATGGCAGTTTAGTGCCACAGTTCCCCCCATACAGTGTTTGTGTGTACGTTTTCTGATTCCTTGACCATGAAAACATATGACTAGCAATTGGATTCACAATGATAGTATTAGTGGTTCAGTAGTTATTGATGAAAATGGCATTTTCTGTAATGGCGGTTTAGTGCCACAGTTCCCTCCATACAGTGTTTGTGTGTACGTTTTCAGATTCCTTGACCATAAATACATATGAAAAGCAATTGGATTGACAATGATAGGATTAGTGGTTTAGTAGTTATTCACGAAAATGGCATTTTGCGTAATGGCGGTTTTCTTGTGGACGGTGATCCGGATCACCACCAAAATCTAATCATCTGTAGGATACCCCATTTCTGACAATCTGTGAAAATTTCATGAAAATCCGTCCATAACTTTTTGAGTTATCTTGCTAGCAAACAAACAGACAAACAAACAAACAAACCAACGCCGATGATCACATAACCTCCCCCTTTGGTGGAGGTAACTAAAAAGAGTAGGGCCTAGCACAGATCCCTGTGGAACTCCATGACTAAGCTTTGAGTTGAAAGAAAACTCATTATTTACATGAACAAACTGGAACCTATCAGATAAATAAGATCTAAACCACTGCAACGAAGTTCCATTAAGTCCAACATAGTGTTCTAATCTATCAAGTAGAATATTATGATCGATATTATCAAAAGCTGCACTAAGGTCTAAAAGGACAAGTACAGAAACCAGTCCATTATCAGATGCGATGAGGAGGTCGTTAGTGACCTTCGCTAAGGCTGTTTCAGTACTATGATGGATTCTAAACCCAGATTGAAACTCTTCAAGTAAACCATTTCCCTGCAGGTGGTCAAATAATTGCGTAGCAACAACTCTTTCTAAGATTTTTGAAATGAAAGGGAGATTAGAGATTGGTCTATAGTTAGCTAAAGCTCCTGGATCAAGCGTTGGTTTTTTGAGTAAGGGTTTAATTACAGCCATTTTAAAAGCCTGCGGTACATGGCCTAAAGTTAATGAAGAATTGATTATATGAAGAATAAAGCTACCAATAAGTGGGAAGTCTTCTTTAAATAACCTGGTAGGAATAGGGTCTAAAAGACAAGTTGAAGGTTTGGATGAGGAAACTATTTTGTCTAACTCACAAAGGTCGATTGGAGTAAACTCATCAAGACAGACATCAGTTGAAGGAGTTGTAGTAGTTACTGTATTTAAGTTAACTGTGGGAAGAATCTGATTGATTTTATCTCTGATGGATGAAATTTTATTATTGAAAAAGTTCATAAAGTCCTGACTAGTAAGCTCTAAGGGAATGCTAAGATTGACAGAGTCCTGACTCTTTGTCAACCTGGCTACAGTGCTGAAAAGGAACCTGGGATTATTCTTGTTCTCTTCTATTAATGCAGAATAATAACTCGTTCTAGCTTTTCTAAGAGATTTTTTATAAATTAAAAGATGATTTCTCCAAGCTAAATAGATTTCATCTAAATTAGTGGGGCGCCATTTTCTTTCTAATTGACGAGTCTTCTGTTTTAAGCTACGAGTTTCTGTGTTGAACCAAGGAGTTAGAAATCTCTGATTAGACTTTTTCTTTTTTAAGGGGGCCACCAAGTCGAGAGTCTGATGCAGAGAAGCTGAAACACTATCCACCATGTTATCAATTACAGAAGGAGCAAGCTGTCTATAGCTTATTTCCGTTGTGTTGACACATGGCATAGAGGAAACAATCTGCATAAATTTGGTAACAGCATCATCTGAGAGGGATCTACTGTAATAATATTTTTCTTTAGGAGCCAAATAGTCAGAAATAGTAAAATCAAAGGTTAACAGACAATGGTCTGACAGTACAGGGTTATGAGGAGACACTACAAGATTTTCTATGTCTATGCCATATGTCAGAACAAAGTCCAACGTATGGTGGAGATAATGAGTAGAATTTCCTACTTTCTGAGAAAACCCAATCGAGTCTAATATTGAATTAAATGCCACATTAAGGCAGTCACTATCTACATCCACATGTATTTTAAAGTCCCCTACTATAATTATTCTATCTGATTTCAGCACTAAATCAGCTAAGAAATCACCAAATCCGGATAAAAATTCTGAGTAGGTTGATGGGGGACGATAAACTATGGCAAATAAAATTGTGTTTAACCTAAAATTGCTAAAGTGCTCAATACTGAGGACCAGGCCCTCAAAGGAATTATAACATGTTTTTTGCTTTACATTAACTAGTAATTTGGAATGGTAAATTGTTGCTACTCCTCCTCCACGACCAGAACTTCTGGGATTTTGACAGTTTAAATAACCAGAGGGAGTTAATTCATTTAAACCAACATAATCCTCTTGCCCTAACCAAGTCTCTGTAAGGGATATTAAATCAATCTGATGATCAATTAACAGATCATGGACAAACAGAGACTTGGGAGTTAGAGACCTAATATTTAATAAACCACATTTAATTTTTAAATTATGAGGAGGAACAGAGGCCAAATCATTCAATTTAGAGGCTTTATGTTTAATTTGAGTTTTACCAATTATTTGCTTAATCACTTTGGGATGCTTATATATTATATTTTTATTTACTTTGGAGGGAGCAGACAATGATTCTCTGATGGGGAAGACAGGGGCTAAGCTGAGGGGTGGCGGATGAAGAGGAGCTGCAGAGAGGTGTGTAAGACTGTGACTCTGCTTCCTGGTCCCAACTCTGAGTAGTCAAAGTAGTCAAGGTTTTGGAAATTTGGATAAAAAAGATGCCAGATTGTTAGATAAATGAGACGCACCATGTGCAAAGTGGGATGGATGCTGTCTCATCTCATAAGACCAGGTTTTCCCCAAAATGAGCTCCAATTGTCAATGTAGCCCACGTTGTTTGCACGACACCACACAGACAGCCAGCGGTTGAAGGATGACGAGCGGCTAAACATGTCATCACTGGTCAGACTGGGGAGGGGCCCAGAGAACACTACAGAGTCCGACATTGTTTTTGCAAAGTCACACACCGATTCTACATTAAGTTTCGTGACTTCCGACTGCTGGAGACGGATGTCATTAATGCCAGCGTGGATAACAATTGTGGAGTATTTACAGTTACTTTTCAGAATCAGAATCAGAATCAGAATCAGGTTTATTGCCATTGTTCATGTAGTACACAAACTAGGAATTTGTCTCGGTGCAATGCTGCAACATTAAACATGATAAAATAAAAGAAATAAACTATACATGCAATAAAGTGTAGAATAAGAGTAAGTGATACTGGTCAGCAGTTAAAATATATTAGCGAGCAGCAGATACTGTGGAGAACTATATAGTGCAGTCGGTAATGCAGGAAGAAAACAGTGATGATTGACATGAGTCTGGTTGAGCTGCTGTACATAGTGCACGAGAGTCAATAAGTCACTTAGTGTTCAGCAGTCTGATGGCAGAGGGGAAGAAGCTGTTCATGTGACGGGAGGTTTTAGTCTGGATGGACCGAAGTCTTCTACCTGAGGGGAGGGGGGCAAACAGTACGTGACCAGGGTGTGAGGGATCGGCTATGATCCGGCCAGCACGCCTCCGGGTCCTGGAGATGTACAGATCCTGGAGAGATGGGAGCTTGCAGCCGATCACCTTCTCAGCAGTGCGCACGACGCGCTGCAGCCTTAGTCTGTCCCTGGCAGTGGCTCCTGCGTACCACACGGTTATGGAGGTGGTGAGGATGGACTCGATGATGGCTGTGTAGAACTGCACTAACATCTTGGTGGGTAGCTTGAGCTTCCTCAGCTGCCGCAGGAAGAACATCCTCTGCTGGGCTTTTTTGATGAGTGAGCTGATGGTCGGCTCCCATTTGAGGTCCCTGGTGATGGTAGTGCCTAGGAAGCGGAAGGAATCAGCAGTGGTGATGGGAGAGCCTGTGAGGGTGAGGGGGGGCAGAGGGGTAGTGACTTTCCTGAAGTCTACAATCATCTCCACTGTCTTCAGAGTGTTCAGCTGCAGGTTGTTATTATTGCACCAGGACGCCAGCTGGGCCACCTCTCTCCTCTAGGCGGACTCGTCGCCGTTGGAGATGAGCCCGATGAGGGTGGTGTTGTCCGCAAACTTGATCAACTTGACAGACTGGTGGCTGGAGGTGCAGGAGTTGGTGTAAAGGGAGAAGAGTAGGGGGGAAAGTACACAGCCCTGGGGTGATCCGGTGCTGATGCTAGTAGAGTCTGAGACAGTCTTTCCCAGCTGCACATGCTGCCTCCGGTCCGTCAGGAAGTCGGTGATCCACCTGCAGAGGGAGTCAGGCACGTTGAGCAGGGACAGCTTGTCCCGGAGCAGAGCGGGGCGGATGGTGTTGAATGCGGAGCTGAAGTCCACAAACAGGATCCTGGCGTAGGTTCCCGGGGAGTCCAGGTGCTGCAGGATGGAGTGGAGGGCCAGGTTGACTGCGTCGTCTACAGACCTGTTGGCTCGGTAGGCAAACTGCAGCGGGTCCAGGAGAGGGGTGGTGATGGACTTGAGGTGGGGCAGGACCAGGCGCTCAAAGGACTTCATGACTACAGAGGTGAGCGCTACAGGTCTGTAGTCATTAAGTCCAGTGATCCGTGGCTTCTTGGGGACAGGGATGATGGTGGAGGATTTGAGGCAGGACGGCACGTGGCATAACTTAAGGGAGGTGTTAAAAATGTCTGTGAAGACAGGAGCCAGCTGTTTCACACAGTGTCTCAGGGTGGAGGGAGACACGCCGTCCGGACCGGGGGCCTTGCGCGGGTTCAGTCTGGAGAACTGTTTGAGCACGTCCTGCTCACTGATGATAAGGGCAGGGGGGGAGGAGGGGGGGGGGGGGTGCCTTTAATGAAGTAGGGATTGTGGAGGCTGTGGAGCTGGAGGGAGGGGGGGAGTTGGACACAGATGACGAGGTGTCAAAACGGGCATAGTGTTGGGACAGTCTTTGACAAAGGGCTTTGTCATCCTGACCTTTAGGAGCCTGAGGCCGATAGTTGGTGATTTGCCTCAGTCCTCTCCACACGGAAGCCGAATCATTAGCAGTGAACTGCTGCTGGAGTCTCTCAGAATACACAGATTTAGCTCTCTTCAACTCTCTGTTAAACCGGTATTTAACCTCCTTGTAGCAGTCCCTGTCTCCACTTTTCAGCGCTGCTTCCTTCTCCTTCCTGATCTGTCTGAGCTTAGCTGTGAACCAGGGTTTGTCATTAGAGTAACTCACCCTGGTGCGTGATGGAAGAATGTCCTCTTCACAAAAGTGGATATATGAGTTCACAGTGTCCGTATATTCATCCAGATCATGCGTGGCTCGTTTAAACATGCCCCAGTCAGATATTTCCATGCACGTTTCCAGCTTCTCCTCAGCTTCACTGGTCCGTTTCTTCGTAGTGCTCACAACAGGTTTAGTGAGCTTCAATCTCTGTCTGTATGTGGGAATGAGGTGGACCATCACATGATCAGATAATCCCAGCGCAGCGCGGGGAACAGCGCGATATGCGTCTTTCACTGTGGTGTAACAGTGATCCAGTGTGTTTAATCCTCTGGTGGGGCATTTAATAAACTGTCTGTAGCGGGGGAGATCGTGGCTCAGATTGCTCTGATTAAAGTCGCCAGCCACAATAACCAGAGAGTCTGGAAAAATGCGCTCTGTGTGTTGAATGTGATCCGCGAGCACGCGCTGAGCTTCGCGCGTGTCCGCGTCGGGAGGGACGTACACAGCGATGAGTATGAAAGAAGCAAACTCCCGCGGGGAATAAAAAGGCTTGCAGTTAATAACAAGAAATTCCAGGGCGGGAGAACAGTGTTTGGAAATTACCGTTACATCAGAGCACCAGCTGCTGTTGATGTAGAAGCAGACTCCGCCTCCTGTGGTCTTGCCGGAAAGCTCTGTGTCACGATCAGCACGAAAGAGCTGGAAACCCTCGAGGCGCAGCGCGCTGTCCGGTATATTTTCCCGGAGCCAGGTCTCAGTAAAACAGAGGGCAGCCGAGGGAGGTTCCTAAAACGCATCAGCAGTCTCAGTTCATCTACCTTGTTAGAGAGAGAGTTGGTATTGGACAGAAATATGCCAGGCAGCGCCGTTCGCGTGCCTCTCCTGCGAAGCCGCACGAGAGCGCCCGCTCGTCTTCCTCTCTTTCGCCGTCTCACTTTTCGAGCCAAACAATGAACCAGATCGGCGGCAGGAGCTAAAAAAACTGGGAGAAGGTCCGTGGGAGTGAAAGTCCTGATATTTAGAAGTTCTTCACGGGTATAAGTGCAAGCAGACACACAATTGACAAACAAAAACAAACAAAGGGCGCAGCGAAGCACCATGTCGACCACTGTGGGCGCCATCTTGCAAAAGATGGCGCCAGATAGCCAGCATTTTCAAATTTGACTTGATGTCCCCTGCTCTGGCCCAGGAATGCATTTGACTATGGCCGCTGGAGTCTCTAGGTTCACGTTTCTGACTACAGAGTTGCCAATGATCAGAGTTTTTTCCTCAGCGGGTGTGTCGCTGAGTGGGGAAAAACGATTAGAAACGTGAACAGGTTGGAGGTGTACCGGGGCTTTGCGACTAGGTTTCCTTCTCACCGTCACCCACCCAGTCTCCTCGCTGCTGAGGAGAGCCGGAGGACTGCTAACGGGTTTAGCTATGCTAGCTAGCTCTGCTGCAGCTAAGGGGCGTCCGTCAAGAGTAACTGGCGCAGACGGTGTTTCAATGCAGCGGAGCTGGGATTCCAAATCAGACAACCTCGCCTCGAGCGCCTCAAAAAGACAACATTTATTACATTTACCGTTATCACTAAAAGAGGCAGAGGTGTAGCTAAACATCTGACAGAGAGAGCACACCAGAGGAGGAGAGGAAGGAGAGCTAGTAGCCATAGCTAGTGGCTAACCCAAAGCTCAGGAGAGTGAGGAGAGCAAACCACACAGACAGACAGCAAAACAGGAAGTGACGATACATTACCACAAGTGACGATCCGACCACTACTAATGCATACTTAAATCATCTATCTTATATAAATAAGAGTAGTGGATATACATACATACACATCAATATATAAATATATATATACTAAGTGTGGAGCATTGTAGCAAGATGGAATAAATAGCATAACCGTCTACTTAGTTATCCTACATAGTATGAATATGTACCCATACATATTGTCACCCTCCGTAGCGACCGGTACTGTCCTAGTTGT
This sequence comes from Pholidichthys leucotaenia, assembly GCA_020510985.1. Taxonomy (NCBI): domain Eukaryota; kingdom Metazoa; phylum Chordata; class Actinopteri; order Cichliformes; family Pholidichthyidae; genus Pholidichthys; species Pholidichthys leucotaenia. Next base: position 147,151,449 of record CM035837.1, read on the forward strand.
ATATACTGGAGGGGACCATTGTGTAAGTCTATTGCGTCTTTTGCATTCAATACTATTAGGTCGTCACGTTTTTTTGCTATCTCTGCGAGCAGCCCTGCTTAGGTTATACAGTCTGACTGCCATAGGTAGGAAGGACCTGCAAAACCTCTCGGTTGCGCACCTAGGATGATGTAGTCTGCTGCTAAATGAGCTCCTCAGTGCGTTCAGTATGTCCTGCATAGGGTGGGACTCGGACTCCAGCAGAGATGACAGTTTAGCCACCATCCTTCTCTCTCCTATCTCCTCCACTGTGTCAGGGCGCTGCCCCAGGACAGAGCTAGCTTTCTTGATCAGTTTGTTCAGTCTCTTCCTATCGGCTGCTGTAATGCCACTGCCTCAGCAGACCACTCCAAAAGTGATGGCTGATGCCACCACCGTGTTGTAGAATGTCTTCAGCAGCGCCCCTTGTACACCAAAAGACCTGAGTCTCCTCAGTAGGAACAGCCTGCACTGTCCCTTCTTGTAGAGTGCGTCGGTATTGTGTGACCAGTCTAGTTTATTGTTCAGATGAACACCCAAGTACTTGTAGGATGTCACCATCTCGATGTCTGTTCCCTGTATGTTTACTGGTGCTGTGAGGGGTTGTCCTTGCCTGCGGCAGTCCACCACCAGCTCCTTAGTTTTCCTCGCGTTGATCTGGAGGCAGTTCCTATGGCACCAGTCCACGAAGTCCTGGATAAGTCCTCTGTACTCAGCTTCATCTCCATTGGAGATGAGGCCGACGATCGCAGAGTTGTCAGAGAACTTCTGTAGATGGCAGTGTGTTGTGTTGTGTGAGAAGTCCCCAGTATAAAGGGTAAACAGGAAGGGAGCCAAAACCGTTCCCTGGGGGGCCCCCGTGCTACCGATGATCGTGTCGGACACACAGTCCCGGGTTCTCACAAACTGTGGCTGGTTAGTGAGGTAGTCCAGGATCCATGATGACAGGTGCTGGTCCACCCCTGCGCACAGCAGCTTGTCCTTCAGGATCATCGGTTGGATGGTGTTGAAAGCACTGGAGAAGTCAAAGAACATGATCCTCACTGCATTCCCGGGCTTCTCCAGGTGGGACAGAGAACGGTGAAGGAGGAAGATCACTGCATCCTCCACCCCAATGCCATGCTGGTAGGCAAACTGGAGTGGATCCATCGCTGGTCCCACCAGGGGGCGGAGGTGAGCAAGGAGCAGTCTCTCCAGGGTCTTCATCATGTGGGACGTCAAGGCCACTGGTCTGTAGTTGTTCAGGTCTTTGGGGCGGGAGGTCTTTGGTACAGATACCACACAAGATGTTTTCCACAACTGTGGTACCCTCCCCAGCTTCAGGCTCAGGTTGAAGATGAGCTCCACAATCCCACATAGTTGATCTGCACAGGACTTGAGGAGCTTTGCGCTGATGCCGTCCGGTCCCGACGCCTTCCTCGCCTTGATCTTTCTCAGCTCCGTCCTCACCTGGGTCTTAGTGAGGGTCATGTTGGGGGGCTGTGTGTTGGGAGTGAGGGGGGTGTTGGTGGAGTGGGGTGTGGACAGCAGGACTCGATGTCTTTACAGGCAGCAGTGGTTGTTGTGCAGTCGGGGGGGGGGGGGGGGGCAGTTGGTCAAACATATTAAAAAACAGGTTCAGATTGTTTGCCCACTCCCTGCCCCCCATGGCCTGGGGGGAGGTATTCTGGAGCCCAGAGATGGTTTTAAGGTTTCTCCAGACCCCACCGATTTCGCTCTATTGCAGCTTGTCCTCCATCTTCTTCCTGAAGCTGTCCTTGCCTTCTCTGATCTTCCTCCTCGACATTAGTGACCACCTGCCTGTATTTGTTTCTTTAGATGTTAATTATGGGGTTAATGAGAGTAAGAATAATAATAAACCATGTAAAAAGATTATCTTTAAAAGAATACAAACAGAAGATAGAATCAGTGCTTTAAAAGAAGACTTAATGTTACAGAATTGGGATGTTGTCTATAGAGAGAAAAAAGTGGACTTGGCATATGATAAATTTATTGATATATTTAAATCATTATAATATAAAAACTGTCTAATTAAAGAAATTAATAAAAAACATAAATACAACAATTGCCCGTGGTTAACCAGGGGGCTACAAAATGCTTGTAAAAAGAAAAATTATCTCTATAAAAATTTCATTAAATTAAGAACCAAAGAATCTGAAAAAGATATAAAACATTTAAAAATAAATTAACTGAAATAATACGAACTAGTAAAAAATTATACTATAGGAAAATGTTAAATGAAAATAAAAAATAATATAAAAGGAGTCTGGGTTATATTAAATAAATTATGGAAAAATGGAACTAAGAAAATGATATATCCAGAGTATTTTACTGATAAATGTGGTGATAATTATGATAAGAATATGGTAGTAAATAAAATGAATAATTTTTTTGTAAATGTTGGACCAGAGTTGGCAGTAAAAATTCCAAACCAAGGAAGAGACACCATGAGTGAAACATTGATTGGAAATAACCCTCGGTCAGTCTTTCTTACAGTGGTGGATGAACTAGATGTAAAATCTGTTGTTGAAAAGAGTAAAAATAAATTATCTACTGATTGTGATGGTATTGATATGGCACTAGTAAAAAGAACTGCTGATGGCATATTAAAACCATTCACATATACAGTATTTGTAATCTATCATTTCAAACTGGCTCATTCCCACAGAAAATGAAAATAGCAAAAGTAATACCATTATTCAAGCAAGGAAATAAACACCACTACACAAACTATAGACCAGTATCGCTTCTCCCACAATTTTCAAAGATTCTGGAAAAACTTTTCAACAACAGATTAGAAAACTTTTTAAATAAACATGATGTGCTTAACCAGAATCAATATGGATTTAGAGCGAAGAGTACAGCATTGTTGTCGATAATGGAAGCAACAGAGGAAATAATAAATGCATTAGATCAAGGAAAATATGCAATTGGTGTATTTATAGATTTTAGAAAAGCATTTGATACAATAAATCATTCAATACTTCTTAATAAACTGCAAATGTATGGTAATAGGGGAATGGCTCTGAATTGGGTTACAAGTTATCTATCTGAGAGACAACAGTTTGTGAAGATGGGAGAATATCTGTCTGGGTGTATGGGGATTGCCTGTGGGGTCCCCCAGGGGTCAGTATTGGGCCCCAAATTATTTAACATATATATAAATGATATATTCCAAGTTTCTAAATTATTAAAAATAATATTATTTGCTGATGATACTAATATATTTTATTCTGGAAATAATTATAATCAACTAATCCATACTCTAAATAATGAATTAAATAAGCTTAAAAAACGAAATGGATGGATTGTAATAAATTATCACTAAATATAGATAAAACTAAGGTAATGATATTTGGTAACTGCAAAAATAAAGAAGATATACATATTCATATAGATAATGTAATTATTGAAAAAGTTAAGGAGATCAAGTTTTTGGGTGCAATACTAGATGATAAAATTAGTTGGAAACCACACGTCAGATACACACAAAACAAAGTTGCAAAAATATTGCAATTATAAATAAAATTAAGCAGGTCCTAGACTACAAATCACTTCATATCTTGTATTGCTCATTAGTACTTCCATACTTGACATATTGTATAGAGGTCTGGGGTAACAATTATAAAAGTACACTTAATTCATTGCTAATATTACAAAAAAGGGCAGTCTGTGTTATACACAAAGTCAGGTATCTTGAACATACTAATTTATTGTTTTTACATTCAAAGTTATTGAAATTATAGGATCTGGTTCATTATTATACAGCACAATTAATGTTTAAAATCAGTAAAAACCTTTTGCCACACAATATACAAAATCTTTTCAGTGAGAGAGAAGGGAAATATAATTTACGGGGAACACAAAATTTAAAATGCACTTAGTAAGATTTACTAGGAAGGGTTTTTGTGTGTCTGTGTGTGGGGTAAAATTGTGGAATGGGTTGGGGGAGAAACACAGACAATGTCCAAACATCCATATATTTAAATCAACATATAAAGAAATGATTTTTGAGCAATATAAAAATAAAGGGCAGCAATATTACAACGTGTCTTCAATGAAAAAGGTTGTTATTGTTTGTGTTATTGTGTTATTGTGATTGTGATGGTGTTGTCTGTGTTTGTGTTGAACATACCAGAAGTATTTATTTATTATTGTTACAATTATTGTTGGATGTTGGTATTGTTGTCAATATGGACTGTCGTTGTTGTGTCATTTCTGTCGCATAATTTGACTATGGGGTGTACTATGGTGAATGTGGTTGTGGGATGAATGATGACTAAGAGTGATGTTGTAATTTGTTGGGTATGGAAAAGGGGTGGGACTATATAAGGGTTGGCTTCTTCCCACTCCTTTTGAACATTTTATTTTTGGCTTGATTTTTGTTTTAAATTCTTTTTTTCTTTTTGTCAGAATGTTCAAATGAAATCAATCAATCAATCAATCAACCAATCAATCAATCAATCCTGTCCAATCAGCTGAATTTACCACAGGTGGACTCCAATTAAGCTGTAAAAACATCTCAAGGATGATCAGTGGAAGCAGGATGCACCTGAGCTCAAGTTTGAGCTTCATGACAAAGACTGTGAATACTTATGTACATGTGATTTCTTAGTTTTTTATTTTTTATAAATTTGCAGAAATCTAAAAATTTAAAAAAAAAAAATCACGTTGTCATTATGGGGTATTGTATGTATAATTTTGAGGAAATGATGAGTTTAATCCATTTTGGAAAAAGGCTGTAACATAACAAAATGTGGAAAAAGTGAAGCACTGTGAATACTTTCTGAATGCACTGTATCTTCTAGTGTGTTTGTGTGAATGAGTGTGTCTGCATCTCTTTGTAATATTTAGTAAATGTAATGTTTTTGTTTAATGTTACTGAACCTAATTCTAATTTGTATAACACTCTCCCTGACTTATATTTGTCATAACCCGAGTGTCGGTTCTGGCCACACTCGGGTCTCATATCTTTTTGTTCCCTGGCTTTGGCAGCTGAGGGTTCCTTCCAGCTCCTCGGGCTCTTATTGTGAAGGCGCCCGGGGGAGCTCCCTGCTGTCAAAGTCAGCTGCTGCTCTGCTGTCATTAGCAGCAGCTGTGCCGCGTTGGGGTCATTAGCCGCCAGAGATATAAGCGGGTGCTAAATGTCCTCCAGCGCGGCAGTCTCTGTTATATCCTGTTATGATCACCTGCTATGCTCTTCTGTATGTTCAGCCACGTTCCGTCGTGCTCCTGTTATTCTCAGGTATGTTCCTTTGAGACCTTACTCTCACTGTTGTCCGTCTGGCGCATCGGGTGTCCCCCGGTTCAGACGTCACCCAGCCACTGTATGTGTTCTGTCAGTGTTCTGCCTTATCCTCAATAAATTACCACTGCAAACTCTCTGGTGACTGAGGCGTCTTGTGACGGTCTGTGAGGGCCGTCGTGACAGTAGACTGCCGCCTAACGCCCGGAGAGGAGGCGTTGTTTCGAGACGCCATTCACCGTGTAGTTTGCAGTAGTGGACTGTTAATTCCTACCTGTCTGAGTGTCTGCAGCGGGGAGTATGCCGTCATCCAGGGGCCATTGTCAGCGCCTTGGCAGGCAGCAAGCGGAGCTCCTGAAGGAGGTCGACTACACCATCTTCACCGCTACGCTGTTGGACGCTCCCAGCGACGCTCGTAGACACCTGGACCTAGCCGAGGAGATTCTGGATTCTCTTCTCCGCTTCACCGATCATCCAGAGGTAAGCGTGAGGAGAGATGACCTCTCCACCCAGCGTGAGAGACTCCGAGGGCTGGAGGGAAATCCTGGCAGGGAGCCGAAGCGGAGGAGACGTTGCCCCTCGCTTCGGGATCCCGCTCCTGCCTCTGTTCCGGCCCGGGAGTTCGCACCACCCGGAGGGTTTTTCCCATCGGGCATGTCGTCACTCGGGATTCCCCCAGAGAAGCTGCAGATGACAGCAGACGAGATCTGGGACCGGGTGGCTGCTGCTTGCTCCGCTAAAAATCCTCCAGCGTGTATGAAGCATGTGGTGGCGGCGGTCAGACTGGTGGAGAGGAATCCGGCGCTGCGTGAGTTTCCTGAGTTTGCTGACTTGCTTGCAGCCGTTTCTGCTCAGGAACGGCGATTTCCGGACCTCACCTTCGCCTCACCCCCTACAAGGAACCGTCATTACTCCGGCTTCCAACCTCGGATAGAGCCCCGTCTGGATGCTGCTCCGGGTCGCCGCAAGGGCTCAACCCCCCACACAGCTGTCACTCCTGCGCCTCGTCAGAGGGGAATCCCCGCAGCCTTGTCTTCTCCCGGGCCCTCGCCCGCTGTCCCGTCAGCGCCCCATGCCCGACTGACCCCGGCTGTCGCCCCCTCCTCCTCGTCGCCTATCCTGGCTGCTGTGTGTCACGAGAGCTCCGTTTCGGCGAGCTTCATCCCGGATCCGCCTCAAGTGGCCTCATCTCGTCTTCCCAGAGGGCCCTCTGTCGCCATCCAGCGGGGAAAGGAAGGAATGACGTCCCCAACAGCGGAGACCATCTTACCCTTAGGGGAAAGGCGAGTGCATGATAATTTCTCTCCTCTTGACATTGTTGTGCCTTGTCTGACTCCTAGGGGTGGAGTTCGGGGTATGCAGCCCCCCGAGCTCCCTCCACCCGCTGTGGATGAAAGTATTAACCCTGCTTCCTCTGTGTCTCCCTCCGCCGAGCGGTCCTCGACGTCAGGCCAACGTCGCTGGATGAGGAGGGGGCCTGCGGTTCTGGAGAGCCTGGTTCCGGTTCCGCAGCCACGCCATGGGCGGAGGAGGAGAGCGGACTGCAGCATGGAGCCATCGCCGGTGAGGAAGCGTCCCCGGGGCTCCACGGAGGAGCGGTCCGGTCCAGCAGGGCGAGATTCTCCTGCCACCACGCCGTGCGGGCCACCGGCGTGGACATCGGTGCCGGAGGACTCTTTGGCTGCACGCACCATCATGCCAGCTGCGGAGCCCGACGCAGCTGAGTGGGAGCCTGATGACGACCTCCTGACATCTGAGCCCGGATCTTCGCAGTCCTGGACGGCGTCAGAACCCGAGCTCAGGCAAGTGCTCTACTTTGTCTTTCTTTTTCACCTCTTAGAGCATTTTTGCCTGTCTCAAGGGGAGATGAGCCGGGTGCAGCCGCCCACTGCGTCCGAGCTTATCTCACCGGGTTCTGGCGCTGCCGGTGATCCTGATCCCGGGTTTTCTCTCTCTTTCGAGCCTTCTCCCAGGGTCGCCGGCGAGGGGCTGCTTTCGCCTGCTGTGCCAGAGGTTCCGGTTTCGGGGTTGGAGGTCGAGTTTGGTGCCACGCCGACCCAGTCGGGGTCCGTCGCGGGTTCGGCTCCGGAGGCCCAGTCGGGGTCCGTCGCGGGTTCGGCTCCGGAGGCCCAATCGGGGTCCGACGTGGGTGCAGCACCAGCAGGTCCTGGATTCGGTGAGGGAGCTGCAGGTCCCCGGCCACCGGATGCTGGACAGACTCATTCCCCTCTTCACCCTCATCTCCATTGTCATCCTCCTCGTCTCCCTGAGGCACGCTGCCCATGTTCACCTGGGGCCGTTGGGGTTCCGATTGCTTCGCCCGGTTCTCCCTCATCTCTCCCCTTTTCAGCGGAACCGCCGGCTACTTTGACTCAACGGTTCTGGTGGGATAGCGATGCGGGTCGGCCGCCCGAAAGACTGTCTCGCCAATTTGGATCTCTGGGTCGGCCTCCCGACATTTTGGACTCCCTGTGTGGCGACCTGGTCCGGCCGCCTGAGATTCTCTGCTTCCGAGCATGGGACCGGGGTAGGCCGCCCGAGCTGTTCTTTCTCCCCCTGCCTGTTTTGTGGCCTCCCGTTGCCGGTCGGCCCCCCGAACTTTCTGCCTCCGCCCCTCTGGGTCAGAACTACACTCTTCCCGGGGTTTCTGTTTGTCTGTGAGACTGTTGGGGTGGGGGGGTGGGGGTTTGATCTGTGATTTTTGTGGCTCACTCCTTTCTTGTTCCAATGTTTGGTGGTCCTTTCCCTCCACCTTATGTCAATTCGTTGTTTGCCCTTATATATATATATATATATTGCCTGTGGTTTTGTTCTTGTTACCCACGTTTAAGGGATTATGGGTTTTTTTTTTCTATAGCCTTGTTGGTTGTTTGTCTCTCTCCCTCCTGCCAGCACCCCATCCACCCACCCTAGGGGGGTGGGGGGGGGGGCTTGGGTGTTACTCTGGCCGCTCAGAGCTCGGCCTTGAGGGGGAGGTACTGTCATAACCCGAGTGTCGGTTCTGGCCACACTCGGGTCTCATATCTTTTTGTTCCCTGGCTTTGGCAGCTGAGGGTTCCTTCCAGCTCCTTGGGCTCTTATTGTGAAGGCGCCCGGGGGAGCTCCCTGCTGTCAAAGTCAGCTGCTGCTCTGCTGTCATTAGCAGCAGCTGTGCCGCGTTGGAGTCATTAGCCGCCAGAGATATAAGCGGGTGCTAAATGTCCTCCAGCGCGGCAGTCTCTGTTATATCCTGTTATGATCACCTGCTATGCTCTTCTGTATGTTCAGCCACGTTCCGTCGTGCTCCTGTTATTCTCAGGTATGTTCCTTTGAGACCTTACTCTCACTGTTGTCCGTCTGGCGCATCGGGTGTCCCCCGGTTCAGACGTCACCCAGCCACTGTATGTGTTCTGTCAGTGTTCTGCCTTATCCTCAATAAATTACCACTGCAAACTCTCTGGTGACTGAGGCGTCTTGTGACGGTCCGTGAGGGCCGTCGTGACAATATTCAAATAGCCAATGCAATAATGACAACAAATCTGCGCCTCTCAAAAAACCCACAGTTTGAGCGGTGAATCAGACCCCTTTAAACCCTTTAACAGTCCACATTTTATGGACGGGTCACGCGCCCCCAGTGGCACAGTGCAGCAACTGCATGTGTCAACTTATTGACGTCCCCCGGCTATACTGAGAATTTTTACTAATCTGTATTGATCTGACAGTTTAGAAGGTGGCAGACACGCGCCGAAGGAATCATGGCTGACATGGAATATAGCAAAGAAGAAGAAATCCTCATTATTATTCTTCCTTTTTCCGCTTTGAGCTCACACACCAATGTGGATGCTGCTATGTTTGGTCATCGCGGCAGCGATGATGACTGAAACTGCATGAAACGGGAAAAATAGTGCCGTAATACAAACAAAATTCACGTGGGATCATCATAAGAGTTTGTAGATGTGGAAGCGGGTGTAAATTACTAAGTAAACACGAAACATCGGCCACAATGGATAAAAACTGACCTCCCATTACCAAGATGGCGGCGCCCATGAGTGGCTGGATTCCCACAGGAAAAATGCTCCAAATAGAAAACAAAATTCACGTGGGATAATCGAAAGGGTTTGTAGATGTGTAAGCGGGTGTAAATTACTAAGTAAACGCGAAACATCGGCCACGATGGACGAAAACGGACTGGTCACGTGGGCCAACGAGCCCCCCCCCCTTGGCAACAGGTAAAAGAAATACATGGTTTCTTTTTACATTTTATTGATTTTCTAGTTCATATACTTTGAAGATTAGATAAAAACATACCCCTGTAGACAAATCGGCGTAAAAAAAACCCAAAACGGACCATTCTTTGTGTAAATGTGTCCAAAGTCCACTTTTGACTGAGTTATGTAATTTGTATAGCTACTGCAACATTATGCAAATTAGATGCGTAAATTTATTCCTATCTGAAACTTTGGATCATATTCTACATCTTTCTAATTGACAGTAAGCCATTATCTCTTGTAACTTTCAAGTTATAGCCTTGGAAATCTGAACTATTTTATGGACAATTTTTTTTTACCACTCTTTACCACAAGGGGGGCATTGAGTTGCCTTGCGTTGCCCCAGGCACCACGCGGCGCCTAGGGCAATTAGAGGGTTAAATCCTTGACATACCATTTAAACGCCCAACCCTCTCAAACTTTCCTGAGCCCTTGAGTCACATTATGTGACATAACTTATATCTGGAAATACGACAGCGGAGGCAGGAGCTGTACTGAACGATAACTTTATTATACACAGTAAAAGACCCTTGACCTTGTACCCCAAGTTTGAGGTCAGGTTCACCAGCTGCAGTCCCCAGAAGGGGTTCTTCACAGGGAATTCTGCCGAACTGTGTGTGGTTGGTGAGTGAAGGACTAACCCAGCTTCACTGCCTCCATCTACAAGACGATCTCCTCGTTACCTGTACCCAGAGCTCCGACTGAGTGACTTGTCCAGCCAGTAGGCCAAGGTGCACCCTTGTATTAACGGCAGCTCCTTCGTGGTCTTATTGCTCTTGGTAATCTGGGTAGTTGTTTAAGATCAGGAAAATTGAACTATAGGAGACCTGTTTTAAATTATCTTCACAGAGTAACCCTTAAAAGCTCATAAAGCTGTTACACTTCTTGTAAAAAATACCCACTTGAAAAACCAGAAAAGATGGACTGAATCAGGAAAATCACAGACTCCTTTACTATCTTTTAATATGCTGTAAAATTTATTGAAAGTTTGCAAAGCATAGCAAAATTGTTATACTTGTAGAAAATCAGTCAATTCAGTTAAAAATAGAAAATTCAAAAATAACCAAAATTAGGAAATTCAAATAATCAAAAAATCAGAAATCACCCAAAAAACCCAAAGTAATTGAATAGTTAGAATAGTAAAAACCAGTAAAAATCACCTGATCAACTTGTGGATTAATGTCTAAACACCTGTGGGAGAGAGAGAAGGTGGTTAGTCGCTGGCCAGCCCCTCCATGTGTCTCCTCAGGGATGGAGGAGTGAGGGACAGAGACTCCCAGATGAATGCCTTGATGCCCCAGCATGAGGGAGGGAAGGGAATCCCTCAGCTCTGGCTCTCTTGCCCTCTTCAGCGGGGCCCGCAGTGTGAGGCAGCAGCGGAAGCCAGCTGCCAGCTGATTTCCTTCACTTCCTCTTCTCTTGAGTGTTGATTTTTGCAGCAGAAGAAATCAGTTCTTAAAAATTGAAGAGAATTGATGGAAATGGATCATTTCTGAAGCAGTTTTCTTTCTTTCAGCTCCTCATGCCACAGTGAAGATGGATCTTGAAGTCCGCCGAAAAATGATCATTTTGGGGCATTTGTCATCTGTCTTTATAATGATCCTACACCCATCTTTCCAGGCTTCCTCTTTGTTGCTATAGGCCAACTACTCTCTCTCTCCATACCTTTGGCTTCTTAGATTGGTCAGTTCAAAAACTCATTACATCATACAGATATCAAATGCACATGTCTGCATGATTTCCAGTATGTGTGACCATATGACATGTACTCACTCTATTTTCACCATCTAGTCTCGTTCATGTCAGCACTTCTACCTCCTCAGTTTCACCCGTATCATCATTTTCCATCTTTAAGTTGGCCAAACTTAGCTCGCCTCATCAAACTTAAGCTGAGTGGCCCCTTTCAGATCCTCTTTTCTCAGACCATTCCTGTAACATCATGTCTCTTCCAGTCAACAGAGTCTGAAAAACATATTTTGCAATCTGAACCCACATAACCTCCTTTGTGCATTTAAAAAGTACATAATGGTTACATAGATTAACATAGTAATTATACATTACTTTGCTGATTACATACATCCATACAATGATTATACATTGATTTAATGGTTACATGCATGATATTGCATTTCATGGCATACTTTCAACATCAAGCTTGGATTCAGTCCTCTATGTTTTACCAATATCTGCCGTCCTTTCTGTTGTTAGGGATATATGCAACTGTGGTCTTTCTGCAACTGTGGGGGTCCTCCCTACAGTTGATAGTGCTATGAGATGACTGTTGTTGTGAAATGGCGCTATATAAATAAATAAATAAATAAAGTTGAATATATGGGTTCTGATGGCCTTGTTGTGGTTTCTGATGGCTCCCCATCTGTCCCTTCTGCACTTTGGGATGGGGTCGAGCTGGGTACCCCACCTTCTTCTCATAGGAGTGATAGCAGTGAGACGGTCGGTCACCCATAAACATCTTCCGGTGGTCTAGGCCAGTGGTTCTCAACTGGTTTGGCTTTGGGACCCACCATCACCCCTCAATGACAAGCCGCTACCCAAATCAAAGATTTTCAAATTCTCAAATTTATTGAATGTAAAGATTGTGCATTTTGAACCTGAGGTAGAAGAACAGAATATCACAGTATAGAAACACAAAACAAATTTAATGATTAACCAAAATGACCAGTAAATGGCAATAAAACAGAGGGAACAATTCCCTTTAATGCTGAATTAGCTGCATTTTAAATTAAAAATTATTATATATAGAATTATTATATAGAATTATTATATAGAGAATGGTGTTTTGTTTCCAAATGCCGCTTCAGTTTTGACGGCTTCATGCTTTCACATGCCAACACCTCGCTGCACAAAACACACTGAGGTTTCTGTGCTCCTTTGTCCTCAATATAAAACAGGGATGTGATTTGGGGTCGGCGAAATTATCTGAAAATTATCTGAAAATTATCAGAAAATTATCTGAAAAACCCAGGAGCTTCGGAGTTTTTTTTATTATTTTTAAGTACCAGAACTGGGCTTAAATGACATAAAACAAACAGCTGAATGCCACTTATTACTGTATAATATTGACTTATGTTCCAAGAAGATAGCATTCCTAAAATATTCCAACAAGCATTATCCATCACATGCTTTAACACTTGATCAAATCAAAATCAGTTAATTTTATCTGTTCCATAATAGAAATAAAATTCCAACATACCATTACTTTTTATAATTTCAGCATTCATTTCAGATCACCAGTTTCAATCTCCATTGAGTCTTGAGCAGTTCATTTTGCACAATCACTGATGTAGCTAAGTCTTAGAAATATTCAAAAGTTATGAGTCAATGTCCACTGTGCACTGTCAATTTCAAACTGTTTGGAATCATAAAAATAATCTAACTAAATTGTTTTGATATTTTTTCTTCTCAATATCAATGTCAGGGTGCTGCGGGAGTTTTGGGGGATGGTTAACTTTTATTACCATTCCCTCCCCCGCCCAGCCCAGCTCATTACAGCCGTTGTACGCCGCACTCAAGAAACGGAAACCAGCGGACAGAGTCGACTGGACTCCTGAGCGGGAGCAGGCGTTCTCTGAGGTTAAAACAGCTCTGGCGAACGCTGCACTACTGGCGCACCCAGACCTGGTGGCTCAGATAGCGCTCACTACCGACGCCTCGGACATGGGCATAGCGGCCGTCGTGGAGCAATGCGTTGTCGGTTCTTGGCAGCCGCTCACCTTTTTTAGCAGATCTTTGCACGACAGTGAGCGTAAATACAGCGTGTTCTACAGAGAGTTAATGGCTCTCCACCTGGCCATACGCCACTTCCAGTTCTAGCTGAAAGGGCGCACCTTCACTGCGTTCATGGACCACAAGCCGCTAACGTATTTAACGTACTTCCGCTTTTTTTTTATCTTCCAGGAAGATAAAAAAAAGCGGAATTCCACGAATTAGCGGAAAAATCACATCCCTGATAAAAAAAATCCATATCTCATATAGTCCGTGTCGTATCTGCGTTTCGCCATGCTCAATTAGCATATACAAGCAAACGTTGCAAGTCTTCTTCTATGGTGTGAAATATGGTGTCGCCCGCCACCTACTGCCATCTACTGTTAAGGAGTGTGAATTGATGACACTATGTTGATTTATTTCTTGATATTTTATTTGCCCAGGCAAAGGCCCGCGACCCACTGAAAACAGGTCCGCGACCCACTTTTGGGTCGCGACTCACCAGTTGAGAATCATTGGTCTAGGCCAGGGGTGTCAAACTCATTCCATGGAGGGCCAAGACCCTGCAGGTTTTACCTCTACCCAGTGCCTTGAACAGGTGATTTCACTGAATGTCTTCCCACTGATTGCTGATCAGTGAAAACACCTGCTGAAGATACTGGGTGAAAGTAAAACATGCAGGGTCTTGGCCCTCCATGGAATGAGTTTGACACCTCTGGTCTAGGCCATGTCGTGGGGTACTCAAACAACACAGACAGAGGTGGAACACATGTCGGGGTAATGGCTATAAAGCTAGCACTACAGTGATACAGGCTGTGGTTGGCTTGGAGGCAAGGCTCCAAAGAGAACAACTCCCGCCGTCAGACTCCTAATATAGGCACGGCGTGATGATGTCACATCGTGCGAACGTCCCCACGTCCGTGCTGAATATTATTAACAGGTCAATATCTAAGAATAACGACAAGTAGGGGCCTCTGCTGAATGCTGCCGCAGCATCTAGAGACGTGATTAGCTGGTCTTGGCGCTGCACCTAACGAGACTGTGGGCGTGCTGAAACAGTGCTCGAGACACGGCTCATAACACTTCTGTTTCATATTGCTCGAATCAGGGTTGAATAGGCGGTGTCGAGCGTAACATCAGTATTGGGTCCCCATTTCACAGACCCTGTGCTGGGAGTAACGAATTACAAAGTAACACATTACTCAGAACTCAGAACTCAGAAAGGATTTATTGCCAAGTACATTAACAGTAAACAACTGATAACATACAAGGGATTTGACTTGACACAGAAAACGACCTGCATTTCCGGTGATGCGGCAGCGTTGAAACGCGCCTGTTATCAGATGGGTACAGGATGCATAGGGAAGAAAAGGATAACACAATAGGAAAGAGCAAAAAACCATTGATTGTCAGAATACCGGTCATATATGATCAATATTATGATTACAAGAAAAAAAGCCCTCAATGCACAATCAGCAGATAAGAATGTACACAAAGACACAAAGAGAGCAGTGAGTGAATGATCTTCTCATCAGTTTATTGAGTCAGTGTGGGTGCAGTGTTGAGTGGAGGTGTTTATATCAGTTAAGAACAATAAAGTCTCTTTGGCAGGAGACGTTTTGTCTAGCGGCTGGCATTTGTCCTTGGGCCAGGCAGCTGGCTGTCCGTAGAGTCAATGCAGCTCAAATGTTTTGGAAACAAAAAACTGCAGATAATCTGGAGGACATTGTGTGAGGGCAGGTCAGATTAGTCGAATAGTACTGATCCCAGAGAAAAAGACTTTATATTCTCTTACAGATTCAGTACTTTAATCCTTCAGTGCTGGACGTTGAATTCTTCATGGACGGCTCTCAGCGTGATCATGATGTAATCCATTTTCCTAGACAGTTCTCCATTAGCCACTCTCAGAGTCCTCCCCATTTGTTCAATTTGATGGTTAAGCCTCGCCTGGCCAGCATTTTGATAGGCTACGTCCATCTTCATCAATTTACGGTACACCAGGACAATCCCAGATCCAATCAGAATGATCCCGATGACCATTGCTACGAAGATGTATAAATCTTCGACATCTTCGATAGAGAGATCAGACAGGCACAAGAGTTTCCAATTACTTGTGTCCCTCAAATAGCCCGCAGCCGCAGTTCCTGCGGGACAAACTACCTCACCCGGGGCACTTTTCCTTGTTGAAAAAATAGTGTCAATTGCGTTCATAGCCCAGCTTATCAAATCCATAATTGCGTTTGATAATCAGCAGTAGAGACACGCAGACAGACGATAGCAAGCTGGGATCCAGTCAGTTGGGGGAGGAAGGAGAAAAAAAAGTCAGAGCTGGAGAGAAGGAAAAAGCGTCTGCTCTCCTTGGAAGGCGGAAGTGAAGGAATTACAGTAATGAACACATTACTGTAATGCTGCTACTTTTGCAGTAACGCACGTTATTGTAACCCTACTACTTTTGCAGTAATGTGCTGTGTAATGAAATTACTATTTAAAAATAATGTAATGCGTTACAGTTACTGAAATTTGATCAGATGCATTACTCATTTTAATATGGATAGATATTTTTAACACAAATAAATGAATATACAAACTGACCCTGCAGTACCTGAGACGTAGTCGTCAGTCGACGTGACCTATTGCAGAGAGCCGAGTCTTCAGCAGGGTGAGTATAGGAAAAGATGAAGCTACTTTGTTTTCATGGAAATAGATTATTTTTTTCTTTGTCGCAGTTAAGGACAAAAGCATATTGGTGGGTTGGAAGCTAAAGTGCCGGTTGAGACCTACTGCAATCTTCAGAAACGCCTGAAAATGGCAACAAAGCTCCAACAAAGCTAGTGCTAAATAATGGCTAGCTATGCTAAGAACACCATGTTAGTGGATCTATTCTACACTATCTGAACAACCACGGCTGGATGTATAGTGGAAATATTCGTGTTTCATCAGCCAGCTAGATTTCAAGCACAGGTATGCATCTGGACAGTTTGTGACCGAGCAAGAATTAAACCAACTCATTGCCAAATATGTCATTACAGACTGAAGATGTGATATAAATAGTGACTTTCCATCAGACAGCTGAGACTGCGATCCACTGAAGTTAAAACACATTTACTTGCTACCTGGATAAAGATTATTCAAAAATGGATTTTGATCTCCAAAAGGAATTTGAGGCAAGGCAAGGCAAGTTTATTTGTATAGCACATTTCGTGTACAACACAATTAAAAGTGCTTTACATAAAAACATTAAAGCATTAGAGCAAGTTACAAAAGGAATACATAAGAATTTAAAAGCAAACTCAAAAGTAAATTAAAGAGAAACAAAAGTAGGCTAAAAGAGAATATGACAGAAATTGTCACAACGGCCCTCACGGACCGTCACAAGACGCCTCAGTCACCAGTGAGTTTGCAGTGATGTTTATTTACAGTGCAGGTTTAGACAGGCATAGGAATATATATAGTGAACAGGTGACGCCTGAGCCGGGGAGCACCCGATGCACCAGACGAGATAATAATTAAGGTAAAGTTACAACAAGCGTACCTTAACGACGGGACTGTTAACAGGCGGGTAACAGGGGATTCCCAAGTCCGTTAACCATGATGAGCAAGAATAACAGGAACACAACAGAATATAACAGAAGATAACAGGATATAACAGAGACTGCCGCGCTGGAGGACATTTAGCACCCGCTTATATCTGGTGGCTAATGACCCCAACGCGGCACAGCTGCTGCTAATGACAGCAGAGCAGCAGCTGACTTTGACAGCAGGGAGCTCCCCCGGGCGCCTTCACAATAAGAGCCCGAGGAGCTGGAAGGAACCCTCAGCTGCCAAAGCCAAGGAACAAAAAGATATGAGGCCCGAGTGTGGCCAGAACCGACACTCGGGTTATGACAGTACCTCCCCCTCAAGGCCGAGCTCTGAGCGGCCAGAGTAACACCCTAGCCCCCCCCCCACCCCCCTAGGGTGGGTGGATGGGGTGCTGGCAGGAGGGAGAGAGACAAACAACCAACAAGGCTATAGAAAAAAAACCCATAATCCCGGGTAACAAGAACAAAACCACAATAAGTATAAAATAGGCAACACACCCTTGGGCAAACAGAGTGACACAAAAACAAAACAATCCCCCCCCCCCACAAACACCCCAACAGTCCCACAGACGATATCAGGAGCCCGGAAAGGGCGCAGTCCAGGACCGGAGGGATGGGGCAGAAGGTTCGGGGGGTTCATCCGGCAACAAGAGGCCACAGAACAGGGAGGGGAAAAGAGGACACTTCGGGCGGCCTACCCCAGTCCCATGCTCGGGGGAAGAGAGTTTCAGGCGGCCGGAGCAGGTCGCCGCACAGGAAGATAAACAGGTCGGGGGGCCGGCCCAGAGAACCCAACCAACGAGACAGCCCTTCAGGCGGCCGCCCCGCAACACCAGCCCACCAGAACCGTTGGGAGGAAGCAGCCGGTGATCCCGCAGAAAAGGGGGGAGATGAGGGGAAACCGGGCGGAGCATTCGGGACCCCAACGGCCCCAGGTGGAGATGGGTAGTGCTCCTCAGGGTGACGAGGAGGATGACTGTGGAGAAGAGGGTGATGAAGAAAACGAGCCTGTCCAGCATCCGGTGGCTGGGGATCTGCAGCTCCCTCACCGAACCTAGGACCTGCTGGTGCAGCACCCACGGTGGACCCCGATTGGGCCTCCGGAACCAAACCCACGGTGGACCCCGATTGGGCCTCCGGAACCAAACCCACGGTGGACCCCGATTGGGCCTCCAGAACCAAACCCACGGTGGACCCCGATTGGGCCTCCGGAACCGAACTCCCAGTGGACCCCAACTGGACCAGAACAGCACTCCTGGTGGACCCGGTCGGCGTGGCACCAGACTCGACCTCCAACCCCAAAACCGGAACCTCTGGCGCAGCAGGCGAGAGCAGCCCCTCGCCGGCGACCCCGAGCTCGGGTTCTGACACTGTCCAGGACTGCGATGATCCGGGCTCAGAAATCAGGAGGTCGTCCTCAGGCTCCCACTCAGCTGCGTCGGGCTCCGCAGCTGGCATGATTGTGCGTGCAGCTAGAGAGTCCTCCGGCACCGATGTCCACGCCGGTGGCCCGCACGGCGTGGTGGCAGGAGAATCTCGCCCTGCTGGACTGGACCGCTCCTCCGTGGAACCCCGGGGACGCTTCTTCATCGGCGATGGCTCCACGCTGCAGTCCGCTCTCCTCCTCCGCCCATGGCGTGGCTGCGGAACCGGAACCGGGCTCTCCAGAACCGCAGGCCCCCTCCTCATCCAGCAACGTTGGCCTGACGTCGAGGACCGCTCAGCGGAGGGAGACACAGAGGAAGCAGGGTTAATATTTTCATCCACAGCGGGTGGAGGGAGCTCGGGGGGCTGCATACCCCGAACTCCACCCCTAGGAGTCAGACAAGGCAAAACAATGTCAAAAGAAGAGAAATTATCATGCACTTGCCTTTCCCCTAAGGGTAAGATAGTCTCCGCTGTGGGGGACGTCATTCCTTCCTTTCCCCGCTGGATGGCGACAGAGGGCCCTCTGGGAAGACGAGACGAGGCCACTCGAGGCGGATCCGGGATGAAGCTCGCCGAAACGGAGCTCTCGTGACACACAGCAGCCAGGATAGGCGACGAGGAGGAGGGGGCAACAGCCGGGGTCAGTCGGGCATGGAGCGCTGACGGGACAGCAGGCGAGGGCCCGGGAGAAGACGAGGCTGCGGGGATTCCCCTCTGACGAGGCGCAGGAGTGACAGCTGTGTGGGGGGTTAAGCCCTTGCGGCGACCCGGAGCAGCATCCAGACGGGGGTCTAGCCGAGGTTGGAAGCCGGATTGACGACGGTTCCTTGTAGGGGGTGAGGCGAAGGTGAGGTCCGGAAATCGCCGTTCCTGAGCAGAAACGGCGGCAAGCAAGTCAGCAAACTCAGGAAACTCACGCAGCGCTGGATTCCTCTCCACCAGTCTGACCGCCGCCACCACATGCTTCATACACGCCGGAGGATTCTCAGCGGAGCAAGCAGCTGCCACCCGGTCCCAGATCTTGTCTGCTGTCATCTGCAGCTTCTCTGGGGGAATCCCGAGTGACGACATGCCCGATGGGAAAAGACCTCCGGATGGTGCGAACTCCCGGGCCGGAACAGAGGCAGGAGCGGGATCCCGGAGCGAGGGGCGACGTCTCCTCCGCTTCAGCTTCCTGCCAGGATTTCCCTCCAGCCCTCGGAGAATCTCACGCTGGGCGGCGATGTCATCTCTCCTCACGCTTACCTCTGGATGATTAGTGAAGCGGGGGAGAGAATCCAGAATTTCCTCGGCTAGGTCCAGGTACCAGGGCACTTCGTTGTTGTATTCGAGGAGGGAGGCGGCGACAAGGACTCTGTCCACACGCTCGAGGGTGTCAGCGAGGACAGCGTCCTTCCTCCGAGCACGAGACCTCCACGATGGCATGCTTCAACACGGCACCCAGACAGGTAGGAACACACAGTCCACTACTGCAAACTTCACGGTGAATGGCGTCTCGAAACAACGCCTCCTCTCCGGGCGTTAGGCGGCAGTCTACTGTCACAACGGCCCTCACGGACCGTCACAAGACGCCTCAGTCACCAGTGAGTTTGCAGTGATGTTTATTTACAGTGCAGGTTTAGACAGGCATAGGAATATATATAGTGAACAGGTGACGCCTGAGCCGGGGAGCACCCGATGCACCAGACGAGATAATAATTAAGGTAAAGTTACAACAAGCGTACCTTAACGACGGGACTGTTAACAGGCGGGTAACAGGGGATTCCCAAGTCCGTTAACCATGATGAGCAAGAATAACAGGAACACAACAGAAGATAACAGGATATAACAGAGACTGCCGCGCTGGAGGACATTTAGCACCCGCTTATATCTGGTGGCTAATGACCCCAACGCGGCACAGCTGCTGCTAATGACAGCAGAGCAGCAGCTGACTTTGACAGCAGGGAGCTCCCCCGGGCGCCTTCACAATAAGAGCCCGAGGAGCTGGAAGGAACCCTCAGCTGCCAAAGCCAAGGAACAAAAAGATATGAGGCCCGAGTGTGGCCAGAACCGACACTCGGGTTATGACAGAAATAAAAATTTACAGAGCATTGAGGGACTGGATCATGTCTCTGTCACAGCAGACATTTGGACCGTGGATAATGGACATTTTTTTTGGATCACTGCACATTGGATTGAATCCATATCATAAAGGTAAGATAAACATGAACAGCTTTATGCAGTGTTGCCAACTCTCACTCCAAAATGAGGAATTTACTGGCAATATCATGTTGATTTCCTTCAGATTTTTCCCACAATGAGAGTTCTCAAGGCAGGATAAAACAGACTGAACATGTTTTAAAAGCTCTGTCTGAAAGGGTCTGTTTTCAGCCTGACATTAATAAGCCCATAATGTAACCCATCAATTTAACTATCTTGCTCAATGACATAGCATGTGTTCTTTGGCCCTGAGGACAGGCCACTTCAGTTAGTGGTCCAAAGCAGCTGCTGAAGCCATAAGACTTTTCCTTTAATGTGCAAGATGATTTAAGTATACATTTAAAAGTAACGTGAAAGTTACTTTTCCAAGAAACTAGTTACTTTAATCATGCAGTAATTGGTAAAGTAACTCAAATACTTTTGAAAAGAAGTAATTAGTAACTGTATTTGGTTACTATTTTTTAGTAACTTGCCCAACACTGCACAGACCTGACAGTAGCAGTTATAATCTAATCAAAGTATTACCTATCATTTTAATTATAATATGATGAGGCCCTGAATAGTTTTAATTCCATCAACATTTTCATTTTAATCCTGAATTTACAAGAGAAGTATAGGCTATAGATTAGGCATTAATTTGTTTTTTTTGTTTTTTTTTAGGGGAATGAATGAATGAACAGGGCATGTGTGCATTTCACTTTTCATCACTGTAACATTCAGGAGAGGTGCAAAGGCAGGAGGATCCGCTCTCCACTAAGCCTCAACTGGTGCGGTCTCTGTCACTCGTTCCGAACAGACCGGTGACTGGAGGCTCGGTGGGTGTGAATCCATGAACATAGGAGACAATGTCTAAAACCCACGGTGGGATGGAACTGTCAGTCTGAAGATTTTTTTTTTTTTTTTTTGTTACTTATTTGTAGGTAGATTTTTTTTTTTTTTTTTTTTGTTACTTATTTGTAGGTAGATTTGGTTTGCAGTCTGGTGACAAGCCACCGGCTGCTGGTCGCTGCGTGCGTGAGCGTCCTAAACCTACATGTTTTTGGTATGCGGGAGGAAACCGGAGAAATCCCGGAGTAAACCCGCGCAACACGGGGAGAACATGCAAACTCCACACAGCTTACTGTTGGTCGGGGGCTGGGATCGAACCCACGATCTCATGATCCCCGCGATCCCCCGGCCGAGGGTAAAACTGTGCTACCACAGTGCTAAACCACTGCGCCACCGTGCAGCCCAGATTTCAAACTACAAACCTTTTTGCTGTGACAAAAGTGTTCTGTCCACATACGTAATCTGTCATGTCTGTGTGTCCATCGTCATCTGTTTCGATCTTTTGTCCATTTGCACATACACCTGTCCTGTCCCGGTTAATGAAAGACACTCAGCTGTCGTTTTTCTGTTAAATGTGTTAATCTAAGAAAGCCAACTTTATTGTCATTTAATCCTTTCAGCAGAACAAAATTATATTTTCTCCTTTCTACAATGTCAGTTGGAGGGGCTGCTGGCATGCAAGGCACCACCATGACCAATTTTCCTTCCCCCATTTTATTATGCTGAGCACCGAAATAGAAGGTGTAAAGTATCTTTTAGAAAATAGGGTCTTTGGTATGACCCGGCCAGAGCTTGAACACACAACTTCCCCACTTTGGGGCCATTTTTCCTGCTGACTTGATAACAAAATGGATATACCCATAAATGTGCTCTGTGCCTTAGACCAGGGGTGCTCAATACGTCGATCGCGATCGACTGGTAGATCACAAAGGCACTGCGGGTAGATCGCGTGATATTAAAAGAAATTTTTAAAAGTTTTTAATTCTATCGCCTGTCCTCCCATCTGTCCTCTTATTAGCATTTACCATTTGATTGATGTACAGCGCAGCCAATCAGGAGAGGTCCTGTCCTATGTGTCATAGGTCACCCTGCATGCGCAGTCAATTACGCTAGCTAGCTACTGCTAAACTCCAGCGAGCTGTGACCATGTTAGCGCTTCAAATTTTGATCAACTAAAGAAGGGATATTAAAAATGAGTGGGGGAGCTGAACCCAGTAAGAAAACAAAAACTTACCACTTCCATGTGGAATGGGAGGAAGATTTTTTTTTTTTTTCACAATGTCATTTTCGAAGTGTATTTGTCTGATCTGTCAATTTATCGTTGTGTTTCCAAAGAAGGGAAATGTGGAGAGGCACTTTCGAACTGCTCATAAAAACTACAACACTAACTTCCCTCTGAAAAGTGAGCTGAGAAAAAGAAAAGTGAAAGAACTGAAATCTCAATTAATCGGGCACCAGTCATTTTTCACACAGCTGAATCCAAAGGCAAAGGCAGCCACTCAAGCATCGTTCCGGGTGAGTCATTGCATTATTAAGCATAAGAAGTCCTTTCAAGTTAGAGAGATGATAAAAGAGGCCTTCGTTGGGGCAGCGGAGTCGTTGTTTTGGGATTTTAAAAACTTGTATTGTGCCATAAGGGTTCACACAGTTATAAAATTTATGGCATACATTGCACGCCAACATATATTGCCATATTTGGCATTTTTTAAATGTAGGTAGATCATTTTGACCTGGTCATTTCAAGAGTAGCTCACAAGCCAGAAAAGTGTGGGCACCCCTGCCTTAGACAATAGACTGTTGATTAGATTGCCATAGTGTGGCCCTTAAGAGTCTGTACTCCTCAAACAGAACAAGTTGGTGAACGGTCATTCTAAGTCCAACATGTAGGTGCTTTTCAACACAGCTCTTAGTATTTGCTATATAGGAGACAAAGAAATAACACTCAAAACTACTGGAAATCTGCTTCTTCTTCTTCATCTTTCGGCTGCTCCCTTTAGGGGTCGCCACAGCGGCTCATCTGCCTCCATCTCACCCTATCACTTGCATCTTCCTCTGTAGCACCAACCCTTTCTATGTCCTCATTCACTATCCATGAATCTTCTCTGTTGTCTTCCTCTTTTCCTCCTGCCTGGCAGCTCCATCTTCAACATCCTTTGTCCAATATTTTCACTATCCCTCCTCAGCACATGTCCAAACCACCTCAGCCTTGCCTCTCTTACTTTGTCTCCAAACCACTCAACCTAAGTGGTTGTATTCGTTTGTCCCTCTTATATACTCATTTCTAATCCTGCCCCTCCTAGTTACTAAAACTACTGGAATTCTGCACAGATTGATAATAATATCAGGAAGTGGTTCTAACCTTTTATTAATGAGTAAGTAGTTACATTTTTCAGACAGGGTTTATTATATGTGCTGTTATTGTTCCTGGGTGCATTTGTGGAGACTTAACATTCTCTTAGCTTCTTGGCCATTTTGGTCCTGTGATGTTTGTGTAATGGATCTCGTCACAAGTATAATGGTTCTTCTTTTGGGACACCCTTAAGTGGCCGTGATCGGGAACATTAATGCAAGTGTGTGTGCGGCATAGGGACCACGATGACACCAGACTGCTGTTTCCACAATTTATTTCTCCTGTTGGAGAAATAAAACAAAATGCATCACGCTCCGTCTGTACCTCGATTCCACACAGGCTCCCACAGCAAAGCAACGCGATACTGTGTGGGAAAGGAGCTCTAAAATAACTTCACAATACAAAAATAAATTACATTTCAAATAATAAAAATTTTCCAGAAGCAAACATACCTGTTGGAGAAATAAAACAAAATGCATCACGCTCCGTCTGTACTTCGATTCCACACAGGCTCCCACAGCAAAGCAACGCGATACTGTGGGGAAAGACTGACTACCGGAGCCTCGGAGGTACAGAAAGAGCGGATGTGAGAAGTGTACTGCCAAAATAAAACACTCAAGTAAAATAAAATTCACAACAATATAAATAAAAACATAACTGAGGAAAAGAAATACCTAAAGCACATTTTTGACTTCGTTACACCCACCCCACTGAATTTTACTGAACTTGAGCCATAGCTACACAGAATTCACTATAATACACAAAACACCCGGGGTTAGTTAAAGAACACCATTTGACAGAATATCACACACAAGGACGAAGTGGCATGAGAGCAGCGCTTATCTCTCAACCCAACCACTGGTAATGGAGTGCCTTGTACACCCCACCAAAAACCCCAACTATAAGTGTAGCAAATGCTCTTGAACAATAAAATAAAATAAAATAAAATAAAATAACCGAACATTAAAAAAAACAAAGCTAAGTCCACAAAAATACAGTCCACACATATAACATTTAATCAGTCAGGGTCTGAAACACAGACCTACAAACAGCCTTAACATTAAACTTGTCACGAATCACATCTTGCCTGGACATTGTCTGCCCTAGTCTGTTTACAGGTTTAATCAGGCAACCAAATCTTGACCTGATTTGAGGTTGTGCATTTGGACGGTCACAATGTGTACGTGACGTCTGGTCAACAGTACAGCGAACAAGGGGAGTGTCTGTCTGTCTCTCGGAGTCAGGAACAGAAACTAGTTGACTGTCGTTTGTCCACCATGTGTATCAGTAGCAGCTGTAGTCACAAGTCTAGAGTCAGAGGACATGGGATAATCTACCCCTTGAGCAACAGGTGTAACTGAAGAGTTCTGGGGGTCAGAAGACACACTTTTCACATCAGAAACGTCTACCTGTGACACAGATGGTTCAGTGAGCTGCGTGATCCACTCAACAGTTCTCCTTTCAGAGTCAACATGTTCTGGATCAACTAATGGTTCACGTGTTTCTCCACATGAAGATGGATCACCTGTACCAGCCTCACTCTCTCCCTCGAAGAGGTCCACAGATGTGTCTCCCTCATCACCAATGTCTGTAGCTAAGGTTTCTGGGAGTAAGGCGGATGAACCATGGTTGGACACATCGCACACATCCATCACAGGAAGAAAATTTACCAGCATCAACAGATTCCTGTGGACCACTTTCGTCCGTCCAGTAAGTGTCACAAATTCTGTATGTATGGGTCTGTGGGTTCACATCCATTACAGTGTAAGCAGTTGATTCCCACTTATCAGCAGTTTTCTTTTTGCCTCTCTCCTTTCTGTTGGCCAAAAGCACCCTATCACCAATCTCAATCTTGGATCCTGTCACTTTCCTGTTGTAAAGATTAGCATGTCTGTGTTGCTCCTTAGCAGCACGGTCCTGAGCAACCATCATTGCTTCTTTTAGCTCACAGGTGAGAGTTGCCACATACTTGTCGTAACTGGTTACATCAGCATCGCGAAGAACAGAACGAAACATGACATCTAC
The DNA here is from genome assembly GCA_020510985.1 of Pholidichthys leucotaenia. NCBI lineage: Eukaryota > Metazoa > Chordata > Actinopteri > Cichliformes > Pholidichthyidae > Pholidichthys > Pholidichthys leucotaenia. The sequence continues at coordinate 147,177,093 of CM035837.1, forward strand.
TGGCAAACGGGGCACACGGCCATACATGAGGTAAAACAGAGGAAAGCCAGTCGTCTCATGGGCTGTACAGTTGTACATAAATGTCAAAGTCTGTAACCGTCGTGGCCAGTTAGCTTTCACCTCAGGGGACAGTGCACGAATCATCCCACCCAGTGTCCTGTTAAACCGTTCGACACTCCCATTTCCCATTGGGTGGTAAGGGGTAGTGTGAGATTTCCTGACACCGGACACTTTGAGGAGTTCACTGATTAATTGACTTTCAAAATTAGGACCTTGGTCACTGTGGATTCTTTCTGGGAATCCAAAGACACAAAAGTACTTGTTCCACCGAACATTTGCCACTTGCTTAGCTGTTTGATCCCTACAAGGAAAGGCCTGAGCCATCCTGGTAAAGTGATCTGTTATCACTAGGATATCAATAGACTTGTTCCTAGAGTCTTCAGCTGACCAAAAGTCAATACAGACCAGCTCCAGCGGTCTAGATGACAAGATGCTCTCTAAGGGAGCTCGTCCCTCAGGTTCAGCTGACTTGCTGAGGACACAACGCTGGCAGTGTCTGACATGGTCTCTAACATCTCTCTCAAAGGTCAGCCAGAAAAATCTCTGTCTGGATAAACTGAGGGTTCGCGACTGGGCTTGATGACCAGCATCATCATGCACACCCTTCAACACCTCATCCTTTAGTGAGTCTGGGACAACATACTGAAGCCGTTTGGACTTGGTTCTCTGGTCTCTTGAAACTCTGTACAGAACACCATTGCTCACAGATAGCTTATCCCAGTGTTTCAGATATTTAATCACTGAAAATGATTCTTTCACTCTTTCTGTCCTTGAGGGTCTCCGATGTCTTTCAACATAAAACAGGACGCGAGAAAGAATTCCATCCTCAAACTGTTTGTCATGCAAAGCCTTTTCAGAATAGGCAGGCAACGGGTCTTGACCTGGTTGAACTAACTGGGGCAAAAACTGCAAGGCTTCAATTGCCCGGACCCTCGGACCAGCATCCCACTCAATGTGCGACTGCATCACAGCAGACACTTCTTCTGAATTCACAATCTGAGTGTGTACCCGGGAGGTATGAGCATTGTCACACATCGCATCCACGTGATCACTGGATGAATGAAAAGCATCCTGAACAGAGGCAGTAAACACATTTTTGACTTCACTGAGGAGTTTCACATATGGTTCATTGAACAGTCTGTGACCAATATTTTCCTTGACAAAAGGCACATGGCTTAATGCATCAGCCACAATGTTCTGCCGCCCTGGAACATACTTTATGTCAAAGTCATACGCAGCCAACTTGGCTACCCAGCGTTGCTCACAACAGTCTAACTTGGGCTTTGTCAATATGTGAGTCAAAGGATTGTTGTCAGTCCAAACAGTGAATTTGTGACCCTTTAGCCAATGACTAAACTTGTCAGTGATGGACCATTTCAAAGCCAGAAATTCCAGTCGGTGCGCTGGATAGTTTTTCTGAGACTGTGTCAGTGACTTACTGGCAAAAGCAATAGGTCTGGCATGACTTTCACCTTCCTGGACTTGGGACAGAACGGCACCTATCCCATCCAGAGATGCATCAGTTGAAAGCATGAAGGGACTGTCAAAGTTAGGATGAGCCAAGACCACAGTGTTAACAAGTGCAGATTTGAGACTTTCAAAGGCACGTATAAGATAAGATAAGATAAGCCTTTATTAGTCCCACAAAGGGGAAATTCCAGGATTGCAACAGCACAGGGATAGCAACACTCAGAGCAACAATCAGAAGGCAAGAAAAAACAAGCAAGCAAGAGCAGCTAATATACATATGTACATATTACTATAAAATATATATATACACACACACACACACACACACACAGACACACAGTGCAGAGCATTGTAGCTGGATGGAATAAATATATGAATATATGAACACACAGTGCAGAGCATTGTAGCTAGATGGAATAAATATGTAAATATATAAACACCCACAGTATGGAGCATTGCAGCTAGGTGGAATAAATATGCAAGTATATAAACACACACAGTGCGGAGCAATGTAGCTAGATGGAATAATATGTAGATATATAAAAACACAGTGCGGAGCATTGTAGCTAGATGGAATAAATATATAGATATATAAATATAAACACACCCAGTGCAGAGCATTGTAGCTAGATGGAATAAATATGTAAATATATAAACACACACAGTGCAGAGCATTGTTGCTAGGTGGGATGAAACAGCATAACCGTCTATTTAGTTATCCTACATGGTATGATTATGTGCCCATACATATTCTCACCCTCCATAGCGACCGGTATGTTCCTAGTTGTATGCCGGAGAGGACCATTGTGTAAGTCTATTGCATCTTTTGCATTCAAAAAAAAAAAAAAAAAAAAAAAAAAAAAACTATTAGTTTGTTACGTCTTTTTGCTATCTCTGCGAGCAGCCCTGCTTAGGTTGTACAGTCTGACAGCCGTTGGTAGGAAGGACCTACGAAACCTCTCGGTTGTGCACCTGGGATGATGTAGTCTGCTGCTAAATGAGCTCCTCAGTGCATCCAGTATGTCCTGCATAGGGTGGAACTTGGACTCCAGCAGAGATGACAGTTTAGCCACCGTCCTTCTCTCTCCTATCTCCTCCATCGGATCAAGGCGTTGCCCCAGGACAGAGCTAGCTTTCTTAATCAGTTTGTTCAGTCTCTTCCTATAGGCTGCAGTAATGCCACTGCCCCAGCAGACCACTCCAAAAGTGATGGCTGATGCCACCACCGTGTCATAGAATGACTTCAGCAGCGCCCCTTGTACACCAAAAGACCTGAGTCTCCTCAGCAGGAACAGCCTGCGCTGTCCCTTCTTGTAGAGTGTGTCAGTATTGTGTGACCAGTCTAGTTTATTGTTCAGATGAATACCCAGGTACTTGTAGGATGTCACCATCTCGATGTCTGTTCCCTGTATATTTACTGGTGCTGTGAGGGGCTGCCCATGCCTGCGGCAGTCCACCACCAGCTCCTTAGTTTTCCTCGCGTTGATCTGGAGGCAGTTCCGATGGCACCAGTCCACAAAGTCCTGGATAAGCCCTCTGTACTCAGCTTCATCTCCGTTGGAGATGAGACCAACGATCGCAGAGTCATCAGAGAACTTCTGTAGATGGCAATGTGTTGTGTTGTGTGAGAAGTCCGCAGTATAAAGAGTGAACAAGAAGGGAGCCAGCACCGTTCCCTGGGGGGCCCCCGTGCTACTGATGATCGTGTCGGAAACACAGTCCCGGGTTCTCACAAACTGAGGCCGGTTCGTGAGGTAGTCCAGGATCCATGATGACAGGTGCTGGTCCACCCCTGCGCGCAGCAGCTTGTCCTTCAGGATCATCGGTTGGATGGTGTTGAAAGCACTGGAGAAGTCAAAGAACATGATCCTCACCATATTCCCGGGCTTCTCCAGGTGGGACAGAGAACGGTGAAGGAGGAAGATCACCGCATCCTCCACCCCAATGCCATGCTGGTAGGCGAACTGGAGTGGATCCATCGCTGGTTCCACCAGGGGGCGGAGATGAGCAAGGAGCAGTCTCTCCAGGGTCTTCATCAAGTGGGACGTCAAGGCCACCGGTCTGAAGCTGTTCAGGTCTTTGGGGTGGGAAGTTTTTGGTACAGGTACCACACAAGATGTTTTCCACAGCTGTGGTACCCTCCCCAGTTTCAGGCTCATGTTGAAGATATACGTCACAATCCCACACAGCTGGTCTGCACAGGACTTGAGGAGCTTTGCGCTGATGCCGTCCGGTCCCGACGCCTTCCTCGCCTTGATCTTCCTCAGCTCCGTCCTCACCTGGGTCTTGGTCAGGGTCAGGATGGGGGGCTGTGTGTTGGGAGTGGGGGGGGTGTCGGTGGAGTGGGGAGTGGGTAGCAGGACTTGATTTCTTAGAGGCAGCAGTGGTTGTTGTGCAGACAGGGGGGAGGGCGGTTGGTCAAATCTATTGAAAAACAGATTCAGGTTGTTCGCCCACTCCCTGCCCCCCGTGGCCTGGGGGGAGGTATTCTGGAGCCCCGAGATGGTTTTGAGGTTTCTCCAGACCCCGCTGATGTCGCTCTGTTGCAGCTTGTCCTCCATCTTCTTCCTGAAGCTGTCCTTGCCTTCTCTGATCTTTCTCCTCAGCTCCCTCTGTACGGACTTCAGCATCTCCCTGTTCCCCGACCTGAAGATCCTCTTCTTCTCTCTCAGAAGTGTTTTTATCTCAGGGTTGATCCAGGGTTTGTTGTTTGAGTGACGCCGTATGGTCTTGGTGGGAACGGATTTGTCCACACAGAAGCTGAGGTAGCCCGTGAAGGTGTGAATGAGGTATGTGCTCTTGGGTCCAATCAGAAGCACAAAGCTTTCTGCAAGCCATCTTGGTTTTCTTACATCTGCCTTTAAATTTTCCACCTTTCAACAGGCTGAACAATGGCTTGGCAATGGCAGAATATCCTGGCACAAAATGCTGATAGTAATTAACCATCCCCAAGAAGGATTTAAGTCTTTTTTGGGACAGTGTCACACCATCAGTGTCCATAAGGTCAGCACAAGTCATTTTTGCGATGTTTTCAACCTTACTAGGGTTGGCTGAAACACCATTCTCATCAATTACGTGACCAAGAAACCTCACAGATCTCCTGAGGAAAAAACACTTTTTGGGTGCCAACTTCAAGTTGTGCCTACGCAGCCTGCTGAACACCATCTCAAGGCGCTGCAATGCACTCTCCTCATCAGATGCAAAAATCAGCAGATCATCCAAATAGCACAACAAAGTCAAGTAATTCTGGTCACCAAAAATGGCAGTCATCATGCGCATAAAACTAACAGGACTATTGCATAATCCCTGGGGCAGGCGATTGTACTCATACAAGCCCATTGGAGTGGTAAAAGCAGAATACTTCCTGTCATCCTCATGAAGCGGCATGTTGTAGAAGCCGGACGTTAAATCCACTGTGCTGAAGAGGCAGTTACCTCCCAGTGCTGCCAGACAATCTGCCTGGTGAGGGAGAGGGTGAGCGTCTTTCAGAGTCCTCTTATTCAGCCAGCGAAAATCCGTGCAAATGCGGAGGTCGCCATTCTTTTTCCACACAAGAACCAAGGGAGATGCATACTCGCTAGTCGATTTCCTGATAATGTCTTTTTCCTCCATTTCATTTAGCACCTGTCTTAATTTCTGATACTGACTAGGGGGTACACGCCTGTATGGGAGTCTGAATGGTTTATCATCAGATAAATATATACGGTGTACAAAGCCCTTAGCTTCTCCACAGTCTAGGTGGTGGCGTGAAAAGACATCCTCATACTGAAGTACCAAGTCAGCCATTCTTTTTTTGCAGTCCTCTGACACTTGGCATGAATTTATGTCTATGTCACAAAGCCCCACTGACCTGAGTTTTTCTTTTACAGACTCCATACCAGCATCACATGCCGTTGTAGACTGTGTGTAGCAGGTCACTGGTACACTAGACTGCTCAGCTGCGTCCATGTCTTCAAGGGCTACACATGTGTAGACGTCAGCTAGCTTCGCATTGCGCCGTAACAACACAGGCTTGTTGGACGTGTTGATGAGTTTGAGCGGGACCCACCTGTCACCCCACATAGGAGTTACAATCTTAGCTACTAGGACACCCCTAGGAGCTGAACGAGAAGATGTGGGCTCTGTCATGACTGTACTGCCTGGAGATACAACAGTGTCTTTCGGCAATTTACCCCAAACAAGATACTCACGCCCAGGTTCAAGGTAGGTGGCTGAGTTATATCAGTACCAACTTTGTCAGGAATGTCATTTCCTTTCCAGGGGTTCAAACCAGTGAGCATAGACAAGAACTGCTCAGCTTCCGGTTCTGCAGTTGGGCAGGGACCAGACACTGTTTTCCAGTAGGACTTGCATTGTTTTGAATGGTGTAGGATGTGCTTTATTACATTGGTACCAATAATCAACTCATCATGCTGACCACAGACAACCAGAGTGGGAACTAGCATTTTACAACCATACACCTCCATCACAATGTCAAAAGCACTCTTTGGCCTGACACGCTGTCCACCACACCCAACCAGCATCACATTCACATCAATCTGGTTCTCATTTGTTATCACTCCATTAGTTCTCAGTTTCTTCTCTGCATCCTCGTTGATACTGTAGGCCATGGAGCCACTGTCCAGCATGCCATCAATTATCACTGCACCACCAAAAGCTACTGGTGTGTAGAAAAGGCTAGAACTATTGCCAATTATGTGAATGTTCTGATACACAACAACTGCATCATCGCATGAGCTTCTCACCGATGCAAAAATCGACTCAGCATCAGATGTGTCACTGCAGTGGGAGCTTGAGTTGAGACCTGCACTGCCTCCCTCCAAGTACAGGTCAGTTAGTTTCCCTGAGACTGAGAAGGAGGCTGACAGTTGTTTTGGGGACAGGCCAGTCTGGTATGACCAGGGGAAAGACAGGTAAAACACAGTTTCTCAGACATGCAATGTGAAATGGTGGAGTGACGTATGTCATTACAGACCATACAATTTGCTTCTCTGGGGTGTCTCTGACGAGGGGCACGTTTAAATCTGTTGCTCTCAGTCGGGTGAGGAATTGTACACTGCTGCAACTTCTCCATCATTTCCTGAAACATATTAACCATGCGACCAAGGAGCCTCTCCTCTGACTGTTGGAGATTTTGAGCAACAACCGGCACACTAGCACAATCTGAGCTGAGTGTGTTTGGGGTAGAGTCAGAAATAGGGAATGGGGAGGGGCCCTGACATGTAAACTGTCGGGTTTGAGGAAGTGAAGAGGGAATGACTGGGGTGTGGCACTGTTCAGGCATGGTCATGGCTGAAGATGGCAACCTGGGTTTGTCAGATGTTACAGTAGCTGTGTGACTCATTAGCTGTGGACCATCAGGTGCTCTGGCACTAGCTCTAACCTCTCTCTGATAATTGTCAATTCTCAACTGAACATCACGTGAGGTCCATTCATGAGGTGGTTTCCACTTCAGGGTGCAAGACAGATCAGGATCAGGACAATTTTTGACAAACATGATAGCAACCTCTTTGCTCATGTCCTCAGTCTGCTTGCCTTGTCTACGCAGGCCCTCGAGAGCCAGGTCTGCTGCTTTGTTCAGCCTTATCCAGTAGTCCACTGGGTTTTCTCTGTGCCTGGGCAGGGTTGCATAAAAATCTGCAAGCGGAAGACATGAGGAGGCATCACAGAAGTAACAGAGAAGAACATCGTAAATTATTTCAGGTTCCTTTTTAGCATCTAGCTCCAGGTCACTACGCAGGGCAACTTTCACAACGTCTTTAGCTTTGCCCAATAAATGACTCATTATCTCTCCTGCTTGCTCACACACAGGAATCTCTGTCTTCTTGAGTTCATTCTTAGTCAAGTCAATCCAGTCCCGAACTGAATATTTGTCAGTACCGTCACCTCTAAATGTACGTAGTTCTCCGTCTGAATTAACATGGACAGTCACATGTGGAGGGTCACATTTGGTAACATCACAATGTGCTGTTCGATCAGTAGGAGAAGTCTGGTTGTCATTGGTCATATTCACAATACCAGCAGACATTAATTTAGTGACTATAGACTCACCAATTTGAGCACCAAGCTGCCCCACCATGTCTGTAAAATTTTCAATGGTACCGACATTACTGCAGGGTGTGGAAACATGAGGACCTTCACCCATGAACTCACCAACAGAAATACAACCTGGGCTCTGACCTAACCCTGTATCCCCACCACTGTTCATAAATTTTGAATGTCCCACATCTCTACTAATAGCAATAACACTGTGCCAGATACCTCTCCCTTTTGGCAAAACAGGTGTTTTATAATTATCCATGTCTTTTTTGTCGTTTTTTTTTTCTTGAACTACTTTACACAGTGAAAATTTTTTTTTTCCTCGTTGTGACTAACTCCAAAATAAGGTGGCATATATCAGTTAAAACATATTACAATAGTCCTGTATATGCCTGACCACATATACGTCCCAACGTAGACCCAGTATGGCGATGCAGCATCCACGGTGACCGGCGTCCAGCTGATCTGAAGTTCCAAGGGTCACTGGCACCAGTGTAACGGATCTCGTCACAAGTATAATGGTTCTTCTTTTGGGACACCCTTAAGCGGCCGTGATCGGGAACATTAATGCAAGTGTGTGTGCGGCATAGGGACCACGATGACACCAGACTGCTGTTTCCACAATTTATTTCTCCTGTTGGAGAAATAAAACAAAATGCATCACGCTCCGTCTGTACCTCGATTCCACACAGGCTCCCACAGCAAAGCAACGCGATACTGTGTGGGAAAGGAGCTCTAAAATAACTTCACAATACAAAAATAAATTACATTTCAAATAATAAAAATTTTCCAGAAGCAAACATACCTGTTGGAGAAATAAAACAAAATGCATCACGCTCCATCTGTACCTTGATTCCACACAGGCTCCCACAGCAAAGCAACGCGATACTGTGGGGAAAGACTGACTACCGGAGCCTCGGAGGTACAGTGTCACCATGGGTTGAGATGCCGTCTCGGCACTCAGCCCATGTTTTCCCTCATCCCTGCTTCCCATTGAGCAGCGTCTCAGCTGGCCCCCAGCTGGCAGCATTATGGACAGCTGGGGCCAATTAGTCTTCATCAGCTGGGGCGCTGCCAATGAGGATAAATAGGAGCAGCCTCGATGACTCGGGGCTGCGACATAAACACATTGCTAAGCTGAAGCCCCTTCGTCTGGTGTCAGCTTATACTCCTCTTGCAGCATTCCTGTGTTTGTATCCCGCTGTGAGTATGTACGTCTTGTTACCCCCACGTCCGGTACGAGCTGCTTACCTCTGCGCTGTGCAACCTGTGAGTGTACGTCTGCATGAGTATCTGTGCTCTCCTCATCCCTTCCCCTTTACCCTGAATAAAATATCACGACTCACTGGCTTGCCCCTGGCTCTGATTGCCCGGCTCCCTAGAGCCGGATATGACAGTATGTCGCAGCCAGAAGAGTTGCCGGCGGCCGTGGGTCGCTGTGGAAACGTACCTTTCTGTCGGGGTGTCAGCGCTGCTAGCATGCCGTTTCCCAGGAGTCACTTCCGGCGCCAGGGCGACGAGCTGAGGTCCATCTCGGAGGCTGTCGACGGGACGCTCTTCACCCTGCACGACGCCTCCAACGCGAGACGCTGGCATCCGGGCCGTGCTGAGGTACTCCTGGACTGTCACCCTCACTCTCTGTACCATCTGGAGGACAGTGCCAGGATAGACGCTGCAGGTACACAGCGAGAGAAGCTCCACGGGGTGGATGGAAATCCCGGCAGGGAGTCGAAGTGGGCGACGTCTTTCCCCGCTTCGGAGTCCCGTTCCTGCCGCCATTCCAGTCCGGGAGTTCGCGCCAACCAGAGGACTTCCCCCGACCTGCGCCACGTCACTCGGGATTCCCTTCAAGGAGCCGCAGCTGACAGCAGTTATGTCCGGGGTCGAGTGGCTGTCGCGAGCTCTACTGTGTTTCCTGTCACCACCTTCAGGCATGTGGCGGCGGCAGTGAGATTGATGGTGAGGACTTCAGGGCTACGAAGCTTTCCCGTGCTCGACGCCTTCCTCGTCTCGATCTCCGATCTGGAGCGGCGAATCCTGGGTTTCCCCCTCGCTTCGTCCCCTGGGAGTAGTCGTCATCACATCGCCGAGTCACCTCTGCACGAACCTCGTCCGGATCCAGTTCTGGGTCATCGTCAGGACCGTTCCTCCCACGCAGCTGTCATCCCTTCGCCTCGTCAGTGTGGAGATTCTACAGCCTCGTCCCCTGAGCCTCGTTCCCCCGCTGTCATTCCTGGACATTCGGGCTGGCTCACCCCGGCTGTTTCCCCCTCCTCCTCGACGCGCTTCCTGACCGCTGTGTGTGCCTGGAATCCCGGCCTGGTGAGCTCTCTGCTGGAGACAACGCGAGCGACCCTCAGACGAATTCCCGGGGGGTCCTCCGTTATCGCCGGGCGGGGAGAGGAAGAAGCAGATTCCACTACAGCAGGCGATACTCAACCTCCAGGGGGCAGGCAAGTCATTGTTTTTTCACACCTGCTTAATGATTTGCTCTGTCACATCCCTGGAGGAGAAGTTCAGGGTTCGCAGCTCCCTGAACTCTCCCCACCTGCTGTAACCTGTATGCCTAATCCCGCATCCTCTGTGTCTCTCTCCGCCGAGCGGTCCCCGGCTCCGGGTCAACGTGGTGGGATATGGAGAGGGCCTGTGGTTCCGCAGCTACATTGCGGACGGAGGAGGGGGACTGACTGCTGCGTGGAGTCTACGCCGACGACTGAGCGTCCCCGGGTCTCCACGGAGGAGCGGTTCGGTCCGGCGGGACGAGATTCTTCTGGCTTCACGCCAAGTGGATCGTCGGCGGGGTTACCTGAGCTGGAGGGATCTCAAGCTGCGCTGACCATCGTGCTGGCTGCGGGGCCCGACGCGGCTAGATGGGAGCCTGACAACGACCTCCTGACGACGGATCCTGGATCTTCGCAGTCCTGGACGGCGTCAGAACCCGAGATCAGGCGAGTGCTCTCCTTTCTTTTCTCTCTTTTTATCCCTGAGCACTTCAGCCTATCTCCAGGGGAGACGAGCCGGGTGCAGCCGTCCGCTGCGTCTGAGCTCGTCTCGCCGGGTTCTGGCGCTGCCGGTGATCCTGATCCCGGTTCTGTTTTCTCTTCTGAGCCTTCTTCCAGGGTCACCGGCAAGGAGTTGCTGTTCCTCGTGGTGCTGGAGGGTCCGGGTTCAACGTTGGAGGTCGGTTCTGGTGCAGTATTCAACGTGGGTTCGCCCGAGACCCAGTCGGGGTCCAACGTGGGTTCGCCTGAGGCCCGATCGGGGTCCGACGTGGGTGCTGCCCCAGTATTGTCCAGGTCCGGTGAGGAGGTGGCCGTTTTCCTGCGGCCTGACGCCCGCCGCCCTCGTCATCGGCTCTCCCCTGAGCCTCTTCCACCGGGATCCGCTCTGATCCTTCGCCCGTCTCAACGGTCCTGGTGGTTGAGTGATGCGGGTCGACGACCCGACCCACAGAACTTTCGGTTCGGTGATCTGGTTCCCCCCACTGGTCTGTTTCCCTCTGGGCAGCCTGGTTCGGCTGCCGGTGGACTGGATTCCTGGGATCTGGGTCCAGAGTTCGCCGTCCGAACACTTCTCTTCCCCTGATTCGCCAGCTGGACAATGGGCGGGGAGATCTCCGGAGCCATCTCGGCTATTTTTGGACTCTGCCTGCTATGCACCTCGGGTGTCACTTTCTTTCATCGTTATTAAGGTCACTTGGGTGTAGTATTTTTGTCCTGTTGGTGGATTCGTATTTATAGTGCTGTGTGTTTTCCATCGCTCATGCTCAACATTTTACTTTTTGTACTATGTTTTTAGTCCCGTTTTTGCATTGTAGAGTTATGTTTTGTTTTCCGTAACACCATGCTCTGCAGTTATCCATTTATTCCAGTCACTTTCATTTCTTTAGGTGACTGGGTATTTATATATTCGTGTGTGTGGGTTTTTCTTTGCCTGCACTCAGTATTTCTCTTATGTCCTGTTTGTTCATTAGAGTCATGTGCCTTGTTTTTCGTAACACCATGCTCTGTAATTGTCTATTTGTTCCAGTCACCCTCACTTTTCTTGGTGACTGTGTGTATGTACTTAAATTAGCGCTGTGTATAGGTTCCCTTTTATTTAACCGTACTCAGCATTTTTGCCCTGTACCTTTTTGGTGGTTCTTTTTTCCTTGCTCTGGGTCACGCATGGTTGGTACTCTCTGGGTAGTATGTAACCGGCGTGCTGACCCAGTTCTTCTCCCCATCTGTACCTGGGTTAATTATTCTGTTTTGTCAGTATTGTATTTGGGTTTTTCTTTCCCGCTACCCTACATTGCCCCATTGGTGTTGTCCTTCCCTTGGCTTCTTCCCCTCCGGTCCGCCTCCCTTCCTCCCACCCTAGGTGGGGGGGGGGGGGGGGGGGCTGGGATGTTCCTGGTCGTTCAGGAGCCCGACCTTGAGGGAGGGGCTCTGTCACCATGGGTTGAGATGCCGTCTCGGCACTCAGCCCATGTTTTCCCTCATCCCTGCTTCCCATTGAGCAGCGTCTCAGCTGGCCCCCAGCTGGCAGCATTATGGACAGCTGGGGCCAATTAGTCTTCATCAGCTGGGGCGCTGCCAATGAGGATAAATAGGAGCAGCCTCGATGACTCGGGGCTGCGACATAAACACATTGCTAAGCTGAAGCCCCTTCGTCTGGTGTCAGCTTATACTCCTCTTGCAGCATTCCTGTGTTTGTATCCCGCTGTGAGTATGTACGTCTTGTTACCCCCACGTCCGGTACGAGCTGCTTACCTCTGCGCTGTGCAACCTGTGAGTGTACGTCTGCATGAGTATCTGTGCTCTCCTCATCCCTTCCCCTTTACCCTGAATAAAATATCACGACTCACTGGCTTGCCCCTGGCTCTGATTGCCCGGCTCCCTAGAGCCGGATATGACATACAGAAAGAGTGGATGTGAGAAGTGTACTGCCAAAATAAAACACTCAAGTAAAATAAAATTCACAACAATATAAATAAAAACATAACTGAGGAAAAGAAATACCTAAAGCACATTTTTGACTCCGTTACATTTGGCCACAGACTAATCACTGAAAACATTTAAAATACATTATCTGGGATGATGATCTGCTGGCTAAAGATTTCAAAACAAAGTTGGGAGTGCAATGGCGCTTCATCAATCACATGGTCAAATCTTAGCCAAGCCCATATTGATCCAGAAATGCATATAGATTGATAAACTGAGAGACTGAATGACCAACAATATTTTGCACAATTATTATTATGAACAATGTTATTGTGCAGGCAGAAAATAAATAAGAGAGCAGTGCGTAGTTGTTCAAAGCAGTCATACAATGAGCCACATCATGTTTAAGACAAAATGGGCATAACCATCCACACAGATAAACATTATATGAAATTAGGAATGAATAATCTACGTGCTGTTGAAAACTGTGAAAACTGAAGTCCATTTTAATTAATTTTTAATTTTGTTATTTGCTTTAAGTCGACGCCATTCTGTTGTGCAAATTTAGTTGGGGATATGAGTTTATTTCATTTTGTTTATAATTTTGCTTTTACATTGTTTTTTTTTGTATTAATCATTGACAACCTTGCTTTTATTGCCCTGAGTTTTAATCATTTTTTTTTATTGTGCAGCACTGAATGAATTACTTTTGTTGCAGGACAGGAGCTGTGGGCCTGAGGTGTGTGGCAGCTGGTTCTCCTGGTGGTGGTTCTCCTCACGACTCCCTCCGAAGTGCACACAGGGTATCCATATGGTTAGTGTGCAGTTCACGTGGTGTTTAGTTTAAAAGCATACCTGTGGTTTTCGTGAAAAAAAAGATATTATATTGAGCCCCTGTCTCACGTTCTAGTTCAAGTTTAAGTTCAAGTTCAAGTTCAAAGCAATGTGATATAAATCCATTGCTGATGTGCTGGTTCAGCTATGTCAGCAAAACATGGGTGCAGCCATACTAGCGGCTACATGGCCTACCAGGACGCTTCCTGTGACGTAATATCGTTGGCACCGCGATCTGGATCAATATTGGCTGAGCCTGGAGTGCCCGGATGAGCAGTGACTTTCGGGATATTCAAATTCAAATTCAAACGTTTATTTCAAACTCAGGGTTCATATTAAATGCAGAACTAAAATGAGGAGAAAATAAATAAATAAATGCTTAAATTCAGCGGGTCGTCTCGTCTGATCTGAGGTCGTAACGGCCTCCAGACTGCCGATGATTCTACAGAGCAGCAGACACTCGGCGCTCTTGTAACAACAAAAACATACAATGCGATATGAATATCGCAACATGGCGGAATGTAAAGCCTTTGGATGTCTCAATAATAAGCGAAAAACAAAGATAAACACTTCTTTTGTGTACCCAAACCCAGCTCACCTTGTCAGAAGATCGTAGCGGAAAAGTGATTGTGCAATCTCGGAACAGGGCACAGACGAATCCTTTCAGACGAAATTGCGTTGTGTGTGAGGACCACTTTGTCACTTTCACCCTCAGAAGACCTTGCTGGCTCAAACCTGTAGCCACGTTGGACGAATTCTTCCTCAGAGTCCGACAATTCAGCCATAATAGAATTAAAAACACTCACAACAGCACCCTAGTCGCTCATACAGATGGAGTATTGACTTTTCAGTAGCAACGTAATGACGTCACATCCGCATGTGTCATTGCTACGCACAGAGTTTTCATTGGCTGGCCATGCCTGCGGTTGTATTTGCATATTTCTCTGGTGGTATATGGCTGGCAATAATTATTTAACCAAATAACGAATACTTTGCCTAATGTTTTCAAGTTGAATGCGTTTAGACGACCACCACAGGTACCCTTTAAGACCCCTTCTTCCCCTTCTCTGGCTAGCCTCCCGGTAAGCGCCAGCCCTGGTCCTAAACATGCTTTTGCCAAACCAAAATTTATTTTAAGCTGAACTCGTTGTAGGCAAGAAACAAGTGTTGTGGTTTTAATTACCAGCTAATGATTGTTTTTTTGTTTTTTTGAAAGTTGTGCTCAGTTTGTAAAAGTTCCTGAGCGCTGGGCTATGTTATGCACAGTTTATCTAAACGGGCCTCAGTAAAAGCTGGGTTCATACTATAGCTCTTGGACCGACTTTTACAAACGTTTTGAAAAATTAGAGAAATTAGTCCAAACGTCGGTGAAATTACGTTCATGAGCAGGTTTCCAGTGCACACCAACTTTTACAAACTTTTACGAGCTTTTGCTAACATTTGCCAGCGTTGCATTCAGTGTTGGCAAGCATTTGCCAACTTAGGCTAGTGTATGTGTTGCTGTTGCCAACCTAGGTTAACTTAAGCAAATGAATACTCAGCGCAGGTCAGCTGACATCAGTGTCAGGCAACGCTCATATAAAGATCAGCATTTGTGGAGGCTTCCTGCCATTCTGGACCTGCTTTTTTGGGTGGATTCACACTACAACACTTGGACCAACTTTTACTAACTGTCATCACCCGCAGCTCACGGGCTTCCACCTCAGCTGCGCGCACACCTGCTCCTCATTAGTGCGCAGCTATTTATTCCATCCTGCCCTGAGCTGCAGCCTGGAGCCATCTGTCTCCCTGCATACTCAACTCAGCAACATCCTATCCTTCAGGCCTGCTGACGACTCTCCTGGACACGTAAGCTGTCTGTATTGCCTTACCTTCTCCTGTTCAGACTTCCCCTGTGCACAGGTGGATTCCTTGGCAGCGGACTCACTTCCCCTCGTCACGCTGCTCCTCTACCTCGCTGCATCATCCCGGACGCACAGCAGGACGCTGTCTCCCAGGCTTGGGACCTTGCCAACGTCAGCCACCGCACCGCTACAAGTAAGCACAGAACATCCTCACTCTCCCGTGTGGTTGCCCAGCTAATCCCTGCTCTTTTCTCATTATAGGGTTGCCTGGCTGTACGGCGTACTGCTCTGTCCTGACTGCATCCTCCACCCACATCACCCTCGCATCTCACATACACGCATGCACACACACGAACACTGCTGTCAATAAAGCTTTCAAATGTGCCTGAGCCTGCGTGCGTGTTTCCTGGGCCGAACAATATGTCAGTACGGCTCCAGCAAAGCGGCCCAGCGGACAGCGGGCTCGCATGCCGTTTTTCCACCCTCGAGGCTTGGGTGGATATGATAGCTCAGCAGCAGCAGGTGATATTAAACCAACTCACCTCAATGACTAACCGGTTAGACCGCCTGGACCCTCCGCGGGCTTTCCCTCCGGGTCCTCTTGGCGTTGCGGCTCCGGGTGCCTCCACAGCCGGCCAGCCTAGCTCGGGAGCGCCAACCCGCCTCACACCTATTCCAACTCCTGCTCGCTTCAACGGGAGACTCGGTGGAACGAAGGGGTTTATCCTGCAGTGTGAGTCGGTGTTTCTGCGCGTTCCCGGGGATTTTCCCTCAGACCATAGCCGAATCAGGTACATGGCTAACCTTCTCGAGGGGCGAGCGTTAGCTTGGGCTTACGCTGTAATGACGAAGCCCAGCTACGCAAACCTCTCGTATGACTGGTTCATGCAGGACTTCTTAGAAGTCTTTGATCATTCCCATCTTGACAGCGTCCTCGCTGATCGGCTCCTTAGTCTCCAACAGGGAAGCCGGTCAGCGGCGGAATACGCGGTCGACTCCCGGGTGGCAGCAGAGGAGGTGGGCTGGGGAGAGGCTTCTCTCTGCAGCATTTTCCTCTGTAGCCTCAATTCTGGTCTGAGGGATGAGCTAGCTGGTCGGGATCTCCCAGGGCGACTCTCTGAGTTGATCTCACTCACGATTAGCCTGGATAACAGGCTACGTGAGCGGGCTGCGGAGCGGAAGTCTGTCAGCCGCTCGCACGGAGCTTCCCTCCGTCCAGCTCAGTCGCGCCCCCTGGCGTTACCGGCTCTGGAGTCCGCCGATGAACCAGAGGACATGGCCATCGGGCGCACTAGGTTCCCTCTAGCGGAGAAACAACGCCGGCGGGAACGGGGTCTCTGCATGTATTGCGGAGATGACCAGCATCCCATGGAGCTGTGCCCGGTGAAGCCAAACGGGGAGGTCCGCGAGTCACTGTAGGGGGCCTCGCGGACTCTAACCAACCAAATCCCCTATCTTCATGCACACTGCCCATACGTTTCTGCCACAACTCCACCGGGCATTCCACTCACGCACTGGTGGATTCTGGGGCAGAGCAGAATTTTATTTCTAAGAGCCTGGCAACCCATTTGGGCATACCCTGCCAACTGCTGCCTACCCCCCTGAACTTGGTGACGCTCTCACGCTCTTCTCTGGGTACAGTTACACACCGCACTAAGCCAATTCCCATCATCGTCTCCGGCAACCAGCGGGAGGATCTGACCCTTCACGTCCTGCCCTCCTTGTCGGACCATGTCATTCTGGGCTACCCTTGGCTGCGGCTGCATAACCCTGTCCTGGATTGGAGAACCGGCAGCATCCTGTCCTGGAACACCTTCTGCCTGGGCACCTGCCTCCAGTCGGCGGCTTGTGCTCCATCTTCTCCTCCACCAGCTCCGGTCTCTGAGCCCCCGGACCTGACTCTAGTGCCGCAGGAGTTCCATGACTTGGGGGCAGCATTCAGTAAGTCCAGAGCCTTGTCCCTTCCGCCACATCGACCATACGACTGTGCGATTAACATCTGCCCGGGGGCCCCCCTGCCGTCTGGCCGCCTATACAGTCTCTCTGCACCGGAACGCGAGGTGATGGACACTTACATTAAGGAGTCACTCAGCCCTGGGATCATCCGCCCCTCCTCGTCCCCGCTTAGCGCGGGTTTCTTCTTCGTGGGTAAGAAGGATGGGTCCCTACACCCTTGTATTGACTTCAGAGCGCTTAACGACATCACGATAAAGGACTGCTACACACTGCCGCTCATGGACACTGCTTTGCACTCCCTCCAGGGGGCGACCTGGTTCACCAAGCTTGACCTCCGCAGTGCCTACCATCTCATTAGGATCCGGGAGGGAGACGAGTGGAAGACGGCCTTTAGGACACCCAGCGGCCACTTCGAATATCTCGTGATGCCGTTCGGGCTCACCAACGCACCTGCCGTCTTCCAGCGCCTTATAAACGACGTTCTGTGGGACTTCCTGGGAGTTTTCGTCTTCGTTTATCTCGACGACATACTCATCTTCTCCAGATCATGGGAGGAGCACCAGGCCCATGTGAGGCGGGTCCTGCAACATCTGCTGGAGAATCGCTTGTTTATAAAGGCCGAGAAGTGTGAATTCTACGCCCAGACCACCTCCTTCCTGGAGTTCATGATCTCCCACAATCAGATCCTCCCCGACCCCGCTAAGGTTAAAGCGGTGGTCGAGTGGCCCACGCCTACCTCCAGGAAGCAGGTGCAGCAATTCATTGGGTTCGTGAACTTCTACCGGCGCTTTGTTCCCAACTACAGCGCCATCGTCTCCCCTCTGACCCGCCTCACGTCATCGAAAGTGCCCTTTCAGTGGTCTGAGGAAGCGGCCATCACCTTCAAGACTCTCCAGGCGGAGTTCTTGTCCTCCCGGGTCCTGACCCAGGTAGATCCCGCACTTCAGTGTCTGGTGGAGGTCGACGCGTCCGACACGGGGGTGGGAGCGGTGCTCTCCCAGTGATCACCAGTGGATGGTGTCAAGCGGCCCTGCGCCTTCTTCTCCAGGAAGCTATCAGCGGCAGAGCGTAACTATGACGTCGGCGACAGGGAGTTCCTCGCGGTCAAACTCGCACTACAGGAGTGGCGTCACTGGTTAGAGGGGGCAGCCCAGCCCTTTGTAGTCTGGACGGACCATAAAAACCTCGAGTACTTGAGGTCAGCGAGGCGCCTGAATGCCCGCCAGGCGCGCTGGTCCCTATTTTTTACTCGCTTTAACTTTACCATCACGTACCGTCCAGGCTCGAAGAATGGGTTGCCCGACGCCCTGTCCAGACAATTCGCCCCAGAGGGTCCGGAGAAGTCCGAGCATACCATCCTGCCCGATTCGTGCGTCATGGGGGCGATTGCATGGTCCATTAGGGGCAAGATTCTGAAGGCTCAGGAGGCGGAGCTGGATCCCGGCAGGGGGCCAGAGAGGAGGTTTTATGTTCCTTCGGCGGTTCGGGGTGAAGTGATCCATTGGGCCCATACCTCCAAACTCTCCTGTCACCCAGGCATCACCCGCTTGGTGAGTTGGCTGCAACGCTCGTTTTGGTGGCCGGGTCTCCAGAAGGACGTTACCAACTATGTCCAGGCCTGTCCCCAGTGCGCTACCGGCAAGTCCCAGAACTCTCCACCTGCGGGTCTACTCCAGCCCCTGCTGGTCCCGGGCAGGCCCTGGTCACACATCACCCTTGACTTTGTCACCGGACTCCCTGTCTCTAACACCTATGACACGGTTCTGACCATTGTGGACAGGTTCTCCAAAGCCACTCATTTTGTGCCTCTTGTGTCTCCCAACAGTAACAGAGTTTGTGCACCAAATCTTGTTAATATAAATGCACACTCCCCCACCTCTGGTCTTACCGGAGTCATCAGCTGCTCTGTCTGCCCGGAGAGTGTGTAGGCCGGCTAGCTCGATAGCATTGTCGGGTATTCCACTGTGTAACCATGTTTCCGTGAAAATCATGATATTGCAGTTCATGATGTAGAACTCTGTTACTGTTGAGTAGACAGACTCTCGTGCACTACGTACAGCAGCTCAACCGGACTCATGATAATTATCACTGTTTTCTTTTGCACTACCGACTCACTATGTGGAACTCCACAATATCTGCTGCTTGTTAATATATTTAAAAATTGCATAGATTAGTATTACTCATTCATATTCTACATTTTATTGCATGCATAGTTTTTTATTTTTATCTTTAGTGCTACTTATGTTTAATGTTGCAGCATTGCACCGAGACAAATTCCTAGTTTGTGTACTACTTGAACAATGGCAATAAATCTCATTCTGGTTCTGATTCTGATTCTGATTCATAAGTCTCTTATTGTTGGTGATCCGAAGTCGTAGCTCATCCATTTTGTTCGCCAGTGACTGTACATTAGCGAGGAAAATACTGGGTAGAGAAAGCCGGTGTGGTGTTAGCTTTAGCTTAGCTCTTAGCCCTCCGTGCTTCCCCCGCCTTTGTTTACGGTCTCTACGCCGCCTGCGAGCACTTCCGGTTGGCCGGGAAGCTTGCCGAGTGTCGGGTGTTCTCCGGAGCTCAGGGATGAGACGTAGGTTGCTGATAAAAAGATCGTTATCGTTATTTTGTAATCCAATGTCCAAAAGCTCATTTCGGGTGTAAGATGTGAAAGCGAAGCTGTTCTGAACGAACAGACCCGAAATGAGCAGAAATAACACTGCTAATCCACAAAATCTGAGAAGGCGCTGAGCCTCGCGTTGTGCACGCGCCGCCATCTTGCAGAAAATACACAAAATACACAAAAAATACACAAAAATTGACAGATTGGAGCAGCATCTGCAATGATGCGGATGTTGTACTAATCTGTTGTGGTGAAGATGGAGCTGAGCTCTAAAGCAAAGCTGTTGATTTACCAGTCAATCTACGTTCCTACCCTTACCAATGGTCATGAACTTTGGGTAATGAAAGAATGAGATTGTGTATACAAGTGGCAGAAATGAGAAAATCTGAATCAAGTTAATCATTTCAAACACCTTGGCTCAACAATATACAGTGATGGATCCCTCAGTAAAGAAATAAATGTCCGAGTCAGTTTAGTTTCAAGTACATTCAATTCCCTTGACAACATCTGGAGGAACAGTGGAATTTGCCTCACCACCAAGATCAAAATTTATGATTGTGGAGTCATTACAACACTACACTATGGATGCGCCACTTGGGTCCTAAAACAACAACAGCTATGCCGCTTAGATGGCTTCCATTATACTTGTCTTCGTAGGATTCTGAAGGTTTGGTTCTCCAACCACATAACCGGAAGATCCGGGAAAGAACTGGTTGCTGCAAACTAAACATCATGATAAGTCACACTTGCCTTCTATACTTTGGACATGTAGCATGATTGCCTAAGTGTAGATTCTCAAAGTTTCTCTTGGAATGGGTGCCCGCACATGGCTCTCGTAGGACAAGACATCCAAGAATTGATTTAATCAAGACCTTAAGAGAGAGATCTAGACTTGTTCACAGGATGCAGTCTTTCTATGGGGAAGCTACGAGAACTAGACCACTGAAACTGGTGCCACTTTCTTCGAGCCACTAAGCATTGTTTGGTCGTGTGTGAGCAGGCAGACTTTTCCACTGATTAATGAACAAAAAATTCACTGATCAAAATCCAAAAAGTTATTTATTGGTCACATAAACACAAACTGTGAATCAGTCTGGTAATCAGTCCATGCAATGGTACAATAACTCATCAAGTATAGTTCATACACAAAACGTTTCTACATGTTTAATACTACACTACAGCGTGGAGATATTTTTCATATAAAATAGATATTTTCTGCTGTATATCTCTAAAGAAAGTTGAGTTCATGCTTCAACGGTGGAACACAAACAGTCACAGTATTAACTTTTACACAAATTAAAAGTAATGTACTTATTTGGATAAAGATCTATTCATGCAGGAGTCATTACATGAAATGACAGAGTTGACAATTTTTAAGATTCATTAATTCTTCAATTTTTTTTTTGACTTTCGTAGTTTTTCTCTGTTGCTTTGGTGCATTTCTCAGAACAGAATTGAAGTTTGCACAACACTAAGTGCATTTCTCAAAACAAAGCGTGCAAACTGCACACTAGATGACCTGCAAAAGTGTGTAATTTGCTCATAATGTTTAGTCTGTGTCAAAAGCAAATATTCATGTAAATGAAACTGTCACTACCATCAAAATGAAGAGTCCTTATGCCATCTTTATGACAAGACCATCAAAATAGTTAGCCATTTTGTCAATAGAACAGTTTAAACTGTAATTAATTTTCTCATGAAAACTGTCATGGCTTTTGGTAACAGTGACTGAACAATGAAACGCTTTTCACTGTTGCAGAGCAATTTCAAAACTATGAAGTCACATATTACTGTGTGGTGGGAATAGACTGAAAGACCCTGAATATGATTCAAAGTTTTCACTGTACTGTTTTACTGAATTATGCATTTTGACATTTTACAGTAAGTGCACAGTATTTCTGAATGTACAGTGCATTGCACATTTTTGGGGGGGTACCTACCTATTCTCCCAATGAAATGTTTGGAAAATCGAGGATACAGTGATTCTCTCAGTATTTGGTTTCACACTCTGACCAACCTTAACTATTGTAAGATCATGATTTAGAACATGGTCAACAATTGTGGCCCTAATTTCATCAGGAACAGGCTTAAGTTGGCCTATGTCTTATTATTATTATTTTTCCACCTCACACCCTTACACCTCTTCTTCCAGGCTGTTGACCCTGCTCATTCTCTTGACGTTCTTCCATGTTTGTGTCAGAAATGGTAACTGCTCTGTGAAGGCTTCATATCTGCTGCCAGTAGTTGAGGGTTCATATGATTCACCTCTGAGCTGTTTTAGATAGCTGGGTCATTGGCTGACCTAATTCTTAACAAATTTCCCCTCATAAGTGAAAGTAAAGAGTCACCTAAAAACAATCAATTTACGTATTTACAAAACAAATGTAGTATAAATGTATAAAATTGTCATGATCTGGACATCTTGTCCACGCCTTCTGTTATTTTTGAAATGTTTGCACGATTCTGTTATCATTAGTTTGTTGGGTTATCCTCAGTTTCTTAATTCAGTTATGTTTCCTAGTCTCCTCCGTCATTTTCCCATTTCCTTCAGCCACTCATGCATGTTTTCATTTGGTCCTAATTAGTTACCCAGCTCTTTGTTGTTTAGTTAATTCCCAT
Source organism: Pholidichthys leucotaenia (assembly GCA_020510985.1). Classification (NCBI taxonomy): domain Eukaryota; kingdom Metazoa; phylum Chordata; class Actinopteri; order Cichliformes; family Pholidichthyidae; genus Pholidichthys; species Pholidichthys leucotaenia. Next base: position 147,199,454 of record CM035837.1, read on the forward strand.
GACCCTATTTATAGCCTTGCCTTTCTTTTCCTCGTGGCGTCATTACAGAACTTCCCCTCTGGTTGTATTCATTGTCTGCCCTTTTGGTTCCCAGCCCCCGTGCTGAATTGTGTTATTAGCTTGTTTAATAAATAACTTTTTGCATTTAAAGGTCTGATGACACGATTCTGACTTCATCTAATTTTGCAACACATAATTTCAATATGACAAAATAGGTTGGTCTGTGCAGTTCCAAGTCAAACAGACTTTTTTCACGTGAATATCCGATGTTTTTATGAGCGCCACGTCACAAATTGCGTCAGTGGCTGGAAAACCCCCCGGCCATGTTGTGACGTCAGCGACAGAACACAGCGCTTGGCTGTTCATTGTACACGCAGGATGGAAGCGGTAGAAAACATCGACGATGGTTCCAGCACATGTAGTCTGGAATTGGTTTGTGTTGTCCAATCTTCAGATGATTGTAGTTCAGAAGAATGGGATGATAATGAAGAATCTGGAGGCATCAGACCTTTTAGGTTTGAGCTGTGCCAAGCCGGCATCGTGCCTAGCGAGTCAGACTCAGAGAGTGACGGTGGAGAGGCACACATGCCCGCTGCTGCAGCAGCAACAAACACACGGCAGGGGAACACCGAGTGGTATGCTTTTGTTACAGATATTGCAACAAATTATTTGTTCATAAATATAATTTATTTAAACCCAATTTTTCCATAAAATCATAGCAGTATATTCTCTGTGGCTCAGGCATCAGGTTTATTATGTATTATCTTTTGAGTTCTTGTTGTTTTTGTTTTGTACATGTGGTTTATGTGCCGTTTGGACCCACTTTCAGGTGGGCACTGTCCAAGATTCGCCGGTCCGACCACGCGCCCTCTCTCTTTGACAGTAAGCTGTTCATGTTTTGTGTGCATCATCTGCTGTGTTGTCAGCCAGCCAATATTGCCAACAATATCACGACGTGTTAGCCACTCCACACAGCCGTGGTTCTGTTGTGATGTCGGCCCTGGGGCGCAACCGTGGTTAACACGTCTCCTCTCCATGCGTTCGCTGTGTGAGGTCATCCCCAAACACCAACTGTAAGTGTTTCTGTTTATTTTTGTAAGTCTTCACCTTTTTGGGAACTGTTGTCATCAGTCTTATGTTCAATACATGTGCTGTGGTGAATCCTGCATGTAAATCCATTCATCATGACCCTCCGTGCACTCTTACGCAGGGCACGGAGAGGGAGGATGAAATAACGAGGATTTACGTGCAGGGTTCACCACAGCACATTTAATACAGAAAGATAGACAATTCCCAAAAAGGTGAAGACGTACAAAAAACACAAACACACTTACTGATGGTGTTCGGGGGCCGGCATCACCCAGCGAACAAATGAGGAGACGTGTTAGCCACAGGTGCACCCAAGAGCCAACGTTGCTTCAAGGATGCACGAGAATCACGGCGAACATGGAGTGACTAACATGTCGTGAGAGTGCTGAAAATACTCTCAGACTAACAGCACAGATGACAATACTATAGACCAGCAATGCGTGACTGGCAAACGGCCGCTAAGTACATGCATTGCTGGTGATGGTGTGATGAGAAGCACCTGGATGAGGACCAGGAAAGATGATCAGTGGGAGTTTGAATGAGTGATAATGAGAGAGGGGATGTGGCTGGACTGGTGAAGCATCAGCATGTGCTCACATAAAGTAGGTCAAAGCTCCGCATAAAGGTTCAGGTTCAGGTTACTTTATTTGTACCCGTAGGTAGATTTGTTTTGCAGTTGGTGACATCCATATTTACAAGCCACTAATTACATTCAACATAGACACAAACACAGGCACACATCTTACAAAATAGGTAAATATAAAATATGTACAATATAATTTTTATAGCTTGTTCAACTCTTTGACAGCAGCAGGGACAAAGCTGTTTTTGTAGCGCTGGGTTCTACTTTTTGGGACAGCAAACCTCCGTCTGGAGGGAAGAAGCTGAAAGTTGCAGTGCAAAGGGTGGGAGTCACCATTTAAAATCGAGTCGGCCATCCTCTGTACTTGTCTGGTGTACAGGGATGTCAGGCTCAGCTGTGACTCACCAAGCAAACGACTGGACCATCTGACTACCTGATCCAAGGATTTCCTCTGTTTCAGTTTTATCTGACCAGACCATGACATTAAAGAAAAGGATAAAACAGATTCAATAAAAGCCCGATAGAACATAGTCATTATGGCTCGGTCAATTTGGAAGCGTGCAAGTTTCCTCAAACAATGCAAATTTTGCTGACCCTTTTTGCACACCCTTTCACAGTTCACCTCAAAGTTCAATCCACTATCAATAATTGTCCCAAGATATTTGTACGATTGTACACATTCGGTGGTCTGGCCTTTTAGTATGGTGACTCCATCAATCCTTCCCCTCCTCATGTGCTCCTCCTGCGTAAAAGCACACGAGGAGCGCACAAGGAGGCTTATGACAATTGGAGCTGAAGCGTGTGATGTGGTCTTTCACAGCCTGCTGTTTATCTAAGCCTGCAACACAACGCAAAGGCATAGCCGTAAAATTAAAACAAGAAACCAGAAAAACTGTGAGCTACAAAGCTGCTGTCATTCCGGTCAACAACACCGGTATCCGTTCTGTTGCTTACGTCATGGTGGTGCCGCCCTTCATTCGGTGGGCGGCACCACAGTCCAGTCAGTGGCTGCGGTTTTTTGATGATAACTAGTTCATGCAGGGGCGGTTGTAAATATTATATTGATCATCGACAATGACTTTTGGGTTTACACAACATGCTAAAAAATGTCAAAATCATGTCATCAGACCTTTAAGGTCCTTCCCGCCTGAAGAAGTCATTCTTCTTGTCTGCTGGAGCTTGCCTTCTGACAGAATGACGCCACTAAAAGACTCTGCGGGTACAAATATATGGCTTGGACAAGGATGAGTGTTGGCCTGCATGGCTCATCAAAGACTTTATTTCGGACACCCCCACCTCCCACACTCCTGAGGTGGCCCTGAGATTCCTAGACCACGCGGTGGAGGTAATAGAGGCATATCCCAGCCTGCGGAGCTATCTGGGACTCATGGGTCTCTTCATCTCTGTTCCCAATTTACAACATATGCTCCGTGGGCTGGTGAGAAGCTCTTCCCCGTCTGTGCCTGTGCCAACATAGACGCGTCCCCTGGTGCCTTCAGCTTTTCACCGCTCTCCAGCTCCGGGATCCTTGCCACACTGCCTCCAGCTCCGGTACCTCCTCTCCGCCTTCCACCAAGCTCCTGTTCCCCTTCCTCATCCAAGGTGGCCATGTCAAGGATGGAGCCACAGGAGGACCATGCTCCATCATCGTTGTCATCGGAGCAGGCCGCTCCATCATGGCTGTCATTGGAGCATGCCGCTCCATCATCACTGTCATCAAAGCAGGCCGCTCCACCCTGGCCGTCAGAGTGGTCCGCTCCACCCTGGCCATCAGAGCAGTCCTCTCCACCTTTGCCACATGGGGTCACCGCTTCTTGGCTGCTGTTTGCCCCTGCACCAAAGGCCCCTCAGATACTATCTTCATAGCAAAAAGCGCTCGTGTTATCTTCATCTTTGGAGCAGAATGCTCCTATGATGTTCTCTTCAAAGCAAAAAGTTCCCATGTTATCTTCAAAGCAAAAAGCTCCCATGTTGTTATCTTCAGAGCAAAAGGCTCCCATGATATTATCTTTAGAGCAAGAAACTTCCTTGATGTTATCTTCAGTGCAAGAAGCTCCCATGTTGTTATCTCCTGAATCTAAAGTTTCTATGTTGTCTCCTGTGCAAGATGCTCCTGTGTTATCTATTGAGTTTAAAGCTATGATGTTATCTCCTGAGTTCAAGGGCTTTATGATGTTATTTTCAGAGCAGAAAGCTCCTTTGTTTTTTTCCCGTCTGGTGGCCCATTGACTTTGGTAGGCCACCCGATGCACCGTGTTCATCCATCAGGTGGCCCATGGACTTGGGTAGGCCACCTGACGTGGCATGCTCTTCTGTCTGATGGCCTTTGGACTTTGGTTGGCCACCCAATGCACCATGCTTCTCTGTCTGGTGGTCCATAGACTTTGGTTGGCCACCAGATGTGTCATATTCCTCCTGTTGGTGGTCTTCAGACTTTGGCCAACCACCTGATGAACAGTTTTCTGTTGTGTCTGGGTCCTTTTTTTGCCCCGCCGTGCCTTTGTCCCCCTTCTCCTGCTCGACTGGGGTGTTCTTTGTTTTGTTTTTGGGCATCTGGAATCTGCCCTTAAGGGGGGGACTGTCATGATCTGGACATCTTGTCCACGCCTCTTATTTTTGAAATGTTTGCATGATTCTGTTATCATTAGTTTGTTGGGTTATCCTCAGTTTCTTAGTTCACTTATGTTTCCTAGTCTCCTCTGTCATTTTGTTATAATACATAAATAGTGAAGATTAGTTAGTTAGATATTACACAAAGTGCTCTCACACACATTACACCAGACACACACATGCACACATACACACAAGCTCACACACACACATGCACACATACACACATGTTGCACACACACAGACATGCACACACACAAAAGCTCTAGTCTCTGTTTCCTGCTTCCATATATGGGCATGGGGTTGCATGGGCTAAACAACAGGATGCCATAAAGGACTAAAGAGGAGACATCTGCTGAGAAGAGCCATAAAGAGGAGACATCTGGAACCGTTGTATAGCTGAGAGGAAGGATGTGGAAGCTGTTTTGGATGCTGAGAAGACCGGTTTGGACAATGGACATGTGTTGTTGGAGACTTGCTGGGAAACGCCCATCAACTCAGAAGCTATATCTAGGAGGGGATTCCTTTGTTCGGGTCTTAACCAGTTTGAGCTGCCGAGACCCATGGCTGTGTTTGACTTCCTGCGTAAAAGTTAAGCTGAGAAATAGTATTTCTTCTGTGATTATTGGTTGGTTAATTGAAAAGATTCTGTAACTGCCCAAAATTAATTTTTACAATTTTCTCATTTCCTTCAGCCACACATGTTTTCAATTGGCCCTAATTAGTTACCCAGCTCTTCGTTGTTTAGTTAATTCCCATGACCCTATTTTTATAGCCCTGCCTTTCTTTTCCTCCTTGTGGCATCATTACAGAACTTCCTCTCTGGTTGTGTTCATCGTATGCCCTTTTGGTTCCCAGCCTCCGTGCTGAATTGTGTTATTAGCTTGTTTAATAAATCATTTCTTGCACTTAAAGACCTACCCGCCTCAATGAGTCATTCCTCCTGTCTGCCAGAGGTTGCCTTCTGACAATAATCTGCTTGGTGTAATGATAACTACTTCAACATTTTTGCATGTAATGACTCAAGCAATGAACAAAGGCTTAAATGTTTTGGGAGGACTGACTATTTAACAGAAAGCCTGTTTATTGTATTTTGACTGACATGACAATAGCAAATGATAATGTAAAAAATTGCAGACAATTATACACAAGTAACTACATAATGTACAATAGTATTCACCACTTGTTCGAAACTGCTTTTCTGATGAGCACAAGTGACTAGGTGATGTGGAGGTTGAACTAATAGTTTTGAGAATTTCAGTTCTGTTCTGAGAAATGCACCAAAGCGAAAAAATTGTAATCCTTCCGGGCCATAGGGTTGCTGGAGCCTATCCCAGCATATCAAGTATAAGATCAAATAATTTTTGTAATCTGTTTATCAGACCAAATAGTAAGAGCTTCCAGAGAAGACAGAGGAAAAATAATTAGAGACATGAAAACTGTGATTATCAATGTCACTGAACCACATAAAAGTATAATAGGTTCAGAGTCAAAAGCATTTTATGCATTGCTAAAATATCTTATTGAGCTTATATTGTGACTTTTGCTGTTATTGTTGCTGAAGATAATAAGCCTTACTGAGCTTAATAATTTATTTAGTAACACTGTTACACAGGTATTACTCTTCACTCATTATTGGAAGCAGTTGGTGTTACTCTAAGGATTGTTGTTACATAGAATCAGTATCTGGCTTTATCTTTGTCACTTTGTCACTATGGTGAGCAGGTTTTTAGCACATCACAGAAGCATCTCACAAACTTGAAGTGCAGACTCCTCTCAAACTTAGATCTCAATGGTGAAAGCCTGGCGAAGGCAGAGCGATGAGTCTGAAGGGATGTCCTCATGACTGATCTCATTTCCATCCAGACGTAGCGTTTGCAATTTGGAGAAATTACTCACATCCATAACAGTGCAAAAACTGCCCAGGGTGAACTCTAAAGCCACAAGAAAAGGGAGGGTGGGATAATATAAAAAAACTTTACATTGTAGATTTAGATTTTTAGATTTAAAGGGGAAACATTGGCTGTCATTTATCAAAAGTGGGTAGAAATAGGTGCATATCTGCGTATAAATGTGATCATATGAAAAGCTCTACGTGGTATTTATGAAACCATGGGTATCTGGTCAATCTCATTTTACAGTCGCTTACGCTGATAAATCTGACAGATGAATCTGAGCGTCATTTGAATTACAGGCCCATGTTCTTGCCCCCAGAATTTAAGACATAGGGGAACATGAGACGGCAAAAAGAGAACCTTTTCTGAAGTAGAAATTGAGTATATTATAAGAGAAATGAAAAAAAATAATTACCTCCGCCAGGCCGAAGGCCAGGAGGAGGTTATGTTTTTGCCAGCATTTGTCTGTCTGTCTGTCTGTTTGTTTGTTTGTCTGTCTGTTGGTTAACAAGATAACTCAAAAAGTTTGGGACGGATTTCGATGAAACTTTCAGGCGTTGTTGGAAATGGTACAAGGAAGAACTGATTAAATTTTGGGGATGATCCGGATCACCGTCTGGATACAGGAATTTTTTAAAGGATTCTTTAACATTGTCAGATACGACCATTTTCAACATGTGCGCAGGCGCAATGGAGGGCGCTGGTCGTCGTGTGTGACGAACACAAACTGCGCGTTCTTCAAAGTTTTAGCCACAAAAGCACGCCGAAAACAGTGGTGGGCAGGGCGCGCCAGCGTGCCTGTGTTTGCGCTACGCTGCAAAAGCTGAGACGGGCAGCTGTCCGGCGCCGGATTATTTGGCAGAAATTCCCCGGGCAGCCATAGGGGCTGCGCAAAAACCAGCTCTTTGCCGGGGAAGCTTCCAAATCCTCTTTTGCCGCAGAGCACAACCCCAAAATAAAACCCACACCAACCAGTCTACCCAATTTGCATCCGTCAGTGAAGCCCTGAGTGCTGCTTTCAGTGGAGGAGATGGACACAACACCAACACTTCAGTTTATTACCTCCGCCAAGGAGGTAATGCTTTTACTACTGAACCACTAATCCTATCATTGTGAATCCAATTGCTAGTCATATGTTTTCATGGTCAAGGAATCTGAAAACGTACACACAAACACTGTATGGGGGAAAACTGTGGCGCTTGGCGGAGGTCTGCGCTCTCCGAGTGCTTTTCTAGTTATATATAGTATAGTCCGCTAACCTCAAAAATCACTTTAAATGCAAAAGAACTATGTTATGGAGGAGAATGGTGCTGCGCAGCACCGTTGGTATGATCAGATGATCTACAGCTGAGGATTATAATGTACATCTGTAGCCTATTGTTTGACTAAATGTCCATTTTGTCATTTTAAAGCATACTTGTGGGATCTCCAAGTCTGTGTTGACCCTCTCATCAAGGTGGACCAACCTAGTCATTTTCGCTCTTAGGCAAGGTAGACATACACCTACAAAGTCTTTTCTACACACAAGCAAGGCAGACATACACCTACATCCCAGGCTGGGATTTGAACCCATGATACCATGATCTGAAAACCTCTCTCTCTTACCAATGAGCCAAAGAGGAACTCCCCTACTAGCACTGAGCTAGTAGTGGAGGTGAACCTTAAGGTGTCAGGTAACTGCACCACTGTCTAATTTCTTATGGAGGAGGGATCCGTAACAGTAGAAATGCACAGGACAGGACAAAATAAATTTTCCCACATCTTCCCTGCTATTCTGAATTTCTCTTGCTAATCCGGAGCAGTTTTTTTTTAAACCCCGATGCAGTGGAGCACCTTGACCGGGCACTTCTGTGCGTAAAGCTGCATTGTGGTTGAGTTAATGGATAATTTAAAAGGGATAACTATTATGAGATGCTGTACGACATAACAGAAAACTTAGTCAAAGAAATACTTTTTAGAATATTAACAGCACTCACACAGGAGGCTCCTTACAATACAGATATTTAAATACAGTAATAAAATGACACCTGAAAAAACCCTCCAGTTTAACTGCAACGGTAAAAAATATTTCAGAAACTAAATTCAGTTTTATACATTCCATCAAATAACAATTTTGTTAAAAATTCTGCTTTAATCTGTTTTAATATTGGCTGCAGTGACATAAATATGGATAAAACATTTGTAATTATTACTAACAGCAGCCCCTTTAGTCTTTAAAGAAAATCGTCCAAACTCTCATCTAAATATAACACAAGGCAAACATATCTCCTGAAAGGTTGCAATGCTCATTATAATTTGATATGATGAAATAATTCTCCCACACAGCCAGGTTTCTCTGCTGCACGGGAGTCTACAACGACTTGAAAATTTGCGTACCCCCCAACTCAGAGCTGATATGAGATTTGAGTACACTGTACGATCACGTTTAGATTGATAAATACTGATCTGCAAGTTGAAATGATCACACGACCACTTTTCTGTCTTACGCACTTTTGATAAATGAAGGCCACTATGTCTTTTCTTTCCACATGTTGACAATTCCTAGAGGCCTTAATGAAATATATCTAGGATTTATCTCAATCAAAAATTCCTTAAAGGTTAAATACTACAGCATCATTTTCAACTCACATTAAACATTCTTTTTCACAGTGACCCACTTCAGCATTCTTTAAATGCTAATGAACAACAGTTCCCTCTACTCACCCTCTTTTGCCTCTTCTGAAAGCAGTGGTTAAGGTTAATGTTAGCTGGTTAGCTCGAGTTAAGTTTTCTTGTATCCCTCCATCTTGCACAAACAATGATCTCTAGAGTCTCTGACAGGTGTGCTGGAAAGTGCACCTCTTGGATACTCCATGTCCTACTGGGGGACTTCAATGTGCACATAGGCAATGACAGTGAAACCGGAAGGAGTGTGACTGGGACACACCCAGTCTCATCTGAACCCGAGTGCTGTTCATTTGTTGGACTCCTGTGCTAATCAGTTTATCAATAATGGACACCATGTTCAAGTATAAGGGTGCCCATGTGTGTACAAAGCACCAGGACACGGTAGGTCACAGGTCAATGGTCGATTTTGTTATTTTTGTTACTTTGTCATTTGCTCATCTGAGCTGAGACCGTATGTCTTGGACACTCGAATGAAGTGAGTACAGAGCCATAACTTGATCACATCCTGATGTTGAGCTGGACCAGATGGTGGGGGGATGCCATTCAGATACAACAGATCCAAATGTGTAGTGAAGGTGCACTCAGAATGCTTGGCAGAGGCCCCTGTCCAAGAGCTCTTTAACGCTCACCAGGACTTCTGTGAGGCCATTGAACAAGACGTTCAGTTGCCTTGAAGAGATTCTGACAAACTGTTGGTGACTCAGGAGGGGAAAGCAGCTCCATGTCCATACTGTGTACGGTGCTGTTGGACTGCTGCTGACCTCAACTGGGGATATTGTTAGGTGGTGGAAGGATTACTATAAGGATCTCCTCAATCCCACTGAATGAGATTCTGCCTGAGTACAACAAGGCTCTGATTGTTATTGGGCTGTCCTGTTGACACGTCTCTGCAACCTAGCATTGAGGTTGGGGGCAGTGCCTCTGGCATGGCAAATGACAAAACCTCAGACTCTGGAGGAACAATGCATTTTTGTCTGGCTGGGGAACATTGGTTCAACTTTTTACTAGGCGTGGGTTCAAAAAATCAGTTCCCAGATTTGAATTGATTCATGTTTGACTGAGCCGATATCGACTCAAAAAACCTTTGGATCGATCTTTTAATATAATGCTTTTATGTCTAGGAGCTGGCAGAACTCTCGTATGATTGAACAATCGGGCAAGAGTTCAGCCGCGGGTCAAAGTGGATCAACATGGCAGCATGCAATTGACGGATTGGATTTAAAAGGAACTCCAGGAACATAGGAACATAACTATAATATAATTTTTTTTGAAAATAATTCCCAGTTTTATATATTTTTAAAAAACTTTATTACGATGTAAATCGTCATTTTTGTTTACGTCGCAATGCATTCTGGGTAGTGACGTAGAATGGTTGCAGCCGTTTTTCTGTCTTATACAAGCCAAGAAGCGAAGCTACGAACTACTGCCATTTGTCAGTGAAAATGCCACATTGCGCGGCTTTTGGATGTAATTTCCAATCAAAGGGAAATAAAGAGAGCGGGGTAAGCCTCCCTAGCTTTCCTAAAGAGGGAAAGTTGAGGAAAAAGTGGGGCGGCAGCGGCTCAGGAGGTAGAGCAGGTCGTCTAATAACCCGATGGTTGGCGGTTCGCATCACGCTCTCCCCAGATATCCTGCCGTTGTGTCCCTGGGTAAGACACTTCACCCGCATTGCCTCCAGTGCCCATAACACTCGGTATGAATGTGTAAAAATGTTTAAATGTTTGGTGGTGGCCGGAGAGGCCGTTGGCACAGATTGGCAGCCACATTTCCGTCACTCTATGAGTGTCTCTGATCAAGCGCTATAGCGGACGCTTGATAAAGCTGATAAATATATTTATCACGCTATGATAAAGCGCTATATCGCTTTATCATAGCGTGATACACTCAAAGCGTGATACACTCAAAGCTTGAGACAAAGCTCAAAGCTTGTCTATGATAAAGCGCTTCGCGCACGCTTGATAAAGCTGATATTGTGGAGTGTGTAATTGTCGAGGCAGGTTTGTCTCAAGGCAGTTTATTACACGTCTCCATCATGAGCAAAGTAGAAAGAGGACATCTCAGAAAAAACCCGTCCCTTATATACCCAGGTCTCCCCATAGCTCACAAGTCACATTGCATTCAAATCAAAAGTAACAATGCATTTCCTCTTTAATCCCTTAGCATCCCCCTCACAGTCTTTGGCCCACAAAGGATCCCCCAAGCAGTCTCTTGGCACACAAAGGATCCTCCAAGCAGTCTTTTGCATACCAAAGATTACACTTTCACAGCTTCCTGTTATCTCCAAGGAAACTCTGCACTTTGTTCTTATCTAAGATGTGAGGCATTATGTAAGGCATTAAGTAAGTCACATGTGTGGCTACACCGCCCCCCCCCAAACATTTTAGATCGAACAAAAGAATAACAGTCTGCATGCTGTGATAGAATCATTACACATCAATCCGCATGCTGCTTGGGCTTCAGTCTTCTCCCATCTCTGCTGTAACCAGGATTCACCGCCTCAGCGGCGCTGTCATGCTGGGGAGCTGCTGTCTGGGGGTGAAAACCTTTTGTCAGTCCCTGTGGTTGTTCTGGGGAAATATTACTCTGGGAAGCTCCTCGTGGGGGTCTTCTGCGCCGAGGGGCCCTTGCCAACAGCACTTGCTCGTCCGCCACCACAAAAGTGGGTTTGAGTCTGTTTATGCCAACCTTTTCCCTCCTACCCCCCAAATCTAGCAAAAAATGCTTGTCCCCTGTTTCCAACACTCTGAACAGTCCATCATAAGGTGGTCGCAGTGGGGGGCGATGAGTGTCATGTCTAACAAAAACAAACTCTGTGTTTTTCAAAGTTTTAGGCACAAAAACGTGCGGAAAACTGTGATGAACGGGGCCCGGCAGCGTGCCTGTGTCAGTGCTACGCTGCAACAGCTGAGATGGGGAGCTGCCTGGCGCAGGATTATCCGGGAGAAACTCCCCGGGCAGCCGAAGTGGCTGCGCGAAAACAAGTTCAGCTGGGGAAGCTTCTAAGTCTTCTTTAGGCGCAGAACGCAACCCTAATAAAACCCACGGTAGCTTGTCTACCCAATTTGCATCTGTCAGTGATGATCTGAGAGCTGCTTTCAATGACCTGTGAAAACGTTCGCATAACCCATTAGCCTGTGGATTGTACGCGGTTGTACGGTGAATTGCGACACCTAGGCTGCGGGCCATTGTCGACCAAAGTTCGGAAACAAATTGAGGGCCTCTGTCGGATGTAATGTCCGATGGGACTCCAAAACGCGCCCATGCTGTTACAAACGCGTGCGCCACCTCCTCGGCTGTGGTTGACGCCAAAGGAACCACCTCCGGCCAGCGCGTGGTGCGGTCCACCATTGTCAGAAGGTGCGTGCACCCCTGTGATGGCGGGAGGGGACCCACGAGGTCCACGTGAACGTGGTCAAACCTCTTAGCCGGAATGTGAAATGGCTCCAAGGGAGCCCTAGTGTGTCTGTGTACCTTGGCTCGTTGGCACGCCATGCAGGCTGCTGCCCACTCTTTCACCTGTTTGCGGAGGCCCGGCCACACAGATTTTTCTGCTACCATTTTGACCGACGCGCTCACCCCCGGGTGCGCCAAAGAATGAATCGAGTCAAAAAACGCGGCGGCGCCACGCTGCCGGTACCACGGGACGCAGTCGCCCCGTGGAGACATCACAGATTAGAGGGGGCATACCGTCTTGCAGCACCCTGCTCTCCAGCCTTAACCCTGTTGGTCCAGACTGGAGCACACGCACATCCGCGTCACTAACCTGCTCCGCAGCCATGGCTGTGTAATCTATCCCCACGCGGACGGGGGCAGCCACGGCGCGCGAGAGGCAGTCTGCCACTACATTCAGTTTACCCGACACGTGCTGAATATCGGTAGTAAAGTCTGAGATCGCGGCTAGCTGCCTCTGCTGCAAGCCCGACCACGGTTCTGAAACTTTGGCCATCGCGAATGTTAGTGGCTTGTGGCCAACGAACGCGGTGAAACAGCGCCCTTCTAGCCAGAACTGGAAGTGGCGAATGGCCAAATGGAAAGCCAGCAACTCCCTGTCAAATGCGTTGTATTTACGTTCACTATCGCGCAAGGTCCTGCTGAAAAAGGCGAGCGGCTGCCAAGCCCCGGCTATATGCTGTTCCACGACCGCCCCTATGGCCACATCTGACGTGTCAGTGGTGAGCGCTATGCAGGCCGTTGGGTCTGGATGTGCTAACAACGCAGCGTTTGCCAGGGCTGCTTTGACTTCCGAGAACGCTTGCTCCCGCTCCAGGGACCACTCGATCCTATTCGCGGGTTTCTGTTTTTTGAGCGCGGCATACAGCTGTTGCATGAGCTGCACGGGGGAGGAAACGGTTATAAAAATTCACCATTCCCAAAAACTCCTGTAATGCCCTAACCGTCTGCGGCCAGGGGAAATCTGCTACCGCGTGCACTTTGTCAGGTAGCGGAACCGCTCCTTTGGGGGAGACGCGGTGTCCTAAAAAATCAATCTGCGTCACCCCGAACTGACACTTCGCTGGGTTGATTATTAACCCGTGCTCTCCCAACCTCCGGAAAACTGCCGCGAGGTGGTTTTCGTGTTCGTCTTCGGACGCGCTGGCTACCAAGATATTGTCCAAGTAGACGAACACGCACGGTTCCAAACGCACGGTTCCAAAGTTGTCATAGCCAGGAGCGGTACTGGGGTTAAGCTCCCAGTGCTCATAAAATGCTCCTTACGGCGTGCGTCTCGAAAAGCCTCTGACAACTAAGTCCAACTCCTAGCCTGCCCGTGTGGTTTAGTCTCTAAGCCTGGCGGAACTGCTTTTACTAATAGGAGAAGGGGCGAGGGCGGATCTCTGGCGCCTTAAAACCAGATGCTTCTGGTAGATGGTGGCTCGTCAACCTGGGAAGGTAGCCCATCTAGGGGAAGGTAAACCCTGATTTCAAACCTCCGCTGCCTTGCGGCACACCTGGTCACGGGAAAGGCTTCGGGAGTCAACCCTGAGGAAAAATCCGGAGTCGGAGCCCCTAAGGCAGTTCTCTGTTGTGCTCAACATCGTTCTGGCAGCTCCTGCGACGGCGCTGGTGCCAAACTATAGCAGCTCTGCTGTTCCTTTGGATTCATCAGTGACGTGGAGAGGGGGGACATGCTGCATGGGTAACATCTTGTCCTCCATATCTCCCTGCCCAGGCTTGAATCCTACCAACGCCCAACGCTGGAAGGTAGAACACCGGTGCGCATCGGCCTGTTCAGCCACAGGCGGTGCTGTTCCAGCAGAGTAGATGTTTAGGATTCTCTTCCATGGTCATCATAGACCGACGGAGGCCGACAACGAAGACGAACATGAAAGGGAGATCGCGCAGCACCACGTCCATCATGCGTTGGAACGTCTGTGCAGCCCCTTTAAGCCCGAATGGCATGCGCAAAAACTCGAATAGGCCAAATGGAGTTATCACCGCTGTTTTGGGTATGTCTTCAGCGCGCACTGGGACTTGGTGGTAACCGCGGACCAAGTCTATTTTAGAAAAAATGCGCGCCCCTGCCAAATGAACGGAAAAATCTTGGATATGAGGGATTGGGTAGCGGTCATGCGCTGTGGCGTTGTTCAACCTGCGGAAATCCCCGCAAGGTCGCCACGAGCCGTCAGCTTTCGGGACCATGTGTAGCGGGGAAGCCCATGGGCTGTTTGAACGCCTGATGATGCCCAACCTCTCCAGGTTGGCGAACTCCTCGCACGCTATGGCCAGTTTAGCTGCGTCCAAGCGCCGAGGTTTTGCAAAAACGGGCAGCCCGGTGGTGGTAATAAAATGTTCCACCCCGTGTTTAGCGACGGCTGCCGAAAATGTGGGGACCGTGAGTGCTGGGAACTGAATGAGCAGTGTGTGGAACTTACCGCTTGCAGCTGTGACGTTGGCTTGTGCTGCTGGCCGGGCCGCTCGAGCTGTACAGGGAATAGAATCAAAAGAAAGTGCATTAACCAGGCGCCTGTTAGCGACATCAACCAACAAACCATGTGAGCACAAAAAATCAGCCCCCAATATATTGAAATTCAATGCTGCTATGACAAAAGTCCACTCGAATGTACGGCCGTGTAGAGACAGAAGCAGAGTCCTCTCACCAAAGGTCTTAATCTCCGAGCCGTTCGCTGCTGCCCTCTCGGGGCCGCTGGAACCTGCCAGCCGGTCAGCGTATGAAGGCGTGATGAAACTCAACTGGGCGCCTGTGTCCACGAGGAAATGCCTCCCCGAGCGTGCGTCCGTCAAGTAGAGCAGCTTGTTCTCCTCTCCGAGGGTCGCAGCTGCTACCGACCCCCGGTCTTGGCGTTTCCCGAGCGCTTGAACTGGCACAGTGGTATACATTTGCGTGCCTTCTCTGCAAAGCAGCGGTGGTAGAGACAAAGGATGTCTCCTCCGCGTTCCTTGGCCCCCGCCGCTGCCGTCGTCGGTGGTTCTGCTACTGCCGTCCCTGGCTCCCCGCCATCTCCGGCCGTCGCGCTGAGCTCCATCGCTGCCGCCGTGGCCGCGCGCTCTCTGCTGGCGTTGACAATCCGATGCACCTCCGGGGCCAGTGCACGGTAGTCCCGCTGGGCCAACAACGGCGAACTGGCCAGGGCCGCTCTCGTCGCTGATGGCAGGGTCCTGAGGAAGAGGTGCGTAAAGATGAAGTGGTCATCGTCTGAGCCTTTCAACCTCAGCATGTTCTCCATCAGGTCAATGGGTGTGCAATCTCCCAACTCGGTCAGCGCCAGGAGTCTCTCTGCTCTCTCCTCAACCGAGAGAGTGTAGTGCTGGATGAGTGCAGCCTTCAACGTGCCGTATTTGTCGCTGGCTGGTGGCTGCTCCAGGAGGCTCTCCACATGCTGAGCCATGTGGTTGTCGAGCTTTGCGATCACATGGTAGAATTTCGTGTCATCTCCCAATATTCCCCGGAGGGCGAACTGTGCCTCCACCAGGTGGAACCAGGAGCGCGGATTGTGCTGCCAAAAGTCCGGTAGCTGGACCGTAACGGCATACGCTTGGCTGGGGGCTCCCAACGAGGCTGGCCTCTGGGAATTCTCTTCTTGCTGCATGCTACGTCTTGGGTCACCAGTGTGGAGTGTGTAATTGACGAGGCAGGTTTGTCTCAAGGCAGTTTATTACACGTCTCCATCATGAGCAAAGTAGAAAGAGGACATCTCAGAAAAAACTCGTCCCTTATATACCCAGGTCTCCCCATAGCTCACAAGTCACATTGCATTCAAATCAAAAGTAACAATGCATTTCCTCTTTAATCCCTTAGCATCCCCCTCACAGTCTTTGGCCCACAAAGGATCCCCCAAGCAGTCTCTTGGCACACAAAGGATCCTCCAAGCAGTCTCTTGCAAACCAAAGATTACACTTTCACAGCTTCCTGTTATCTCCAAGGAAACTCTGCACTTTGTTCTTATCTAAGATGTGAGGCATTATGTAAGGCATTTAGTAAGTCACATGTGTGGCTACAATATATATATATTTATCACGCTATGATAAAGCGCTATATCGCTCAAAGCGCACGCTTGACATGTCAAAGATCTGGCTGGCAGTCATTTGGAACGACTTTGGAGCACTGCTTATGGACGTTCAACCCGCAGTCTGAGAAAGCAACAGAGAAATTGCTTTATGTTTCTGAGAGTCCATGTTTATCAGTTCAGTGCCCATCATGCTTGTAGACAATTTTTTTGTGTTTGAGCATTATATTGTAAGTAAATTGAGGAATGCACTGAATGCACTGAGGAGCTTATTTAGCAGCAGACTATATCATCCTAGGTGCACAACCGAGAGGTTTCGCAGGTCCTTCCTACCATATTTATTCCATCTAGCTACAATGCTCCGCACTGTGTGTTTATATATTCACATATTCATTCCAACTAGCTACAATACTCCGCACTGTGTTTATATATTTATATATCTATCCCATCTAGCTACAATGCTCCGCACTGTGTGTCTATATATATACGGTGGGGCAAAAAAGTATTTAGTCAGCCACCAATTGTGCAAGTTCTCCCACTTAAAAGATGAGAGAGATCTCCAATTTTCATCATAGGTATACCTCAACTATGAGAGACATAATGAGAAAAAAAAATCCAGAAAATCACATTGAAGGATTTTTAATGAATTAATTGGTAAATTCCTCGGTAAAGTAAGTATTTGGTCACCTACAAACAAGCAAGATTTATGGCTCTCACAGACCTGTAACTTCTTCTTTGAGAGGCTCCTCTGTCCTCCACTCGTTACCTGTATTAATGGCACCTGTTTGAACTCGTTATCAGTATAAAAGACACCTGTCCACAACCTCAAACAGTCAGACTCCAAACTCCACTATGGCCAAGACCAAAGAGCTGTCAAAGGACACCAGAAACAAAATTGTAGACCTGCACTAGGCTGGGAAGACTGAATCTGCAATAGGTAAGCAGCTTGGTGTGAAGAAATCAACTGTGGGAGCAATTATTAGAAAATGGAAGACATACAAGACCACTGATAATCTCCCTTGATCTGGGGCTCCACACAAGATCTCACCCCATGGGGTCAAAATGATCACGAGAACAGTGAGCAAAAATCCCAGAACCACACGGGGGGACCTAGTGAATGACCTGCAGAGAGCTGGGACCAAAGTAACAAAGGCTACATCAGTAACACACTACGCCGCCAGGGACTCAAATCCTGCAGTGCCAGACGTGTCCCCCTGCTTAAGCCAGTACATGTCCAGGCCCATCTGAAGTTTGCTAGAGAGAATTTGGATGATCCAGAAGAGGACTGGGAGAATGTCATATGGTCAGATGAAACCAAAATAGAACTTTTTGATGAAAACTCAACTTGTCGTGTTTGGAGGAGAAAGAACACCATACCTACTGTGAAGCATGGGGGTAGAAACATCATACTTTGGGGCTGTTTTTCTGCAAAGGGACCAGGACGACTGATCCGTGTAAAGGAAAGAATGAATGGGGCCATGTATCATGAGATTTTGAGTGAAAACCTCCTTCCATCAGCAAGGGCATTGAAGATGAAACGTGGCTGGGTCTTTCAGCATGACAATGATCCCAAACACACCGCCCGGGCAATGAAGGAGTGGCTTCGTAAGAAGCATTTCAAGGTCCTGGAGTGGCCTAGCCAGTCTCCAGATCTCAACCGCACAGAAAATCTTTGGAGGGAGTTGAAAGTCCGTGTTGCCCAGTGACAGCCCCAAAACATCACTGCTCTAGAGGAGATCTGCATGAAGGTATGGGCCAAAATACCAGCAACAGTGTGTGAAAACCTTGTGAAAACTTAGAGAAAACGTTTGACCTCTGTCATTGCCAACAAAGGGTATATAACAAAGTATTGAGATGAACTTCTGGGAATGACCAAATACTTATTTTACAGAGGAATTTACTAATTATTTCATTAAATCAGTGTGATTTTCTGGATTTTTTTTCTCATTTTGTCTCTCATAGTTGAAGTATACCTATGATGAAAATTGGAGATCTCGCTCATTTTTTAAGTGGGAGAACTTGCTCAATTGGTGGCTGACTAAATACTTTTTTGCCCCACTGCATATATATTTATATTTATATGTACATATGTATACTTGCTGCTCTTGTTTTTTCTCTTGCCTTCTGATTGTTGCTCTGAGTGTTGCTATCCCTGTGCTGTTGCAATCCTGGAATTTCCCCATTGTGGGACTAATAAAGGCTTATCTTATCTTATCTTAAATCAACAATATATAAGTTTCACCTTAAAATAATGCTTCCTCAAGCGCACGCTTGAGACTCTCAAAGCGGAGAGACACTCGGGGAGCGGAGAGACACTCAAGTGCAAGCTATATCACTCAAGCGCTCGCTCAAGTGCTCGCTCAAGCGCACGCTCAAGCTTGCGCTTTGAGCGATATAGCGCTTTATTATAGCGTGATAAATATATATATCAGCTTTATCAAGCGTCCGCTATAGCGCTTGATCAGATACATTCATAGAGTGACGAAAATGTGGCTGCCAATCCGCGCCAACGGCCTCTCCGGTCACCATCAAACATTTAAACATTTTTACACATTCATACCCAGTGTTATGGGCACTGGAGGCAATGCGGGTGAAGTGTCTTGCCCAGGGACACAACGGCAGGATATCTGGGGAGAGTGTGATGCGAACCGCCAGCCATCGGGTTATTAGACGACCTGCTCTACCTCCTGAGCTGCTGCCGCCCCACTTTTTCCTCAACTTTCCCTCTTTAGGAAAGCTAGGGAGGCTTACCCCGCTCTCTTTATTTCCCTTTGATTGGAAATTACATGCAAAAGCCGCGCAATGTGGCATTTTCACTGACAAATGGCAGTAGTTCGTAGCTTCGCTTCTTGGCTTGTATAAGACTGCAACCATTCTACGTCACTACCCAGAATGCATTGCGACGTAAACAAAAATGGCGATTTACATCGTAATAAAGTTTTTTAAAAATATATAAAACTGGGAATTATTTTCAAAAAAATTATATTATAGTTATGTTACTAACATCAAAATAAAGCATATAGAGCTAACATGCCAATATAATTGGAGTTGCTTTTAAGAACTGTGATGGTAGCGAAGAGCTCGACAAAACCAAAGCCATCATTTTTAAGTTTATAGCATTATCAGGCGGGGCTCTCACCTGGCAATTTGTCACAGCCTCCTCCAAAACTACACCTGGATGATAGTGGTTTATGTTGTTAGCCTGCTAGCCATCATTAGCATGTCTGTGTCAGGCATACATAGGATGAATGGGGGAATGCAGGTGAGTGGCAGTTTCATTTTCAAACTACTTTACTCTCCAGTGCTGATAATTTTACTCCGATGACGGCAGAATCTCAAGGTTGATTACTTGCTATCGCTCGTTAGCACGATCCCTTGGACGCGAATGCGTGTGCTTTCCTTATGTTTACATTAATTCTTTGCTTCAATGCTGCAAATATGATATGTGCTGTGGAAATAATGGGCCAGTTGCATGTTGGCTGTTTTGTACACATACTCAATTTAGCCTCACAAGTGTAGCATTTTCTCACGTATTACTGTTTACAAAAAGTATGTTCTAGTTGCACTGAATGCCTGATACAGTACATTTGCAATCTAAAGTTGCTGGCAAATACAGTGAGATTATGTATACATTCTTCATGCACTGAATTTGTTTACTTACTGTGGGTTGTTAACTTGACACTACACATGCTCTGCACTAAAGAAAGGACTTGTTAGCACTTTGTGAATTCATAAGTTAAATAATAAAAAGTGCATTATTGTAATTGACTTTGGGTCAGTTCTTTATGTGATACTTTATGTATCCACAAAGTTAGAGTATTCCTGGTACAATATGCAGCATTAGGTCTCTAAGAATTTTTTTTCCTGGCAAGTAAAATACCTATTAAAATGGTAATTTCCCTGATTGAATCGGGACCGGACTGAATCGGTTCAGAACCTCAAGAATCTGAATCCAATCGATTCTGGAAATGATTGATGATTCCTAGCCATGCTCTTTACCCTCTCAAGGACCCTCAGGGAATTGTAGGAGTTTGCCCAACCAGTCAACATGTGTTTTGTAGACCTGAAGAAGGCCTTCAATCGTGTCCTCATGGCTTGGGGTGCTTCGGGAGTAAGGGTATCAGGCTCTTTGCTGTGAGCTATCCGGTCTTTATTCAACCCTTGTGAGAGTTTGGTTCATATCGCCAACAATCAGTCAAAGTTATTCTCGTGAGAGTTGGACTCCATCCACCTTTTGTCACCATTCCTGTTCAAAACTTTTATGGACAGGCTTTCTTTGTGCAGCTAAGGAACGGAGGGTGTCATGTTCAGTGGCCACAGGATCCTGTCTCTAATTTTTGCAGATGATGTGGTCCTGTTGGCTTCATCAAACAATGACCTGCAGGTCATACTGGGGCAGGTTGCCACAGAGTGTGAAGTGGCCAGGAGAAGAATCAACTCTTCCAAATCTGAGTCCATGGTCTCCAGCCAGAAAAGTTTGGATTGTCCTCTCTGGGTGGGGGACAAGCTCCTGTTCCAAGTGGAGGAATTCAAGCATCTTGGGGTCTTATTCACAAGTGACGGGAGAAAGGAGTGGGAAATTGGAGATTGGAATGGCATCTGCAGAGATGCAGCTGTTGAACCGGTGTGTTGTGGCAAACGGGGAGCTGAGCTCTAAGAGCAAAGCTGTTGATTTACTGGTTAATCTATGTTCCTACCCGCATCTATGGCTGCAATCTTTGGGTAGTGAGTGATTGATTCAGAATGTTGATACAAACAGTTGAGATTAGCTTTTCTCTGTACAGTGGTTGGACTCACGATCAGAGATAGATTGAAGAGCTCAGTTATCTGGAAGAGGCTCAGAGGCTCCTCCACATCGAAAGTGGCCATTTGAGGTGGTGTGAACCAGAATGCCCCTAGACTCCTCCCACATGAAGTGTGTCAGACATGTCGCATTAGGAAGAAACTCCAGGAGAAAACCCAGAACATGCTGGAGAAACTACAGTATGTCTCCCAGTTGGGAATGCCTTGGTATCCTCCCTGAAAAGCTGGACAGACAGTCGGATGGACAGACAGATGGATGTAGAGGTAAAATGTTTTACATGTAACATGTTTTACAATAGAAGGCAGGAAGTACCTGTTTTTTTTTTAAATATGATATTTGGTATGACCCAAACCCAGCCACAAGGGAAACCCAGCCACAGGGTGTGCACAAGCCAGTGTACTCCTAGTGGCGGTCCCAAGCCCAGGTAAATGAGGAGGGTTGTGTCAGAAAGGGCATCCTACATAAAACCTTTGCCAAATCAAACATGTGGATCATGACGGATGAGACTTTCATACCGGTTGGTTGAGGCCCGGGTTAACAATGACCGCCACCGGTGCTGTTGACGGACAGGGTGCTGGTGGAAATTGGGCTGCTGTTGGTTGAAGATCGAGGAGGAGGAAAGGGGGAATGTGTGTTAGGAGGGAGAGAGAGAAAAGGAAAGGTAGAAGTCTGGAGATGAGAGTAGGGACGTTAAATGTAGGGACTATGACAGGTAAAGGCAGAGAGTTGGCTGATATGATGGAGAGAAGAAAGGTAGATAATGTGTGTTCAAGAAACCAGATGGAAGGGAAGCAAGGCTAGGAGCATTGCAGGTGGATTTAAACTGTTCTACCAGAATCAGAATCAGATTTATTGCCAAGCACATTTACAAGTAAACAAGTAAACATACGAGGAATTTGACTTGACATTGGGCGCGCACGAAAGGCGCATCCCAATGACGCGGCAGCCATGACGAGGCCCCTGTCATATGGGGGGGGGGGGTGAAGAGGGGGGAGGGGGGAAGGATAGGGAAAAGCACAATAGGAGAGAGAAAAAAGCATTGTTGATCAAAATAGAGCTCATTTTATGACCAAAATTTTGATTACAAGAAAAAAACTCTCAAATGCACAATTAGCAGACAATAAATCACACAATGACAAAGCAGTAGTTGAGAGAGTCAGTGTATTGTGAATATACGTATATCAGTAATTGTATCAGTAGTGTAATGTTGAATGCAAGTGTAGGTGTGTCAATTGCTAGTGAACAGCAGAGGGCGCCTCCTGGCAGTGGATAGATGTTAAAGTCATGTGATCTAAGCAGTCTAGAGTCTCTCGCTCTTGCTTGCAGATGGTAAATTGTCACATGGTGCACTGTCCTTGAGCGTTCATCTGCTGAAACAACAACAACTGTGTCGATTGTTTGGGTTAGCAGGCAGAGCCGCTCCTTCCGCTTATCTTCATCAGGAGGAATGTAAATACAGGGCACCAAAGACAAGGTCAAATCAAATCTGCACAGTGCACTCAGAGAATAGATTTTTCCTCACCCGTGCAATTCTGTGCTTTCATAATCTCCATGTGCAGGCTTAAACTTTATTCCATGGAGAGCACAGGGCTCCAGATGTATTCCTCCGCTGAATCACTGTCGTTCAGTTCACCGTTTGCCGCTACTTGTGCTCTCCCCAACTGGTCGAATTTGATGAAGGAGCTTGCCGGGTCCGCTTTGATCAGCTCTCTCACCTTCCTTCAATTTCTGATACATCAGGGAACTTCACAGCCAAAAATAGAAGTCCTGAGATCATAACCAATAATGTTTCCACAGATGCATGAATTCCAATGTCCATGAGTCTCTTCGCAGGTTCCAATTCTTGGGCTCCCCCTTGGCCCGATTCTTGTTGAAAAATAGTGACAATAGCACATTTAAGCCGCTTCCAAATCCATAATTTCCGTTTAGATTAAGATTCAGCAGAAGAAGAGCGACTAAACACAGACAAAAACGCAACATTGCAAAGCTGGGAATAGGTCAGGAAGGCAGACAGGAGGAGGGAAGAAAAATGTGACTGCTCTCTCTCAGAGCAAGAAGGAAAAAAAAAATGGTGTACCATGGTGTACATAGGAAGAGAAATGGAGTAGGAGTAATCTTGAAGGAAGAGTATGTGAAGAGTGTTCAGGAGGTAAAGAGGGAGTCAGACAAAAACGCAAGTTTGAAGCTAGAAGTCAAAGGTGTGATGTTGAATGTTGTCAGTGCGTATGCTCCACAAGTTGGATTTTTTTTTTTTTTTTTTTTGTTACTTATTTGTACCCGTAGGTAGACTTGGTTTGCAGTCTGGTGACAAGCCACCGGCTGCTGGTCGCTGTGTGCCCGAGCGCCCTAAACCTACATGTTTTTGGTGTGCGGGAGGAAACCGGAGAAATCCCGGAGTAAACCCGCGCAACACGGGGAGAACATGCAAACTCCACACAGCTCACTGTTGGTCGGGGGCTGGGATCGAACCCACGATCTCATGATCCCCGCGATCCCCCGGCCGAGGGTAAAACTGTGCTGCCACAGTGCTAAACCACTGCGCCACCGTGCAGCCATAAAGCAGACTTTAATGGACATGTAGGTGAAGGGAACAGAGGTAATGAGGAGGTTCTGGTTAGGTATGGCCTTAAGGAGAGAAATGTGGAAGGACAGATGGTTGTGGAGTTTGCTCATACTGTCACAGTTGGTGGTGAACTGGACCCAAATGCAGTATTCAGAGTTGGCAGTAAATGATTTATTAAGAGCTGGCCAGATAGGCGCAGCTCAAAAACACAAAAACAGACTGATTGCTCAGAAGCTGTAACAAAAACTTACATGGATGAGGCAGGATTCAGGATAAAAACAGAAGTGTGTTGTTCACACTAAAATGATGAGTACACTCATGAGGAAACACAGATTGGGGCTTGACATAAATAGACACAAAAGTAATCAAACATAATACAGAACAGGTGAGCACAATCAGTGACAAATGGAGACGGCAGGGATTAATCACAGACACAGGACGGGCGGGGCTACACAGATCATCATAGACAGAGGATGCACAAAACATGAACAGAGGAACCAGGGAAGACAAGACCATGAGAATAATGATAATAATAATAATAATGACAACCCATTGAGAAATTATACAAAACAGAATAATGATAATGGCAAACCAGGATAAAGATAATAACCTGAGTGAAATACAGAAGATTCCAAAAGAAAACCTTAAAGCGAGGGCTGAGGTCCATGGATGAAAACAACACAATAAATTAGGATGAGGGCATGAGGCCCGCCCCACACCTTGACACTACCCCTCTTTTAAGAGGCAGCTTTTAGACGACCCCAGGGTAACACCAACAAAAGAAAAAAAGCAAAACAAAACCTCACAGGGTGGGTGGTGGGGGCAGAAGGCCAGGTGGGCCGAAGCAAACTGTAACCCCCCCACAGCAATATCCAGAACAAACATAGTTCATGGGCCAAATAAAGTCCAAGGACCCAAGACAAAGCAGGTCAGGTGGTCTACCCAAGTCCATGGGCCACCGGACTGCTACAAACAATGGGTCAGGGGGTCTACCAAAGTCCACAAGCCCTTGGACCGGAGAACAACGTGGGTCGGGGGGCCCACCTCAGTCCATGGACCCCCAGACCGGAAAGCAGGGCCAATCCGGTGGCCTGCCAATGTCCATAGGCCACTGAACCGGAGAACAATGTGGAACATATTCATATTCATATTTTGCAAGGTAATTTAACAAACTGTAATGCTGTTTATACCATCTAGCTGCAATGCTCGTACACTGTGTATATACGTAACTGTGTACATATGTACACAGTTACGTATATACACAGTTCCGGCGCCACACGAGTTGGCTGCCTTTTGCAACAGCAGCTCAATTCTGAGTCTTTTTATCTTCCTTCTTCTTTCTGATCCGGCACACCTTTCACTCTATATATATCACGGACACACAGATCGCCCCAAAGGTCTCCCGAGTCGGCGGAGGGAGCCTCTGTTTACAGCAGGAGACGATACAGCAGGGAAGAGCTAGTTAGCACTCAAACGCCACCCGGTGCTAATGGAGAAACTCGACATACCAGGAGAACTGAAGCGAAAACGATGCGGGTGCCGGGCTGGAGTTTAGGCGGCGTGCAAGAAATATAAGACAGAATAATAAAGAGCAATGGCAAGAACCAAGCAGACTGCCCGCAAATCTACTGGAGGAAAAGCCCCCAGGAAGCAGCTGGCCACCAAGGCTGCTCGGAAAAGCGCTCCGGCCACCGGCGGAGTGAAGAAGCCTCACCGTTACAGGCCCGGTACCGTGGCTCTGAGAGAGATCCGCCGCTACCAGAAATCCATGGAGATGCTCATCCGTAAGCTGCCCTTCCAGACCCTGGTGAGGGAGATCGCTCAGGACTTCAAGACCGACCTGCGCTTCCAGAGCTCCACTGTCATGGCTCTGCAGGAGGCCAGCAAGGCCTACCTGGTGGGTCTCTTCGAGGACACCAACCTGTGCGCCATCCACGCCAAGAGGGTCACCATCATGCCCAAAGACATCCAGCTGGCCCGCCGCATCCGCGGAGGGAGAGAAAGCTTAGACTTTCTGCTGCACATCCACCAACTACAATGCTCCGCACTGTGTGTATATATATATATATATATATATATATATATTTATAGTAATATGTACATATGTAGTATACTAGCTGCTCTTGTTTTTTCTTGCCATCTGATTATTGCTCTGAGTGTTGCTATCCCTGTGCTGTTGCAATCCTGGAATTTCCCCATTGTAGGACTAATAAAGGCTTATCTTATCTTATCTTTTCTTATGTATATTCATTTACTGCTTTGGATAACCAGTTCTTATCTTATTATCTTATTTTCTTATTTACTATTGCTCTGAGTGCTACTATCCCTTTGCTGCTGCAATCCTGGAATATCCCCATTGTGGGATTAATAAAGGCTCATCTTATCTTAACAATGGCTGCAGAAGCACAGAGCTCACCAAACAAACACAGAGCAACCCTATGCTCTGTGACCGATGACTGCTTCACGCTGACCCCGGCCTCTGGAACAGAAGGTGGAGGCATGCTGACCTCTTGGACAATGGTTGGAGTGAACTGCTCGACCTCAGGAACAACGATGGGTGGAGCGGACTGCTCAACCTCAGGAGTAGATGGTGTAGGAGCATCTGGCCCCAGTGCCTGGAGAACCACCCCCACTGCAGTCACCTTCGGCGGGGGAGAAAGGCAGTGTGAGGCGTCACCAAAAACACCAGGAGCTAGGCAAGTCTTAACTAGTATTGATGTTATAAAAGTAAAGGAAAGCACTTGCCTGAACTCCAGGTCCTCTGCTGCAGGGGTGACTTCCTCAGGATGAGCTGCAGGAGCCAGAGCGTGAACCTCGAGCAGAGCAGGAACAGAAGTGTGCACAGTGGGAACAGCTGAAGCTGCAGCGTGTGTGTCAGGGACAGCGGGAGCCGTTGTGTGCACCCCGGGGATGGTGGGAGCCGTCCGGAGAAGAGTTGGAGCTGGTGGTGGTGCTGGGAAGTGACCTGGAGCTGGGGAGCGACGTGGTGCTAGTACTGGGGCTGGGTAGTGGCATGGAACTGGCACTGGATGATCCTCACGCAGCCCAGACACAGCAACAGCAACCAGTGGAACATATGGTCTGGGGGCTACAGCTACTTGGAATGCCCTCCTACAGGTAGCTGCAGCTGGAGGAGCTTCAGAGGCAGCCGGCTCCTCCCAGACCAGTTGATTGCCACCTGTTATAGCCAGTCTCTCACAAAAACAAGAATGGGAAACAGGAGATGCAGGTGAGGATGGGTGGATGGACAGGGTAGCAGAGTATAATGCAGAGTGGGGTGGAGAGAACTCAGCAGTGGGAGGCAGCCGCGGCCGAGTCTCCCCACCAGGAATCAGACAAGTCCCTTCATTCAATGATGTAAAAAAAATGAATGGGTACTTGCCTGTATTCCCGCTCTGCTGCTGCTGACCCGTCCGACAAGTCATCCCGGGAGACGCAGGAACTCATCAGACGGGGAGGAGGATGCCCGATGATGTTGTGCTCGTGGTGGACCGAAGGAGGAAATGGAAGCCTGGGGTGCCCTCACTGGGGATGAGAAGCCGGGCCGCTGTGATCTACAGCGACGCTGACGACCACGTCTTCCCCTGGATGGATGCAGTCCTTCCTCCATCGGCACCTCTCCCACCGCAGGGAACAATTCCATCAACCCCCACATGATGATCTGCATGTTCATGCTCTGCTCATGCATATGGGCGAGCTGAGGGACCTGTCGGAGGGCTGGAAGTGCCTCACTCAACTCCTTGGCACATTTGAGGCAGAGGAGGACTTCCTCCAGTGTGCGGGAGGTGTGGGCATGCACAATGCAGGCCTCAATGTTTGTAGCTTCCCATGCTTCCTTCACACTGAGGCCTAACTGCCCAAACTTTAAAAATGCTGAGTCCATTGAATGTGTGTCGTACCGTGAGGGTTGGTGGTGAACTGGACCCAAATGCAGTATTCAAAGTCAGCAGTGATTGCTTTATTAACAGCTGGTCAGATGGGCGCAGTTCAAAAAAACAAAAACAGACTGACAGCTCGAAAGCTGTAACAAAAACTTACATGGATCAGGCAGGATTCAGGACAAGAACAGAAGTGTGTTGTTCACACTGATATGATGAGGACACTCAAGAGGAAACACAGATTGGGGCTTGACATAAATAGACACAGGGGTAATCAAACATAACACAGAACAGGTGAGCACAATCAGTGACAAACAGAGACGGCAGGGATTAATCACAGACACAGGATGGGTGGGGCTACTCAGATGATCATAGACAGAGGATGCACAAAACAGGAACAGAGGAACCAGTTGAGACAAGAGCATGAGAATAATGATAATAGTAATAATAATAATGAGAACAACCCACTGAAAAACAATTATACAAAAACAGAATAATGATAATGGCAAACCAGGATAAAGATAATAACCCGAGTGAAATACAGAAAATTCCAAAATGAAATCTTAAAGTGAGGTCTGAGGTCCATGGATGAAGACAAGATAACACAATAAATTAGGATGAGGGCATGCCCTGACAAAAAGGATAGAAATGGCTGTGGTGAACACATACTTTAAGAAAAGAGAGGAACATAGGGTGACTTACAAGAGTGGAGGAAGGTGCACACAGGTATACTACATCCCATGCAGAAGGAGAAATCTGAAAGAGATAGGAGACTGCAAGGTTGTGGCAGCGGAGAATGTAGCTAGACGGCATCAGATGGTAGTGTGTAGGATGACTTTGGAAAGCAAGAAGAGGAAAAAAGTGAAGGCAGAGCCAAAGATTAAGTGGGGAAAGTTACAGAAGGAAGGTCTCACAGAGTTCAGGAAGGACTTGATACAGGCTCTGGGTGGTAGGGAAGAATTACCAGATGACTGAGAAAGTACAGCAAAAGTATTGAGGGAAACGGGTAGAAAGGTACAGTATGTGGTGTATCCAGTGGACAGAGGAAGGAAGACAAGGAGGCTTGGTGGTGGAACGAGAAGGTATAGGAAAGCATTCAAAGGAAGAAGTTAGCAAAGGAAAAAGAGGGATAGTCAGGGAGATGAAGAAAGTAGGCAGGACTATATGCAATCTAGGTGCATGGCAAAGAGAAAGGTGGCAAAAGAAAGGAAAAAGGCATATGGTGAGTTATATGAGAGGCTAAACACAAAGGAAGGAGAAAAGGACTTGTATCGATTTACTAGAATGAGAGAGCAAGCTGGAAACAATGTGCAGCAGGTTAGGCTGATTAAGGACAGAAATGGTAATGTACTAACAAGTGGCAAGAGTGTGTTGAGAAGGTGGAAGAAGTACTTTGAAGAGCTCATGAATAAAGAAAATGAGTGAGAGAGAGGAGGATGGATGAAGGAAAGATGGTGAACAAGGAAGTCCCGAGGATTAGCAAGTCAGACGTGAGGGCAGCTTTGAAGAGGATGAAGAATGGAAAGGTGGTTGGTCCAGATGACATAACTGTGGAGGTATGGAGATGTTTAGGAGAGATGGCAGTGGACTTTTTAACCAGATTGTTTAACACAATCTTGGAGAGTGGGAGGATGCCTGGAGAGTGGAAAAGAAGTATTTTGGTACCAGTTTTCAAGATTAAAGGTGATGCTCAGAGCTGTAGTAACTACAGAGGCATAAGGTTGATCAGTCACACTATGAAGAAATGGGAAAGAGTTTTTGAAGCTAGGTTAAGAAGAGAGGTGACAATCGGTGAGCAGCAGTACAGTTTCATACAAAGAAAGTACTACAAATGCAATGTTTGCTTTAAAAGTGTTGATGGAGAAGTATAGAGAAGGTCAGAAGGAGTTGCACTGTGTTTTTGTGGATCTAGAGAAAGCATATGATAGGATAGTGTCATGAACTGAGCCTGTCTTTCTTGTGGGCTTGGTTCTGATCGATCCTGGTGGCTTGGGCAGTGGGTTTATTATGTGGAGTTGTGTTTTGATTTCTTGTTGTTTTCATGTTCACGCACCATTTCTGTTCCTGCCTGTAGCTGCCGCTCTGGCCTGTCCGGCCACACCCCCCTCTTTCTGACAGCCAGCTGTTCACCCCGGTAATCACCTTTCCCGCGCTCGCCCAGGTGTTCCCTATTTGTCACACCAGCAGCGTCTGTATTAAAGGAGCTCATCGCTAGACAGATGCCGCTGGATCATTGTGTGAGTTAGATGATTGTTCTCCGCCGTCTAACCACCTCGTCTAAGGACTGTATTCTGTGTGTGCTCACTGGGATCCTGGGATTTCTCGGACAGCCCCCCCTCACCGTGAGTAAACTGCAGTGTGTTTATTCGCCACTGTGCTGCCTTGCTTTCTGTAGCATTCCCCTGTGCAGCTCAGCCACTACGCAGTGGCTGTTTGCCCAGTTTATCCTCCGGTGTGTGTGTGCTGGGTGTCCTGACGAACTCTTAGCGTACCCGAGCTGTCGTGTCTGGTGTATGTGTCATTTTGGGTTAATAAATGTGTTTGGTGTAACCCTGCAGTTAAATCCTCTCATCCTTTCTCCTCCTCCGTGCACTATTGGAGAAGCGCACAGAGAGTTCATGACAGGATAGCGTCAGGAACTGAGCTGGCTTGGTTTCCCCCAGCTCGGTCCTGGCCTCTCTGTGGGTAAGGTGCCACGTTGTATGTATGGTTGTATGTATTTCTGTGTGCTTTGCCGTACCCATAGCCACTGCTCTGGAGTGAGCACTGTCTAACTGTCTGCCAGTCTGACCACGCCCCCTCTCTATTACTGCCAGCTGTTCCTACTGCCGTGTGCCATCTCCCCGCTCCTCGCCCAGGTGTGCCCAATTTGTGAAGCCAGCAATGCATGTACTAAAGGAGCCTTTTTCCAGTCATGTATTGCTGGGTCATTGGGCTTCATACGATCGTTTATCGTCTAGTGAAGTCAAGGTGAACAAAAGGATTGTATCCCTCAGAGCTTTATTTGGACTCACTCGGACAGCTCCAGTATGTGAGTATTAACTGTGCGTGTTCTCCCAGTGTCCTCACTCAGACTGTTGAGCGTCCTGGAGGACTCCATAGCTTCTGAGGCATTTGTCTGTTGGTCTGTGTTTTGTGTTTAATAAATGTGTGTGGTGTAACCTGCTCCTAAATCCTCATCCTTATTTCACCCCTCACCGTGCGCATTGGAAATGCGCACGGGAGGGTGTATAACGGAATGACCCAGCCCGCTCAAAGGATTTAGCGGGTTCACCCACACATCCCTTTTCCCTTTTTTTTTTGTCTTTTTTAGGACTGACCTGTTCTTGGAGTTCGCTTTGCCCCGGTCTCGACGAGGCAGAAGAGGAAAGGCAGCGGGGTTCCCCACGGTGGAGGAGGGATGGGCAGCTGAGTTCATCTGGAGCTTCGTGAATGAAGCCCTCGCTGCCCGGGGACCGAAGAAGATGCTGGAATCCCTGGAAGGAGCTGTAGAAGTCCTGGAGGCGCATCCCGGGTTATGGGACTATCCCGAGTTCGCCGATCTGCTGGCTACAGTTTGTTCGCTCCAGCACTCCTTCCCCGGACTGACGTTCCCCATGGCGCTGAGACGGAGACCCGGAGACCAGCAGGCCCTCATTCTCTATGACTCTTTGCCCGATCCTCCTCCTGCTCCAGCACAGTCAGTACCAATTAATAGGGGACAGCGTTGTCCTGTGTGGAAGCACCGGGAAAAGCCCTCTCCTCCGTCAGCTGCCATCGTCTCTCCTCTGTCAGCTCCCATCGGCTACTGTGAGGTCTGCTGAGATCATCCTGGGAATGCCCACCTCCGTCATCGTGGAGATGGCTCCTCCGCAAGTCCTTGAGAGGACCTACGTCACCACTGGCACAGAGAGGGATGATTGTCTGCCACCTGCAGCTAAGGATGTCATCAACCGGGATGACAGGCAAGTATTTTTTCATTCTAAACCATTCATAAACATTGAATCTTGCCTGTCTCCCGAGGGAGAAGCCCAGTATCAGCAGTCCACTGGGTCCTCTCCTCCAGCTGCAAACAATGATTCTTTCCTTCCCCTCTCCATGTCTCCTCCTTTAATTTCTGAGGGCCTGCCTGTCCAAGAACCGAGCTGCCAGACGGTGGAGGAGGTTGAGGTCCTGAATGATCCTGCCCAGGGACCAGCACGGAGAGGTTCTCCTGCAGCCACGCCGGAGGAATCCCCAGCGTTGGAGCCGCTGCAGGAGGACAAAAGGACTGCTATTACCATCTTGCCAGCTGCGGAGGCGTCCGCAGCAGATTGGGAGCCTGAGCTGGACCTCTTGGAGGCCGGGCCCAAGTGTTCATTGCCAAGATTGACGGAGTCCTGGACAGCGGTGGAGCTCGAGCTCAGGCAAGTGTTCTCTCTTGTTTTTCTTATGACAGTTTTAGAGAGATCTTGTCTGGCTCTGGGTGAGGAGAATCGGGTGCAGTGTGCAGCTGCGTCTGAACTTCCTTCACTGGGCTCCGCCGCTGCCAGCGACCCTAACCACCTTTCTTCTCCTGCTGCCTTCGAGCCTTTGTTTAGGGTTGCTGGAGAGGGTATGTCACCACCGGAGGTCACCGAGGGTCTGGTCCAGCCGGAGGAGGACGCCGCTGCTCAAGCGCCTCCTGCCAAGGTCGTCAGTGCTCCCCCCATCAATTGCTTCCTCAGCGCCGTGGGTGCAGCTTTGGCCCAATCGGGGTCCACCACGGGTGTTGCAGAGCCTCAGCCAGAGGTCACCGTGGGTGCAGCAAGGCT
Organism: Pholidichthys leucotaenia; assembly: GCA_020510985.1. Classification (NCBI taxonomy): domain Eukaryota; kingdom Metazoa; phylum Chordata; class Actinopteri; order Cichliformes; family Pholidichthyidae; genus Pholidichthys; species Pholidichthys leucotaenia. Next base: position 147,231,781 of record CM035837.1, read on the forward strand.
CCCGCCGGATTCCACCACAGGTGCAGCGTTGGCCCGGTCGGGGTACACCGCGGGTCCAACGAGGCTCCCGCTGGAGTCCACCGCAGGTGTCACTCCCTCCTGGGTCAAGGTCGTCGGGACCGCGGCCGGCCAGCTTGAGGACGCCAGGGCCTACACTCCTCCACCGGATGCCATCTTGAACCTCTTCACCCCTCTTCAGTCTTGGTGGCTTTATGGGGGGGGGGGGGGGAAGATTGACTCCCCACGTCTGGTGGCCCATGTTTTCCGGCATTGGACTCTGGGCGGCCTTCTAAGCCCCAACGCCCATGGACTTGGGGGGGGGGGGCGTTAATTGTGGTCCCTGGGCGGGGTATTGTGTTCCCACCTTTCCTGTTCCCCCTACCTCCCACCCGGATTCGTGTTGTTTGTTCCTGTTGGGGGGGGGGGAGTCTTGGATGTTACCTTGGGTGTCTGGGAATCCATCCCTTAAAGGGGGGGCTCTGTCAGGAACCGAGCCAGCTTGGTTTCCCCTGGCTCGATCCTGGCCTCTCTGTGGGTAAGGTGCCACATTGTATGTATGGTTGTATGTATTTCTGTGTGCTTTGCCGTACCCATAGCCACTGCTTTCTGGACGGCAGCGGTGAGGCAGCCTCTTGGGCTCTTGCTGGAGTGAGCACTGTCTAACTGTCTGCCGGTCTGACCACGCCCCCTCTCTATTACTGCCAGCTGTTCCTACTGCCGTGTGCCATCTCCCCGCTCCTCGCCCAGGTGTGCCCAATTTGTGGAGCCAGCAATGCATGTACTTAAGGAGCCTTTTTACAGTCATGCATTTCTGGGTCATTGTGCTTCATACGACCATTTATCGTCTAGTGAAGTCAAGGTCAACAAAAGGATTGTAACCCTCAGAGCCTTATTTGGACTCACTTGGACAGCTCCAGTGTGTGAGTATTAACTGTGCGTGTTTTCTCGGTGTCCTCACTCAGACTGTTGAGCGTCCTGGAGGACTCCTTAGCTTCTGAGGCATTTGTCTGTTGGGACTGTTGGTCTGTGTTTTGTGTTTGATAAATGTGTGTGGTGTAACCTGCGACTAAATCCTCATCCTTATTTCACCCCTCGCCGTGTGCATTGGAAAAGTACACAGGAGGGTTTATGACAGGATAGGGTCCCAAGAGAGAAAGTGTTGTACTGTATGAGAAAGTCAGGAGTGGCAGAGAAGTATGTGAGGGTGGTGCAGGACATGTATGAGGACAGCGAGATAGTAGTGAGGTGTGCTGTAGGAGTCACAGATGGGTTCAAGGTGGGGGTGGGGTTACATCAGGGATCGGCTCTGAGCCCCTTCTTGTTTGCCATGGTGATGGACAGGCTGACAGATGAGGTCAGGCAGGAGTCTCCATGGACCATAAGGTTTGCAGACGACATTGTGATCTTTAGTGAAAGTAGGGAACAGGTGAAAGAGAACTTGGAGAGGTGGCACGGTGGCGCAGTGGTTTAGCACTGTGGCAGCACAGTTTTACCCTCGGCCGGGGGATCGCGGGGATCATGAGATCGTGGGTTCGATCCCAGCCCCCGACCAACAGTGAGCTGTGTGGAGTTTGCATGTTCTCCCCGTATTGCGTGGGTTTACTCCGGGATTTCTCCGGTTTCCTCCCGCATACCAAAAACATGTAGGTTTAGGGCGCTCGCGCACGCAGCGACCGGCAGCCGGTGGCTTGTCACCAGACTGCAAACCAAATCTACCTACGGGTACAAATAAGTAACAAAAAAAAAAAAAAAAAAAGTATGCTCCGGAGAGAAGAGAAATGAAAGTCTGTAGAAGCAAGACAAAATACATGAGTGTGAATGAGAAGGAGGCAGGTGTAATGGTAAAGATGGAAGCAGTAGAGGTAGTGAAAGTAGATGAGTTTAAATACCTGGGGTCAACCATCCAAAGCAATGGAAAATGCACAAAAGACGTGAAGAAGAGAGGGCAGGCAGGATGGAGTGGGTGGAGATGAGTGTCAGGGTGATTTATGACAGAAGGCAGCAGCAAGAATGAAAGGGAAGATTTGCAAGATGGCAGTGAGACCTGCTATGATGTATAGTTTGGAGACATGGCACTGACAAAAAGACAGGTGATGGAGCTGGAGGTGGCAGAGTTGAAGATGCTAAGATTTGCAATGGGACTGACTAGGAGGGACAAGATTAAAAATGAGTATATCAGAGGGACAGCTCAGGTTCAGCGGTTTGGAGTCAAAGTAAGAGAGGTCAGGCTGAGATGGTTTGGACATGTGCAGAGGAGGGATAGTGGAGATATTGGACAAAGGATGTTGAAGATGGAAGACCACAGAGAAGATTCATGGATGTGGTGAAGGAGGATATGGAGATTGTTGGTGTTACAGAGGAAGATGCAAGGGATAGGGTGAGATGGAAGCAGATGATCCGCTGTGGCAACCTCTAAAGGAAGTAGCCGAAAGAAGTAGTTGTATGACCCACCTAGGGCTTGTTGGGGTGGATGCTCTACCATTAGGCCACCACACCAGTATGAGGAAAGTGAGGCAAACATTCAAAATCACACAAAATGTAAACTGAATTTTTGATTCAACACCACATACTAAGCCACTCACCTTTGATCTGATTGGCTTGCAGATAAAGATGTTGCAAGGTGGTGCTCACAGAGGGAATTCTCTCCAGTTTGTTGAAGCTCAGGTCCAGCTCTACAAGCCCAGTCACATTAAAAGTGTTTGCAGGAATGCCCTTATCTGTAAGCAGGTTGTGTGCCATCCTGACATACTGCAGCTGGGTGAAACGGCCCAGAAACCCCTCTGGCAGGGAGTCAATAGAGTTTGACTCCAGGTATAGCTGGTGCAGATGTTCAGGTAGGCCGTCTGGGACCTGAGATAATTGACATGAAAAGTTCCACCTGATATGACCTGTTTGCTCAGTGATGTATTTTCAAACACAACACACTTTCTATTTTAATTACCTTTGTCAATTTGTTGCCACTGATGTCAAGAAGTGTGAGGGATGTCAGTGCTTTCAGTGACGCACCTATGTCTACTACAGCATTATCACGGAGGTACAGGACTGTGAGGTTATCCATCCCATTTAGGTCAGCAGGTGTTATCTAGGCAACAATGGCAATAGTTTTAAAGTCTAATGCCTCTCATGTATGAGCAAAGAGATTGCAGAGAAGCTGTTGTGTTTATAAGACATGATGGTGTGAAAAATTACCTTTTCAATCTTATTATTATTGATCCTCAGGTCTCGCATGGAGCGAGGCAGATTTGGTGGTATGCTGGTCAAATTGTTGTACTGCAGATATAGACGCTCCAGTTTCTCCAATTTCAGAAATGCCTAAAACAAACAAAAACATCTGGAGAACTAACTTGCATATTTACACAGTCGGTTGGCTTAGTGTTTAAAGTGAGATATCAATGTCTGTGTTTAATTGAGAAGCAGAACTCATGCAGAACACAGATGGGCACTTGATCCTGCCTCAAATAGCTGCCTTTTCTTATATTAGCAAACTGCAAGAAGTAATCCACTTTATGTATTTTAATCAGCACCAGATTGATCTGTGGGTCATTGTGACCATCTGATAATTTTTTCATGAAAAACATGAGTAATGAACTAAAGAACTAAGAACAAGTAGAGCAGTAAAACAGAATGGCATTCTGTTAAACACGTGTCATCCATCTGACAACTATTCACACCATCTTCCTTTTTTTTGAGCTCTCATATAACTGGATAACCAGATGTGGGGTTACCTTCTCACCAATGCCATCAGAGGTCAGGTGGTTGTAATGCATCATGAGCCACACCAAATTGGTTGCATTGTTTAGAGCTGAGTCAGGCACAGCTGTGATGGCATTGTTTTGGAGGTACAAGTACTTGATGCGAGAGGGGATGGTTGGCATGATTGTTAAACCCCTTCCATCGCAGTACATGGCAACGGGGAAGGTCGGCGGGCAGTCGCACTCTTCAGGACAAGCCCCTCCTTCATTGTTAGCCTGCATGGAAGCAAAGAGGTGGTGCCGGCTATACAGCCAGGCTAAGGGGTCCCCTCCATGGCAGAGAGAGACTGGAATCAGGGCAGACAGGAAGATCACCAGATGCATGGCAAAGTCAGACACTTGGATCTAACACAGAGAGAAGAGACAGCGACACATCATGGCACTGAAAGTTAAAATACAACAAAAATGAACAACTGAAAAATATATTTTCTGCAAGGTGTTACACTGACAAATGTTCTGAAAAGCTTCTGAAATGCAGTTCTGAGCACTAATGTTAAAAATTGCGTACTTGGTGTCCCATATGTGCAAATTCCTCTAGATGGTGATACAATTAAACTCTCAATGAATTAAGAATATTTTAATGCATAAAATATGAAGTATGACTTTACTAATGCAACTAAATTGAGTTATCCTTCTCTGTAACTGACTGGTTCAAACAATTCCTCAACTCTGCCGCTGTGTGAAGAATGATGAGCTGGAGGCTAGTTTAACATCTGGCTGCCATTCAGTGGGTCAGAACATATAGATAGGGAACAGATATACAGTATAACGGTCACAGCCGGCTTGTTACAGGCAGTCTATATACATCACATACTTGGGAGTGTCTCTCATTAATTGGACAAATTTAACAGCTGCTGACTGACTCAATAATACTGTATGTAGCGAAGAAGGAACAGAACATATTTTGATCACAGTCGGCTTGAAGGTGACTAGTTCCAAAAGTGAATTAAGCTGTTCTTTACTCATTTTTGTATGTAAGGAGGTAGAATATACCATTCACTGCTCTTCTCCGTAAACCAGGACATGCATGTGTTCATATAATAAAACTACAGGTGTTAAAACACAATGTAATACCAGTGCTGTGCTCCACAATTCAACTCTGTGTGCCTTTCATGAATCTGATAAATTTAATGGCCACCACTGGATTTACCTGGAGAGGGTGCACTTCAGTCAGTGGACTATGCAGTTGCCTATAACTTAAAACATTACAATTATGGTAAATGGAATCTTATATTGCATAACTCTGTTACACTAATTTCTCTTATAATTTTAAACTTCTAAAAGAGTCCAAAGTTCAAAGTCTGCCTTCGCTTTTATCCCACTGATGTTAAAGGTGTCCACTTTGTTTTGGAATTAAAACTGCCTGCAGACAGGCACATTCTTAAGGGTCTTAATCCACAGGGAAGTCAGGGGAAAAAAATGTCAGTTTTGTAAGAAGTTGGGTTTTTTTATAACTCCCTGAAAATATCCCCCTATTCTCACAAAATAAAGGTAAATATATCTGACACTATCTTGCTATTCATTCACAAAGTTTCACAGAACACACTTACCGGATTAAGGAAACTGGTCCACCTGGATCCCTTTCTTTCAGACTGGGGGAGACTGACAAACCCTGGTAAAAATCCTTTCTCCCCTTTTCTCTGCCCTTCTCTCCATCCCATCCTACCAGCCCCCTCTCCACCCGTTTCTGTGCCTCTGATTACCTCCTCCCCCTTGTCCAGTCATCTGCACCCCATTGTGTATGGTCAGCACCACCACAACTTTTTTTCCCACTTTTGTCACTGATGCAGCGGCTGAGAGGGATTATTCACATCTGTGGCAACACATTTTAATTCCCCTGTTTCTACCAATATGTATGAGCCTTTGCATCTTTTCTTTTTCACATATTCTGCTCTTTGGATCAGGTTCCGTTATCCATGTACTGTATTTTCTCATATTTCTACCAAAAAGTAGCAAACAAAATCTGCAGTTCAACATCTGTTGTAATTACGTCACCTGAGGCAAACACTGATGCAAGGATTTACACACAAATGAGGTTTATGGGATTCAGCTGCACAGACCCATACCACATGAAAGAGTAAAACTGAGTATATGGTATATACATTGTTATATATTGTCTTGTTTAAACTCTAAGATATAGTTCTGGTAGCAGGCCTTATTATGTGTAGGCAGAGAAAGACTACGACAGAATTACAGGTGTGCTGTGAACCTGTAAGGTACAATGTTCAGTAGTGGTCGGAGACACTGTTGGCGCGGATTGGCAGCCACTTTTCTGTAAGTCTCCCCCATATTTGTCTGGAGTGAATGAATAATAGACTCGCTGTAAGCACTTTGCAATGTCACTTGACATGTAAAGCACCATATAAATCTAATTCATTAACTACCCTCCAGATACAGTATATACTGAACTAGACCTTTCATAAGAATTTGGAATGAGAAAATTTGTTTATACCCCCAAAATCCTATGTTCTTGCTCTATTACATTACTGGCATAGAGCACTTTATAAGCAAAGGGCTTGAACTGAAATACTGGATTCATCGGGACCAACATATTCAGTCTTTAACTTTTAATGATGGTCTTTCTTCTGTTAGTTTAATATTAAAATGCTCAAAACATGATCAAAAATGACAGTGTAAATCAAGATGGCATGACAAAGTGTTACCTCCTAAATATTATTTTAGTGGATAACCAGACAATGGATAACAGAAGCTCAATATGCTTCGATTTATAGCAGGGTGGATCCAGCTTACTCTGTTCTGCTTCAACATGCTTACATCTTGTAAAGGGTTAAATGAAAACATGTGTGACAGACTCGTTTAGTGTCTGGACTTTATGTGGGCCTCTTCCTGCCTCTCTATAATCTCCAACTAGAGTCCTGTTATAATGAACCTGTTCTTTAAACTCTCTTTTTGTCTTTCATTTCTTTTTTGAACAAGTTAACCATTTTAGTGCATTTTACGAATTAAATCATTTTCCTTGCTGTTGACAGTCATAATCTAAACAAAATGGTAGTGTTTAAGGAATAAACTTTGATTAATCGTACACATCCACTTTTATTTACATTCACTGGAGGAATCTGATCTCTGACAACCAGTATTTCCTGCTTTTTTTAAATGAAAAGGGACTTATTTTATTTATTTTTCCTCCAGTTATTGTCTGCCTAAACTATATCTCATCAGGAAATTAATCACCCCAGATACTCCCGCATTTCTGTGTGTTCATGCGCTCCAACTGTTATTCAAACTGTTGAAAGGCTCAGTAGTCACAGCAGTCTTCTGGCATGCAGAGGAAAACATGTTGAAATTCCCAGTTAGGTTTTACTCTAATGGTGAAACGACCTTTCACTGGATATCATGATGTGGGGCTGTAAAGGGTGCCCCTACATGCCAACCATCCATCCATCTATCCATCTTCTACCACTTTTCCGGAGGTCCGGGTCACGGAGGCAGCAGTTTAAGCAGAGAAGCCCAGTCTTCCCTCTCCCCAGCCACCTGCTCCAGCTCTTCAGAGGGGACACCAAGGCATTCCCAGACCAACTGGGAGACGTAGTCTCTCCAGCAAGTCCTGGGTCTGCCCCAGGGTCTCCTCCCAGTGGACCAATGCCCGAAACACCTCAAGTGGGAGGCGTCCAGGAGGCATCCTGATCAGATGCCCAAATCACTTCAACTGGCTCCTTTGAATGTGTAGGAGCAACAGTTCTACTCTGAGCCTCTTCCGGATGACTGAACTCCTCACCTTATCTCTAAGGGTGAGACCGGCAATCCTATGAAGAAAGCTCATTTCAGCCGTTTGTATCCGTGATCTCATTCTTTCGGTCATTACCCAAAGCTCGTGACCATAGGTAAGGACAGGAATGTAGATTGACCGGTAAATCAACAGCTTTGCGTTAGATCTTAGCTCCCTCTTCACAACAACAGACCGGTACAACATCCGCATCACTGCAGATGCTGCTCTGATCCGTCTGTCAATCTCCTGCTCCATTCTCTCCTCACTTGTGAATAAGACCCTGAGATACTTAAACTCCTCCACTTGGGACAAAAGCTTGTTCTCAACCTGGAGAAGATAATCCATCTTGTTCCGGCTGAGGACCATGGACTTGGAGGTGCTGATTCTCATCCCAGCCGCTTCACACTCAGCGGCAAACCATCCCAGTAAGACCTGTAGGTCATTGCTGGATGAAGCCAACAAGACAACATCAACTGCAAACAACTGAGATGAGATCCTGCTGTCAGGAACCGAGCCGGTTTGGTTTTCCCCAGCTCGGTCCTGATCTCTCTGTGGGTTTTGGTTCTTCTATATGTGCATTTTGTGTATTCTGTCCTGTTCCTGCTTCCATAGCCACTGCCTGACTGGCAGCTGTTAGACAGCCTCTGTGACCTACTTTCTCCCACGCTGCTGACAGTCTGCCGGTCCAACCACGCCCCCTCGCTCTCCTCAATTCCATCAGCTGTTCCCAGCCCTGGTAATTATCCTTCCCGCGCCTTGCCCAGGTGTGCCCAATTTGTTAGGCCAGCGGTGTTTGTTTTTAAGCAGCCCTTTGCTAGTCAAACACCGCTGGACCATTGTATGTGTTGGACGGTTATTCTCCGCCATCTGACTGTCACGTCCTGTAGGATTATTTGTGTGTGTGCTCACGGTCAGACTTGGACGACTCTGTTCCTGCACGGTGAGTAAGAGCTTTTCTGCATTTCTGTTTGAAGTTGTGCTGCTACGCTTGTCTGTAGCGTTTCCCCGTGCAGCACAACTGCTACACTCGGGCTCTGCTGCCCAGCTCTTCTCCCGTGCCAGTCGAGTGTCCTTGTGAGCTCTAAGTTTACCCGAGCATTTTCATCCTGTTTGTTTTTGTGGCACAGTGCGTAGTGGTCTGTTGTTTGGTGTAACCCTGTGCATAAATCTTCATTCCTCCTTTTCTTCCTCCGTGTGCTGTGAGAAGCGCACGGAGAAGTTTATGACACCTGTGGTCACCAAGCATGACACCCTCCATTCCCTGGCTGCGCCTAGAAATCCTGTCCATGAAAATTATGAACAGGATTGGTGACAGCCCTGGTGGAGTCCAACTCTCACTGGGAATGAGTCCGACCGAGTGTTGGCAATACACCTGTCGAACCTTGGATTCAGGAGGAGCAATGTGCCCATACATGCTTTATAATGTTTCTTAATCAATGTCCCTCCAGGACAAAATGGGATATTGTGTAATTGTCAGGGTTGAGCCCCTCCGGGGGTGGAATTCAGGGCCCAAATGTAGAACTTAAGTTTGAAGATTTTATTAATTGAAAATAAGGCTCCGCTCAGGGGCTGAAAACAAAAGGTTAAGGCAGGGCAGGCAAAAACACACATGCTCGGCAAAACAGGACAAAACTAGCAGGAAGCACGTGTGAGACACCATGCAGTGACTAGGATGCAACACCAGACAAAGACTGACACAGACATACAGTGGTGTGAAAAAGGTGTTTGCCCCCTTCCTGATTTCTCATTTTTTTGTATGTTTGTCACACTTAAATGTTTCAGATCATCAAACAAACTTAAATATTAGACAAAGATAAAACAAGTAAACACAAAATGCAGTTTTTAAATGAAGGTGTTTATTATTAAGGGGGAAAAAAATCCAAACCTACATAGCCCTGTGTGAAAAAGTGATTTCCCCCCTGTTAAAACAAAAATGGTCATAAACCCTTCCGTACGCTTCTCCAATGCACATGGCGAGGGGTGAAATAAGGATTTAAGCGCAGGTAACACCACACACATTTATTAAGGAACACATAACAGTCCCAAAAGGGTGAAAGCATACAAAACGACAATCAAGCCAGCTTGGTTCCTGACAGAGCCCCCCCTTTAAGGGGTGGATTCCCAGACACCCAAGGTAACATTGTGAAGCCCCCCCCCCCCCTACAGGAGCAACAGCAACAAACAACATGAACCCGGGTGAGAGGTAGGGGGAACAGGAAAGGAGGGAACACAATACCCCACCTAGGCCCCACAATTAACCCCCCCAAGTCCATGGGCACTGGGGCTCAGGAGGCCGCCCAGAGTCCCAAGCCCATCTGACAGTTCGGTGAACTGAGTCCAGTGGCCTGCCAGAAACCCCAGGCCCTCTGGCCTGGAAACTCAGTCCCTCTGGTGGCCGGCCAACATTGTATAGCCACCAGGACTGGGTGGGTGGCGCAGGAGGTGGCCTGCCCACCGGGAGGCTTCCCAGCCCGACGGCGTGAGGATCCCCTTTCTACGGGCATCCTCACGCCATCAGGCTGGGAAGTGATGGGGACCACTGCAACGTCCGGCTGAGGAGTGACAGTCCCAGCGACCTCCGGCTGACCGGTAACGCCCTCATTGGTCCCGGTCTGGAACACAGCTGCACCCGCTGTGGACTCCAGTGGGAGCCTAGCTGCACCCGCGGTGGACCCCAGCAGGAACCTATCTGCACCTGTGGTGGACCCCGACCAGGCCAATGCTGCATCCGCGGTGGACTCCAGCTGGAGCTCTGTGGTACCCGCAGTGAACCCCAACCGGGCCAATGTTGCACCCACGGTGAGCGGGCCAACCTGCAGGAACACCAGGCTGAGGAGGCAATCGATGGGGGGAGGTCTGCATCCTTGGCAGGAGGGGCTGGAGCAGTGGTGTCCTCCTCCGGCTGGACCGGACCGTCGGCGACCTCCAGTGGTGACACACCCTCTCCGGCGACCCTAGATGAGGGCTCAGGGGAAGCAGGAAAAGAAAGATGGTTAGGGTCGCCGGCAGCGGTGGAGCCGCCTCCGTCTGACGGCTTGGTCCTAGGACCTACAGGGCCTCAGGGAAAATTGGAGGAGACACGGAGAAGGGAAGGAAAGAATCATTATTTGCAGCTGGAGTGGCTGGGATTTTCTGTTAATTTAATAGAGAGTTGTAACAATTATTCGTCACTTCATCGCGTCAGAGTGCTATTTTCTCCGCTTTTGTTTGTTTTTATTGATTTCATTTTTAATTTTTTATCTCTGTTTGTTGATATTAGTTTTTGTTTGGTGTTAGCTCGGTATTGGCCTTGCCTAAAAGCCCGTTCGGACGTGCAGGTAGGTTGGACCCCTGGCTGGGCTGTTTTTACTGGGCTAGGCTACCTGCTAGCCTGTTTTTAGCCTTTTAGCTGTTTTTAGCTAACTTTCAGCTAACTTTCAGCTAACTTGTTTTTAGCTATTTTAGCTGGTTTTGGCTAGCTGGCTGGCTATCCTCCTCATCACCTGGAACGCCATGGATCCATCGCCGACGTGTACCCACTGCGTATCTCTCCTCAGTAAGGTCTCTGAGTTGGAAGTGAGACTTTCCAACCTTTATAAGATTCAGGAGGCTGAAGACCACCTCGACACCATTATTCTCGGGCGAACATTGGCTCCGGCAACCGACTCGCAGCTGGCAGAGACGGCTACTTACCTGGGTGAGCTCAGCGCATCTCCGTCCACCTCTACCCCTGCTCCAGCCTCTGCAGATGTCCATGACCACAGCAACAATCACTGGCTTCGTCTCGGGGCTAAACCCAAAGCCCTGGTTGGTTCCTCTCATCCTCAATGTGCGCCCTGGACCCTGGTTCGATCAGCTAGCAACCATCGTCGATCGACCAGACAGGGCCGCGCCTCTTCTCTTCCCGTGACCTTGGAAAATAGATTTGACATTCTTTCTCTGGAGGATTTTCCCCACCTGGACGCTGGCCGTCCGCCCGTGGATGCCCCTCATCCTCCCTCCTCTCCTTCAGCGGTGGCTCAGGTCCACAAATCCCGGATTAAGACCACTCTGGGTGTGTCAAATTACACACCAGCTCCAGATAGAAGAGAGCGCATCATCCCGCCTTCGCAACAACAACATCACCCTCTTCAAAATTACTCTCCACGTCAGAATCTACAGACAACCCCCCCCCCCCCAGACGACGCTGGTAATTGGTGACTCGATCATGAGGAATGTCAGAAGCAAGTACTGCATCACTCGATTTTTTTCCTGGGGCTAGAGTCTCTGACATTGAGGCTCTTATCCCTGACCTGCTAAATGAATTCCCCCACGTTCATGTCATTGTACATGTTGGATGCAACAACATCCCAGATGAAGCATCGGAGATTTTAAAGAGTGACTTCAGGAGCCTTCTGTCCACTTTTATGAACTGTGGCAGACGTGCGTTTATCTCTGGGCCTTTGGCACCTCTCAGACGAGGCTGCAATTATTTTAGCAGAACTCTTAGTCTTAATACTTGGCTGTCTTTTACTTGTCCTATTTTTAACATTGGTTTTGTAGACAATTTTAACTTGTTTTGGAACCGCCCATCACTTATGAGGCCTGATGGCATCTACCCAAATAGACTTAGTGCACGTGTTTTAAGAGACAATCTGTTCTATTCCATTCAGTGTTTTTTGGTGCAGTGACTGAAACTTGGTGTGTTTACTCACTCTGAAGCTTCTGGGTTCGCCAACCTTCCCTTTTTTGGTTCTGTTTCCACTTCTCGTATTAATCCCATTAATTCAAATAATCTTCACCGTTTGGATCAGCCTTCGATTTATAATCCTACAGAGATTGTGTCTGTCTCCCGTTGCCCTAAATATTGTACCCCAGGACAAATACAACACAACTTGAAAAATACACAAACTTCTGCAGCTCCTCCTCATCCATCACCCCTCAACTTTGCCCCTCTCTTCTCCCTTAGAGAACCTTTTTCTGCTCCCCCCAAAGTTAATAAAAATAGAATGCATAAACATCCCAAATTGATTAAACAAAATGTTGGTAAAATTCAAATCCAACATCAAGTCCCTAAATTTAATAAATTGGCCTCTGTTCCTCCCCAAAATTTAAAAATTAAATGTGGTTTATTAAATATTAGGTCTCTAACTCCTAAGTCTCTTCTTGTTCATGATCTATTAATCGATCATCAGATCGATTTATTATCCGTCACAGAGACTTGGCTTGGGCAAGATGACTATGCTGGTTTGAATGAATCAACTCCCTCTGGTTATTTAAACTGTCATAACCCCAGAGGTTCTGGTCATGGAGGTGGAGTGGCAGCAATTTTCCATTCTGAATTACTAGTTAATGTTATGCAAAAATCATGTTTTAATTCCTTTGAAGGTTTGGTCCTCAGTGTGGGGCATGTTGGCTGTCTTGGCTTGAACCCAGTTCTCTTTGCCATAGTTTATCATCCTCCCTCGGCCTATTCAGAGTTTCTATCCGAATTTGCCGAATTTTTAGCTGATTTAGTGCTGAAATCTGATAGAATAATTATTGTAGGGGACTTTAATATACACGTTAATGTAGAGAGTGACTGTCTTAATTAGGCATTCAATTCAATCTTAGACTCAGTGGGGTTTTCCCAGAAAGTAAAAAATTCTACCCATTATCTCCACCATACATTGGACCTTGTTTTGACTTATGGTATAGATATAGAAAATCTGGTAGTGTCTCTTCATAATCCTGTACTGTCAGACCATTGTCTGTTAACTTTTGATTTCACTATCTCTGATTACTTGTTTCCTAAAGAAAAATACCGCTACAGCAGATGTTTTTCTGATGACGTTGTTACCAAACTTTTGCAGATTGTCTCCTCTATATCATGGGTCAACACAACAGAAACAACAGAAATAAAAGGTGAAGAGTCTGCTCCATTCGTAATTGATAGCATGGTAGATAGTGTTACAGCCTCTCTGCATCGGACTCTAGATTTGGTAGCCCCTTTAAAAAAGAAAAAGTCTAACCAGAGATTTCTAACCCCTTGGTTTAACTCAGAAACTTGTGGCTTAAAACAGAAGACTCGTCAATTGGAAAGGAAATGGTGTTCTACTAATTTAGATGAATTCTATTTAGAGTGGAGAAATCATTTCTTAATCTATAAAAAATTCTCTTAGAAAAGCTAGATCAAGCTATTATTCTGCATTAATAGAAGCAAACAAGAATAACCCCAAGTTTCTCTTCAACACTATAGCCAGGCTTACAAAGAGCCAGGACTCGGTCAATCCTCGCATCCCCACTGAGCTTTCTAGTCAGGACTTTCTGAACTTCTTCAATCATAAAATTTTATCTATTAGAGATGAAATCAGTCAGATTCTTCCTACCGTAAACTCAAGTGCATTAACTACTACAACTTCCTCAATTAATATCTGTTTAGATAAGTTTACTCCAATCGACCTCTTAGAGATGGATAAAATAATTTCCTCATCTAAGCCTTCATCTTGCCTTTTGGACCCTATTCCTACCAGGTTATTTAAAATTATCTTCCAAATTATTGGTAGCCGTATTCTTCTTATAATTAATTCTTCTTTAACTCTGGGTTATGTGCCACTGGCTTTTAAAGTTGCTGTAATTAAACCCTTACTCAAAAAACCAATGCTCGATCCGGGAGTTTTGGCCAACTATTGACCAATCTCTAATTTGCCTTTCATTTCAAAAATCTTGGAAAGAGTTGTTCCTGCACAATTGTTTGACCACTTGCAGGGAGTTGGTTTGTTTGAGAAGTTTCAAGTTAATCACAGCACTGAAACTGCCTTAGTGAAGGTCACTAATGACCTCCTGATCGCATCTGATGATGGACTTGTCTCTGTTCTTGTTCTTTTAGATCTTAGTGCAGCCTTTGACACTATTGATCATGCCATTCTACTCGATAGATTAGAACACTATGTTGGACTAAATGGAACTCCATTGCAGTGGTTTAGATCTTACTTGTCCCATAGATTTCAATTTGTTCACATCAATGATGAATTTTCTTCCAACTCTAAGCTCAGTCACGGAGTTCCACAGGGATCTATGCTAGGCCCTACTCTTTTTAGTTTATATATGCTTCCGTTAGGCAATATCATTAGAAAGCACTGTATACATTTTCACTGTTACACAGATGACACACAACTATACCTGTCAATGAAGCCCTGATTGTAATCAATTAGCCAAGTTAGATGCCTGTCTTAAGGACATCAAAGCTTGGATGACTTGTAATTTTCTACTATTAAACTCAGATAAGACTGAAGTCATTCTTGTTGGCCCAAAACATCTTAGAAATTCCTTCCCAAATCATGCCCTTAATTTAGATGCTGCCACTCTCACTCTGAATAGTTCTGTGAGGAACCTTGGAGTTATTTTTGATCAAGAGCTGTCCTTTAATTCACATATTAAATTTGTTTCTAAGACTGCCTTCTATCATCTGTGCAATATTGCCAAAATTAGGAGCATCTTGTCTCTGAATGATGCTGAGAAACTGATTCACACCTTTGTCAGCTCTCAATTAGATTATTGTAATTCGCTGTTATCTGGTTGTCCTAAAATATCCTTAAAAAATCTTCAGTACTTCATCCCTGCAGTGGAGAGAATTTGGATGGAAAAATTTGGTAAGATTTTTCAGAACACCTGCACAAAACAAATTTACTCGTAAGGGGTTGAATTGTTGGCGCTTGTGTGGTGAAGAGACTGCAAATCATTTTCATGTGTTTTGGTCATGCCCAGTTATCCACCAATATTGGACCAATGTACAGACAGTATTGGGGAAAATATTCAAAATAACAGTTTCCTTTTCTTTTGTAACTTTGTATTTGGGTTTACAACCGGAATCACTGGAAAGACGAGGAGAAAAATACTTATTCACTGTTTTAATATTGGCAAGTAAAAAAGCTCTAACTAAAAAATGGATGTTGAAGGATTGTCCTACACCTGAAGATTAGATTAACGTGATTCAAGACATTTACTCGATGGAAAAGTTGACATTCGCACTGAGACAGGACATGGATGGGTTCTTGAACTTTTGGCAACCCTGGAACGCATATGTGTCTTCCATCAGATCTAATCTTTCACAAATACCATTCCAATAATGGCAGCTCTCTTTGTTCCAACACTACTCAGATGCTCTTTTATTTTTTTTTATTTATTTATTTTTTTGCTCTTTTGTTTGTTTTTTGTTTTTTCTTGTTTTGTTTTTTTTGTTTGTTTTTTGTTCTTTCTTTAATTTCTCTTTTTCTTTCACTAAAAAAAAGGGTGTTGTAATAATTATTTTTCCAATGTGGTCAAAAAACAAAAAAAGGGAACTTGATGAAAATGTAAACAATGCAATGCTGTAATGACATGTATACCCTTTACAACAACTTAAATTAAAAAAAAAAAATCTTCAGTTGACTCAAAATGTTGCTGCTAGAGCTTTAACTGGTTCTAGAAAAAGAGATCATATCTCCCCGGTTCTGTCCTCCCTTCATTGGTTTCCCATAGAATTTAGAATCAAGTTTAAAATCCTTCTTCTCACTTTCAAAGCTCTTAATAATCAGGCCCCCCTATATATAAAGGATCTGATATTACCTTACCATCCTAATAGAGCATTACGTTCCCAAAATGCTGGATTACTTGTGGTGCCCAGAATCTCCAAAAGTACAGTGGGAGGCAGAGCCTTCTGCTACCAAGCTCCTTCTCTCTGGAACCAGTTACCACTCTGGGACCGGGAGTCAGACTCGGTCTCTGTTTTTAAGAACAGGGTAAAATCCTTCCTTTTTAATATAGCTTACGATTAAGGAGGGATTTTGTGTCTCTTAACCCCATTTTTGTTCTGCTGTTATTTGATTCATACTGCTGGTTGGCCTCCAATAATGTACTTGGCTTCTCACTGTTATGTTCTTTATGTCTGTCCTCTCCACCCTCTCTTTCCCCTCACCCCCAGTCAGTCGCAGCAGATGACTGCCCCTCCCTGAGCCTGGTTCTGCTAGAGGTTTCTTCCTGTTAAATGGGAGTTTTCCTCTCCACTGTTGCTAAGTGCTTGCTCATAGGGAATTGTCTGATTGCTGGGTTTTTCTGAGACTGTGGGGTTTTCTCTGCATTTGTAGTGCCGCGAGACAGCTTCTGTTGTGATGTGGCGCTGTATAAATAAAGCTGAATTGAATTGAATTGAATTGGAGGAGAGGACCCAGTGGACTGCTGATACTGGGCCTCCCCCTCGGGAGACAGGCAAGATTCAATGTTAATGAATGGTTTAGAATGAAAAAATACTTGCCTGTCATCCTGGTTGGCGATATTCTCAGGCGGCAGACAATCATCCCTCTCCGTGCCAGCGGTGACGTGGGTCCTCTTGAGGGCTTGCGGAGGAGCCGTCTCCACGACAGCGGAGGTGGGCATTCTCGGGATGACCTCAGCGGACCTCACAGCAGACAGAGGGATGATGGCAGCTGACGGAGGAGAGGGCCTCTCCCGGCGCTTCCACGCAGGATGACGCTGTCCACTATTGATCGGTGCTGACCATGCTGGAGCAGGAGGAGGATTGGGCGAAGTGTCACAGAGGATGAAGGCCTGCAGGTTTCCGGGCCTCCATCTTGGTGCCGTGGTAAACGTCAGCCCGGGAAAGGAGCACTGGAGCGAACAAACTGTAGCCAGCAGGTCGGCGAACTGTGGATTGTCCCATAACCAGGGATGCGCCTCCAGGACTCCTACAGCTCCTTCCAGGCATTCCAGCATCTTCTTCAGTCCCTGGGCGGCGAGGGCCTCATTCACAAAGCTCCAGATAAACTCGGCTGCCCATCCCTCCTCCTCCATGGGAAACCCTGCTGTCGTTCCTCTTCTGCCCCGTCGAGACCGAGGCATAGTGAAATCCAGGAACAGGTCAGTCCAAAAAATGACACACACGAAAAAAAGGGAAAAGGGATGTGTGGGTGAACCCGCTAAATCCTTTGAACTGGCTGGATCATTCTGTCATCTACTCTCCCGTGCGCTTCTCCAGCGTGCATGGCAAGGGGTGAAATAAGGATTTAAGCGCAGGTAAAACCACACACATTTATTAAGGAACACACAACAGTCCCAAAAGGGTGAAAACATACAAAACAAGAAAAACACTTTCATGGGACGATCCTGGGCTGGCATCGTCCATGGAACGCATGAGGAGAAGTGATTAACCACCGGAGCGTCCCAGAGCTGGCATCGCTCAAAGGACACTAAGAACCACGGCTGCAGTGGAGGTGGTTAATCCTTCGTGACACACGGAAACACACAACTAAGCACTTCAGTCGGTAGTCCATTCAGTTATTGACCCAGCAATGCATGACTGTAAAAAGGCTCCTTAAGCACATGCATTGCTGGCTCCACAAATTGGGCACACCTGGGCAAGGCGCGGGAATGACAATCACTGAACAGACAACAGCTGGCTGTCAAGCGAAAGGGGGGGCGTGGTCGGACCAGCAGACAGTCAGACAGCGCTCACACCAGCGTGAGCCAAAGGGGCTGCCTCACTGCTGCCGGCCAATGAGCAGTGGCTATGGGTAAGGAAAAACACTGAAATACATACTATACATACACAATGGCACCTAGACCCACAGAGAGATCAGGACCGAGCCAGGGGAAACCAAGCCGGTTCAGTTCCTGACAAAAATTAACTGTGGTTTATCACATCTTTGGAAAGCTGAGTTCAATTTCTCTAGCCACGCCCAGGCCTGATTACTGCCACACCTGTTCTCAATCAAGAAATCACTTAAATAGGCCCTACCTGACAAAGTGAAGTAGACCAAAAGATCCTCAAAAGCTAGACATCATGCTGCAATCCAAAGAAATTCAGGAACAAATGAGAAACAAAGTAATTGAGATCTATCAGTCTGGAAAAGGTTATAAAGCCATTTCTAAAGCTTTGGGACTCCAGCAAACCACAGGGAGATCCATTATCCACAAATGGCAAAAACATGGAACAGTGGTCAACCTTCCCAGGAGTGGCCGGCTGACCAAAATTACCCC
This sequence comes from Pholidichthys leucotaenia, assembly GCA_020510985.1. NCBI lineage: Eukaryota > Metazoa > Chordata > Actinopteri > Cichliformes > Pholidichthyidae > Pholidichthys > Pholidichthys leucotaenia. The sequence continues at coordinate 147,250,210 of CM035837.1, forward strand.
AAGAGCGCAGCGACGACTCGTCCAAGAGATAACAAAAGACCCCACAACAACATCCAAAGAACTGCAGGCCTCACTTGCTTCAGTTAAGGTCAGTGTTTATGACTCCACCATAAGAAAGAGACTGGGCAAAAATGGCCTGCATGGCAGAGTTCCAAGACAAAAACCACTGCTGAGCAAAAAGTACATAAAGATTCATCTCACTTTTGCCAGAAAATATCTTGATGATCCCCAAGACTTTTGGGAAAATACTCTGTGGACTGACGAGACAAAAGACAAACTTTTTGGAAGGTGTGTGTCCCATTACATCCGGCGTAAAAGTAACACAGAATTTCAGAAAAGGAACATCATACCAACAGTAAAATATGGTGGTGGTAGTGTGATGGTCTGGGGCTGTTTTGCTGCTTCAGGACCTGGAAGACTTGCTGTGGTAAATGGAACCATGAATTCTGCTGTCCACCAAAAAATCCTAAAGGAGAATGTCCGGCCGTCTGTTCGTGACCTCAAGCTGAAGCGCACTTGGGTTCTGGAGCAGGACAATGATCCAAAACACACCAGCAAGTCCACCTCTGAATGGCTTAAGTAAAACAAAATGAAGACTTTGGAGTGGCCTAGTCAAAGTCCTGACCTGAATCCGATTGACATGCTGTGGCATGACCTTAAAAAGGTGTTTCATGCTCGAAAACCCTCCAGTGTGGCTGAATTACAACAATTCTGCAAAGATGAGTGGGCCAAAATTCCTCCACAGCACTGTAAAAGACTCATTGCCAGTTACCGCAAACGCTTGATTGTAGTTGTTGCTACTAAGGGGGGTCCATCCAGTTGTTAGGTTTAAGGGGCAATCACTTTTTCACACAGGGTCATGTAGGTTTGGATTTTTTTTCCCCTTAATAATAAACACCTTCATTTAAAAACTGTATTTTGTGTTTACTTGTGTTATCTTTGTCTAATATTTAAATCTGTTTGATGATCAAAACATTTAAGTGTAACAAACATTCAAAAAAATGAGACATCAGGAAGGGGGCAAACACTTTTTCACACCACTGCATGTAACACAATGGGCAATCAACCAATACAGGACAGGTGGAAACAATCAAGGGCAATCAAAGACAGCAGGGAACGGCTACAGGTATGGGAGACACCAGGGACTGGAAACAAAAGGTAAAAAAGGGCAGAGAATACACACAAGACATGAACACAGGACCAGGGGAGACATGACCATGACAATGACTACGACAACACCACAGTATAGATCATCCTAACTACAGTAATAATAATGATACCAAAACTAAAACAAAGCAGGAATCACCACAACAGAAACCAAGACCGTAACTGTCATGGGTCGAGTGCTGGAAATTTTGCTCCAGACTCGGCCTCATGGCTTTTTCTACTTATTTACTTATTTGCAGCTATTTATGCCCTTTTGGGTTTGTGTATTTGTGTGTACTTGTCACTTCCCTTTTTGTGTTAGTGTCATATTTTTATTCTGTATTTATTTATATTTATTTACTGTGTTACTTTATTCTGTATTGCTCTAGTGTTTCCTTTTTTCTGTTGACAGCTGTCAGGGGCATGTAGCCTTTATGAGCGTGCCCTGTCAGCTGCCAGTTGGGTTTGCCTCCCTCTCATTGCCACAGATGAGTCCCATTTTGTATCATCACCTCCTCCTGCCCATTCAGATGCCCACACCTGTTGTCTATTATGTGATTGGTCTTGATCCCAATTAAAGGGTTTTCCTCTCATTCCATTTTTGCTGCTGCCTTGACTAATCAGGCGTTTAATCCCAGCCTCTTTTCGTCTCCGCCAGAGCCTTATTCTGCTCTGGTGCATTTTCCCTGTAAGTTTTTCCATCATTATTATTTTTTTATTTTCAAGGATCGTCACTTCCTTGTGGTAACGCATCGTCACTTCCTGTTTTGCTGTCTGCTTGTGTGGTTTGCTCTCCAGCCACTAGCTAGCCACTAGCTATGGCTACTAGCTCTCTTTCCTCTCCTCCTCTGGTGTGCTCTCTCTGTCAGATGTTTAGCTACACCTCTGCCTCTTTTAGTGATAACGGTAAATGTAATAAATGTTGTCTTTTTGAGGCGCTCGAGGCGAGGTTGTCTGATTTGGAATCCCGGCTCCGCTGCATTGAAACACTGTCTGCGCCAGTTAATCTCGATGGACGCCCCTTAGCTGCAGCGGAGCTAGCTAGCTTAGGCCCCCCTGTCAGCGGTTCCCCGGCTCTCCTCAGCAGCGAGGAGACTGGGTGGGTGACGGTGAGAAGGAAGCCTAGTCGCAAAGCCCTGGTACACCACCAACCTGTTCACGTTTCTAATCGTTTTTCCCCGCTCAGCGACACACCCGCTGAGGAAAAAACTCTGATCATTGGTGACTCTGTAGTCAGAAACGTGAACCTAGAGACTCCAGCGGCCATAGTCAAATGCATTCCTGGGGCCAGAGCAGGTGACATCGAGTCAAATTTGAAAATGCTGGCTAAAAGTAACTGTAAATATTCCACAATTGTAATTCACGCCGGCATTAATGACATCCGTCTCCGGCAGTCGGAAGTCACGAAACTTAATATAGAATCGGTGTGTGACTTTGCAAAAACGATGTCTGCCACTGTAGTATTCTCTGGGCCCCTCCCCAATCTGACCAGTGATGACATGTTTAGCCGCTCGTCATCCTTGAACCGCTGGCTGTCTGTGTGGTGTCCTAAAAATGACGTGGGCTACATTGACAATTGGAGCTCTTTTTGGGGAAAACCTGGTCTTATGAGACGAGACAGCATTCATCCCACTTTGGATGGTGCTTCTCATTTATCTAACAATCTGGCATCTTTTTTATCCAAATTTCCAAAACCCTGACTACTCAGAGTTGGGACCAGGAAGCAGAGTCGCAGTCTTACACGCCTCTCTGCAGCTCCTCTTCATCCGCCTCCCCTCAGCTTAGCCCCTGTCTTCCCCATCAGAGAATCGTTGTCTGCTCCCTCCAAAGTAAATAAAAATATAATGCATAAGCATCCCAAAGTGATAAAGCAAAAATATTGGTAAAACTCAAATTAAACATAAAGCCTCTAAAATGAATGAATTGGCCTCTGTTCCTCCTCATAATTTAAAAATTAAATGTGGTTTATTAAATATTAGGTCTCTAACTCCCAAGTCTCTGTTAGTCAATGATCTGTTAATTGATCATCAGATTGATTTAATTTCCCTTACAGAGACTTGGTTAGGGCAAGAGGATTATGTTGGTTTAAACGAATCAACTCCCTCTGGTTATTTAAACTGTCAAAATCCCAGAAGTTCTGGTCGTGGAGGAGGAGTAGCAACAATTTACCATTCCAAATTACTAGTTAATGTAAAGCAAAAAACATGTTATAATTCCTTTGAGGGCCTGGTCCTCAGTATTGGGCACTTTAGCAATTTTAGGTTAAACCCAATTTTATTTGCCATAGTTTATCGTCCCCCATCAACCTACTCAGAATTTTTTATCCGAATTTGCTGATTTCTTAGCTGATTTAGTGCTGAACTCTGATAGAATAATTATAGTAGGGGACTTTAATATACATGTGGATGTAGATAGTGACTGCCTTAATGTGGCATTTAATTCAATATTAGACTCGATTGGGTTTTCTCAGAAAGTAGGCAATTCGACTCATTACCTCCACCATACATTGGACCTTGTTCTGACATATGGCATAGAAATAGAAAATCTTGTAGTGTCTCCTCATAACCCTGTACTGTCAGACCATTGTCTGTTAACCTTTGATTTTACTATTTCTGACTATTTGGCTCCTAAAGAAAAATATTATTACAGTAGATGCCTCTCAGATGATGCTGTTACCAAATTTATGCAGATTGTTTCCTCTATGCCATGTGTCAACACAACGGAAATAAGCTATAGACAGCTTGCTCCTTCTGTAATTGATAACATGGTGGATAGTGTTTCAACTTCTCTGCATCAGACTCTAGACTTGGTGGCCCCCTTAAAAAAGAAAAAGTCTAATCAGAGATTTCTAACTCCTTGGTTCAACACAGAAACTCGTAGCTTAAAACAGAAGACTCGTCAATTAGAAAGAAAATGGCGCTCCACTAATTTAGATTAAATCTATTTAGCTTGGAGAAATCATCTTTTAATTTATAAAAAATCTCTTAGAAAAGCTAGAACGAGTTATTACTCTGCATTAATAGAAGAGAACAAGAATAATCCCAGGTTTCTTTTCAGTACTGTAGCCAGGTTGACAAAGAGTCAGGACTCTGTCAATCCTAGCATTCCCTTAGAGCTTACTAGTCAGGACTTTATGAACTTTTTCAATAATAAAATTTCTTCCATCAGAGATAAAATCAATCAGATTCTTCCCACAGTTAACTTAAATACTGTAACTACTACAACTCCTTCTATTGATGTCTGTCTTGATGAGTTTACTCCAATCGACCTTTGTGAGTTAGACAAAATAGTTTCCTCATCCAAACCTTCAACTTGTCTTTTAGACCCTATTCCTACCAGGTTATTTAAAGAAGTCTTCCCACTTATTGGTAGCTTTATTCTTCATATAATCAATTCTTCATTAACTTTAGGCCATGTACCGCAGGCTTTTAACCACTTGCACTCCGGGCAATTTTCCTAAAAATGCCAAAAAATAACGTGCCCAAAGTAAATCGAAAGCTGTTCTTCAACCCTTTGCAGCATCTTCATGGGGTTGGTCTCATTTAAAAGAAAACACTTTGAATTTTTTGGCACAACACAATCTCTCTACGTGCTCCGGCCACTGAGTTACAGTCATCTAAACATACTGAACTTGAAGAAAAAAAATTTGGACACAGTGTTTTTTTGGATACAAATGCTTGTAAATAACACACAGCTGTCCGATCCGGCTGGAAAATGCAACAGAAATGTAGAACCAAGTGTTATCCAGCTGAGATCCAAATTTGGTAACAATACCACAAAAAATGAATATTTTACACAGCTTTGTTCTCAGGCTGTTCCCAGGCGTTTTGGAACTGTGCCAAATTGTGCCAAATGGCACAGTTTGGAAAAATGTCTGTAACTTTTGAATGATTCAATGTAGAAGCTTCATTTTAGGCTCAAAGGAAAGGTTACACTCAGGGCTGTGTCTGTGTGTGTGTGTGTGGGGGGGGTCGTCCCCCCCCCCGCTATCAAGGACAGAGTTCGGCCCTCGCTACATGACAGATTACACTCGTTGCATGTTTCCACAGCAACGCTGTCACAGTGGCTCCCCCCCCCCCCTCGCTACTGTGTGTGTGTGTGGGGGGGTTGCCCCCCCCCCGCTCGCTACAGAGGATGGACTTTAGCCATCGCTACACAACGGATTAGCCTTATGTGGTGATGTAGGACAGCAGTGCAGTCACCGCGGCTCCCCCCCCCTCGCTGCAGAAGAATAGCGGGGGTGGGGGGGCGTTCACAGCCTGTACACTGCGAGCAACCTCTTGTACCGCGGCGCGCGAACTTCAGACTTCGTGAACCGCATAGCTGTAATTTACTGATCGGTCAAAAGTCATTTTGGATTACAATTTTCAGGGATAGAGAATAATTTAGCTTATAACACCTTACCTCTTCACAGCGGAGTCTTGGCGAACTTGTCTTCCTCATTGTCAGAAGAACGCGACGCTGGTCCGCTCTGGTTCTGGTCTCGCGACTCGATCAAAACATAATTCCATTATTGCGGTTTTGTGCTTCCATGATTGCGGTTTTTGGCGAACGATTTTTCAAAACAAATAACAGTAGTAATTAAAAAAAGACTGGCAAAGGCGTGTGTTTCACTCAGCCTTCGTCGTCAGCCTCCGTCGGTCTATAATGACCATGGAAGAAATCATAACGTCTACTCTACTGGAACCAATACAAAATAAGCACCGCCTGTGGCCGAACATGCCGATCCACGAATGGCACTCCCTGTCACACAGGTTGCATTTGTGGATGGTCTCCATGCTGCTGGGTCTGTGGAGCTCTTCCTGTGTCCTTTTTTGATCCGCTGCAGCAGCCAGTCTTCATCCAGCCTTAAAAAAAAAAACAGCTCACGAACTTCTCTGCTTCAATTGGCTCACTGCATTCAAAGCGTTGGGAGGTGGGTCCTCCTTCCTAGGTTTTCATTCATTGGTTCTTCAAGGTTTCAGAAACCCAATTCAAGGCTCTTATTAGTCGAATGAGAGGTCAATCAGATGAACTAATCTGTTCGCGGCTGTGTTTGCAGATTTTTTTTTCAGTGGCACTTGGAGGCCACACCACCTACACCACCACCATCAATATCCTTATCATGCGTCATGCGCACGAGGGCGCACGAGTCCTAGGACGCAGAGACTTGCCCGCCCGCGGAACAACGGAGTGCAAGTGGTTAAAACGGCTGTAATTAAACCCTTACTCAAAAAGCCAACGTTAGATCCAGGAGCTTTAGCTAACTATAGACCAATCTCTAATCTCCCTTTCATTTCAAAAATCTTAGAAAGAGTTGTTGCTACGCAATTATTTGACCACCTGCAGGGAAATGGTTTACTTGAAGAGTTTCAATCTGGGTTTAGAATCCATCATAGTACTGAAACAGCCTTAGCGAAGGTCACTAACGACCTCCTCATTGCATCTGATAATGGACTAGTTTCTGTACTTGTCCTTTTAGACCTTAGTGCAGCTTTTGATACTATCGATCATAATATTCTACTTGATAGATTAGAACTGAGATCGTCACTTCCTTGTGGTAACGTATCGTCACTTCCTGTTTTGCTGTCTGCCTGTGTGGTTTGCTCTCCAGCTCTCTAGCCACTAGCTATGGCTACTACCTCTCTTTCCTCTCCTCTGGTGTGCTCTCTCTGTCAGATGTTTAGCTACACCTCTGCCTCTTTTAGTGATAACGGTAAATGTAATAAATGTTGTCTTTTTGAGGCGCTCGAGGCGAGGTTGTCTGATTTGGAATCCCGGCTCCGCTGCATTGAAACACCGTCTGCGCCAGTTAATCTCGACGGACGCCCATTAGCTGCAGCGGAGCTAGCTAGCTTAGGTCCCACTGTCAGCGGTCCCTCGGCTCTCCTCAGCAGCGAGGAGACTGGGTGGGTGACGGTGAGAAGGAAGCCTAGTCGCAAAGCCCCGGTTCACCCCCAACCTGTTCACGTTTCTAATCGTTTTTCCCCGCTCAGCGACACACCCGCTGAGGAAAAAACTCTGATCATTGGCGACTCTGTAGTCAGAAACGTGAACCTAGAGACTCCAGCGGCCATAGTCACATGTATTCCTGGGGCCAGAGCAGGCGACATCGAGTCAAATTTGAAAATGCTGGCTAAAAGTAACTGTAAATATTCCACAATTGTTATTCACGCTGGCATTAATGACATCCGTCTCCGGCAGTCGGAAGTCACGAAACTTAATGTAGAATCGGTGTGTGACTTTGCAAAAACGATGTCAGCCACTGTAGTATTCTCTGGGCCCCTCCCCAATCTGACCAGTGATGACATGTTTAGTCGCTCGTCATCCTTGAACCGCTGGCTGTCTGTGTGGTGTCCTAAAAATGACGTGGGCTACATTGACAATTGGAGCTCTTTTTGGGGAAAACCTGGTCTTATGAGACGAGACAGCATTCATCCCACTTTGGATGGTGCTTCTCATTTATCTAACAATCTGGCATCTTTTTTATCCAAATTTCCAAAACCCTGACTACTCAGAGTTGGGACCAGGAAGCAGAGTCGCAGTCTTACACGCCTCTCTGCAGCTCCTCTTCATCCGCCACCCCTCAGCTTAGCCCCTGTCTTCCCCATCAGAGAATCGTTGTCTGCTCCCTCCAAAGTGAATAAAAATATAATGTATAAGCATCCCAAAGTGATAAAGCAAAATATTGGTAAAACTCAAATTAAACATAAAGCCTCTAAATTGAATGATTTGGCCTCTGTTCCTCCTCATAATTTAAAAATTAAATGTGGTTTATTAAATATTAGGTCTCTAACTCCCAAGTCTCTGTTAGTCCATGATCTGTTAATTGATCATCAGATTGATTTAATTTCCCTTACAGAGACTTGGTTAGGACAAGAGGATTATGTTGGTTTAAATGAATCAACTCCCTCTGGTTATTTAAACTGTCAAAATCCCAGAAGTTCTGGTCGTGGAGGAGGAGTAGCATCAATTTACCATTCCAAATTACTAGTTAATGTAAAGCAAAAAACATGTTATAATTCCTTTGAGGGCCTGGTCCTCAGTATTGGGCACTTTAGCAATTCCAGGTTAAACCCAATTTTATTTGCCATAGTTTATCGTCCCCCATCAACCTATTCAGAATTTTTATCCGAATTTCCTGATTTCTTAGCTGATTTAGTGCTGAAATCTGATAGAATAATTATAGTAGGGGACTTTAATATACATGTGGATGTAGATAGTGACTGCCTTAATGTGGCTTTTAATTCAATATTAGACTCGATTGGGTTTTCTCAGAAAGTAGGAAATTCTACTCATTACCTCCACCATACATTGGACCTTGTTCTGACATATGGCATAGAAATAGAAAATCTTGTAGTGTCTCCTCATAACCCTGTACTGTCAGACCATTGTCTGTTAACCTTTGATTTTACTATTTCTGACTATTTGGCTCCTAAAGAAAAATATTATCACAGTAGATGCCTCTCAGATGATGCTGTTTCCAAATTTATGCAGATTGTTTCCTCTATGCCATGTGTCAACACAACGGAAATAAGCTATAGACAGCTTGCTCCTTCTGTAATTGATAACATGGTGGATAGTGTTTCAGCTTCTCTGCATCAGGCTCTAGACTTGGTGGCCCCCTTAAAAAAGAAAAAGTCTAATCAGAGATTTTTAACTCCTTGGTTCAACACAGAAACTCGTAGCTTAAAACAGAAGACTCGTCAATTAGAAAGAAAATGGCGCTCTACTAATTTAGATGAAATCTATTTAGCTTGGAGAAATCATCTTTTAATTTATAAAAAATCTCTTAGAAAAGCTAGAACGAGTTATTACTCTGCATTAATAGAAGAGAACAAGAATAATCCCAGGTTTCTTTTCAGTACTGTAGCCAGGTTGACAAAGAGTCAGGACTCTGTCAATCCTAGCATCCCCTTAGAGCTTACTAGTCAGGACTTTATGAACTTTTTCAATAATAAAATTTCATCCATCAGAGATAAAATCAATCAGATTCTTCCCACAGTTAACTTAAATACTGTAACTACTACAACTCCTTCTATTGATGTCTGTCTTGATGAGTTTACTCCAATCGACCTTTGTGAGTTAGACAAAATAGTTTCCTCATCCAAACCTTCAACTTGTCTTTTAGACCCTATTCCTACCAGGTTATTTAAAGAAGTCTTCCCACTTATTGGTAGCTTTATTCTTCATATAATCAATTCTTCATTAACTTTAGGCCATGTACCGCAGGCTTTTAAAACGGCTGTAATTAAACCCTTACTCAAAAAGCCAACGCTAGATCCAGGAGCTTTAGCTAACTATAGACCAATCTCTAATCTCCCTTTCATTTCAAAAATTTTAGAAAGAGTTGTTGCTATGCAATTATTTGACCACCTGCAGGGAAATGGTTTATTTGAGGAGTTTCAATCTGGGTTTAGAATCCATCATAGCACTGAAACAGCCTTAGCGAAGGTCACTAACGACCTCCTCATTGCATCTGATAATGGACTAGTTTCTGTACTTGTCCTTTTAGATCTTAGTGCAGCTTTTGATACTATTGATCATAATATTCTACTTGATAGATTAGAACACTATGTTGGACTTAATGGAACTTCGTTGCAGTGGTTTAGATCTTATTTATCTGATAGGTTCCAGTTTGTTCATGTAAATGATGAGTTTTCTCTCAGCTCAAAGCTTAGTCATGGAGTTCCACAGGGATCTGTGCTTGGCCCTACTCTTTTTAGTTTATATATGCTTCCGTTAGGCAACATTATTAGAAAGCACTGTATACATTTTCACTGTTATGCAGATGACACACAATTATACCTGTCAATGAAGCCAGATGATACTAATCAATTAGCCAAGTTAGAAGCCTGTCTTAAGGAAATCAAAGTTTGGATGACTTGTAATTTCCTGCTATTAAATTCAGATAAGACTGAAGTCATTCTTGTTGGTCCAAAAAACCTTAGAAATTCCTTTCCAAATCAAACTTTCAGTTTGGATGCAGTTACTCTTTCTCTTAATAGCTCTGTGAGGAACCTTGGAGTTATTTTTGATCAGGATTTGTCCTTCAATTCACATATTAAATTTGTTTCTAAGACTGCCTTCTATCATTTGCGTAATATTGCCAAGATTAGGAGCATCTTGTCTCAGAGTGATGCTGAGAAGCTGATCCACGCTTTTGTTAGCTCGAGATTAGATTATTGTAATTCTTTATTATCAGGTTGTCCTAAAACATCTTTAAAAAGTCTTCAGCTGATCCAAAATGCTGCAGCAAGAGTTTTAACAGGTACTAGAAAGAGAGATCATATCTCTCCGGTTCTGGCCTCCCTTCATTGGCTTCCCATAGAGTTTAGAATTAAGTTTAAAATCCTTCTTCTTACTTACAAAGCTCTAAACAATCAGGCTCCTTTTTATTTAAAAGATCTGATACTACCGTATCATCCTAACAGAGCACTACGCTCCCAAAATGCAGGTTTACTTGTAATACCTAGAATCTCCAAAAGTACAATGGGAGGCAGAGCCTTCAGTTATCAAGCTCCTCTCCTGTGGAATCAGCTGCCAATCTGGATTTGGGAGTCAGACTCGATCTCTGTTTTTAAGAATAGGGCTAAAACCTACCTTTTTGATATAGCCTACAATTAGGGAGGGATCATGTGTTTTCTGAACCCTCCCTTAGTTATGCTGCTAATAGGTTTAGTCAGCCGGGGGACCTCCAGTAATGCACTGGGCCTCACTCCTTTCCTCACTCTCTATGAAATATTTTGTTTTTGCTGGTCATTAACATTTGTTTGTTCTCTCCCATAGATTGAGTCCCCATCGTGCTGTTTGCTCTCTACATGTCTGTTCTTTTCTTCTTCTCTATCCCCTCACCCCCCAGCCAGTCGCAGCAGATGACTGCCCCTCCCTGAGCCTGGTTCTGCTGGAGGTTTCTTCCTGTTAAAAGGGAGTTTTTCCTCTCCACCGTCGCCAAGTGCTTGCTCACAGGGGATTGCCTGATTGCTGGGGTCTTTCTGCAACTGTGGGGGTCCCCCCTACAGTTGATAGTGCTATGAGATGACTGTTGTTGTGAAATGGCACTATATAAATAAAGTTGAATTGAATTGAATTGAATTGAATTTTGAGTATCTTGTTGAACTTTATGTTTGTTGTTTTTGTTAATAAATATCATAGGCTCACAGTTCAGCGCCTGGGTCTATTCTCTCTGCCTCGAAGAGGCAAATTCATGACAATAATAATGAACATATTGACCACACAAAACTAAAACTGAGGCAGGGATAAAACATGAATGAAAGAAAACATAGAGAAACATAATAATAAACTTAACGCGAGGGCATGGGCTGAACTTATGTCCTGATAATCACAAAATACTCAAATATAAACACAAGACGGGGACATGAGCACAGCCCATGTTCAAATCTTTACAGTCATAGGTGCCATATTATATGGAACAAATATAAAATCCTCTACAGGTGCCTCTTAGATGTATTTTCAAGTGAGAGGATACAATGTTGTGCCTTTGCAGCTGAGAGAGGAAAAATGCAATGAAGAAAATCACATGTGGTGCTCTACAGTCTCAGTTCCAGTGTGTATGGCAAGCTGTTTTAACATTTAATCGCTAGACCGGATCTTAGATGCAGATGTCCACAATTCAATTCTTCCTCGTCAAAATGTGAAATGGAAAAAAGTGACGTCATTTCTCCAAGAATGAATGACGTTAGTGATATCTGAAATGGTCATAGCTAGGAAAAATGGCATGTTGACGAGGAGGAATGCAGTTCTTACTAGTAAGCATGTATTCTGACTAGGATAAATGCTATTTTGGATATCTCAAATGTAATGTGATGATGCTGCAAAGGTGATGTTAAATACTTTGATAAGATTTTGAATGTAACCCTCAAACCCAATTTACAATCATGCAGTCATTCAAAACATCTTGCAATGGCAATGGGTGTCCTTTCAAATATTTCACTCCTGCCCTCCAAAAAGTCTGAGGGTGCTTTCACACCTAACCCTTAGGTGTGACACCCCCCCCCCCAAAAAAAAAACCATGGTCTGGACCAAAGGGCCTAAGAGGTACTTCGTTTAGAGCAGGGGTGTCTAATCATGTGCTATGCCAAGACTATACAGGCTTTACCTCACATTTTAGATTGTCTTACTGTAATCACAGTATCCAGCTTCTGACACTTAATGTATTTATGTGCCAAAAAAGTCAAGGAAAACAGCAACTACACATCCACATTGCCTTACAGCTGGGAAGCAGGGGAGCTGGTGAGAACTTTTTTTTCACTTTGTGGCTTGAAAGCATTTCTGGTCACCAGATGCAGTGACAGCAGGATCAGTACTTTAAAATATTAAAACAACATTTTCTTGAAGGAGATCAACTTAACTTTTCTGTTAATCTAATCAGATCTTTTGTGGAGGAATGAAGAGGTGAGACACGAGAGCTACCAGTTCCGATCTTTACTCAACTCCAACATAAAACAGAATGACATCTGGTGCCAAGGCGCATACATATTTTCCCCAGTCTCTCCTCCCCTTTCCCCAAGTCACTAGGTGTGAGTGGAGGCTCCTAGTGGTCCGCCACACAGCCACTGCCCCCCCACCCAACATGCAGAAGGGGCCTTTTCAGTCCAGCACCCTGGGCCTGAGGAATTACCCATAACGGCTGTATCGTGGAGCAGCCGGGCCAGCTGAAGGGGTTACAGACCTTAGACTAGAGAGCAAGGTAGAACAGGAGGATTGTCCCCCCCTTGCTTTGCAACATCTCCACCGGCCATCCACGACCGGTTGTTCCAACCTCTTGGTGCTGCCACATTTTTGAGTCCATTCACTCTCTCTTGCACCCTGGCGTACACATTTCGGTTAAGCTGGTAGGGTCCAAATTTGTTTGGTCCTGCTTACGCAAGGATGTGAAGGAGTGGGCTGCAGCTTGCGTTGTGTGTCAATGGGCTAAGGTTCAGAGGCACACCAGAGCCCCCCTTGAACCTTTCTGGATTCCAAGTAGGAAATTTGACCACGCCCATGTGGACCTAGTACGCCCTCTTCCGCCATCACAAGGTTTCGCGCATCTGTTGACGATAATGGACCGCACCACGCGTTGGCCAGAGGCAGTCCCGTTGGCTTCCACCACTTCTGCTGACGTAGCCCGCGCATTTTTGTTGTCTTGGGTCGCGTGTTTCGGTTCAATGTCGGACATTACCTCCGATAGGGGGTCCCAGTTCGTTTTGGAACTCTGGTCCACCTTGGCCGAGAGCCTGGGGGTCAAAGTTCACTGTACCACCGCATATAATCCGCAGGCTAATGGTTTGTACGAAAGGTTCCACAGGTTGCTTAAAGCCGCATTTAGAGCCTCATTGACTGATGCGAATTTGGTCGACTGCCTCCCTTGGGTCCTACTTGGGTTACGCTTTGTGCCCAAGGAGGATCTTGCCGCTTCCCCGACTGAGCTCTTCTTTGGTCAGCTGTTGCAGGTCCCGGGCGAATTTTTGCTGGACGGTCTCGTGCCCGGCACCCACTCATCCACGCACTTTTTTCCTAGTGGAGTGTAGCATCATCTCACTTTGGCTCAGCAATAATTATTCTGCTGCTTAAAGACATTTTTCACCCAGGAGTAAGACAATCAAAAAAATGGATTTTCTTCCTCCAGGTCACAGCTGAAATCCCATTCCTTTGTAAAACCAGCCTGAGGAATTTCCCCAATGTCCGGCTTTGCTTTTATTGCCCCCATAAACATGCAACAGACCTGGCCTACACAGATCCACAACTCAGTTAATTTCCTTAAACTCTGGGAAATGCTGGATTTAACCAGTGAATTTTAAAGTACATTATTACAAACTCAATTCTAAACCTTCTTCTTTTTAGGACTATGAAAGGCAGATGGACTCTGATGTCTTTAATGTGGAAAATCAATAATATGTGTGAAATGCATTAATCTGTGATTTTATACATATGCATGTTAAAAATGTTTAAATGAATGTTTATTCCTGCATGTTGATTTAGAAGCACTGCTTATAATTTATACTAATCACTAAAGTTATCTTAGTTTAATACATAAGGGGAAATATTAACTTCCAGTATGTATCAAAGTTTGGCCTCTAAAACCATGTGACTCCAGCAGCCAATCTTGGCATGACAGCAATTCTTCATCCCAGAGCTCCAGACAATAGACTGTTTGTTCATTGGATGGAAAGTTCATCGGGCCTCCCAGCAAGGACACTCATTGGCTGAGATCCCGGAAGCCCGCGAAGCTCAACAGAACTTATAAATAACAGAGGGACCCCTGCTTCTTCCTCTTTTTCGCTTTTCTCTTTTCCGGATCGTCTTCCCTCTTTTAGCTCTTTCCTCTTCGCCCCTTTCACTGGTCCGTCTCTCTCTATTGTCTACACACAGCAAGGAAGAACAAAGGACCGTCTGAACAAAGACTTCGACCACGTGTCGTTTTTCTGAACACAGAGCAGATAACTCGTAATTTGTTTATGTAACTTTGTATCTTAATGTTTTCTTTTTCTCTTAAATGCCTAGGAATTCCTATTTCTTTGAGCTCAATTCTTAATCGGAGTTAAACTCCAATTTTTATTCATCACTTTTTCTTTGCTAAACTTTCTGTAAAATCACCGTTTGTTTAATTTTAATGTAAACTTTAATCTTGACTTTATTTTTTTATATATATTTTTCTTGACCAAGCACCCACCAGAAGCTACTATTTTTATCTAAAGTCCGAAGCTTTTTAATTTGAGATCGGATTGGATATCCTTAATTATTATCGAAGACCTCTGCAGCGCTTGTCTACCAGGAAGAAAACACAGCTCCCACATCACGCGCAGGCTGAGGAATCAGTGCGCTTCTGCAGCATCTCAACCATCGAGATCCAACTTACGATCTCATGAATATCATTCATCGTCAAGAGAATATTTGCGGGACAAATATTCTGCGTTTTGCCCCTGAACAACACTTCAAAACTTCATGAGGACGACTACAGAACCATCATCGAACGAGGATCACATGAGCTGCAAACTTTTAATTCATCTGCTGAATTAAAACGTCTGAGGTTCGGTAATAATTTGTGTATCTAATCAGATGCAAATTAAGAAGCCCTTAACATAACTCTTCTTTTCATTAAAATTCCGTTTTTATTTCTTAAGATCAATCCAGGACTTTTCTTATAATTAGTAAACTTTCTCCATAAATTTGCGTTGTTTCCATAATCTGTTAACACGAACTGATAGAAATTGGTTTCTCAGTTTAACCCTGGTTCTGAAAATATTGACATTGTTAATCTATCATTTACAAGAGTGATTTTATGATTAATGAAATTACTGCAATGTCTGTTAATCATTTCGTTTAATAAATATTTAAAAATGAGAGAAGTTGTTGAGAATTTATTTCATTCTGAGTCTGTTCAAGCACAGATATCGAATTCATGGAAAATTTTTGAGACTGATTATTGATTAATTTATTGAGTGATTAAACAGGTATAAAGTGAAATTAAAGATTAAATTGCTTCTTAAAGATAGAAGCTGGTGCCCCTTACGAGTGTTATTAACTTTTCTGATGTATATGAAATGAGATTTGACCTCAGATTCCAATACATCAATATAAATTAAATAATTCATACCTGATCATATTTATTATTTATTAATATCCCCTATTTCCTCCTATAGGAGTCAGTTAGCGTTCCAGGGCCAGTGCACCATTGTTTTCCCCGTGCTTTTGTTCTGAAACGTTTGGAGCATCTCAAGTTTGTTTTCATCAGCCACGATGCCCATAGGACTCCACTGCATCCGCTTTACGATGGCTCGTTCAGGGTTTTGGGAACGGGTACAAAACATTTTGTGTTGGATTTTGGGGGGGGCGCAAGGAAACCATCTGCATAGATAGGCTTAAACCCACTCACGTGTTGGCAGACGAGCAGGTGGTGCTGGCCCAGACTCCCCGGCGTGGACACCCACCTGCGGTGGGTTCACAGGTTGGTCTTTCCCCTACAGAGGACTTTTTGCCAAGACCGGAGACTGAGTTGTTTTCCTCCCCGTCTCGACCTGGAGACCTGTTGGCTGACCCAGGTGCTCCATGATGCAGCCGTTATGGGCGATTGCTCAAGCCCAGGGTGCTGGACTGATAAGGCCCCTTCTGGGTGTTTGGGGGGGAGGGCTGTGTGGTAGACCCCGAGGAGGCTCCACTCACACTCAGTGACTTGGGGAGAAGAGTGGAGAGATGGGGAAACATTTATGTATGTGCATTGGTGCCAAATGTCATTCCTGTTATTACTGGAGCTGAACAAAGTTCTGAACTGTCAGCTCTCGTGTCTCGTCCCTTCACTCCTTCACAAAGTCACAAAAGCATAAAAATTAAGAAAAATTCTGCTGTTTTACACTGCTGCAGAACAAAAATGGTACGTCAGCTAGGATAATTGACTTTTTCCCCGTACATCAGTTAACACTACTAAATACGGAATTTTAATTTCACTTTGGCAACTTCAGGGAGTATTTTCAGGTGATAATAGCACAGTTTAAACATGCTACACAAGCTCACTTATCTTCTGGCTGACATACTACATATGGTACCATTATTGTAGCACAGCATCTAGCTGATCCCGAGCCATGTATTATTCCTTAATATTGGTGGTCAATGTATTACAGTTTTTCTCAGTCACTTTGGTGCATTTCTCAGAACAGAATTGAAATTCTCAAAACTTAGTTCATTCTCCACATCACCTATTTACGCGCCTATGGACGTTCATTAAGATTTCCCCTCCTAAACTTCCACATATCCAGGGAGGCTGAAATTTGGGGATGCACACTCTGATAACCTTAGCACAGCATGTATCAAATCTGAGGCCAGTATGACAAACAGTTCGGGAGATACGTGCAAAACACACACACACACACACACACACAGCCAGACAGACACAGAGATTTCTTGCATTATAATATGATATATCTGCCTGGTTGGACATGAGCCTACCCTCACCTTTGCGTTTTGTTCTCCTGTGGTAACACTGGTATTAAGTAGCATTGTATTGCTATTTATTTTTATCTTGTCCTTGCCTCGGTCATTTTCCACTTTTTGTATTATCAGAGATAGATAGATAGATAGATAGATACAGTGGGGCAAAAAAGTATTTAGTCAGCCACTAATTGTGCAAGTTCTCCCACTTAAAAGACAAGAGAGGTCTCCAATTTTCATCATAGGTATACCTCAACTATGAGAGACAAAATGAGAAAAAAAATCCAGAAAATCACATTGAAGGATTTTTAATGAATTAATTGGTAAATTCCTCAGTAAAATAAGTATTTGGTCACCTACAAACAAGCAAGATTTCTGGCTCTCACAGACCTGTAACTTCTTCTTTAAGAGGCTCCTCTGTCCTCCACTCGTTACCTGTATTAATGGCACCTGTTTGAACTCGTCATCAGTATAAAAGACACCTGTCCACAACCTCAAACAGTCAGTCTCCAAACTCCACTATGGCCAAGACCAAAGAGCTGTCAAAGGACATCAGAAACAAAATTGTAGACCTGCACCAGGCTGGGAAGACTGAATCTGCAATAGGTAAGCAGCTTGGTGTGAAGAAATCAACTGTGGGAGCAATTATTAGAAAATGGAAGACATACAAGACCACTGATAATCTCCCTCGATCTGGAGCTCCACGCAAGATCTCACCCCGTGGGGTCAAAATGATCACGAGAACAGTGAGCAAAAATCCCAGAACCACACGGGGAGACCTAGTGAATGACCTGCAGAGAGCTGGGACCAAAGTAACAAAGTGTAGAGGATGCCTTCACAAAGGAGACTGAGTTTATTTCTCAGGAAAGGTTTATTGAGAGTCTACATTTGAATTTTGAATTTTTGAATTTATTTTATTTATTTTGGATAATACAGTACAGGTTAAAAGAAACTGTATAATATAACAACAAGGTCAAATTAGACAAAGACTCCTTCTACTAAACAATTCCACATGAGTTATCCGAAATGGGTGATGGCTGAAGCCGCAGCTTATATTGCCCACCCATATTCCATCCAAGAATTCAAAAGAAAAAAGAGTAAACAAGACAAGAGTGATTACAATTTAGAACAAAGCTAAGACAAAGTGTGACTGAGAGAAAAAAAAGAAAACTAAGCTAAGCTAGGTTAAGCGGTTACTATTCAAGACAAATCTAAGACAGAATGTCACAGAGAGAAAAAAAAAACAAAAAAAAAAACTAAGCTACAACACAACACAGGCTGGATATGTCAATCCTTATGTGAGTTTACATGTCGTCTTGTAAATATGTTTGGAGTATTTCTTCCTTTAGTTTTTGTTTAAATTGTCCAAGCGTTGTACATGATTTTAATTCAGGTCCATAAGATAAGATAAGATAAGCCTTTATTAGTCCCACAACGGGGAAATTCCAGGATTGCAACAGCACAGGGATAGCAACACTCAGAGCAACAATCAGAAGGCAAGAAAAAAAACAAGCAAGCAAGAGCAGCTAATATACATATGTACATATTACTACAAAATATATATATACACACACACACACACACACAGACACACAGTGCAGAGCATTGTAGCTGGATGGAATAAATATATGAATATATGAACACAGTGCAGAGCATTGTAGCTAGATGGAATAAATATGTAAATATATAAACACCCACAGTACGGAGCATTGCAGCTAGGTGGAATAAATATGCAAGTATATAAACACACACAGTGCGGAGCAATGTAGCTAGATGGAATAATATGTAGATATATAAAAACACAGTGCGGAGCATTGTAGCTAGATGGAATAAATATGTAAATATATAAACACACACAGTGCAGAGCATTGTTGCTAGGTGGGATGAAACAGCATAACCGTCTACTTAGTTATCCTACATGGTATGATTATGTGCCCATACATATTCTCACCCTCCATAGCGACCGGTATGTTCCTAGTTGTATGCCGGAGAGGACCATTGTGTAAGTCTATTGCATCTTTTGCATTCAAAAAAACTATTAGTTTGTTACGTCTTTTTGCTATCTCTGCGAGCAGCCCTGCTTAGGTTGTACAGTCTGACAGCCGTTGGTAGGAAGGACCTACGAAACCTCTCGGTTGTGCACCTGGGATGATGCAGTCTGCTGCTAAATGAGCTCCTCAGTGCATCCAGTATGTCCTGCATAGGGTGGAACTCGGACTCCAGCAGAGATGACAGTTTAGCCACCGTCCTTCTCTCTCCTATCTCCTCCATCGGATCAAGGCGCTGCCCCAGGACAGAGCTAGCTTTCTTAATCAGTTTGTTCAGTCTCTTCCTATCGGCTGCAGTAATGCCACTGCCCCAGCAGACCACTCCAAAAGTGATGGCTGATGCCACCACCGTGTCATAGAATGACTTCAGCAGCGCCCCTTGTACACCAAAAGACCTGAGTCTCCTCAGCAGGAACAGCCTGCGCTGTCCCTTCTTGTAGAGTGCGTCAGTATTGTGTGACCAGTCTAGTTTATTGTTCAGATGAATACCCAGGTACTTATAGGATGTCACCATCTCGATGTCTGTTCCCTGTATATTTACTGGTGCTGTGAGGGGCTGCCCATGCCTGCGGCAGTCCACCACCAGCTCCTTAGTTTTCCTCGCGTTGATCTGGAGGCAGTTCCGATGGCACCAGTCCACAAAGTCCTGGATAAGCCCTCTGTACTCAGCTTCATCTCCGTTGGAGATGAGACCAACGATCGCAGAGTCATCAGAGAACTTCTGTAGATGGCAATGTGTTGTGTTGTGTGAGAAGTCCGCAGTATAAAGAGTGAACAGGAAGGGAGCCAGCACCGTTCCCTGGGGGGCCCCCGTGCTACTGATGATCGTGTCGGAAACACAGTCCCGGGTTCTCACAAACTGAGGCCGGTTCGTGAGGTAGTCCAGGATCCATGATGACAGGTGCTGGTCCACCCCTGCGCGCAGCAGCTTGTCCTTCAGGATCATCGGTTGGATGGTGTTGAAAGCACTGGAGAAGTCAAAGAACATGATCCTCACCATATTCCCGGGCTTCTCCAGGTGGGACAGAGAACGGTGAAGGAGGAAGATCACCGCATCCTCCACCCCAATGCCATGCTGGTAGGCGAATCTGACTCCTTGCACTGAAATACAGTGTTGCTTGGTGGTTGTTCTCACTGTAGGCTTTTGAAATATACATGTTCCTCTGAAGTGATATCGTTTCTCCCTTGTTTGGAACAACTTTTGGATATTTGCGGGCAGTGATAAATTCTTCACTTTGAACATTATTATTGCGGTTTTAAAGTCAACCAGATCTTTCAACTTGAGAGTTTTTTGTTTAAGAAAAAGTGGGTTTGTTGGTTCCCTGTAAGCTGCTTTGTTTATTATTCTAATAGCTCTCTTTTGAAGCATAAAGAGTGGATATATGTTTGTTTTGTATGTATTTCCCCATACTTCATTACAATATGTCATGTATGGAAGTATTAATGAATGATACAAGGTGTATAGTGTGGGTTGATTCAGCAAATATTTCACTCTGTGTAATATTGCAATTGATTTGGAAACTTTACCTTTAATATAATTAATATGTGACTTCCAACACAGTTTGTTATCAATTATTACTCCAAGGAATTTAGTTTCAGATACCCTTTCAATCTCTACACCATTTACACTGAGTTTGGGTACTGGATTGTTGTGATGGTTGTTAAAGACTATAAATTTTGTCTTACTTAAATTGAGCGTTAATTTGTTTGAATCAAACCACAGTTTAAGCTTTTCTAATTCCTTCCCGAGTGTATCCAGAAGTTGTTCCAAATTGTTTCCACTGCATAGCAGATTAGTGTCATCGGCAAACAATATTAAGTCCATTTTTTCTGAAACTTTACATATATCGTTTATATACATATTGAATAATAATGGTCCCAAAACTGAACCCTGTGGGACTCCACAGGTGACCTCTATCAAACATCCTCTATCAAACAAGTATCTCAGCAAAAGAGCGAGAACAATCATTCAACACAGCTCTTATACTCTCCAGAGACACAAAACCCCCCAACATCAAATATTACATTCCCAGCCCACAGTCCTTCAGTAAACATATAGTTTCCGAGGCTCCTTGGCGTCCCTATTGTCTCTCAACTCTTCAGCCTCGGGGGCTCCTGCTGGGACATTCTCTCTGACTTCCCGTCTCTCAAGAAACCACTTCACACCTCCTGAGGTCTCCGCCGGGTCAGGTCTTCTTGGCCGTTTAGACGTGAAGTTTCCAGAGTATGCACCGTCATGCCTACTGAATATATGTGAGGGAAAATGCATACCATACATGCATACTATATATGCGCCCTAAATGCGCGCCATAAAAGGCGACATCAGAAACACACTACGCCGCCAGGGACTCAAATCCTGCAGTGCCAGACGTGTCCCCCTGCTTAAGCCAGTACATATCCAGGCCCGTCTGAAGTTTGCTAGAGAGCATTTGGATGATCCAGAAGAGGATTGGGAGAATGTCTTTTGGTCAGATGAAACCAAAATAGAACTTTTTGGTAAAAATTCAATTTGTCATGTTTGGAGGAAAAAGAACACCATACCTACTGTGAAGCATGGGGGTGGAAACATCATACTTTGGGGCTGTTTTTCTGCAAAGGGACCACGACGACTGATCCGTGTAAAGGAAGGAATGAATGGGGCCATGTATCGTGAGATTTTGAGTGAAAACCTCCTTCCATCAGCAAGGGCATTGAAGATGAAACGTGGCTGGGTCTTTCAGCATGACAATGATCACAAACACACCGCCCGGGCAACGAAGGAGTGGCTTCGTAAGAAGCATTTCAAGGTCCTGGAGTGGCCTAGTCAGTCTCCAGATCTCAACCCCATAGAAAATCTTTGGAGGGAGTTGAAAGTCTGTGTTGCCCAGTGACAGCCCCAAAACATCACTGCTCTAGAGGAGATCTGCATGGAGGAATGGGCCAAAATACCAGCAACAGTGTGTGAAAACCTTGTGAAGACTTACAGAAAACGTTTGACCTCTGTCATTGCCAACAAAGGGTATATAACAAAGTACTGAGATGAACTTTTGTTATTCAATTCAACTTTATTTATATAGCGCCATTTCACAACAACAGTCATCTCATAGCACTATCAACTGAAGGGGGGACCCCCACAGTTGCAGAAAGACCCCAGCAATCAGGCGATCCCCTGTGAGCAAGCACTTGGCGACGGTGGAGAGGAAAAACTCCCTTTTAACAGGAAGAAACCTCCAGCAGAACCAGGCTCAGGGAGGGGCAGTCATCTGCTGCGACTGGCTGGGGGGTGAGGGGATAGAGAAGAAGAAAAGAACAGACATGTAGAGAGCAAACAGCACGATGGGGACTCAATCTATGGGAGAGAACAAACAAATGTTAATGACCAGCAAAAAAAAAATATTTCATAGAGAGTGAGGAAAGGAGTGAGGCCCAGTGCATTACTGGAGGTCCCCCGGCTGACTAAACCTATTAGCAGCATAACTAAGGGAGGGTTCAGAAACACATGATCCCTCCCTAATTGTAGGCTATATCAAAAAGGTAGGTTTTAGCCCTATTCTTAAAAACAGAGATCGAGTCTGACTCCCGAATCCAGATTGGCAGCTGATTCCAAAGGAGAGGAGCTTGATAACTGAAGGCTCTGCCTCCCATTGTACTTTTGGAGATTCTAGGTATTACAAGTAATCCTGCATTTTGGGAGCGTAGTGCTCTGTTAGGATGATACGGTAGTATCAGATCTTTTAAATAAAAAGGAGCCTGATTGTTTAAAGCTTTGTAAGTAAGAAGAAGGATTTTAAATTCCATTAAGTCCAACATAGTGTTCTAATCTATCAAGTAGAATATTATGATCAATAGTATCAAAAGCTGCACTAAGATCTAGAAGGACAAGTACAGAAACTAGTCCATTATCAGATGCAATGAGGAGGTCGTTAGTGACCTTCGCTAAGGCTGTTTTAGTACTATGATGGATTCTAAACCCAGATTGAAACTCTTCAAGTAAACCATTTCCCTGCAGGTGGTCAAATAATTGCATAGCAACAACTCTTTCTAAGATTTTTGAAATGAAAGGGAGATTAGAGATTGGTCTATAGTTAGCTAAAGCTCCTGGATCTAGCGTTGGCTTTTTGAGTAAGGGTTTAATTACAGCTGTTTTAAAAGCCTGCGGTACATGGCCTAAAGTTAATGAAGAATTGATTATATGAAGAATAAAGCTACCAATAAGTGGGAAGACTTCTTTAAATAACCTGGTAGGAATAGGGTCTAAAAGACAAGTGACCAAATACTTATTTTACCGAGGAATTTACTAATTAATTCATTAAAAATCCTTCAATGTGATTTTCTGGATTTTTTTTTCTTCTCATTTTGTCTCTCATAGTTGAGATATACCTATGATGAAAATTGGAGACCTCTCTCATCTTTTAAGTGGGAGAACTTGCACAATTGGTGGCTGACTAAATACTTTTTTGCCCCACTGTAGATAGATAGATAGATAGATAGATAGATAGATAGATAGATAGATAGATAGATAGATAGATAGATGTACTTTATTGATCCCAAACTGGGAAATTACAGTGTAACAGCAGCATGAAAGTAGACAACCAAACGACAGAATCACATGCATGACAGACAAAGGGATTACCCACGGAAAGTAAAACTAACATGACTATAAAACCTATATACATCATAGCTTAATATATGATGACCCGTATAAACACATGAATCATCCCACTGCACAATGAAGGACTATCAGGAGCAGAGTGAAATGTGAGGTACCAGTTAGACTGCAGGGTGCAGTGTGGCAGCATAGTTATGACCAGAATACAACATCATAGTGAGTTATTGTACAGTGAAATGGCATGCGGCAGGAAAGATTTCCTGTAGCTGGCCGTTCGACAGCGAAGCTGGAGTAGTCTACTGGAGAAAGTGCTCCACTGTCTGTCCAGTGTGTGGTGGAGGGGGTGATCAGGATTGCCCATGATGGATCGCAGTTTATTTAGTGTTCTCCTCTCCACCACTGTCTCAAAGGTCTCCGGTCTGAGACCAGTTACAGAGCCAGCCCTCTTGATAATCTTGTCAAGTCTGTTGGTGTCGCTGGCCCTGATACTGCTACCCCAACAAACAGCAGCAAAGAAGATGGTGCTGGCAACAACGGTCTGGTAAAAAAAGCTTCAGCATCCTGCTGCACATGTTGAGGGATCTCAGCTTCATCAGGGAGTAGAGTCTGCTCATCCCCTTCTTGTGCGCAGCATTGGTGTTGGATCTCCAGTCCAGCCCATTGCTGATCCTGACACCCAGATATTTGTAGTCCTCAACCACCCCCACATCATCCCCCCCCCTAACCTGCAATGGCTGAGAAGGCGTCCTCCTCTTCCTGAAGTCAATCACCATCTCTCTGGTCTTGCTGACATTCAGCCTCAGGTGATTCTGCTCTGTCCACTCCACAAATCTGTCAACCAGTGCCCTGCACTCCCCCTCCTCTCCCCCTCTTATACACCCCACAACAGCTGAGTCGTCAGAGAATTTCTGCAGGTGGCATGACTCAGTGTTGTACTGAAAGTCAGTGGTGTATAAGGTGAAGAGAAAAGGAGAGAGCACAGTCCCCTGTGGAGCTCCCGTATCACTAACCACCATGCCAGACAAGACACTGCCCAGCCGGACAAACTGTGGCCTGCCTGTCAGGTAGTAGTCAGTAACCCAGGAGATCACAGAGCTGTCAACCCCCATCAACTGCAGCTTCTCACCCAGCAGCAGTGGCTGGATGATGTTAAAGGCACTGGAGAAATCAAAAAAAGTGATCCTCACAGTGTCTCCTCCGCCATCCAAGTGCAGATGGGCTCGTTGCAGCAGGTAGGTGACAACATCGTCAACTCCTAAATGGGGCTGATATGCAAACTGCAGAGGGTCCAGCCACGTCTTCACCTGCGGCCTCAGGTGGGCTAAGACCAGTCTCTCCAGGACCTTCATCACATGAGATGTGAGGGCAACTGGTCGATAGTCGTTCAGGTCCAATGGAGATGACTTCTTGGGGACAGGAACCAGGCAGGATGTCTTCCACAGCACCGGTACTCTCTCCAGACTCAGGGTCAGGTTGTACAGGTGTTTCATTACTGGAGCTAGCTGGTTGGCACAGATCCTCAGGGTCCTGGTGGAGATGCCATCAGGGACCGCCACCTTCTGCTGATGGAGTCTCTTCAGTTGTTTCTTAACCTGGTCTGTTGTCACCGTGATGTGAGGGAGGGTCCTGGTGTCTTCCGAGGAGGAGGAGGAGGGGAGAGATGGAGAGAGGTGCTGCACAGGAGGGTGGGTGGGGAGGGATGTGTGGGGGCCTGGCTGCGTTTTGGGGGTGACAGACTGTAAGTTGAGCCTATTGAAAAACAGATTCAGTTCATCAGCTCTCTCCTGGCTCCCCAGATGGCTGCCTGACTCTCCCCTTGCACCCAGTTATTTGTTTCATTCCCCCCCCCCCCGCACACACACACACACACACACAACTTTAGTATTGTTTTGCCTGAGTTTATCTTCCAACTTCCTCCTATAATTATCCTTGCACCTCCTTAGCATCTCTCTCAGGTCATGCTGCACTCCCCTCAGCTTCCCCTTGTCTCTGGACCTAAAAACTCTATTCTTTTTGTTCAGAAGTGCTTTCAGGTCACTAGTGACTCATGGTCTGTTGTTGGAGAAGCAGTGTACAGTCTGAGCTGGCATGGTTGTGTCTTCACAGAATCTAATGTATTCTGTGATGCAGTCGGTCATATTGTCTATGTCCACCCCATGTGGTTCACAGAGTACGCCCCAGTCTATCGTCTCAAAGCAGTCCTGTAGTGCATCAGCAGCCTCCTGTGTCCACCTCCTCACAGTCCGTGTATAAGCAGGCTGCCTTTGCACAAGGGGAACATACTTGGGTGTTAACATGACCATGCAGTGATCCAATTTGCCAATGGGGGGGTAGAGCTGTTGCACTATATGCATTTCTGACATTGGCATACAGTAAATCAGTGTTTCGTTTTCTCTGGTGGACAGTCAACAAACTGCTGAAAGTTTGATAATATTTTTCCCAGTGAGACATGATTAAAATCACCCGTGATGGCCATAAATGTGTCTGGGTGCTTCTCCAGTAATGTGGCTGCAGTGGAGCTGATGACGTCACAGGCCACCGCTGCGTCAGCTGACGGAGGGACGTAGATGATAATAATTAAGTCACACTTCAATTCTCGCGGCATATAATAAGGTCGCATACTCACAGTCAGCAATTCAATGTCCGGGCTGCAGCACTTTTCCTTCACATAAATGTGTCCAGGAATACACCACCTCTCATTCACAAGAAATGCCAATCCTTCTCCCCTCTTTTTCCTGCTGCTTATTACGTCTCTGTTGTCCCGTATAGTCTTGAAGCCAGGTATCGCTACATTAACATCCGGGATCTGTGAGTGTAACAACGTCTCTGTAAAACACATGATACTACACTCACAATACTTCTTTTGCGTCCTGACCAGCGCTGTAAGCTCATCTGTTTTGTTTCCCAGTGATCACACATTCCCGGTGATGAACATCGGTACAGCCGGCTTATGCTTTCTCCTCCTCCTCCTCCTCACCTTAGCTCCAGCCCTTCATCCGCGGCATCTCCTCTTTAGCTTATCCGGGATGATGAGCTTTGTTCCGGGCAGCAGCGCTGGCCTCCTCAGCGCAGTCAGCTGTTTGCGTGTGTAAACAATGCGTCCGCCCCCACCTCTGTTGATCTCCATTGCCCGAGGAAGAGAAAAAACTAGAGAAAGACCAGGCTAAAATAGAAAAAAAGTTGGTCCAGTCTTAATCCGAGTCTTCCTACTGAGCCCTGGTTAATAAGAGACTCACTATATACAGGAATAAGCAAATAAAAACACAAAGACACGAGAGAGTTGCTGCTGGTACGGCCACCCTGCCTCTTGCGCCATTAAAAAAAAAAAGTATTTTTGATATTTTTTTATATGTTTCTTGTTTTGTAGCATTTCTTATTTCCTTGTCAGTTACCCTTGTTCTGTCTGTGCCTTTATTTTGACAGTCACCTCTGTTTACTTCTTCCTAGCTAGTTTCGGGGTTTGTCCCAGCTGTTTATAATTCTAATCATTATCCTCGCTCTGGTTTATGATCCACACCTGTGGTTTGGTTTGGTTTAATTCTCTTTGCTCTATTTAAGGGACGTCGCCTCGCAGTTCAGTATGACGTCCTTCACAATTGTTTACCTGGCGCGTGTCCCACGCTTCTCCCACTACCTTGTTATCCTAATGTATGTCCCACGCTTTAGCCACCTGTGCTATTCTCGTGATCCTGCCTGGTCAGTCCTGTTTTGTAAGTTTATATTCCTTTGGATTTATTTTTTTCATTAAACATTTGCAACTCACAGCCATTGTTTGGGTCTCCCTTGCACCCTGAAGGGCAGTTCTTGACAGAGGGACATTGCCAGTTTAAACCCAACGACTATGAGTTGCATTTTTCCCCTCAACCTTTTTTTGAGTCTGTTTTTCATCAGTATGACGCCAGCAAATATGGACTGGTGGCCCGGAGATGTCTGGACAGTGTGGCACAGGTAATTGAGGCATGCCCTAACCTGTGGAGCTATCGGGAACTCACAGTTCTCCTCAAGTCAGTCACCAACTCGCAACATATGCTCCGCGGGCTGGGGAAAAGCTCCCCTCCATCTGTACCTGTGCCGACGAGGAAGTGTCCACAGGTACAGACGTCTCCAGCCTCTCGCCATCACCTAGCTGCAGCCCCGCCTTTTCTTCCCAAGCAGTGGCCCACACCCTCTGCCATCACCCCAGCGCTAGATGAGCCCGCTGTTTGCCGGACTGGGTACGCAGCCTTTGTGCCCTCTGACGGTCCCACTGCCGAGGAGTTGGAGGAGCGCCGGCGGGTTTTGCTGTCTGAAGTGGAGTTGTTGTTGGATTGCAAGCCATGGCTCCTCCCGGAGTATGCGGCCCTGCTAGGTGATGATTCACCGGGAGGGTCGGAGTCTGAGCACACGATGGAGTGTCCCCTGACTCCGGCATCTCGTCAACCAAGCCATGTGCCTGTGCCCTCATTTCTTCGCCAGACTACCCCAGCAGCTCCTCTTTCGTCACCCGCTGCTAAGGATCCTGCCATCTCGTCCCCAGCTTCCCCCGTCATCGTGCCTGCAGTGCCGGTTCTCCCATTATCTACATTGGTGCCCTCACCCGCTGTAGCCATCAAGAGGGATTTGTTTGGACCTTCTGCAGCAGCTACCATCACACCAAGGGAATTAGCGCAAGTACATTTTCATTTGTTAACACCTATTAATGAGAAGTCTTGCCTTATTCACAATTTTTTTTGGGGGGGGTGGGGGGCTCAGCAGCAGCCGGAGATTCCTGTTCTGGCCCCACAGCCATATCTCAGACGGAAGAGGGACACCCTTCGTTTTCCGAAACCTGTGCCGACAATTGAGTGTCCACTGGTTTCAGCATCGCAGGACCCAGTGCCATCGGTGAGACGTTCCCTGGCCCCTGGCTTATACATGGCTAGGGTTCCGCCAGCTTCTGTTGCCATTTCTGGAGTTCCACCAGCTTCAGCTACCACGTCTGGGATTCCGCCAGCTTCAGCTGCCATGTCTGGATGTCTGGGGTTCTGCCAGCTTCTGCCGCCAGCTCCAGCCGCCACGACTAGGGTTCCGCCAGTTCCTACCATTACGCCAGAAGTTCCGCCAGCTCCTGTCGTCAAGACTGAGGTTCCTCCTGCCATCATGCCTGCTGCTTGGGCCACAGCAGCAGAGTCACCGAGGTCATGGTCGGCAGTGGAGCTTGAGTTAAAGCAAGAACTCTTCTCTGTCTCTACATTATCAGTATTAGAGAGATCTTGTCTTGCTCGTGGCGGGGAAAACCAGTTGCAGCTGCCATCTGCTCCTGAGTTTTTCCCACCGGACTCCACTGCTGCCAGTGACAGTGACCCGGTGTTTGTCTCTTCCTCCCTGTCTGAGGTAGCCAAGTCAGGGATGGACTCCCAGTCAAATAGACTCAAGACGTCTCAGCCTGAGTTGCCTGGTTTCGTCGCAGGTCAGCAGTCTCTGCCTGGTTTCGTCGCTGGTCAGCAGTCTTCGCCTGAGGTCGCCGCTGGTCAACAGTCTTTGCCTGAGGTCACTGCTGGTCAGCCGCCTTCGCCTGGTTTCGTCAATGGTCATCGGTCCACATCATCTGGTTTCGCTTATGGTCATCAGTCCACTTCATCTGGTTTCGCTGATGTTCATCAATCCTCTTCGCCTGGGTTCGCCGATGGTCTTCAGTCTTCTTCGTCTGGCTTTGCTGAGGGTCAGCAGTCCTCTTCATCTGGCTTTGCCGAAGGTCAACAGTTTTCTTCGTCTGGCTTAACTGAGGGTCAGCAGTCCTCTTCATCTGGCTTCGCCAAGATTCAGCAGTCCTCTTCGTCTGGTTTCGCCAAAGGTCAGCAGTCCACTTCGTCTGGTTTTGCCGATGGTCATCAGTCCACCTCCTCTGGTTTCCTCACTGGTCAGCTGTCTTCGTCGTCTGGTTTCCTAATTGGTCAGCCATCTTCGTCGTCTGGTTTTCTCGCTGGTCAGCCATCTTTGTCGTCTGGTTTCCTTGCTGGTCAGCCGCCATCACCATTTGGGTTCACCGCTGGTCAGCAGTCATCATCGGGTGTCAACACTCCCCAGCTTCTGGCTCACTGTATCCATGCTTCAGCCCCTGTGGTCCGTAAAGGGCAAGTTTTCCAGCTGCCATCTCCAGGAGGGGACGTATTGTGCTCTACAGTTTGATGGCTCAGGGACGCTGGGAGGCCACCCGGCACATCACGTTCTCTGGTCTGTTGGTGTTGGAATGCTGGGAGACCACCTGATAGACAATGCCTTCTGTTTGGGCGGCTTAGGAACTCTGGGAGGCCACCCGACACATTTCAGCTCGTGGCCTGGTGGTCTTGGGACTCCAGCAGACCACCTGAACTGTCTTACCTTCTCACCTGGTGGTCCTGGATTTTCTGTAGGCCGCCTGATCTGTCTGGTTTTGTTCTCTGCTGAGCTAGAAATTTGTTTTGACCCACCTGGCCTGTTTTCTACCACCACCCTCCCTGGAAGGATGATTTTTTTCTGTTCTTGTTGGGGGGTTTGTGCTCTGGGTTTTTTTCTTTTTTGATGTTACGTTGGGGTGTCTGGAATCCACCCCTTGGACAGGGGGGCTCTATCATGATGCTGAGTACAGTTGGGGAACTGTGCTCATGCTTTCTGTTAGTCTGATTATTTTCTGTTCATTCCCCACTTCAGTTTAAGTATTGTATCCGATTATGGGTTTGGCTGTATTTTGTTATTTGAGTCTGTCATTTGTTTCTGCCTGTTTATGAGAGTTCCTGTTTCTGAGTTTTGTTACTATAATCTTGTTTATTTATATTATGGGTCTTGGCCATCCTATTTTGTATTATAATATATATATCTTCCTGTTTGGACATGAGCCTACCCCCACCTTTGCCTTTTGTTCTCCTGTGGTAACATTGGTATTTAGTAGCATTGTGTTGCCATTTATTTTTATCTTGTCCTTGCCTTGATGGGTCATTTTCCCCTTTTTGTATTATCCAGTCTGTTTCTCATTTTGTAACGTTTCTTATTTCCTTGTCAGTTACCCTTGTTCGTCTGTGCCTTTATTTTGACAGTCACCTTTGTTTACTTCCTCCTAGCTAGTTTCGTGGTTTGTCCCAGCTATTTATAAGTCTAATTATTATCCTTGCTCTGGTTTATGATCCACACCTGTTTGTCATTTGGTTTAATTCTCTGTGCTCTATTTAAGGGATGTCGCCTCGCAGTTCGGTGTGACTTCCATCACAATTGTTTACCTGGCGTGTGTCCTACGTTTCTCTCTACCTTGTTATCCCGATGTGTGTCCCATGTCTTATCCACCTGTGCTATTCTCGTTATCCTGCCTGGCCAGTCCTGCTTTGTAAGTTTATGTTCCTTTGGATTTGTGTTTTTCATTAAACATTTGCAACTCACAACCAGCGTTTGGGTCTCCCTTCTGCCCTGAAGGGCAATTCTTGACAACATGTATATTTCTTCTTTAATTTTAAAGGTCACATTCACTAAATCATGGTGTGTTTATGGGCTTCAACTTTCACTAATGCTTTCTTGGTTTATTTGATAGAGTAAAAATATTAGAATCTTTCTGCACTTAGAAATATTCATATTCTTACATTTTGGCAGAATTGACAGAAGCAGGTGTTGCTCCTCTGGGCTGCATTTCTCCACATCACTAACACAAAATCCAGTTTTCAGATACAACCCATCACCGTGTTGTTGGCTGTGATATCAAGCCCATCCCTGCCCAGAGATTTTGTGCCCAAGGCATTAGCTTCAGAGCTAACAACGAAATGATGGTGAGAGGATCCCTGTGAGTGTGGCAGTGATACTATGGAGTGATATTAGTCAGCACGAGTTTTATTATTTTCTTTAGATTCCACTCACCCTGCTAGACACCCCTGTTCCCACCTAGATCATTAATCCACAGATGATAATATACAGTAGCTTGTCCTTCTGGCTTATTGTGATATATTTTTTAGAGGTGTGGAAATTTCTCGATTCTTAGATGCATCGCAATGTGGGCCGCTTTGCTTGTCAATAATGTGGGGAAATTCACGTTACATCGAAACCTTGAAAACTGTTGTTGTGCATATTGTTTGTGAACTACATCATGGCAGATGGAGGCGAAGGACAAATGGCAACAGGTGATTAAAAAAATGCACCTGCCATTTTGAAAGTGGATGTTGGGGCATATTTTGGATTTTAGAAATTTGGTGGGAACCTGTACTGAACAAGATGCATGCTGCTACAAAAGACGATCCACAAGTCTGACACCCTGGCAGCAGCAGGGTGAACCCAAGGACCCACACCAGCTGTGGCTACATTACCTGGATGTGCCAGAAAGAGGAAGCTGTCAACAG
The DNA here is from genome assembly GCA_020510985.1 of Pholidichthys leucotaenia. Lineage (NCBI taxonomy): Eukaryota > Metazoa > Chordata > Actinopteri > Cichliformes > Pholidichthyidae > Pholidichthys > Pholidichthys leucotaenia. The sequence goes on from CM035837.1 coordinate 147,282,210, forward strand.
CTGCCACCAGAGTCCTGAGGAGGCAGGTGGTCAAAAACCCTCCACTGACTGCAAAAGACCTGCAGCAAGACTTTGTGGAGGCAGACACTGAGGTTTCAGTTTTCACAGTAAGGTGCATACTAAACACTGAAGAGCTCCATGCCCAAACTCCAAGAAGTACACCACTACTGACCCAAAAGCACAAGAAAAGTCTGCTCCAAATTGTTCAAAACTATATACATAAATAAGCCAAAAAGATTTGGGGATTCTGTTCTGTGGAGCGATGAAAGAAAAAGTAGAACTTTTCAGGCCTGTGGATCAGCGGTGTGTCTGCAGGAGGAAGAATGAAGCATGTGCTGAAAAGAACACCCTGCCTACAGTGAAGCACGGCAGTGGCCCAGTGATACTCTGTGGGCTGCTTTGCATCCTCTGGCACTGGAAACCTGCGGCGTGTGGAAGGCAAGATGGATTCAATCAAGTATCAGGAAATTCTTGGAGGAAATGTCATGCCGTCTGCGAGGAAGCAGAAGCTTGGGCGTCATTGGACCTTCCAACAGGACAATGATCCCAAGCATACCTCAAAGTGCACCAAGGCTTGGTTTCAGAAGAAGTCCTGGTAGAAAAGTGGCCATCACAGTTGCCTGACTTGAACCACACTGAAAATCTCTGGTGGGATTTGAAAAGCGTGGTTGCAGCACACAAACCCATGAATATTAGTGAACTGGAGGCCTTTGCCCATGAGGAATGGGCTAAGATTCCTCAGGAATGCTGCCAAAAGCTGGTATTTGGCTATGCATCACATTTACAGTGGGTCATAGCAGCAAAAGGGTGCTCTACTAAGTACAAAAGATGCTTATCATGAAGGGCTTGAACAATTTTGAAACTGCAGTAGTCATTAAAAGTGGCATTTTGTGTTGAATTTAGAGAAACCACTTGTAATATTAGTTGTCTTGTGCTACTGAAATTGTTCTTGTTTGATTTGTTTATTACAAACAGCTGCTAGTTTGTGCATTTTGCCAATAAACCTGATTTGGAGTGAGGTGTGAAAAATTTTGATTGCAAGTGTAAATTTAATCACATAACCATTACACGTGAATGAACAGAAGCAGCTATTTTTTTATTAACTTGCTTTGTGATTAAACACTTTCTAAATACAGAGTTCACATTTACCAGACTGATTCTATTAACTGATAAAGTAGGAGCCATGTACTAGGGCTGGGTGATATGAAAAAAATCCAGTCACAATCAAAAATTTTTCATATTGATCGACTGTCATGTGCGGGGCTGTTGATTCCTGCCCCGTTCATGACCTGTGGCTGTGGGCTGACTGCTGTTATCTTTTCCAGCTGGCAGATTATTGGTTCCTATGCCAGTCCTCAGCCACAGCCCTCCTCTCATCTCTCTCTACCAGGCACCTATCAGTTTATCACCATCACCTGGGGTTACACATACAGACGTGGACAAAATTGTTGGTACCCCTCTGTTAATGAAAGGACTCCAACCATCCTGCTCATGGACTGTTCCAGCTTCTCCCCTCCAGAAGGCGTTTCAGAAGCCTTCAGACTAGAACCAGCAGGTTTAGGAACAGTTTCTTTCCAACAGCTGTAACGTTATTGAACTTAGTTCCCCGCTGACTCTCTTACCATCATCTCTTACCATCCTCACCTGTACATAACTGCCCATCTAACTTATTGTACATTATTTGCACATAACAGTACTCTTAACTTTCTGCACTGCTGCATATATTTGCTTAAATTGCACATACTGTTAATTACCGTATATACTGCACTGCTGTCCTTTGCACTTCTGATTGGATGCTAAACTGTGTTTCGTTACCTTGTATTCATAAATGTGTAATGACAATAAAGTTGAATCTAATCTAATCTAACCTAAAAAGTTGAGAACAGCAGAACAGAAAACAGAAAAATACAGGAAATGGCTTCAACGACTGAAAATGGCTCGTCCATCTCTAAGAGCCAAAGTCAACAAAATACTCAGGGAAGCTTTACACACATCCCTAAGAAGAACCCTGTTGTTCCATACAGCAGTAGCTGAGGAAGTGCGTGCAAAGTACAAAAAATCAAAGAAAGAGAGTCGCAGACAACTCATTGCTGCAGTAATCACCAGCAAAATCCTGAAGAAGTACAGTCTGCAGAAATTGGCACAGGAGGTACTTGGATTTTCAAGGAGAAGATGGAAGAACCTGGGAAATGAAAATGTCTGCCATTACAAGAGGAAGGAATACACTGGAATTGGTGCGAGACTAAAAGAAAAGGTCACGTCATTCTTTGTACGTGACGATGTGAGCAGGATCACTACTGGAAAAAAGCAAACGGTCACAAAAGGAAAAAAGAAAATGCAGAAAAGACTACTTCTGGATTCAGTGAAGAACCTCCATTTGAGGTTCCTCGCTGAGCAGACCAACATCCAGCTGTCATACTCGCTGTTTTGCACACTTCGTCCCTATTGGGTTGTGCACCCAACGCTGGCAGATCGTGAAACATGTATGTGCAAACAACATGAAAATCTTGGCTTTATTGCTAAAAAGCTTCATCAGATGCACATCATTGACACGTTCAATTTGGAGAGCCTGACAGAAGCCATCACGTGTGACATCACAAGCAAGCAATGTATGTATGGAGAATGTGACAAGTGCAGTAATAAGGGCTATCCAATCAAAGCCATCAAAGGTTTCATAGCAATGTTCTGAACCAAAGGGCAAGTTTCAGCAAAGTTTCTTAAATTATTATTATTTCTTCTATTTTTTGGGTGTTATTTGAGGAAAAGTGCATCAGAAGGTATTAAAAGTTATTCAAAGAACACTTTGGTGTCTTGGGCATTTATTTGTCACTTTTATATGATAATCTATAATCAAAAATAATGTAGCTAGTCATCCATCTTACGTTATGCAACCCTGTTACCCTAATTTCTACCCTGTTACCATATCATTTTTATTGAAAATAATCCTAAATTACTTTCTCAGCTCAAAAGGGTTTGAGTTATTTTCCTTTAAAGAGTTTATGCAATCACATGCAAAATGTGTTAGAGTAAATATTGTACAATAAATACTGAAATTGGTAAAGTGAAACATGCCATTATTGAAAAGTTGAGTGAGACAGATTTTGAAAGTTGTTAAAATTAATTTAAATCAAGTTATATGTGAAATCAAATGGTTATTCAGAGAGAATGTTACTTTATTTACTTAATGGAAAAGGAATTATATTTCAGAAATCAATAATGTACTTTTTTCAGGTTTCTCAGTGTTGGTAACAGGGTTGCACCAAGTATTGTAAACACCAAATAAATCATGTAATAAAAACTGTACCATTGATCTGTAAGCTGAGCTAATCAAGCCTTTGATAGTTTATTACCTATTATTGATGAATATGTAGCAGAAAATCAGAAAAGTGAAGGTTTATTTTTCAAGAATTTTGAAGCCCAAATGTCCTCCAATTCTGGAATGACCCCTCTAGTTTTAAAATGGGTTCGAGGGACAGTCAATAAAAGTTGCTCCGATGACCTCAAAGACCGCGAAGGGTTATACACATTAAGCAGCTCAGTGATGTATTTAGGGGCCTGATCATGAATAGCTCTAAAAACAAGTACTAAAATTTTAAACTGAATCCTAAAACCAACTGGGAGCCAATGAAGCGCTGCCAAAACTGGTGTAATGTGAGCCCTTTTCTTAGTGTGAGTTAAAAGTCTGGCAGCCAAATTTTGAACAACAATTTGGTATTTATTGGGTGACAGTGGGGGCATTCAATGTCGTGGCGTAAGTCTTCACTACATGTTCAGTCTGTTGTCTCCGTCTGATGTTATCCCCTGGAGCTGTTGGCACTTTTCCCTCCGGACTACTACGGTGTTGTCTCCCCAGAGCCCGCTGAGCTCTGACGCCCCCTGTAAGTCTTCCTTCAATTTTTCATTTGCTGCCCAGTTCTGCCCTGGGAGCATTTCCTGCCATCTAGCTCAGGCATGCATTGATAGTGTGCCAGACTGTATTTACCTACTGAGCAATTTTCCCAGTTTTTATGTGTTTTTGAGTTGTCCCGTTCTGTTAATGAACTCGTTCACTTCACCTGCATTTTGGGCTCACATCAATTCATATGTTCGCTGCGAGATTAAGCAGCAGACATGACATCGATATCAATATATATCACGATATGAATCAAATCACTATTTTCTGTCAAACTTAAGGTTCCATTTTACTCCTGAGATGTGAAGCTGTAACAAGATTAATTTTAAATATTTATTTTCTGTCAGAAGTTGAACTTGACAAATGTAGTGTAGAGCATTATACAACTGTATTTCAAATAATTATAAAACATAGATCGATAGATAGATGTACTTTATTGATCCCAAACTGGGAGATTACAGTGTAACAGCAGCACTGTAGAAGAGCTGGAAATGATGAGGCGGTTTTGTATTAAAAACAGAGTCTTTAATGAACAACTCTTCTATCTTGTCTCATCTGGTGCAGAGCTTGGCAGAAGGCAAAAGAGAGAGATTTCTGCCCAGCTCGCTGGTTAAATACAGGCACACATCAAAGACATGCAAAACACAAGCCGACATCCCCCGTATCTTAATCCCCCCATTGTCCTGTTAACTCCTCCCTTCGTCTTGGGAGGTGATGGGAAAACCTCTCCTCGCCTTAGGGGGTGAAGGTGTCAAGTCTTTCGCTGCCGCGTCCTGTGACGTCATTGGTCTTCACACGGCGGTGAGATTCCTTTGTCCTTTCGGAGGTGTGAAGTTCCTTTGCATATGTTGCCCCAAACATTTCCACATGCTCTAACATATGCAGGTATGGAATATATGAGTAATATACTGTATACCACAGCACAACAGTAGACAACCAAACGACAGAAACACACACATGACAGACAAAGGGATTACCCATAGAAAGTAAAACTAACACTACTATAAAAACCTATATACATCATAGCTGAATATATGGTGACCCATATAAACACATGAATCATACCCGCTGCACAATGCAGGACTGTCAGGAGCAGAGAGAAATGTGAGGTACCAGTTAGACTGTAGGGTGCAGTATGGCAGCATAGTTATGACCAGAATACAACATCATAGTGAGTTATTGTACAGTGAAATGGCATGTGGCAGGAAAGATTTCCTTTATCTGGCCGTTTGACAGCAAAGCTGTAGTAGTCTACTGGAGAAAGTGCTCCACTGTCTGTCCAGTGTGTGGTGGAGGGGGTGGCCAGGACTGTCCATGATGGATCGCAGTTTATTTTGTGTTCTCCTCTCCACCACTGTCTCAAAGGTCTCTGGTCTGAGACCAATTACAGAGCCAGCCCTCTTGATAATCTTGTCAAGTCTGTTGGTGTCACTGGCCCTGATACTGCTACCCCAACAGACAGCAGCAAAGAAGATGGAGCTGGCGACAACGGTCTGGTAGAAAAGCTCCAGCATCTGCTACACACGTTGAAGGATCTCAGCTTCATCAGGAAGTAGAGTCTGCTCATCCCCTTCTTGTGCACAGCATCGGTGTTGGATCTCCAGTCCAGCCCGTTGCTGATCCTGACACCCAGATACAGTAGTTGTAGTCCTTAACCACCCCCACATCCTCCCCCCTAATCTGCAATGGCTGAGAAGGCGTCCTCTTCTTGAAGTCAATCACCATCTCTCTGGTCTTGCTGACATTCAGCCTCAGGTGATTCTGGTCTGTCCACTGCACAAATCTGTCTACCAGTGCCCTGTACTCCCCCTCCTCTCCCCCTCTTATACACCCCACAACAGCTGAGTCGTCAGAGAATTTCTGCAGGTGGCATGACTCAGTGTTGTACTGAAAGTCAGTGGTGTATAAGGTGAAGAGAAAAGGAGAGAGCACCGTCCCCTGTGGAGCTCCCATATCACTAACCACCACGTCAGACAAGACACTGCCCAGCCGGACAAACTGTGGCCTGCTCGTCAGGTTGTCAGTAATCCAGGAGATCAAAGAGCTGTCGACCCCCATCACCCGCAGCTTCTCATCCAGCAGCAGTGGCTGGATGGTGTTAAAGGCACTGCTAGCTAGTCAGTTGGCACAGTTCCTCAGTATCCTGGCGGAGATGCCATCAGGGCCCGCCGCCTATATAAATATATAAATATTAATTATAATCTTTTATAATATTCTGCTTACCAACTTGCCGATAGCTGAGTGAAGTATATGCCCAAAGCACTGCAGCTGTGTCCACTTGTTTAGTGATGTAGCCTTCACTATATTTGTCCCGCTGTCTGTCGTGATGCAGACTTGTTTGTCTTCACTCAGTCTCCAGTATATGAGTGCTTCGGTCAGTCCTAAAGCAATGACTTCACCTGTACTGTATGGTCTTTAGGAAAGTTTGAAGACATCTGTTTTTCAAATTCCAATCTTGATCAAGGAAGTGGGCAGTGAGACTCATATATGGTTCATATGCACGACTTGACCACAAATCTGATGTAGTAGCAAAGTATGGCAGACTTTGCAGCTCCTTTTCAACAGTTTCTCTACATTCTGTGCACAGTTGGGGAAATGCTGTCTGGGAGAAATATTTACGGCTAGGGAGTTGGAAACAAGGGTCAATTACTTTAATCAGCCACTTAAATCAGACATTTTGTCCGCACTACTGAATTCCTCGGACCCTTTTTTTTTTTCCAACAATTTCCTCTTTTGAGCACTGGGCGGCATCCGTTTCGGTGTCTTTTTTTGGTAACGCTGTCACTGAACTTTTCATTAATGTTTTCTGTCATTTTTTTTTTTTAACCATGCTCTAACTTCTACACGGCTGCACTAGCCCAAACACTAACAGGTGTATTAAACCACAGCTACTGGTGTCATGATCAGGACATGGCCGTGACAATGTTCTTGCTTTTGTTTTTTTTGGACTTTCCTTAGTATTATTATTATCTTCTCAATTATGTTGGTAATGTTTACATTTTGTTGTCTCACGTTATCATTGTTTCTAAGTTGGCTTTTATTTTGACAGCACTCTTTGTTTACAATATGTACAGTGGAGGTGAGGTGTCGAGGGTTCCCAGCTCAATCTGTGTGGAACCTGATGACGGAAGTAGGAGTTAGAGGGCACAAGTGGAAAATCGCTGTTCGAAGGTTGGGAGAAGCGGCTGAGAGAGCCTCCTGTTGGCTCTGGCATAAGAGGGAGGACACTAGCTGGAAGCTGCAAGGAGAGGGGCAGTGAACTGGCCACTCACTGCCATCCCACCAGTCGGAGAGTGTTGTGGTTAAGGGTCAAAACACTCAGTGATGACTGGAAACCAGGTGAAGACCTCTTTCTCCCATCTAAGGCTATATCCATTTTCCAGTTACTAGTTACTTCTTTTCAAAAGTAACTGAGTTACCTTTGAGTTACTTTATGATTAAAGTAACTTTCACGTTACTTTTAAAGTAGAACTGAACCCACCTTTTGGCGCAAAAAGTAGAATAGCAGATTAATTCCTTATTACCTATTGTATTTTTCAACACATAAAAGAAATTTTTAGGCCGTGCGATGGCCAAGCTATAAGCCGATAAACTTTTGCCTCTGGCTGGCAGTGCCAAACAAACCGGAAGTAGTGCAGACGACGCTGCGTGACGTCACGAGTGTGATCCCTAAACAAAACAACAATGGCAGATGATAGCAATTCCAGCAGTTCCAGCAGTCAAGAAAACCAGAGTTTTCAGAGTGAAGAGGCATTCAGGATCGGTGACGAGACAGAGGAGGATGCAGGAGTGTGGCAGATGGCAGGCGTGCACAAGGGCGAGCCCGGGAGACAGAGACCTAATGCACCTGTGACAGCAGCTGGCAGACGGCAATGCAGAGGCGAGGTCCGCCGCCGGGGAATACAGTGATCCCTCACTTATCGCGTTTAATGGGGACCAGAACCGACCGCGAAAAGTGAAAAACCACGAAGTAGCGTCACCCCCCCCAAAGGGCGTCACAAGCATTATTTTGCACAAAAAGGCACAAGAGAACAGCAAAAAGTGCCACTAAGCAACACGAGCGAAAAAGAACAATGAATGCAGTCTTCCTTTGCTGGGTATGTGCGCTCTGCAGGGAGAGAAGCTGGGTAAAACGTCTCGGCCAATCAGCTTGCGAGGTAAAATGTCTCGGCCAATCAGCTTGCGAGATTCCTGAGCGGTGAAGAGGTGGGCGGAGAGGAGTGGAGCGGTGGTCAGAGAGGTGGATTTTGAGTTGTGCGGGCTCTCCATGTTGATACCTGATGTTCTAGAACATCAACACATGTTCTAGAACATCAGGTATCAACACGGAGTTACTTCGCGGTTTTTCACTTTTCGCGGTCGGTTCTGGTCCCCATTAAACGTGATAAGTGAGGGATCACTGTAATATCTATATCTAGAAATGCATCGCTTCCCGGTCGCTTTTCCTCCCCCTTTCTTTTCTTTCGTCGCCATGACAGCTTTCCTTGGCCACTGAACAGATCTTCCCAGGTGTTGGAAGTGTTTTGTAGTCGACTATCACGACAAAATGCACCAAAAACAACCAGTGTCGACGTGCTCGCAATGGTAAACATGGAGGACTGTGTCACACTCGTGACGTCACGCGGAACTCCGGCTGCACTTCCGGTTAATCGGTGGATTTGTCTGATTTTTCAGGGCGGGAAATTCAAAATCGTGATTTTCTCCAAGATTCCGGGATTTGTGGAGGGGGTGCCAATGAAAAATTATCTTTATAATTGTATGTACTATCACCCAGTGCCGTTCAATGCCGTTCAGTTCAGTTCTACTTTAAATGCATACTTAAATCATCTTGCACACATAGCCAGATCAAGGGCCCCTTGTTCTCATCAGAGAAAAGAAGAAAAAGGAAACTGATGAAAAAAAGTCTTATCTTACAGAGAAAAAATGTCTCAGATTTACATAAGCTATTGTAATCAGTAGAAAGTCAGAAATTTATTAGAAATAAAGCTGTAAATTCACAGGGAAAATTTTGGATCCCCCGGTGGGCCGTTTTTGGCCCACTATATGTTTGACACCCATGGACCAGCCCATTAAAAAATGCATATTTAGGGGATTTACTTCCATGAAATAGTTGCATATCACAACAGCATGTAAATGAATAAGATAAAATAAAACAGAAAGCACAGATAAATGAAAGTTCACCGCTTAGAAGAAGCTGTTCTTTACTGCAACAAATCACAGTCACCTTTAAATGCATTTAATGCAGACATTAAATGTGAGCTTCTTTCTCAAAAAATACTTATGTTTAACCACAGAGGTAGGAGCTGTTGGGGGCTACTCACCGCTGGAACAACAGGCAATCAGGACTTGATATGAGAAGTTGCCACTGCCACGGCATTTCTTCCTACCGGGCTGCGGGATGAACTGGGGCAGGACAGCAAACCTACCCGTGGAGGAGACTGACAGCTGCGCCAGCTATGGTAGGGTCAGTTTATTTGTGCTAAAAATATCTATTTATATTAATAAAATGAGTAACGTGAGTAACACATCTGATCAAATTTCAGTAACTGTAACGCATTACTGAATTTTAAAACAGTGATTTCGTTACACAGCACGTTACTGCAAAAGTAGTGACGTTACAGTAACGCGTTACAAAGTAATGCGTAACTCCCAACACTGATCATATGTCACCTTTGAAAGTGCTCGAGTTAAGCTGTACTGAAATGCATATCCTGTATCTAATTTCCACAGTGTGCCAGACAAGTGTCTCCAGTGATTGTAGGATTGAGATAAGGCATGAGTAACATTTTATTACCTCATTTCAGCAAAGGTGAAAAGAGGCAATGCCACGACACTGCATCCATCACCTGTCCATCCACAGTTCACTGGAATGGTTACTCCTCAGTGGTTCCCAACCTGGAGTCCCTGGAATGTACAGGTTTCCCAAGGAAATTTTTGTAATTTTACTTCAAATCAAATCAAATCAAATCAAACTTTATTGTCATATTGCTGTACATACAACTGTAGTGCAGGCAAGATGAAATTGCGTTTCTCTCGGCATCCATATAAATAGAAGCAGCATGATTTAAGACACACTCCCACATAGCTTCACCCCCCACCCCCACCCCCCCATCCATTCACACATCCCTGAGACATACTTGGGAAAAAACTAACTATAATATACAAATAATATACAAAATGTCCGTAGGTGCAGTAGTGTGTATGAGAGATTCCGGGTCAACTGTTCAGCATCCATGCAGCATCCAGTACCATGTAGCAATGCAGTACGTCAGAACACTCTCCACCACACCTCTGTAGAAGGTCCTGAGGATGCAGATGGGGAGAGAGGCCTGTTTGAGTTTCCTCAAGAAGTGTAGTCTCTGCTGAGCCCGCTTCCTGATCCCCAAGGAATTCTTGCTCCAGTTCAGGTCCTGCGAGATCTGCACTCCGAGGAACTTGATGTTCTCCACTCTCTCCACTAAACGGCCGCCGATGCTGATACTTCTTAATTGGTCCAAAATATTGCAAATAATTTGCTGTTGTTGTGCATGGATGCATGGGTGTCTACAGAAAACATGCACAATGGCAAATTATTTGCATTTTTTTGGACCAATTAAGAAGTGAAATTACAAAATTTCCCATGGAAACCTGAACGTTCCATGGACCCCAGGTTGGGAACCACTGTCCTACGCAATTGCTCTGATGATCACTAAACTCACACACAGTGATCTTCAGGTTCATCTGCATTTGGTTGTGCTCAAGGTCAAGGTGTAACAGGTCAAAGGTCACAAGCTATGAGTACATTTCACTTCAACTTTCAGTAGGCCTAGGTTATATGCAGTACATCTGTGGAAGAAGGAAGCAGACGAGGCAGCGAGCTGAACAACACAGGAACTTTATTTCTCTTCCAACATCAAGTACAGAACATCTCTAACTGGGTCTCCGGGCACTCCTTTTTATAACCTTTATTCCTCCCCCATGAGACCCAAGGAGTCGAATACAATACTGTCAGTGCATAAAGACATGCGTGGCACATTAACATCATAATTCCCCTTTCTTCCTCTCGCGCCTCCTGAACCCCCCGGGGGGGGGGGGGTATTCCTTTCTGCTACGTCTGAGACCCCCCCGATGTCACGTCCTCCTTCAGTCCTTTGTTCCATCTCCCCCCGGCTCCCGACTCTGAGTGGAGAACCCCCACACAGTGCCACCACACGTGTGTATATACTGTATAGAGAGGAATACATCACATTCCAAATTATGCAAATGATATTTGTCTCTGATTTTCCTAAATAGTCGATGCAAATGACAGCCAGTATAATTTTCAAGTCATCAACCATTAGAGCATAATTTTATTGAACAAACCTCCCAGTGATAACTATTTTTTGCAAAAATAAAAAAAAACTCAAAATGCAATGTTCCAAATTATTATACACAACAGAGTTTCAAAACATTTTATTGGTTGTAAAGAACTGAAAATGGTCGTTTGTTGAATTTGCAGCATTAGGTCATATTTACTGAAATCAAAGCTCATCATCATAGCAGTCTGTCAGGGGCGACAATGACTGTTTCATTTAGGTCTGATCAAATTCCTCCATGCAGCTCTGTCCTTTGCCTTTCACTGCCAGGAACTCCTGACATTGTTAACCCAGGCGACATTCGACCCGGTATGAGTTGTTTTGTGACTGACCATTTCATGAAACTGCTTGCAAACTATTTGAGTACCGCTAGCTTTTGCTGGACTAACAGCACATTCTTGGTAGATAGAGGTATTATCAGTGGCAAGGACAGGCCAAGACAAACTGACTCCAGTATCTGTTGCAGTGACTGACCAGATGATAGGTTTGTTTATCTCTGCTGTTTGTGTAGTGCATGTCACGATGCACCGACTGGCAAAAGTCCACCACAGACCTTGCGAAAGATGTGCTTATCTGCCAGGATGTCCAGTCTCACCCTCCATGCCCTCGGAAGGGCGGGGATGCCGGTTGAATCACCAACGGCCTGACCCATGAGACAGGTAGTACCGGTTTTCATGGTTATCCGGTAGCAAGCAAACCAATGCCTGACCTGACATACATACTGACATACATACAGAAATCAAAAGCTATTTAAATCAAAAACATCTTAGCAGGCCAAGTCATATGTTAATATTTAACCCCTTCTTTGATATAACCTTCACAATTCTTGCATCCATTGAACTTGTGAGTTTTTGGAGAGTTTCTGCTTGAATTTTTTTACAAGTTGTCAGAATAGCCTCCCACAGCTGCTGTTTTGATGTGAACTGCCTCCCACTGTCATGAAGTGGCACTCGGGGGGAGCACCGGACACACACTTCAGGTTTTTCTAATTATGGTTTTTATTTTTGCATCTCTGTTCATCTTGTATTTAGTATGGTTTGGGTATTTTGCTATCTGGGTTTGTCCTTTTGTTTCTGTTCTTGGTTTCCTGTTATTTTGTCTTAGTTTGGTTTTTACGTATTTCTGTATTATCTTGTAGTTATTTTCTTGTTTGTATTTGTCCATATTTTCAGTTTTCCCTTTGTATCCTCAGTGGTCTTTAGTATTGTGTTATGAGTACCTTTTGGGTTTTGTATTCCTTCTTGTTTTTGTCTTGATGGTTATTATTTCTCATGGTGTATTCTGGTCTGTTCCTGTTTAGAATATTAGTTAGTTACTTTTTTGTTTCCTGCGCCTCTCAGTCATCTGTTCATATTTCTCTCGGTGTGACAGCTGTCTGTGTTTACTTCCGGTTGTCAAACCATGTTTGTGGGCTGTCACACCTGAGTTGTATTGAATCTGATTATTCCCCACTCTTGTCTCCCACACCTGATCAGTATCTGTAATCAGTGTTGTTTGCATATTTAAGGACTACTGCTCAGTTGATTCTTTGTTGCCTCATTAACCACTTGTCGTTACTAGACGGAATCCCCGTCTCATCTATATCCTGCTTTGTCTTAAGCTCAGCCTTTGTGCTGAGAATTTGTAGTCTCCTGTCTTAGCCATAAGTCCAGCCCCTGTGCTGGAAATTCATAGTATCCTGCCTTAGTTGTAAGTTTTGTGTTTTTGTATTTTTGTACTTTGTGTTTTTTTCATTATTAAATTGTGCAAACTCACAGCCTGTGCTTGACGTCTTCTGTCCACCCCTGCTGGACCAGTTTTATGACGCCCACCCTCATTGATCTTTTGCTTGAGGATGCTCCAAAGGTTCTCATTTGGGTTGAGGTCAGGAGAGGATGGGAGCCACACCATGAGTTTCTTTCCTTTTATGCCCATAGCAGCCAATGACACAGAGGTATTCTTTGCAGCATGAGATGGTGCATTGTCATGCATGAAGATAATTTTGCTACAGAAGGCACGGTTCTTCTTTTTGTGCCAAGGTCATTTTCACACCTTCAGGGTCCCTAAATGGGCCTATCTGACATAACGCACGGCTCAGGAGACGCACACACACAGGCTCAGAGAAGTTCAAATAGTTTATTAGCAACAGGGGTGAATGGATGTGTGTCTGCGGGATGTAAATGTATTGGTGGCGGCGTCTGCTTCGGGCACAGAGGCAGGAGACCGTACAGCCGGCAACCCTATGGGAAAGAGCACAAAGACACAGGGTGACGGGCACACACCAACACAGGAGGAGAATAAGCGAGAGAGGAGCTTACTTGCAAGGGACAGATGACTGGCACCACAAGGACGGAACCCGGAAGACAGCCACCTGCAGGGCTTGGTGCAGCAGCGAGGAATGGCGAGGGAGAGGCGTTGTCTGCCGCCGAGGAATCCACCTGTGCACAGGGGAGCAGACTGGAGAAAAAGGAGGTAAGGGCTTCTTACCAAAGGCGTCGTGCTGAAGGAAAGGTTGACTCACGATGATGAGTGGAGAAGTCTGACGGCTTCAGGCCGAAGCTCAGGGCGAGGCGGCTTATATTCCTCGCCGCTGATGATGTGCAGGTGTGTGTGCAGGTGGCGCCGCTGATGAGCGGCGCGGCGTGACAGTACTCCCCCCTCTAGCAGCGCCTCCTGGCGATGGCTTCTCTGGGTGCGCTCGGTGGAAATCAGCGATGAGCGAGGGGTCTAACACAAACGACCGGGGCACCCACTGTCGATGTTCAGGCCCATAGCCCTCCCAGTCCACCAAGTACTGCAACCCACGACCCCGGCGCCGGGAGTCCAGGATGGAAGAGACGGCCCAGGCCGGATGGCCACCAACCATCCGGGGCGCGGGTTGCGCAGCAGGAGGAGGGCAAAGGGGGTCGGAGACTGCCAGCTTCACCTTAGACACGTGGAAGGTGGGATGGATGCAGAGGGAGGGGGGAATAGCTACACGCACAGCTACCGGGTTGATGATCCGGGTGATGGGGTAGGGTCCCATAAAGCGCTGTGCCAGCTTCCTCCTCTCGCCTTTCAATGTTACGTCCTGGGTCGACACGTAGACTCGTTGCCCAACTCTGTACGCCGGGGCAGGTCTTCTGTGCCGGTCCGCCACAGTTCTGTTGCGCTCCGCCGTGCGTAAAAGCGCATTACGCGCAGATGCCCAGATGGAGCGGAACTGCCTGAGATGCGCCCTAACTGACGGGACAGTTACCTCACTCTCCTGCGCCGGGAACAGCGGGGGGTCGTAACCCAGGGACGCCTTGAAGGGGGACATCCCTGTAGCAGAAGAGCGAGCGGTGTTGTGGGCGTATTAAACCCAGGCAAGATGGTTACTCCAGGACGTAGGTTTGGATGCAGTCACACAGCGGAGCGCAGCCTCCAGCTCCTGGTTGGTCCGCTCACACTGCCCGTTGGATTGGGGGTGATGGCCGGAGGAGAGGCTCACCTTGGCTCCGATGGCGTTACAAAACGACTTCCAAACCTCAGAGGAAAATTGGGGCCCCCGGTCCGAGACCACGTCCACCGGAATCCCGTGCAGCCTGACCACGTGTTGGATGAGGAGGTCCGCCGTCTCCAGGGCAGTAGGGAGACCTCGCAGGGGAACGAAGTGCACCGCCTTGGAGAAGCGATCCACGATGGTCAGGATGGTGTCGTAGGAGTTGGAGACTGGGAGTCCGGTGACGAAGTCCAGGGCGATGTGCGACCAGGGCCTGCCAGGGACGGGCAGGGGCTGGAGCAGACCCGCTGGAGGGGCGTTTCCCGACTTATTGGTGGCACAAATTGGACAAGCCCGGGCGTAGCGGGCCGCATCCCTCCGCAGGCCCGGCCACCAAAAGGACCGCTGGAGGAGATCTATCATCCAGGAGGAGCCAGGGTGACAGGTGAGCCTGGAGGTGTGTAGCCTGTGGATGACCTCTCCTCGAACCGCAGATGGCACGAATAGTCTTCCCTCTGGTCCGCCGCCAGGGTCAGGTTCCACTTCCTGCGCCTTCCGGATCTTGCTCTCTATGTCCCAGGAGATGGCTCCCACGACACACGACCTGGGCAGGATGGTGTGGAGCGCGTCCTCCGACTCCTCGGGGCCGAATTGCCTAGAGAGGGCGTTGGGCAGGCCGTTCTTAGAGCCAGGCCTGAAGGTGATGGAGAACTGGAACCTGGCGAAGAACAAGGACCAGCGCGCCTGGCGGGCGTTCAGGCGCTTGGCAGATCGAAGATATTCAAGGTTCTTGTGGTCCGTAAGGACCACGAATGGCAGGTCCGCCCCCTCTAGCCAGTGACGCCACTCTTGCAGCGTGAGCTTGATGGCGAGGAGCTCTCAGTCCCCCACGTCGTAATTTCTCTCCGCCGGGGACAAGCGCCGGGAGAAGAAGGCGCAGGGCCTTTTGGCGCCGTCGTCAGGCGACCGCTGGGATAGCACCGCCCCCACTCCTGTGTCCGAAGCATCCACCTCCACGATGCACTGCAGCGCGGGGTCAACCTGGCGAAGGAGCCGGGAGGAGGAGAACTCCGCCTTCAGCGCCTGAAAAGCAGCTGCGGCCTCTTCGGTCCACCGGAACGGGACCTTAGGGGACGTGAGGCGGGTCAGCGGTCCGACGATGGTGCTGAAGTTTGGAACAAAGCAGCGGTAGAAGTTCGCGAATCCCACGAACTGTTGCACCTGTTTCCTCGACGCAGGTGTAGGCCACTCTACCACCGCCTTCACCTTCTCTGGGTCTGGACGCACCTGGTCGTGAGCGATGACGAATCCCAGGAAGGAGGTTGTTCTAGCAAAAAATTCGCACTTCTCAGCCTTCACGTATAGCCGGTTCTCCAGCAGCCTTTGGAGGACCCGCCTCACATGGACCTGGTGCTCATCCCTGGACTTGGAGAAGATGAGTATATCATCCAGGTAGACGAACACAAAGAGGCCGATGAAGTCCCGGAGGACGTCGTTGATGAGGCGCTGAAAGACGGCAGGAGCGTTGGTCAACCCGAACAGCATTACCAGGTATTCAAAGTGGCCGTTCGGGGTACGGAAGGCTGTCTTCCACTCATCTCCCTCCCGGATCCGGACGAGGTGGTATGCGCTGCGTAGATCCAGCTTGGTGAACCAGGTCGCCCCCTGGAGGGAGTGGAAAGCGGTGTCCAGGAGGGGCAGGGTGTAACGATCCCTCTCCGTGATGTCATTTAGGGCCCGATAGTCAATGCAAGGATGGAGGGATCCGTCCTTTTTCCCAACGAAGAAGAACCCTGCCCCCACGGGTGATGATGATGGGCGGATTATCCCAGCACTCAGTGACTCTTTTAAGTAGGCGTTCATCGTCTCCTTCTCCGGCGCCGACAGACTGTAGAGCCGACCAGAAGGTAAGGGTGCCCCCTGGCGGAGGTTGATGGCGCATTTGTAGGGCCGATGAGGAGGGAGAGACATGGCCTTGGTCTTACTGAATACCATGCCCAGGTCGTGAAATTCCAGAGGCACCAGGGACAGGTCCGGGGGTGCAGCGTCCGTAGCGGGGGGAGAAGCGGACGGAGAGCAGGCAGCGGACTGAAGGCAGGTGCCCATGCAGAACGTGCTCCATGCCGATACCCCAGCTGACTTCCAATCCAGGACAGGGTTGTGGAGGCGTAGCCAGGGATACCCCAGGATGACGGGTGACACAGAGTTGGGCAGGATGAGAAAGGTTATCTCCTCCCGGTGGTTACCAGAGATGATCACCGGGACCGGGACGGTCTGGTGCGTGACTCTCCCAAGGGAAGCACGGGAGAGGTTGACCAGGGAGATGGGGTCTTTGAGCGCCTGGCAGCGGATGCCCAATCGGGTTGCCAGGCTTTGTGAAATGAAGCTGCCTTCTGCGCCCGAATCCATCAGTGCGTGGGTGAGGTGCCCAATGGGGTTGTGGCAGAAACGGATGGGCAGCATTAATTGAGTGTGTGAGTTTAACCGATTGAGATCCGCAAGGCCCCCTACAGTGACTCGCGGACCACGCCGACTGGCTTTCCGTGGGCAAAGCTTCACCGTGTGTTGGTCATCTCCGCAATACATGCAGAGATCCAACTCACGGCGGCGTTGTCTCTCCGCAGGTGAAAGCTTTGTCCAGCCCGTCACCATCGGCTCCGACTCCTCGGGGCACGATGGTGGTGGCGCCGCCAGGGGGCGAGCTTGGAACAGGCGCGGCGAGGCTCCACGAGGGCGAGAAGAAGACGACTTCCGCCCTGAGGAGCGCTCGCGCAGCCTGTTATCCAAACTAATCGCTAAGGATGTCAGCTCCGCTAGCGTCTCAGGAATATCCCGCCCAGCCAGTTCATCCCTCAGATCATCATTGAGGCTGCGGAGAAAAAGGCCGCAGAGGGAGCGTTCCTCCCAGCCTACTTCCTCCGCCGCTACCCGGAAGTCGACCGCGTAGTCCGCTGCCAACCGGCTTCCCTGCTGGAGGGCGAGAAGCCGATCGACCTGGACCGTCTCGGTTGGAGTATGGTCAAAGACCTCCAGGAAGCACCTCACGAATTGGTCATATGTGAGGGCGGCATAACTGGGCCTCGCCATTACGGCGTAGGTCCACGTTAAAGCTCGCTCCTCCAGGAGATTCCCGATATAACCAATTCGGCTATGATCTGAGGGAAAGTCTCCGGGCACACGGTGGAAAACGGACTCACACTGCATAATAAACCCCCGCGCTCCGCCGAGCTTACCGCTAAAGCGGGCGGGGGTTGGAATGGGTGTGAGCCGAACCGGTGCACTCGGAGCCTGCTGGACGGCCACTGGAGCAGCAGGAGCCGCGCCACCCTGACGAGCCAGGGGGAACGACTGTTGGGGGTCCAAGCGGCCCAACCGGTTAGTCAAATTTAACAATTGATTGAAAATCACCTGTTGCTGATAGGCTAATTGATCCACTCGAGCCTCGAGAGTGGAAAACCGGTGTGCGAGCCCGCCGTCTGCCGAGCCGCTCAGCTGAAGCCGTACTGACATAACGCACGGCTCAGGAGACGCACACACACAGGCTCAGAGAAGTTCAAATAGTTTATTAGCAACAGGGGTGAATGGATGTGTGTCTGCGGGATGTAAATGTATTGGTGGCGGCGTCTGCTTCGGGCACAGAGGCAGGAGACCGTACAGCCAGCAACCCTATGGGAAAGAGCACAAAGACACAGGGTGACGGGCACACACCAACACAGGAGGAGAATAAGCGAGAGAGGAGCTTACTTGCAAGGGACAGATGACTGGCACCACAAGGACGGAACCCGGAAGACAGCCACCTGCAGGGCTCGGTGCAGCAGCGAGGAATGGCGAGGGAGAGGCGTTGTCCGCCGCCGAGGAATCCACCTGTGCACAGGGGAGCAGACTGGAGAAAAAGGAGGTAAGGGCTTCTTACCAAAGGCGTCGTGCTGAAGGAAAGGTTGACTCACGATGATGAGTGGAGAAGTCTGACGGCTTCAGGCCGAAGCTCAGGGCGAGGCGGCTTATATTCCTCGCCGCTGATGATGTGCAGGTGTGCGTGCAGGTGGCGCCGCTGATGAGCGGCGCGGCGTGACACTATCAGCTCTCTCCACATGATTCCAGCCTAAAACATGACTCCTCGTCATGATCACAGTTCACTTTAGATAATGCAAAGGGATGGAAAAGAGCGCTTTAGATTGGATTATCCAAAACACACCTCTGAATAATTAGACCGGCCTCTTTGTGTTGTGCACCAGCGGAAAGTTTTTGACGCCGTTGTGATAAGGAAATGAACTTGGACACGCCCATAAATGTGTTCTGCATCAGTGACAACTGATCATCCGACCCCATCGTCATAATATGGCCCATAATTTCAAACTGAACAAAGCGGTCACACCCATATCTAGAAAAGCACTCAGAGAGTGCATACCTTAGCCAAGGCTCCTTCCCTCTTTCCCTTTGTCCATCCATCTGTCTGTACCTCCCTGCCTTCATCCGTCCATACAATGCAAGATAGGGCCTTGGTGGAGGTTTGTGCTCATGGATCACCTCCAAAATCTAATGGGTTTGTGTATAGCCCTAGAGCCACCTGTTGTGAAAACTGCATCAAACTCTGTCCAATAGTTTTAGAGTATTCTTGCTAACACACTGTGAGAAGATAAGAGCCTTGGCGGTGGTATGCATTTTCAGATCATCACGAAAATGTAATGGGTTCCTCTCTAGCCCAAGGACCACCTCTGGTGAAAATTTCCTCCAAATCCATCCAATAGTTTTTGTATAATCCTGCTGCACAAATACAAACAGGGGTCTTGGTGGAAGTATGCACTCTCAGATCAACACTGATCATCACCAAAATCTAATGGGTTCAAACCTTCAGTCAAGGGCCACCTTTGGTGAAAATTTCATCCAAATCCGTCCAGTAATTTTTGCATAATCCTGCTGACAGACAAACAACCAACCAAACCAACAGGGTTGAAAACATTACCTCCCTGGCAGAGGAAATAATTTGGTTTAGAATCTGAAAAGTTGGTTCTCAGCTAGAACCCATACACAGAACTTGACTAAGCATTAATCCAGCAGTCATTGATGTCAAACAAAAACAGATTCATCAATGAAAGAGATTATTTTCAGAATCACTTTTCCCTGGATTGCTTTCAAGATATCAGAGAAAGTTTACTACTGAACTGCCATGTTTCCCAGTTTAGAAGTACTAAAACAGTGAACATCAACTGGCGGTCCATGGGCAACATCTGTCCGCCAGAGCTTTCCATCCAGCCCCTAAAATGTCAGTGAATTCAGGACTAGCTTTGCTGCAAATGAGGCACACAGGTAGAGTAGGCAGCATGGGACGGTCATTCACGAATCATGTCCCCCAAATGAGTTACTGCCCCCCCCCCAGAATAAGCTATCTGTATCAAATTTAGTTTTCTTAATTAATAATATATATTTTTGAAAAATCTGATTTCTGAGTCTAAGTGAATGCAGCATAATGGTGATGTCCAGCAGAGCAGCACGAGAGCGGAGCCAGTCGCCTGCCAGCAGCTCCTCTCAAAGGTAATGCATGCCTTTAAATTATGATGCCAGCCTTGGCTTTTAGATTATTGTGCAAAATGTTGAATATTTTTGGGTCTGTCTGAATTTATTTTGTAAGAGAGGAGTGTTATGTCTGGAAACTGGGAATGACTCACGGAGAGTGGTGTTTGTTTGGAACACAAACTTTATTATAAACGAGCACTTTTATCTTATTATCTTATCTACTATTGCTCTGAGTGCTGCTATCCCTTTGCTGCTGCAATCCTGGAATTTCCCCACTGTGGGACTAATAAAGGCTTATCTTATCTTAGCAGCTACAGACTCTGGTGGCAAGGCTGAGCGCTACAGAGCCAAGACAGAGGTAAGAGGCCGTAAGATGGCTGACCTTCACATTATATGTGCATCGGCGTGATGATGTCACCAAGCAGCTGTGACACCACGCCGATGCCAACTGAACCTGTGGTTCCCTTATACCACATTCATTCCCCCTTGGAAAAGCAGAAAACACAATTGGGTACATGTAAAACCCCAAAAACTAGCTAGGGGCAGCGGGTAGACTACCGCATAGCCCAGTGCAGTTGAGTGGTTTATTTTGCCACTATGATGGCAGTCGCACCCCTAGCTAATCACAGTCATTCTTTTTCTTGAGGAAGGCAGTTCAGTTGGAGGGTCCCTGAGGCGAGCTCGTGGTGGACGCGCCCCTGGAGGCACCAGCTGCAGCAGCCCTGGGTGCCATCCCGCTGGAGCCAAGGCACGCTCGTCAACAGTGTCCCAGCCAGGATCCCACACCATCTGGGTCGGCTCCAATGCTGTGTCTTGATCCACGGCAGCTGCTCTTACCTTTCGTAGACGGCTGGCCTGCCATCTCAAACCATCAGCCATCTGGACGGCAGCTGGTCTCAGCTGCGCGGTGATCTTCATGGGTGTTGGTGGTGGTGGCAATGTTAAGGCCGACTGCAGGTCCGGTCGTTCGGTTCTACGGACCTGAACCCAGTTCATCACTGTGAGTGGTGCTCTGTTTGGCTGTGTTCGGCATCATGGTTGTGTGTTTTGACTCTCACGTCTGCTGTGGGGTGTTCACCAGATTGTGGTGGTTCTGCTGTGTCCTGTTGGGTCACGGACTCCTCATCCTGTGTCTCAGCTGCGGTTCCTGGAGCTGATGCCGGTCGTGGATTTGGAAGACGTCCGGTGGTTCTACTGCATTCTGTTCAGTCGCAGACTGTTCATCCTACAGCTCAGCGACAGCTCCTGGAGGCTGGTGCCGGGTGTGGATTCGAAAGCAGTCCAGTTTCTTCTCTCCCTCACATGGTGCTGGTTGAGGTTGGGGTGATGTGTCGCTGTCATCGGTGACAGGACACACGCTGGGCCGTCTTTGGTCGCCGGGGTCCCCTTTCTCCACAAACTCCCTCTCCTGCGGCTCCACAGTGGCTGTCTGAAGCTCATGTTGGGCGAGGATCGGAGGTGCATCTGGTTTGTTTTCCCCCTCTCCTGGGAAGTCTGGTCGTGGCGATATGTTGCTGTCGCCATTGGTAGAACCTGTGCCGGGTTGTTGTGTCCGGGGGTTCCCGATAGACATCGGCTCCCTCTCCTGCAGCTCTGCAGCGGCTCTCTGAGGCTCATGCTGGGTGAGGATCTGAGGTAAGTCCAGTCACTGCTCCCTCTCCATGCTATGTTCACTCTCTGTGCTGTGTTCTTTGGCTACCTTGTCATGGGTTGGCTCATCTTCTAAGGGCCCGAGGGCACACATGCTCGCTAAGACTTGGAGCTCCATAGCACAACGTTGAGTTGACTCACCCGCATGTTTTTTGCTGTGGAGGAAGGCAATCCATCAGGCTGTGACGTTCCTTGCGTTGCTGTAGTATTTCTCCATCAGAGCTATGCAGTTGCCGTATGAGTCCACTTGACCCAGAGTACAGAGCACATGCCGTCCTTCTTCGCCTAGACTGAGAACCGGTACGTTGTTCAGCTTCTCGTTATTAGCGTCACTCAGGCCAACCGCGTCAACATAATTTCTAAACATGTTGAACCAGCGGCACCACGGGACAAGCGGCTCACCTGGGGTCTCCAGAAATGGTCGTAGTGGCCTCAAGCACACTTCCATGATTTTATTCTCGTTGCCAAATGTTATGTCTGAAAACTGGAAATGACTCATGGAGAGTGGCATTTGCTTGGAACACAAACTTTATTACAAACAAGCACTTTAGCAGCTACAGACTCTGGTGGGAAGGCTTACTGCTACCGAGCCAAGAGAGAAAGATAGAGGCAAGAGGCCATAAGATGGCTGACCCTCACATTATACAGTCATGTGAAAAAATTAGGACACCCTTTATAAGCCTGTGTTTTTTTTTTACATAATTAGACATATGGATATTTAATATCAGTGTTAAAAATACTTGGAGATTCATGTAATACAACTAAACAGTTAAAAATGAATTAAAGACTTTTTTCAAATTTTCTGTAAAATGTAATTCTAAACAAATAGGGAGGAATAAATCAGGACACCCCCCATCTTTTTTAGGACATCCCCACATTCATTCCCACTTAAAATGGCTAAAATAAATGTGAAAAATACAAATAAAAACACAAACAAGGTTAGACATAGATATGTGAACATTTGTTAATAAAGAACTGAATATTTAATGGGGTGTCCTATTTTTTCACGACTGTATGTGCATTGGCGTGATGACGTCACCAAGCGGCTGCGTCACCACGTCAATGCCAGCCAAACCTGTGGTTCTCTTATAACACAAGGGGATGCATAGGCTTCTAACTTAGGAGATGACCGAGGGGCATTTTTGGTCATTTTAATGAATTTTATTGAATTAAAAATAGTTTTATTCATAATTTTTATCCAAAATCAGAGGTAAACTCATTGTTTTGTCCTGGCTCTGCAAATTAATGTTCAGATATGTGTGAAAAAGTCACAATTTTACCACAAACTTTTCAGGGGAAAAAATAAATTCATTATAAAGCAGATATAAAATTAGGATGAAAAAAAAAGCACAAATTGATGAGAAAAAGTATTACATTTACAAGAAAAATGTCTGGAAGTTTTGAGAAAAGCTAATGAATTTATGAAAATGAAGTCTCAAATGTATGACAGTCTTACAATTGCAAGGGCAAAAACACAAATAATGATGAAAAAGTTTAAAATTAAAATAAAAAAAAAACTTCACATTTACAAGGGAAAAGCTGTAAATTTACAAGAAAGCTGTCATTAAAAAAAATTTAGGAGAAAAAACTGTCAAGCTAAAAAGTAACTTTTTAAGTAGATACTTTAACACATTTTTGGGGGTCATTCTTACTCTTATACTATCAAAAGGTATCACTACTTTTACTTGGCTACAATTTCTGACTCCTCTACTCAGCTCTGATTGTATAATTTAAATGTATGCTACTGTTGATGATAGTCGTGGAATTTTGAATTATGTTTTCATCTTAAACAGTATGAATGTGGGCTGGTTCACTAAACATCAGCCAGTTTTTGAAGCTCCAGAGTTGGAAGAGGAATCAGCACCAAGCTCTTCTGGTGTGATAGTGATCACTGACAGCCAACAGCCTAATAAACCTTATGAGGTTAATGACTCTAGCAATATAACATCAAAGATCTCTTTTAATGGGAGGGTAAGCAGATAAACTCTGCTGTGCATGCGACAAAACGTTAACATTTTGTGGTAAATAACATAAAGATATGCTAATGAGTGACAAATAGAGGATGTATCACCAATTATCCTTGGACTTTAACCTCTCTACATTCCAGTGTCCTGCCCTTGGGAAGTTTTACACTGACTAGAAATTGGCTGGAATGCTAAGGGGTTAGATCAGGGGTGGGCAGTGAGGGCCATTCCACTGCAGGTTTTCTGTTCCACTCAGTCTCTTCAGCAGGTGTTTGCTCTGATCAGCTTCAATGATTGCTAATCACTGACAACACCTGCTGAAGAGACTGGGTGGAACAGAAAACCTGCAGTAGAATGGCCCTCCATGGCACATGATTGCCCACCCCTGGGTTAGATGATTACAATAAACCTCACTCGTGGTCCTTACGCCTTCCAAGTCCCCTATCTGGGTCAGAAAAAGCAGTTGGCAGGAAATGGAAGATTGCGTTGGCTAACTGTTTTAGTTCACAGGAATGTCATAGAAATATTTACAGTGGCAAGAAAAAGTACCCGAACCCTTTGGAATTTCCTGCTTTTCAGCATTAGCTGGTCAGAAAATATGGTCTGATCTACATCTGTGTCCCAAGTATTTTTTTTTTTTTGGGGGGGGGGCTGAAAAGTTCATAGACTGAAAAGTTCATAGTGGTCAAATATGACCAAATGTGGTTTATTTTTCAACATAGTCTCCCCTTTGGTCGATACACTTCTTCCGTCGGTGTTGCAGTGCTTGGATCCCTGCAGTTGAAAATTAAACCACATTTGGTTAAACTTGACCACTATGAACTTTATTGCCCCTCCCCCTCCCACCATATAGACAAACGCAATGTTCTTTACCTAATACCACACAAACAATTACAATGGTTTTTTTTTATTTAATTTTATTTAATTTAACCATTATTTAACCAGGCAAGACAGACTAAGAACACATTCTGATTTACAACTGTGGCCTGGCGGGAAGGGACTAGGGACAACTCGCATTCATACCCCACCCCCCCATTGATGCCAATTAACCTAACCTGCATGGGGGTTTTTTTGGCCCCTGTGGGAGGAAACTGGAGAAATCCCGGAGTAAACCCACGCAGACACGGGGAGAACATGCAAACTCCACATAGAAACATCACCGTTGGTCAGGGGTCGGATCAAACCTGAGATCCCATGGCCAAGGGTGAGTTGCGGTGCTCCCATAGTGCTAACCACTGCGCCACAATGCTACAATTTCATGTCTTTATTGGACACATCCATTAAACGTTCACAGTGCTGGTGGAAAAAGTAAGTGAACCCTCATGTTAATGACTTCAACAAAAGCCAGGAGTTAGCAAAGCTGGAGTCCAAGCAATGGAACAAAATTGGAGCAAGGTGTAGAG
Organism: Pholidichthys leucotaenia; assembly: GCA_020510985.1. Lineage (NCBI taxonomy): Eukaryota > Metazoa > Chordata > Actinopteri > Cichliformes > Pholidichthyidae > Pholidichthys > Pholidichthys leucotaenia. Next base: position 147,307,409 of record CM035837.1, read on the forward strand.
CTACTATGACTCATAAAAACATTCTTTGAGTTTGCCATTCACAAGAAGCGTGTGTTGATGTGACCCATACATCACCAAAAAGAGATCTCTGAAGACCTATGATCAAGAATTGTTGATTTGCATAAAACTGGAAAGGGTTACAAAGTAATCTCCAAGACTTTAGGTATTCACCAGTCCACAGACAAATTATCTACAAGTGGACATCTATCCAAGTTGACTCCAAAGGCACAACGCAGAATGTGCAATGAGATTAAAAAAAACCCCACAACATCAACATCTAAAGGCTTGAAGGAATCATTGGAACTGGTTAACATCTCTGTTCATGAGTCTACCATACATAAATCATTGAACATCCATGGTGTCTGTGGCAGGACACCATGGAGGAAACCACTGCTTCCAAAAAAAAATAAATAAATAAAAATCACTGCATACCTGAAGTTTACCAAAGATCATTTTGACACTCCACAACACTAATGAGAAAATGTTCTGTGGACTGATGAAACTAGGATTGAGTTGTTTGGGAAGAATATGCAGCACTTTGTATGGTATAAAAATGGCACCAGATATGAACATGAAAACAGCATCCCAACGGAGGGAGCATCATGATTTGGAGCTGCTTTGCTGCCTTGGGACTTGGACCACTTACCATCATCAAGGGGAAAATTAATTCCCAAGTTTATCAAGGTATCCTATAAAACAATGTCAGGGTGGTTGTATACCAGATGAAGCTCAGCAGAAGTTGGATGATACAGCAGGACAGTGACTAAAACAATGACGTAAATCTACTACAGAATGGCTTCAAAAAAAGAAAACCTACCTTTTGGAGTGGTCTAGTCAGAGTCCAGACCTGAATTCAATAGAAATGTTGTTTAATGACCTCAAGAGAGCTGTACACACCAGACATCCTAATGATATGGCTGAGCTGAGAAGGTTCTGTAAGGAAGAATGGTTCAAAATTCCTCCTGAATGTTGTGCAGGTCTGATCAGCAGCTACTGGAAATGTTTGTTGGAGGTTATGGCTGCCAAAGGGGGGTCAACCAGTTATCATATCCAAGGGTTCAATTATTTTTTCCACCAGTACTGTGAATGTTTAATGGATGTGTCCAATAAAGATATGAAGTATAACATTGCTTGAGACTTGTAGATTTTGTTATACTTTATTAATCTCACAGGGAAATTCAAGGGCATCCACCTGGAAGAGGCAGCCACGGTGCGGCGCTAATCCCTTAACCATTCATGCCCAGGGCCATTTTAGAATCTCCAATTAATTTAATTAGCATGTTCAAGATCAGATTACATCTTATGATCAATTAATCCAGAAAAACAGGTAATTCTAACCCAGGATTTACAGACTCCAGATGTAGTCCATCGCAGATGCAGTGGGGATGGCCCCTTGCGTTCATCCCTACCAGCTCCGTATGTGTTTTGCAGTGGCATGGATGTGAACAGAGTTTGAAATACAAGATCACATGAGAATTATACAAAATAATGCGAGATCTTGAGAAAGACCTGAGAGTGACCGAGATGAACCGATTGTGATCACGTGATAACAACAAGGAAGTGTGATGTAGCGGCTCCGCACCTGGATTTTGGGGCTCTAAATAAGACATAAGCAGCCCGTAAATTTTATTTCTATGAAGTGTTTGTATATTAAGTCAAGTTTTTACCTTCTCTGACACGGTGGTGGAGGAGTAGACCTCAGAAAATAATGGACGATCCTTAAATCATCGAGCCGGATTCATTCCACAGTGGTCTGGACTAGGTGGGGATTAGAAAATTGACGAGAATGGGAACTACTTGCTGCGGAGGCCGGATCGCAGCCATAACATACTGCATCTGGAGTCAGTGTAAATCCAGGGTAAAGGGTTCACCTACTTTTCTTGCACCTGCATCATGTGAGCTTCCTCTTTATCCACTACACACCAGAAGCAAATCAACAACAACTGCAAACTATAAAGAAAATTTTATCTCCCGTTTGATAAGTTCTGACCAAGATAGATAGATAGATAGATGTACGTTATTGATCCCAAACTGGGAAATTACAGTGTAACAGCAGCATGACACAATAAGACGACCAAACCAACAGGAATACACACAGCATAATAGAAAAAGGATGTCATGATGCTGAGCACGGTGTGCTCACTGTGCTCATTATTTCAGTTCATTTTTGATTATTTCCTGTATTTCTGACTTGACTTCAAGTCAAGTTGACTTCATGTTTGGTTTTGGATGTATTATGTGTTTTGAGCTCGCCAGTTGCTTCTGTTTTTGTTAGTTTGTGTTCTTAGTCTTATTATTGTTCTGTCTTTTACATTAAGTGTCTGTAACCGCTCCCAGAGTCTTCTTGTAGGTCAGAAAACCACGCTCCAACTGATGTTGACAAGTTTTTGTTTATTTTGCCACAGCAAATCTTCGCCCTTAAACACCGTGAAAAACTAAAAATACAGACATAAGAAACATGAACACAAATGAAATATAACACTTAACAAATGTTCATAAACAAAAATAATCACATACCGTGTGCGCCTTCTGCCTAGAATTTAGGAGTTGTTAGTCATGTCTCAAATTTCCCAAACAAAGTCCTCTCTCCGCATCTGATTGTGGACAGCCTCCAGCAGCCATGTGATTCTTCTAATAAGGCGTGTGAACAGCGCATGCCTACCACCCATTTTTGCACCATATCAGGTCCAGGTCCGCCGCTGGTTTCCTCACAAACATGGAGAACACTTAACAGTCCGGCTGCCTGCAGGAAAACACTCCGTCCTCTCTCCCAACACTCGCTCACACAATGGCGCTGATAGGCGGGGCGAGACGCCTGCACGAGCCCCCTTCATGAGCTCTCCGACTCACCCGCGAGCTCAGCAGCACGAGCGCATATGCGCCGCGATATGGAGGGACTGAAGGTGGAGAAAAGGACACCGCTAACGTCCGCAACACTGGCGCACACACCCATAAACAAACATTATTTCAGAAAAAGAACCAAAAATACATAAACCTTTTCACTGTGACAGCTACACTGCCACCAAAATTACAAAGATTTATATTCACTCAACTTTTAACAAACAAAATTAAATCTTGTAATTTTCCTTGAAATAAATGTAAACCTTCAAATCACATGTTGCTTTAACAGCATTGATATTATTCAATTTCTAGACTTAAGCATTTCTTTGCCAATACTGTATCATCTGATTTTAGTTTTATTATGTCCTCCCTTTGTAGTCTAGGACTCATTTTCAACTAGAACTATTAGTTTCTGAACAGGTCTCTCAAGAACTGAGACTTGCTTTAAGCGTTCACCTTTTTTCCCTAGATCTCTTGTTCCAACTTGAACTTTAACCTTTCGTACTAGACCATCATCATCTTTACTCGCCTCAACTACTCTGGCTAGTTTCCACTCATTTCTGAGAGTGTTGCTTTCTTTGACAATTACCACATCTCCAACTTGCATATTTCTTTTGGGTGCATGCCACCGTTGTCTTAGGCTTATGTTAGTCAGGTATTCTTTGTGCCATCTGCTCCAGAATTGTTCTGTCAGAAATTGCACTGTCTGCCATCTTTTCCTGGCATACAAATCTTCTCTGACAAAACTTCCAGGAGGAGGAAGTGGCAGAGATGTTTTCATTGTGAGCAAATGGTTAGGAGTCAAAAGCTCAACACTTTTGGGGTCACTGATGGTATCTATGGTAAGTGGACGACTATTGACAATCGACATTGCCTCATAGAAGAATGTTCTCAGTGATGTATCATCTAGCCTTCCTTGAATTTGTACCAGGATTGAGCTCATTACACTCCTGACTATACGGATCTGATGTTCCCAAACGCCTCCTCTATGGCTTGCTTCAGAAATGTTCATTTGAAAGTCACACTGGTTTTGTGCCAGATAGGTAGAAATCCTCTCTTTGTCTAACTCCAACAGACTTTTCTCCAACTCATTCCTTGCCCCGACAAAATTTGTCCCTTGGTCAGATCGAATCTGCCTCACTGGTCCTCTGATTGCTATGAAGCATCTTAAGGCATTTATGAATGCATCGATAGTGAGATCTTCCAACATTTCGATGTGAATAGCTCTGGAGCTTAAACATGTGAACAACAAGCCATATCGCTTACATTCCTTCCGACCTTGTTTGGTGTAGAAGGGGCCAAAACAGTCGAGTCCAATGTATGAGAAAGGAGGGGAAGGGTCAACTCGGTCTGCTGGCAAGTCAGCCATGCGCTGTTCTTCGGTCGGTCCACGCACCTTTCTGCAAGTGACACAACTCTTGATATGCTTAGCCACTACCTTGCTAGCACCTATTATCCAAAATCCATTGGCTCTGAGTTCATTTAGTGTTTGGCCTCGGCCTTGGTGTTGTGTTTTCTTGTGACAGTAGTCAAGAATTAGTTGTGTTACAATGCCTTCTTTGGGAAGGATTACTGGATGTTTCAGCTCAAAGGACGCAGATGACTTTCTCAACCTCCCTCCAACTCTAAGGATGTTATCTACAAGGACAGGATCAAGCTGATGCATTTTGTGAGTTTTTGGTAGTTTAGCTGACTTTTGACTGAACCATTTCAGCTCATCTTCAAATGCCTCCTTTTGTGCTGCCCGAATGAGTGTGAGAGAGGCAACTCTTCTTTCCTTTACACTAATTGAACCTGACCTGTCTTCTTTTGCCAGTCTTTTAATCCTTGCTACAACATTGATGGCTGTATTCCAGTCAGAAAATCTTGAAAACCTTTCAAGAAAGTTGTCTCTTTCAACAGCATCTGTCTTCAAAACCTTTACTTCAGGGTCACCTATGAGAAGCTCTGGTGAATGTTGAACTGTGACAATTTCACGTTCCCATAAAAACTCAGGCCCAGTGAGCCAGTTTGAGTCAATCAGCTCTGCCACCTTGAGACCTCTAGAAGCATGGTCTGCTGGATTTTGATTGGTTTCAACGTAGAACCATTGCTTTGGATCTGTAGTGTTTCTTATTTTCTGGACGTGATTGGCAACAAACACATGGAAGCGCTGGGCTTCATTCTTGATGTACCCAAGCACCACTTGAGAGTCTGTCCAGAAAAACTCTTTGTCAATCTTCAGCTCGAGCTCTGCTCTGAGAAAGTTACTCACACCAGCTGAAACTGCTGCAGCAGTCAGCTCAAGACGCGGGATGGTGACTATGCTTGTGGGTGCCACTCGGGCCTTACCCATGACAAGAGCACAATGAACTTGCACATCAGAAACAATCCTGATGTAGGAACACTGTCCATAACCACTGCTGCTACCATCTGAAAAGTGATGCAATTCAATTTTTTTGATTGTGCCGAGGTATTCAGGAATGAGGCATCTTGGTATTTTAATGTTTTGAAGATTTTCCAAATCCTGGAGCCATATTTCCCACTTGGCCTGGATTTGAGGGGAAACAGGCTCATCCCATCCAACACCCCGCCTGCACATGTCTTGCAGCAGTTGTTTGCCAGTCAAGATGTAAGGAGAGAGAAATCCTAGTGGGTCATACACACTTGCAACTGTTGCTAGAATTCCTCTTCTTGTGGCTGGTTTTTCTTTGAGGATACCACTGAATGAGAACACATCAGCTTCCACATTCCACTTTATCCCTAGTACACTCTGCATTGGAACCTCAGTGTAATTCAGATTTACATCTTTCTTCTCACTTGCATGTTCTGTTTCTGGTATCACCTCCAGGACCTCTTTGTTATTGCACACAAATTTGTGTAAGCGCAGCCTTCCTTTAGAACAGACTTCTTGTGCTTCCTTGACAAGTTGTTTTTCCCTTTCAACTGACTCAACGCTGATAAGACCATCATCCACATAAAAGTTTTTGCGAATGAAGCTGGCTGCCAAAGGGTATTCCTTTTCATATTCACTTGCAAGGTGTTTCATGCCGTAGTTAGCACATCCTGGAGATGATGCTGCTCCAAAAATATGCACTCGCATGCGATATTCCTTGGGCTCAGTGCTCATGTTTCCATTTTCCCACCACAGGAATCTAAGGAAATCCCTATCTTCTTGGCTGACATGAAAGCGATGAAACATTTTTTCCACATCGCACATGATTGCGATTGGGTGCTCACGAAATCTACACAAAACCCCAGCCAGAGCATTTGTCAAATCCGGTCCGGTAAGTAGGTGATCGTTCAGAGAAGTGCCTTCAAATCTGGCAGAGCAATCAAAGACAACTCTGATTTTCTCTGGCTTCCTTGGATGGTATACTCCGTGATGCAGAATGTACCAGGTGCTACCATCCTTTGGTGTGGCATCTGCTTCTTCTGCATCACCATCTTCAAAAACACCATTCATGAACTTGATGTAATCCTCTTTGTACTTGGGATTTTTTTTCCATTTTCCCCTTTAAATGCCTCAATACGAACTGTAGCAAGCTGCTTGTTGTTTGGAAGCTGTGGATACTCTCTAAAGGGTAGGGGCGTTTCCAAATGTCCTTCCTTGTTGTGGTGAATGTTTCCGTTCAAGAACTGGAGAAACTGAATGTCCTCTTGGGATATATTTCCTTCTCTTGGATTTGTGTCCAAGAAATCTCGTTCCAGGACTTTGATCACAGAGGAAGGTGTGATGGATGGAAACTCCTTTACAGAGACACGATTGCAGACTCCTATTACCTCCATTAGACCAGTCCATGGTTTGATGGAACCCACGATAGTCCTGCCTAAGTCTGTTTTGACTGCATATGGATCATAATCATTTCCTGGTATGACCTTCCTTGGTTTTAATGCACTTGCACAGTCATAGCCAATCAGGAGCCCTGCGGGACAGTCTAACAGATCTGGCATCTCTTCTGCAATGCTTAGAAGGTGAGTCCACTCTTTCGCTGTCTCGCGAGTTGGGAAACTGTTTTCCTCAAGTGGAATGTACTCCTGTGTATAAGTAGGTGGCAAGACGACATACTCTTGTGAATGGTAACCTCTTACTTTGAGCCCATCTACTCTTTGGCAATGTACAGTTGAACCCCGGTCAGTCATTGTTGTCAACCTTAACTTAACAGGTTCTGTTTTTGCATGAATTTTCTCACAAATGTCTTGATCAATGAATGTATTGCTGCTTTGAGTGTCCAGAAGTGCATACACCAAGGTCTCTGGACTGTTTTCTGCTGCACAAGAGAGCCATACTGGAACAATCATTGAAGTGCGATCACTGTTGCCCACCTTTACACTACATGCAACTGTGGAAGTGCTTTCCTCTTGTGGTGGCATTTCTGGCTTTTCTCCTTGAGGACGTTTCTCGTGAAGTGGAGAGGGGTGGCTTCGCCTGCAAATATTACAAGTGACATTCTGTCGACAGTTTTTGGAGATGTGACCAACTCTAAGGCAAGCAAAACACATGTTTTTATCAATGACAAATTTTTTCCTGTCTTTGAGAGGCATTGCTGCAAACTTGTCACACTTATAGATAAAGTGATCTTGCTGACAGCAAATACACTTAATCTGCTTCTTATTCTAAGATGCTAAAAAGCTGGGCTTGGAACCTCTGCCACTTTGGGATGTGGCCTTTGAGGTTTGTTTTGGATAATTGGGTACATTTGTTGAAGCTACCAGGACACTGGCCTTGACACGTTTTTGTTCCTTCTCTAGTTTTTCACTTGTATGCTTTAGCGCATAAAGGGAAGAAATAGGATTGCATGCTATGCACGCTTCTTCTGCCACAAAGTGTGCAAACTCTTTGAAACCTGGATATGCCTTCCCTTCATCCAGTGTTTGTGACATGTCTGTTCCAGCGAGTTGTTGCCCAGTCTGAAAGTTTCAGCAGTAATTTCTGATTTTCCTCACAATCATCCAAAACTCAAAGTCCTTGCACATGGGGCATGACATTTTTACAAGAGATGAGGAAATCACTGAACTCTCTTAGTTTAAGGGAGTCTTTTGGTCCAATCTTTGGCCAGGAACTCAGTTTTCCCCTGAAAGCTCTTTGGACTACAAAGGGATGGCCATAGCGCTTGTTTAAGGCATCCCAAGCCTGTGTGTACGCTTCTTCATCACTACGATAAAAGGTTCCTTCTAACACTGAAAGCGCTTCTCCACTTATGTATTTTTTCAAATAGAACAGCTTATGTGCTGGATCTGTACAGCTTGTTTCTATCAAAGCCTTGAAGCAAGTGCTCCACTCTGTGAATTTAAGTGGGTCTCCTGTAAACACGAAAGGCTCTGGTGTCGGAAGTCTTGTCATAGCAAGGGATTCCTTGAACGTTTGGACTAGTGAGACTTCACTCTCTCTGGGCTCCGATATCCTGCCAGAGTTGTGTGGGACTGATGCACTGATACGTTTACTCTCAGAGTAAGGAGGGGCCGATACATTTTGCGGAACTTGAGTGCATGGAGGGCTACTATGCTGCATTGGAAGCTGACTTGGAGGCAAAGTACTTTTTACTTCAACATCCTTTATTTCAGCATTAAATCTTGATTCCTCTTCAGCATACACATTGTATTCAGCCTCTATGACTTCAAGATCCCTTTGATCTTCCAGCCATTTTAGTTTTTCTTGCTGAGTCAAAAGCTCCTTTCTCTGGGCAGATATTTCCATCTCCCTGTTTATTTCAGCCCGTTTTGATGCCAAACGTGCATCTGCATCTGCTTTTTTTCCCGATACATGACTTCCCTGCTGACTATGACTTGACTGACTGCTTTGACTAGTTCTAGACACAGTTGATCCATAAATTGACCTTGCATCTTCTCTTTGGAGTAACTGAAAGAGAGATTCCTTTACAGCTACTGCATCAAATTCCTTGGTATCAACATCTGCATACCGTCTTTGCAGGAGTAGGATTATTTCAGTTGTAACTGAAGTGCAGCTATCAATCTTCCTTCTCATATCTTGAGATGGTAAAGTAAGTGCACGTAAACTCTCATACCTTTGCTTTAGTTCTGACTCACACTTTTCTATTGAATGGATCATTTCACCCAACTCAGCTTTAGAGCACTCTTCCTTAAGTTTAGATCTTGTTAGTTGAATCTCTGCTTTAAAGTTAAGATACGTCGACATAAACTTTCTTTCTCTCGCTGTTATTTCCTTTCTTTTAAACTCAACGATTTTTTCTGTAGGGCGTCTCTCCCTTTCTGATCGTCTCACTTGCGTTTCGACTTGAGATGATGATGGTAACCCTATCTTGTGTATTTCAAGATCTCCAATTATTTCTCCTATCCGTGTCTCAATTTCTCATCTTTTTAAGTCAACAGATTCAGTTTTTAATTTCTCTTCCAACTTTACTTTCTCATCTTCTAGAGCTGCAAGTATTTCCTCTAATGTACGAAACTCACTTGTGCTCTACTCCATTTTCAAAAATGATTTGAACTAACACTTTTGGAATTTTACAGTGAAAGAAAAGTTAGAAAACTGCTGGGAGAACATGCAATAGGAAACAAATGACACTCTTCAGTAATTTACAACACTTCAAGAATAGCTTTTGCTTCTGTTTCTTTTCTCAATTTAACTTAGGAATTAAAAGGTTACAAACTGAAAATATACCATCTGACCTGGTACCTTAAAGGTGTTGTGACCTTTTGCAAACTGAATTGTCCATAAATGTCGCTCTGGTACCTCTTCTGTCCGGCTGAATGTCCAGCGGATGTGGGAAGAAGCATGCACGTCTTTTATTTGGGCAGCAAACAAAGTCCTTGAAGCATGGCCCTGCAGGAATCTTGCTGCTTGCTCCTGGATTAGGCACGTTTTTCACTGTAACCGCTCCCAAAGTCTTCTTCTAGGTCAGAAAACCACGCTCCAACTGATGTTGACAAGTTTTTGTTTATTTTGCCACAGCAAATCTTCGCCCTTAAACACCGTGAAAAACTAAAAATACAGACATAAGAAACATGAATACAAATGAATAACACTTAACAAATGTTCATAAACAAAAATAATCACATACCGTGTGTGCCTTCTGCCTAGAATTTAGGAGTTGTTAGTCATGTCTCAAATTTCCCAAACAAAGTCCTCTCTCCGCATCTGATTGTGGACAGCCTCCAGCAGCCATGTGACTCTTCTAATCAGGCGTGTGAACAGCGCATGCCTACCACCCATTTTTGCACCATATCAGGTCCAGGTCCGCCGCTGGTTTCCTCACAAACATGGAGAACATTTAACAGTCCGGCTGCCTGCAGGAAAATACTCTGTCCTCTCTCCCGACACTCGCTCACACAATGGCGCTGATAGGCGGGGCGAGACGCCTGCACGAGCCCCCTTCACGAGCTCTCCGACTCACCCGCGAGCTCGGCAGCACGAGCGCATATGCGCCGCGATATGGAGGGACTGAAGGCGGAGTAAAGGACACCGCTAACGTCCGCAATACTGGCGCACACACCCATAAACAAACATTATTTCAGAAAAAGAACCAAAAATACATAAACCTTTTCACTGTGACAGCTACAGTGTCCTTGTCCATTCAGTTTTTTAGTATAAATGTATTCTGCCTGTTTGATATGAGCTCCTCACCTTTTCCTCTAGTCCACCTTTTGTAATATTGATATTAGCTTTCCAGTTTTTGCATCTCTTGGGCTTTGCATTTATTTTGTCCTTGCTTTGATGTTTATTTTTCCCTTTTATATTCTCTAGTGTTTCTTATTTTGTAATCATTCCATATTTGTAGTCCGTTACCTTTTGTCATATCCTGCTGTGCTTTTACTTTGACAGTGCTCATTGTTTACTTCCGCTGTTAGCTCAAGTTCGTGGTTCATCACAGCTTTCAGCTGTTTAATTACTCCTCACTCATGTGACCCACAGCTGTAATCATTTGTTCATTTCTTCTGTTTTTTATTTCTAGGGTGTTGCAACGCCGCTGGTTGCACTGCTCTTATCAACAGCTTGACGCAAGTTTCACATCTCTGATTCTCTGTATATATCTTTGTGTTACCTTGTGTTTTAGCGCATGCACTCCATCTTTATCCTAGTGTCTTTTGCCTCAGTATCTTGGTGTTTCCGCACGCTCCCAGCCTGGTTCTTCCCAGGCTATTTTCTCCTGTTTTTTCTCCAGACGTGAGCCCCGTTTACTCTGGCATTCCATGCACCATTTCTTCTGAGTCCTCTTGCATGTAGTGTTGTGCTTTTGTTATTCTGGGTTTATTAAATTCTCCAGCAACTCACAGTTCAGCACCTGGGTCTTCATTCCTGCCCTGAAGGGCATTTATGACAGAAGAGCACTGCCAGTAAGTGACCCAGCTGCTGTGAGTTGCTTTTTGTTTTTTCCATCTGGGTTGTTTTGTTTTAGTCCGTCCTTCCCACTGTCATGTCAGCCAGCACGGACTACTGGTTACTTGGGCTGGATGAGGATGAGTGTTGGGCGGCACAATTAATTGAAGACCTCATCTCGGATACCTGCACCTCCCGTACTCCCGAGGAAGCCCTGGAATGGCTGGAGTGCACGGAGGAGGTCATTGAGGCAACCCCCAGCCTGCGGAGTTATCCAAGGCTCACGGGTTTCCTCATCTCTGTTCCCAATCTTCAACACATGCGCTACGGGCTGGTAAGAAGCTCTCCCCTAGTTGTGTCTGAGCTGTCAAAAAAGACATCCCCTGGTCCAGTCATCTCCTGCCTCACATCCAGCAGCTCCTCCTTTGCCGCTCCCGAGAGTTGCAGCAGCAACCACCACACCGACTGGTTTAAGGCAAGTACATTTTCATTCATTCACACCTATAAATGAATTGTCTTGCCTTATTCCCGGTGGTGAGGCTCAGCAGCTGCCATCCTCTTTGGCTGAGCCCTCACCGCCTGCTGCTGCACCCTGTCCTCTATCCTCACCTGCTTCTCCCATGTCCCACTCTGCTTATCCTATGTGCCCTCTGGTCCTGGAAGGGAGCTGCCAGACGATGGAGGGGCCTGTGGTTCCTGAGGGTCTGGTTCCAGCCCCGCAGACGCACTCTGGACAGGAGAGGAGTGCCCTCTGTGCCCCCAAACCTGAGCCAACAAAGGAGTGTCCCCTGATTTCGGCATCACGGGACCTAGTGCCATCGGTGAGACGATCCCTAGCTTCAGCTGCCACATCTGGGGGCCCGCCAGCATCAGCCGCCACGTCTGAGGGTCCGTCAGTGGCACCTGCCATCATGCCTGCTGCATGGGCCGGTGCAGCAGAGTCACTGGAGTCCTGGATGGCGGTGGAGCTCGAGTCAAAGCAAGTTCTCTTTCCTGTCTCTCCATTATTAACCTTAGAGAAATCTAGTCTTGCTTGTGGTGGGGAGAATCAGCTGCAGATGCCCTCTGCTCCTGAGTTCTCCTCGCTGGGCTCCACTGCTGCCAGTAACAGTGTTCCGTGTCCATCTCTTCCTTCCCATCCAAGGTGGCCAAGTTGGGAATGGACATCCAGATGGAGGGAGACAAGACGCCCCAGCTTGATTCGCCGGAGTCCTGAATGGTGGTGAAGCTCGAGCTAAGGCGAGTCCTCTTTTTTGTTTTCACTTTATCAGTATTAGAGAGATCTTGTTTTGCTCTTGGTGAGGAGAACCAGTCGCAACTCCCAGCTGCAGTGCCCAGCTGAGCTTTCCTCGCTGGGCTCCACTGCTGCCGGTGATTCTGATTCTGATTTGGTGCCTGTTTCTTCTTTGTCCAAGCCCCTGTCTGGTTTCACTAATGGTCTTTGGTAACCGTCGCCTGGTTTTGCTGAGGCTCATCAGTCCGCCACAGTGGAGGTCACCGTGGGTCTTCCATCTCTGCCCAAGGTGACCATGGGTCCTCTTTCTCCGCCTGAGGTCACCGTGGGTCCTCCTTCTTTGCCTTCATCTGGTTCCCCGCTGATCAACCACCTTCTTTACCTGGTTTTCTCGCCAGTCAGCCGTTTCCTCGTGGTTCCTCCTTCTCCACCTGAGGTCACCGTGGGTCCTCCGTCTTCGCCTGAGGTCACCATGGGTTCTCCGTCTTTGCCTGAGGTTGTCGAAGGTCATCCGTCTTCACCTGAGGTTGCCGCTGGTCAGCCATCCTCTTTGTTTGGTTTCCCCACTAATCGGTCATCCTTTTCGCCTGGTTTCCTCGCTGATCAGCAATCCTTTTTGCTTGGGTTCTTCACTGACAGCCGTCTTCTCCATTTGGTGTCCCCACTGGTCATCCGCCATCGTCGGATATCTCCTCCCTGCAGCCACTGATTCATTGCATCTATGGCATGGCCTCTGTGGCCTGTGGTAGGCACGGGTTCCAACTGCCGCCTCCAGGAGGGGGCGCGTCATGCCCCGTGGTCCGTTGGCTCAGGGAAGACTCTGGGAGACCACCCGACGAACTATGCCATTTGCTTGGGTGGCTCAAGCACCCTGGTAGGCCACCCAACTCATTCCACCGCAAGATCTGGTGGTCTTGGGACTCTAATTGGCCACCTGAACTGTCTTATTTTCTCGCCAGTGGGCCTAGGTTTCCATTTGCCACCTGTTTTGTTCTGTTTGTGGGTCTTGAGTGAGTGTCTTGTTTTGTTCCCTCCTAGCCTGGTTTCCCCCACTGCCCTCCAGGGTTGGGTTATTTTTTTATTGTGTTTGGTGGGTGGTGGTGGAGGGTGTTATCTCCTTTTGATGTTACCTTGGGGTTTCTGGAATCCACCCCTTGAAGGGAGGGCTCTGTCATGATGGTGAGCACGGTGTGCTTACCGAGCTCATGCTTACAGTTCATTCAATTCATTTTTGATTATTTCCTGTATTTCCTCATCTCAGTGTTATTAGTTGACTTCATGTTTGGTTTTGGATGTATTATGTGTTTTAAGTTCGCCAGTTGCTTCTGTTTTTGTTAGTTTGTGTTTTTAGTCTTATTATTGTTCTGTCTTTTACATTAGGTGTCCTTTTCCATTCAGTTTTTTAGTATAAATATATTCTGCCTGTTTGACATGAGCTCCTCACCTTTTCCTCTAGTCCACCTTTTGTCATTTTGATATTAGTCTTCCAGCTTTTTCATCTTTTGGGTTTTGTATTTATTTTGTCCTCGCTTTGATGTTTATTTTTCCCTTTCAGAATCAGAATCAGAATCAGAATCAGCTTTATTGCCAAGTATATTTACAAGTAAACACACAAGGAATTTGACTTGACATAAGACGCGCACGTTAGGCGCATCCAATGACGCGTCGCCATACAAGGCGCCTGTCAAGGCGCCTCTCCTTTCACGAAGATCGAGGGGTTGACAGCCGACGCTCGAAATTGTTCTTCCCAAGAAGACACATTGCTATACTGGGGTGGAGTTGTTAATCAGCTGGAGCTCTGACCCAGCATGCGCTTTCATCCCCGAGTGGTCGCCCTCTGCCTGCCCCCGCTGCCGCCTCTCCTCGCAGCCACATCTTCGACGGCTCTCACCAAATCAGCTCCCATCTGGAGGCACGCTCCACGAGTGACTCCATGTCCCGACTCCAGTGCATCCGTTCTGCCTCCAGCTCCAACACGGCCGCTGTCTAATCAGCGACAACGTCAACATCGTCCTACCCAGGGTTCCCAGATGGATCTTTCAGCCACCATGGCAGCCATTTCCCCGGCACCGACTTCTGCCAACCTCGCAGAGGACCTCTCCACAGTGCCTCCTCCTATTGCCAAGGTATGCTTGTTTTCCTCACCGGCCGCTCTCATACCCGTGGCCACGGGGGGGGGGGGGGCTCTCCTACAGTCCTCAGGGAGGGCCGGATCCATTTTGGACATGGAGAGGGACGACAAAATGATTCCTGCAGCAGACAACATCGCCTACCAGGATAACAGGCAAGTGCAATTAATTGCTATTCAAAATTATCATGCTATGCCTTGCTTGAATCCTGGTAGAGAGGCTCAGGGTATACAGTCCCCTGAGTTCTCTTCACCTCCTGCAAAACCTAAGATTTCTTCTGCCCTCTCCTCGTCTCTCCCTCCTGTTCATGGCAGCTCATTAGCTACAATGAGAAGGTTGGGCACCTGGAAGGATTCCAGACTGGAGATGTCGGCGGATTTTGACCGCCTAATGGAAGAAGAGAGATCTACAGCCGCCTCTCCCTCCGTTTTTTCTTCCGCCAAGGTGTGGAGAGCAGAATCTCCTTCTGATGCATCCCCTTCGGAGCCAGGTATGGTGGCTTCTCACCACCCTATTGAGGAGCTCAGAGCTGTCATTTCTTCGAGGGATGTCGCCTTGCCAGCTGCAGCAGAGGACTTCAGTAACCATGGAAACAGGTAAGTGAACCCCTCTTTCCTTCCTTGTACCAATGAAGATTCTTGCCTGATTCCTGGAGGAGAAGCTCAGGGGGTGCAGTTCCCAGAAATTTCTCCATCTGCTGCAGCTAAGAACTGCTCACCAACCCTCTCCATGCTCTCTTCCATCTCCCCTGAATTTACACCGGAGCTGGACTGTCATGACTGGGAGCAGCCAGAGGTCCAGGAGGATCCGTCCCCCACAGCAACGGTGAGCCAGATCCCAGCCGCCATGCCAGAGTAATTACCAGCGTGAGTTACGATGGCTGGGAGGAAGAAGAGTGCAGAGACCATCATACCTACTGCGGAGGCCACCACAGCAGAGTTAGCGCCTAAGCTGCGCCTCCAGGAGGTCGAGCCCATGGAAACATCGCCCGGATCGCTGGAGTCCTGGATGGCGGTGGAGCTTGAGCTAAGGCAGGTGCTCTCTTTTGTCTTCCTTCTTTCCTTAGTAGAGCATTTTTGCCTAGCTCTAGGTGAGGAGGGCCAGCTGCAGCCGTACACTGCACCTGAGCTCGCCTCACCGAGCTCCACTGCTGCCGGCGACCCTGACCCTTCCTCTTCTCTGTTTGAGTCCTCCTCAAGGGTCGCTGGAGAGAGATCCATGTCACCGGACGAGTCCAAGGATCCAGGCTTGCCACTGGAGGTATCCGTGGCTGCTACTGTTCCAGGAGAGGTCGACCGGGATTCAGCTCCCCGTCTGCCGGAGGCTGTAGTTTGGGTTCTGCCTCAGCCTGGGTCTCTGTGGGTGCTGTGTCCCAGCCGGGGACCATCGTGGGTGCAGCACCCCAGCATTAGTCCCATGTGGGTGCTCCCGCCTTGGCCCACCATGGGCACCGTGCCTCAGCCCGAGGTCCACCGAGGGTGCAGCAGAGGTCCCGCCGGGCTCCACCGTGGGTGCAACCATGGCTCGATTGGGGTCCACCGCGGGTGCAGCAGGGGTCCAGATGGACTCCACCGGGGTTGCAACCATGGCTCGGTCGGGGTCCACTGTGGGTACAACACTGGCCCAATTGGGGCTCACCGCGGGAGCAATGAGGCCCCGGATGGGGGTTACCACTGGTGCAGCGTTGTCCCAGGCCGGGACCACCGCGGGTGCAGCCATGGCCCAGCCTGGATCCACCGTGGGTGCGACAAAGTTTTAGTATCACGTCAGGACCACTGAGGGTTCCGCCAGCCAGTCTAAGGACACCAGGGTCTCCTTCCCCCTTCCAGAGGCCTGGTTGGTGATCCTTCTCTTCCTGCTGGGCACCATCTTGGTCTACTGGGTCCTGCCACCAGTGACCGCAGGGGTCTCCCTTCCCTGGTCCAGCCGCCCACCTCCATGTCTCCCGGTGGGCAGGCTGCCTCCTTGCTTTTCCCTCTGGTCCTGGTGGCTCAACAATGCGGGCTGGCCACCTGAAGGTCTGGGTCTCCCGGTGGGGAGGCTGCTTTCCAGACCATTTCACCTGGCCTGGTGGCTGAAGAACCCCAGTCGGCCGTCTGATAAACTGTACCATCAGGGTTGGTGGCCAGGTTTTCCAGTCAGGCCACCCGACTCAATTTGCCTGGCGGTCCAGCTGGTGTTGGACTTTGATAGGCCACCCGGCCTGGTTCACATGACCGTTCGTGGGCTCTGGGACTTTGGCCGGCCCCCTGGACTTATGGCCATTCGTGGGCCTTGGAACTTTGGCCGGCTCCCAGAACCTGGGGACTCTGGAGTTTATTGGGGAGGGGTCTACTGTAATTTTGGGGGTTGGGAATTTTCATACTTCTTGTGTTGTATTGTGTTGTTTTCTCTTTGGTTAATCCCTCCTGACCTGTTCCCCCACCTCCCGCCCTGGTTAGTTGTGTTGGCCTTCTGGGTGGGTGGGTGGGGGGCAGGTTTTCTCTTGTATTTTTTTCTCTTTCCCCTTTTGTGATGGTACGGTAGGTGCCTGGCATCCACCCCTTGAGGAGGGGGCTCTGTCATAACCCCGCCCATGATCTGTGGCTGTAGGTCTTTGATTGTTGTTTATTCATTCCAGCTGGCAGATTATTTGAGTGCTGCTCTCTGCCAGTCCTACGGCCACGCCAACTCCTCTCGCTCTCCTCCGTGCCAGACATTCACCGGCGGTGTGCCATCACCACTCACATGCACGCACGTACGCATTCAGCGCGCACACACACACACACACACACACACACACACACACACACACACATACACATGCACACACACACACTTTCAGTCTCACTCATGCACTCTTTCATGCCAGCTGCCGTCACACCTACATCCACTTGGCACTCATTAGTGCATGGGGTACTTATGGGTGGCAGTGGGTATGCTCAGTGCAGCAGCGAAAGTCAACCATTGTCTACTACAGTCAACATTGGACTTCCTGGCTCGCTGATTGTTGGCCCCCTTCCTTTGGACTTTACAGTGTCGTTATTTCAGAGCCTTCTCGCTCCAACGCTTATGTAAGTCTCCTTTTACTAATGCCTTTCTCTCTACTCCTGCCCTGTCTGGAGCACATATGGCATCTCACCCTTGCCAATGAAGCTTGTAGCCGGTTGTTTTTTCATTACTCAGTGCAGACTGTTTTCATGGACACTTGGTCAGATTGTTTTTCCCTGGACGTTTGGTATGAATAATTTCCTGTTTAATAAACCACATGCCACACTTGCAATTGGGTTTGTGTCTATTCATTGGTGTGCTGCGCTTTTACGTAGCGAAACATGACAGTGTTACTTTTACGCCAGATGTAATGGGACACACACCTTCCAAAAATTTCAACTTTTGTCTCATCAGTCCACAGAGTATTTTCCCAAAAGTCTTGGGGATCATCAAGATGGTTTCTGGCAAAACTGAGACAAGCCTTTATGTTCTCTTTTTGCTCAGCAGTGGTTTTTGTCTTGGAACTCTGCCATGCAAGCCATTTTTGCCCAGTCTCTTTCTTATGATGGAGTCATGAACACTGACCTTAACTGAGGCAAGTGAGGCCTGCAGTTCTTTGGATGTTGTTTTGGGGTCTTTTGTGACCTCTTGAATGAGTCGTCGCTGTGCTCTTGGGGTAATTTTGGTCAGCCGGCCACTCCTGGGAAGGTTCACCACTGTTCCATTTTTTCGCCGTTTGTGGATAATGGTTCTCACTGTGGTTCGCTGGAGTCCCAAAGCTTTATAAATGACTTTATAACCTTTTCCAGACTGACAGAGCTCAATCACTTTGTTTCTCATTTGTTCCTGAATTTCTTTGGATCGCAGCATGATGTCTAGCTTTTGAGGATCTTTTGGTCTACTTCACTTTGTCAGGCAGGTCCTATTTAAGTGATTTCTTGATTGAGAACGGGGTGGCAGTAATCAGGCCTGGGTGTGGCTAGAGAAATTGAACTAAGCTTTCCAAAGATGCGATAAACCACAGTTAATTTATGTTTTAACGGGGGGGGGGGTCACTTTTTCACACAGGGCCATGTAGGTTTGGATATATATTTTTTTCCCCTTAATAATAAACACCTTCAATTAAAAACTGCATTTTGTGTTTACTTGTGTTAGCTTTGTCTAATATTTAAATTTGTTTGATGATCTGGAACATTTAAGTGTGACAAACATACAAAAAAAATGAGAAATTAGGAAGGTTGCAAACACTTTTTCATACCACTGTATATACTACACAGACAAGCTATCTCACTGCTTGAAATTAACCGAATATCCTGTTAATATGGCAGTCAGATGTTCTCTCATTTGGCTGGCAAATGCATTCATGTGGTCTTTGTAAAGTAGAGGTCACTAAAAAATTGCATGGCTCCTCCTCAGAATATGTGACAATGGATGTTGCTGGTTGCTGCAGAAAAGAGGACACACAATAATGAAATTTAGCAAAATATGAATAACATCCAAAAGTAAAGTACATGATGCGTGACAATCCTGATGTAGTTTTCCTCCTTTTGGCTGCATAGTTTGTCCATCTTTCAGTCTCTCATTTCCTGGACACTAACCCTGTAACCTTAACCTTTACATGCCTTCCACCAACTCTCATACTAGCAACAGTCTTTTTGAAGTATGTCTGAGTGGCCAGCTCAGTGTTTGTGACACCATGCTTATTTGGATCTCCCCTGCCCTCTTTACACACTGCGTGGAAAAGAAATTAATACACAAGACATCATAATATTGATGAATTTTGAGGAATTGTGATCTTTTTGGACAACAAATGGTCTTGCTCTCAGAGTAACTAAAGGCATGACACACCAGGGCACCGGGACAGCAATACCATGTGATGGAAAGCAGATGTACACACACACATGTGCACGCACGCACGCACACACACAGATGTTGTAGATTACACCATGTAAAGCTTCTCATCCTTAACTCGTATAAATAAAACAGCAGGTCTTTTTTTTAAATGGAAGTACATTTTAACTGAGCTATCAGAAATCTTGATCTTCTGAATGGTTTGAAATAGTCTCATTTCACAAATGTAACAGACTTTAAACCTTTATTAAAGGGTGTCCAAAGATCTAATATACGTGCATCTCATTAGCACCCTGTAATGTGCTGAAGAGACCCAAAGAAGGGTACATGTATAGTAGTGCAAGATCATTGATGTGAAGTTAAATTTATAAGTGAAAAAATGCAAAGTACTGTACTGTATGTGTTGCAATGACAGGAAGACAGAATTTTATTTTTTTCTCTACTTGTAGACTAGTATATCCTGTATGTTGGTACAATTATGATACCTGTGTGTGCTGTAGACGAGTCAGAAAATACTGTAAATTGAAATGTTTTAAGATTCAGATTAAAGCCTATGGAAGAAATGAGAGAAATGACGATACAGAGAAAAAGGGAGGATGTTCATTTTAAGCGTAATGGAAACAGCAATCTAAATCACACTACCAAAAGATAACAGGAAACTGAGTAATGCAGTGACACTGACATAATTTACATCAGTTCATTGTGGATGTGAGTTGTTGAGATGAGCTCTTTGTTTTGACCGTTTATTTTTTATTTTGTTTATCCTGATTTAGTTCCTTTTATCACTAAAAAAGGTCTACTAATTACATTATTGTATTATTTGCTGATGATGTAATTCTCTCCCTTCAGGATCTAGATAATTCATTTCCAAATTTGATGACAAAATTAGAAAATTTTGGCCACCTCTCAGGTTATTGTGATTGCTCGCTCTGTGTCATTATCTTCCACAGCTGCGCGCACACCGGTTCGCCATCATACTCGGGCTATTTAACCCGTTCTGCCTTCAGACCGGCACGGAGCCGTCTATCTCCCTGGCTGAAGAAGTTCGACTCTCGTCTTCGAAGCCCATTATCCTGTCTTCATCGCTCCTACCTAAGCCCTTCTTGTCTCTGCTTCATCCTTTGGAAGGATTCAGCGTCGTCTACCAAGTAAGCCAATTCCTACTCACCTGTTCCAACGTTTATCCCCTGTGCGCAGGTGGAGGTGGGAGGTGCGCAGGTGGAATTCCGTGGCGGCAGAATCATTCCTCCTGGTGGCGGTCCAAGCCTCCCTCGTCCCAGCGGTCCATCTCTTCACCAGCGGCGTCATGACAGCAGACGCTGTCTTCCTGGCTGTAGCCTCCGGGCCGACCTGAGAGCGTCTCCCCATCTGTAAAAGAAAGCCTCAGTCAGTCCCTATACACTCCTTCAGTAGGGCAGTGCTAACATCTGTGCCTCTGCTTTGTTTATAGGGTTGCCAGGTTGAACGGCGCTCTGCTTACCCCCAGCTACGACGTCACTGCAGACATATACGGTCACATCCACATACACTACACACACACGCACTCACACACCTCACTTTCTATAAATAAAGATAACTGAATCCACTCTTGAGCCTGTGTCTGTTCCCTGGGTCTACCAAACATGTCAGTACGGCTCCGTCAGAATGATCCAGTGAACAGCGCGCTAGCGCGCCAAATTAACAACTTAGAGGCTCAGGTGGACCAGTTAGCTTACCAACAACAGGTCATCTTGAACCAGCTGGTCCAAATTAATAGTCGGTTGGATCGTCTTGTGGGGCAGCAGGCGTTTCCACTGGCTCCAAGTAGTGCCCCAGCTCCCACTAGCTCCCCACCAAGCCAGGCTAGTCAGGTTCCCTTATCCCGACTAACACCAGTTCCTATTCCCTCGCGTTTCAGCGGTAAGCTAGGGGAGGAGGCTCGAGGGTTCTTACTCCAATGCGAGATAGTTTTCCAGCGGGTCCCGGGTGACTTTCCCACTGATCATAGCCGCATAGGGTATGTAGCCAATCTGCTAGAAGGTCGAGCTCTAGCTTGGGCCTATGCGGTTATGGCTAGGGCAAGTTACGCTAATCTAACCTACAGCTAGTTTATTAGCGAATTCAATGAGGTGTTCGACCATTCCGACCACGATAATGTGCTGACCACCCGGCTATTAAATCTGAGACAGGGAAGCAGGTCCGTAGCGGACTATGCTGTTGATTTCCGGGTGGTGGTTGCGGAGGTGGGTTGGGAAGACACCTCGTTGTGCAGCATATTCACTAGGAGTCTTAGCCCTAGCCTGCGGGATGAGCTGGCCCGCTTAGAGAAGCCCGAGAAGCTGACGGAGCTAATTTCCCTAGCAATCAATCTTGACAACAGGCTGAGGGAGCGGGCAGCCAAGTGTAGGACTTCCCGGTCGCTCGGGCGCCCAGTTTCACCGCTCCTCCCAGTCCCCTTTGTTGGCCCTACCTTCCCTAGACCTGCCAGATGCTCTGGAGCCTATGATTGTAGGGCAGACGAAGCTACCATTGGCAGAGAAGCAGCGTCGCCGGGAGCTTGGCTTATGCCTGTACTGTGGTAGTGAGGAACATGAGGTGGCGTCCTGCCCTATTCGGCCAAAAGAGGGAGTCCGTGCGTCGCAGTAGGGGGACTCACGGACTCACCTCAGTCTAATCCCCTCTCCAAGTGCCTTCTGCCCATTAGATTTATTCACAGCCACACTGAATTCATCACACACCCTTTGATTGACTCGGGGGCTGAGCAGAGCTTCATCTCGGGGGAACTGGCAACCCAACTGGGGCTCCCTTACCGCCCACTTGAGACCCCCCTGAAGCTCATTGCCCTGTCCAAAGCTCCCCTGGCAATGGTATCTAAACAAACCGCCCCAGTGTCAGTCATCATCTCCGGAAACCATTGGGAGGACCTGAGCCTGTTTGTCTTGCCTGTATCGGCTTCTCCAGTCATCCTGGGCTACCCCTGGCTCCGGCGCCACAACCCCACCATTGACTGGCGTGCGGGGAATGTGGTCTCTTGGAGCTCCTTTTGACTTAGTGCTTGCTTGCAGTCTGCAGCATGCTCGCCAGCCGTGCCCCTGTCTACCCCTGTCACCCCCCCCCCCCCCCATCTGTCCAGGGTTCCACCTGAATATCATGACCTGGGGGCAGTTTTTTTGTAAGTCCCAGGCACTGTCCCCCCCACCCCACCGCCCATATGACTGCGCCATCAATCTCCGGGCTGGCGCCCTGCTGCCATCAAACCACCTCTACAGCCTGTCGGCTCCGGAGCGGGAGGCGATGGAAGCTTATATCAAGGAATGGCTCAGCTCGGGCATCATCCGACCTTCGTCCTCGGCGGTGGGGGCAGGGTTTTTCTTCGCTGGGAAAAAGGATGGCTCCCTGAGGCTATATATTGACTTTCGTGCTCTTAATGACATCACCATCAAAGACAAGTTCACTCTTCCTCTTATGGACATGGCGTTCGACTCCCTCCAGGGGGCCTCATGGTTCACCAAACTGGACCTCCGCAATGCGTACCATCTAGTGCGGATCAGGGACGGGGACGAATGGAAGATGGGTTTTCGGACCCCAAGCGGGCATTTTGAGTACCTAGTGATGCCGTTTGGGTTGACCAACGCTCCGGCCGTCTTCCAGCGCCTGATCAACGATGTTCGCCGGGATTTCTTGGGGTCGTTCGTCTTCGTGTACCTGGACGACATTCTGATCTTCTCTTGATCGCTGGACGAACATTGGGTTCACGTGAGGTGGGTCTTGCAACGGTTCTTAGAGAACAAGCTTTTTGTGAAGGTTGAGAAATGTGAATTCCACGCCTCTAAGACATCATTTCTCGGTTTTATCATTTCCTATAACCAAATCATCCCTGACCCTGGGAAGGTTAAGGCGGTGGTAGATTGCCCCCCCCCCCACCCAGGAAGCAGCTCCAACAATTCCTGGGGTTCGCCAACTTCTACCATTGCTTTGTTAAGAATTACAGCGTTGTTGCTCTTCCCCTGACCGTCTCACTTCCCCCAAGGTGGCCTTCCGGTGGACGAAGGAGGCTGCAGCAGCGTTCGCCGAACTTAAAACTGCCTTTTCTTCCTCTCCTATTTTGACTCAGGTAGACCCCACTCTTCAGTGCTTCTTAGAGGTGGACGCATCGGACTCGGGGGTGGAAGCTGTGCTGTCCCAGCGCTCTCCGGTGGACGGGGTGATCCACCCTTGTGCGTTTTTCTCCCGCTGACTGTCCCCGGCGGAGAAGAATTATGACATCAGTGACAGGGAGCTCCTGGCGGTGAAGCTCGTGCTGGAGGAGTGGCATCACTGGCTGGAGGGGGCCGCCCAGCCCTTTATCGTCTGGACAGACCACAAGAATTTGGAGTACCTCAGAATGGCCAAACGCCTGAACGTCCGCCAAGCCCGCTGGTCTTTGTTCTTTGGGTGCTTCAATTTCACCGCCCCGGGTGCAGGAACGCGAAGCCGGACGCCCTGTCCAGACAGTTCGCCTCGGATGCTGTGGAGGTGTCTGATCATCCCATCCTTCCTTCATCATGCATCGTGGGCGCCCTCTCATGGGGCATCAAGGAAAGGGTCTTGAGGGCGCAGGAGACTGAGTTGGACCCGGGCTGGGGGCTAGCGGGGAAGCTGTTCGTCCCTTCTTCTGTTCGGGGCAAGGTGATTCACTGGGCCCATTCCTCCAGATTCTCATGCCACCCGGGGGGGGGGGGGGGGGGGGCTCGCACGGTGGAGATTCTCCTGAGGACGTTCTGGTGGCCATCGCTCCGGAGGGACGTCGCCAAATACATCCGCGCCTGTCCGCAGTGCACCACCGGCAAGACACCATGCTCTCTTCCTGCAGGTTTGCTCCATCCTCTCCCTACTCCAGGCAGGCCCTGGTCTCATATCGCCATAGATTTTGTCACCGGCCTCCCTCCGTCTAATCGGCATACCGCCGTCCTCACGATTGTTGACCGCTTCTCCAAGGCTGCCCACTTGATTCCTCTGCAGGGGCTGCCTACGGCAAGAGACACAGTGGACTTGCTGGTTCAACACGTCGTGAGACTGCATGGGATACCCGTGGACATCGTCTCCGATCGGGGTCCCCAATTCGTGTCCCAGGTATGGAGGTCTTTTTGTAATGCTCTGGGGGCCACGGTGAGCCTGTCCTCCGGCTACCACCCACACAGTAACGGGCAGTGTGAGCGAGCGAATCAGGAGCTAGAGGCTGCGCTGTGTCATCGCTTCCAATCCTACATCATGGAGCGCCCACCTCCCGTGGATCGAGTACGCTCACAACTCCACCGTGTCCTCGGCGATCGGGATGTCCCCCTTCGAGGCTTCCCTTGGCTATAATCCCCCGCTTTTTCCCAAGGAAGAGGGGAACATTGCCATGCCAGCCGTCCGTGCCCACCTGAGACGCTGTCGTCAGCTGTGGACAGCGACCCGAGCAGCACTTCAGCACACGGTGGAGCGCAACTCCAGGATCGCTAATCGCCATAGGAGGCCAGCTCCACTCTACCGGGTGGGTCAACAGGTTTGGCTGTCCACCCAACACATTAACCTCAAGGCGGAAAAGAAGAAGTTGTCCCAACGCTTCATCGGCCCTTTTTCTATTGTCCACATCATTAACCCCATGGCTGTGCACCTGGCTCTCCCCCCTCCTTCCGTATTTGCCCAATGTGTCATGTCTCCCAGATTAAACCATTCTTTTCCAGCCCTCTCTGACCCCCCCCCCCCCCAGGTCTCCACCTCCGCCAGTGTTGATCGACGGTGACCCAGCGTGGAAGGTCAACGTCATCCTGGACGTCCGCCACTGGGGTTGCGGCCTGCAGTATCTGGTGGACTGGGAGGGGTATGGCCCTGAATGGAGGTCCTGGGTACGTCCATCCTTCGTGTTGGATAAACAACTCATCAGGGACTTCCACCGGACGCACCCAGGTAGGCTAGATCAGGTGCCGGGAAGCACCTCTCGGGGGGGGGGGGGGGGTACTGTGATGGCTCGCTCTGTGTCATTATCTCCCACAGTTGCGCGCACACCGGTTCACCATCATACTCGGGCTATTTAACCCGTTCTGCCTTCAGACCGGCACGGAGCCGTCTGTCTCCCTGGCTGAAGAAGCACGACTCTCGTCTTCGAAGCCCATTATCCTGTCTTCATCGCTCCTGCCTAAGCCCTTCTTGTCTCTGCTTCATCCTTTGGAAGGATTCAGCGTCGTCTACCAAGTAAGCCAATTCCTACTCATCTGTTCCAACGTTTATCCCCTGTGCGCAGGCGGAATTCCGTGGTGGCGGAATCAACAACACCAGCATCCGTTCTGTCGTTTATGTCATTGCCGACTCCTCCTTCATTCAGTGGGCAGTACCACAGTCCAGTCAGCGGCTGCGGTTTTTTGATGATAACTAGTTTATGCAGGCGCGGTTGTAAATATTATATTGATCATTGACAATGACTTTTGAGTTTACACAACATGTTAAAAAATGTCAAAATCGTGTCATCAGACCTTTAAGCCCTTCGTTATTTGAGAGGTGGAGGAGAGAATGTCCATGGTGATTGGTTCAGTACATCTGGTCAAAACTTGGTGTACAGATCATCTCTTTCTCAGGAACCATGATGCTCACTCTGCACTAGTCACACAGGAAACGCACAGAATGAACTAAAAACAAAATGATAAAGTGCAGCTGCATCATTGACACTTTCACACAAATTTTATTTATTTATTTAGCGAATGCAAAGTCCTTAAGCCAAGCAGTTGCCTCCTGGTTTGCTGTATGGAGGGTGTGTAATCCTCCTTCCAGTCTTTGGAGCGGGCAAACCTCTATGATGTGTTCCATAGTTTGCTCCTCTCCACATGTGCACAGTGGGCTAGGGCTACTGCCCCATCTGTGAAGGCTGGCAAAGCAGGGGCCATGTCCAGTCCTGAAGCGATTGAGTGTAGACCACTGTCTCCTTGGGAGGTTGGTGCCCGGGACCTGTTGGTTGGGGTTTATCACCAGCTGTTTGTTTGGGACCTCCTTGGTCTCCCATTCCTCTTGCCAAGCTGTCTGGATGGTAAAGTCAGCTGGGGAAGGGTTTTTCCAAATCAGCCGTCTGGATGAAAGTCGGGCAGTGGGTGGGGTGTAGATATCTGCATGGATTGGTAAGTGAGGAAAATCTTTAACTTTTTGGAGCATCCTTTGAGTTAATGCTGCTCGCCGGATGTGTGGAGGGGCTATGTTTGACAGTACAGAGAGCCAGGGGAGTGGTGTTGAGCGGATTGTTCCAGTTATAGTTCTCATGGTTGAGTTGAGCTGGGTGTCTACATGGTGTGTGTAAGATGACCTGGACCAGACAGGGGCACAATATTCTGCTACAGAGTATGAAAGGGCCAGTGCTGAGGTGCGCAGGGTGGAGACTGCCGCCCCCCATTTTGCACCAGCGAGCTTGCAGAGCAGGTTGTTTCATACTTTCACCTTAGCAGCCGTCCCCTTTAGATGTTCCTTGAAGGATAAGGTCCTATCAAGGGTCACTCCAAGATAAGTTGGATTTGGGGCATGCTTAAGCTTGAGTCCGCTCAGGTGGATGTTTAGTTCTCTGGCAGCTTTTGCATTGTGGAGATGAAATACACTGGAGACGGTTTTTGCTGGGCTTGGTTTTAGGCGCCAGATTTTGCAGAACTGGTCCAGTTTAGCAAGATCTTCCGTGAGCACCCGTTCCAGTGGTTCAAAGTCTGGTGCTTGGAATGCCAAACAGATGTCGTCTGCATAGATGAATTTGCGGGATTTTGTAGTAGGCAGGTCGTTTATGTAGAGGTTGAACAGAGTTGGAGCTAGAACTGAGCCTTGTGGGAGTCCGTTTTTCTGCATTCTCCATGCACTTGTGTTCTGACTGAGGTAGACTCTGAACCTTCGGTTGGTCAGCAGGGTTTTTATAATTGCTGCTGCCCAAGCAGGGATCGCCTTTATAAGTTTCAGGAGGAGGCCTTTGTGCCAGACCGTATCATAGGCAGCTGTAAGATCGAGAAACACAGCCCCTGTCTTCAGTCTGCTCTCGAAGCCATTTTCAATGAAGGTGGTTAGGGCCAGTACTTGTTCTCCTGTACTGCGGTCCTTGCGGAAACCTGCTTGATCCACACTTAGAATATCCTCTATTTCTGGGGAAATGCATTGCAGTATTAGGCGCTCCATGATTTTGTAAGGAACGCTGAGTAGGGAGATTGGGCGGTAGCTTGCTGGTAGTTTGTGGTCTTTGCCAGGTTTTGGGATGGCAATGACCTTTGCTGTCCGCCATTTCTTTGGGATCGAGTTTGTTTGTGTGATCCTTGTGTAGAATTGTGTCAACCAGGTTAGGGCTCGGGGGCCAAGATTTTTCATGAATTCTGGCAAGATGTTATCGTATCCTGCTGCCTTTCCACATTTCAGGCCCTGTAGGACTTTCTCCAGTTCAGCAGCCTCGAAGGGTTCAGGGTTCATTTCCTCTACAGACATTTTTTGGTGTTTTTTTAGCTCAGTTGCAACTGCTCTTCTGGTGTCTTTGTCTTGGGGTGCTTTGGCGATAGTCAGTAGGTGGGATGCAACTTGGTTGGGTGTGACGGATGCTTGGCTTTGGCTAGGGGGCTTCTGTGCAGCTCCTAGGCGACGGATGAGGCTCCAACATTTCCTGCTAGAGTGGGTAAAGCTCCGGTCAGCAACTGTCTCCTCCCATTTCTTTCGCCGGGCTGTATTTAGCGATTCAATGAGATGGTCTGCTATCTCTGGGTCCCCTGATGTTTGATAGGATTGTAGGAGGGCAGCACTTTCTCCGTCCAAACATGGGACATAGAGGGGTCGGTAGCCTCGTGGGATTGCAGTATGGGCAGCCTTGAAGATTGCGCTGCAGAAGCGGTTGTATGCTTCATCTACAGTGATGGTGTGGAGTGGGATGGTAACAACGCTCCGGTCCAGAGTTTCACTGAATTTCTTCCAGTTGGCTTTGCGGAAGTTCCAGTGCATCTTCCTTGGGCTGTATATGACTGGAAGTTGTAGGCCAATGTGTACAAGCAGCGGCCGGTGTTGGCTGTGTGGAAAATCATCAAGAATGAGGATCTGTGTAGGATATGGCTCCCCATTCAAAGAGCTGACCTAACACAGGTCAGGAGAATAGTCCTTCTTCCACCTAGCAGAGTGGAAGGTTCCTCTTTGTTTGGGGTCGTATATCAAAGCAAGGTCATTTCTGGATGCCCAGTCTGAAAGTGCCTCCCCATCACTGTCCACTGCTGGGTACCCCCAGTCAGGGTGATGGCTGTTAAAGTCCCCCACATAGATGGCAGGGTGGGGTAGGGTGGGTAAGACCTGCAGATCCCAGTTGGCATTAGGGGGCTTGTACACATTGACAATATGGAAGCCACCAATGATTATGGTGTCTGAGAAATGTGTTGTTATCAGGTGATTTGCTTCAACTATGTCAGAACGCACATAGGTGGCATTTCACACAAATGAGACAAAGCAAGTCACAAATACGAAACTTTTCATTTTCCCCCCTTTGATGAAATGCAAGGCATCAAAAAAAAGAACGATTTATGGCATCTAAAACCCCATCTGCTAAAATGCATTTGCGTGCAACAGATACTAACTAGCTATGAATGGGGAAAGTCCGCCTTCGGCCCTGCTGCCCCAGGCACCGGTTAATGTTTTAGTCCTTTAAGAGGAGGAATGGAACAATAAACTCATTAATTAATAAAGAAAATCATCAGTGGTAAAAACAGTGAAAACAGAATGATGATAAAATAATAAAGATATAATAAGGATATACGTATGTGTGTCATAGCTATGTGTCATTGCAGCTTATATAAAAACAAACATAAAGGATAAAACAAAGCAATAATAATAATAAAGTGTAATAATAAAATGTAAAAACAGAAATAAGAGTGACATAAAAACAAAATAAAAGTAATGTTTCAAACTTCATAAATGTATTTACAAGTAGTACATTTCAACTTCACATCATGATCATCCATGCCGTCCACGTCCATGGTCCGCAGCCGGAAAAAGGTGAATTGTCCTCTCCGGGTTGGGGACAGACTCCTGCCCCAAGTGGAGGAGTTTAAGTATCTTGGGGTCTTATTCACGAGCGAGGGGAGAATGGAGTGAGAGACTGACAGACAGATCGGAGTAGCATCTGCAGTGATGCGGACGTTGTACTGGTCTGTTGTGGCGAAGAGGGAGCTAAGCTCTAAGGCAAAGCTGTTGATTTACCAGTCAATCTATGTTCCTACTCTCACCTATGGTCACGAGCTTTGGGTAATGACCGAAAGAACGAGATCGCGGATACAAGCGGCTGAAATGAGCTTTCTCCGTAGGATTGCTGGACTCACCCTTAGACAGGGTGAGGAGCTCAGTCATCCGGGAGAGGCTCAGAGTAGAACCGCTGCTCCTCCACAGTGAAAGGAGCCAGTTGAGGTGGTATGGGCATCTGATCAGGATGCCTCCTGGACGCCTCCCACTTGAGGTGTTTCGGGCACGTTCCACTGGGAGGAGACCCCAGAGCAGACCCAGGACTCGCTGGAGAGACTACGTCTCCCAGCTGGTGTGGGAACGCCTTGGTATCCTCTCTGAAGAGCTGGAGCAGGTGGCTGGGGAGAGGGAAGTCTGGACTTCTCTGCTTGAACTGCTGCCTCCGCGATCTGGACCTCCAGAAAAGCGGTAGAAGATGGATAGATGGATGGATGGATCATGATCATGCAACTCCTTTTGGTTTTCTGCATGTCAGTCCTACTTTTACTCTGTTCTTGGGTCATGGAGAGACAGCTTGAGCTCACGCTGTTTGTTCATCATCCCCACCATCCCCGGTAACTACTCCATGGTACATCACTAAGTAACATGCATAAGTCTCATCATCATACTACGGATGCAGGGAATGACACAAGAAAAGGCCAAAAATAATACCACAAAAATCATTAAAAGGCTCATGATGAGACTTCTCCATGAAGAGGGTAACCAACTTAACCAGGTTTGTTCATCAGTAACATTGTCCTTGGCCGCGGCAGCCTGCAAGGCAGTCAGGTTCTGTATGGTCGAGACAATCACATGACCATCTGCATCATTTTCAGGGATAAAAGTACAACCGTAGTCACCTACAATTGTACACATGCCCCCTCGGACAGCAGTTGTTTGATCAAGAACAATTCTATTTGGGGTCAGCATAAGTCTAAGAGCTGTTAATTCCACATTTATACTAGAAAAAGCAGATAAAGAAAACTCACAAATGACTGTAATCTGTAATTAGTTGTTTCAATCCGCAAGGTGTTCTTAGCCACTCCCACCCAGGGAAACAGGGAATGAAGTACCTTATGCCCTGTAGTTTCTAACTTGAATTCCTTCGGCACATCTGTGCCCCAGATGGGATCATGTGGTGCAAAGGAGACATCTCTCTTCACCCTGCCCACCTGTCCTGCCGACAATATGATGGTATGGTCAGTCACAGCTACAGGGGCACACACCCCTCCCCAATTCATGGACAGGTGTGAGTAGGCACGATGGCCACACAGCCACCAACCCCGTCACCATATGCATTTCTAACCTTGTCAATGTCTTGACTATATTTTCTATTCATTTTACAACTCATGGTGGTCAATAAGTGTGACTTTTCATGGAAAACACAAAATAATTGTCTGGGTGACCCCAAACTTTTGAACGGTAGTGTATTATAATTATGTATAAGAAATGTTATGTTCATGAGTGTTATTCAAACAAATGTAATATTAGAGTAATGGTATAAATGCATGACCACCAAATATTAGCCAAGTCATTTAATTTAGTTAGATCTTATATTGAACACCTAATTTCATAAGAACTGAATGAATGTTGATTCTGCTCTGCAAATTTCATGGGATGGTGTCTTCGTTTGATTGACTGCTCTCAAACAAAGAAATGTTTTCACATTGGATGGCAGCCATTTCAAACTGCTTTTTATAAATTCGATTGGTCAGTCTTGGGACCGGTCCACAAGTTTATGACTTAAAGCGGGATCAGTTAAAATGAGTAGAAGCTGCCCTGCAAGTAAATAAGAAAAAAAGTTAGAAACACACACAAGAAGAGAAGCGGAAACTAGACACAGGCACAAGCAAGACAAGCAGAAAGAAAAGAAAGTTAGAAATGGGAGAGAAATGTAAGACAGAGAGACAGAATGAGATCAGATAAGTCTGGGAAGATTTTATTCCACCGTTTCAAGGTGCTGTGTAGTTTTATTTTATCTAAATTGCTCTTTGTGAAGTTTGTCAAATCCTGCGTTAGTTTTTTCTGGTTGCTGAGGAGAAATCACCTTTTCTTTAAGAGCTCGCTTTTATCAGAGAATCAAATTCTCAAAACTTTTTTCCTTCACCTCAGAAGCCATTCTTATCCTAGTAAATGTTTTCTCAAGTTTTTCTGACTTTTCACGCCATTAAAGTGGACCTTTAATTTTCCTAGTTTAAAGTGAACAAAGACTGTTTTGGACTCTCTTTCCGGCCTCATACCCACCTGACTGAGAAGTCTCTTCCTTCAGTTTTGGGCCTATCCCGCTACAAGAGACCTCAAATTCGGACCCTTTTTTCAAGGACTTGTCACGCCGCTCGGTGACAGACCACCCACTGCTGCCATTGTCTGGAGAGCCCCCAACTGAGTTTACACTTCCACGGCTGTGAGGAAGCATTGCAGCAGCTGCTTCCTCCGACGTCCTAACTCCCAACTCGGCTGGTATCGACCGCTGAAACGTGGACCTACAGCTGTTTTGTAAGTGAAATTCCTACTTTTCCTATCTGCTGGGTTAAAACGTGATGTCCGAACAATTAAATTACAATTAAGTATAGCCCGTATTTCAGGGCTCAATTAGTCTCTTAGCCACAGGGTAAAGCTGTAAACTGAAGGAAGACTCTTAGTCATTTTTAAGTAACTGCCCTTAATTTTTGTAGATTAATTCAGAAGTCATTTTTAGATAATCAGCTTATGAATTTTCCCCATAAAATTGTGTTGTTTTGATAGACATTTCAGCCTTCATTTACCGTTGAAACATAAGTCTGGTTCCTCCTTGGTTCTACAAAGGTGTAACGCTGGATTTTATGTTCAGGAAAACAATAACAGTGGATGTGATATCGTACGCTGTTATCATTTGAATCTGTTTATTCATCATTTGAATGCCATATCATGTAACCTGAATGAGTTTAATAAAAGGGTGAATGAGAGAAGTTGAAGCATTTTCCTTTTGCATATATCTGCCTCTTAGATCAGGGCAGGAGAAGAACTCCCTTAAATTTTGAGACTGATCCATTAAGTAATTGAAGGTACAAAATTAATTAAAACTAAGTTTAATATAAGTGTCCGTTAGGACTGGTGCCCCCTTTTACGACTGTTTATTTATTTTATTTAGCGGGTGCAGAAGTGATGGTTTAACTCCGCCCCCTTTCACACCCACTATTAAATAAAATAAATAATTCCTGTACCTTATTACAATATTTTATTATATATTCTCCTATACTAGGTTACAAATGTCAGTGAGGGCAATTAATCCAGCTGTCTGCGCAGATTTAATGTGATTTAGCATGTCATTGTAACCAATTTTGAATTTGTCATTAAGGCCACATCTGTCTGTCCTGTTGAACACAGTTTGAATTTGTGTTAGTGCGTCTTTGTGAAAGGTTATGTCCCACTCCTTCTGTTAATGGAAAGGTGGACACATTGCTTAATTAGAATCTGGCTTCATACTGCACAAGGAATGCTTTATTTTCTCTGTTTCTTCCTAAATTTTGGTGTGGTCTGTAGTCCCGAGGCCCAGCTTGGCCGAGGCCAAGCACCAGGAGCACAGCCCAGCTCTTTAGCACATCAAAATCATACAACACAATTATTCCTTATTCCTGTCACATTTCTGAAATGTGATACTGTCATACCATTATCTGGTGAGAGGCATCATTGCAATGTGTCAGATTGCAATGTGTCAGATGTGTCCTGCAATGTCAATTCATGTAAACACTGCATTTTCAAAGTCCAAGTCAGTTAAATTGTTATGCGCTATGTCATTGTCAATGCCATTTGTTTTACTTAACTTTGGGTCTGCTTGTCACGCGCCGTTGCTATTTTCCTCCTCCCCTCATGCTGCCACCAGCCCCAGCGAATGACCCCGATGTCCAGGTTGATGACAAACATGGTGTTCTCCTTGCCACAGCCAGCCTGCCCCACACCGCTCTCTGTCCTCCCGTCCAACACAAATGTCCAATGCCGGGGTCACCCTGAAAAAACAAAAAAATCAGGGGAAGCCATAAGCTTCCACCCTGTCCTTGCATCGGAAATCACACAAACAGGAGTGCAGATTTTGTCTTCTCATAAATTGTTTTGCAAGTATTACTGTTATAGTCATTCAACTTTCGTCCTTTTAAGTTTTTACAGTGCTTATCTCCCTGTTGATTATAATTTTTAATGTTAAGAAACATAAGTGAATTGTTTTTGCGTATTTTGATCACCAAGGATTTGTTTGAATTAAAGCTAATGGTGATCGTTCGATTGTTAGTTTTCACCTTTTGACTTTTCAATTTTAAATCCTGGTGAAAGATAAATTGTTGGTTAATGCTTTCCTTTTTCTGTGGAAAAAAAACATGAACATGAACCCAGAATAACACAATGAGTTTAAATAACACCTAAAGTTTCTATCAATTGAATAATATGATTTTGTAATTACAAAAACAACTTTTGGCTAAATATTCAGTGAATCACTAAATCTTTTACCAATATGCACAGGTTAGCATTACTTGAAGATCACTCTTGAATAAAACAGTGTCATTTATTAGAATCCTTAAGTTTAACGGGCTTCCTGTGGAATAAATCACACAATGCAGCATTTTAAAGAAAGCAAACACACATATACAACTTTAAAACTTCACAATTGTTGCTTAAATGTTGAGTAAATATATGTTGTTTTAACTTAAAAGATTAAAATGTGTGGTTACATACGTGATTAACTCCAAAGTGTAGGCTTCATGCATTTCTGACATTCATTTTGCATTGGGCCAATGATTCACCACATGAGAATAAACCTTCAACAGCCAACAAGTTTCTTTTCCTTCTGTTTTGGCATAAAACTTCGAATTGGTGTTAAATTTAGGTTATTCTGAATAATATGGACTGCTTTGAAGTTAACTTGAGAGCACGATTTATTTATAAATCAAGGGAAGGAAGGTTTGGATCGTCACTTCCTTGTGGTAACGTATCGTCACTTCCTGTTTTGCTGTCTGCCTGTTGGGTTTGCTGTGTGGTTTGCTCTCCAGCCACTAGCTATGGCTACTAGCTCTCTTTCCTCTCCTCCTCTTGTGTGCTCTCTCTGTCAGATGTTTAGCTACACCTCTGCCTCTTTTAGTGATAACGGTAAATGTAATAAATGTTGTCTTTTTGAGGCGCTCGAGGCGAGGTTGTCTGATTTGGAATCCCGGCTCCGCTGCATTGAAACACCGTCTGCGCCAGTTAATCTTGACGGACGCCCATTAGCTGCAGCGGAGCTAGCTAGCTTAGGCCCCCCTGTCAGCGGTCTCCCAGCTCTCCTCAGCAGCGAGGAGACTGGGTGGGTGACGGTGAGAAGGAAGCCTAGTCGCAAAGCCCCGGTACACCACCAACCTGTTCACGTTTCTAATCGTTTTTCCCCGCTCAGCGACACACCCGCTGAGGAAAAAACTCTGATCATTGGCGACTCTGTAGTCAGAAACGTGAACCTAGAGACTCCAGCAGCCATAGTCAAATGCATTCCTGGGGCCAGAGCAGGCGACATCGAATCAAATTTGAAAATGCTGGCTAAAAGTAACTGTAAATATTCCACAATTGTTATTCACGCCGGCATTAATGACATCCGTCTCCGGCAGTCGGAAGTCACGAAACTTAATATAGAATCGGTGTGTGACTTTGCAAAAACGATGTCTGCCACTGTAGTATTCTCTGGGCCCCTCCCCAATCTGACCAGTGATGACATGTTTAGCCGCTCGTCATCCTTGAACCGCTGGCTGTCTGTGTGGTGTCCTAAAAATGACGTGGGCTACATTGACAATTGGAGCTCTTTTTGGGGAAAACCTGGTCTTATGAGACGAGACAGCATTCATCCCACTTTGGATGGTGCTTCTCATTTATCTAACAATCTGGCATCTTTTTTATCCAAATTTCCAAAACCCTGACTACTCAGAGTTGGGACCAGGAAGCAGAGTCGCAGTCTTACACGCCTCTCTGCAGCTCCTCTTCATCCACCACCCCTCAGCTTAGCCCCTGTCTTCCCCATCAGAGAATCGTTGTCTGCTCCCTCCAAAGTAAATAAAAATATAATGTATAAGCATCCCAAAGTGATAAAGCAAAATATTGGTAAAACTCAAATTAAACATAAAGCCTCTAAATTGAATGATTTGGCCTCTGTTCCTCCTCATAATTTAAAAATTAAATGTGGTTTATTAAATATTAGGTCTCTAACTCCCAAGTCTCTGTTAGTCCATGATTTGTTAATTGATCATCAGATTGATTTAATTTCCCTTACAGAGACTTGGTTAGGGCAAGAGGATTATGTTGGTTTAAATGAATCAACTCCCTCTGGTTATTTAAACTGTCAAAATCCCAGAAGTTCTGGTCGTGGAGGAGGAGTAGCAACAATTTACCATTCCAAATTACTAGTTAATGTAAAGCAAAAAACATGTTATAATTCCTTTGAGGGCCTGGTCCTCAGTATTGGGCACTTTAGCAATTTTAGGTTAAACCCAATTTTATTTGCCATAGTTTATTGTCCCCCATCAACCTACTCAGAATTTTTATCCGAATTTGCTGATTTCTTAGCTGATTTAGTGCTGAAATCTGATAGAATAATTATAGTAGGGGACTTTAATATACATGTGGATGTAGATAGTGACTGCCTTAATGTGGCATTCAATTCAATATTAGACTCGATTGGGTTTTCTCAGAAAGTAGGAAATTCTACTCATTACCTCCACCATACATTGGACCTTGTTGTGACATATGGCATAGAAATAGAAAATCTTGTAGTGTCTCCTCATAACCCTGTACTGTCAGACCATTGTCTGTTAACCTTTGATTTTACTATTTCTGACTATTTGGCTCCTAAAGAAAAATATTATTACAGTAGATGCCTCTCAGATGATGCTGTTTCCAAATTTATGCAGATTGTTTCCTCTATGCCATGTGTCAACACAACGGAAATAAGCTATAGACAGCTTGCTCCTTCTGTAATTGATAACCTGGTGGATAGTGTTTCAGCTTCTCTGCATCAGACTCTAGACTTGGTGGCCCCCTTAAAAAAGAAAAAGTCTAATCAGAGATTTCTAACTCCTTGGTTCAACACAGAAACTCGTAGCTTAAAACAGAAGACTCGTCAATTAGAAAGAAAATGGCGCTCTACTAATTTAGATGAAATCTATTTAGCTTGGAGAAATCATCTTTTAATTTATAAAAAATCTCTTAGAAAAGCTAGAACGAGTTATTACTCTGCATTAATAGAAGAGAACAAGAATAATCCCCGGTTTCTTTTCAGTACTGTAGCCAGGTTGACAAAGAGTCAGGACTCTGTCAATCCTAGCATTCCCTTAGAGCTTACTAGTCAGGACTTTATGAACTTTTTCAATAATAAAATTTCATCCATCAGAGATAAAATCAATCAGATTCTTCCCACAGTTAACTTAAATACTGTAACTACTACAACTCCTTCTATTGATCTCTGTCTTGATGAGTTTACTCCAATCGACCTTTGTGAGTTAGACAAAATAGTTTCCTCATCCAAACCTTCAACTTGTCTTTTAGACCCTATTCCTACCAGGTTATTTAAAGAAGTCTTCCCACTTATTGGTAGCTTTATTCTTCATATAATCAATTCTTCATTAACTTTAGGCCATGTACCGCAGGCTTTTAAAATGGCTGTAATTAAACCCTTACTCAAAAAGCCAGCGCTAGATCCAGGAGCTTTAGCTAACTATAGACCAATCTCTAATCTCCCTTTCATTTCAAAAATCTTAGAAAGAGTTGTTGCTACGCAATTATTTGACCACCTGCAGGGAAATGGTTTACTTGAAGAGTTTCAATCTGGGTTTAGAATCCATCATAGTACTGAAACAGCCTTAGCGAAGGTCACTAACGACCTCCTCATTGCATCTGATAATGGACTAGTTTCTGTACTTGTCCTTTTAGACCTTAGTGCAGCTTTTGATACTATCGATCATAATATTCTACTTGATAGATTAGAACACTATGTTGGACTTAATAGAACTTCGTTGCAATGGTTTAGATCTTATTTATCTGATAGGTTCCAGTTTGTTCATGTAAATAATGAGTTTTCTTTCAACTCAAAGCTTAGTCATGGAGTTCCACAGGGATTTGTGCTAGGCCCTACTCTTTTTAGTTTATATATGCTTCCGTTAGGCAACATTATTAGAAAGCACTGTATACATTTTCATTGTTATGCAGATGACACACAATTATACCTGTCAATGAAGCCAGATGATAGTAATCAATTAGCCAAGTTAGAAGCCTGTCTTAAGGAAATCAAAGCTTGGATGACTTGTAATTTCCTGCTATTAAATTCAGATAAGACTGAAGTCATTCTTGTTGGTCCAAAAAACCTTAGAAACTCCTTTCCAAAT
Organism: Pholidichthys leucotaenia; assembly: GCA_020510985.1. Taxonomy (NCBI): domain Eukaryota; kingdom Metazoa; phylum Chordata; class Actinopteri; order Cichliformes; family Pholidichthyidae; genus Pholidichthys; species Pholidichthys leucotaenia. Next base: position 147,345,275 of record CM035837.1, read on the forward strand.
CAAACTTTCAGTTTGGATGCAGTTACTCTTTCTCTTAATAGCTCTGTGAGGAACCTTGGAGTTATTTTTGATCAGGATTTGTCCTTCAATTCATATATTAAATTTGTTTCTAAGACTGCCTTCTATCATTTGCGTAATATTGCCAAGATTAGGAGCATCTTGTCTCAGAGTGATGCTGAGAAGCTGATTCATGCTTTTGTTAGCTCGAGATTAGATTATTGTAATTCTTTATCAGGCTGTCCTAAAACATCTTTAAAAAGTCTTCAGCTGATCCAAAATGCTGCAGCAAGAGTTTTAACAGGTACTAGAAAGAGAGATCATATCTCTCCGGTTCTGGCCTCCCTTCATTGGCTTCCCATAGAGTTTAGAATTAAGTTTAAAATCCTTCTTCTTACTTACAAAGCTCTAAACAATCAGGCTCCTTTTTATTTAAAAGATCTGATACTACCGTATTATCCTAACAGAGCACTACGCTCCCAAAATGCGGGATTACTTGTAATACCTAGAATCTCCAAAAGTACAATGGGAGGCAGAGCCTTCAGTTATCAAGCTCCTCTCCTGTGGAATCAGCTGCCAATCTGGATTCGGGAGTCAGACTCCATCTCTGTTTTTAAGAATAGGGCTAAAACCTACCTTTTTGATATAGCCTACAATTAGGGAGGGATCATGTGTTTCTGAACCCTCCCTTAGTTATGCTGCTAATAGGTTTAGTCAGCCGGGGGACCTCCAGTAATGCACTGGGCCTCACTCCTTTCCTCACTCTCTATGGAATATTTTTTTTGCTGGTCATTAACATTTGTTTGTTCTCTCCCATAGATTGAGTCCCCATTGTGCTGTTTGCTCTCTACATGTCTGTTCTTTTCTTCTTCTCTATCCCCTCACCCCCCAGCCAGTCGCAGCAGATGACTGCCCCTCCCTGAGCCTGGTTCTGCTGGAGGTTTCTTCCTGTTAAAAGGGAGTTTTTCCTCTCCACCGTCGCCAAGTGCTTGCTCACAGGGGATCGCCTGATTGCTGGGGTCTTTCTGCAACTGTGGGGGTTCCCCCCTACAGTTGATAGTGCTATGAGATGACTGTTGTTGTGAAATGCCGCTATATAAATAAAATTGAATTGAATTGAATTGAATTGAATTATAAATCAGCTTAATAAATTTGCTTTGTTTTAGATGTTATTAAAGGATGCAATTGCTATGGTTGACCAAAAGATGGAGACAGTTTTGGATGAGGAGACAGTGACGTCGCCCCAGAGCCGGTCAATCGGTCTCAACTCCAAGATGGCAACTAAGGGTGCTTCCCACCTTGCACCAAGCCCTTAAGCATGTTTCATTTCATTAAAGGAAAAATTCCACAGACTATGTTTTTTTTTTTGTTGTTGTTTTTTTTTTTTAACGGGAGACTCAGACTGGAACCTTCTGATTTCCTTCTCTAGATAAAGTTTTAAGCATTATAGTACTCAAGGATTAACATGAACTTGTTTTCTTTTCATTACTTAATCCAAAAACTCATCAAAAGGAACATCTTTGTGTTCTTTGATATTTTAATCATTTCTTCTAAGTAAATACCATAAATGATATTTTTTTTACTTTGAATTTTGGTGATTTATTTTCAATAGGTTAAAGAAAAACTTATTTTACTCAAGCACATCCATATAAATAATAAGACAGAAAAAGTGATGTCTACTTTCACATAGTCTGTCATTCCTTTAAATTGACAAGACAGCAAACCAACCATATTGGCCTTTTTTTCTCATCCCATTTGGTCACAGCGGGCGTTTATTATCTGTCTCCTTGACCCATTCTGTCTCCAGGAGTGTTATCATGTTATCACACAGGAAAAATTTACAGCATGAGTCCAAACATGCAGCTCTATCAACACGTTGTAACTCAGTCAGCCAAAACTTCTGAGACCCACGGCCAAAATGAGATATATATAAATAATTCCATATTGATGCTCTAATTGTTTTTTTCCCCCTCTTCTAAATCCTATAATCCTTCAGAGCTTTGCTGTTTTGTCATGGACAGTAAAATGACTAAAACTTTAATAATCACATAGCCATTCCTTAAGAGTGACTTTACTATGTCTAAAAGAACAATAATATGACACAGAAGCATTAAAACCTCTGTTTGATATTTAGCAGTCTCGGGTAAGTCATATGCACAAACATTGTCATTATCACCTCGTTCTGTGCTTTGAATCATGTCATATAAGCTGTATGTAAAGCTTTCAGTCATTGGGCATTATTTAGTGACAGCATTATTCCATAATCTCCAGTTTAATTTGTCATACTGATGATGGTTGCAGTGATTAATATGCATGCACTTTTACTTAACTTACTGGCCATCCGACATGGCTTGGTTGTCGACGGGAGGAATGCGGTGAGTGAGGGTGAGGCAACGTCGTTCGCTGGGCTCCTGAGGCAGGGTCATGGCTGAGCAGCAGAAGAGCAAGGAGCAGGGGGAAGGAGGAACCATGTCAGACCCTTAGTCCATCGTCTTGTGTCCCTGTAAAGTTCACTTATCCCTCGATCAGGGAGATAATGCAACAGAGTTAATAAAAATTACACTGATACTTCAAAAAAAAAAAACTTGAATAAAAATAGCCCAATGTTGTTCATCTGTCCTCAGGCGTATCAAAGATAAAAGTAAAAAACCCAAAACAGGGAAAAAATCTGGTAACTAAAAATGTTGGCTTTAAAAATTTGAGAATATTTACCAGTTACGCAGCATTAGATTCAAAAACCCACAAAAAGAAACTGTAAAAACTCCTAAGCTTTGCAAAAATACCCATATATATGTATATATATATACTTTCCCCTCTTCTCACTCACTCTCAGACACAAGGGCCCACACATACACACACGCAGCTCTCTCTCTTTATCTCTCCAAGGTCACTTTTGGGCAGCCGCTCACACACACAAACAGCTAGTAAAACAAGCTTGAAATGGCAACCCAAAGTTAAAAGACACTCCCAAAGTACTTGTAAAAACAAATCTGGCAACCCCACTGATAGAAAAAATCCATGTTATTTATACTGTTATTGATATTAATAATGTATTATTATATTTGAGAAGTATCATACCTTTCATATGCCATGTTTAATGTTTATATGTGCATTCCATATAGGATAAGTTTATATATTCTTGGCCTGTTTCTGTGAGTAGTTTCAGAGAGTTCAGACTGAGGATCAGTACATGCATAAGGAATTATCTAAGCCATTTGTTATTATCTCTTTGACATAACCTGTTTTGGGTCACAGGAATGCACAGGAACTTCTCAGCCTGTACAGATCAGTGGTAGATGGACATTCTGTTTGTTTTATGGATCTCATGTCTTCATGACCCAAGTCTCCAGAGTGTCTGATGTCCGCCTGGATAAGCTCAGTTATCAGGACTGTCCCGTTCTGTCCCTTTCCTTATCCTCATCCTCCCTCTCCTTTCTCCTACCTATATACACTACCGTTCAAAATTTTGGAGTCACTTAGAAATTTCCTTATTTTTGAAAGAAAAGCACTTTTTTTCAATGAAGATAACTTTAAACTAATCAGAAATACACTCTATACATTGCTAATGTGGTAAATGACTATTCTAGCTGCAAATGTCTGGTTTTTGGTGCAATATCTAGATAGGTGTATAGAGGCCCATTTCCAGCAACTATCACTCCAGTGTTCTAATGGTACAATGTGTTTGCTCATTGCGTCAGAAGGCTAATGGATGATTAGAAAACCCTTGTGCAATCATGTTAGGTCTGCAATGCTGTAATGGCTGCAAATGGAGGATTCTTTGGCGAAAGCAAAGTTTGAAGGAAAAAAATTATTTCAAATACAAATCATTATTTCTAACCTTGTCAATGTCTTGACTATATTTTCTATTCATTTTACAACTTATGGTGGTAAATAAGTGTGACTTTTCATGGAAAACACAAAATAATTGTCTGGGTGACCCCAAACTTTTGAACGGTAGTGTATATCAGACTTAGAAGAATGGATCCTTTAGAGATTCTAGGTGTGTCTGAATGTCATGCCTTGTAACTTCTCCCCCATATTGGCCAATGGGGTGATTTTGTAATAAATGTACATAAATTCAACTTTCCGCCTGATTATTTGACTTTGAATAATTTAAGCTCAAAATTATTGTAACACCCATGTTCTCGTGTCAACTTTTTCTCTACCTCTCTGAGAACACAATTCAGTTTCTTACCCAAAAGTGTTATTTGCAAGCTCCCACAATTTTCATCATTTCCCCAGAAAACAATAATTATCTAACCATCCCTTTTATACTCCACAATGACCAAAAAATTCAAAACAACTTTAAAACTCCCGTCTCAGCAGAATCTCCCTGTTCTCTCTCACAAGGGCAGATTCCAAAACACAAATAGACAAACAAACAGACAAACTGCAGTAATTTTATTCAAATCAGCGCTATAACAAATTACTGGTTCACTGAAGTCAGTGCTCACTGCAATTCCATGACAGAACCTTGCATCGATTTACAAATCAAATGCTCACCGCAACCGAACGGCAGAATCTTGCCCAGACTTTTATATATCAATGCTCACTGCAACACTGTGGGAGAATCTTGCCCCGATTAATATCTCGGAGGTCACTGCAACAATATTGAAACCTCTTGCATTGATCACACGCGCAACAACACACCAAAGCATTCACCTCGTTGAAACCTGAACTGCTCCAGACCAAAAAGGCGAGCAGAAACATAACCAGACTTTGCGGTGTCAAGCGTTTAGGAACTCTTTTCCCTCGGGGTCTATTCACACCCCAGGTTCACACACATCAACAAATAAATATACTCACACTCAAGTTGCCTTTAGGGTCCTTGGACCCATCACCCAGTCCGTTCCAGCACCTCGGTTCCAAAATGCCCTCACTGCAGTAACGCTGAGCCTTGTACTCAGCCTTGGAAGGTCTTTCGTCAGCTGTGCACTCACTGAAATCGTGCAGAGCGCCGGAAGGACGGAGCTATCTGGAACCGCTGTTTGGTGCACCAAATGATAGAATAATTTTCAGCATAATCATTTTGAGTCAAAAATCAGGCGGAATATTTGAATGTAAGTATATTTATTTACCCCATGGCCACTGGGTAGAGATTACATAAGCGTGGCGCTCAGCACACACACACTGAATCTCTGACCATACATTTTCTGAATCTGGTATTTACAGCTCTTCAGGATAGATAAACTAAGGGGGAGATGTCCTTGGCATCTTGGAGACATCTCCTGAAGACAGTCTAAGTGTCTATAAATCTAATCTATAGAGCTGGTAGTTTTAGCACATTCCTGGTCACAGAAACCTAGCAGAGCAGGTCAGTAAAACAAGGGATTATCCTGGATCATCGTTTACGTCTTTGCTGACCTCTCCTTTACAGGCATTCTCACGCATATCCACAGAAGGCCACAGACAGAGAATAATTGCTCACACCAAAAAATATATGAGACGTGAAAGAAAAACATAAGGAATATACAAACTTATTCTACATGAAATATACATATAAACATCAGACATGAAATGAGATGAGAGATGAGATGAGATTCAACTTTATTGTCATTACACATGTATGAATACAAGGTAACGAAACGTGACTTGGCATTTGGGCACGCTCTGCAGAGCGCATCCAAGGCCGGGGCAGCCGCTAGGCGCCAGTAAGAAAGTCATGGAATAATATAATAATAATATAGATAAGATGGAATTTTTCTATCAAAACCCAAATATGTAAATAACAAAACAACACTGAATGTAAAGAGGAAAATAAATCATACAATATCAAATATGTGAAAACAAACTAGAAATAACATCACCAGCCAAGAACTCTACAACACAATATTATACAAATAAGGAAAAACAGAAAGGCAAAGAGACAGAGCACGGTGAAATCCCCCATGCTTAGCTCGTGACAGAGCCCCCCCCCCCCAAGGGGTGGATATCAGACACCCCTTGCAACATCAACAGGAAAACAAGAGCTCACCCATACCAAGAACCCACCCCAGCAAAATACAAGAAAACAACCCCATCCCAGGCAACATCAAAAGGAAAACAAGGCCCCACCCACACTAAAAACCCACCCCACCAAAAGACAAGAAAACAATCCCACACTGGGCTGGAGAAGGGGGACCCAGGCACGGAGGGACTGAAACAATCCAGAGAAAATAATAAGAACTCCCATGACTTACACCTCGGCAAAACCCAGGCTGGGAGAAAGCAAAAAACAAAAACCCCACTCAGGATCCACACCTGACAAAATCAGCAACCTAAGCCCCCTGGACCAAAGGGCTAGACAGTTCCAGTGGCCAGCCAAAGTCCCAGGCCTGGCAGACGGGGAGGTGGTAAGAGTCGGGTGGCCTGCCAGAGAATATGGGCCACCCAACCCAACAGCGCAGTCCATCAGGCGGTCGACCAGAGTTTTTAGCCACTTAAACAGAAGGGATGGCCCAGGAGGTCCTCCACGGGGAGGCCCAATGAAAAAAAGGACAGTGGAGTAGGGGGAACCATGACTATGTTGGGCGGAGGAGGGAGAACCAAGACAATGTCTGGCAGAGGAGGGGGAACCACAACAATGTCTGGCAGAGGAGGGGGAACCATGATGATGTCTGGCAGAGGAGGGGGAACCACAACGACGTCGGGCAGAGGAGAGGGAACCACGACGACGTCGGGCAGAGGAGAGGGAACCACAACGGCCTCAGGCAGAGGAGTGGGAATCACGACGGCCTCGGGCAGAGGAGAGGGAACCACAAAGGCCTTGGGCAGAGGACAGGGAACCACGATGGCATCAGGCAGAGGAGAGGGAACCTCGATGGCGTCAGGCAGAGGAGAGGGGACCACGACAGTGTCTGACCACTCTGCAGCACCCTTGGTGGTCCCGGACTGGGACATAGTTGCATCCGCGGTGGCTCCGGGCTGGAGCAAAGTTGCACCCGTAGTGGCTCCGGACTGGAGCAAAGTTGCACCTGCGGTGGCTCCAGGCTGGAGCAAAGTTGCAGCCGCGATGGCTTCGGGCTGGAACAAAGTTGCACCCGTGGTGGCTTTGGGCTGGAGCAAAGTTGCACCCACAGTGGACCCGGACTGGGACAGAGCTGCACCCACAGTAGACCCGGACTGGGACAGAGCTGCACCCGCGGTGGCTTCGGGCTGAAGCAAAGTTGCACCTGCAGTGGACCCGGACTGGGACAGAGCTACACCCGCAGTAGACCCTGACTGGGACACAGCTGCACCCGCAGTGGACCTGGACTGAGGAAAAGCTGTACCCACGGAGGCCCCAGGCTGGGACGGAGCACCCGCAATGACCTCAACTAATGGAGAAACAGCACCCTCGGTAGACCCTGACTGGGCCAGAGTTGCACCTTCGGTGGACTCGGACTGGGCCAGAGCCGCACCCTCGGTGGACCCGGACTGGGCCAGAGCCGCACACTTGGTGGACCTAAGCTGGGATGGAGCACCCACGGAGACCTCACCCAGAGGGGAAGCAGCACTCTCGGAGGTCCCAGGCTGGGACTGCGCACCCATGATGACCTCGGCAGAAGGAGCTGGACCCACAATGATCTTGGGCGGCGAAGCTGGATGGTCCTCGGTGATCCTGGGGAAAAGCTCAGACAGGAGAGGCAGAGAAACCGGGTCAGGGTCACTGGCGGCAGTGGAGCCCGGCGAGGTGAGCTCAGGGACAGCCAACGACTGCACCTGGCTCTCCCCATCAAGAGCCAGGCAAGATCTCTCCAAAATAGAAACAACAAAGACAAAGGAGAGCACTTGCCTGATCTCAAGCTCCACCGCCGTCCAGGACTCCGTCGATCCGGACGATGAATCCTTGGGCCCGGCCCTCTGGAGGTCCCGCTCGGACTCTGCTGCGGTGGCTCCAGCAGCAGGCAAGGTGGTCAATGTTGTCCCGGGACCCCCCAGTGATGTGATTCATGCAGGTGGCTCACCCGGCATGGATGCAGGAGGTCGGCTTCCTGCTGGCGCTGGATCCTGTTCTGCTGAGGCCAGGGGACGCTTCATCGTCAGCACAGGCTTCATCTTGGTCGCAGCGCTCTCCCTCCATTCAAACTATGGCTGCGGGGCTGGAACCAGGTCTTCCAGGGCCGCAGGCTCCTCCATCGCCTGGCGGTTCAGTCCTGGGGCCGGCAGACACTCAAGGGGGACAGGAGGAGACATGGAGACAGCAGGTGAACTGTCTATAACTGCAGCAGATGGTGAGGACTCAGAGGACTGCCTAGTCTGAGCCTCACCGCCAGGAATCAGGCAAGATAATTCATGTTTAATTGAATGAGAGTTGAAAAACACTTGTCTGAGTTCCCTGGGTGTGATGTCTTATGCTGTAGCTGGGCGGAAATCAGCCCTCTCTGTGACTTTGGTGGATGTGGGCCCCTCAGTGGAACGTGGAGGAGCTGCCGCTGCTGACACGGCGACGGGTGAAGCCAGAGAAGAAACGACTGAGCTCTCAGCAGTGGGAGGAGACATCGAGGAGACCGGAGTTGCAGCAGCAAAGGAGAATGTGTGGGCTGACGGGACAGCCGGTGAGGAGAAACACGAAGAGGAAACTGCTGCGGGAGTTGTCTGGCTCGACGGAGGAGAAACTGCTGACTGAGAGGTGGAGGTGTTCCTTCACTGGGATTTCCTTGAACGACGGCAGAAGACGGGAGGCAGAGGTGTCGGCTCCTGGAGAGGTGGAAGAAGTCCCAGCAGAACCTCCTTCAGTTGTTGAGCGAGATTCAGGAGAAGCCATGGCTTATATTCCAGAAGCAGTTCTGTCTCTGCTAACATGGCCCGCCTGCACTCCTCCAGTTCCTCGGCTGAGGGTGCGCACCAGTGTTCGGGAGGAGGAGGCGGAGCAGTCGGTGGAGAGCGGCGAGAGGCTGGAGGCTTCCATGTCAGTGGGTGCTTGCTCTTCATCAGCGCAGGCACGGACAAAAGAGTGGATTCCCCCAGTCCATGACTCGCAGGTTGTAGAGTGATAATGGAAAGGAGTAGGTCCGCGAGCTCTGGGTGGTCCCGCAGGCTGGGGCATGCCTCAACTACCTGTGCCGCGCCCTCCAGACACTCTCGGGATACCACCTCAGGAGTATGGGAGGCACGAGCCTGTGAAAGAATGTCCTCCAGGATGCACATACACCACCATTCCGCCTTGCTCAGACTTGGGGTCGACAAATCCGGGGTGACTGACATGGTACCCCGGGTGAAAAAACAAACTGGGGAGAAATAAGGAAAACCTGCCAGCCTCTGCTGCCGCTGGAGTGAAAAAACGCAAAATTAGCACACACTGCAGCCGCTGGGTCTCAAACTGGCTGCCGTCTTCTGTCATGAATTGTCAAGAATTGTTCCATGGGGCAGAGAGGAGAAATCCACGCGCAGGACTGCAGTTTGTGAAATTTATTAAACAAGCACAAAGACCAAAACAGTGCTCAAACCGAAATACAAAATAAACTTACAAATACCGCACCAGAACAAGGGCTGGGTTCTGGTGGAGACGGGAGAAAGAAACTTAAGACTCCGGCAACGAGAAATGAAAATAACAGCCCTTAAATAGGATTAGAAACAATTAACACAAAAAATAACTGGTGTGAATCACATGAGCGGGCTGAGGAGAAAATGACAATCAGCTGTGAGTTATGAGGAGGGGAGACGGAGCTGACAGTTTGACAGGAGCACCACCCACAACCAGGGAGAAGCCCGGAAGTGCTCCTGACAACTGCAACTCCAGAGAGAGAAAGAAAAGAGAGGACACTGGTAAAATAAAGTGGAAACAAAAACCCCAAATATGTAAATAACAAAACTACACTGAACGTAAACAGGAAAATAAATCATACAATACCAAATAAATGAAAACAAACTAGAAATAACATCACCGGCCAAGAACTCCAGAATACAATATTATACAAATAAGGAAAAACAAAAAAGGCAAAGAGACAGAACACGGTGAAATCCCCCATGCTCAGATCGTGACAGTAACAGCATTTGGATGAGTGCAAGGGAAGGCTTCTGTCCATTTAGTAAATGTATCAATAATCACCAAACAATATTTCTTCCCTTCACGTTTATCTAGCTCAATGAAGTCCATGCAAATGTTTTGAAATGGATAGGTTGATGCAGGGAAGGTGCCTTTTTCAGGCCTCAAGTTCTGCACAAATTAGGCATTTCTTACAAAACTGAGTAGCAAATTATTTTTAGTAGCAAATTTTAGATTAAGTAGCAAATTATTTTTACTAATCACACATTATTAACTAATCAACCCCCCTGCTGTTACATGGGAAAGCCCATGTAGCCGAACAGCAGTGTGGTGGAATAATTTGCGTTATTATTTTTTCCCACCGGTAAATTTCACCTTGTGGTGATGTTACCTGGGTGAACGTGTCATGTGATAGTTCTGTCAGTGTTAAAAAAAAAGGAGATGCTGTGGTGTGGTTTCCTATATGACCTTGTGCAGCTGCTTTTGCATGTATTGTCTGTAAGTGGTTTTCCTTAGAGATTTGATCTGTACCATTAGTGTGTGTGTCACATTTGCGTATGGCTAATTTAGAGGAAAGTTGTACACTGTCTAACAGTTTTAAAATGAGGGCTTCTGGGTCCCTGTTGATGTACTCATGCCTCTTTTCTTCCACTGTTGTGCAAAGTGATGGATGGTAGAAAAAGCATACTGACTGTCTATGTACATTATGAGAGCTTTTCTCTGACATAATTCACAAATTAATTTAATTTTGTTACCGTGCAACGTTCAATGGTTAGACGAGGCTGTGGTAATAACACTTTCATGCATGCAAGGTGTCTGGATGGTGAGATGACTGATATTTTACTTTGTGACAAGATGACTGATACTGCATGTGTTTGGGTTTAATTAGTGGGATGTGGGGCACCTCCCAGTGTTTAAAATGTCTGGTGTCTTCATTACACAACAGATGTCCCCACATAGCCCCTTGGTGACCAATACAGATTTTTAATGACTAGTCTGGAGGATGGATTTGCAAGAAATGTTTTTTCATAATTTGGATCTGGGCCACTTAAATGTCTGTCATACATACTGCAATGATATTGGTCTGTGGCCTGCTGTGTAGTTGGGATATTGGACTCAAAATATTGCATAGCTTTTGAGTGCAGGTCTGATGTCACTGAGCTTGGTCTGGCCAAAACCAAATGCAGGGAGTAGCAGTACCTTGGCACCTTGAAATCCTGCAATACATTTACTTCTGTCAGATGTGGAAAATGTGATGCTCTCATGTCGTTCTCCATTGTCGTTCTCTCTCACTTCTGGCGCCACACGAGTAGGCTGCCTTTTTGCAACAGCGGATCAATTTCTGCCTATTTCTATTTACTATCTGGCTCTCTTGCCAATCTTTCTGATCCAGCGTCACCTTTATTCCATCCAAACACGTAGATCGCCCAAATGTCTCCTGAGCCAGCGGACGGAGCCACTGTTTCTTGCAAGAGGCAGTACAATAGAGACCAGCTGTTAGCACTTAACCGGCCCACGATGCTAACGCAAAAACTCGACATACCAGGAGAAATAAGACGGAAATGGCGTGGATGTCAAGCTGGAGTAAGACGGCGGGCGAGGAATATAAGGTACAGACCCGTCCTCCCATCCTTCATTACGGGGAATGTTCGATCGCTAAGCAATAAGACTGATGAGCTAGCGGCTATCTCCCGCTACGAGAGCATCTTCAGAGAGAGTAGTTTGATGTTGTTTACCAAGACGTGGCTAACAGAACTAGCAACAGATGCTAACATCGAACTGGAGGGTTTCCACGCAATACGGGCAGACCGGACACCAGACAGTGGGAAGACAAGGGGCGGAGGAGTGATAATGTATGTCAATAACAACTGGTGCAGACTGGGACATATCACGGTTAAGGAACAGCACTGTAGCAAAGACATCGAGTTGCTAGCTGTTAGCATGCGGCCTACATATCTCCCGAGGGAATACTCACACGTGATCTGCATTGTTATTTATGCAAATCCGACGGCGAACGCGGGGACGGCGCGTGACGTCATCCACTCAGTAACTGGCAGGCTGCAGACAGAACACCCAGATGCTCTTCTCCTCATCTCAGGTGATTTCAACCATATTTCACTGTCCCCCATTCTACCCACGCTCACCCAGTATGTCACATGCCAAACTAGAGACAATAAAACACTGGACTTATTTTATGCAAATACTAAGGAGGCGTACACCTCATCACCACTCCCCCCACTTGGGAGATCGGATCACAACTTGGTTCATCTCCTGCCGGTGTACAAACCCCTAGTACACAGACAACCTCCGGTCATGCACACGGTGAAGTTATGGTCTGAGGAGGCAATGGACGCGCTAAAGGACTGTTTTGAAATCACTGCCTGGGAGCAGCTCTGCGATCCACATGATGAGGACATCGATGGCCTCACTCACACCATCACGGACTACATCGGCTTCTGTGTGGACAACACCGTACCCACCAAGACCATACGGTGTTGCTCGAACAACAAAACCTGGATCAAACCTGAGATAAAAACACTTCTGAGAGAGAAGAAGAGGATCTTCAGGTTGGGGAACAGGGAGATGCTGAAGTCTGTACAGAGGGAGCTGAGGAGGAAGATCAGAGAAGGCAAGGACAGCTTCAGGAAGAAGATGGAGGACAAGCTGCAACAGAGCGACATCGGCGGGGTCTGGAGAAACCTTAAAACCATCTCTGGGCTCCAGAATACCTCCTCCCAGGCCACGGGGGGCAGGGAGTGGGCGAACAATCTGAACCTGTTTTTAATAGGCTTGACCAATCGCCCTCCCCCTGACTGCACAACAACCACTGCTGCCTCTAAAGTCATCGAGACCTGCTGTCCACACCCCACTCCACCAACACCCCCCCCCCCACTCCTAGCACACAGCCCCCCAACCTGACCCTCGCTAAGACCCAGGTGAGGACGGAGCAGAGGAAGATCAAGGCGAGGAAGGCCTCGGGACCGGACGGCATCAGCGCGAAGCTCCTCAAGTCCTGTGCACACCAGCTGTGTGGGATTGTGGAGCACATCTTCAACCTGAGCCTGAAGCTGGGGAGGGTACCACAGTTGTGGAAAACATCTTGTGTGGTACCTGTACCAAAGACTTCCCACCCCAAAGATCTAAACAGCTACAGACCAGTGGCCCTGACGTCTCACATGATGAAGACCCTGCAGAGACTGCTCCTTGTTCACCTCCGCCCCCTGGTGGGACCAGCGATGGATCCATTCCAGTTCGCCTACCAGCATAGCATTGGGGTGGAGGATGCAGTGATCTTCCTCCTTCACCGTTCTCTGTCCCACCTGGAGAAGCCCGGGAATGTGGTGAGGATCATGTTCTTTGACTTCTCCAGTGCTCTCAACACCATTCAGCCGATGATCCTGAAGGACAAGCTGCTGTGCACAGGGGTGGACAAGCACCTGTCATCATGGATCATGGACCACCTCACTAACCGGCCACAGTTTGTGAGAACCCGAGATTGTGTGTCCGACATGATCATTGGTAGCACGGGGGCCCCCCAGGGAACGGTTTTGGTTCCCTTCCTGTTTACCCTTTATACTGCGGACTTCTCACACAACACAACACACTGCCATCTACAGAAGTTCTCTGACGACTCTGCGATCGTCGGCCTCATCTCCAACGGAGATGAAGCTGAGTAAAGAGAACTTATCCAGAACTTCGTGGACTGGTGCCATCGGAACTGCCTTCAGATCAACGCGAGGAAAACTAAGGAGCTGGTGGCGGACAACCCCTCACAGCACCAGTAAACATACAGGGAACAGACATTGAGATGGTGACATCCTACAAGAACCTGGGTGTTCATCTGAACAATAAACTAGACTGGTCACACAATACTGACACACTCTACAAGAAGGGACAGCGCAGGCTGTTACTACTGAAGAGGCTCAGGTCTTTTGGTGTACAAGGGGCACTGCTGAAGACATTCTACGACACGATGGTGGCATCAGCCATCACTTTTGGAGTGGTCTGCTGGGGCAACGGCATTACAGCAGCCGATAGGAAGAGACTGAACAAACTGATCAAGAAAGCTAGATCTGTCCTGGGGAAATGCCTTGACCCAGTGGAGGAGATAGGAGAGAGAAGGATGGTGGCTAAACTGTCATCTCTGCTGGAGTCCGAGTCCCACCCTATGCAGGACATATTGAATGCACTGAGGAGCTCATTTAGCAGTAGACTACATCATCCTAGGTGTGCAACCGAGAGGTTTCGCAGGTCCTTCCAACCTACGGCTGTCAGACTGTATAACCTAAGCAGGGCTGCTCGCAGAGATAGCAAAAAAATGTGACGACCTAATAGTATTGAATGCAAAAGACGCAACAGCCTTACACAAATGGTCCCTTCCAGTATACAACTAGGACAATTATCAGTCGCTACGGAGGGTGACAATATGTATGGGTACATATTCATACTATGTAGGATAACTAAGTAGATGGTTATGCTATTTATTCCATCTTGCTACAATGCTCCGCACTTTGTATATATATAAGATAAGATAAGATAAGCCTTTATTAGTCCCACAACGGGGAAATTCCAGGATTGCAACAGCACAGGGATAGCAACACTCAGAGCAACAATCAAAAGGCAAGAAAAAAAAACAAGCAAGCAAGAGCAGCTAATATACATATGTACATATTACTATAAAATATATATATATACACACACACACAGAGACACACAGTGCAGAGCATTGTAGCTGGATGGAATAAATATATGAATATATGAACACACAGTGCAGAGCATTGTAGCTAGATGGAATAAATATGTAAATATATAAACACCCACAGTACGGAGCATTGCAGCTAGGTGGAATAAATATGCAAGTATATAAACACACACAGTGCGGAGCAATGTAGCTAGATGGAATAATATGTAGATATACAGTATAAAAACACAGTGCGGAGCATTGTAGCTAGATGGAATAAATATATAGATATATAAATATAAACACACCCAGTGCTGAGCATTGTAGCTAGATGGAATAAATATATAGATATATAAATATAAACACACCCAGTGCAGAGCATTGTAGCTAGATGGAATAAATATGTAAATATATAAACACACACAGTGCAGAGCATTGTTGCTAGGTGGGATGAAACAGCATAACCGTCTATTTAGTTATCCTACATGGTATGATTATGTGCCCATACATATTCTCACCCTCCATAGCGACCGGTATGTTCCTAGTTGTATGCCGGAGAGGACCATTGTGTAAGTCTATTGCATCTTTTGCATTCAAAAAAAACTATTAGTTTGTTACGTCTTTTTGCTATCTCTGCGAGCAGCCCTGCTTAGGTTGTACAGTCTGACAGCCGTTGGTAGGAAGGACCTACGAAACCTCTCGGTTGTGCACCTGGGATGATGTAGTCTGCTGCTAAATGAGCTCCTCAGTGCATCCAGTATGTCCTGCATAGGGTGGAACTTGGACTCCAGCAGAGATGACAGTTTAGCCACCGTCCTTCTCTCTCCTATCTCCTCCATCGGATCAAGGCGTTGCCCCAGGACAGAGCTAGCTTTCTTAATCAGTTTGTTCAGTCTCTTCCTATCGGCTGCAGTAATGCCACTGCCCCAGCAGACCACTCCAAAAGTGATGGCTGATGCCACCACCGTGTCATAGAATGACTTCAGCAGCGCCCCTTGTACATCAAAAGACCTGAGTCTCCTCAGCAGGAACAGCCTGCGCTGTCCCTTCTTGTAGAGTGCGTCAGTATTGTGTGACCAGTCTAGTTTATTGTTCAGATGAATACCCAGGTACTTGTAGGATGTCACCATCTCGATGTCTGTTCCCTGTATATTTACTGGTGCTGTGAGGGGCTGCCCATGCCTGCATATTTATATGCCATGCATATAAATATTTATATATTTATATATTTATGTGTACGTATGTATATCCACTGCTCTTATTTATATTTTTCGTATCTTCTTAATTATTACTCTGAGTGTTGCTATCCCTGTGCTGTTGCATTCCTGGAATTTCCCCATTGTGGGACTAATAAAAGCTTATCTTATCTTATCTTATCTTATCTTATTGGGAAACGTTACTGGAATATCCTGAACCTGCAACATCACTTCAGGTAAACACTGTATTGTTAACATCAAGTCAAAGTCAGGTAAATGGATGTCTGTTATGTCAGTGTAAGCGTCAACAGTTGTACTTAGCTTCGGTGCGGTCAGACAGGCAGTCGGCACATTAGGTCCTCCACCCCCTCTCCACCGCTGCTGGTGTCCAGGACATTGCCTCCACCAATGGCCCTTTTGTCCACATTGATGACAAAAGTCACGTTTCCCTTGCAGCGGCCAGCCCACCCCACGCCTCCTTCCATCTCCTACACCACTGGGGTCCAGTTCCAGTGCCACCCTGAAAAATAGAATTTGGGGGAAGCTCTCGCGCCCACCCCCTTCCTTGTGTCAACAATTGCACAAACAGGAGTTGTTTTTTCTTTCAGTTTTTTTTTCTTTTCTTTCCTCCACTATTTTCTCTTCATGTTTGGCTTAAGTTAGCACATTGCCAAATGCGCTGGTGCGGTATGTGACCAAATGTTTCCGGATGTAATGAGCTAGGTTTGGGTGCATGTTTTACAAAAAGACACTTTTCAAATGCTGCCATTAAGGTTCTACACCTGAATCATTATCATTCATTCATTCATTCATTCATCTTCTTCCACTTAATCCTTTTTGGGTCGCGGGGGGTGGGGTGGGAGGCTGGAGCCTATCCCAGCATCTTTGGGCGAGAGGCAGGGTACACCCTGGACAGATCGCCAGTTCATCGCAGGGCCAACACAGAGAGACAGACAACCTTTCACTCTCACAGTCATACCTAAGGACAATTTAGAATCCCCCAGTTTTGATGCCAATTAACCTAACTTGCATGTTTTTGGCAAGTGGGAGGAAACCGGAGAAACCCCAGAGTAAACCCACGCAGATACGGGGAGAACATGCAAACTCCACACAGGTCACTGTTGGTCGGGGGCTGGGATTGAACCCAGGATCCCCCGGCCAAGGGTGAGTTGCTGTGCTGCCGCAGTGCTAACCATTCCGCCACCGCGCCGCTCTGAATCATTATCAGCCTTAATTAAATCAGAATGCCTATCAAACCCTCTTGTATCCTGGTTCTATAAGCTTTAACACTTTCATCGTTACCTTGTTTGTGGTTTGGATCATCCCGTATAAGCTGTATTTAAAAGTTCAATCAAGATATTGTTCAGTGACATTTTTTGGGATGCCTGAAGGCAGGTAAACAACATTAGGTTATTTTATTTGACTTTTGCAGTGTAATTGTATTCCCTAGCTCACAGTTGTATTATCTGTCCAACTGAGGGATAACAGTGGCTTCAGAAGGAACAACAAATAAAAGGGCGACAGGCTGACTTGGACTGGACTTGCACAGTAAAATCAAAATCTGATGATAAATCTGAAAAAACTGACCATGGTAAAAGGAAGGAAAAAAGATTTGACTAATATGTGTTCTGTCTCTTCTATGGTACATGACGACTATGGTGTGGGGGCAAGGGGCCGTGCTTCTGCTCCTTCTCCTCCATACTCCCCCGCTGCTCAGCCCATATTCCTCAATCTCACAGAACTCCAGGCTGTAGAAGCTGTAGCTCACATCACCTCGCCTCCATTCGTTTCCATCCCTCTAAACGGAGCAGCCACACCGGGGCACCCAAGAGTTAAGTAGATATGCACACATATCCACTCCACACTTACCATCAATACAATGAATAAAACTGAAGATTATGAAAAATGTTGTCACTGAACAATATCTTATGATTGAACTTTTAAATACAGCTTGCATGGGACGATCCAAACCATAAACAAGGTAACGATGAAAGTGTTGAAGCTTATAGAACCAGGTTACAAGAGGGTTTAATAGGCATTCTGATTTAACTAAGGCTGATAATGATTCAGGGATTCAGGTGTAAAACCTTAATGGCAGCATTTGAAAAGTGTCTTTTTGTAAAAAATGCACCCACACTTAGCTGATTACATCTGCAAACATTTGGTCACACCACACCAGTGCATTTAGCAATGTGTTAACTTATGCCAAACATGAAGAGATAATAGAGGAGGAAAGGAAAGAAAAAAACAAAACAAAACTGAAAGAAAAACCAACTCCTGTTTGTGTGATTGTTGACACAAAGGAAGGGTGGGGGTTGGGGAAGGGCTTTTCCACAGCTGTGCACTTGCTGTCTGTGGTCCAAAAATGCCAGAAGCAGCAGGAAAGGTATTTGGAGTCCCTGTAGCACGGGCGCCAAGTATGTTAGAAAAATTCTTCTTAACTTTCAGTCAAAAACCAGGCGGGATTAGAGTTTCAGCAAATTTAATTACACTGGCCAATGGAGAACAATACAAAAACAGCCTCAGAGCCTATTTGTGCATCATTCTGACCCAAACACACATTACTCAGTTCTTTAAGCCCTTCATTATCTGAGAGATGGAGGACAGAATGTCCGTGGTGATTGGTTCAGTACATCCGGTCAAAACCTGGTGTACAGATTACCTCTTTCTCAGGAACCATGATGCTCACTCAGCACCAGTCACACGGGAAACGCACAGAATGAACTAAAAACAAAATGATAAAGTGCAGCTGCATCATTGACACTTTCACGCAGAGTCTGAGACAAAGCAAATCACAAATATGAAACAAATATGAAACTTTTCTATCAAAGGTAAATAAAGCTGTGTTCCAAGTCACCTCGCCTCTTCAGTGCAGCAGAGCAATATCAGGCATAACATTGGCGACGTCGGATTAAACCATGGAGGTGTGCATGGTCCCTATCCGCCCTTTCCTCGAGGTGCCCAGAGAACTGCCGGTGCCCTGGCCTAGGTGGTATGAGGCCTTTTAGAATTATGTTGCTGTGCTGGATCTCAGGGAGCTCGACAAGCAGACAGCCCGGGCGCTATTGGTGAACAATTTGGGCAAAGAGGGCCAGCAGATCCTGTGAACACTCAGTGCTGCGGACATCTACGAAGAGGTAGCAGAGCTGCTAGCTAGCCATTTTGACACCCTGGATAATGTGATGGTCCGGAGGATCCGCTTTCAGCAGCAACGTCAATAGGTAGGTGAACCCATCTGGCAGTTTGTCGCCGATTTGAGACAGCTTGCTAGCAAGTGCCGTTTCAGAACCTTGGAGGAGGAAATGATTCGTGACCAGTTGGCAGAGCATACCTGTATGCCACATTGCAAGCTAGAATACTTATGGCACCAAATGAGCTCACGTTAGCCAGAGCCATCAAGCTAGCACTCCAAATGGAAGCCGTGGACAAGCTAGCTCTAGAACAAACCGGGAGCCAGTCACAGCAGCAGTTAGAGCCTCTTGTTGCGGCAAATGCCACAGACCTGGACAGCAAAGATAACTGGGACGGCACGGAGACGGAAGCTAACACCATGGGGTCGGCCCCGAGAAAGTCCCTTTGTATGGGTTGTGGGTCTAAGATGCACCAGAAAAAGGCTAAGGACTGCCCATCGAGAACAGCGCGGTGTAACAGATGTGGTCTCTTGGACCATTTTGCCAGGATGTGCCATGAAGTTAAACCGGAGAGCCCACGGAAGAAGTCGCTCCTCCCACCCCAAACAACCATCCACACGGTGTCCCCAGACACGAATGGGTACACGTTTTGCACGGTGAGGCTGGACGACGTGGAGGTGCCGCTGTTGATTGACACGGGAGTGGAGGGTTCACTGCTGAACTGGGCCACGGTGAAGAGGTTTTTTCCCCACCACAGAGTTAGAGGCAACCCAGCGCCGTTGTATGGTTATAGAGGTGGAAGGCTGGACACAGTCGGGACTTTGGAGCTGACTGTTCGGTACAAGTCTGGGACAGTGCTCGACTTCACATTCCATGTGACAGCACGGGGCGATAACATCATGAACTGTGATTTATTTTATGGGTTGGGTTTCGCCATCAACGACGACGCTGGAGAAGAGTGGTTGGGCTGTGGCCAGTGGAAAACCCCTGATTCCGGTGACTAGTCATGTTTACATGGACACAAGTAACTGGATTAAAAGCCTGATTGGAATAAAAATGCTTCATGTAAACACGCCAATCTGAATATTCTGACCCGATCACACTCATTCGGATCAAAATTTCGGGTCGGTTATGCCGATTGTTATCCCGATTGGTGCGCATATAAACACTTATTCTGAAACTTGGGTTGAAAATATGTTTATTGCGCATGTCTGTACATCAGCCACATGTCGATGTGACGTATTTCCGCCTTTACAACAGATAGCGGAAGACATTGTGGGAGTAAAACAAAACTGGTCTGTATCGTCCTGCTGTCTCCCTCTGTTTGTCATATGCAGAAGTATGTACTTGTAGGTTCATTACGGAGACCAGCAGAAGCAAAAGTACACTCTGAATAACACAATACAGGTCCATTTCAAAAAGAGAAAGACACAAAGCGGGGTTTGTTTACACCGGAAGTTGCTTCTTCCTCTACTTTTTTCGGCATGTCGAAATGTCGACGTGTGCACGTCAAAATGATTTAGTCCGTTCAAACGTGTGACACATGGAAACGCACGTCCTAATTGGATCAGCTTTTTCAGGATTCATGTAAACAGTAAAGTTCTGATCTGAATTGTAATCAGATTGAAGAAATTTTGCCCATGTAACTGTGGCTACTGATGAAGATGTGGTGTGGGATGAAGAACTACCGGACGCCACAGCGGCCATGTGAGACCAATTTTGCTCAGGGCCAGTGCAGGAGGGTCTCAGTGCCGGCGCTCGGGAAACAGTTGAGGGGAGTACCAAGCGTGACGGTGAGGCACCTGCGCCGGCGAGTGGCACTGATGGCTTAGCCCTGGATGCTTCCGGAGTTTGGCCGCAATGGGACGGAGGGTCTGCGGCTACGATGGCGCATGTGACACCAGTGTTGGAGGAGGTCGGGACAAGACTGATAAGCATGAGGGATCAGCGGGCTTGGCAACAATGCCTCAAGCCAAGCTGGGCCCCATTGAGGGTCCTGGATTGGGTCCAGGTGCGAGATGAGGAGTGCCCGCAGAAAAGATGGACCAGACGACAACCCCAGGAGCACCGGGAGCGTCTGCACGTAGTGGCCAGACTGGATGCAGCACACTTCAGGCTCTCTGACGGCTCAGTGTGGCACGCAAACTGGCTTTGGTGTGTCCGGGAGGAGGCTCCGGGAGACGAGGCTGGATGTGGGACGAGGTTGATGGAGAGGAGGAGCGGCTTCAGCGTTCGGAGGGCCAGCCATTACCACAAAGACCGCTGAGAGTTATGCATACAGTTATGTCCTTTCTACTTGAACTCTTTGGTTGTACATAGTATATATTGAAGTTCTGTTGTTGTTGTGTTGGTGTTGTTGTTTAAAAAGATGTTATAGAAGGGATTTTATTTTGTTCTAGTTTAGGAGCATGGCATGCAATTTTAGTTATTAATAGACTCTAATTTACCCCAGTAGGTGGTAGAATAATCCACCTTGCCGTGTGGGCAGAACAGCAGTCTACCCGTCCTCCCTATTTTAGCTTTTGATATGTGAATGCATTAGGCCATTTAGAGGCATTAGTTTTCGTTTATTAGTGCGTGATTCGGGTCCTAAATTGAGGAGGGTCTTAATTGAGTGAGTGGTTTTGGACGGTTTTTTTTGGGGGGGGGGGATGTGAGATATGTATTTAATATGAACATGCACCTCCAGGTGGTGCCTCCGCCCCGCCCTATATAAGGCCGGGTCGGCATCTTATTACTCTCTGTCTTGCCTGTACCTTGGCCGGGGCCCTGTCAGTGACCACAGTCAGTAAGGTAAATAAAGCTGTGTTCCAAGTCACCTCGCCTCTTCTGTGCAGCAGAGCAATTCCAGACATAACAACTATACTACAACATTTGAAATAAATTGTGACCAGATTAATATAGTATCAAAAAGAATATAGGGAGATGGTCATCTGGTATACTTGATTTTGGTACAAGAATTCCCCAGCCTGCTCTCTCCAATAAGCAGGAAGACAAGAGGCTGAGCCACATAAGAGTTTCACATTTCTACCTTTTCTCATACAGACTTCTCACACACAGGGGGGATCACATATCCCCGTCAAAACCCTTTATTGACATTTCTCCCCCCTCCAGTCTTCCGTCTTCTGCCTGCGTCCTGGAGGTCAGGAAGTCCTTCGTTCGCACCCCTGTCCTCTCTCGTTGTCCTCTGCAGGTGGTCCGGACTTACTGTCCTCTTCGTCGTGAGGTCAATCCACATATGTGCTGTCAGCATCTCTCTTATGTTTAACATACGTATGCACAAATACACCCCTTTTATGTCTAAACATATGTATGCACAAATACAAAGCTACAACCCCCCCCCAAACGATGAAGAATGGACGATACAAAAAAATTCTGCGAACATGTTACTCTTAACAGTACAACCAACATCAAACACTCAGTCTGTGCGCCGTCTGGGCTTCAACCGTCTCCCGAATCTGCTGTAAGCCGGCCCCGCCTTGCCTGCGGCGCCCTTCTGCCCAGGCTCTGTTGACTGAGGAAGAGAGTGGTTATTTGACCTCTGCGGGGACTCCGAGACGCTCCCCCTGGGGAGTCTGCCGCGTCGAGGCGCCCTCGCGACCGGTACAGACTCGTCCTTCGTGACAAAAGTAGGTTTCCGTCTGTCAATACTAACTGTCTCCTTTCTGTCTCCCAAATCTAGCACAAAATGCTTATCCCCTGTCTCCAGCACTCTATATGGCCCGTCATATGGCGGTTTGAGTGTTGATCTTTGTGCCTCGTGCCTGACAAAAACAAACTCAGCATTTTTTAAAGCTTTGGGAACAAAAACGCGCGGAAAAGCGTGATGCACAGGGCCCGGGAGCGCGTCCGCTCCCGTGCCGACTAGCGGCCCAAGAGCAGGGAGGGGGGGCAGCTCCGGGTGCTCTGGTAAAAACTCGCCTGG
This sequence comes from Pholidichthys leucotaenia, assembly GCA_020510985.1. Taxonomy (NCBI): domain Eukaryota; kingdom Metazoa; phylum Chordata; class Actinopteri; order Cichliformes; family Pholidichthyidae; genus Pholidichthys; species Pholidichthys leucotaenia. The sequence goes on from CM035837.1 coordinate 147,368,151, forward strand.
CAGCCTGAGAGGTTGTGCGAACACTAGCTCCACTGGGGAGGCATCTAAGTCCTCCTTGGGCGCAGAACGCAACCCTAATAAAACCCATGGTGGATTGTTTACCCAATCTGCATCCGTGAGTGCCGCTCTGAGTGCTGCCTTCAAAGACTTATGAAAGCGCTCGCATAAACCATTAGCCTGAGGGTGATAAGCCGTAGTGCAGTGAATTTTGGCTCCCAAGCTGTTGGCCATCGCTGACCAAAGCTCAGAGACGAATTGAGGCCCTCTATCGGACGTAATATCCGACGGAACGCCGAAACACGCTACCCAAGCCGTTAAAAAAACGCGAGCCACCTCCGCGGCCGTGGTCGTCGCCAGCGGGACCACTTCCGGCCAACGTGTGGTTCGGTCCACCATTGTCAAAAGATGTGTGAACCCCTGTGACGCCGGTAGGGGGCCCACGAGGTCAACATGCACGTGGTCGAACCTTCTGGCCGGAATGCGAAACGGTTCTAACGGGGCTCTTGTGTGCTTGTGGATTTTGGCCCGTTGACAGGACATGCAGGCCTTTGCCCACTCCTTCACGTGCTTGCGCAGGCTCGGCCAAACAAACTTTTCCGCTACCATTTTCACTGAAGTGCGCACCCCCGGGTGCGCCAGCGAGTGGACTGAGTCAAAAACGCGGCGGCGCCACGCGGCCGGAACCACCGGGCGTGGGCGCCCAGCCGACACATCGCAAATTAGAGGGGGCGTACCGGTTTGTAAACAATTGCTCTCCAGCCTTAACCCTGTTGGTCCAGACTGGAGCACGCGCACGTCTGCATCCGCACCCTGCTCTGCTGCCATGGCTGCGTAATCTATACCTACGTGCACCGGGGCTGCGCACGCTCCCGCGCCGCCGCTCTGCTGCGCGGTCGCGGCGGGCTGGTCCGCCTCTGCGCGTGCCGGTGCCGTGACCGCGCCCGAGCGGCAGTCTGCCACCACATTGAGTTTACCCGCTACGTGCCGAATGTCAGTGGTAAATTCCAAAATTGCAGCCAGCTGCCTCTGCTGCCTGCCTGACCACGGATCTGAAATTTTGGACATGGCGTATGTGAGCGGCTTGTGGTCCACGAAAGCGGTGAAACGCCGTCCTTCCAGCCAGAACTGGAAATGACGAATAGCCAAATGCAGTGCCAACAGCTCCCTGTCGAACGCGTTGTATTTTCGCTTGGCCACGCTTAAGGATTTGCTGAAAAAAGCCAGCGGCTGCCAAACTCTGGCAACCTGCTGCTCTATAACGGCCCTTATGGCCACATCTGATGCGTCTGTCGTTAGCGCGATGCGTGCCGCTGGGTCAGGGTGAGCCAGGAGCGCAGCGTCAGCCAAGGCTTTTTTCACCTCTGTGAACGCGCGCTCCCGCTCTGGGGACCATTCAACAGCATTGGTTGGTTTTTGTTTCCTGAGCGCGGCATATAACGGCTGCATGAGTTGTGCTGCGTGGGGCAGGAAACGGTTATAAAAATTCACCATCCCCAAAAATTCCTGCAATGATTTGACCGTTTGTGGTCGGGGAAAATCTGTCACTGCGCGTACTTTATCCGGTAACGGAACCGCCCCCTCTGGGGAGACGCAGTGGCCCAAAAAAATCGATCTGCGCGACGCCGAACTGGCACTTGGCTGGATTAATTATTAAGCCGTGCTCTCCCAACCTCCCAAAAACCACAGTGAGGTGCTTTTCGTGTTCTTCCTCTGAAGTACTGGCGACCAATATGTCATCGAGGTACACAAACACGAAAGGGAGATCGCGTAACACGGCGTCCATCATCCATTGGAACGTTTGCACCGCCCCTTTAAGACCAAACGGCATGTGTAGAAATTCAAAAAGTCAAACGGGGTTATTACCGCTGTTTTAGGAATGTCCTCCGGCCAGACTGGAACTTGATGGTAGCCGCGAACCAGGTCTATTTTGGAAAAAATGCGCGCCCCCGCCAGGTGTATTGAAAAATCCTGGATGTGTGGGATGGGGTAACGATCGTGTGCCGTGGCGTTGTTCAGCCGGCGGTAATCGCCGCACGGTCTCCAGGAGCCATCAGCTTTCGGGACCATATGGAGCGGCGAAGCCCATGGGCTTTTCGAACGGCGAAGGATGCCCAGCCTCTCCAGGTTGGCGAACTCCTCGCGCGCTATAGAGAGCTTGGCAGCATCTAAGCGCCGAGCTTTCGCAAAGACGGGGGGGCCAGATGTAGTTATAAAGTGCTCCACCCCGTGTTTTGCGACCGTTGCCGAGAAAGTGGGTACCGTGAGTGCTGGAAACCGGGTGAGGAGTGTGTGGAACTTACCACCTGCTGCGGCGACGTTGGTCTGTACTGGTGGCGGGGACACTCGAGCTGAACAGGGGAGAGAGTAAAAAGAGAGTGCATTTACCAGCCGCCTATTGGCAAGATCAACTAACAGACCGTGTGAGCACAGAAAATCAGCGCCTAACATGTTGAAACTCACCGCCGCTATGACAAAAGTCCATTCATATGTGCGGCCATGTAAGCATAAAGACAAAGTCTTTTTCCCGTAGGTGCTGATGCTCGAGCCGTTTGCCGCCATTGCTCCGCTACCACGGGGTCCAGCCAACCAGTCAGCATATGTCAGGGTGATGAAACTCACTTGGGCTCCAGTGTCTATAAGGAAATCCCGTCCGGAGCTCGCATCTGTGATGTAGAGCAGCTTGCTGCTTTCACCGAGAGTCGAAGCTGCTAACAACCCTCGGTCTTGCCGTTTCTCGAACTCCTGAAGCTGCATGGCGGCACACACCTGCATGCCCTCTCGGCGAACCTCCGATGATAAAAGCAGAGATCCTCTCCTCCGCTGCGTCGGGGCCGTGCCTCTGCCACTGAACCATCACCTCCACCGCGTCGAGGCCGCGCAGCTGCTGTTGTTGGTAAGCTTGGGTCTGCTGCCTCCGGCTCCCCGCTGCTGTGGGTCGCCGCTGTGGTCGTCTGCTTGCCGCAGGCGTCCAGGATCCTGTCTGCCTTCTGGGCCAGCTCCCGGAAATCTTCCTGGGTCTGACAACGTACGCCGGCCAGCGTCCCTCTCATGTGCACCGGGAGGTTGGTGAGGAAGATGTACTGGAAAAGGAAGTCGTCGTTGTCTGACCCCCTCAGCTGTAGCATATCCTCCATCAGGGCGCTTGGCCTGTGTTCTCCCTGGTCAAGCAAAGCCAGGAGCCTCCTAGCCCTCACTTCGGCTGAGGGCGTGAAAAACTTGATGAGGGTAGCTTTCAACCTGCCATATCTGTCGGTGGCGGGCGGCTGCTGCACCAAGCTCTGCACGCACCGAGCCGTGCGGTTATCCAGCTTAGCGATGACATGGTGGAACTTAGTGTCATCCACCGTTACTCCTGCGAGCGCGAACTGTGACTCCGCTTGTAGGAACCACGACCGTGGATTGTCCTGCCAGAATTCCGGCAGCTTGACGGCTACGGCGCTCGCCAGGGCAGACTCCAGCGAGTCTGGAATGCGGAGACCTTCTCCAGGCATTCTCTACGTCGCTAGGTCACCAATGTGGGGAGCGTGGAATAAAGAGACTGAATTGTGTTTTATTCCAGTTTATTCCAACATTCATTTCCCCCAGCCTGCTCTCTCCAATAAGCAGGAAGACAAGAGGCTGATCCACATAAGAGTTTCACATTTCTACCTTTTCTCATACAGACTTCTCACACAGGGGGGATCACATATCCCCGTCAAAACCCTTTATTGACATTTCTCCCCCCTCCAGTCTTCCGTCTTCTACCTGCGTCCTGGAGGTCAGGAAGAACTTCGTTCGCACCCCTGTCCTCTCTCGTTGTCCTCCGCAGGTGGTCCAGACTTACTGTCCTCTTCGTCGTGAGGTCAATCCACATATGTGCTGTCAGCATCTCTCTTATGTTTAACATACGTATGCACAAATACACCCCCTATGACTGGCTCCTAGCGGCTGCCCCGGCCTTGGATGCGCTCTGCAGAGCATGCCCAAATGCCAAGTCACGTTTCGTTACCTTGTATTCATACATGTGTAATGACAATAAAGTTGAATCTCAATCTCAATCTCAATCTCAATCTCTTTTATGTCTAAACATATGTATGCACAAATACACAGCTACAAAAATTAACTTTGTACCAATATTATATCTATTTCAGGCCATCCCACAGTTAATTTCCAATAAACAATTTAAATTTTGGGATAAATGAATATCTCGATTTATTTGGGCAGGTAAGAAACCCAGGGTGAGATACAAAACACTCCTGTTGAATAAAGATGAGGGTGGAATGTCCCTACCACATTTGAAAGATTATTTTTATGCTGCTCAAATGAGATATTTAGTTTGCTGGTGTTGTCCACAATACCAAGCTAAATGGAAGGATATAGAAACCACTACAGTAAACTTTCCAATTCAAGCATTTTTGGGTTATCAAGACAATAAAATGTTACAAGAACGCAATAATGAAATTATTAAACAAATGTTTAAAATTTGGGGGAAAATTATTGGACAAAATAAAATGGAGGAAGATGTTAAATTACTATCTTGGCCAGCTTTAGATCCCAACTTTAAACCAGGTGTGACTGATAATTATTTCAAACAGTGGTGGAAGAAGGGTATTATTGTATTTCGGTTTGTTCCACCACTCCACCCGGAATCTCACATACACACTACTGCACCTATGGACATTTTGTATATTATAGTTAGTTATTCTTTTTCCCCAAGTATGTCTCAGGGATGTGTGAATGGATGGGGGGGTGGGAGCTATGTGGGAGTGTGTCTTAATCATGCTGCTTCTTATATGGATGCCGAGAGAAACGCAATTTCATCTTGCCTGCACTACAGTTGTATGTACAGCAATATGACAATAAAGTTTGATTTGATTTGATTTGATTTGATTTTTGAGAATGCAACTGATAAAAAAAAACAGACTGGTATTTGTGTAAAATTTTATTTATCGCAGCAAAAAAAGCAATTACTAAGAACTGGTATAAACCTGAAGCTCCAACACTTTAACAGTGGATGGATATAGTAATGGAAATATATAATATGGAGAAGATAACTTTTTCTTTGGACTTGAAGAGGGAAAATTTTATATCAAAATGGAAGAAATGGTCTATTTATTATTCACTTGGAGGATGCTTTTTCTTTTTTCTTTATGATATACATACTTGATTGTTTTTATTCTTGTTTAAATAATATAGAATGAACTCTGTACCCTTCCCCTTGGTGCCTTTGTTCCCCCCTTCCTTTTTTCTTCTTTTTTCTTCTCTCTTTCTTTTTAAATTTTGATATATGGGAATGTTTATGAATGTATGTGTGTATACAGTACATATGCATATATTTATCTTTTTTCTGTTGTACAGAAAAATTCACCCTTAAATAAAAAGTAAAAATAAATAAATAAATAAATAACATAAAGATCTACTGAAATTTAGACTAATAACAATATATAAACCAACCCAGTTGTGTTACATGGGTGACGATTCACAAATGCTTCCTTAGACTAAGCTACTCTGTTAAACTCAACAAAATGTTAAACTGTCACTACTACTTGCCTGGTAAACTGGGGTCTTAACTCACAAACAAAGGCGGATTCTCTGTGTGATCTCACACACACACACACACACACACACACACACACACACACACTAAAGAGGTGTCACATAAAATCAACCAATTAGCTGGTGAAGCTCAGCTGAAAAAGCGTAAACCACTCCACCTTGTGGTAAAGAAATAAGACTAGTGTTATAGGTTTGCAGAAAGTGAAGTTTTTACATTAAAAACATTATAATTGTATAGTTCGCTGCCGAGGACACAGTCCAAGGACGGATAATTTTTTCACACATGGGGAGTTGTTCAGAACTCCTTATACAAAGATATATAGAGTGATGATATAGAATGAAGTACGTGGCAGTAATGCACCTGTACCTGGTTGCCAACCACCAATCAAATCTAAAAGAAGAAGAAAAGCTCCTGCATCACTGTTATCATTTCAGATGCCACTGTTATTAATGCTGCTATTGTGTACTTCATATAGGTATTACATATTATATATTTCCATTTTTTTTTTCCGGTTCCGGTTCCGCCGGACCGGTGGCGCCACACGAGTAGGCTGCCCATTGCAACAGCCTTTTTTTTTTTTTTTATCTTCCTTCTTCTTTCTACACCTTTCACTCTGTATATATATCACGGACGCACGGATTGCCCCGGGGATCTCCCGGGTCGGCGGACGGAGCCACGGTTTGCAGCGGGAGACGTTACAGCGGGGAGGAGCTAGTGCTAGCTAGCACTTGGCCGCCGCCCGGTGCTAATGGGAAACTCGACATACCGGGAGCTGTAGCGAAAACGACGCGGGTGCCGGGCTGGAGTTTAGGCGGCGTGCAAGAAATATAAGACAGAATAATAAAGAGCGATGGCAAGAACCAAGCAGACCGCCCGTAAAATCTACTGGAGGAAGAAGCCCCCCAGGAGACAGCTAGCCACCAGGGCTGCTCGGAGAGGCGCTTCGGCCACCGGCAGAGTGAAGAGGCCTCGCCGTCACAGGCCCGTGGCTCTGAGAGAGATCCGTCGCTGCCAGAAATCCACGGAGCTGCTCATCCGTAAGCTGCCCGTCCAGCGCCTGGTGAGGGAGATCGCTCAGGACTTCAAGACCGTCCTGCGTTTCCTGAGCTTCGCCGTCATGGCTCTGCAGGAGACCAGCGAGGCCCACCTGGTGGTCTCTTCTTCGCTAAGGGGGTCACCATCATGCCCAAAGACTTCCAGCTGGCCCGCCGCATCCGCGGAGAGAGAGCTTAGACTTTCTGCTGCACATTCACCAACCAACCATCATGCTCTGCACTGTGTGTCTATATATATACATTTATAGTAATATGGACATATGTTTACTAGATGTTGTTTTTTCTTGCCTTCTGATTGTTGCTCTGAGTGTTGCTATCCCTGTGCTGTTGCAATCCTGGAATTTCCCCATTGTGGGACTAATAAAGGCTTATCTTATCTTATCTTATCTTATCTTATCTTATCTTATTAATGTTGTTGGGGTCAGTGCTGCTGTTCCTTGTTAAACCCAGCAGGTAAAGGGAGATGACCTTCTTGTGTGGGCCTTGATTCAATCCGAGGTTTCTTTCGGGTCAACAGGGACTTTTTTCTCGCGTCCATCACAAGAACCGCTTGTTCGCTGAGAATTTTGCTGGGTCTTGGGTCTAGACCTGTTCTACATGTAAAATGCCTTGAGATGACATCAGTTGTGATTTGACGCTATATAAATAAAGGTGAACAGAATTAAAATATATATTTAAAAAAAAAACATTTATAAACTTATCGTGTAATGCAGGGGTCATCAGCTGGCGGACTCTGGTCTGGATCCGGACCCCGAGGCCTTTTGATACAATTTGGGAAAAAGGGAGACTCTTGTTTTGATGGGAAAAAGTGGGGGGAAAAGCGGATCTGAACTGCTGTATTGGCACCCGCCCAGACAGATTATGGCATGAGCCCTTGGATGCTCTCCTTCTCTGCTATCCCACGAACGCCACTGATTCTGCAGCTCCAACCACTCCAGAGTATATGCAGTGGGTCACAAAATCACAGTTTGCTGTGGGTGACACACACACACACACACACACAAGGCCGACAGCCAGGACATCCATCCCGGTCAGGCACACTTTGTTTCAGGTCTGTATTCATGAAGTGAAGGGCTTTTGTGAAATTAAGTGTATTTTCCGGGGCTGTGGGGTACTTCTTCCTCAATTCTGCCGAGACTGGTCTGTGCTGGGATGCAGAGGTGAGGTTGCTGGTATGAAAGTCCTTTTCGTAGCCTCTGATATCACATAAAAACTCAGTACAAGCTCCATGTGTTACTGAACATGAAAAGTTCCACGTCCACTTTGGCTGTAGTCATGGAGTTACAGCTCTATCCATGCTGTAACAGAGTTTACTGTTGCGATTTTAAAAAATGTCAGAGCAATTGTGTAATATGGAATTATATTTTGTGTCCATTTTTCTTTTTTTTTTGTCTTGCAGTTTTTCTGCACTGAAAATATAATATAGAGGTGGACTTTTTGTGAAATTTTGTTTTTTAGATATTAATCTTTTTTTTTTTTTTTCAAAGGAATACAATTTAGTTTGTGTTCTCCTGAGAAACATTTTTAGGATTTTAGTTGTGGATTTTAGATTTTTAGACCTAGTTATTTGGAGTCAACAAGCACATTTAGTGTTCTCCTGTATTATAAAATTTTAAATTACATATTCAATTCAATTCAACTTTATTTATATAGCACCATCTCACAACAAGTCATCTCAGAGCACTTTCAACTGTAGAGGAAACCCCCCACAATTCCGGAAGGACCCCAGCAATCAGGCAATCCCCTGTGAGCAAGCACTTAGCGACAGTGGAGAGGAAAAACTCCCTTTGAACAGGAAGAAACCTCCAGCAGAACCAGGCTCAGGGAGGGGCAGTCATCTGTTGTGACTGGCTGGGGGGTGAGGGGATAGAGAAGAAGAAGAAAAGAACAAACATGTAGAGAGCAAACAGCATGATGGGGACTCAATCTATGGGTGAGAACAAACAGATGTTAATGACCAGCAAAAATATTTCATTCAGAGTGAAGAAAGGAGTGAAGCCCAGTGCAATGTTGGAGGTCCCCTGGCTGTCTAAACCTATTAGCAGCATAACTAAGGGAGGGTTCAGGAGCACATGATCCCTCCCTAATTATAGGCTATATCAGAAGGAAGGCTTTTAACCCTATTCTTAAAACGAGATCGAGTCTGACTCCGGAATCCAGATTGGCAGCTGGTTCTCAAGGAGAGCAGCCTGATAACTGAAGGCTCTGCCTCCCATTGTACTTTTGGAGATTCTAGGTATTACAAGTAATCCTGCATTTTGGAAGTGGAGTGCCCTGTTAGGATAACAGGGCAGTATCAGATCTTTTAAATAAAAAGGGGCCTGATTATTTAGAGCTTTGTAAGTAAGAATTTTTTTCTCCGGTTCCGGTTCCGCCGGACCGGCGGCGCCACACGAGTCGGCTGCCTGTTGCAACAGCCTTTTCTTTTTATCTTCCTTCTTCTTTCTACACCTTTCACTCTGTATATATATCACGGACGCACGGATCGCCCCGGGGGTCTCCCGGGTCGGCGGACGGAGCCACGGTTTGCAGCGGGAGACGTTACAGCGGGGAGGAGCTAGTGCTAGCTAGCACTTGGCTGCCGCCCGGTGCTAATGGGAAACTCGACATACCGGGAGCTGTAGCGAAAATGATGCGGGTGTCGGGCTGGAGTTTAGGCGGCGTGAAAGAAATATAAGACAGAATAATAAAGAGCGATGGCAAGAACCAAGCAGACCGCCCGTAAAATCTACTGGAGGAAGTAGCCCCCCCCCCAGGAGACAGCTAGCCACCAGGGCTGCTCGGAGAGGCGCTCTGGCCACCGGCAGAGTGAAGAGGCCTCGCCGTCACAGGCCCGTGGCTCTGAGAGAGATCCGTCGCTGCCAGAAATCCACGGAGCTGCTCATCCGTAAGCTGCCCGTCCAGCGCCTGGTGAGGGAGATCGCTCAGGACTTCAAGACCGTCCTGCGTTTCCTGAGCTTCGCCGTCATGGCTCTGCAGGAGACCTGCAAGGCCCACCTGGTGGGTCTCTTCTTCGCTAAAGGGGTCACCATCATGCCCAAACACTTCCAGCTGGCCCGCTGCATCCGCGGAGAGAGAGCTTAGACTTTCTGCTGCACATTCACCAGCCATAATGCTCTGCACTGTGTGTCTATATATATATATACATTTATAGTAATATGGACATATGTTTACTAGATGTTGTTTTTTTCTTGCCTTCTGATTGTTGCTCTGAGTGTTGCTATCCCTGTGCTGTTGCAATCCTGGAATTTCCCCGTTGTGGGACTAATAAAGGCTTATCTTATCTTATCTTATCTTAAGAAGAAGGATTTTAAACTTAATTCTAAACTCTATGGGAAGCCAATGAAGGGAGGCCAGAACCGGAGAGATATGATCTCTCTTCCTAGGACCTGATAAAACTCTTGCTGCAGCATTTTGGATCAGCTGAAGACTTTTTAAAGATGTTTTAGGACAACCTGATAATCAAGAGCTACAATAATCTAATGTAGAGCTAACAGAAGTGTGGATTAGTTTCTCAGCATCACTTTGAGACAAGATGCTCCTAATGTTGGCAATATTATGCAAATGATAGAAGGCAGTCTTAGGAACAAGTTTAATATGTGAATTAAAAACCAAATCTTGATCAAAAATCAGAATCAGAATCAGATTTATTGCCATTGTTCATGTAGTACACAAACTAGGAATTTGTCTCGGTGCAATGCTGCAACATTAAACATGATAAAAATAGAAGATAGAAATAAAAAAAAAACTATACATGCAATAAAATGTAGAATATGAATGAGTAATACTAGTCAAGCAATTTAAATATATTAGCAAGCAGCAGATATTGTGGAGTACCACATAGTGCAGTCGGTAATGCAAAAAGAAAACAGTGATGAATGACATGAGTCTGGTTGAGCTGCTGTACGTAGTGCACGAGAGTCTAATAAGTAACATAGTGTTCAGCAGTCTGATGGCAGAGGGGAAGAAGCTATTCATGTGACGGGAGGTTTTAGTCTGAATGGACCGAAGTCTTCTACCTGAGGGGAGGGGGGCAAACAGTACGTGACCAGGGTGTGAAGGATCGGCTATGATCCGGCCTGCACGCCTCCGGGTCCTGGACATGTACAGATCCTGGAGGGATGGGAGCTTGCAGCCGATCACCTTCTCAGCAGCGCGCACGACGCGCTACAGCCTTAGTCTGTCCCTGGCAGTGGCTCCTGCGTACCACACGGTTATGGAGGTGGTGAGGATGGACTCAATGATGGCCGTGTAGAACTGCACCAACATCTTGGTGGGTAGCTTGAGCTTCCTCAGCTGCCGCAGGAAGAACATCCTCTGCTGGGCCTTTTTGATGAGGGAGCTGATGGTCAGCTCCCACTTGAGGTCCCGGGTGATGGTGGTGCCCAGGAAGCGAAAGGAATAACTCCAAGGTTCCTCACAGAACTATTTGGTGAAAGAGCAACCACATCATAACTAAGAGTTTGATTTGGAAAGGTATTTCTAAGGTTTTTTGGACCAACTAGAATGACTTTAGTCTTATCTGAATTTAATAGCAGGAATTTACAAGTCATCCAAGCTTTGATTTCCTTAAGACAGACCTCTAATTTGGCTAATTGATTACTATCATCTGGCTTCATTGACAGGTATAATTGTGTGTCATCTGCATAACAACAAAAATGTATACAGTGCTTTCTAATAATGTTGCCTAGCGGAAACATATATTATTATTTGTTTATTTGACAGGGACAGTGCAATAAACATAGACAATTAATCAATGACAATCAATCTGATGTGTTGCACAAAGAGTGTATAGCTATTAGCTAATTTGCAACTGTTGTCCCTGGATGGGATTTAGAAAGGAGAAACAAGTAAAAAGAAAAAAAAGGAAAGGAAAAGATAAAAAAAAAATGAAAACAGAATAAACAATAACCACATACATCAATGCAAAAAGATTGTAAATACATTATAAATACACAATTACAAATATTACAAAGATTATAAATATTATAAATACACAAATATAACAACCTGACTCACATTTGCCTATTTCAGGCCTCCCTCCCTTCGTCACTCACTATAAACAAACACATTCATTCCTTCCCTTCATTCACTCTCACCCTGCAGACAATCATTTCATACATGGGTACATTCTTGTTTATTTTTCAGCCAGTTTTTAACCTTTTTAGTGAATGTTTTTAAAGTCCGTTATTATTTTAATTTCATTTGGCATTGTGTTCCAGATGTGACTGTCCTTTATAGAGAAAGCAATATAATATAAACTAAAAAGAATATAATATAAACTATTATATAATATATAATATATATTATAATATAAAGAATATAATATAAAGAATATAATATAAACTAAAAAGAATTAGGCCTAGCACAGATCCCTGTGGAACTCCGTGACTGAGCTTTGAGTTGGAAGAAAACTCATTACTGACATGAAAAAACTGGAACCTATCAGAAAAATAAGATCTAAACCACTGCAACAAAGTTCCATTAAGTCCAACATGGTGTTCTAATCTATCAAGTAAAATATTATGATTGATAGTATCAAAAGCTGCACTAAGATCTAAAAGGACAAATACAGAAACAAGTCCATTATCAGATACAATAAGGAGATCATTAGTGACCTTCACTAAAGCTGCTTCAGTACTATGATGGATTCTAAACCCAAATTGAAACTCTTCAAACAAACCATTTCCCTGCAAGTGGTCAAATAATTGCATAGCAACAGTTCTTTCTAAGATTTTTAAAATGAAAGGCAGATTAGAGATTGGTCTATAGCACAGGGTTACAAAAAATTTTTTTTGTAAGTTGTCTGTGTTTTTTCAACTGATTTAAGACAATTTTGCACTGCTGAATTCGAAAATGACATCCGTTTCACTATATCAGGTCAGGTTTTTATGCTAAGTTGATTTGTTTTAAAAATTTGATCTTCCGACTAAATCGATTAAATGTTACAAACTTCAATTACTCCCCTCATGGATCGTCACCTTATCGTGGTGTTTTTTTTGTTTTTTTTTTTTTAATTACTTATTTTGTACCCGTAGGTAGATTTGTTTTTGCAGTCTGGTGACAAGCCACCAGCTGCCGGTCGCTGCGTGCGCAAGCGCCCCTTAACTCCCTAACCTGCATGTTTTTGGCATGTGGGAGGAAACCGGAGAAATCCCGGAGTAAACCCATGCAAACACGGGGAGAACATGCAAACTCCACACAGATCACTGTTGGCCGGGGGCAGGGATCGAACCCACGATCTCACGGTCCCCGCGATCCCCCGGCCGAGGGTAAAACTGTGCTGCCACAGTGCTAACCACTGCACCACCATGCACCGTTTGCGTGCCCCCGTGATCCCAGGAGCTATGTTGTCCAGGGCAATCTGCCTCTGATAGGGTCACCCAAGACAAACTGGTCCTGGGTGAAGGGCCAGACTAAGAATGATCCAACAGACTCTCATGATAAATACTAGAACAAGGATTCAGTGTACCCCGCCCAGTATGGGGTTACCGGGGCCCCACACTGGAGCCAGGCCTGGGGGAGGGGCTCGATGGCTAGCGTCTGGTGGCCGGGTTTCCACCCATGGGACCCGGCCGGGCTCAGCCCAAAGGAGTTACATGGGTCTGCCCTCCAGTGGGCTCACCACCTGCAGGAGGGATCATGGGGGTCCGGTGCTATGTGGATCAGGTGGCAGTCAAAGGCGGAGACCTTGGCGGACTGATCCCAAGCTTTCTAAACTGGCTTTTGGTAGATGGAATGTCACCTCTCTGGTGGGGAAGGAGCCTGAGTTGGTGCATGAGGTTGAGAGATACCGGCTAGATATAGTCGGCCTCACCTCAACACATAGCTCCGGTTCCGGAACCAGTCTCCTGGAGAGGGGCTGGAGCTTGGCCTTTTCTGGAGTTGCCCCGGGCGAGAGGCGACGAGCAGGGGTGGGTACTCTTGTATCCCCCCACCTTGCTGCCTCTATATTGGAGTTTTCCCAGGTAGATGAAAGGGTTGCTTCCCTGCGCCTTCGGGTTGGGAAACGGGTCCTGACCATCATTTGTGCTTATGCACCAAATGATGTTTCAGAGTACCCACCCTTTTTGGAGTCTCTGACTGGGGTGCTGGAGGGTGCTCCTCTTGGACACACCATTGTCCTACTGGGGGAGTTCAATGCGCACGTGGGCAACGACAGTGAAACCTGGAAGGGGGTGATTTGGAGGAACGGCCTGCCCGATCTGAACCCGAGTGGTGTCCAGTTATTGGACTTTTGTGCTAACCACAATTTGTCCATAACGAACACAATGTTCAAGCATAAGGGTGTCCATATGTGCACCTAGCACCAGGACACCCTAGGTCACAGGTCAATGATCAATTTTGTTATTGTGTCATCAGACTTGTGACCGTATGACACTCGGGTAAAGAGAGGTGCAGAGCTGTCAACTGATCACCACCTGGTGGTTAGTTGGATCCGATGGCAGGGGAGGATGCCATTCAGACCTGGTAGACCCAAACGTATAGTGAGGGTGTGCTGGGAACGTCTGGCTGAGGCCCCTGTCCGGGAGGTCTTCAACTCCCACCTCCGGAAGAACTTCAACAACATTCCGAGGGAGTCTGGAGACATGGAGTCTGAATGGGCCATGTTCTCCACCTCTATTGTTGAAGCAGCGGCCCAGAGCTGCGGCTGCAAGGTCGTCGGGGCATCTCGTGGTAGCAACCCCTGAACCAAGTGGTGGACACCAGTGGTGAGGGGGCCATTAAGCTGAAGAAGTCCTATCAAGCTTGATTGGCTTGTGGGACTCCCGAAGCAGCTGAGGTGTACCGGCAGGCCAAGCGGAGTGCAGCTCGGGTGGTTGCTGAAGCAAAAACTCGGGTATGGGAGGAGTTCGGTGAAGCCATGGAACAAGACTTTCGGTCGGCCTCAAAGAGATTCTGGCAAACTGTCCAGCGGCTCAGGAGGGGGAAGCAGCTCCCTGTCCACACTGTGTATGGTGCGGATGGGGTGCTGTTGACTTCGACTGGGGATATCGTCAGGCGGTGGAAGGAATACTTTGAGGATGTCCTCAATCCCACTGATACGCCTTCCACAGAGGAAGCAGAGCTTGTAGACGAGGGGGACGATTTGCCTATCACAGGGGCTGAGGTCGCCAAGGTGGTTAAAAATCTCTTTGGTGGTCGGGCCCCGGGGGTGGACGAGATTCGCCCTGAGTACCTCAAGGCCTTGGATGCTGTAGGGCTGTCATGGTTGACACGCCTCTGCAACATTGCGTGGAGGTTGGGGGCAGTGCCTTTGGCATGGCAAACCGGGGGGGTGGTTCCTCTCTTCAAAAAAGGGGACCGGAGGGTGCGCTCCAACTTTAGAGGGATCACACTCCTCAGCCTCCCTGGGAAGGTCTATGCCAAGGTACTGGAGAGAAGAGTCTGGCCATTGGTCGAACCTCAGATTCAGGAGGAGCAATGTGGTTTTCGTCCTGGCCGTGGCACATCGGACCAGCTCGTTACCCTCTCGAGAATTCTCAAGGGTTCGTGGGAGTTTGCCCAACCAGTTTACATGTGTTTTGTGGACTTGGAGAAGGCATTCAACTGCGTCCCTTCTGGTTTTTTGTGGGGGGTGCTTCGGGAGTATGGTGTATCGGGCTTCTTGTTATGAGCTATTCGGTCTCTGTACGAACGTTGTGAGAGTTTGGTTCGCATTGCTAACACTCGATCGGACTCATTCCCAGTGAGAGTTGGACTCCGCCAGGGCTGCCCTTTGTCACCGATCCAGTTCATAATTTTTATGGACAGGATTTCTAGGCGCAGCCAGGGAACGGAGGGTGTCATGCTTGGTTACCACATTGTTGTTTGCAGATGATGTTGTCCTGCTGGCTTCATCCAGCAATGACCTACAGTTCTTGCTAGGACGGTTTGCCGCTGAGTGTGAAGCGGCTGGGATGAGAATCTGCACCTCCAAGTCTGAGTCCATGATCCTCAGCTGGAAAAAGGTAGATTGTCCTCTCCGGGTTGGGGACAGGCTCCTTCCTCAAGTGGGGGAGTTTAAGTATCTTGGGGTCTTATTCATGAGTGGGGGGAGAATGGAGCGAGAGATTGATAGACGGATCGGAGCAGCATCTGCAGTGATGCGGACATTGTACCGGTCTGTTGTGGTGAAGAGGGAGCTGAGTTCTAAGGCAAAGCTGTCGATTTACCAGTCAATCTACGTTCCTACTCTCACCTATGGTCACAAGCTTTGAGTAATGACCAAAAGAACGAGATCGCGGATACAAGCGGCTGAAATGAGCTTTCTCCATAGGATTTCTGGACTCACCCTCAGAGATAGGGTGAGGAGCTCAGTCATCCGGGAGAGGATCAGAGTAGAACCGCTGCTCCTCCACATTGAAAGGAGCCAGTTGAGGTGGTATGGGCATCTGATCAGGATGCCTCCTGGACGCCTCCCACTTGAGGTGTTTTGGGCACATCCCACTGGGAGGAGACCCCGGGGCAGACTCAGGACTCGCTGGAGAGGCTATGTCTCCCAGCTGGTCTGGGAACGCCTTGGTATCCTCTCTGACGAGGTGGAACAGGTGGCTGGGGAGAGGGAAGTCTGGGCTTCTCTGCTTGAACTGCTGCCTCCGTGACCCGCACCTCCAGAAAAGCAGTAGAAGATGGATGGATGGATGGAAACTTCGATTACTGTAAGTTGAATAGTAGACATTGAAAAAGGTAAGTACATGTAAATTGGATGTTATGTCATCATTGTTCAGAATTCAGAGCTTCAACTTCCGTTTATTCAAACCTCCAGAATGCTCAGAGGCAGGGATGTCTCTCTTCAGAGTCCAACAGTATTCAGCCATCATGATAATTTATGACATCATGTCATAAACTCATGCATGCAAACTCTTCAGAGTTCGAGAAATTTCAAGAAATAAAAAAGAATTGTGCATCATATAAAGCGAAAATACCCATACATGTAAAAACGTAAAAAACATGTGGCCATAGTTCAAAAAGTTGACCTGATTGAGCAAAACCAACGTGGTTTTTGGATTCAGCACATCAAAATTGTCCTAAATCAGCAAAAAAAACTTAGATAATAAATTTGGTGTTGATCAGCGTAGTTTGCTAAAACTCCTGGATCCAGCATTGGCTTTTTGAGTAAGGGTTTAGTTACAACAGTTTTAAAAGCCTGCGGTACATGACTTAATGTTAATGAAGAATTGATTATTTGAAGACTAGAGCTACCAATAAATGGGAACACTTCTTTAACCAACTTGGTAGGAATAGGGTCTAAAAGAAATGTTGAAGGCTTGGATGAGGAAATTATTTTTATCTAACTCTAAAAGGTCAATTGGAGAAAACTCATCCAAACAGATATCAGTTGAAGGAGTTGTAGTAGTTACTGTATTTAACGGTGGGAAGAATCTGACTGATTTTATCTCTGATAGATGAAATTTTATTATTGAAAAAGTTCATAAAGTCCTGACTAGTAAGCTCTAAGGGAATACTAGGATTGACAGAGTCCTGACTCTTTGTCAGCCTGGCTACAGTGCTGAAAAGAAACCTGAGATTATTCTTGTCCTCTTCTATTAATGCGGAATAATAACTTGTTCTACCTTTCCAAAGGGATTTT
Source organism: Pholidichthys leucotaenia (assembly GCA_020510985.1). Lineage (NCBI taxonomy): Eukaryota > Metazoa > Chordata > Actinopteri > Cichliformes > Pholidichthyidae > Pholidichthys > Pholidichthys leucotaenia. The sequence continues at coordinate 147,385,315 of CM035837.1, forward strand.
TTACAAATTAGAAGATGATTTCTCCAAGCTAAATAGATTTCATCTAATTTAGTAGAGCACTATTTTCTTTCTAATTGATGAGTCTTCTGTTTTAAGCTACGAGTTTCTGTGTTGAACCAAGGAGTTAGAAATCTCTGATTAGACTTTTTCTTTTTTAAAGGGGCCACCATGTCTAGAGTCTGATGCAGAGAAGCTGTCACTATCTACCATGCTATCTTGTTTGAAATTGAACAAAGAATCAATTTTAATTTTTTGTTTAAAAATTAATAGAGCTAAAAACACCTAAAACATGAGTTAAATAAAATAATGTGTGGAAGTATTGTAAGTTAAATGATATGGGCCTGTCTGTAGACAGCTGTGGTCTTCTGAAAGAATGTCAATGAAATGATGGCAGTTTTTAAAAGCACATTTTGAGATAAATTTGTTCATGTGTCAGATTTCTCTTCCATTTGTTTAATTAAAAATACTGGAAGTAAATTCATAGGTCACTGCAAATACTTTGCTTTAAAAGGACCAAGTTTGTCACACAGAGGGGGGTAAAAATCCTGAATAGAAAACAAACACATCTAGATCCATCGAGAATGGTTTTAGAATCAAATCGGAGTTCTGAATCATAATTGAATCATGAGGTGCCTATAGATTCCCACACCTAGTTCGGACCTCAGCTGGGGAGGAGAACCGACTTATTGGACCGCTTGCAGTTTTAGTTGGTGACCCCTGGTGTTACGTTTAAAACAGAATGGAGTTCTTCCAGTCATGTTTTTACAACAACTGCCAAGATGCTGGAAGAACCACTCACCAAACAGGTTTGGGACTTCCTTAAAAAAGAAACGACTAAACAAGTCATTACATCCAACATAATAAAAGGAAGCAATTAACCACAGCAACTGTGGCATGACATTTTCTCAGAAGACTCATCAGAGTGTCAGTTCAGGACATGCACATGTCCAATTGTGTTAGTGATGGCCGTTTTTTTTTTAGCTGCTTCTTTATTAGAGGAAAAAATCTGAATATATTTTGATACAATAACTAAGGGATTTATATCATATTTGATCTCTTTGTATTTCTTATTTGTCTTTCCTTCGACAGTAGGCTTTCGATCATCTGATTTTTATATGTACATGTGAGTATGTCAGTCAAAACATTCCTTCTTCACTTGTCAAGCAGGTCTGGCCTATTGCCAACACAAGCGTGTTACAAAAGAAAAGCCAACTTTATTGTCATTCAGTTCACACAGCAAAGCATGTATAGTAGAACCAAATTACATTTTTTCCTATGTACAATGTTAATCACATTGGAGCAGTGGCGTAGCCAGAAATGAAAAAGTAGGTGGGCAGAGAGAAAATCAGGTGCCAAAACCCATAACACACAGACTACCAAATAAGCCAACTATATCTGCTTGAATGTGCCACACGTTTAACCAACAGCCTTATCATCACAAACAATATTACAACAGCTATGTAGGTACACCACTGTGTTGGCACAGCAGCCACACAGCACTGCTGACAGAGCAAACACACCACAAACATGCATCACCTACAGTATAATAGGCTACATGCCCCTCAACAGTCTATGTAAAAGAAAAATACTTAAATACAGGCGTGGACAAAATTGTTGGTACCCCTCTGTTAATGAAAGAAAAACCCACAATGATCACAGAAATAACTTGAATCTGACAAAAGTGGTAATAAATAAAAATTCTATGAAAATTAACCAATGAAAATCAGACAGTGCTCTTGAATTGCGGTTCAACAGAATTATTTTAAAAAACAAACTCATGGAACAGGCCTGGACAAAAATGATGGTACCCCTAGAAAAGATTGAAAATAATTAGACCATAGGGACATGTTCAACCAAGATGTGTCCTCTAATTAACATCACAGGTGTCTACAAACTTGTAATCAGTCAGTCGGCCTATTTAAAGGGTGACAAGTAGTCGCTGTGCTGTTTGTTGACATGGTGTGTACCACACTAAACATGGACCAGAGGAAGCAAAGGAGAGAGTTGTCTCAGGAGATTAGAAAGAAAATTATAGACAAGCATGTTAAAGGTAAAGGCTATAAGACCATCTCCAAGCAGCTTGATGTTCCTGTGACTACAGATGCACATATTATTCAGAAATTTAAGACCCACGGGACTGTAGCCAACCTCCCTGGGCTTGGCCGCAGGAGGAGACGGATAATACGAATGGTAACAAAAGAGCCCAGAACAACCTCTAAACACATTCATGGTAAACTCCAAGGTCAAGGTACATCAGTGTCAGATCGCACCCTCCGTCGTTGTTTGAGCCAAAGTGGACTTCATGGGAGATGACCAAGGAGGACACCACTGTTGAAAACAAATCATAAAAAAGTCAGACTGGAATTTGCCAAACTGCATGCTGACAAGCCACAAAGCTTCTGGGAGAATGTCCTATGGACAGACGAGACAAAACTGGAACTTTTTGGCAAGGCACATCAGCTCTATGTTCACAGACACAAAAATGAAGCATGCCAAGAAAAGAACACTGTCCCTACTGTGAAACATGGAGGAGGTTCTGTTATGTTCTGGGGCTGCTTTGCTGCATCTGGCACAGGGTGTCTTGAATCTGTGCAGGGTACAATGAAATCTCAAGACTATCAAGGTATTTTAGAGAGAAATGTGCTGCCCAGTGTCAGACAACTTGGTCTCAGTCACAGGTCTTGCAACAGGATAATGACCCAAAACACAGCTAAAAACACCCAAGAATGGCTAAGAGCGAAACATTGGACTATTCTAAAGTGTCCTTCTATGAGCCCTGATCTAAATCCTATTGAACATCTGTGGAAGGAGCTGAATCATGCCATCTGGAGAAGGCACCCTTCAAACCTGAGACAACTGGAGCAGTTTGCTCATGAGGAGTGGGCCAAAATACCTGCTGAGAGGTGCAGAAGTCTCATTGACAGTTACAGAAATCGTTTGATTGCAGTGATTGCCTCAAAAGGTTGTGCAACAAAATATTAAGTTAAGGGTACTATCATTTTTGTCCAGGCTTGTTTCATGAGTTTGTTTTTTAAAATAATTGTGTTGAACCACAATACAAAAGCATTGTCTGATTTTCATTGGTTAATTTTCATAGAATTTTTATTTATTACCACTTTTGTCAGATTCAAGTTATTTCTGTGACTATTGTGGGTTTTTCTTTCATTAACAGAGGGGTACCAACAATTTTGTCCACGTCTGTATACCCTGGGCTCAGCACAGCCACGTAAACTACACGTTTACCAGTCCAAAAACCCAGTTTTGATAAAAGCAGACTAGGCAGCCACAGAAAAGTTCACCGTGGTCAAATTTGACCAAATGTGGTTTATTTTTTAACCGCAAGGATCCAAGCACTGCAACACTAATGGAAGAAGTGTGTGGACTGAAGGGGAGAGTATGTTGAAAAATAAACCATATTTGGTCAAATTTGACCACTATGAACTTTTCAGCCCCCTTCGTAAACCACACATTAAAGCTGTACTCCGGTGGTTATAAATCCCCTATGAAAACAAATCTATATTGTCTAAAATGGTATCTTATGCTGTTTTTTCTACAAAAAAAAACCAAAAACGTTCATTGTCTTACAGTTTCATGTCAAAATCTTTTCACCCCACCCTTTCAAATGCCAGAATCGGTGATTACTAGGCCAATCCACATCCCACAAGACTAATAGTGGCTAGTGTTGTGTCCATAATGCTGGGAATGATGAGTGAGACTAGACTCGGTTAACAGGGTTTATTCAGGATAATAAACTACATACAATAAAGGCTTCCGGCACTTGCCTGCATGCCAGATGGCTTCACGATGAAAGAGGCAGAGCCTCTTCCGCCCACTATTTTATACCACGGGCGGCGTCACCACCGGAAACCGGTAGTAGCCACCCCAGTCTGTCACATGACCAACTCGGCCGCCATCTTACTAATACCAGCCTAATCTTATACATAACACCCCCCCCCCCTAAAAAAAATGCCAGGCATACAAATAACCCGCCCAAATTTCTCACCCAACTCACACACTAAACAGGGAAAACCTATGTACGGAAACAAATGACATATCTATCCACTCACACAACTAAGGCTGGGGGGCTGGGTAGACTACCAGCACCTCCTCACGGCTGAGCGGGTTATTCTGCCGCTAAAAGAGAACATTGAAACCATAATAACAAAAGCTGTGTTTCAAACTATAAAATAATCCCCACATCAACATCAAATATCCATACAAAAATCACAAGACCTATACTATCGTCCCCCCCCACAACTCCCACCCCACACCAGGTACACAGAAGAAAATCATGTTGGGATATCCAATTAAAATAAACCAAATAAATCAGGTAGGCCCAAAGTCACCAATGTAATGGAAACACACAGAGCCGCCCCGTCATGTGGTGATCTTCGCGGATCACCAAGAGACGCCACAGAGTTCACCAGAGAGTTTGGCTCAGATGTTATTTATTTTCAGACGTGACAAAACACAACTATGAACCCCTATAGGGCAACACACACATAACTGAGACTTGGGCTCGTAGGGCTAACCCAGCCGCCACGAGCTAACTGTGACAAAACTGTGATGACAAACCTGACATGAAGGTCTACGGCACTCTCTAACATGACGAGGCGTAGACCCAGACTTGACAAGACAAACGAGACAAGACGTTGACAGAATGTAGACCACAAATCCTGCCTCTTACTGTCGTCAGTGCCGGGCTTAAAAGGGCGAAGCACTAACGACGGTAATGACAATCAGCTGACCGGCCGTTGACAGGCGGAAGCCCCACCGAGCACTTTCACAATAAGAGCCCGGTGAGGCCAGAATACAGCCCGCAGCTGTCAAGGCCGGCAGCGAGAAATAACTTAGCCCGAGCGCGATCAGAACCGGCGCTCGGGTCATAACAGTACCCTCCCTCCACGGGCGGACTCCGAACGCCCCAAGGAACCATCCCGCCCCCCCCCCCCCAAGGGTGGGAGGTTGGGGGACAAGTGTGGAGGGAGAGAAACCAACCCATGAACAAGACAAAAAAACCATACAAGACAATGACAAGACTAAAAAACCATACAAGACAATGACAAGACTAACAAGAAAAAATGTACAAGGGAAAACAAAAACCAGGACTACAGGTTCAGAAAATTAAATGCAAGAATAGAGCACACTCGCTCATACCAGACTATACATGAAAAAACAAAAAACAGAGCATTACTCGCTCATACCAGACTATACATGAAAAAACAGAGCATTACTCGCTCATACCAGACTATACATGAAAAAACAGAGCATTACTCGCTCATACCAGACTATACATGAAAAAACAAAAAACAAAGCATTACTCGCTCATACCAGACTATACAAAACAGAAACAGAGCATACACGCTCATACCAGACTACATGAAGCAAAAAAAACAGAGCACTACTCGCTCATATCAAACTATACAAAACAGAAACAGAGCATACACGCTCATACCAGACTACATGAAGCAAAAAAAAACAGCACTACTCACTCATATCAAACTATACACGAAACAAGAAAAAAAAAAAACAGAGCACCACATGCTCTACCCAGACTATACATAAGCCAGCAGTGCTACTGCAAGGCATGAGCACTAGATACAAAATAACCAGGACAAAAAAAAAAAGCACAAATACAGAGACAAACCCAGGGACCACTACCACCCCCCGACAGTTTATGTCGACCTGGTGGTCAAAGGAGGCGGACCAGGCGGCTCACCAGAGTCCAAAGTCCCGCACGTCCGCTGCTCCGGTGGTCGAACTAGGTAGCCCCATGGCACACATAACAGGTCGGGTGGCCGAACCGAGGCGCCGAACCGGCGAAACAGTCCCTCCGGCGGCCGACCCGTGTCCCTCAGCCACCAGTCCAGGGCATCAACAACCCGCAGCGGCCTCCCTGACGAGAACAGAACTCGGGAGAACCGGGGCGAGCGAACAGGGACTCCCATGGCCCCCGGCGATGATGAAAAGGGGCAGTGATTCTGAGGGGATCGGTGAGCAGGACGAGCCAAGAATCCGCTCCGCGAAGAAGGGCCTGCAGCTCCTCCTCCGCCAATGGACCACGCTCGCGCTGCATCACCGCTGGACCCAGATTGGGTCCCAGCTGCACCCACGTTGGACCCCAATTGGGCCAGAACTGCACCCGCGGTGGACCCCGATTGGGCCTCCGACGAACCCACGTCGGACCCCGATTGGGCCGTAACCACCCCTGCGGTGGGACCCAATTGGGCCTTCGGTGCAGCTCCGCTGACGAACTCCACCCCCGAACCTGGGACCTCCACCTCGGTGACACTGACCCGTTCCCCGCCGGCGACACTAAAACAAAGCTCGGGGACAGGAAAACCGGGATCAGCATCACCTGTAGCAACGGAACCCAGCGAGACGAGCTCAGGCGCAGCAGACGGCTGCTCCTCACTCGTCTCCCCGAGAGGCAGGCAAAAATGCTCAACAAAAGAGGACAGAGACATAAGAGGGAGCACTTGCCTGCACTCGGGTTCCGTTGCCACCCAGGACTCCGACGATCCGGATTCAGGGCGACTCTCGTCAGCTGACTCGAACTCAGCTGCGTCGGGCTCCGCAGCTGGCACGATGTCATCAGCAGCTTCAGGTTCCTCCCACGCTGTTGTCCATGCCGACGACCCGTATGGCATGGAGGCAGGGAACCCTTGACCCACTGGCTCGGACCGCTCCGGCGAGGAGACCCGGGGACGCTTCTTCATCGGCTCAGGCTCCGGGCCGCAGTCCGCTCCTCTCCTCCGTCCAAGACGTGACTGCAGGGCCGGATGCAGGCTATCCAGCACTGCAGGGGCCCTCTTCGTCCGGCGAGGCTGGCCTGGCGTCGTGGACCGCTCGACGGGGAAGAACACAGAGGCAGCGGGTTTAATAATTTCATCCACAGCAGGTGGAGGGAGCTCGGGGGGCTGCAAACCCCGAACTCCATCCCCAGGAGTCAGACAAGGCAGAATAAAATCATGATGTGAGAAATTATCATGCACTTGCCTTCCTACCGGGGCAGAGATGGTTCCTGCTGTGGGGGACGTCGTTCCTCCTTCTCCCCGCTGGATGGCGACAGAGGGCCCCCTGGGAAGACGAGGTGGGGCCGCTCTCGGAGATTCGCTGACGGGATACGCCGGCAGCGAGTCCAGCCGGGGATTACGCTGAGGGTTGCCCACGCCGTTACGCCGACGTCCTTGCCGGCCCCCAGACGGCGCGTACTCCTGGACTTGCTCCGGGACAGGACACCAACGCGGGGAGCAGGGAATCCTCCTCCCCTGCTTCCTGCTCTTCTCTTCCAGCCCACGAAGCAACTCGCGCTGAATGGCGAGTTCCTCCCACCTCGTTATCACCTCCAGGTGGTCATAACTATCGAGGGGAAGGTTGTCCAAAAGCTCCTCAGCGTAGTCCAACTGCCTGCACACGTCGCTGGGAGCGTCCCACAGCGTAGCGGAGAATAATGTGCAGTCTACGTACTCCAGGACCTCCGCTAGCCTTCTGTCCAGGCGCTGACCGCGACCCCTGGATGATGGCATTCTCCCAGCAGCAGGCAACCAGACAGGGAAGAACAAACAGTCCAGTTATGGCACAAACTCCCGGTGAAACGGCGTCTCGATGCGGCGCCTCCGTTTAGGCGACCTGGCAGGATTATACTGTCATGTGGTGATCCTCGCGGATCACCAAGAGACGACACAGAGTTCACCAGAGAGTTTGGCTCAGATGTTATTTATTTTCAGACGTGACAAAACACAACTATGAACCCCTATAGGGCAACACACACATAACTGAGACTTGGGCTCGTAGGGCTAACCCAGCCGCCACGAGCTACCTGTGAAAAAACTGTGATGACAAACCTGACATGAAGGTCTACGGCACTCTCTAACATGACGAGGCGTAGACCCAGACTTGACAAGACAAACGAGACGAGACGTTGACAGAATGTAGACCACAAATCCTGCCTCTTACCGTCATCAGTGCCGGGCTTAAAAGGGCGAAGCACTAACGACGGTAATGACAATCAGCTGACCGGCCGTTGACAGGCGGAAGCCCCACCGAGCACTTTCACAATAAGAGCCCGATGAGGCCAGAATACAGCCCGCAGCTGTCAAGGCCGGCAGCGAGAAATAACTTAGCCCGAGCGCGATCAGAACCGGTGCTCGGGTCATAACAGCCCCTGTTCTAACCATAAAATTTAGCACTCAAACATCAATTAACTAAAATACTTTCAAACACAGAGAAAATAGGCACCACACCACCCAGGCTACCAAAATTATCATGCAAACACTCTCAAACCAGGTTCACAATTACACAACACATTATGCCTATCGCACTCACTCTCTCTTTTCTTTTGTTTTTTTTTTTTTGAACAATTTAGCGGGGCACCAAATAGTAACTAACAAATGCAGGACTGAAGAAAACACAACAAACATGCAAACGAAAACCCTCAGTCCTTGGATAGATCCCTCTTAAGGCGTCTCCGTCTCTTCACCTCAGAGCTCCTGCTACGCTGTCTCCTCTCCACCACCGGTAGCCACAGATCCCTCGGGTGTCGAACACTGAGCGCCACACTGTCCTTATACCGAGCCTCCATTTCCACATAGCCCAAAATAGCTAACCTGTTCCATCCATAACCATAAAACTCTTCATGTTGCCTTCTTATCTGTCGGTGGGGAAAGTTTCTCCATGGTTTCCAGATTCAGGATGGAAATCATTGCTGCAGTGTTCACCAAGACCGGGATCTCAAAGCCATCTAGCATGACGGTGCAGCCGATCTTCCCTGTTGTCTCTGGGAGACGGTATGCACAACTGTTGGAGTCTTCAGCGCAGCACCTGGTTCTCTCCCACAGCTCCTGCGTACGAAGTTTTCGCACAACCTGGCAAAATGGTTCAAAACACCGCACTTACCACAATGCTTTCCTTTCGCCGGGCACACCTTGGACTTATAACGGTGCTCAGTGGACCCACATCCATAACATTTTGGCATACCAGGGGCAGACCTTATCCTGACCACAGAGGCAAAATCATCCTCTCCGCACTCGCCATCACAAGGGTCCAGGATCAGTGCCTTAGCGCAAGACTCATTCTTTCCCAGAGAAGCCCCTTCAGTAAGGCCTCTCGTGATGGTCTCTGCCGCCTCGAACTGTTGGGCAAGCTCAACAGCTTCAGCTAACGTCATCTCCCCTGGGTGTGTCAACAACCTGGACTGGGCCGCCAGGCAGCAGATGTGCTCTGCCAGCTGGTCCAGAATCATCTTGTCCTCCAGGGCCCCAAACCTGCATTCCCTCGCCAGCTCACGGAGGTCCGCCACAAATCTTCTTTCCGGCTCTCCCGACCGCTGGCGGCGCTGTCGAAACTGAATGTGTCTCACGGTGACGTTTTCTGGTGCCCTAATGCCCTAAAGTGCCACGCCATTAGCTGCACCACTTCGTCAAAACTGTCAGCACCTCCAAGGTTCTCTAAAATCCTCTGCCCTTCCATTCCCAGGTTATGCACCAACACAGCTTGCGCTTGGAGCTTCTCCATCTCGCCCAGGTTTAAGACAATGAGATAGTTGGTGAAAGCAGCAAACCAACGAGGCCACGGCAAAAGGGGCTCACCTGGGGCCTCGAGAAACGGCCAAAAGCTGGCAACGGAGCGCTCCATTACCGCTTTTACCTCATCGCCAAATGTTGTGTCCATAATGCTGGGAATGACGAGTGAGACTAGACTCAGTTAACAGGGTTTATTCAGGATAATAAACTATATATAAAAAAGGTTTACGGCACTTGCCTGCATGCCAGGTGGCTTCACAACAAAAGAGGCAGAGCCTCCTCCGCCCACGCTTTTATACCACAGGCAGTGTCACCACCAGAAACCAGTAGTAGCCACCCCGGTCTGTCCCATGACCAACCCGGTCGCCATCTTACTAATACCAGCCTAATCTTATACATAACAGCTAGCATCACATTATTCGAATAAATCCTGTGGTAAAAAGACTTACCGGTTGAAGAACATGCTCAGTTGTATGCACAGTGGCGCAGAATAATGACTGAAACTGCATCAGTCCTTAAAAACAGTTTAATGGTACCCATCTTAGTTTGGGTCAAGTTTTCAAAGCAGTTTGTTAAAAAAGTCTAACTAGCCTGGAGGCTAACATCAGTTAGGCCAAAGAGTCCTGATTAGTTCAGCACTACCTACGTGCACTGTTGCCAACTTCTCAGTAAGGAAAGTCAAGTAGGGGTCTCTGCCGAACGCTGCCGCAACACATAGACACATAATTGGCTGAATTTCGCTGCACCTGATTGGCTGGTCTCAGCACATAGATACGTGATTGGTTGATCCTCGCTGTACCTGATTGGCTGGTCTCAGTAGATAGACATGTGATCTAGTTTTTTTTGTCCGGTTGTGGCGGAAATGCGCCTATTTCGGTAGTTACCACCTGCCATTAAAAAGAAGAAGCAGAAGGGAGCGTTACAAGCGACGATGAAAGAGGGACAGAAATTAAATACAAGAAATGTTAAAGTTAGGTCTACAAAGACTTAATTTTAATCCAAACATAGTCAAAAATAATTATATTTTGTCAGGACTGTTAAAAAAGCAACTGTTTTTTTTTTAAAACCACTCACTAACCAAATAAACAATGAGCATTTACCACGGATACAATTGTCTGTGGTTTTGATATATTAACTGTTCTTAAATTATAGTTGTCACCCACAAAGGATCTCGATGAGCTGCTTTATTCAGAAACCCTCACAATTCATTTCTGCCTGAGGCATTAAGCGTTCTATGGTATCTCTCCAAAGCCATCTAATAAATATTTTTTGTCTGATCAGAGTCAGCCAACATATTTTAATTTAGTGCATTTATGTAACATACTATTGTAGCGCATGTGTAGAACGTTGGACTCTACTGTACACTCACCCCCAGTACAAGATGAGTGGACAAAATTCTATTGTCCAGCTACTGCTAAACTACTAGGGGCAATAATTTTTATATAGAAATTGTTAAATTCATATTAATTGTAACATATTTCTTCTTTATTCAATGATTTTTTTAAACATATTTTCATCACAGCTGCTAAAATGATTTTCAAATCTAAAGAAAAAAGCTCATTCTGGAATGCGATTTTATGGATATAAAAATCCAGTTTTATAAACCATCAGTCTTTTTCTCCAAATTTGTCATCTTCTGTATATACCAATGGGCTATTTATTTTTACTTTTATTTCAATTGTATTGGTAACCATGTGTTCTGGAACTGTTTCATTTTAAATTCTTCTCTTTAAATTCTTCTCTTGTGGAGTGTGTGAATAAAGAGGCAGGTTTATGGACAGATGGATTTATTACACACTCACATCTCTCAAGCACAGAAAAGACTGAATCATTTCAGCACGATCTCTCCTTTTTACCCAACTCCCTCTTCACACATTTTTTTTTCCACAATATCTTTATTGAACCTTTTTTTTTAACAAACATGATACAAACAATCAAACACTAACACTAAAGTACTACAAAAAAAAAATGCACTAAAAAACACCAACAACCACCAACAAAATCAAATCTTCAACAATGCTCCTCTGTTTAGTCTAGACAATCCAATACATAAGTATACATATTATGTTCACCAGTTTGGAATTTACAAGGTCCACACACATCATTCACCTTCTTCTTCAAGAGTTATGTTTAAATTTTTTACATAATCAATAAAAGGTCTCCATATATTCTCAAACACAATTTCCTTTGATTTCAGTATATATGTTATTCTTTCTAATGGAAGGTTTGTTAACATCTGTCTTAACCACTGAGTCACATCTGGTCTATGAGTCTTTTTCCATAATAGTGCAATACATTTTTTGGCATTAAGCAAACTGAGGTCTATGAATGTTCTTTCACTTTTATTAAAATTATGCTTTTCTGGGTACAGACCCAACAAAAACAATTTAGGATTCAATATGATTTGTTTTGAGATTATTTTTTCAATTGTTACCCTCACCTCTTCCCAAAACATTCTTATTAATCTACATTCCCATACACAATGAAATAGGGTTCCTTTACTTTCCATGCATTTTGTGCATGTATCTGGTATATTTTTGTTATATCTATTTAACTCCTCCGGTGTAACATACATCCGCATTAACCATTTGAAATGTATCAATTTAAGGCGTACATTTATTGATTTGGTTTGAGCTTCTGTACAAGCCAATTCCCATTGTTCCTCTGAAATTTCAGTTTGCAGATCTTCTTTCCAGTAGTTTAATCTTTTCAGTGAATTTTCACTTGAAGATAGTGTCAATGAGTTATAAAACTCTGAAATAATACCCTTTCTTTTACTATCTTTCATCATCATTTTTTCCAAGGATGAATAAATAGGTCGAGTGAGAGCTTTATTTTGATTTGATCGAATAAAGTTTCTAAGTTGAAGATATTTACAAAAATGTGTTCTATTGAGATTAAATTTGATCCTCAGCTCTTCAAAAGACATTATGTTTTCTGCACATGGCAAATATAAATCCTGAATCTTTTGTATCCCTTTTAAATTCCATACTTTAAATACAGCGTCCGCTCTCCCTGGTTTAAAATATTGATTACCCCATATTGGACTAAATTGTGACAATAACTGTGGTTCTTTTAAATAGTTTTTAGCTTCACACCATATTTTGGTCATATGCTTTACAAATGGATTTTTAACTTGTTTTTGTAATTTTTTTGCCGAGTCTGAGTATATGAATATGGGAAGAGGTAAAGGTAAATTGTATGATTCCATTTCAGTCCAGTGAGGGAGATCATTTGATGAAAAATAATATGTCATAGACCTCAGTTGTGCCGACCAATAATACAACATAAAATTTGGACATTTCAGACCTCCACGATCAAATGGTAAATATAATAAAGACAGACGTAATCTAGCCCTCCTGTTGTTCCATATAAATTCTGGGTATTCATCTGAACAATAAACTAGACTGGTCACACAATACTGACGCACTCTACAAGAAGGGACAGCGCAGGCTGTTCCTGCTGAGGAGACTCAGGTCTTTTGGTGTACAAGGGGCGCTGCTGAAGTCATTCTATGACACGGTGGTGGCATCAGCCATCACTTTTGGAGTGGTCTGCTGGGGCAGTGGCATTACTGCAGCCGATAGGAAGAGACTGAACAAACTGATTAAGAAAGCTAGCTCTGTCCTGGGGCAACGCCTTGATCCGATGGAGGAGATAGGAGAGAGAAGGACGGTGGCTAAACTGTCATCTCTGCTGGAGTCCGAGTTCCACCCTATGCAGGACATACTGGATGCACTGAGGAGTTCATTTAGCAGCAGACTACATCATCCCAGGTGCACAACCGAGAGGTTTCGTAGGTCCTTCCTACCAACGGCTGTCAGACTGTACAACCTAAGCAGGGCTGCTCGCAGAGATAGCAAAAAGACGTAACAAACTAATAGTTTTTTTTGTTTTTTTGTTTTTTTTTTTTGAATGCAAAAGATGCAATAGACTTACACAATGGTCCTCTCCGGCATACAACTAGGAACATACCGGTCGCTATGGAGGGTGAGAATATGTATGGGCACATAATCATACCATGTAGGATAACTAAATAGACGGTTATGCTGTTTCATCCCACCTAGCAACAATGCTCTGCACTGTGTGTGTTTATATATTTACATATTTATTCCATCTAGCTACAATGCTCTGCACTGGGTGTGTTTATATTTATATATCTATATATTTATTCCATCTAGCTACAATGCTCCGCACTGTGTTTTTATATATCTACATATTATTCCATCTAGCTACATTGCTCCGCACTGTGTGTGTTTATATACTTGCATATTTATTCCACCTAGCTGCAATGCTCCATACTGTGGGTGTTTATATATTTACATATTTATTCCATCTAGCTACAATGCTCTGCACTGTGTGTTCATATATTCATATATTTATTCCATCCAGCTACAATGCTCTGCACTGTGTGTCTGTGTGTGTGTGTGTATATATATATATTTTATAGTAATATGTACATATGTATATTAGCTGCTCTTGCTTGCTTGTTTTTTCTTGCCTTCTGATTGTTGCTCTGAGTGTTGCTATCCCTGTGCTGTTGCAATCCTGGAATTTCCCCGTTGTGGGACTAATAAAGGCTTATCTTATCTTAACTTTTTTTTAATTCTTGAGAATAAATCTAAAGGCGGTGGTAAGGGAATGTATTGAAATAAATAAAGTATTTTAGGTAAGATATTACTTTTAAGTATATTAATTCTCCCGATCATCGACATTGGTAGTGACATCCATCTCTGAAGTAACTCATCAATATCTGTCATTAAGGCTTCATAATTGACACTGGCGATTGATTCTAGCTTAGGCACAATTTGGATTCCTAAATATTTAAACTGATTTACAACATTGAATTGATTTACCTCAGGGGTTGGGTAATTTCTCTGGGTCTCATTTAGCATTAATATTGAAGATTTAGTTTTATTTATTTTATATCCTGATATTTCCCCAAAATTCTTTATTAAATTCAACAAGGTCGGAATTCATTTTTTAAGATTCGACATAAACAAAATTATGTCATCGGCATACAGGGAGATTTTATGTTCTGTTGGTCCAACTTTAATTCCATATATTTGTGACTGTAGACGTATCGCCATCGCTAAAGGTTCAATTGCCATAGTAAACAGTAAAGGTGAAAGTGGACAGCCTTGTCGACATCCTCTATTGATTTTTATTGATTTTGAAATATTGTTATTTGTTAGGATTTCTGCTGTAGCATTATTATATATTATCTGAACCCATTTTATGAAATTATTTCCAAGTCCAAACCTTTGTAAGACTTCAAAAAGAAAGGGCCATTCAACTCTATCAAAGGCTTTTTCGGCATCCAGTGATAAGAGAGCTGTATCCGGTGCTTCTTTATTAGAATAAATAATATTAAATAGTCTTCTTACATTATGGAAGCCTTGTCTTCCCTTTGTAAAGCCATTCTCCACGCTGCACGGTGGCGCAGTGGTTTAGCACTGTGGCAGCACAGTTTTACCCTCGGCCGGGGGACCGCGGGGATCATGAGATCGTGGGTTCGATCCCAGCCCCCGACCAACAGTGAGCTGTGTGGAGTTTGCATGTTCTCCCCGTGTTGCGCGGGTTTACTCCGGGATTTCTCCGGTTTCCTCCCGCACACCAAAAACATGTAGGTTTAGGGCGCTCGCGCACGCAGCGACCAGCAGCCGGTGGCTTGTCACCAGACTGCAAACCAAGTCTACCTACGGGTACAAATAAGTAACAAAAAAAAAAAAAAAAAAATTCTGATCTCGATTAATAATATTTGGTAAAATTTCTTGTATTCGTCTTGCTAAAATTTTACAGATTATCTTAAGGTCGGCATTTAATAGGCTTATTGGTCTCATATTTTCACATTTATTAGAGGGCTTACCTGGTTTTGGCAACAGTATAATTAAGGCATTATTCATATATGATGGTAAATTACTATTTCGAAATGCTTCTAAAACCATTTCCAAAAAAGGTTTTGTTAATTTATTCTTAAATTTTTTATAAAGGTCAACTGGAAGACCATCTGGTCCTGCACTTTTTCCTGATTTCATATTATCAATGGCTAGTCCAACTTCTTCTTGACTAATTTTAGACTCCAGTATCTCCCTATTTTCATTTGGAATACACGGTATAAATAGTTTGTTCAAAAACCCATGTAGTTTTGTTAAGTCAGATTCATTTTTGGTATCATATAATTTTTCATAGTAATCTCTAAAGGCTCTATTAATTTCTAAAGGATCTATAACTACCTGTCCGTTACTTATAATACTGGTAATTGGTGTTTTAGATTCTAATTCTTTAATCTGCCATGCCAATAACTTTCCTGATTTTTCACCTTGTTCATAAAAAGATTGTTTCAATCTTAGAAGACTCGAGGCAGCTCTATTCGCTGATTTTTTGTCATATTCAGCTCTCAAAATCAGTAATTCGTTCTCCAACCTTGGATCTCTTCCTGCATATACTCTTTCTTGAAGAATTTTTATTTTATGTTCCAATTGGACTCTCTCCTCTCGAGTCTTCTTAGATTTTGAACCTGTATAACTAATAATATGTCCCCTAATAAAAGCTTTGAAAGCCTCCCACTTTACACATGCTGATGTTTGTGTAGTATTGATGTCAAAGAACTCATCTATCTGTTTTTCTATGTATTTAACAAATTCCTCTTCCTGAAGCCATTTATGCTGAAATTGCCATCTACCTGGTTCCTTTGTCAATTTCTTATCTACATATATTAGACAGCAGGGTGCATGATCAGAGATCACAATGTTATCATGAAAACAGTTTTGAATCTTGGACCTTAATTCTGTGGAGATCAAAAAATAATCAATACGTGAGAATGTCTTGTAGGTATTGGAATAACAAGAGTATGCTTTAACTTGTGGTTTCATTTCTCTCCATATATCTATCAATTTCAATTCTTTCATAAAATGATTAATGGTCATCCTACATCCATTGTGCGTACAATCCAGTCCTGTTGATCTATCTATACCGGGATTCAATGTACAATTAAAATCCCCTGCTATTATATGTTGCCCTGTAAGTGATGATAAGATAAGAAATAAATTAGCAAAGAACTTTTGATCATCTATATTGGGACCATATAAGTTCACCAAATTTATATTTTCTAATAGCAAAGATCCTTGAATGATTACATATCTTCCAAATTTGTCTCCAATTACATTTTTCACTTGAAATGGGACTGATTTATGTATGAGAGTCATAACTCCCCTGGCTCGGGATGAAAATGATGAGGTGAAAACATTTCCTTGCCATCTACTCCTAATTCTTTTTACATCCTCCTCTATTAGATGAGTTTCTTGTAAAAACACAATTTTTGAACCCATGTCTTTTATTTTATTCATAACTTGTTTAAGTTTTTTTAAATTTTGTAGACCTCTGCAATTCCATGAAGTTAAATTAAGATTAACACTTTGATTTATGATCAATAGGGAGTTTGGGATTACCTTGCAGTGTAAACATGCTCAAACAGAAAAGCAAAAAAATGAGTGGTTGAACATTCACCCTACAAACTACACACAAACAAATTCCCCCTTCCCACATTTGTGGCAATCCCCCCAAAAACAAAAGAAAAATTCCGTCTCCCGATATAGCCATCGACCGTTCCACACCCACGAGGAACAGCCAAAGCCACTCCTTCTTCATCCTCCCAATCACCCTAACTCTACTGCTTTTAATAACGTAACATTAACTCTCTTCTGTAATTTTCCAATTTAACTCCAAAATTTTATAGCAATTTTGTACTTTTTTTTAACTTTTTTTTTTAATATGTAATACAATCTATATTTTGTAATCTTGTTATATGCTTCTAATCAGTTAAATGCTCAAATATTCTACCCTATTCTCTGTTCATGCTTAGCTCCCACCAGTCTCTTCCTGGATCTTCTTGATGAGCTCCTGCGCCTCCTCGGGGGTCTTGAAGATGTGTGTTCTGCCCTCATATGTGACCAGAAGTCTTGCAGGGTGAATCACTCCATGGCGAATCTCAAGGTTGCGCAGTTCTTTACGGATGGGGTCAAACTGCTTCCTTAATTGTTGGATTCCTGAGGCCAAATCTGGGTAGAACCGCACCTGCTGATCTTGGTATTTAATTTCTCCTTTGGCCTGCACCACGTTGGAGATCGTCATCCTGTCTCTGTAGCTGAGAAACTTCATAATTAACGTCCTCGGTGCTGCCTTGTTACCTCTCGGTGGGCCAATTCGGTGGGAGCTTTCCAAGACGACTGATGATTTTAGCTCCGCGTTGTTCAGCGCCTCCGGGATCCACCCCTCCAAAAAGGAGCATGAATCACGACCTTCGGCTCCCTCCGGTAAACCCACCAGCCTCAGGTTGTTCCATCTGGACCGGGACTCCAAGTCCAGAACGTTATTTTCCAGATCTTTATTTTTTTTTCCAAAGTGCGCACCTTTATTTGAAGTCCGCTGATTTCATCCTCCGCACTGGAAACACGAAGCTCCGCCTGCGTCACTCGCTCCACGCAGTCACCCAACTCCTTTCTCATTGCATCCAACGCTGCCATAATCCCATCAAGTTTAGCGGAAAAGTCTGCTCTCATTGAGCTAATGGCAGCCAGCACTGCACATGTGCCGCCATCATCAGCAGTTACCGCACCACCGCTAGTTTCATCCGCCATATCCGCAGCTTTTTCTACTGCACCACAAACTTTAAAGTCCGTTAATTTGGACTGCTTCGGCGATTCAATTTTTCCCCCGCTTGATTTCCCAGCCTTAGTCTTCCCCGGCATATCCTCACCCAAACGCTGGGAAAAGTTCTGTTCCAAATGAGAGAGTTATTTGCCGAATCTTTATTTCCAGGAGCAGAGCAGAGTGATACGTGTCCTTCTAGGCGGCCGCCATAACCGGAAGTCCCCCTCTTCACACATTTACATGGCATTTTCTCATCACACAGCATGACATTTACATTACACTGCTTACACCCCCCTAGGTCCCTGACTCCTTCCTGCTATATCCCCAGGAACTCCCTGGGCATTGTTCTCCCATGCTTATTCACTGTCTCTCTCTGAGATGCTAAATAATGTGACTCCCCCAAGGTCCCACACCGCCACCCCCCAGCATTTTAGATAGAACATCAGTCCACACGCTCTTTTGGCTTCAGTCTCCTCCCATATCTGCTGTAACTGGGGTTTACCGCCTCCGTGGCGCTGCTGTGCCGGTGGGGGGCTGCTGGGAGTGTGTCTAACTGCGGGTGGGCCGTGGCGGGGAGGGGGGGGGGAACTTCGGTCTGTCCGTGTGGCTGCCCTGGTGAGCTCTCCGTGGGGGTCTTCCACGCCGAGGGGCCCGATCCAACAACACTTGCTCAACCGCCACTACAAAGGAGGGTTTGAGTCTGTCTATGCAAATTTTCTCCCGCCGACCCCCCAAGTCTAGCAAAAAATGCTTATCCCCTGTTTCCAGCACTCTGAACAGTCCATCATAGGGTGGGTGCAATGGAGGGCGGTGGGCGTCATGTCTGACGAACACAAACTGCGCGTTCTTCAAAGTTTTAGGCACGAAAGCACGTGGAAAACAGTGGTGGGCCGGGCCCGGCAGCGTGCTTGTGTCTGCACTATGCTGCAAAAGCTGTGTTATGGAGAATTATCTATCTGGTTCTGTATAGTTGTGATCGCGGAGTGGGCATCGGTTAGAATGCCAAGAACTGGGCTGGATGAATTCTTTATGGTCTTTATTCAGACTTGCTTCAACACTTGTTCCAACATGTGTGGGTGTGTGTATGTGTGTGTGTGTGTGTGTGTGTGTGGTTCTGTCTCATGGACGCACACTCTAATAAAAAGGACAACTAAAGGGACATATGCTACCATCAACGATACTCAGGGCAAACTAATAAACAATGTAATGAGTTCCTTCCTCACAAAAACGCCCACGCCCCCAGTGGTCAGTCTGAGAACTGCAACCAAACCTGTAATATCTTTAATCACAGTCCTGCCTTCATAACACAGCCGCCCCCAAACTTGCTCCGGCAAGTTTGAAGACTGTTCACTGTCCATCTTGGTCTGGTACAGCTGGGAGGCGAATGAGGCAACTCACAGCTCTTACATAGGTGCGGTCCTTAACCTTGACTTCAGCTGATCGGATTAAGCCATCAGGTCCTGGAAAAACTTTACTGATCTCACCAACTGGCCAGGATGCTCTTGGAAGTTGGGGGTCCACTATCAGTACAACTGTGCCAACTTGAATGGGGGAGGTGTCCCTTTGCCATTTGGACCTGGTCTAGAGAGTTGGTAGGTAGTGGCGTAAAAACTGCGTCCAAAACCGGTCACTCAATACTTGACAAGTTCTCCAGTGATGGCGTCCAATAAGCTCAGAATCATGGTACAACACTTGGGGAAGTGAGGGATCCAGCCGCCCCATCAGCAACATGTTTGGGGTGACGGGGTCTGGATCAGCCAGGTCTGACGAGACGTACCCCAATGGTTTTGAGTTGAGGATTCCTTCTATCTCGATCAGCACCGTTTGGAGTACTTCAGCGCTTACAACTTGAGAGCCGAGAGTGGATGTTAAAGCAGCCTTAATGGATCTAATCTCTCTCTCCCAAGACCCGCCAAAATGAGGAGCGCTGGGAGGGTTAAAGCGAAACTTGAGCTGGTATTCTGCAAGTTGAGCCTGCAGGGAAGGATGCAGGGCATTGAAGGCTTCTTGAAGTTCACGATTTCCACCTCAGAAATTAGTGCCTTGGTCACAAAGTATTTCAGCAGGTTTCCCACGGCGAGAAATAAACCTACGTAGTGCCATCAGGAAGGAGTCGGTACTGATGCTGGACAATATTTCAATGTGAACAGCTCTAGTTGTCAAGCATTTAAAGAGCAGGCCCCAGCGTTTTTCGTTACGGCAACCCACTTTTACTAACATGGGGCCGAAGCAGTCAATGCCAGTGGAGAAGAAGGCTGGCTGCTGTAACCTGAGACGAGACACAGGAAGGTCAGACATCTTTGGGTTCACTGGTTGGGCTCTCCACCTTTGGCACTCTGGACAGGAACGCTGCTCACTCTTTATGGCTTCACGGCCTCGCAGAATCCAAACTTTCTTCCTCAGTTCCGCAAACAACCTCTCAGTCCCTGGATGCTTCAGGTCACGGTCAGTCTGCTGGATGAGTAACCTGGTTACAGGATGCTTGGGATACAGGACAACAGGATGTGTAACATCAGCTTCCAGATTAGGGCAGCGTCTGAGCCTCCCGCCTACCCTGATGAGCTTAAGTGACTGATCAAATTCAGGGGCGAGTGTGTAGAGGCGGCTTGAGGTAGGTATTGGTTTTGCTGCTGAAAGACACCGGACTTCGTCAGGAAAACTGTCTCTTTGAGCAGATCTTAGAATGCAGAGCTCAGCCTCCTTGAAATCGTCTGCCGATGGACTCCCTCCTGATGTACTGGCCGCCCCATGAAGGCGGGTTGCAGTTTCCTTTAGTAGGTCATTGAAGCTGTCATAATTTGTTGCATCGGGTATAGAGTCGGTGCTCACGGATGTAGCCAGACATGTCATGGCTTTGCGCTGCTCCTCTGTGAAGTCCTCACAAGGGGGAAGTGGATGATCTGGCCATTGCTGTGGGGGGAGCCACAAGAAGGGAGGTCCACATGCCCAGCAGAACTGACTTGTGAGCTCTTGTAATCTTCTACCTCTGGTGAGGTCATCTGCGGGGTTGTCCATTGATGTCACATAATGCCAAGTCTGGTTGTCCGTTTCATAGGCTTTAGTCTTCTCAGGGTCTTGACTCAAGCATTTTTCAGTGCCTCGCAGGCTGGGGAGGACTGCTTCGGGTGGCACGGACAAAGTAGGCATGTTATTGACACGCAAAAGAGGGGTTACATATCTCTGAGTGCCTTCCACCCTCACCCTGATTGTCTTTGCTTCCAGAAGGTCCATAGCCTGTTGCTCTCTCAGAGACCGTGTAACCAGCCTTTCATTCCTGTATGGCAGAATATCAAGTTGCCATAGCTTCTCTACATGACTGAAAAGCTCTGCTGAAAGGGAGGCTGTGGACAAGAACAGACATTGTTTGGGCTGATAGTTCTGGCAAGAAGAGTTGACAGGTCCTTGTAGTGTCCAACCCAACCTGGTCTTAACTGCAGCAGGGCCTCCAGGTGGACCTAAACGTACAGGTTGGATGGGAGTAACCAGATGGGGACAGTGGGAGCCAATCAGCAGCAATGGCTGGGCATTTGTGAACGACTCCAATGGTAGCTTCTTCAAGTGTCTGTACTTCTGCTGAAGTGATTTCACAGGGTATGAATGCTCAGCCAGCCCTAGATCATCTGCGGTGAAGGCCTTATTGATGGTGAAGGTCTTCGATGGGTGGCTCACAGGCGAAACTTTAACCGTCACTGATGCCCCATGCAGTGTTCTCAGTCCTTGTCTCACAGTCCGCAGGGAGAGACTCTCTGGGGTTCCCTTTAACTTCAGCTTCTGGGTAGTCTCTGGTAGCAGGATAGTCCTCTCAGATACGTCATCAAGTATAGCGAATGTCTCCAGCGTATGCTCGCCATTTCGCAGCAGAACTTTACTGATCTTTAGAAGGACCTGATTGCACCCTGCTCGACGATCTAGATAGAGAACATCTGCAGATGATTTATTCTCTGGCTCTGAGGTTGCTGGGTTAATTGGTTTAGATGCAACTGCACGCAGATTCACTTCATGCAGGGCTTCCAGATGCTTCCCTTTGCATATTTTACATTGCATTTTAAGTTGACATTGGGCCACTTGGTGGCGCAGACCACAACGCCAGCAGCAGTTGTTAGACTTAATCCAGTTAATCTTCTGCTCCTTTGTCAGTTGCTTGAAGTTAGCACACTGATCCAGAAAATGTAGGGTATTACTGCAGTAGGGGCAGTATGCTTTGGGCTTCTCCTGTGCATCTGAGGTGTGATGAGTTTGAGCTGGAGACTCTTTTGATTCACTATCTTGCGTTGCGCCGAGGAGGACCATTGTAGCTCTCTTAGCAGCTCTTTTATCTCTCTTTGAACTACCGCTGTCTCTCTTGTTATCTCTGTCCGCTTCATCACCGCCCTCTTGGATGACCAACTCATATTCCAGCCACTCTGCAAAGTCTCTCAATGATGGCACTCCACTATTTTGTGGGTAGAGGTAGCGGCGGAAAGCAGCTCGGAGGTCTTGAGGTAGCTTCCTTGTGAGTCTCGCCACGAGACCCGCACTGTAGCTCTACTCGTCCATCTTCTCCAAGCTGCTCAAGCATTCCAACTAATGCTCGAACTCTGAGAGCAAACCTTCTGAAGCCTGCCGTGTCACTGGGACGAATATTGGGCTCATCCATCAGCTCTGCTATTCTTTGTAGGGACAGGTGGTGTGGCTGACCATAGTGCTTAATGAGAGAAGCCATTGTGTCTGTGTATGGACAAGGAGAGTTACTGTATGAGTCCGCAAGAAGAAGAGCATCCTCAAATTTAAGGTGATCACAGAGCTCTTGATACTTAAATCTCTCTGTTGCGTCAGTTGGGAGGATGTTGTCCAAAGCCAGTCTTAGCCGGGCAAACTGCCTAGGATCAGCCTGGGTGAATTCCGGGATTGAGGGCTTTGGGCCTCTGTAGATCTTCTCCTTCGGAATGAGAGATTGAGTGGGAGTAGACACTCGCTCTGGAGACAGAATGTTGCCCTCCAAAGGGCCGAGAGTTTGAGATGCCAGGGCAGACTGCTGCATATGGGTCTGAGTGTCTGTATTTGTAGTTACTGCCGCCGCATCTTGCTGCACTCGTAACTCTTGTAGACGCTGGCTAAGCTCTTGGACAATGCCTGGTGGTTGCTGGGGTAGAGCAAATTGCACATGTGGAAGATCAGGATGATCCCTAGGGAAATAAACTGGTGGTGGAGGTTGTGGCCACTCCTCTTCCTCTTGTGCACCTCCTATTGCTGCAGGTAGGGCATCTTGATGTAGAGAGGCTTGGGTGGGCGTATTTGTGTAGAGCCACAAACCATTAGCCGAGATGTTAGTGCTTCCTGGTTCCACAGGTTGTAGACTTGTAGCAGCCAGTGTAGGAGTACCACGGTCTATCTGTCTTCTCAGATCTGTAAACATCATCTGCAGACGCCTGTTGTTCTCATGCAGCTGCTGTACTATGTTCATAAAGCCGTGGGGGGCACCGGATAATACTGGTCCGGTGAAGGGGGTTCCAAGATAGCCAGGAGATGGGTCACTGATCTGTCCTGGGTGTTGCGGGAGGGGCGTCATCTCGGCGTATCCCTCTGTGGCCCTGTACTGCTCTTGTGGGGCAGGTGGCAGCGTGTATCCCTCATAATCGTTCATCCATCCTGGTGGTCGCACTGCCCTTCTTGGACGGGCACCACCTCTCTGCGGACCATACTCCATCTTCATTCCGTAATCACCAGATCCCGGGTTTCGGCACCAAAACTTTGTTGTGGAGAATTATCTATCTGGTTCTGTATAGTTGTGATCGTGGAGTGGGCATCGGTTAGAATGCCAAGAACTGGGCTGGATGAATTCTTTATGGTCTTTATTCAGACTTGCTTCAACACTTGTTCCAACATGTGTGGGTGTGTGTATGTGTGTGTGTGTGTGTGTGTGTGTGTGTGTGGTTCTGTCTCATGGACGCACACTCTAATAAAAAGGACAACTAAAGGGACATATGCTACCATCAACGATACTCAGGGCAAACTAATAAACAGTGTAATGAGTTCCTTCCTCACAAAAATGGCCGCGCCCCCAGTGGTCAGTCTGAGAACTGCAACCAAACCTGTAATATCTTTAATCACAGTCCTGCCTCCATAACAAGCTGAGACGGGCAGCTGTCCGGCGTGGGATTATCTGGCAGAAATTCCCCGGGCAGCCGTAGGGGCTGCGCAAAAACAAGCTCTGCCAAGGAAGCTTCCAAATCCTCTTTTGGCGCGGAGCGCAACCCCAATAGAACCCACGGCAACCTGTCTACCCAATTTGCATCCGTCAGTGAAGCCCTGAGTGCTGCTTTCAGTGATCTATGAAAACGCTCGCATAACCCATTGGCCTGTGGGTTGTACGCGGTTGTGCGGTGAATTGCAACACCCAGGCTGTGGGCCATCGCGGACCAAAGTTCGGAAACAAACTGAGGGCCCCTATCAGACGTGATGTCCGACGGGATTCCAAAACGCACCACCCATGCTGTCAAAAAAGCGCGCACCACGTCCGTGGACGTGGTTGCCGCCAGCGGGACTGCTTCTAGCCAGCGTGTGGTGCGGTCCACTACTGTCAGAAGGTACGTGCACCCCTGCGACGGCGGGAGGGGGCCCACGAGGTCCACGTGAACATGGTCGAATCTTTTAGCCGGTATCCTAAACGGCTCCAAAGGAGCCTTGATGTGTCTGTGCACTTTGGCTCGTTGGCACGCTACGCAGGCTGCAGCCCACTCTTTCACTTGTTTGCGCAGGCCTGGCTACACGAATTTTGCTCCCACCATTTTGACTGACGCACGCACTCCTGGGTGCGCCAAGACGTGAACTGACTCAAACACGCGGCGGCGCCACGCAACCCGGACCACCGGCCACGGGCGCCCCGTGGAGACGTCACAGATTAGGGGGGGGGGCTGCCGTCTTGCAGCACTCTGCTCTCCAGCCTTAACTCTGTTGGTCCAGACTGGAGCGCGCGCACGTCCTTATCGCTAATCTGCTCTGCGGCCCTGGCTGTATAATCTATCCCTACACAGACCGGGGCCACTACCACGTGCGAGAGGCAGTCCCCCACCACATTCAGTTTACCCTACACATGTTGAATATCAGTCGTAAACTCCGAGATCGCGGCCAGCTGTCTCTGCTGCCGGCCCGACCATGGTTCCGAAACCTTGGCCATCGCGAATGTCAGCGGCTTGTGGTCCGCGAACGCGGTGAAGCTGTGCCCTTCCAGCCAGAAATGGAAGTGGCGTATGGCCAGGTGGAGAGCCAGCAACTCTCTGTCGAACGCGCTTTATTTATGCTCACTGTTGCGCAAAGCCCTGCTGAAAAATGCGAGCGGCTGCCAAGAACCGGCGACACGTTGCTCCACGACGGCCCCTATGGCCACGTCCGAGGC
Organism: Pholidichthys leucotaenia; assembly: GCA_020510985.1. Classification (NCBI taxonomy): domain Eukaryota; kingdom Metazoa; phylum Chordata; class Actinopteri; order Cichliformes; family Pholidichthyidae; genus Pholidichthys; species Pholidichthys leucotaenia. Next base: position 147,410,866 of record CM035837.1, read on the forward strand.
GTCAGTAGTGAGCACTATCCGGGCCGCCGGGTCTAGGTGCGCCAACAGTGCGGCGTTTGCCAGAGCTGCTTTCACCTCAGAGAACGCCTGCTCTCGCTTCGGAGTCCATTCGACTCCATCCGCGGGTTTCCGTCTCTTGGGCGCGGCGTATAGTGGCTGCATGAGCTGAGCTGCGCGGGGGAGGAAACGGTTATGAAAGTTCACTATCCCCAAATATTCTTGTAGCGCCCTGATCGTCTGAGGCCAGGGAAAAATTCGCCACGGCACGCACTTTGTTGGGCAACGGGATCGCTCCTTCCGGAGAGACACGGTGCCCCAAAAAATCAATCTCCGTCACGCCAAACTGGCATTTCGCCGGGTTGATTATTAACCCGTGCTCCTCCAACCTCTGGAAAACTGTCCTGAGGTGGGTTACGTGTTCGTCTTCGGACGCACTGGCTACCAGGATATCGTCCAGGTAGACAAACACAAACGGGAGATCGTGCAGCACTGCATCCATCATGCGTTGGAACGTCTGTGCCGCTCCTTTTAACCCGAATGGCATGCACAGGAACTCGAATAAGCCAAACGGAGTTATTACCGCTGTTTTGGGTACATCCTCCGCGTGCACTGGGACCTGATGGTAACCGCGGACCAGGTCTATTTTGGAAAAAATGCGTGCTCCGGCGAGGTGAACGGAAAAATCCTGTATGTGGGGAATCGGGTAGTGGTCGTGTGCTGTGGCGTTGTTGAAACTGCGGAAATCACTGCACGGTCGCCATGACCCCTCGGCCTTAGGGACCATGTGCAGCGGGGATGCCCATGGGCTGTTCGATCGCCTGATGATGCCCAACCTTTCCAGGTTGTCAAACTCCTCGCACGCTATGGCCAGTTTAGCTGCGTCCAAGCACCGAGGTCTTGCAAAAACGGGCGGCGCAGTGGTGGTGATAAAGTGCTCCACCCTGTGTTTAGCGATGGCCGCTGAAAACGTCGGGACCGTGAGTGCTGGGAACTGAGAGAGCAGTGCGTGGAACTTACCGCCTGGAGCCATGACGTTAGCTTGTGCTGTTGGCCGGGTCCCTCGAGCTATACAGGGGAGAGAATCAAAGGACAGTGCATTAACCAGGCGCCTGTTAGCAACATCCACAAGTAAACCATGCACACACAGAAAATCAGCTCCCAGGATCGGGAAACTCAGTGCTGCTATGACAAAAGTCCACTCGTACAAGTGTGACTGATATCATCCTGCGCAGTTCGCCCACTCGGGGACACGAACCCGCGACCTACCAGTCAACTACACAGTTCGAGCATGGGAGACACAGCACGATCGCGTTGAGCTAAAGGTCCGACCGATAGCTCAGCGCTACCGATACTGTATGAGGCTTTTCGGGAGGGAGGTTTTACTAACGTTCTACGCCGAACAGTACTAGTTGGCATCCGTTACACTCTCCCCCTTAAACCTCACTCCCATCCCGGGTCACGGCACCATTGTGACTGATATCATCCTGCGCAGTTCGCCCACTCGGGGACACGAACCCGCGACCTACCAGTCAACTACACAGTTCGAGCATGGGAGACACAGCACGATCGCGCTGAGCTAAAGGTCCGACCGATAGCTCAGCGCTACCGATACTGTATGAGGCTTTTCGGGAGGGAGGTTTTACTAACGTTCTACGCCGAACAGTACTAGTTGGCATCCGTTACACAAGCGGCCGTGTAGAGATAAGGCCAGTGTTCTCTCACCGAAAGTCTTAATCGCAGAGCCGTTTACTGCCACAAGTCCGGGGCCACTAGGTCCTGCCAGCCGGTCAGCGTAGGACGGCAGGATGATGCTCTTCTGGGCTCCGGTGTCGACGAGTAAGCGTCTCCCCGAGCACGAGTCCTTCACGTAGAGCAACTTGTTCTCTTCACTGGTGGTCGCAGCTGCTACCGACCTCGTTTCCCGAGCGCTTGAACTGGCACGGTGGCGCACATCTGCGCGCGTTCTCTCCGAAGCGGGGGTGGTAAAAGCAGAGCGTGTCTCTCTGGCGCTCCTTGGCCCCCGCTGCCACTACCGTCGGTGGCTCCTCGCCTCCTCTGGTCTTCTCGCTGGGCTCCGCCGCTGCCGCGTTGACTGTGATCGCCCTGGTGGTGAGGATGATCCTGTCTGCCTCCTGGGCTAGCGCACGGTAGTCAGGACACTTGTCGGCCTTTCCAACAAGATGGCGCCCACAGCGGTCGCCATGGTGTATCGCTGCCCTTTAATTTTTATAATTTGTCTGTTTTTGTTCACTGATTGTGCATCTGCCGGTTCATACACCCGTGAAGAACTACTAAATATCAGGACTCTCACCCCCACGGACCTTCTTCCAGTTTTTTTGGCTCCAGCCGCCGATCTGATCCATTGTTTGGCCAAAAGAGCAAGACGGCGGAAAAGAGGAAAAAGAGGGGGGATTCTCGCTCGACTACGAAAAAGAGGCTCGCGAACAGCCTTGCCTGGCATATTTCTATCCAATGCCAATTCTCTCCTGAACAAGGTAGAAGAATTAAGACTGCTGATGCGTTTCAAGGACCTCGCTTCCTCGTCTGTCATCTGCTTCTCTGAGACCTGGCTTAATGAGAACATTCCAGATAGCGCGATCAGCCTCGAGGGCTTCCAGCTGATTCGTGCTGACCGCGTCACAGAGCTGTCCGGTAAGTCTATCGGAGGAGGAGTGTGCTTCTATATTAACAACAGCTGGTGCTCTGATGTAACGGTGATTTCCAAACACTGTTCTCCCGCCCTGGAATTTCTTTTCATTAACTGCAAGCCATTCTATTCCCCGCGCGAGTTTGCCTCATTCATTCTCGTCGCTGTGTACGCCCCTCCTGACGCGGACACGCGCGAAGCTCAGCGCGTGCTCGCAGATCACATCCAACTTACGGAGCGGAACTTTCCAGACTCCCTGGTTATCGTGGTGGGCGATTTTAACCAGAGCAATCTGAGTCACGAGCTCCCCCGCTACAAACAGTGTATTAAATGTCCAACCAGAGGAAATAACACGCTGGATCATTGTTATACTTCAGTAAAGGACGCGTATCGCGCTGTTCCCCGCGCTGCGCTGGGTCTATCTGATCATGTGATGGTTCACCTCATCCCCACATACAAACAAAGACTGAAAATCACTAAACCTGTTGTGACCACCACAAAGAAATTGACCAGTGAAGCTGGAGAGAAACTGAACACATGCATGGAAATAACTGACTGGGGCATGTTTAAAAGAGCCACACATGATCTTAATGAGTACACATACACTGTGAACTCATATATCAACTTCTGTGAGGAGAGCATTCTCCCATCGCGCACCAGGGTGAGATATTCTAATGACAAGCCTTGGTTCACAGCTAAGCTCAGACGGATCAGGAAGGAGAAGGAAGCAGCGTTGAAAAGTGGAGACAGGGACTGCTACAGGGAGGTCAAATATCGGTTTAACAGAGAGCTGAGGAGAGCTAAATCTGTGTATTCTGAGAGACTCCAGCAGCAGTTCACTGCTAATGACTCGGCTTCTGTGTGGAGAGGACTGAGGCAAATCACCAACTATCGGCCTCAGGCTTCTAAGGGTCAGGATGACAAAGCCCTTTGTCAAAGACTGTCCCAACACTATGCCCGTTTTGACACCTCGTCAGCTGTGTCCAACTCACCCACTCCACCCAGCTCCACTGCCTCCTCAGCCCCTAATTCATCAAAAGCGGTCCCCCCCCTCTTCCTCCTCCTCCTCCCCCCCTCCCCTTGTCATCAGTGAGCAGGACGTGCACAGACAGTTCTCCAGACTGAACCCGCGCAAGGCCCCCGGGCCGGACGGTGTGTCTCCCTCCACCCTGAGACACTGTGCGAAAGAGCTGGCTCCTGTCTTCACAGACATTTTTAACACCTCCCTTAAGCAATGTCACGTGCCGACCTGCCTCAAATCCTCCACCATCATCCCTGTCCCCAAGAAGCCACGGATTACTGGACTTAACGACTACAGACCTGTAGTGCTCACCTCTGTAGTCATGAAGTCCTTTGAGCGCCTGGTCCTGTCTCACCTCAAGTCCATCACCACACCCCTCCTAGACCCGCTGCAGTTTGCCTACCGTGCTAACAGGTCTGTGGACGACGCAGTCAACCTGGCCCTCCACTCCATCCTGCAGCACCTGGACTCCCCGGGAACCTACGCCAGGATTCTGTTTGTGGACTTCAGCTCCGCATTCAACACCATCCGCCCCGATCTGCTCCAGGACAAGCTGTCCCTGCTCAACGTGCCTGACTCCCTCTGCAGGTGGATCACCGACTTCCTGACGGACCGGAGACAGCATGTGCGCCTGGGGAAGTCTGTCTCAGACTCTGTTAGCATCAGCATTGGATCACCCCAGGGCTGTGTACTTCCCCCCCTACTCTTCTCCCTTTATACCAACTTCTGCACCTCCTCCCACCAGTCTGTTAAGCTGATTAAGTTTGCGGACGACACCACCCTCATCGGGCTCATCTCCAACGGCGACGAGTCCGCCTACAGGGAAGAGGTGGCCCAGCTGGTGTCCTGGTGCAGCCACAACAACCTGCAGCTGAATACTCTGAAGACAGCAGAGATGATTGTGGACTTCAGGAAAGTCACATCCCCCCTGCCACCCCTCACCATCACAGGCTCTCCCATCACCTTTGCAGATTCCTTCCGCTTCTTGGGCACCACCATCACCCGTGACCTCAAATGGGAGCCAACCATCAGCTCCCTCATCAAAAAGGCCCAGCAAAGGATGTTCTTTCTGCGGCAGCTGAGGAAGCTCAAGCTACCCACCAAGATGTTAGTGCAGTTCTACACGGCCATCATCGAGTCCATCCTCACCTCCTCCATAACTGTGTGGTACGCAGGAGCCACTGCCAGGGACAGACTAAGGCTGCAGCGCGTCGTGCGCACTGCTGAGAAGGTGATAGGCTGCAAACTCCCATCTCTCCAGGACCTGTACATCTCCAGGACTCGGAGGCGTGCTGGCCGGATCATAGCCGATCCTTCACATCCTGGTCACGTGCTGTTTGCCCCCCTCCCCTCAGGTAGAAGGCTTCGGTCCATTCGGACTAAAACCTCCCGGCACATGAACAGCTTCTTCCCCTCTGCCATCAGACTGCTGAACACTAAGTGACTTTTGACTCTCGTGCACTATGTACAGCAGCTCAACCAGACTCATCAATCACCACTGTTTTTTCTGTTGCATTATTGACTGCGCTATGTGGTACTTCACATTATCTGCTACATGCTAATTTTTTAAACTGCCTTGACTAGTACTACTCATTATTACTAGTATTATTATTATTATTACTTATTATTACTTATTTTTCTACACTTATTGCACGTTTCTAGTCCTTTAGTTTTTTATTTTATCCCTTTTTCTCATTATGTTTTTAATGTTGCAGCATGGCACCGAGACAAATTCCTAGTTTGTGTATCACATGAACAATGGCAATAAATCTGATTCTGATTCTGATTCTGATTCACACGCGGCCAGCAACGGCGAATTGGCCAGAACCGCTCTCGCCTCTGTTGGAAGGTTCCGGACGAAAAGGTGGGCAAACAGAAAGTGCCCGTCGTCCGTGACCATTAACGCCAGCATCTTCTCCATCAGGTCGACGGCCGAACCATCTCCTAACTTGGTCCGCCTCAGGAGCCTCTCCGCTCTCTCACATTCCAAGAGCGTGTAGCGCAGGGTCAGCGCAGCCTTCAGGTTCAGGTTCAGGTTCAGGTTACTTTATTTGTACCTGTAGGTAGATTTGTTTTGCAGTCTGGTGACATCCATATTTACAAGCCACAATTACATTCAGCATAAACACAAACACAGGCACACATGAAGCTGACTATAAAACATGATAAAAATACTCAAGGCTCCATCAATCAGGATATAAAGACAAAGAGATGTGAGAAAACCAGAGAGAAGAGAGAAGGGTCATATTAAAAAGTTAAAGACTAGTCAAAGAGGTTAAAAACTCAAAGGTCTAAAACCCAATAAAAGATTTAGAACCCAAATAAAATCCTACAAAAATAAGTAAATATAAAATGGAGTTAATAAATAGGTACCTAAATTATGTGCAATATATTGTTACAACTTGTTCAACTCTCTGACAGCAGCAGCTGTTTTTGTAGTGCTGGGTTTTACTTTTTGGGACAGCAAACCTCCGTCTTGAGGGAAGAAGCTGAAAGTTGCAGTGCAAAAGGTGGGAGTCATCATTTAAAATGGAGGTAGCAATCCTCTGTACCTGTCTGGTATACAAGGATGTCAGGCTCAGCTGTGACTCACTAAGCAAACGACTGGACCATGTAACTACCTGATCTAAGGATTTCCTCTGTTTCAGTTTTATCTGACCAAACCATGACACTAAAGAAAAGGATAAAACAGATTCAACAAAAGCCCGATAAAACATTGGCATTATGGTTCGGTCAATTTGGAAGTGTGCAAGTTTCCTCAAACAATGCAAATGTTGCTGACCCTTTTTGCACACCCTTTCACAGTTCTCTTCAAAGTTTAAATTACTATCAATAATCGTCCCAAGATATTTGTAGGATTGTACACATTCAGTGGTCTGACCTTTTAGTACGGCGACTTTGTGCCTGGGAGTTTTCGTCCTAAAGTCAATAATCATATCTTTAGCTTTTGTCGTATTCAGCTGCAGGTAGGAATCCTCACACCAGTGAACAAAATCATCAACTACTGGGCCGTGGTCACTCTCACCATCCTGGAGGAGACTGACAATAACTGAATCATCAGCATACTTTATAATGTGTCTGTTGTCATGTCTGCTCCGACACGTTTGTGTACAGGATGAAGAGTAGTGGTGACAACACACACCCCTGAGGAGAGCCTGTAGAAGAGCACTTTAAGTCAGACAATGTACCATTGACCCTTACTCTCTGCGTCCTGTTGGTTAAGAAATCCAGAATCCAACCCACCAGATTATTGCTCAAATCAAATTGTTGCAGGAGCCTTTCAACTAAAATATGAGGTTGGATTGCATTAAAGGCAGAGGAAAAGTCCACAAATAAAAGCCTGGCATGTGTCCCATTAAAATCCAGATGTTTAAAAAGCATGTTAAACAGAGCGACAGTGGCGTCCTCCACTCCTTTGTGAGGCCTATATGCAAACTGCAAAGGATCCAATGCATGTTCAGTCTGCTTTAGGGCCTCACATCTGACCAGTTTTTCAAAAATTTTCATTAAAATTGAAGTCAAAGCAACTGGTCTAAAGTCATTTATCGTTTTAGGACAGCTGGATTTTGGAACGGGAACAACCATGGCATCTTTCCAGATCTTGGGCACATGTGTCTGTAAGGACTTATTGAAAATGTAATGAAATACAGGACTCAGTTCATGTGCACAGGACTTTACCAAGCGCCCACATATATTATCAGGGCCCTGACTTTTGTTCACTTTTACAGCACAGAACTCCCTTTTAATATCCTGCACCTCAATATTAAAGTGCTGATTGTCTTTGAGTTTCTGTTTCAAATCTTGCGTTTCTGTGCTAAAATCAAAGTTGTCAAAACAACCATAAAAACAATTAAGAGCATTGGCCAGCTCTGTGTCTGAATTAAAACCATCCAAAAACACACGATTACTGCGCTCTGTGCTCTGAAGGCCTGCAATAGTTTTCATACTGGCCCAGGCTGAACCAAGTTTCTTTGTTGCCATCTTACTTTCCAATTCTGATTTATAATTCTGTTTTGCTCTTAAAATTTCGGACTTCAGCTCTTTTGTGGCAACCTGTAGCTCAGAAACAGACCCCTGTTTAAAGGCAAGTGCTTTCCTCTGTAAGCAGGATTTAACTGATTTTGTAACCCATGGCTTGTTGTTGGGATTTATTTTGACACGTTTACATGGAACGATCATATTTTTACAGAAAGCCATGTATGAGCATGTGACGTCTACCAAAGAGTCCAAATCATCTCCGCAGGACAGTGTGAACAGCTCCCAGTCTGTACAGTTAAAGCATTCCTGGAGGCAGTTCACTGAATCCTCTGTCCACACATCTATGTCTCTGGTCTTCACCTTGCCTCTTTTGAGAGCAGTTTTATATGTGGGCAGCAAATGTACACAGTTGTGATCTGAGGATCCTAAAGGAGGAAGGGGAAGTGATTTATAGGCCCTCTCAATGGATCCATAGCACAGGTCCAATGTCTTTTTTTGTCTGGTTGGGCAGGAGACATACTGATAAAAGTTTTTAAGTGTCTTCTTTAAAGAAACATGGTTAAAATCCCCAAGAATAAAGTTTGGCGCCTCTGGAGAAATTGACTGCAGCCGCTGTACCACATCAAAGACGGTGCTGGAGGCGGAGTCAGCGTCTGCCCTCGGGTGAATGTACACAGTCGTTATGAAAAGTTGGGGGAACTCGCGGGGCAGATAAAAGGGGCGTAGCGATATGGACAGAAGCTCCACATCGGGTGTACAGATGTGCTCTCTGACTGTGACAGATGTGCAGTACTGTTTATTAATATATAAACATTTGCTGCCCCCCTGACGTTTCCCCGTTACCTCTTCCTGCCGATCCAAGTGAAGTGGGGCTCCAAAGCCGTCAATTCACAGGTCCGCGTCCCGGTCATGCACCTTAAGCCACGTCTCCGTGTACGCCATTGACACAGCAGTTCTTGAAGTCCTTCTGGTAGCGTACATTCCCTTGAATTTCATCTACTTTATTCCTCAGAGATTGTACATTCCCAAAAATCATGGTAGGAAGAGGAAAGCTATTAAACTGATGTCTCCTCAAGCGTAATTTCACACCTCCACGCTTTCCGCGTTTTCTCGTCTTGTCTCTCTTTTCATCGCTGTGTCCATGAACATCTCTTAAAATAAAGTCCGGCAGTTGCGGCATAGACTCAATCACAGATGCTGCATTATCTGTGTTTAAATGCAGTAACATGTCCCTGGAATATTGTATTCTCCCCGGCATGATCACGATCGCGCTTACCTCAGAGACACAGAGCCGGTGGGAAAGAAGCAGCAGTGCAAAAATGGGGAGGAAATCCATATTGATGGAACCAGGGAGCTCTTCGTTATACAGTCCAAAAACATTCCAGGACAAAAACGACACAGAGAATTTCGTTAAAACACATTAAAGTGTGTAAAAACAGACACAGAGACAACGGACTATTTTCACCACCTGCCGGTCGCTGCGTGTGCATGCGCCCAAACCAAACCAAACGAGCCTTGAGAGCCTCGTATTTGTTGCGGGCTGGAGGCTGATCAAGCAGGCTCGCTACCTGCAGGGCTGTGCGAGCGTCCAGCGCTGCTACCACATGGTAGAACTTGGTGTCGTCTGCCGTTACTCCCCGGAGGGCGAACTGGGCCTCGGTGTGGTGGAACCAAGAGTGCTGGTTGTGCTGCCAAAAGTCCGGTAGCTTGACTGGAACCGCGCACGCATTGCTGGGGGTTCCAGTCCGGGCTGTCTGTGGGATGGCTGCTGCGTCGCTGGGGCTTCCCGACCGGGCCAGCTCCGGCGTTCTTGCCTCGTGTTCCATAATTCGTCTAGGGTCACCAGTGTGGAGTGTGTGAATAAAGAGGCAGGTTTATGGACAGACAGATTTATTACACACTCACATCTCTCAAGCACAGAAAAGACTGAATCATTTCAGCACGGTCTCTCCTTTTTACCCAACTCCCTCTTCACACATTTACATGGCATTTTCTCATCACACAGCATGACATTTACATTACACTGCTTACACCCCCCTAGGTCCCTGACTCCTTCCTGCTATATCCCCAGGAACTCCCTGGGCATTGTTCTCCCATTCTTATTCACTGTCTCTGTCTGAGATGCTAAATAATCTGACTCCCCCAAGGTCCCACACTCTCTTACTTTATTGCGCAGTAGCCTGATGGTGCACCCACAATTTCATTGTGCTGTACAACTGTACAATGACAATAAAAGCCTATTCTATTCTCAACTGCATGTCTCTTATGTCCAATTCAAATCTAACACTTGCAACGGCTACATTAAAATCTCAAGTGGTAAACAATAAGTGTCAGAGAGGCAACAGTCAAATTATTTAATTACTACAAGTACAGAAGAACATCTGACAAGAGCACTCTGAGGCAGATCCCAATACTTGGGCTATTTCTTTTTATTTCAGTCGTATGGCACCAATACTTGGTGACAGCAGTTTTCAACTTTTCCATACAATTACTGTTGCAAAAACAGTAAGACTGGGTAGAAGAGAAAACCTGCAGGGTCTTGGCCCGCCATGGCACATGATTGGACACCCCTGATTTAGAGCATTTATTTACAGAAAATGACAACTGCACAAAACAAATGTTGCTTTTTGATCACAAATAATGCAAACAAAACAAGTTCATGTTCACTCTCCCTACAATATGTAAGTTGAAACTTAACTCTGAATTCTTTATTTGTGCAATAACTGATTTCTATTCACAGCTCTAATGCATCTTGTCATTCTTACATGATCACCTAATCAGCACCTCCTCAAGTAGATTGAGGTGTCCTTGTGTTGGAATTTGACAGATACTCAAATTGAATGGCTGCCATACATGTAGAGATGATATAGGAAAAATTATGCAGTGGTCTCATTTTTTTTTCAGGTGTGTGCATATATGCATTGCTTGAAAACCATACAAACCTGAATTCCATTCCTAATGATAAGACAAAGATGCAGACTAAGCAGCACATGATCATTATAGTTGTGCAAGCCATGAATCCACTCTTGGTAGCGATAAGACCGAGAGACCTCAGTCTGTCCGTGTTGGAAACAACATCTCCAACTCCATCACGCTGAGCACTGGATCCCCTCAAGGCTGTGTACTCAGTCCACTGTTGTTTACACTTCTAACACATGACTGTGTGTCCAGACATGAGGGGAACCAGATTATTAAGTTTGCCAACGACACCACAGTGGTGGGACTTATTCAGAAGGATGAGGAATTTATGTACAGGGAAGAAGTTAGAGACCTGGAGGGCTGGTGCAGGGAGAACAATCTGGTGCTCAATGTGGACAAAACAAAGGAGATGATTATCGATTTCCAGCGGTCATGGCCTGAACACGTCCCTCTCAGCATCAGCGGCCGTTCGGTGGAGAGAGTGGAGAACATCAAGTTCCTCGGACTGCAGAGCTCGCAGGACCTGACCTGGAGCAATAATTCCTTGGAGATCAGGAAGCAGGCCCAGCAGAGACTGCACTTCTTGAGGAAACTCAAACAGGCCTCTCTCCCCATCTGCATCCTCAGGACCTTCTACAGAGGTGTGGTGGAGAGTGTTCTGACATACTGCATTGCAACATGGCACTCCAGTTGCAGTATGTCAGACAAAATTGCCCTGCAGAGGATAGTCAAGGGAGCTGAGAGGGTAATTGGAGTTTCCCTCCCCTCTGTCCAAGAACTTTTTCAGAGCCATTGTAGGAGCAGGGCACTGAACATTGTTAAGGACCACTCTCACCCTCTGCATAAACACTTTGAACTGCTGTCTTCTGGCAAACGATTCTGGAGCACCAGAGGCAGAACCACCAGACTGATTAACAGCTTCCTTCCACAAGCTGTTAGGATACTGAACAGTTGAGCCGGAATCTTTCATGCATGCTACTGCACCTTATGGACATTATGTATATTTATGTATATTATAGTTCTAGTTAGTTTCAAGTAGCCACTTCGACTCACTCAGCCACTTTAATTGGCATTTTATACATTGGTAGTTATCACTTTAAACTGCAACTGTAATAAGTTAATATTACTGTAATAACTAAATGTGTCTTAGGGATGTGTGAATGGCTGTGTTGGGGTGGGGGGTGAGTGAGTGTGTTTTAAATTATGTTCTTTTTACATATATGGATGCCTAGAGAAACAATTTCATTTTGCCTGCACTACAGTTGTATGTACAGCAATATGACAATAAAGGTTGATTTGATTTTTAAAATCTGCCACATCTGGTGCACTGTTTACAGTATGTACAGTATGTAAACAGTGCACCAGTCGTACTTTAATCCCCCCCCCCTAAAAAAAATAGAATGCTATAGGGTCAATTGAAAATTTCAGTTTTGTGTTTTCCCCAAATCAAAAACATGAAGGACGACCCCTGTGCAGATGTTACAACAATCCTATATGATGCACTAAAAAAGGAAACCCACCCAAAAAGCATAAAAGGGGCTCTTTATGCAACTGAAATTTTCAATGATGTCATTTACAAATAACCAATCCTCAATGTGGCTTACCATTTACTACACCTGTCACAGTAGCAACTTTTGCCTTTTTGGAAATTAGGATGGGATCACTGAGTTTAACAGATCCAGGGCAGCAACAACAAAACATCTCAGTTGGTATCAAATGTTTAGGGATCTTGTCCTTCATGTCACATTTTAGATCACTAGGTAAAGTGGCAGGCAGTTTTTTACTGTGGTACAGAGTGGAGCCATAGAATCAGAATCAGAATCAGAATCAGAAAAAGATTTATTGCCAAGTACATTAACAGATCACTGATAACATACGAGAGAATTTGACTTGACACAGTAATGAACCTGCATTTCCGTGCCGCGGCGCATCTGCAACGCGCCTATCAGCAGGAGGGTACAGGTCGCATAAAGATGATACAATAGGAAGGAGCAAAAAAAACATTGATTCAAAATACTGGTTACATACTTAATCAATATTAAGAGTTCAAGGGAAAAAAAAGCTCATGCACATATATTCGCTACACACAGAATTCACAGGACACAAGAGAGCAGTGTTATCTTTATTCAGTTCATGGATCAATGTGTGTGCGGTGTTGAGCAGTGTTGATGATAATAAGAGAGACCCAAGGACCCTTGGCAGAAGATGTTTTGTCTGTCTGGCGCCAGTCTTATCTGGCGCTGCAGCTGGCTGTCCAAGGCCTTGTGCTCATGATTTTGAAAAAACACAGTCTGCAGACAGCCAGGAGGAATTTTCATGGGGAATAATAATGCCAAATAGGACTGATCACAGAGAAGACTTGTATTTCTTCTGTAGATTCAGTACATTAATCCTTCATTGCGCAGCTCTGAATTCGTCGTGGAAAGACCTGAGCGAACCCATGATGTAATCCACCTTACGAGACAGTTCTCCAGTAGTCGCTATCAGGGTCTTCTCCAGTTTTTCAATTTGTTGGATGCACCTCGCCTGGCCAGCATTTTGATAGGTTGAATCCATCTTCAGCAATTTGCGGTAAACCAAGACAATTCCCGTCCCAATCAGAATTATCCCAATCACCAAGATTACGAAGATAAACAAATCTTCAATATCTTCGATAGAGAGATTAGAGAGACACAGCATTTTCCAATTACCTGTGTCACATAAATAGCCCACTGGAGCCGTTCCAGCGGGGCAGACAGCTTCCCCCGGAGCACTTTTCCTTGTTGAAAAAATAGTGTCAATTGTGTTCAAAGCCCAGCTTATTAACTCCATAATTTCTTTTCGGCGGTCGCAGTTGGACGCAGACAGACAACAGCAAGCTGGGATCCAGTAGTTAGGAGGGGAGGAAAAAGTCAGAGCAGGAGAGAAGAAAAAAGCGTCTACTCTCTTGGGAGGGCGGAAGTGAAGAGGGCTCATAGAGGCCGGCCATCCACCTCAACTGGCTGGGTTGAAAAGAAGAGGTAGAAAAGTAGGAGGCCTGGCAGTAGCTACAGTCACATCTCTGGCATCAAGCTGGGTGTGGCCCCTGGTGAATGCAGGTATTTTCAGTGTGGCACCTACAAGGGCAATGCTTTCCTTAATATCAGATCCACGGTCTGCCAATACTATGTTTCCTGGTGACAGCTTCTGAAGAAAGCCAGAGTCCCACAATTTTGTTGTGCTGTACTGCTGTACAATGACAGTAAAGCCAATTATATTCTATTCTCCTCTTGCAAAAGTAAAATTTAAGCCTAAGGTGACACATACTACAGTTCTGCTGTTCTTGCAGATTTTCCATGGGGGCATCATCAGCCTGACAGATCTGTGCTACTTCATCAGATGTTCTTTCCCCCATCTCAGTCAGAGGTGTGGTGTCATCTGCTGGTGATAAGGACAATATACTGCTTTAGTTAATATATTTTGTAATCAAAAGAAATCCCAAGATACATTTTAGAAAGAAAAACATACAGCCCAAAAAAGAAAGACTACCTGAATATAAAGGAGCTACATTATCCATCTCAGTCATGAGGCCAGTGTTGTTGGTGGCTCACTTGCACTTGCATGGACAACCGTGAGGGCGCGAGAGTCCTCTTTGTGCCACGGACCTCTCGCTCGGATCTGTGGCATACCCTGGTGACATGAAGCAAGTGGCCACACGTGTTGTAGCGCTCCGCTCTTGCCGAACATCGCTTAGCCTTGAAACAGTGCTTCGTGGACCCACAGCCCTCACCTTTGGGCTTTCCCAGGGCGGACCTCACATTCACAGCACTGGCGTCGTCCTCCATGCTTCCCACACTGACCGGGTCCACTACATATGCGATCGATGGTGATCCCAGATGTTGGTGTGACAAGCTCTCACTCAGCTCCCGTGACAGTTCGTCCGCAGCTTCCAGCAGTTGAGCTAACTCAATGGCAGTGGGCAGCACCAGTTCACCCGAAAATGTAAGCATCTTCGACCAGATCATAGTGCCGCTGATATATTCTGCCAACTGGTCGTGAATCATCCCTTTCTCCAATAGTCCAAGCTGGCACCCGCCGACCAACAGCTCCCAGTCTGTCACGAACCGCTGATTAGACTCAACCACCCGATGGCAGCGCTGTTGAAACCAAATCTTGCCAACCATGATGTTTTCCAGGGTGTGAAAATAGTGCGCCATTAGCTCAATACCGTCATCAAAACTATCACAGTCACCCAGTGTGCTTAGAACACACACTGTTCCTTCACTGCAAAATTGTGCACCAACAACTCACATGTCTTCCACCTCTCCAGCTTCCAAAGGTCCAGCGCCACCATGTACATCCGGAAAACGGCACACCACCTTGGCCATGGGATCGGTGGCTCACCGGGGGGCTCCAAAACCGGCTGAATTTCAAACCCGCATGCTTCCATATCTTGTTTTAATCCACTTTTATCCTCATTGCCAAATGTTATCTCTGCATATGGAGCCAAGGACGAGGCCAGGTGTTGAGCTGAACACATGTTTATTAATGAGGCACTATACCACACAGATGCAGCCATCGGGCAGAAGAGGTGGCAAGGAGACTGCTCCTCCTGCCCACTGCCCTCTTATAGCCATGGGTGGTGATGGAACTGGAAGGTGGAGCCGCCACCAGGTACCTCACAAATAAAATTCTAAACCATACACAACAGAAGCATGTACCTGATCCTCACTGCAACTTTTAACTACAAAATAAACAGAAAAGTAAACTACCTGGCTGCTGCTTGACTGTGTGCACACTACACAGTCTTCCAGGCATGTGAAGACAAGAGCAGAGCAACGGCTACTCTCATTCTGATTGGCAGTTGGGGTGAGCAATCAAGCAAAGGAAGCCTTCTGATTGGGTGGGCAAGATTGACAAGGGGGTGGGCAAACGCCACCCAGAACCACCCGTAGCTACGTCTCGGCATCGGAGGGGTCGCTGCCATGGTCATAGCAGCCAGATGCTACCAGTGCACATAGTTGTTTCCCATAATGACAAGGGGCATGTCATAAACCTCCATGCACCATAACACGGCGCACGAGAGAGAGAGAATAAAACCCAATTGCAGGAGAGGAGAGTCTCAGGTTTATTTCAGTACACCAAAATAACAAGTCCAATAATCACAGATGCAGTTCAGTTACCACACAATATACGGAGGGATGCAATGATTGGATTTGGCCACCAAACTTACAGGGCGTCAGCCGAGTGCACAACAGCCCAGTCTAAAATGGAGCCTTGAGCTACAGAGCTGCATAAAGCACGGGAAAGGGAAAGGCGAGCAGCCTAGTGCTGCAGGGCTGTAAAGTTCAGAAGGAAAGGTGAAGAAAGACTTAAAAGGCTGGGACTGATCCGGGGCGCAACATGCAGTCTGGTGGATGAAGAGGTGAAGCAGGGCCAGCCGAAACACCAATGGATGAAACAGGTAGCAGACGGGCTGGAGAATAATGTAGGGAGTGAAACCATAAGCGGGGGAACAAGCTGCTGTGTGTGGAGGCGAACACCCCGACAATCTCTTTCCTCTGACGCACTCAACAAATACTCCAGACGCTAACGAGGAAAGAGATTGCCGGTGTGCGAATGCATGGGCTGAACTGATTAACACCAGGTGTATGCGAGTGTGTGAAATGAGAATGAATGGAGTGAGTGCGTGTGTGTGTGTGCATGTGGGTGTGTGTATATGTGTGAATGCCAGACAGTGCAGCTGACGGAGCTTGACAGGAGGAGGGGGCGTGCCCGAGTTGTCAGGAGGAAACTAGGTCAGAGCATAATGATGAGTCAGAATCGGGTTTGGCCTCCAATCCCAGATTCATGACAGGGCGGCCTGGCAATGCGGAGCACCGGGACATTTCCCAGTGGTCTGGCCTGCTATAACTGGTAAAATGGCCTGGACAAGTGGCAGCAAATATATTGTAGGAGAGAGAGAGAGAGAGAGAGAGAGATGGAGGTCTGATGCAGCGGTCAGCCTAACAGGTTATCTGCAAAAGTAACTTGTCTGAGTGAACCAGCAGTCAGGTAAGCCAGCATATATTTGGTGAGACAAAATGATAACATTACAGAGCCTTCAAACAAGCTTTTAAATAACTCCACTCCCTCCTCATTTTTATTTAGACTCTCTTCCATATCTGGTGAAATAACAGTACTGAACTAATTTAATATTTCAAAAAGGCCAAAACCCTCTTGTGCCTCAGAGCATTAAGAAAATGACAGAATGGGAGGGAAAACAAACAAACAAAAAGACAGAAATAATGTGGTGAATGAACATTTGTGGTTATATTATATTGTTGTATCAGCTTACTTTAGGGTTAACTGGAGTGTTGGCCTAGTGGTAGAGCGTCTTCCCCAACAACCGGGAGGTCATGGGTTCAAGCCCCGGTTGCATCATACCAGAGACCATATAAAAATAATACTTCCTGCCTTCCAGCTTGGTGCTCAGCATAAAAGAATGGGGGAAGGAAAGTTGGTTACCCAGCCACACAAGCCAGTGTACATCCTCTGCTGGTCTGAAGCCCAGATAAATGGGGAGCATTGTGTCAGGAAGGGCATCGGGCATAAAAATCCTTGCCCAATTGGCATGTGGATCATCGTGATATCAGGTGATGATACGCTGTGGTGGCCCGGAAAGGGAGCAGTCAAAAGAGAGTGAAAAAAAAAACTTTAGGGTTAAAGTTCTCTAATGTAACAATGTAGATTACATTAACTTTAGTTATATTACCTCCATCTTGTGGGCAGTAGTGGTTCAGGAAATAGAGGGAGCAGTCCAGTAACTGGAGGGCTGATGGTTTGAGCAGCAGTAGATTTACAATCAGATTAGCCAATCATCTGTTTGAATAATCAATAGATTAACTGACTGGGATGAAGTCAAATTCCTGAATTTTGTCCCAGTCCAGCCCTGGACATGCCCATATAAGACCAGAGAGTAGGAGCAGTCACCATTGTGCCAGCAAGAACATTCTTGGTGAACCTTCCGTAAAAAGAAGCCAATTAAAATAGTTACATAATAATATCAGATCAGGATGCCTTCATTTGAAAGCTTGAGGGGTTTTTTGGCAGGAGATTCTTTTTTTTTTTTTACTCTTTTTCAATTTACCTTCAGATAAGTTGAGAAGTACAGTATGTGCAAACACTCATTAATCAGTGTTGCATGCTCACATTCTACATAGCTTCTCAGAAGGAGAAGCTGGTACCTGTGCTATAATAAACTCAGTTATTAAACATACAAATCATGGGATTATATGAATTTTTCTCTAGTGTTTTTTTCAGGCAGCATTAACTTTATTCTGTGTGACTGAGGTGAATATTTAAGTTGTTTTCCTGCAGCACAGGCATCAAAGCTAATAGAAGGTGGGAGCAGGCCTTTTTCAATTCCTTCATGTATTTATGAGCAGCCTAAACCAGACAATAGCTCAGCAGGACACAGAGTGTAGTAAGCTGCTGCCCTCCTGTATGCTACACTAATACAAAAACACTCAGCTATGAAAACCAACAAAACAACACACCCTGGATTAACAAAGCCCCTTATTTACAACGAACATGGTGATGAGATGAGAAATAAAAACAGAAAGTCCTTGGCATGTGCAAATCTTTGCCAGTGCAGTCAGTTTCTTATATTTTAATTTCCCCTTACAGCTTGACAGCTATGAACAGACAGCTCCCTCTGCAGGTGACTATCAAAACATCCAGCAAGGTGTGACATTCATTCAGCACTTTGGAATCTTTAAAAATATTCATGGTGGCTGATAGTGATTCAGATTGCTGCCAAAGTCTAATTGATGATTAAGCCATCTCCAAGCTGTCCTTAATATTTCTGCAAAATGTATAAATAATGTTTTAAGTTAAGCTGGTAAGACACACGCACGCGCACACACGCACACGCACACGCACACACACACACACACACACACACACACACACACATGAATAAACAGATACAGGTGAAACTGGAGGGCAATCATAGAGTGCATACCTCCACCAAGTCTGAAAAAAGTGAAAAAGTGATCCATAATCTGCATACTGACCCAAATTTGGCCAGAAATCGAATACATTCATCCTTGGCCCAAGATCTACTTCTGATAAAAATTTATCAAAATTCTCCAGTCATTTTTATAATGTCATCCTGCTAACAAACAAACAAACAAACAGCAATGATCACATTACCTCCTTGACAGAGGTAAACATAATTTCCTTGGTGGAGGTAATAATGTAAATATGGCTGTTCAAATAGCTTCCCAAAGCTGTGGCCACAAGGATGTTGGTGCCTCTTGTGGTGGCAACCCCCAAACCCAAACTGAAGAAGGAGTCCTACCGAGCTTGGTTGGCTTGTGAGAGTCCTGAAGCAGCTGAGGTGTACTGGCAGGCCAAGTGAAATACAACTTGGGCAGTTCCTGAAGCAAAAATTCAGGTGTGGGAGGAGTTCGGTCAAACCATGGAAGAAGACTTTTGGTCAGCCTCAAAGAAATTCTGGCAAACTGTCCGGCGATTCAGAAGGGGAAAAAAGCTCACTCCACAGTACAGATGGAGATCTGGTAACTTCAGGATATTGTTGGGCGATGGAAGGAATACTTCAAGGATCTCCTCAATCCCACTGATACATCTTCCATAGAAGAACCAGAACCTGATGATGAGGGGAAAGACTTATCCATCGCTGGGGCAGAGGTTGCTGAAGTTGTCAAAAACTCTTCAGTGGCAGGGCCCTAGGGCTGGATGAGATTTGTCCCGAGTACCTCAAGGCTCTGGATGCTATGGGGTTGTCTTGTTTGACACGTCTCTGCAACATTGCGTGGAAGTTCGGGACAATGCCTTTGACACTGCAAACTGGAGTGGTGGCTCCCCTCTTAAAGAAGGGGGATCGGAGGGTGGGTTCCAACTTTCCACGGATCACACTCCTTAGCCTCCCCAGGAAGATCTATGCCAAGAGGAGAGTCTGGTTTTGGTCTAACCTGAGATTTAGGAGGAACAATGTGGTTTTCGTCCTGGCCATGGCACATCGTACCTGTCATGCTCTGGACACGAGGTCCACGCCTTCTGTTATTTTTGTAAATGTTTGCACGATTCTGTAATCATTAGTTTGTTGGGTTATCCTCAATTTCTTTGTTCAGTTATGTTTTCTAGTCTCCCCCATCATTTTTCCATTTCCTTCAGCCACTCATGTGTGTTTTCATTTGGCCATAATTAGTTACCCAGCTGTTCTGTGTTTGTTAATTTGTGTCCCTATATATACCCATTGTTTTCATTTCTCCCTGTGGCAAAACTGCAGGATTTACCCTTCAGTTCCTTTTCACGTTAGTTGAATTACTTACCATTGTATGTGAGTTTTCTCAGCCGTTACGGCCTTTGTGTTTTCACAGCCCTGTGCTGCATTTATTTGGTGTTTAATAAATCGTTTATACAACTAAGTCCTATTCACCTAAAGGAGTCATCCTTCCTGCCTACCAAAGGTTGTTTCTGACAGAATGTTGCCACCACGGGACTCTGCGAGTACGGACTTTAGTTTATAGGGCCTGGATGAGGATGAGCGTTGGGCTACGGGCTTGGTGGAGGACTAAATTTCAGACGCCCACTCTTCCCACACTCCCGAGGCAGCCCTTAAGTTCCTGGACAGCACAGTGCAGGTAATAGAGGCATACCCCAGCCTGCGGAGCTACCCAGGACTCACTGAGCTCCTCATCTCAGTCCCTAATCTACAACAAATGCTCCAAGGGCTGGTGAGAAGCTCACCCCCCTCGTCTGTACTTGTGCCGATGAAGAAACATCCCCTGGTGCAGACACCTTCAGCTTCTCGCTGCTCTCCAGCTCCGGGATCCTTGTCCTGCTGTCTTCCAGCTCCGGAACCTCCACTTCACCTTCTGCCAGCTCCAACCTCTGTTCCTTGTCATTGCCCGATGCCAGCTCCTCGTTACCTCCCAGTTGCTTCCTGCCAAATGAACTCTGCCACCATACGGAGCATTTCACTTGATTCCTCTTCAGCGGTCCCAGCAGCAGCAGCGGCATCCTCAGCAGCAGTGGAGCGGGATTCAGCGTCTCTATCCTCACACGACACTCCAGCTTCCACTCTTCCTCGCCATTGTTCCGCCTCCGTTCCAGCACCACGGAGTGTCCTAGCCCCGGAGGGCTCTCCAGCATTGGCTCTTGTGGCAGCGGAGTGGAAATCACATGCCACTGTCTCAGCAGCAGCTCCTTTGCCGCTTCAGAGAGTTCCAGCAGCAGCCTCCTCATCCCCTAGCTCCTCATCGGCTGTCCTGTCAGCTCTGTCGTCCTCAAGCATCATGCTGGCCCCACTGCTGGTTCCTCTTCAGTGTTCCTCATCTGCTACTGTTGTCTTCCTTTCCTCCACGGTGTTGGCCCCTGTAGCTGAGCTGACAGCTTCATCCGCTGCGTCGTCAGCACCTCCAGAGGATGTTGTTCCAGCAGCTCCATCTCCAACACTCCAGCGGACCCCAGCATATAAATCTCCAATGCTCCATAGGGTTCCAGCAGCAGCCCTTCCTCATCAGTGTTCCAGCACAGCTCCCATGACAGATGTTATGCCAGCTTCCATGGCAGCTGCAGTGTCGGCTCCCACATCTGCTATGCTGGTACCCACACCCGCTGCTGCACTTCAGACTGCCTTATCCTCTGTTCCTCCAGCCTCTTCAGGGGTGGTCATCGCCTCTCCAGCAATAGAATCACCGGTGTCCTCATCAACAGGAGAGCAGGAGTTAAGGCAAGTCCTCTTTTTTGTCTTTTTAACATCTGTATTAATTAAATCACCCTTTATTGTCATTCAACCATACAACCAATCATGTACAGTAGAACGAAATTGTGTTTTTCCTATCTACAGTGTTAATCACACACACCCCATTTGTAGAATCAGAGGGCCGCTGCCAAGCAAGGCGCCACCACAGATTTCCCTCCTCCATTCCATTATTGCTGAGCACCAAGCTGGATGGCAGGAAGTTCCGCTTTTATATGGTCTTCGGCATGACCTGGCTGGGATTTGAACCCCTGCCTCCCGGGTGAGGGGCGGATGCTCTACCAACTCAGCCACCACTCTGGTGAAGAAAGGATTTATCTTGCTCCTGGCAAGGAGACCCAATTGCAGTTCCCATCTGCTTCTGAGCTCTCCCTGCCAAGTTCTTCTGTTGGTTGTTTTGGTGTGGACATGACACCTGCCTGTCTTTTTTCCTCCACATCCGAGGTGGCCGCATCGGGGATGGAATTTCAGGCTCCCGAGCATGCCGCTCGGCAGCCGCCTCCATCATCCTCATCTGAGTCCGTTCCACCCTGTCCATCAGAGCAGTCTGCTCCACCCTGGCCATCATCGGTGCAGCCTGCTCCATCATTGCTGTCATTTGAGCAGGTCACTCCATCATTGTTTGAGGTCGCTGCTCCTCAGGATTTGCCGTCAGAAGTCACTGCTCCTCAGCCTTCGCTGTCAGAGGTCGCCGCTCCTCAGCCTTCACCGTCAGAGCAGTTGGCTCCACCCCAGTCATCGTCAGAGCAGTTGGCTCCACCCTGGTCACCGTCAGAGGAATCCGCTCCTGCCATGCAATGTTCATCCGTCTGGTGGCCCACGGACTTAGGTAGGCCACCTGATGTGCCGTGTTCATCCGTCTGGTGGCTCTTGAACTCTGGTAGGCCAACTGACACATCGTGTTCATCCGTCCAGTGGGCCTTGGACTCTGGTAGGCCACCAGATGTGCCGTGTTCATCCGTCTGGTGAGCCTTGTACTCTGGTAGACCACCAGATACATCATGTACCTCCTGCTGGTAGTCGTGGGACTTTGGCCGACCACCTAATGGACAAACGCACAACAATCCCCGGAAGCACACCACACATATGGCAGCAACCTGAAAAGGAGAAGAGGAACACAAAGAAATTTTAACACCAGTATTAACAAAAATTATAAATCAATCTATAAATGAGAGTACTTTTCCCACAATTTTGAAAACAGCCATTGTACGGCCAGTGTACAAATCAGGTGATAAGCTCCAGGTCGCAAATTACAGACCCATCAGCGTACTCCCAATCATTTCCAAAGGCTTGGAGTAAGCTGTAGCACAACAGCTGGTGGACCACCTTGACTCCATGGCAGCACTTAACCCCTTTCAGTTTGGTTTCAGGAAAGGATATTCCACTGAAACAGCATGCTGCTATCTATTAGAAAACATCAAATCCAGCCTGGATGGGGGAGGGGTAGTGGGGGCTGTTTTTCTTGACTTGCGAAAGGCTTCTGATACAGTTAACCATGAGTTACTTTTAAACAAATTATCACAATTCTCCCTTCATAAAAATACACAAAATTGGATAAGGTCATACCTCAGTGACAGACAGCAGTGTGTAATTGTAAATAATGTTACATCTCCCTTAAAAGCATGCAGTATGGGTGTACCGCAGGGCTCTATTTTAGGGCCTTTGCTGTTTACATTATATATTAATGATCTCCCGTCTGTGTGTAATGCAAATATAATTATGTATGCTGACAACACTGTGGTATATACTCATGGGAAAACGACTGAAGAGGTGACTAAAAAATTAACACAGGAAATGGAGAAAGTCTCACATTGGTTGAGGAATTCTTGTTTAACCTTAAACGTCGATAAAACTGTGTCAGTGTTTTTTACAAATCGCTACAAATCCAAGAATTCCTGTCATATCTTGATAGAAGGACAAAAAATTAAGAATGTGACTAAATTTAAATATTTAGGTGTTACACTTGACTCAAATTTAAACTTTAAAAAACACATTAAAAAGATGACAAACACGGTCAAATTTAATTGTGCTAATTTCAAACATATCAGAAATTCACTGTCTACTGAAGCATCAAGTATGTATCTAAATGCTATGATAATTCCACATTTTCTTTACTGTATGACAAGTTGGTCTCAGGCGTGTAAATCTGTCCTGAGGCCTCTGGAATCATTATACAAGTATTCTATCAAGATTCATGACAAGAAAAGACGAACGTTCCATCACTGCCCAATCCTGTCCAAATATAACCTGTTGAGCTTTGAAAATCTAATCACGTATACAAATGTGTGTCTTTCGTTTAAGGTAATCCATAACTCTGCTGCTCCTCCCTTAAAAAGGTTTGTTTCATTAAGTTCTGTGACTACATCTCGGACAACTCGATCAACAGCACGCGGCAAGTGCAGGATTCCTAAGCACAAGACAACATTAGCAAATTCAACATTTTCATGTGTGGCTATGCGACAGTGGAACATGTTACCAACGGAGTTACTTGCAGTAACAGACTATCACACATTCTCGCGCTTGGTGAAAAAACAGTTAATCTCTAAGCAAACCTGTGTCCATAATGTACTGTGATGTAAAGATGTTAGAGTGTGTGATGACGACAGTGGGACCAATAAGAGTCAGTGGTTGGATGTGAAAAATTGTTTATATGGATGGAGTTATAAAAATGTATTATTGTATGTTTTAGTTCTTATCAATGTTTTGGGTTCTTATCAATGATATTAATGTTTTTTAGTTTTTAGCAATGCTTGGTTTTAGTTTTTTAATCAATGTTTGGTTTTAGTTTTTTTATCAATGCTTACTTGTAGTTTTAGCAAATGTCTGCTTTTTAATGCTAACACCAGCCTGCTCAGGGACTACAGGTGGAAATTAGCACTTGTGCTATAACCTGGTACAATGCATCTTTCCCCTTTAAGGTCAATGTATATTGTGCATGTCCCTGCATAAATAAATAAAGGAAAAGAAAAAAAAAGAAGAGAGGAAACGTATTATTTCTCTTGCAACAAAACCAAAACACTTACTCGCTGAAGCAGGCAGTTTACCCAACGAGCCAGCGCTGAAGCTTTCACTTGATGGTCCTTATAAGTGCTGGCAAGGAAGAGGCAGCAGGTGTGTCCAATCCCGCAGGTGAGTTGATTGCCTGTGGAGCTAGGGGAAAGTTCAACAGGACAGGAGGGGTGAGCGCTCACCTGCATATGACAAATATTATGATCAATAGTATCAAAAGCTGCACTAAGGTCCAAAAGGACAACTACAGAAACAAGTCCATTATCAGATGTGAAAAGGAGGTCATTAGTGATCTTCACTAAAGTTGTTTCAATACTATGATGGATTCTAAACCCACATTGAAACTCTTCAAATAAACCATTTCCCTGCAAGTGGTCAAATAATTGTGTAACAATTCTTTCTAAGATTTTTGAAATGAAAGGCAGATTAAAGATTGGTCTATAGTTAGCTAAAACTCCTGGATCCAGCATTGGCTTTGTAAGCAAGGGTTTAATTACAGCTGTTTTAAAAGCCTGCGGTACGTGGCCTAATGTTAATGAAGATTTGATTATTTGAAGAATAGAGCTACCAATAAAGTAACAGAAACCCTGAACACCAATAAAGCACATTTGTGTTTGATTAATTCAGCTTCTCTTAAGTTTGTTAAAGAAATGTATAATTCAATTTAACTTAATGACATAGCACGTAACACATTTTGGTCTGACTTATATCATATAGTTCATCGCATATATACTTTCCCCAATTAAACAAGTAATTTTATAGAACTTGGCTTACATAAATTACTGGAAATGGCATTTAATGTAAAGTACATTTTTTGTCATTTGATTAAAAGAAAAAGCTCAGTTGCCTTTTTGTCAAATCAAAAATGAGTACTAATGCTCATGATCAGTGTAATTCTGTGCCGTTTTCCTAGAGGGAGATCTTTACATGCTCTCATCTGGAAAATACCACCACTCCCCATCCTGTTCTTGTCCACCACCTTGCCCCTTTTCTCGCAAAGCTCCCTTCATCTGTTGGAGGAAAGCAGTCTATCTGGAAGCATTTTTCCTCCTCTCTTAGAAAAAAATAGCAAAACTGTTCCTTCGACAGAGAGAGAGAGAGAGAGAGAGAGAGATGCAAGTTGCTCACAGAATGGTCTTGTTGGATCCCCAGGTACTTTATGTTTTAAATGCCTCCAAGCTGAATGCATAAGGTACACCTTGACCATTCACACAAACAAGTGGAGTTAAAATTTGTATAATCAAGATGAACAGTTGGATAATCACAAAATTTATCATATTCAATGAAAGCTTTTAAACATCAGATTTATTTCTTCTTCCTCTCTTCTTTGCCTGCTCCAATACTGTATGTGTATAGTATCTCTGCAGGCAAACATGTTTCCACCAAATGTTCAACAGTTACTTAAGCTGGGAGAAAGGGAAAGGAAAAAGTGAGTGAAGGGAACATTATGGAGGAGGTCTGGGATCTGGCAGCTTAAAGAAGGGGAATGCATCTGACAGGGCATATATTGCTGGTAGCCTGAAAACACAAGCATACATGCAGACCCACGAACACACTTCATAAAGCTCCTGAGGGTTTCATTAGGAATTTCTGACGAGTCATTCTGTAACCCCTGATCCAACAGGTAAGTGTCAGTTTACTGCTTGCTTCTTGTATGCCTTTCTGCACAGCAGGCAAAACTGGAAATTATCAAAACTAGAACAAATTCTTGTTTAATTACGGTAATCTCTTGGCAACTGTTCTGAGTATGTGCTGCGTTATGGTACGGTGAGAGAGAAAAGCTAATGGAGTGTTGCAAACATGCTGCTCCATTCAAACTTCCCAATAATACAAGCTTTTTGTTCATGTGTCAAAGGTTGGCTTCTTGTGTTTGCTCTTGTGCATCTAATGTGCCTGAAAAAAAAGCCTTCTTTTCGCTTATACTGTATTTTTAAACCAGCACTTAAATATTACCTTAAATGTCAAGAGTCACTTTTTTACGATGTACTCCAACAGTCAATGTATTTATTTAAGGTGAGATACATAAGAAGAAGCAATGACAGCCATGTTAATATGTCTTTAATACTTTACATAGAAACAGCAGTGTTTTAAATCTAATCTAGAGTGCGTACTTCCACCCATCTGTCCCTGCATACTGCCGTCCTCCTTGTTAGAGATATGCATTCATGGATCACCTTCAAACTCAAATGGATTCATCCACAGCCCAAGGGCCACTTCTGGTGAAAATTTAGTCAAAATCCATCCAGTAGTTTTTTATGTAATCCTGTTAACACACAGAAAGACAAACAAACTGCCTTGATTAGAGTACCTCCTTGGCATAGGCATAATTTATGGGGGGGGGGGGGTTAGAGGGATTATAACCCCCCCACACACACACACAATAATCAAATCCAGCCAATATAATCCCCCAATAATCATATCATTATAATTGATAAAAAATATCTACAACTCAATCAAGTATGAGGAAGTTGTCGTTTTTTCATTTGCAAGCAACAAAAAGTAACATTTCTAATAATCAGACAATGCGTCCCCCCGGGGCACACTTGGTATTGCCCAACCGGTACTTGCGCCTTCACTGAGTTGGAGTCAGTGTCATGAATTGCCTCTCAGGGCAGAGAACTGAGACCCACGCGCTGAACTGTGAGTTTGGGCAATTTATTTATGGAAAAGAACCAACAAACATAAAGTTCAACACAGTGCTATAAACACAAAAAACAAATGAAGGAGAAAACTTACAGATTTTGTGCACCAGAGCAGGGCAGGGCTCTGGTGGAGATGAGGAGAATGCAAACCAAGACAGCGGCAAATAGAAATGAAAATAACTCCCCTTAAATAGGGGTAAAACCCTCTACATGATTAATGACCAGTGTGAGTTATCTGATTGGGCAGGAGAAAGCAATGACACATAATTCGGAGCAGCTGGGAATAATGAGGCAGCCATCAGAGCTGACAGCTGGCAGGGCCACACCCACACAGAGAAAAAAACCCAGAAGCCATTGACAGCAGTCAACCCCGAGAGAAAGAACACAACAGAATACAAACATAACAATATGGCAGAAAATGGAGACAGGCAACCTCAAAAATACAATAAAACAAGCTATAACAAACATAAATGGAAAAATGAATCATACTGAGAAACAATAGAGGATAAGTGACAACTAAAAATGACAACACAGTACAAATATTAAAAAAGGCAGACAACCTGAGCCCGGTGGAATCCTCCGCGCTGAGAGCGTGACAGTCAGTTGTAAGAGCGGCAAGTGAGGAAGCTGGTATGGAACGCATTCAGCTCAGTGAGAGAACATGAAACGAGCTCCACAAGGGCAACAAACTATTTTAAATTGGTTGAACTTGTCAAAGAAAAGGACAAACCTCTCTGTCCAAAACAAGGTAAATGTCATATTGATTTAGCTGGTGAATTGTTGTGTAAAGTTAGCTGGTTGCTAGTTTGCTAATAGGAGTTACATCACTGAATAACTGTGCTGCCTGGTAGGATTTAGCTGATCTGAGAAATGATTATCTTTTCTCATGCAAATTTGGTCTTTACATTGTATTAATCATTCATAAAATGTGATCAGAATGGATTTGTTCGTCAACTGTTACAGTGAAATTTACGTTTCAGTACTCATCAAAATGTTAGCAGCTCCGAACATTTAGTAAGTACAAACAAAATCTACTCCAACCACCCATCCTTAAATATAAATGCCTTTAAATACTGCTTGTCATCCCCACAAAATTCAAGTTAACCTTAAACTGTTCAGTATTTTTAAAATGTCTTGATTTTGATAATCATAAAATCCAATTAAAAACAAGTTTTACCACTTTTGATTGCAGACTAAGTCCCTCTGAAGGTTAATTCTTAAATATCCATGTTAAAAGACGTTGATTATTTTCCCTACAGATCATTTTCAGATCTTCTATCCTCTGTTAAAATACCACAACTGCACAACAGAGTATCTAAACAAATATATAAGAAATAAACACCAAATAGATGAATGAAAGAATAGATGCATTTCATATTCCTAAACTTATAAACTTTTTTACATGTGTTACAATGAGTTCAAAAGCATTACAGTACAGCATCACCGATTTATTTATTTAATTATTGAGCTTATAATCATGTTTCTAGTTTTTTGTTCCCATCCATACATCCATACATCCATCTTCTACCGCTTAATCCTTTTCGGGTCGTGGGGGGGCTGGAGCCTATCGCAGCATCTTTGGGCGAGAGTCAGGGTACACCCTAGACAGATTGCCAGTCCATCGCAGGGCCAACACAAAGAGACAGACAACCATTCACTCTCACATCCATACCTAAGGACAATTTAGAATCCCCAGTTGATGCCAGTTAACCTCACCTGCATGTCTTTGGCCTGTGGGAGGAAACCGGAGTACCCGGAGTAAACCCACACAGACACGGGGAGAACATGCAAACTCCACACAGAAGGGTCACCGATGGTCTGGGGGTGGGATCGAACCCACAACGGTTAAGGGTGGAATCGATCCCATGACCTTCTTGCTGTGCTGCCACTGTGCTAACCACTGTGCCACCGTGCTGCCCGATTTAGTTAGCTCTTAGTATGATTCATCCCCTTAACACTGTATCTTTTGAGTTTGTTGGTGTTTAAGGGTCCATTTGCAATAAAGGGAGCACTAAAAAAAATAAATAAACTGATAACTAAAAAGTTGTGATGCTTCTTTCAGCATTTTTTGCAGCATTTGTCACCTCCTCCAGCCTGTTGCTTTTCCTATCAAGTAGGGGTCTGTGCAGAACGCTGCGCTGCATCTAGAGAAAGCATATTATAAACTCATTTAAAGTTAGAGCTGTCCTCACTACCAACTTTTTGGGCTCCAAATATTCTGTCCAATCTTTTTTCTCCCTTAGTAAACTTCAGTGTTTTAGTGAAACCTAAATTTCACTGTGGCGTTTCTAATGTCACTTTTTCGTATGTGCAACTTCTTGTCACAGTTTTACAACTTTTCTTGTAAATCAGAGCCATTTTTTTCTTGTAAATTTGCCTACTTTTTGTATAAAAATGCAGTATTTCCCCCATGTTATTTTCCCCCTAAATTCAGTTTCTCACAAAAATGTAGCATTTTTCTTGAATTTGTCATGGAAAATAAGCATTTTTCCTAACATATTTGCAAAATAATTTAAATTTCAGATTAAAATAATTTTTTGACTATCATCAAGTTGCTACTTTTTTCTTGTGAATTTATACTATTTTTTCCCTAAATTTGTACATCTTTTTTCAGATAAATTTGGTAAAGGTAAATTTGTTATTTACCTTTTATGAAAGGAGGGGGGCAAATACCTGAATCCTAAATTTGAAAACTGAATGCCGCTGTAAAAAAATAAATGTCCAGGTCCAGAGTAAGTTTTTAATACCAGGATGATTTTGTCACAAATTTCACAGATTCATTATCATTTAATGAGTGAAACATAACACACCTATGGTGTGGTGTGCTATGTTCATAATGCCTCTGCAGGCAGGATAACTGTTACTTTTGTCAAAGTCTAGCTGACTAAATCACACATAGTGTCCTTAGTTCATCTACTTGGTAAAAAATAGCTCCACAGTGGTAAGCCTCATCCACACTCAGCAGCTGCATTAACCTCAATTCTGCGGCTAGAATGATGAACATGGTATCAAAATAAACTAGGCAACCTAATGCACCTGCTGATAGCACTGTTAAGATGCTATTAAGAGGGAAGAAGGGGGGAAAACATTTTACATCTTTCCAAGTTTTGTGCGTGGGAAATTCTTGCATGAATTACATCTTCCAAAATTGTCAGTGAAGTACCTCTCTTAAACCATTTGAACGGTAATTGAACTTATTTTACAGTCGTGAAAAAATTTGGACACCCCTTTAAATGTTCAGTTCTTTATTAAGAAATGTTCACAAATCTGTCTACCCTTGTTTTTGTTATTTGCATTTTTTTAAAAATTTATTTCAGGCATTGTAAGTGGGATGAATGTGGGGGTGTCCTAAAAAATATGGGGGGGATCCTAATTTATTCCTCACTAATTGTTTACAATTACATTTTACAGAAAATTTGAAAAAAAAAGTTTTTAATTCATTTTTAATTATTCAGTTGTATTACGTGAATTTCCCAGTATTTTTAACATTGATATTAAATATCCATATGTCCAAATATGTTAAAGAAATGCTAGTGATTTGGGATGATGGGAGTTGTTGTCCACTAGTCATTTAAACAAAACCTAAATATTACTCTGTTATTATATGACAGCCGACAATTTTAATTATATGGAAAGTTATCTTTTAAATTGGCAAACATCATATGGGTAACTCGTTGCAAAATTTGATCGGGATCAAAAGACAATGCTGCTCTTGTCATTCATTTCAATAGAGATTTTTTTTTTTTTTTTTAATTTAAGATCCAGTATGCAGAACTGGAGGGGACGTGACTTAGGCTCTCTATACGGGCAGAGATCTCAACCCCCCAATGTTTGAAACAAAGTTATGCCCTTGCTCATTGGAGCCGCGGAGGTAATTACATCTCACTACCATTGTGTGACATGGTAGTATTTTACCTTTACCTTAATTATACAGACCAGTTAGGTGCACATAAATGTCATTTATGTTTCTAACACAAAACTGTCACAAGACAAATTAAAATCCTGACCCCATGCTTGACCTTATATTAAGACATTTTCAACAGTACAGCAACTAGTCTAGAGCTGAGCACAAATATCTGTATTCTGTGATGTAAACTGGAGTGGTGTCCTAGTGGTACAGCATCTGCTCCACAGCTGGGAGGTTAAGGGTTCATGTCCCAGCTGGGTCATGCAGCAGGGAAAATAAGTATTGAACACGTCAACATTTTTCTCATGAAACATATTTCTGATGGAGCCATTGACTAGAGATTTTCACCAGATATCAGTAACAATCCAAGTAATCCATGCATACAAAGAAATCAAAGCAACTGTGTTCACAAAACAAGTTATATTGAATAAAATGGAATGTCATAGTGAATAAGTATTGAATACATAAAGAAAAAGAGGTACAAAAAGGCATAGAAAGCCAAGAAACCAGATGAAATCCATCAGAATTTAGGAAGCCATCCCATCCCCCATCAGTGCAAATTAATTTCAGCTGGTTCTCCCCGTGTCTGTGTGGGTTTACTCCGGGATTTCTTCGGTTTCCTCCCACATGCCCAAAAACATGCAAGTTAGGTTAATAGGCATGAAACTGGGGATTCTAAAATTGTCCTTAGGAATGACTGTGAGAGTGAATGGTTGTCTGTCTCTCTGTGTTGGCCCTGCGATGGACTGGCGATCTGTCCAGTGTGTACCCTGCCTCTCGCCCAAAGATGCTGGAATAGGCTCCACCCCCCCCACGACCCAAAAAGGATTAAGCGGAAGAAGATGGATGGATGGATGGTTAAGTCCTGATTGATAGCCGTTAAAAAGGTCTGTGAATATCAGATTGTCACACCACAAAGAACTCATGATGGGTAGAAGTAAAGACCTTCACAACCTCCATCTATCCATCCATCTTCTACCGCTTTTCTGGAGGTCCAGGTCACAGAGGCAGCAGTTCAAGCAGAGAAGCCCAGACTTCCCTCTCCCCAGCCACCTTCTCCAGCTCTTCAGAGAGGATACCAAGGCGTTCCCAGACCAGCTGGGAGACATAGTCTCTCCAGCGAGTCCTGGATTTGCCCCGGGGTCTCCTCCCAGTGGGACGTGGCCGAAACACCTCAAATGGGAAGCGTCCAGGAGGCATCCTAATCAGATGCCCATGCCACCTCAACTGACTCCTTTCAATGTGGAGGAGCAGCGGTTCTACTCTGAGCCTCTCCCGGATGACTGAGCTCCTCACCCTATCTCTGAGGGTGAGTCAAGCAATCCTACAGAGAAAGCTCATTTCAGCTACTTGTATCCGCAATCTCGTTCTTTCGGTCATTACTCAAAGCTCGTGACCATAGGTGAGAGTAGGAACGTAGATTGACTGGTAAATCGACAGCTTTGCCTTAGAACTCAGCTCCCTCTTCACCACAACAGACCGGTACAACGTCCGCATCACTGCAGATGCTGCTCCGATCCGTCTGTCAATCTCTCATTCCATTCTCCCCTCACTCGTGAATAAGACCCCAAGATACTTAAACTCCTCCACTTGGGGCAGGAGCCTGTCCCCAACCTGGAGAGGACAATCCACCTTTTTCCGGCTGAGGACCATGGACTCGGACTTGGAGGTACTGATTCTCATCCCAGCAGCTCCACACTCAGCTGCAAACTGTCCCAGCAAGAACTGTAGGTCATTGCTGGATGAAGCCAACAGGACAACATCATCTGTAAACAACAGAGATGAGATGCTGTGGTCACCAAACATGACCCCTCCATTCCCTGGCTGCGCCTAGAAATCCTGTCCATTGTGGAGGAATAAGTTCAGGTGAGATCAAACAAGCTGGAAGGTTGCAGAGTTTTATTTCCTCCAACATAATGAGACGCACTTGTAGCGCTGTGCGCTACAGTGCTGTACTGTGCTGTGCTGTCTGTGCCGTGTTTGCTGTGTCGTGTGTTGAGGCATGTATCGTCAGCTCTTTTATATGTTATACAAACAGAGAGAATGCATGGCACATTAGCATATTGATACACATATCAGTCAATACATATGATTAGCCTGACCAACGTCTTCTCCTTAATTCGGGGATGTATAAACAATAGTCCATTGTTCTGGTTGTCCCCCCAGGAGCTCCCTGTCTGTATGTGAATGGTCCTCTGCTTCTTCCAGACCTTCTGAGTGTGAGGATGAATGTCCCTTTAGATTGTGGTGGGTCACCACACCATAAAAATTATGAACAGGATCGGTGACAAAGGGCAGCCCTGGTGGAGTCCAACTCTCACTGGGAATGAGTCCGACCGAGTGTTGGCAATATGAACCAAACTCACAACGGTCGTACAGAGATCGAATAGCTCGTAACAACAAGCCCGATACCCCACACTCCTGAAGCACCCCCCTACAAAAAAATACGAGGGACGCAGTCGAATGCCTTCTCCAAGTCCACAAAACACATGGAAACTGGTTGGGCAAACTCCCACGAACCCTCAAGAATTCTTGAGAGGGTAAAGAGCTGGTCCGATGTGCCACAGCCAGGACGAAAACCACATTGCTCCTCCTGAATCCAAGGTTCGACCAACGGCCGGACTCTCCTCTCCAGTACCTTGGCATAGACCTTCCCAGGGAGGCTGAGGAGTGTGATCCCTCTAAAGTTGGAGCACACCCTCCGGTCCCCTTTTTTGAAGAGAGGAACCACCACTCCGGTTTGCCATGCCAAAGGCACTGCCCCCAACCTCCACGCAATGTTACAGAGGCGTGTCAACCATGACAGTCCTACAGCATCCAGGGCCTTGCGGTACTCAGGGCGAATCTCGTCCACCCCTAGGGCCCGGCCACCAAGGAGATTTTTAACCACCTTGGCGACCTCAGCCCTGTGATAGGCGAGTCATCCCCCTCGTCCACAAGCCCTGCTTCCTCTGTGGCAGGCGTATCAGTGGGATTGAGGAGACCCTCAAAGTATTCCTTCCACTGCCCGATGATATCCCCAAAGTCAACAGCGCCCCATCCGCACCATACACAGTGTGGACAGGGAGCTGCTTTCCCCTCCTGAGCCGCCGGACAGTTTGCCAGAATCTCTTCGAGGCCGACCCAAAGTCTTGTTCCATGGCCTCACCTCACCTCCCATACCTGGGTTTTTGCTTCAGCAACCGCCCGAGCTGCACTCCGCTTGGCCTGCCGGTACACCTCAGCTGCTTCGGGAGTCCCACAAGCCAACCAAGCTTGATAGGACTCCTTCTTCAGCTTAATGGCCCCCCTCACCACTGGTGTCCACCACTTGGTTCGGGGGTTGCCACCATGAGATACACCGACCACCTTGCGGCCGCAGCTCTGGGCCGCTGCTTCAACAATAGAGGTGGAGAACATGGCCCATTCAGACTTCATGTCTCCAGACTCCCTCAGAATGTGGTTGAAGTTCTTCCAGAGGTGGGAGTTGAAGACCTCCTGGACAGGGGCCTCAGCCAGACGTTCCCAGCACACCCTCACTATATGTTTGGGTCTACCAGGTCTGAATGGCATCTTCCCCTGCCATTGGATCCAACTCACCACCAGGTGGTGATCAGTTGACAGCTCTGCACCTCTCTTTACCCGAGTGTCCAAGACATACGGTCGCAGGTCTGATGACACAATAACAAAATCGATCATTGACCTGCGACCTAGGGTGTCCTGGTGCCAGGTGCACATATGGACACCCTTATGCTTGAACATGGTGTTTGTTATGGACAAACTGTGGTTAGCACAGAAGTCCAATAACTGAACACCACTCAGGTTCAGATCGGGCAGGCTGTTCCTCCCAATCACCCCTCTCCAGGTTTCACTGACATTGCCCACGTGCACATTGAAGACCCCCAGTAGGACAATGGAGTCTCCAAGAGAAGCACCCTCCAGCACCCCAGTCACAGACTCCAAAAAGGGTGGGTACTCTGAAACATCATTTGGTGCATAGGCACAAATGATGGTTAGGACCCATTTCCCAACCCGAAGGCACAGGGAAGCAACCCTTTTGTCCACCGGGGAAAACTCCAATAAAGAGACAGCAAGGTGGGGGAATACAAGAATACCCACCCCTGCTCATCGCCTCTTACCTGGGGAAACTCCAGAGAAGGTCAAGCTCCAGCCCCTCTCCAGGAGACTGGTTCCGGAACCGGAGCTGTGTGTTGAGGTGAGGCCGACTATATCTAGCCGGTATCTCTCAACCTCGTACACCAGCTCAGGCTCCTTCCCCACCAGAGAGGTGACATTCCGTGTACCAAAAGCCAGTTTAGAAAGCGTGGGATCAGTCCGCCAAGGTCTCCGCCTTTGACCGCCACCTAATCCACATAGCACCGTACCCCCATGACCCCTCCTGCAGGTGGTGAGCCCACTAGAGGGAGGACTCATGTAACTCCTTTGGGCTGAGCCCAGCCGGGTCCCATGGGTGGAAATCCAGCCACCAGACGCTAGCCATTGAGGCCCTCCCCCAGGCCTGGCTCCAGGGTGGGGCCCCAGTAACCCCATACCGGGTGGGGTACACTGAATCCTTTTTCTAGTGTTTATCATGAGAGTCTGTTGGATCATTCTTAGTCTGGCCCTTCACCCAGGACCAGTTTGTCTTGGGTGACCCTATCAGAGGCAAATTGCCCTGGACAACATAGCTCCTGGGATCACTGGGGCACACAAACCCCCCACCATGATAAGGTGACAATCTATGAGGGGTCACAACCTTATTGTTGCAAAACATAATGATGGCATTGGCTACAGATACATTTCTAAACTGCTGAATGTTCCAGTGAGCACTGTTGCAGCCATCATTCAGGAGTGGAAAGAACATCATTTTATGATAAACCGGCCACGACCAGGAGCTCCTCACAAGATTTCTGACAGAGGAGTCAAACAAATTATTAGAAGGGTTATCCAAGAGTCAAAGACCACTCATGGAGAGCTCCATAAAGACCTGGAGTTAGCAGGTATTGCTGTTTCAGTGAAAACAATAAGTAACGCACTCTACAAGAAGGGACAGCGCAGGCTGTTCCTGCTGAGGAGACTCAGGTCTTTTGGTGTACAAGGCGCGCTGCTGAAGACATTCTATGACACGGTGGTGGCATCAGCCATCACTTTTGGAGTGGTCTGCTGGGGCAGTGGCATTACTGCAGCCGATAGGAAGAGACTGAACAAACTGATCAAGAAAGCTAGCTCTGGCCTGGGGCAGCGCCTTGATCCGGTGGAGGAGATAGAAGAGAGAAGGACGGTGGCTAAACTGTCATCTCTGCTGGAGTCCGAGTTCCACCCTATGCAGGACATACTGAATGCACCGAGGAGCTCATTTAGCAGCAGACTACATCATCCCAGGTGCACAACCGAGAGGTTTCGCAGGTCCTTCCTACCAACGGCTGTCAGACTGTACAACCTAAGCAGGGCTGCTCGCAGAGATAGCAAAAAGACGTAACAAACTAATAGTTTTTGAATGCAAAGATGCAATAGACTTACACAATGGTCCCCTCCGGCATACAACTAGGAAAATACCGGTCGCTATGGAGAGTGAGAATATGTATGGGCACATAATCATACCACGTAGGATAACTAAGTAGACGGTTGTGCTGTTTCATCCCATCTAGCAACAATGCTCTGCACTGTGTGTGTTTATATATTTACATATTTATTCCATCTAGCTACAATGCTCCGCACTGGGTGTGTTTATATTCATATATCTATATATTTATTCCATCTAGCTACAATGCTCTGTAGTGATGCCCTGTGTGTTTATATATCTACATATTATTCCATCTAGCTACATTGCTCCGTACTGTGGGTGTTTATATATTCACATATTTATTCCATCTAGCTACAATGCTCCACACTGTGTGTTTACATATTCATATATTTATTCTATCCAGCTACAATGCTCTGCACTGTGTGTCTGTGTGTGTGTATATACATATTTTATAGTAATATGTACATATGTATATTAGCTGCTCTTGCTTGCTTGTTTTTTGGGGTTTTTTTTTCTTGCCTTCTGATTGTTGCTCTGAGTGTTGCTATCCCTGTGCTGTTGCAATCCTGGAATTTCCCCGTTGTGGGACTAATAAAGGCTTATCTTATCTTAACACACTCAACCGACATGGACTCTATGCCCACTCACCTCACAAGACTCCACTGCTGAAGAAAAGCATGTTGAAACTTGTTTAAAGTTTGCTGCACAACATTTAGGCAAGCCAGTAAAATACTGGGAGAAAACAGTCTAGTCAGATGAGCTCAAAAGTGAACTTTTTGAATGCCACAACACAGTATGTTTGGACGAGAAATGGCACTGCACATCCCATCATGGTGTGAGGGTGTTTTTCAGCACATGGTATAGGCAGATTTCATATAATTGAAGAAAAGATGAATGGACAAATATACAGAAACATCCCTGATAAGAATCTGTTGCCATCTGCCAAGATGCTGAAGATGAAACAGGGGTGGACAATTCAGCAAGGCAATGATCCCAAACACACAGCCAAGGAAACTCAGCTGGCTCCAGAGAAGGAAAATAAAGCTGCTAGAATGGCCCAGTCAGTCACATGACCTGAATCCAATTGAGAATCTATTGAAAATGCTGAAGATCAGAGTTTATAGAAGACACCCACAGAACCTTCAAAATTTGACAGTTTGTGTAGAAGAATGGGCTCAAATCACTCCTGAGCAACGCCTGCACCTAGTTTCTCCATACAGGAGGCATCTGGAAGCTGTTATTACCAACAAAGGCTTTTCTACTAAACATTCAATGAATTTCACCAAGCGTGTTCAATACTTATTCCCTGTATTATTACACTTTATTAAATATAACTTGTTTTGTGAACACAGTTGCCTTGATTTCTTTGTATGTATGGATTACTTGGGTTATTACCAGTGTTACGCCCCTATCTAGGGGAAAAGGAGAGCACCATAAACAGAATAGGAAAAGCCCTGTCCCGATCCCCAAAAACCAAAACCAGAGATTAATAACAAGTTCAGTGTGCTTTATTTACATATGAATTGTTTACAAACCAGTGAGCGTGTCTCCGTGGTGAACCAAGGCCAAAATAGTAAACAAAACCCCACCTGTCTTTATCCAGATTAGTGCTACCTTAGTACTACCTGACATCCTACACTAACAAAAACAGGAGAAAAACAGACTCAAACAAATAGGCAGCTCACCCCTTCTGCTCTGTGAATACATACAAGGATGTGGTCTTACCAGTTTATATACACAAGTATTTACAAGTCCTTTGGGAAAAAGGTCACAAAGTAACTAACAACAAATTAATCACAAAATACTCAAAGCACACTATTTTTGGAGGCCGAAATGAGACTCTGCTGCTGTCAGGCGGCCAACTGTCACCCAGTCTGGCCGGAGGTTTTAAATTGGCGTTGGCGCCAGTTTCAGCCAATCCCCAGCGACTTCTGCTCAGCTGTGGCACGCTGTATGGGCGAAGATCCTTTATGAAAAAGATGACTCACTGCAGCAGAAAAACACCAAACAGAACACAGAAAAAAAACAAAAAAAAAACCAAACAAAAAAACAAACAGACGGCCAGAGCTGTAACACCTCCCTCCCTAAAGACCAGACATCTTCCCCAAAGACGCCTGACTTCAGGTTGGAACACAAGAAAGTGCGTAAACCATCACATTTTCAGTTCCCTTTTTATGTTTAATTTCTTTTTTCCTTCCTCTTTTTTGTCGTTTTCCTTTTTCTCTTCTCAGTTTGTTTTGCCTCAACAACTTTAACTTTGTCAGCATCAAAATCAAGATTAACAGTCTCAGGTAACAAATCCCCACATTTTCCAGTTTTCTTCTGAAACGGCTCTGCCATGGGCGGGGTAGGTTCAAAGCACATAAATTAATCAAACAGACTTACATTGTGGAGGAATTATGTGATGAGACACAAAAGCTACCAGTTCAGAACTTTATTCAACTCCAACAAGACTGACTCTCTGGCACCAAGGCACATACATTTATATCTCCTGCCCCAGGTGCCAGGGTGCATACATTTACACCTGCTGCCCCAGGCGCATACATTTACATCTCCTGCCCTGTGGGCATCGTATCTGACAAAGACAAACTTGGTATTCTCCAGATGCTTTGGAACAAAAGTGTAGGGAAAACAATGGTGCACCGGCCCCGGAACGTTACTTGCCTCTGCCCTAGGAAAAAGGCGCGTGGACGAGTCAGTACCGGCCGCGGGACCGTCTGACAAAAATTCACCCGGGATCCGCAATGGTTGACCAAAAACGACCTCAGCCGGGGAAGCTGCTAGATCCTCCTTGGGCATGGAGCACAATCCCAGTAGGACCCAAGGCAGATGGTTGACCCAATTCACGTTGGTCAATGAGGCTCTGAATGTGGCTTTAAGTGACCTGTGGAACCTCTCGCACAAACCATTAGCCTGCGGGTCGTATGCGGTGGTACGGTGACCTTTGATCCCCAGGCTCTCAGCCATAACGGACCAGAGTTATGAAATGAACTGGGGAACCCTGTTGGAGGTGATGTCCGACGGGCAACTGAAATGTGTGACTCAGGATGACAAAAACGCTCAGGCAACATCGGCAGATGTGGTGGAAGTCAGCAGAACTGCCTCTGGCCAACGTGTGGTGCAATCCACTATCATCAAAAGACACGTGAAACCCTGCGAGGGCGGAAGGGAGGCCACTAAGTCCACGTGGACGTGGTCAAACCTCCTGCTTGAAATCCGGAAAGGTTCAAGGAGGGCCTGGGTGTGCCTCTGAACCTTAGCCCATAGGCACGCAATGCACGCAGCAGCCCACTCCTTCACATCCTTGCGTAAGCGAGGCCAGACAAATTTAGACCCCACCAGCTTAACTGAAGCCCATACGCCAGGGTGTGAGAGAGAGTGAATGGACTCAAAAATGCGGCGGCGCCAAGAGCCCGGAACAACTGGGTGGGGACAGCCGGTGGAGACGTCGCAAAGCGGGGGGGGGGCAACCCTTCTGTACCACCCTGCTCTCCAGTTTAAGGCCTGTACCCTTGGAATGGAACGCACAAATGTCCGCGTCCCTCCGTTGGTCGACAGCCATGGTGGAAAAATCAATACCCAAGTAGACTGGAGAGACCAGTGCACGTGACAAACAGTCAACCACAACGTTGAACTTACCGGCCATACGTTGAATATCGGTCATGAACTCCGATATTGCGGCTAGGTGACGTTGCTGCTGCGTCGACCACGGTTCCGAGATTTTGGACATCGCATAGGTTAGAGGCTTGTGGTCGACAAATGCAGTAAATGCGTGATCCTCGAGCCAAAACTGAAAGTAACACGTGGCCAGGTAGAGGGCCAACAACTCCCTGTCAAAGGTGCTATACTTATGCTTGTTATCGCGCAGAGTATGGCTGAAAAAGGCGAAAGATTGCCACGAACCGGAGACGTACTGTTCCACCACTGCTCCTACCGCAATGTCAGATGCATCTGTAGTAAGCACGATTCATGCCAACGGGGATGAGTGGGCCAGCAAAGCCGCATTGGTGAGTACAGCTTTGGCGCCTGCAAAAGCCTGGTCCTGATCGGGGGTCCAATCGATGCTATCTGCGGGTTTCTTCTTCTTGAGCACACCGTACAGCGATTGCAGCAGCTGGGCTGCCTGGGGAAGGAAACAGCTGTAAAAGTTGACCATTCCCAAAAATTCCTGCAGCGCCCTCACGATCTGCAGATGCAGGAAATCTGACACCACCCGCACTTTATCTGGCAGCGGGATCGCACCCTCAGACGAGGTGCAGTGGCCCAAGAATTTGATCACCGGCAACCCGAATTGACACTTTTTTTTTTTTAACTTATTTGTACCCGTAGGTAGATTTGGTTTGCAGTCTGGTGACAAGCCACCGGCTGCCGGTCGCTGCGTGCGCGAGCACCCTAAACCTACATGTTTTTGGTATGCGGGAGGAAACCGGAGAAATCCCGGAGGAAACCCACGCAACACGGGGAGAACATGCAAACTCCATACAACTCACTGTTGGTCAGGGGCTGGGATCGAACCCAAGATCTCATGATCCCCGCGATCCCCCAGCCGAGGGTAAACTGTGCTGCCACAGTGCTAAACCACTGCGCCACCGTGCAGCCAATTGGAACAGTCTTTGCCGGATTAACTATCAGTCCGTGTGCTTCCAGCCAAAGGAAAACTTATTTCAGATGTGAGAGGTGCTCCTCCTCAGATGCGCTAGCCACCAGAATGTCATCTAGGTAGATGAACACGAACGGCAAGTTGCAGAGCACTGTGTCCATCATCCTCTGAAAAGTCTGAGCTGCACCCTTCAGCCCGAATGGCATGCGAAGAAACTTGAAAAGGCCAAAAACTGTTGTTACCGTCGTCTTTGGGACGTCTTCCGTGCGAACTGGGACCTGGTGGTAGCCGCGGACCAGATCCCCCTTAGAAAAAAAGCACATTCCGGCCAAGTGTACCGAAAAATCCTGAATGTGCGGGATGGGGTAACGGCCGTACTCAGTGATGTTGTTCAAGCGATGAAAATCACCGTACAGCCGCCATGAACCATTGGACTTGGGCACCATGTGCAGCAGGGATGCCCAAGGGCTATTGGAGTGCCTAACAATCCCCAAACATTCCAAATTAGCAAACTCTTCCCGTGAGGTGGCTAACTTAGTTGCGTCCAGGCGGTGCGGGCACGTGAAAACCAGCGGGCCCTTTATAGTGATAAAATGTTCAACCCCACGCTTGGTCACAGTAGCAGAAAAGGTAGGCACGGTGAGTGTGGGAAAATCAGAAAACACACGTTGATGCACATCCCCTGAGGCTAAAAAATTAGCATGTGTTAGTGGCCCAGCTCCCCGAGTCATACAAGGCAGTGAAGAAAAAGACATAGCATCCACCAAATGTCTAATAGCAATATCTACAAGGAGACCATAAGCACACAGAAAATTAGCACCTAAGATAGGAAAAGAACAGGCAGCTACCACTTGTAGTTGCGTCCATGAAAACACACAGTCACTCACCTTTCTCCAAAAGTCTTGATAGGGAAGCCATTAGCGGCAGTTAATGACGG
Organism: Pholidichthys leucotaenia; assembly: GCA_020510985.1. Taxonomy (NCBI): domain Eukaryota; kingdom Metazoa; phylum Chordata; class Actinopteri; order Cichliformes; family Pholidichthyidae; genus Pholidichthys; species Pholidichthys leucotaenia. The sequence goes on from CM035837.1 coordinate 147,452,758, forward strand.
GCCGCATCATTCAGCCAACCTGTCAGCACCGACCGGCAAAATAAGACTCTTCTGGGAATCAGAGTCAACCAAAAACTGTCTCCCGAAACATGTGTCCTCAAGGAAAAGCAGCTTCTCCCTGTTGCCAGCGGTCGCAGCTGCTACTGACCGCTGGCTGGCGCATTTCTCGGCATCTTGAAACGGCACAGCGGGAGACAACGCTGTGCGTCAGTGCCAAAACGCTGATGTTAAAAACACAACGTCCCATTCCAGCATCTCCGAATAGCTGTCTCAGTTACAACCTTTGACTCCGCAACCTCAGTAGACTCCGCTGAAGATCCTGGTGTCACCGCCTGGACACCGAAACTACTATTCGCCAGGACAATGCAGTCTGCTTCTTCCGCCAGCGTGCGGTAGTCCCTGGTAGCCAGCAGTGGTGAGTTGGCCAACATTGTTCACGCCAAAACCAGCAGTTTCCTCAGGAAGAGAAGGGCGAAAAGAAAAGATCCGTCATCTGTGCCCAGCACAGCCAGCAGACTTTCTATTAATTCCACAGCCAAGCTGTCTCCTAACTCAGAGTGGGAGAGGAGCTTCTCCACTCTCACCCCATCGGAGAGGGTGTAACGCCATAACAGCAGCTGTTTGAGAGCGTCTTATTTCTCCCAGGGTGGGGGGTCTCGGAGCACGCTCATGGCACGCTGAGTGGAGTGTGGGTCTAGCAAAGCCACCACGTAATGGTATCTCGTGTCGTCTGCAGAAATTCCACAGAGCACAAACTGAGCTTCCAGGTGGATGAACCAGGCAGCCGGGTCATGAAACCAGAAGTCCGGGAGCTTGATCGCCACGGCGAATGAGGGCGGGGCGGGGTCTCAGGGAGAAACCCTAGTGTGGGTGTTGCCGAAGAGGAACTTGCTTCATTTTCCAGCCTGAGCATTTTCACATCATAGGTCACCAGTGTGGAGGAATGATGTGACGAGACAAGAGAGCTGCCAGTTCAGAACTTTATTCAACTCCAACAACAAAATTGACTCTCTGTTGCCAAGGCGCATACATTTATATCTCCTGCCTCCTCCCCCTTGGCGCCAAGGCGCATACATCTACATCTCCTGCCCCAGGTGCCAAGATGCATACATTTACACCTCCTGCCCCAGGAACATACATTTACATCTCCTGCCCCCTCCCCCTACTCCCCAAGTCAAGGTGACAGTGGAACCTCCTGGTGGTCCACCACATCATCAAAGTTAATCCTAGTTTATGCACCCACATCACGTCGGTACCATTACCGGCGGACGATGCCTACGCAGTCCTCTGCAAAATTTACTTCCTTGCCGGTTTGTCAGCATCGGTTTGCAATTCACCGCCCAAACAGTAGACAGTTGTGGGGTCTCAGCAGATGTGTAGAGTGCTTCCTGTCTTCTCCTCACGTATTTCCTGTTTTTGTCAGCACAAGCGATGGCGACCGCACAAATACGAATTTTGATGCAGATGGCCCTTATAAACATTGAACAACAGCTCGTTCTACTACAAGCAATGCAACGTAGAAAACAGAGAAGGCGGAGGAGACTGTCTGTGCGACTGCTGAACTGACAGAGACAGACACAGAGTGAATTTCCCATGCTAATCCAGCCACTGAAACACATAGAAGAAGAAATGGGGACATCTTCAGAGAGAGCCAGTTTGGATCGATGCTGTTGAAAAACAAACCGAATCTACCCCTGCCCGCCAATCTTCCTGGTACAACAGTCACAGTTGCCCATGTGATCGTTGGCGGTGCTGCCTTTCCCCTACAGAGCAATCTGATGCCACCGTTTCCAGGTATGTCACTTACAGTGGTACACAGTGTGGCTATAGAGGGGATGTATTGGAACAGAATTCTTGGCAGTTGCAGAGCAGTTACCATATTTACCCAGCACTGAGTGGCAAACACATGTGACAGCTTTAGTTTGTATGCAGCAACGCATAAAATCACACAAAATATTTAGTCACAGTAGTACACAGAGTTCCTTTTTTAACTTTAGATGTTAATATCACGTTGTTTACTTGACTGTAATGATGTGTGGGTAAGAGCACACAAGCGAAGAACTGGTTCTGAGCCTTTAAATATTTATTTAGCTATTTTTTGTCAATTAATACAAGATGGAATTATAAAATTAGCTCTCTACAATGCAAACAGGTAGTCTGTGTACTGCTGTGACTGAAACTTGTGTATTTTTTGTGTTTTACTGCATACACCCTGCTGTCACTCTGTTTTGTAACTGCCATGAGTTCTACTTTGTGACATCATACGCATACCCTCTTTTTTTTAACTGCAGAAGTTAATACCACACTGTTTGCTTGACTGACTTTTTTTTTTACTGCCATGACTTCTGTTGTGACATAATGAATCAGCCATCTGTTTTGTGATTAGTCTGCCCTGCATATGTCTATACAAAAGTATAAACACCTACATCTGTGTGTGTGTCTGATTATTGATGTTTTCTCTGTGTGCTTTCCTTTTTGACTTAACAGGGGTGAACCTGCCATTAGACAAAAGCATCTAAAACTGCTGCCACTCCAGGGCAAGACGTGTCATTGAGAATACATTTGGCATCCTTGTGGCACGCTGGAGAACCATTGGCCAATCACTGGACTTCCTCCCAAAGAAAGCTGTGAAGATTGTGAAAGTTTACGTAGTGTTGGACAACTTTGCCTCTGCTGATGAAGTCAGTGCAGCCGAAACAGCCCCCCAAATTTTGCTGACACAGAAGCTACAGGTGTATCTCAACCAGGCGAATGGTGAACAGTGGTTCAGGGGGACAGGAGTGTGTTTGAACAGCTGGATCCGCAAATTCTGTCATAGAGCCGATCAACCAGGGCTGCCATCGCTGCGAGGAATGACCTCATGACGTTTTTCCAATTGTCCCAGGCGATCGTGTCATGGCAGAACACCATTGTATGCTGTGTACAGTTTAGATAGAAACTCATAATAGCATAATTTTTGTTTACTCATGTCAGTGTGTACCTCCCAAAAAAATGGAAAAATAAAGCCGATGACTTTAACATTTCATTTGTTGTTGTCAATGTTCAACTGATGCACATACACAGTGAAATAAAAAATGGCCATAAAGGTAAATGGGAGCAAAAGTGTTTGTACTTGAATGTTTGTTGTTTGGAATTTCACAGCTACATTCTAGGGAAATAATTGATATGGGAATAAAAACAAATTGCTTATCTGAGGGCCAAAACAGTTTTCCCACAGAATAAGGGGATTTTCTGGCCTATAGAGCTGATGCATTGGAACAGAATTTTTGGCAGTTACAGGATAGTTATCATAGCAACACAACACTGACATGTGACAGCTTTATTTTTTATAGAGCAAAACATAAAAATCATACAAAATATGTAGTCACAGCAGTGCACAGACTACCTCCTTTACTTTTGATGTTAATACTGTACCAGACCATTTACTTGACTGCAGTGATGTGTGGGTAAAGACCAAGGAGCACATGGGAAGTAAAGAACTGATTCAGAGCCTTTAAGTATGTATTTATTTATTTGCCAATTAATATAAGATGGAATGATAAGATTAGCTCTCCACAATGCAAGCAGGTACTCTGTGTACTGCTGTGATTGAATACTGTATGTATTCTTGGTGTGTTAATGCATACCACCTAACGCCGCCATCGATTTTCACCACCCAGTGTTTAACAGCCATGAGTTCTGTTCAATGACAGCATATGCAGTGACTGCAAGCAAGATAATGATAACTATCACTCAAATGGTTGCCACATCAGCTTAACAGGGAGTGTGGTGATGTGGGCTTGTTATTTAACAATATACAATGTGATTTAATTTTGGAAAAATACAATACAGGTAATTTTGAGAAAATGTTTCCTTTATCTTTCAAGAACACACAGCTTTGTCGTGTGTTTTTGTTTATGAAATAGTGACGGACAAGAGCAGATTGTCATGGAGTTGGAGCTAAAAAATGTTAAGAAAAGCAACTTTTAATACAATCGTTGCACAGAGAAAAGGAGAAGTTAGAGGAAACGGTGCGTGCGACCACCGCCACTGCCGTTTTGACAATCTTTGTAATTACTGGGGTTATGATGAGCCACAAAATGTTCTATATGTGCTTACTAGCTCCATATTCTTTTGAATTTGGACCACTGTTTAACAGACTTGCCTCGGAAGTTGTGCCGCCCTGAACAGGCTGAGCGACACAGCAGTGAGAACCAGGAAATGTGAAGGAGACAAAGCTGACAATCTGTGTAATCACTGGGGTTACGATGAGCCACAAAATGCTCTGTTTGTGCTTACTTTGTCAATATTGTTTTCAATTTGGACCGCTGTTTAACCGACTCGCCTTGGAAGTTGTGCGGCGGTGAAAACAAGGACATGTGAAGGAGGAGACAAAGTGGACCAATCACAGTTCTTATGGCCTGCGTCGCCAACGTGCACCTCTGCTTCTCTGGAGAGGTGCATGTCGGGCTACACAATAGGAATGCACGTTGTTGCTGCGTCGGAGCTGCGTCGACAATGTCAGAGCTGCGTAGTTTCAACGCGGAAGCGTAATTCGGCCTTTACATGTCTGTGTGCGTGTAACCACACATGCAGGGAACACAGTTGACAGGTTGACAGCAGCAGGAGTAGACATGCAGGAATCAAGAACAGGCTTTTCAACCACCTCCAGGGTTGGAAAAACAACATTCTTTGGTTTTCTTAAAAAGCTCATGTTTTTCTGTTTAAAAGTAGGGCAGTCGGCTACGCGGTGACCTAGTTCATGACAGTAGAAACATTCTTCTGTCAAAAATACTTTAGTTAAGGCAAGGGAGGATGCCAAGCGCAGACGGTAAGTTTGCATGTTTATTTACAAAAGGTGAACAAGAACCCAAAATGCAAGAACACAAAAACTTACTAAAGATGCCGGGGAGCACCTGGGGAGGAACACACTGACGAAGATGATCCCGTCTGGACGCAAGACCGCTGCGTCTGCTTAAATAGAGCTGTGCCGATGATAAACAGGCGTGAGTGCATGAAAGAAAACATAATCAAACTGACAGGTAACAGCTGTGCAACCCGCGAGACAGTTTGACAGCGGAGGCTTCACAGCACTGTCCAAATAAAAATACAGACCAGAACTAAAGAATACAACTCCAAAAATAAACATAAAATACAACAGATCCCGATAAATAAGGAAACAAACTGAAAAAGACAACTGCAACTAGAGACTGGCCCGGCCCCGACCCGTGACCCACACCCCCCACACAAATATCACGGCACAGGCTCAAAGACACAGAACAGGCAGACGAGGCAGTTCAGGCGGCCTACCAAAGTCCCAAGGTCACCAGATCACACGTCCGGTGGCCTTCCAGAGTTCTTGGCCCACCAGAGCAGCTGGCGTAGCCTGTTGGGTGGTCTTCCAGGGTTCCAAACTTCCTCAAGCAGATGAAACTCATTGGGTGGCCTTCCCATATTCCCGGGCCAACGGGCCTCAGGGCACGACTTGCCCCTGCCTGGGGGCGGCAGCTGGCACAGCCCATCAGGTGGTCTCCCAAAATCCCGGAGCCAACGGGCCGCGGGGCACAACGTGCCCCCACCTGGAGAGGGTAGCTGGAACCAATGCCACAAATGGCCCATATGGCTTATTGCACTGATGAGGCGGACCCAGGGCTGTGGCGTAACACCCACGGCAGCCCCAGACTGGAGCGCAGCACCCACGGATGCCCCAGATTGGGGAACGGCACCCACGGAGGCCCCGGACGGAGGGGGGAGTGGCACCCACGGAGACCTTGGACAGAGGGGAAGTGGCGCGCACAGAGGCCTCAAATGGAGGGGGAGCAGCACCCACGGAAACCCCAGGTTGGGGTAAAGCACCCATGGTGGCCCCGGGCTGAAGCAAAGCACCCGTGGTGGCCCTGGGCTGGGGCAAAACACCCACGGTGGCCCCAGGCTGAGGCAAAGCACCCGTGGTGGCCCCGGGCTGGAGCGAAGCACCCACGGTGGCCATGGGCTGGGGCGAAACACCCATGGCAGCCTCAGACAGAGGTGTCGCACCCACAGTGGCCTCAGACGGCGGCATCACACCCACAGTGGCCTCAGACAGAGGAGAGGCATCGCACCCACAGTGGCATCAGACAGAGGCATCGCACCCATGGTGGCCTCAGACAGAGGTGTCACACCCACAGCAGCCTGGGGCAGAGAAGGGGGACCCACGGTGGCCTCGGGTGGAGAAGGGGAACCCACGATGGCCTCGGGCGGAGGCTGAGGACCCATGATGACCTCCAGTGCAGGTGGCGGACCCTCGGTGACCCTAGATGATGGATTGGGTAAAGGAACAGAGACAGACACAGACACTGAGTCAGAGTCACCAGCAGCAATGGAGCCCGACGGGGGGAACTCAAGTGCGGCTGACAGCTGCACCTGGTCCCCCCAACCAAGAGCCAGGCAAGACTTCTCAAGGCTAACTAAAGAAACTTGCCTGAGCGCGAGCTCCACCGCAGTCCAGGACTCCGGCGACTTCAGCTGGGATGTCTCAGCCTCCATCGTCAGGGCAACCTCTCACGATGCAGCCACCTCAGGAGAAGGAGAAAAGACAAGCACCAGAGAGGAATCACCGGCAGCAGTGGAGTCCGGTGAGGAGGGCTCAGGAGCAGAGGACATCTGCAACTGATTCTCCCCACCCTGAGCCAGACAAGGATTCTCTGAATCTGACAATGTTAAAATAGAACAGAACACTTGCCTGAACACAAGCTCCACCACTGTCCAGGACTCTGGCAACTCTGTTGCGGTGGCCCAGGCAGCAACCATGGTAGCTGGGGAAGCTGGTGACCCTCCAGGCATGATGGCTGCTACTGGCGGGACCCCAGATGAGGTGAGGGGCGCTGGTGGACCTCCAGGCATGGTGGCTAATACTGGTGGACCCAGGACTCACCTCACCGATGGTGCTGGGTTATGCAATGCTGAAATCAGGGGACTCCTTGTCGGCTCAGATTTCGGCCCACAGGGGGCGCTCATCTCCCTTCTGGGGTACGGCTGCACGGCTGATGCCGGATCCTTCAAAGCCACTGACCTCCTCTTCATCCGGTGGCTCCCTCCCTGGATCAGCGGACAAACAGGGAAAACAGGGAAGGACACAGGAGAGGCAGGTGAGACACAGGTAGCAGCAGTTGATGGTGAGAGCTCAGCCATATCATGCTGCTGCTGCTGAGCTTCACCACTGGGAATAAGGCAAGACAATTCATCATTAGGAGTAGATAAATGAAAAGGTACTTGCCTTAATTCCCGGGGTTTAGTGATTGCTGCTGTTGCGGGGCTAGACAACATCTCCCTGGGAATTGTAGAGGTCGTCTGTTGAGATGGGCGGAGCGCCGGAGTCCAGGGATGTTCTACCGTCGGTGCAGACCTTGTTCCACCCAATGAAGCTCCTTCCAACTGCACGAACTCCAGAAGGAGCCATGGCATGTGATCCAAAACCAGCTCCCTCGCCGCCACCAAAACCCGCTGGCGCTCCTCCAGCTCTTCCACAGGTTGAACCGTCAGGGAGTGCGAGGACAGCGTGCCCGATCCAGCAAACTGTGGGCTCTCCCAGCATCAGGGGAGTGGCTGATGGTGCGGGCCCTTGTCCAGGAAAAGAAGGCAGGACTGCAGCTGTTGGAGAACGGCAGGAGCCTCGGGACTTCCATGTCCGGGGCCGCTTCCCCGTAGGCTCCGGCCCAGAAGCAGAAGAGGGTTCTTCCCGCCTGTGGAGCATGGATTGTGTGCAGGTGGCTGATGCGAGGAGGTCCATGAGTTCTGGATGGCTCCATAGGCTGGGGCACGCTTCCAGAATCTGTGCCACACCATCCAGACATTCCCAAGCCGCCTCAGAAGTGCGGGAGGGCATGGGCCACCGATATTATGCCTTCCAGTACTCCAACAGCCCAACAATCCATCCCATTCAGTCCATAAGCCCCGTAGTCCACATTAACTGATATGTTGCAACACGGGGAAAAACCACAGACTAAAGCAAAAATAACTGTAGTGAAAAAAGAAAGAGGGAAAAAGGCAAAACTTACCGCTACTGGCACCTAGTTGCCAACAGTCTTCTGTCATAAACGCTTTAGTTAAGGCAAGGGGAGATGCCAAGTGCATACGGTAAGTTTGCACGTTTATTTACAAAAGGTGAACAAGAACCCAAAATATAAGAACCCAAAAACTTACTAAAGATGCCGGGGAGAACCTGGGGAGGAACACACAGACGAAGATGATTCCGTCTGGATGCAAGACCACTGCAGTTGTCTCACTGCAGCGGTCTGCTTAAATAGAGCTGTGCCGATGGGAAACAGGTGTGAGTGCATGAGAGAAAACATAATCAAACTGACAGGTAACAGCTGTGCAACCTGTGAGACAGTTTGCCAGTGGAGGCTGCATAGCACTGTCCAAATAAAAGTACAGACCAGAACTAAAGAATACAACTCCAAAAATAAACATAAAATACAACAGATCAAGATAGTAAATAAGGAAACGAACAAACAGACAAAGACTTAACTCCAACTAGAGACTGGCACGGCCCCCACCCGTGCCGAGGATCACGACATCTTCAGATTCATAAGGAGCAGAATCGGAGGGCTATGCGCAAGTTCCAAATTTCACAGAAGTTTTACTCCAACTGGGCTTATTGAATGGAGAGTGACCACACCGCCCTGCAGAAAAAAACAACCCGATGGGACAAAACAAATTCATCGGCCATCACTGCCACTTTAGACAAACAATTCACTTTTTGCTCTTTTAAGTGAACCATCACATTATCAGGCAAACAAGATTTAAATTCCTCCAATAAAATTAATTCCCAGAGCTGAGGAAAATCAGACACTTTACTTGCAGAGCACCATTTATCAAAAATAACAGACTTCTCATGTGCAAACTCCATGTACAGTGGTGTGAAAAATGTTTGCCCCCTTCCTCATTTCTCATGTTTTTGTATGTTTGTCACGCTTAAATGTTTCAGATCATCAAACAAATTTAAATATTAGACAAAGATAACACAAGTGAACACAAAATGCAGTTTTTAAATGAAGGTGTTTAATATTAAGGGGAAAAAAAATATTCAAATTTACATGGCCCTGTGTGAAAAAGTGATTTCCCCCTAAACCTAATAACTGGATGGGCCACCCTTAGCAGCAACAACTGCAAACAAGCATTTGCGATAACTGGCAATGAGTCTTTTACAGCGCCGTAGAGGAATTTTGGCCAACTCATCTTTGTAGAATTGTTCTAATTCAGCCACATTGGAGGGTTTTTGAGCAAGAACAGCCTTTTTAAGGTCGTGCCACAACATCTCAATCAGATTCAGGTCAGGACTTTGACTAGGCCACTACAAAGTCTTCATTTTGTTTTTCTTAAGCCATTCAGAGGTGGACTTGCTGGTGTGTTTTGGATCATTGTCCTGCTGCAGAACCCAAGTGCGCTTCAGCTTGAGGTCACGAACAGCTGGCCGGACATTCTCCTTCAGGATTTTTTGGTAGACAGCAGAATTCATGGTTCCATTTATCACAGCAAGTCTTCCAGGTCCTGAACCAGTAAAACAGCCCCAGACAATCACACTACCGCCACCATATTTTACTGTTGGTATGATATTTCTTTTCTGAAGCGCTGTGTTACTTTTACGCCAGATGTAATGGGACGCACACCTTCCAAAAAGTTCAACTTTTGTCTCGTCAGTCCACAGAGTACTTTCCTAAAAGTCTTGGGGATCATCAAGATGTTTTCTGGCAAAACTGAGATGAGCCTTAATGTTCTTTTTGCTCAGCAGTGTTTTTTTTGACTTGGAACTCTGCCATGCAGGCCATTTTTGCCCAGTCTCTTTCTTAAGGTGGAGTCATGAACACTGACCTTAAGTGAGGCAAATGAGGCCTGCAGTTCTTTGGATGTTGTTGTGGGGTCTTGTGACCGCTTGGATGAGTCATCGCTGCACTCTTGGGGTAATTTTGGTCAGCCGGCCACTCCTGGGAAGGTTCACCACTGTTCCATGTTTTCACCATTTCTGGATAATGGCTCTCACTGTTGTTCGCTGGAGTCCCAAAGCTTTAGAAATGGCTTTATAACCTTTTCCAGACTGATAGATCTCAGTTACTTTGTTTCTCATTTGTTCTTGAATTAATGTTTAGCTTTTGAGGATCTTTTGGTCTACACTTTGTCAGGCAGGTCCTATTTAAGTGATTTCTTGATTGAGAATAGGTGTGGCAGTAATCAGGCCTGGGTGTGGCTAGAGACATTGAACTCAGCTTTCTAAAAATGTGATACAGTAAACCACAGTTAATTTATGTTTTAACAGGGAGAGGGCAAACACATTTTCACACAGGGCCATGTAGGTTTGGATTTTTTTTTCCCATTAATAATAAACACCTTCATTTAAAAACTGCATTTTGTGTTTACTTGTGTTATCTTTGTCTAATATTTAAATTTGTTTGATGAGCTGAAACATTTAAGTGTGACAAACAAAAAAAAGAGAAATCAGGAAGGGGGCAAAAACATTTTCACACCACTGTATGTCTGGCTTATGGATTTCTCACAGGCTCTAAATTTTTGGCAATAAGCCTCAGGTACAAACTCATAAGCCTGCGTGCCTCTTGTGCCTTTCCCACTAATTTCATTGCATCAACAAACTCCACACCTCTTTAGGCCAGTTTGTTGTGGTAGCGACAAATTTAAAAGCACTGAAGTATGAATCAACTTCATTTTCTGTAAATGGTGGCACTAAAGCAATCTGCTTGCTCGCATCGAAGTGAGCAGAGGGAGCAGCAGGAGCAAAGAAGCTTGCAGGAGTCGAGACATCTTGTCGAAAGGCGTCCATCTCCATGGCTCTAATGCGTAACTCTACTCCTCTTCTCTTTGTGTCCAACTCTACCTCTCTCAAACGAAGGGCCAGCCTCATGTCTTCCTCACGCTGTAACTGGTCAGAGGGCTCACCAGTTTGAATGTCAGACAGCGTTAGAGCCTCAGCCCCAATGCTTTATTGCCGGCAACCCTAACCACATCTCTTCTCCTGTCCTTTCTGAGCCTTCACCTAGGGTCACCGGAGAAGTTCCACCATCACCAGGGGTCTCCATGGATCTGGTCTCATGACCAGACATCGTCACGGGTCCAGCTCCCCTTCTGCCTGAGGCTGTTGTGTGGGTCCCTCTGCAGGCTGAGTCTCCGTGGGTGTGGCATCCAGGCCTGGGACCCTCGTGGGGGCTGTGCCCCAGTGTAAGCCCAACATGGGTGCTGCGTTCCGGCGTGGACTCATCATGGGTGCTACGCTTCAGCCCGGGTTCCACCGTGGGTGCAACACTGGCCCAGTCGGGGCCCACCAAGGGTGCAGCTGTGTCCCAAGCCAGGACCACCGAGGGTGCAGCTGTGTCTCAAGCTGGGACCACCGAGGGTGCAGCTGTGTCCCAAGCCAGGACCACCGAGGGTGCAGCTGTGTCTCAAGCTGGGACCACCAAGGGTGCAGCTGTGTCCCAAGCCAGGACCACCGAGGGTGCAGCTGTGTCTCAAGCTGGGACCACCGAGGGTGCAGCTGTGTCCTAAACTGGGACTACCAAGGGTGCTGCCGGTCTGCCTGAGGACGCCGGGACCTTCTCTCCTCTGCTTGACGCCATCGTGGCCACCCTTCCTCCACCACCAGTCGCCGTGGGGGTTCCCCTCCACCGGTCCAGCTTCCCGCCATTGATCCTTCCAGTGGGAGAACTGCCTCCTGCTTCACCCCTCCAGTCCTGGTGGCTCAACTGCTCTGGCCGGCCGCCCAAGGGACTGAGTCTCTGGGTCAGGTGGCCCATGTCCTCCGACAGGCCGCTGGATTCTGTCCGTCAGGCCGTCTTGTGGGCCTGGGACTTGTGGCGGCCTCCCAAGCCTCCATGCCTTTGGACTGGGAAGGGGTAATTATGGTGTTTTTCTGTTGTGGGCCCTGAGTGGGGTTGCTTTTTTGTTCCCTCCTGACCTATTTCCCTTTACCTCCCACCCTGGTTTGATTATTGTTGTTCCTGTTGGGGGGAGGGGAGGCAGGTTTTTTTCTTTTTTGCAGTATCTGCAAAAATGCCAAACTGAGAAAAACTGCTTTTTGTGCTTTGTTTTGTTTTGTTCCACCAAGCATAAGCATCAAATTATATTTAACTAACAAGTGTATGATTAAATAGTGGTTTAAAAAAAAAAAAGAAAAACTCGCAGGGTCTTTGACCTCCATGGAACATGATTGGACACACCTACTCTAAAACAAACAATAAAGAGCCTAATTAAGAAGGAATAATTGGAAACTGACCAGAACTACCTCACATTCTGACAAATATAGTATATTGGTTTAAAGCAGGGTGGCACGGTGGCAGAGTGGTTAGCACTGCGGCAGCACAGCAACTCACCCTTGGCCGGGGGATCCTGGGGTTCGATCCCAGCCCCCGACCGACAGTGATCTGTGTGGAGTTTGCATGTTCTCCCCGTGTCTGCGTGGGTTTACTCCAGGATTTCTCCGGTTTCCTCCCACATGCCAAAAACATGCAAGTTAGGTTAACTGGCATCAAAACTGGGGATTCAAAATTGTCCTTAGGTATGACTATGAGAGTGAATGGTTGTCTTTCTCTCTGTGTTGGCCCTGCGATGGACTGGCGATCTGTCCAGGGTGTACCCTGCCTCTCGCCCAAAGATGCTGGGATAGGCTCCAGCCCCCCCGCAACCCGAAAAGGATTAAAGCGGAAGAAGATGAATGAATGAATGGTTTAAAGAAAAAAGAGTGCTCCACCATTCAGTGTGGTTGCAAAATTGTCTTGACATAGTCATCGGGCACCACAGCTAAGTGAAATCATAGAAAACATAAGACTATTGGCAAACAAGAAATCAAGAGATCGTTAAAGGCAATCTCTTGCTCATGTTGGGCCAAGCCACAGAGAGAACATTGGTGGTGATTCAAGGAAATGACTAGTCAATGAAGCAGACCTTGATAAGCAATTAAAATTCCCCATTGACATCACTACCACAACAACAAGACTTGATATTGTTATGTAGTTGGAAGAGAAGACGAGGTTATTAATGGAGAAATTGGAAATTCTCTGTCCATATACAGTACGCTAGACACCCATGCCCAGATTTATGGACCCCTGGGCACAAATGGTGGATGGACCCCGACCCAACTACAATTAATATGCATGCGTCTTTATATTATAATAATAAAAGTAATGTATGGAGTATGCAAATATATTCCAAGAAAATGTAACTTTGATAGCTTCTCCACAAAGAATTTCTTCAAGGTTTTTGTGAACATCAGTCAAGAACCCAGGATTTTGGTCACAGTGGGAAGACAGAAGCTGGCACAGTTCAGAACCTGTGACATTCAATTGAGGATCAAGGTCCAGCTGCAGCTGTCCTTATCCACACCATTTTGAGATGCTGTGGGATTAAAGAGGAAGAAAGGTAATTGCGGGAATGTTTGCAGCTCATGACTCTGCAGCTGGTAACCAGGCAGCAGTAAAAAATTGAAAAACAACGTAACTATGCAGATTTACTATGAACCTGTTAACAAATGAAGTAGGACCAATTGGCCTCAACCTTAACCCCTTGAACTCTGGTCAATTTCCCTAAAAACGCCTAAAAATAACATACCCAAAGTAAATCAAAAGCTGTTCTTCAACCCTTTGCAGCATCTTCATGGGGTTGGTCTCATTTAAAAGAAAACACTTCGAATTTTTTGGCAAAACAGTCATAATCTCTCTAAGTGCTCCTGTCACTGAGTAACAGTCATCTAAACATACTGAATTTGAAGAAAATAAAGTTCGCCTGGGTGTTTTTTTAGATACAAATGCTTGCAAATAACACACAGCTGTCAGATACTGGCTGGAAAATGCAACAGAAATGTAGAACCAAGTGTTATCAAGCTGAGGTCAAAATTTTGTAACAATACCACAAAAAATGAATATATTACACAACTTTTTTTCTCAGGTTGTTCCCAGGCGTTTTTGAACTGTGCCAAGTTGTGCCAAATGGCAGAGTTTGGAAAAACATCTCTAACCTTTGAATGCTTTAACATAGAAGCTTCATCTTGGGCTCTTATGAAAGGTGACACTCAGGGCTGTGTGTGTGTGTGGGGGGTTGTCTGTTCATTCATGAATGAATGAATGAACAAACAAGCCCCCCACACACAAAGAAACATGCCACGTAAAAAATGTGTGGCCTTTTTTTACAAGAAAAAATAACCTACAGTGCAATAAAAATTATACTAAAATATCTGCAATGTAGAGGATAACAACTCCCCCCCCCTCCCGCTACAGAGGAGCTCGGTGCACAAAAAAACTTCTGGCCATGACGGACTGTTGTAATTACCGATCGGTCAAAAGTCATTTTTATTACTATTTTCATTGATAAAGAATAATTTAGCTTATAACACTTACCTGTCCACAACAGCAGAGTCGTTGGCAAACATTTGTTCCTCATTGCCAGACGAACATGAAGCTGGTCCAGTTGTTACGGACTCGTGGTTCTGGTCACCCGACCCGGTCAAACCATCTCCACTTCCATGATTGCGGTTTTTGCGAATGATTTTTCAAAACAAATAAGAACAGCAGTAATAAAAAAAGACTGGCTAACGCTACCGTTACACACAGGTCTCAATGTGTGTCACCCAGCGGCTTAGACAAAACAGATTTTATGCACGGGATGCACGCGTTTCAATCGTCGAACTTCTCTGCTTCAATTGGCTCGTTGTATTCATGGTCGTTGGTAGGCAGGTCCTTCTTGCTAGGTTTTCAGTCATTGGTTCTTCAAGGTTTCAGAAACCCAATTCAAGGCTCTTATTAGTCGAATGAGAGGTCAATCAAATCTAAACCAATCAAACACTCCTTTGGCTTTCTGTTCGCGGCTGTGCCTGTACTGGAAGAACAGAAATGCAGCTTTTTTTTTTTCAGGGCGCACTGAGACGCACTATGACGCAGAGACGTGACTGCCCGCGGAATCCCGGAGTTCAACAGGTTAAACTGCAATCCAACCTGTTAGCTGATGAATGAATGATAGGAAGACTGAAAGTCTGAGGTTACTTTCTTTAAAGTTACACCAAAAGCATAACTAAAATGCCAAAACAGGAGGGAGGAGAGACTTAAAAAGTTTGATGACTCAAAACACTAAAATCTTGAATCCTGCACCTAATGTAGTGCTCTTTCATAACATGGTTTGTTACACCCTCGTCAAGCTGAATGCTCCAGGTTTCAGTTGAATATATTTTGTTTGTATATAAAACAAGATATCCATGTGACATCTCACAGAATCCAAGAAGCTCTTTAAAAGCAGCAACGCATCCTTTGGTGTATGATCTTTACAGTTCAGTCCAAATCTAAGATAAAGAAACTGGTAAAAAAAAATTGCCATGAAAGTAATAGGAAACAAAAATTATCAGTCTCTCCAGTCGATATATGAGAAAACTGTTGTTAATCAGGCCCACAGAATTGTAAAAGACCCGTCCCATATCCTGTACCCTGATTATGAGCTATTACCTTCAGGGGGACACTAGAGAGCAATTAGACACAGAACTAACCGCTATAAGCTCTCTTTTGTCCCTAGACCCGTAGCACTGTTAAATAAGAAACTTGCTCAGCTGAACAGGACATGAGCCCCATTTTAGCTGCTTTTAATGATTAGGTCTGTTCTTACAACCATTATTTTTAATCATGTTTTTTTTATTTTCCTAGGTTTTTATTGTTCAAATTACTTATTGATCTAAGGTTATTTTGTAGTTTTATTGTTGAATAATTATTTGCATATTGATTGATTTAAACTGTCTTTTATCCATCATAGTCACTGATGTTGGATAAATGTTACAGAGAGAAATACTTATTTGATTGATTTAAACTTTTTAACTTCAATTCTTGTCTTATAAACATTGTGAACGCAACATCATGTAGCACTGTCATCCATGACAAATTTCCCGTGAGGGACAATAAAGTTTATTCTGATTCTGATGATCCATCATGACAAAACGCATTGACTGGCCAAAAAAAAGTTTCCCATTTTTACTGTTTAATTTGCAGGATATCCTACAAGGTTTCTCCATGGCTCTCCGGTACTTTGGCATGTTGTTGCTGCTGTGTGGTTTTGACTCTGCTGTGGCCACTGTTGCTGGCATGGACTATGGAGGTATTCCTCTGTGGGTTAACCACATGCTAGGTGAGCCCAGCGTTCTGAGTCTCCGAGAACGGATGGACCCAGCCTGGTTTCGGGTTAATAACCCCCAGACCTGCCCTCAACAATGCGACTGTCCAATTCATTGGCCTACAGCACTCTACTGTGACCACCGAGGCCTCCTACACATCCCTGATCACCTCCCAGACAGAACTCAGTACTTGTTTCTGCAGGTAAGGACTAACCAATTGAGGTTCTTTGTTTCTTCACACATTCTACATTTCCCACTATACTACAGTTTTCATTATCAAGACCAAACAATACAGTGGGGGAAATAATTATTGAACATGTCAACATTTTTCTCATTAAACATATTTCTGATGGAACCAGTGTCTTGAGATTTTCACCAGATATTGGGAACAACCCAAGTAAGATTCAAGATTCAAAGGCTTTATTATCATGTACACAGTTAAGAAATTCTACATTTCCTGAGCAATGAAATTCTTACCTTGCTCTCCAAACGAATGCCAAGGTAATAAGTACACAACAATACAAATAAGGTAATAACACAATAACTTAATCCTAATGCTAATGGATGCTAATAACACACATACCAACACACAGTTAGGCAATTAGGATTCCTAAGCACGCCTTGGTACAAAATACTAATACTAATGAGTACTAATAACACACATTGATTGGGCGCATGCGCACGCAGCGACCTGCAGCTGATGATATAGTGCGTGTGTGTGTTTTCTGTACTTTTTTACGTTTTTAGAAAATCCTCTGTGTCGTTTCTGCCCTGGAGCGTTTGTGGAATATATGGTGAAGAGCTCCCTGGCATCCATAACATGGATTTCCTCTCCTATCTCGCATTGCTGCTATCTGTGCTGTGGCTCCTTGTCTCTGAGGTAAACGCGTTCGGCTCCATGGCGAGCAGAATAGCGGGCAGAATACAATATTCCAGGGACGTGTTGCTGCGCTTTAACACAGCTGGTGCAGAGTCTCTGATTGCGCCCAAATTTCAGCTGCTGGACTTTATTTTGAGAGACGGACACAGCGGTGAAAAGAAAGACGGCAGAAGGAAGCGTGGAAGACGTGGAGGTGTGAAATTGCACCTTAGGAGATGTCAGTTTGGTAACATTCCTCTTCCTTCGATCATTTTTGGGAATGCACAGTCTATGAGAAACAAGGTGGAGGAAATTCAAGGCAACGTACGTTACCAGAAGGATTTTAAGAACTGCTGCGTCATGGCTTTCACTGAATCTTGGCTTACTGCGCATGATCGAGATGCAGAGCTGTGGATTGACGGCTTTGGAGCTCCGCTGCGCTCGGATCGACAGGAAGAGGTAACGGGGAAACGTCAGGGGGGCGGAGTATGTTTATACATTAATAAGCAGTACTGCACATCTGTCACGGTCAGAGAGCGCATCTGTACACCCGACGTGGAACTGCTGTCTGTGTCACTACACCCCTTTTATTTGCCTCGAGAGTTTCCCCAACTTTTCATCACAGTTGTGTACATTCATCCGAGGGCAGACGCTGACTCCGCCTCCAGCACCATCTCTGACGTGGTGCAGCGGCTGCAGTCAATTTCTCCAGAGGCGCCAAACTTCATTCTTGGGGATTTTAACCATGTTTCTTTAAAGAAGACTCTTAAAAACTTTCATCAGTATGTCTCCTGCCCAACCAGGCGAAAAAAGACATTGGACCTGTGCTATGGATCCATAGAGAGGGCCTATAAATCACTCCCCCTTCCTCCTTTAGGATCATCAGATCACAACTGTGTTCATTTGCTGCCCACATATAAAACTGCTCTCAGAAGAGGCAAGGTGGAGATGAGAGACATTGATGTGTGGACAGAAGATTCAGAGCACAGCCTCCAGGAATGCTTTGACTGTACAGACTGGAAGATGTTCATAATGGCCTGCGGGGATGACTTGGACTCTCTGGCTGAGCTCACATGCTCATACATGGCTTACTGTCAAAATAAGATTGTTCCACATAAACGTGTCAAAATATACCCCAACAACAAACCATGGGTTACTAAATCAGTTAAATCCTGCTTACAGAGGAAAGCTCTTGCCTTTAAACAGGGGTCTGTTTCTGAACTACAGGTTGCCACCAAGGAGCTGAAGGCTGAAATTTTAAGAGCAAAACAGAATTATAAATCAGAATTGGAAAGCAAGATGGCAGCAAATAAACTGGGTTCGGCCTGGGCCAGTATGAAAACTATTGCAGGCCTTCAGAGCACAGAGCGCAGTAATCGTGTGTTTTTAGATGGTTTTAGTTCAGACACAGAGCTGGCTAATGCTCTTAATTGTTTTTATGGTCGTTTTGACTCCTTTGATTTTAGCACAGAAATCCAAGATTTGAAACAGAAACTCAAAGACAATCAGCACTTTAATATTGAGGTGCAGGATGTTGAAAGGGAGTTCCGCGCTGTAAAAGTGAACAAAAGTCAGGGCCCTGATAATATATGTGGGCGCTTGGTAAAGTCCTGTGCACATGAACTGAGTCCTATATTTCATTACATTTTCAATAAGTCCTTACAGACACAACATGTGCCTAAGATCTGGAAAGATGCCGTGGTTGTTCCCGTTCCAAAATCCAGCTGTCCTAAAACGGTAAATGACT
Organism: Pholidichthys leucotaenia; assembly: GCA_020510985.1. NCBI lineage: Eukaryota > Metazoa > Chordata > Actinopteri > Cichliformes > Pholidichthyidae > Pholidichthys > Pholidichthys leucotaenia. The sequence continues at coordinate 147,471,469 of CM035837.1, forward strand.
TTAGACCAGTTGCTTTGACTTCAATTTTAATGAAAATTTTTGAAAAACTGGTCAGATGTGAGGTCCTAAGGCAGACTGAACATGCATTGGATCCTCTGCAGTTTGCCTATAGGCCTCACAGAGGAGTGGAGGATGCCACTGTCACTCTGTTTGACATGCTTTTTAAACATCTGGATTTTAATGGGACACACGCCAGGCTTTTATTTGTGGACTTTTCTTCTGCCTTTAATACAATCCAACCTCATATTTTAGTTGAAAGGCTCCTGCAACAATTTGATTTAAGCAATAATCTGGTGGGTTGGATTCTGGATTTCTTAACCAACAGGACGCAGAGAGTAAGGGTCAATGGCACATTGTCTGACCTAAAGTGCTCTTCTACTGGCTCCCCTTGTCATATCCGGCTCTAGGGAGCCGGGCAATCAGAGCCAGGGACAAGCCAGTGAGTCGAGATGGTTTATTTTGGGTAAGGGATAAGGGATGAGGAGAGCACAGATACTCATGCAGAGGTACACTCACAGGTTGCACAGCGCAGAGGTAAGCAGCTCGTACCGGACGTGGGGGTAGCAAGACGTACATCCTCACAGCGGGATACAAACACAGGAATGCTGCAAGGGGAGTTGAGGCTGACACCAGACGAAGGGGCTTCAGCCTAGCAGTGCTTATGTCGCAGCCCCGAGTCATCGAGGCTGCTCCTATTTATCCTCATTGGCAGCGCCCCAGCTGATGAAGACTAATTGGCCCCAGCCGTCCATAATGCTGCCAGCTGGGGCCAGCTGAGACGCCGCTCAATGGGAGGCAGGGATGAGGGAAAACATGGGCTCAGTGCCGAGACGGCATCTCAACCCATGGTGACAGAGCCCCTCCCTCAAGGTCGGGCTCCTGAACGACCAGGAACATCCCAGCCCCCCCCCCCCCCCCACCTAGGGTGGGAGGAAGGGAGGCGGACCGGAGGGGAAGAAGCCAAGGGAAGGACAACACCAATGGGGCAATGTAGGGTAGCGGGAAAGAAAAACCCAAATACAATACTGACAAAACTGAATAATTAACCCAGGTACAGATGGGGAGAAGAACTGGGTCAACACGCCGGTTACATACTACCCAGAGAGTACCAACCATGCGTGACCCAGAGCAAGAAAAAAAAAGAACCACCAAAAAGGTACAGGGCAAAAAATGCTGAGTATGGTCAAATAAAGGGAAAACACAATACACAGCACCAATATAAGTACATACACACAGTCACCAAGAAAAGTGACTGGAACAAATGGACAATTACAGAGCATGGTGTTACGGAAAACAAGGCACATGACTCTATAATGAACCAACAGGGCATAAAAAAGAAATACTGAGTGCAGGCAAAGAAAAACCCACACACATGAATATATAAATACCCACAGTCACCTAAAGAAATGAAAGTGACTGGAATGAATGGGCAACTGCAGAGTATGGTCTGAAAGGGAACAAAACATAACTCTACAATGCAAAAACGAGACTAAAAACATGGTACAAAAAATAAAATGCTGGGTACGAGGGAAGGAAAACACACAGCACTATAAATACACATCCACCAACAGGACAGACATTACACCCAAGTGACCTTAATAACGATAAAAGAAAAAGTGACACCCGAGGTGTATGGCAGGCAGAGTCCAAAAATAGCCGAGATGGCTCCGGAGATCTCCCCGCCCATTGTCCAGCTGGCGAATCAGGGGAAGAAGTGTTCGGACGGCGAACTCTGGACCCAGATCCCAGGAATCCAGTCCACCGGCAGCCGAACCAGGCTGCCCAGAGGGAAACACAGACCAGTGGGGGGAACCAGATCACCGAACCGAAAGTTTTGCGGGTCGGGTCGTCGACCCGCATCACTCAACCACCAGGACCGTTGAGACGGACGAAGGGTCAGAGCGGATCCCGGTGGAAGAGGCTCAGGGGAGAGCCGATGACGAGGGCGGCGGGCCTCAGGGAAACGGCCACCTCCTCACCGGACCTGGACAATACTGGGGCAGCACCCACGTCGGACCCCGATCGGGCCTCAGGCGAACCCACGTTGGACCCCGACTGGGTCTCGGGCGATCCCACGTTGACTACTGCACCAGAACCGACCTCCAACGTTGAACCCGGACCCTCCAGCACCACGAGGAACAGCAACTCCTTGCCGGTGACCCTGGAAGAAGGCTCAGAAGAGAAAACAGAACCGGGATCAGGATCACCGGCAGCGCCAGAACCCGGCGAGACGAGCTCAGACGCAGCGGACGGCTGCACCCGGCTCGTCTCCCCTGGAGATAGGCTGAAGTGCTCGGGGATAAAAAGAGAGAAAAGAAAGGAGAGCACTCGCCTGATCTCGGGTTCTGACGCCGTCCAGGACTGCGAAGATCCAGGATCCGTCGTCAGGAGGTCGTTGTCAGGCTCCCATCTAGCCGCGTCGGGCCCCGCAGCCAGCACGATGGTCAGCGCAGCTTGAGATCCCTCCAGCTCAGGTAACCCCGCCGACGATCCACTCGGCGTGAAGCCAGAAGAATCTCGTCCCGCTGGACCGAACCGCTCCTCCGTGGAGACCCGGGGACGCTCAGTCGTCGGCGGAGACTCCACGCAGCAGTCAGTCCCCCTCCTCCGTCCGCAATGTAGCTGCGGAACCACAGGCCCTCTCCATATCCCACCACGTTGACCCGGAGCCGGGGACCGCTCGGCGGAGAGAGACACAGAGGATGCGGGATTAGGAATACAGGTTACAGCAGGTGGGGAGAGTTCAGGGAGCTGCGAACCCTGAACTTCTCCTCCAGGGATGTGACAGAGCAAATCATTAAGCAGGTGTGAAAAAACAATGACTTGCCTGCCCCCTGGAGGTTGAGTATCGCCTGCTGTAGTGGAATCTGCTTCTTCCTCTCCCCGCCCGGCGATAACGGAGGACCCCCCGGGAATTCGTCTGAGGGTCGCTCGCGTTGTCTCCAGCAGAGAGCTCACCAGGCCGGAATTCCAGGCACACACAGCGGTCAGGAAGCGCGTCGAGGAGGAGGGGAAAACAGCCGGGGTGAGCCAGCCCGAATGTCCAGGAATGACAGCGGGGGAACGAGGCTCAGGGGACGGGGCTGTAGAATCTCCACACTGACGAGGCGAAGGGATGACAGCTGCGTGGGAGGAACGGTCCTGACGATGACCCAGAACTGGATCCGGACGAGGTTCGTGCAGAGGTGACTCGGCGATGTGATGACGACTACTCCCAGGGGACGAAGCGAGGGGGAAACCCAGGATTCGCCGCTCCAGATCGGAGATCGAGACGAGGAAGGCGTCGAGCACGGGAAAGCTTCGTAGCCCTGAAGTCCTCACCATCAATCTCACTGCCGCCGCCACATGCCTGAAGGTGGTGACAGGAAACACAGTAGAGCTCGCGACAGCCACTCGACCCCGGACATAACTGCTGTCAGCTGCGGCTCCTTGAAGGGAATCCCGAGTGACGTGGCGCAGGTCGGGGGAAGTCCTCTGGTTGGCGCGAACTCCCGGACTGGAATAGCGGCAGGAACGGGACTCCGAAGCGGGGAAAGACGTCGCCCACTTCGACTCCCTGCCGGGATTTCCATCCACCCCGTGGAGCTTCTCTCGCTGTGTACCTGCAGCGTCTATCCTGGCACTGTCCTCCAGATGGTACAGAGAGTGAGGGTGACAGTCCAGGAGTTCCTCAGCACGGCCCGGATGCCAGCGTCTCGCGTTGGAGACGTCGTGCAGGGTGAAGAACGTCCCGTCGACAGCCTCCGAGATGGACCTCAGCTCGTCGCCCTGGCGCCGGAAGTGACTCCTGGGAAACGGCATGCTAGCAGCGCTGACACCCGGACAGAAAGGTACATTTCCACAGCGACTCACGGCCGCCGGCAACTCTTCGGGCTGCGACATACTGTCATATCCGGCTCTAGGGAGCCGGGCAATCAGAGCCAGGGACAAGCCAGTGAGTCGAGATGGTTTATTTTGGGTAAGGGATAAGGGATGAGGAGAGCACAGATACTCATGCAGAGGTACACTCACAGGTTGCACAGCGCAGAGGTAAGCAGCTCGTACCGGACGTGGGGGTAGCAAGACGTACATCCTCACAGCGGGATACAAACACAGGAATGCTGCAAGGGGAGTTGAGGCTGACACCAGACGAAGGGGCTTCAGCCTAGCAGTGCTTATGTCGCAGCCCCGAGTCATCGAGGCTGCTCCTATTTATCCTCATTGGCAGCGCCCCAGCTGATGAAGACTAATTGGCCCCAGCCGTCCATAATGCTGCCAGCTGGGGCCAGCTGAGACGCCGCTCAATGGGAGGCAGGGATGAGGGAAAACATGGGCTCAGTGCCGAGACGGCATCTCAACCCATGGTGACACCCCTCAGGGGTGTATGTTGTCACCACTACTCTTCATCCTGTACACAAACATGTGTCGGAGTAGACATGACAACAGACACATTATAAAGTATGCTGATGACTCAGTCATTGTCAGTCTCCTCCAGGATGGTGAGAGTGGCCACGGCCCAGTAGTTGATGACTTTGTTCACTGGTGTGAGGATTCCTACCTGCAGCTGAATACAACAAAAACGAAAGATATGATTATTGACTTTAGGAGGAAAACTCCCAGGCACAAAGTCACCATACTAAAAGGCCAGACCACCGAATGTGTACAATCGTACAAATATCTTGGGACGATTATTGATAGTGGATTGAACTTTGAGGTGAACTGTGAAAGGGTGTGCAAAAAGGGTCAGCAAAATTTGCATTGTTTGAGGAAACTTGCACGCTTCCAAATTGACCGACCCATAATGACTATGTTTTATCGGGCTTTTATTGAATCTGTTTTATCCTTTTCTTTAATGTCATGGTTTGGTCAGATAAAACTGAAACAGAGGAAATCCTTGGATCAGGTAGTCAGATGGTCCAGTCGTTTGCTTGGTGAGTCACAGCTGAGCCTGACATCCCTGTACGCCAAACAAGTACAGAGGATGGCCGACTCGATTTTAAATGATGACTCCCACCCTTTGCACTGCAACTTTCAGCTTCTTCCCTCCAGACGGAGGTTTGCTGTCCCAAAAAGTAGAACCCAGCGCTACAAAAACAGCTTTGTCCCTGCTGCTGTCAGAGTTGAACAAGCTATAAAATTATATTGTACATATTCTATATTTACCTATTTTGTAAGATGTGTGCCTGTGTTTGTGTCTATGTTGAATGTAATTAGTGGCTTGTAAATATGGATGTCACCAACTGCAAAACAAATCTACCTACGGGTACAAATAAAGTAGCCTGAACCTGAACCTGAACCTGAACACATTAGGCAATTGGGGCAGCTAAAGCAGCTGATGCAGTCAAACAAGAGGAATGAAATTGAAATTCACTGGATGACTATAGTGGTAGTGGTATATTGATATCAGAGATGATGTGAACCTGAGATGGCATAGACCTATGCACAGTGTGCAAATGAGCATTGTGCAGTGAGCAGTACATAATTATAAATTACAAATTACAAATTAGCACCTGGTGCTAATTTCTCTGTAACGGTAGTACCAGTAGACTGTACAAGATAAATAGCAGCAGAGCTGATATGGACATCAAACGAATGAGACTATATACACTGTACAGGTGAGCAAAGTGCAAATTTAGCAGCCGGTGTGTATATGCAAAGCTGTGCTGCAGAGTTTTGGGAGTTTTTATTTGTTCAGGAGTCTGATGGCAATGGGAAAGAAGAAGTTTTTCAGTCTGGTTGACCTGCATTTCACACTTCTGTACCTCCAGCCTGAAGGTAGAAGTGTGAACAATTTGTGCTGGGGGTGGGTGGGGTCCCGAAGGATGGCGTCAGCTTTTCTTTCGATGCTGTGGTGGTAGATGCTCTGCAGAGAGGGGAGTGGAGTCCTGATGATCTTCTCTGCTGTCTTCACCACTTTCTGCAGGCGTTTGCAGTCCAAGGCGGTGGTGCTGCCATACCACACAGTGATGCAGTTGGTCAGGATGCTCTCGATGATGCAGCTGTAGAAATTGTTGAGGATCCTGGAGGACATGCCAAACTTCTTCAGCCTCTTCACGAAGTACAGCCGCTGTTGAACTTTCTTAACCAGCTCTGTGGTGTTGTTTGTCCACTTAAGGTTCTCGCTGATATGGATGTCCAGGTATTTAAAGCTGCTCACCCTCTTCACCTCAAGTTTCCGGATGAACAGCGGCCGATGGGGTCTCCTCTCCTCCTCCCTTTCCTCATGTCCACTATCATCTCCTTTGTCTTGTCTGTGCTGAGGGTGAGGTTGTTGTCCTCACACCATGACACCAGGTTGGCCACCTCCCTCATGTAGGATGCTTCGTCATCACCAGTGATGTATCCTATCACTGCTGTGTCATCTGCGAACTTTAGGATGATATTGTCCTTGTGGGAGGCAACACAGTCATGAGTAAAGAGGCTGTAGAGGATGGAGCTGAGAACACAACCCTGTGGGACACCTGTGTTCGTGATGATGATAGCTGAGGTCCTGTTACCCATCCTGACAGACTGGGGCCTGCCAGTTAGAAAGTCCAGCAGCCAGTCGCAGAGGGTGGGGTGCAGACCAAGTGAAGACAATTTGTCGGTGAGTTTGTGGAGGAGGACCGTGTTGAAGGAAGAGCTGTAGTCGATAAAGAGCATCCTAATGTAGGAGTTTCTATCTTCCAGGTGGGAGAGAGAATAATGGAGTGCTGCGGCAATGGCATCTGAGGTGGACCTGTTGAGCTGGTAGGCGTACTGCAGGGAGTCCAAGGTACCTGGTATGCTTTCCTGAATGAGGGGCCGCACCACTCTCTCAAAGCACTTCATGATGATTGGAGTGAGTGCTACCGGTCTGTAATCATTCAGACAGGTCAGCGGGCTCCTTTTGAGGAGAGGGATGACGGTTGTCATCGTGAAGCAGAAAGGGACTATGTTCTGGTTGAGGGAGAGGTTGAAGATTGATGTGAGGAATCCATACATACAAAGAGTAATCCATACATACAAAGAAATCAAGACAACTGTGTTCACAAAAGTTATATTTAATAAAGTGGAATGGCACAAAGAATAAATATTAAACACACGAAGAAAAAAAGAGGTGCAAAAAGGCATAGAAGTCCAAGAAACCAGCTGAAATCCATCAGAATTTAGGAAGCCATCCCAGCCCCCATCAATGCAAATTAATTTCAGCTGGTTAAGGCCTGACTGATAGCTTTTAAAAAGGTCTGTGAATATCAGATTGCCACACCATAAAGAACTCATGATGGGTAGAAGCAAAGAGCTCTCTCTGGACATTCACAACCTTATTGTTGCAAAACATAATGATGGCACTGGTTACAGGCACATTTCAAAACTGCTGAATGTTTCAGTGAGCACTGCTGAAGCCATCATTTGGAAGTGGAAAGAACATCATTTTACCATAAATTGGCCATGACCAGTAGCTCCTCGCAAGATTTCTGACAGAGAAGTCAAAAGAATAATCACAAGAGTTATCTAAGAGTCAAAGACCACTCGTGGAGAGCTCCAGAAAGACCTGGAGTTAGCAGGTACTGCCGTTTCAAAGAAAACAATAAGTAACGCACTCAACCGACATCGGCTCTATGCCCACTCACCCTGCAAGACTCCATTGATGAAGAACAAGCATGTTGAAACTCGTATAAAGTTTGTTGCACATTTGGGCAAGCCAGTAAAAACACTGGGAAAATATAGTCTGGTCAGATAAGACCAAATGTGAAACTTTTTGGATGCCACAACACACAGCATGTTTGAAAGAGAAATGGCACTGCACATTCCATCATGGTGTGGGGGTGTTTTTCAGCACCATTAACATCCTTGATAAGAACCTGTTGCCATCTGCCAGGATGCTGAAGATGAAACGAGGGTGGATATTTTGGCAAGACAATGATCCCAAACACACAGCCAAGGAAACTCTCAATTAGCTCCAGAGAAGGTAAATAAAGCTGCTAGAATGGCCCAGTCAGTCACCTGACCTGAATCCAATTGAAAATCTATGGAACAAACTGAAGATCAGAGTTCATAGAAGACACCCACAGAACCTTCAAGATTTGAAGATAGTTTGTGTGGAAGAAGGGGCTAAAATCACTCCTGAGCAATGCCTGTGCCTAGTTTCTCCAGTGGTGGACCCTCAGGGCCAGCAAAGCCTTCTCTGCTGGCCTAAACAAAATCAGAATTACATTTACAACCTACATTCTTATATTTGTTCAATGAGGATGAATTAAATTATTACCAGTAGTCTATTCTCCTCATTTTGTAGCTTTTCTCTTGGTTGCACTCCTTCCAGTAGTGTAATGCATGTTAGAGTTTTTTTGTCCAATCATATTTCAGCCATCTGTGTTGCCAGGGTCAAGCAAATTTGCCTTGGGCCTTCAGGAATTAACAGTGCACTCTGTAGATTAAATTAACTGTTAAACTTATCCTGTTGCTTTAACTAATCAGATGTCTACTGTATGTCCAGGGGTACGCATAGAAGGCATTTGAGAATGTCGGCATTTTCATGTCTTTTGATTGGATGTTAGACTCCTCCAACCACAATGCAGATGATCCTAGCTAGCAAAACACCAGTGAAAGGACTTGCTTAAGCAGCTACAATATACTGTATTTGTTTAAATATAATAGCTGTTTTTCCACCCACAATGGCTGACAGGGGAGAGGAAAATGATTTGGTCGCTGATATTTTAAAAAACCAATTTTCCATATGGACTTTTCAAGAAAAGCTGGTTGGCCAACCCCGAAGCTAGCAGGCCCATCTCAGCCAGGGAAAGGATTTGTCTGTCACTTCCATATTAACAGCGAGCGGTATCCTTGGATTACAGGCTCCAAGGAATGCTGCAAATTATCTTGCTGGGAATGTCTGTTGTTTGCAACTGATCGAGCAGATACTTGGAGCCAGACAGGGTTTGCAAACTTGAGCTGTCTACTGTCACACCATGACGATTTAGGCAGCGTTTACCAAACATATAAAAATTGGTCTAAAATGCTGGGATATGCCGAAATTTTCACTTTTGGCTGTATGCATCGCATATCCATAACGACTTGGACATATACATAACGTATTAGTAACTTATATAAAATATTTCCATAACTTATCCATCCATCTTCTACTGCTTTTCTGGAGGTCCGGGTCGTGCAGGCAGCAGTTCAAGCAGAGAAGCCCAGACTTCCCTAACTTATAAGTAACTTAAACCAACTAATGCTTAGCGTGTTGCCAACATTCACAACTTACGTGCAACAATAGGCTAACTTCTGCATAGCTTATAACTTTTGCATAGCGCAGTCATGCCAAATTGCCATTGCCTCCCAATCCATGAATCCTAGGTGTGCGAGAGATCAGCTCTGTTCAACCAAGAGGATTCTCCCCTCTAAAGACCACGGTGGGGGGCGTGACCGACCTGGCAAAGCTGTCAAATCTGTCAGGTCAGTTATGTCTAAAACAGCTGATGTGACACATCAGGAACATCACAGTTGTCACAACATGGCTAAAAGGCAGGTGAACTGATGGCAATAAAAAATTTATTTTCAATAAAGTGAAAAAAAAAACAAGATAATGCATGGAGTGTGCTTTTGCTGGGAGGTGCAGCCAACAGCAAACGGCTGCACTCTGTGCTTCAGGTGATCAGCTGATTGGATCCTCCTCCTCCGGTTGTCATGACTTGCCGCTCATCAGCGGCGCCAGCCGCGCGCACACCTGCTCCTCGTCAGCGGCGAGGTATTTAATCCACTCTGCCCTGGGCTTTGGCCTGAAGCCGTCTCTCAACTTCGGCACCATTTGCTACTACGGAACTCAAGCCTGCTAGCAAAGATTATCTGGGTAAGCTCCCCTTACCTCTCTCCTCCAGCCTTTCCCCTGTGCACAGGTGGACTTCCCCGGCGGCGGACTTCCTCATCTCGCCGCTGTCTCTACGCTGCTGCCACAGGCACTGCAGGTCGCTGTCTCCCGGGCTCCACCCTTGTCAACGCCAGCCACCTGTCGTAACCAAGTAAGCCAGCTAAACCATTATTATCCTCTGTATTGGTGTGGTGCCCGTTACCCTTCTCTCTCTGCTTCCTCCCATAGGGTTGTCCGGCTGTACGGCCTCCTGCCCCCGTGCCTGACGCAGACGCCACCACCAATACATTCTTATTCCACAGACACGCAGCCACACATCCCTGTTGTCAATAAAGCTGTTAAATCTACCCTGAGCCTGCGTGTGTGTCTCCTGAGCCGTGCATTATGTCACCGGTGTTCTGACATTTTGGCATAAGTGTCAGAATAACACTGGACAGCTGATCATACAGACTTCAGTCAAAGGAAATAAAACCCGACAGTCCTGTTATACAAACAAGTACATGTGTTTGCGTGTGTGTGCGCTGCAGGCAGAGCTCAGTACGGGTTTTTCCTGGTGAACCAATGCTGCAAATACACCATTTGCTCCACGAATGTGGGACATCAGCCATACGCTGGAAACTTCGGAAAATTTTCAGCATGCTGAAAATTAATTTTCAGAGGAGCTTGGCAAACAATGCTGTATACCAGCATGCTTCAGCATTTTTCAGCGTGTTCTTAATTTAGACAAAACTTAGCCATAACTGATCTGATGTACGCCAGCGTATTCTACAATAGGTTTTGCAGCTGCCTAAATCATCTAGGTGTGACAGAGCCATAACCAAGGCAGTAGTAAGATATCAAAGCACAGCTGCCAGCCGGACACTTAAGGTGCATTCACACCAAAAGCAAACAGGTGAATTTTTTGCACAGCACAATTACATTATAACTCAATGTAAACACACCAACAGACATGAATAGTGAGATACAGACGAGGCGAAGTTGTCTTTAAAACTTCTGCAGCTGTGTTCAACCTGCTGTGAAAATTCCCAAAATAACGTCATGCTTATGTTTACATTATCTGACCGGGGGCTCACCTGAAAATGATGTCTCAAGCCTCCAACACTTCACAGATGATCCCGTGTTTACATTGCTAGCTAGCTTGCTAGCTTGTTAGGACGTCCATGGCTGGAAACCGTGGGTAAATAACTCCAAAAACCCAATTCAGCTGAAGAGTTCCCGGTCCTCCTGTCTCCCGGTGAGTGAGTTTCATTTTCAAACTAGTTTACTCTGCAACAGTGATAATTTTACTACGTCTGCTAGCTAGCTGGGCAGCGCGGTGGTGGAGTGGTTAGCACTGCGGCAGCACAGCAACTCACCCTTGGCCGGGGGATCCTGGGTTTCGATCCCAGCTCCCGACCAACAGTGATCTGTGTGGAGTTTGCATGTTCTGTCCGTGTCTGCGTGGATTTACTCCGGGATTTCTCCGGTTTCCTCCCACATGGCAAAAACATGCAAGTTAGGTTAATTGGCATCAAACTGGAGATTCTAAATTGTCCTCAGGTATGACTGTGAGAGTAAATAGTTGTCTGTCTCTCTGTGTTGGCCCTGCGATGGACTAGTGATCTGTTCAGGGTGTACCCTGCCTCTCGCCCAATAATGCTGGGATAGGCTCCAGCCCCTCCGCGACCCGAAAAGGATTAAGCGGAAGAAGATGGATGGATGCTAGCTAGCTAGCTGCTAGCATAGCTAGCTAGTGGACGCAAACGAGCGACGACGAAAATTTGCGCATACTCGCGTCTTCACATTGATTTTCTATGGATTTGCGCCACCTGTTCGCATTTGGTGTGAACACACTATTATAAGCAACAGTACTTTTAAACCTCTGGGGAAACAAGAGTGGTTCTGCAGCTCAATAAACAAATGCGCAGGGAAATGGAGCTCCACAACAAAAAGGCAAAGATTTTTATACTATAGATATAAGATTTTATTATATTATTATATATTTTTATTATATTATTATACTAACTATAATTTTATAGTTGAAGTTATCTTTAACATGCTTTGTGTGGACGGCCCTATAGGCTATTTTTATGGTGCTTGGTATGGATGGCACTTAAATTGGGTAGATCACCACCGAAGGTCTAGTTGTAAAATATACGGTCTGCCGCTGAGTTTCTCCATACAGGAGGTGTCTGAAAGCTGTTATTACCAACAAAAGCTTTTCTATTAAATATTAAAAGAATTTCACCAAGTGTCCCTGTGTCATTTTACTTTATTAAATATAACTTCCTTGATTTCTGTGTATGTATGGATTACTTGGGTTGTTACTGATATCTGGTGAAAATCTCAGGTCAATGGCTCCATCAGAAATATGTTTAATGAGAAAAATGGTGTTGTGCTCAATACTTATTTTCCCCACTGTGCATTTTTATAATTTTCTGTTTTTCCCAGGGAAACAATATCACATCCCTATCCTCCTCTGACCTGGCCAACATCACCAGTCTACATTGGCTGATCCTGGACAATAACCAGCTGCACAGTGACAAGTTAGAGGAAACCTCTCTAAAGAACCAGACAAAGCTGCGCTACTTTTTCGCCAACCACAATCACCTGAGTTCAGTGCCAAGTGCTCTACCAGCTGGACTCAAACAGCTGCGGCTGGCTTACAATCGAATCAGCACCATCAGCCCAGGAGCTTTCCAGAATATGCATAATCTGACTTTGCTGCTACTGCAGGGAAACAGACTGCAGACCATTAAAGAGGGAGACCTCAAAGGTATGGTAATGTGTTGTTTCCTTTCTATGTTTGAAAATGAACATTTGCAATAAAAAGTAAGGGAGCAGAGCATTGCTGTCCTTTTAAAATTGTTTCTAAATGTGAAGCTACTTTTATGTCTGTCCTTTAGCTATTGCATGAATAGTTATCCCTCGGTGTGGAACTAAGGCTTGCATCAATGTATCTCCATGTTTTCTTGACTTTAAATTTGCCAGAATTTCAACATAAGGCTTTGTTGTCGAGATAAGCACAAAAAAAAAACCACACATTCACACTCACTGAAGCTGTGAAAAACAAAGTTAAATCTATCAATATGCCAGGGGTTATCAACATATATAAAGAAAGAAAGAAAGAAAACAGGAAATATTAAACTCAGTGATTTAGACATTTGAAATGTTCAAGCAAGTCAACAGTCTTTAGGGCTTTTGGGTTTATTTAGTACCGAATAGTTTCCATGTATTGCTGCCACTCAACCATAAATATTTAATGAGGTGCACCTCCTGTGTGTTGTAATGATGACATCAATGTCATATGTACTTAAACAAATAGCAAGCATTTCAAAAGCTAGCATGCATGGCCTGACACAATACTTAGCTATCCCATGCTACCATGCCACAGGCACTGAGGTATAAGCACCGATGGTGCTTTTCAGTATTATGGTGGTTAGTGTGGTTGTTCAAAATCGACCAGTGTGTTTTTCATATATTTATATGTGTGTACTGGATAACCATGAAAACCGGTACTACCTGTGTCATGGGTCGGGCCGTCGGCAACTCAACCGGCAACCTCGCCCTTTCGAGGGTATGGAGGGTGAAACTGGGCATCCTGGCAGAACTAAAAATAATATCTGTCACAGGTCTGTGGTGGACCACTCCCAGTTACACGGGTTGAGACTGGACAGAATCAGAATCAGAATCAGATTTATTGCCATTGTTCATGTAGTACACAAACTAGGAATTTGTCTCGGTGCAATGCTGCAACATTAAACATGATAAAATAAAAGAAATAAACTATACATGCAATAAAGTGAAAGACATCCTGGTAGATAAGCACATCTGTTGCAAGGTCTGTGGTGGACTTTTGCCAGTCGGTGCATTGTGACATGCACTACACAAAGAGCAGAGATAAACAAACCTATCATCTGGTCAGTCACTGCAACAAATACTGGAGTCAGTTTGTCTTGGTCTGTCCTTGCTACTGATAATACCTCTATTTGCCAAGAATATGCCGCTAGTCCAGCAAAAGCTAGCGGTACTCAAATACTTTGCAAGCAGTTTCATGAAATGGTCAGTCAGAGGGCAACTCATGCTGGCTTAGACATCGCCCGGGTTGACGGGGTCGGGAGTTCCTGGCGGCGGAGGGTGAGGGACAGAGCTGCGTGGAGGAATCTATTCAGACCTAAATGAAACAGTCATTGTCGCCCCCGACAGACTGCTATGATGATGATGATGATACATGGTGAATGTTCCAATTAAACATAGTCCAAGCTACTAATGAAGTTATTGGACACATAATTCCTAAAGGTAAAAAAAAAAAAAAAAAAAAAATTAGGCCTCAAACTGCTCTTAATGCTGAGTTTAGGACCACTGTTTCTACTTCTCGATGTGTGTAATGTCAAGGGATTAACATTAGCTTAAATGGTCTTTAGATTAAAAAATTTTTATTTGTCAATACTTCTATATATACAGGACATACAGGAGAATCGAAATGCCATTTCTCTCTCTCTAAGCAGTCTTCTTCTTCTGCTTTCAGCTGCTCCCTTTAGGGGTCGCCACAGCGGACCATCTGTCTCCATCTCACCCTATCCCTTGCATCTTCCTCTGTAACACCATCCCTCTCCATGCCCTCCTTCACTACATCCATGAATCTTCTCTGTGGTCTTCCTCTTTTCCTTCTGCCTGGCAGCTCCATCTTCAACATCCTTTGTCCATTATATCTACTATCCCTCCTCTGCATATGTCCAAACCATCTCAGCCTTGCCTCTTTGTCTCCAAATCGCTCAACGTGAGCTGTCCCTCTGATATATTCATTTCTAATCTTGTCCCTCCTAGTCACTCCCAGTGAAAATCTTAGCATCTTCAACTCTGCCACCTCCAGCTCCATTGCCTGTCTTTTTGTCAGCGCCACCATCTCCAAACCATGCATCATAGCAGGTCTCACTACCATCTTGCAAATCTTCCCTTTCACTCTTGCTGCTAACTTTCTGTCACAAATCACCCCGACACTCATCTCCACCCACTCCACCTTGCCTGCACTCTCTTCTTCACCTCGCTTGTGCATTTTCCATTGCTTTGGATGGTTGACCCCAGGTACTTAAATTCATCTACTTTCACTACTGCTACTCCTTCCATCTTCACCGTTGCACCTGCCTCCCTCTCATTCACACTCATGTATTCTGTTTTGCTTCTACTGACTTTTATTCCTCTTCTCTCCAGAGCATACCTCCACTTCTCCAGGTCCTCTTCCACTTGCTCCTTACTCTCACTACAGATCACAATGTGGTCTGCAAACATCAAGGTCCACGGAGACTCCTGTCTGATCTCATCTGTCAGCCTGTCCATCGCCATGGCAGACAAGAAGGGACTCAGAGCCGATCTCTGATGTAATCCCACCCCCACCTTGAATCCATCCGTCACTCCTACAGTGCACTTCACCTCCGTCTTGCTGTCCTTGTACATGTCTTGCACCACCCTCACATACTTCTCTGCCACTCCTGACTTTCTCATACAGTACAGTGCCACACTTCCTCTCTTGGCACCTATCATATGTTTTCTCAAGATCCAAAAAGACACAGTGCAACTCCTTCTGCCCTTCTCTATACTTCTCCATCAGCACTCTTAGAGCAAACATTGCATCTGTAGTACTCTTTCTTGGCATGCATGAAACCATACTGCTGCTCACTGATTGTCACCTCTCCTCTTAACCTGGATTCAACAACTCTTTCCCATATCTTCATAGTGTGGCTGAGCAACTTTATGCCTCTGTAGTTACTACAGCTCTGAGCATCACCTATGTTCTTGAAAACTGGTACCAAAACACTTCTCCACTCCTCAGACATCCTCTCACTCTCCAAGCTTGTGTTAAACAATCTGGTTAAAAAGTCCACCGCCATCTCTCCTAAACATCCCCTTACCTCCACAGGTACTGTATGTCATCTGGACCAACTGCCTTTCCATTATTCATCCTCTTCAAAGCTGCCCCCACTTCTGCCTTGCTAATCCTCGTGACTTCCTTGTTCACCATCTTTCCTTCATCCATCCTCCTCTCTCTCTTATTTTCTTTATTCATCAGGTCTTCAAAGTACTCCTTCCACCTTCTCAACACACTCTTGTCAATACCATTTCTGTCCTTAATCAACCTAACCTGCTGTACATCCTTTCCAACTCAATCTCTCTGTCTAGCCAGCTGATATAACTCCTTTTCTCGTTCCTTAGTGTCCAGCCTCTCATACAACTCACTATATGCCTTCTCCTTTGCCTTTGCACCTCTCTCTTTGCCATGCGTCTGTATTCCAAATACTCCTGTCTACCTTCTTCATATCCCTAACTTTCCCACTTTTTTTTTGCTAACTGCTTCCTTTGGATACTTTCCTGTACCTCCTCATTCCACCACCAAGTCTTCTTGTCTTCCTTCCTCTGTCCTCTGGATACATCGCATACCTTTCTACCCATTTCCCTCAAATTTGCTGTACTTTCCCAGTCATCTAGTAATTCTTCCCTACCACCCAGAGCCTGTATCAACTCCTTCCTGAACTCTATGCAACCTTTTTCCTTCTGTAACTTCCCCCACTTAATCTTTGGCTCTGCCTTCACTGTTTTCCTCTTCTTGCTTTGTAAAGTCATCCTACAGACTACCATCTGGTGCTGTCTAGCTACATTCTCCCTGTCACCACCTTGCAGTCTCCTATCTCTTTCAGATTTATCCTTCTGCATAAGATGCACGGTGGTGTGAAAAAGTGTTTGCCCCTTCCTGATTTCTCATTTTTTTGTGTTTGTCACACTTAAACGTTTCAGATCATCAAACAAATTTAAATATTAGACAAAGATAACACAAGTAAACACAAAATGCAGTTTTTAAATGAAGGTGTTTATTATTAAGGATAAAAAAAAATCCAAACCTACATGGCCCTGTATGAAAAGGTGATTGCCTCCCCTGTTAAAACATAAATTAACTGTGGTTTATCACATCTTTGGAAAGCTGAGTTCAATTTCTCTAGCCACACCTGTTCTCAATCAAGAAATCACTTAAATAGGACCTGCCTGACAAAGTGAAGTAGACCAAAAGATCCTCAAAAGCTAGACATTATGCTGCGATCCAAAGAAATTCAGTAACAAATGAGAAACAAAATAATTGGGATCTATCAGTCTGGAAAAGGTTATAAAGCCATTTCTAAAGCTTTGGGACTCCAGCGGACCACAGTGAGAGCCACTGACGAGACAAAAGTTGAACTTTTTGGAAGGTGTGTGTCCCATTATAACTGGCATAAAAGTAACACAGCATTTCAGAATAGGAACATCATACCAACAGTAAAATATGGTGGTGGCAGTGTGATGGTCTGGGGCTGTTTTGCTGCTTCAGGACCTGGAAGACTTGCTGTGGTAAATGGAACAATGAATTCTGCTGTCTACCAAAAAATCCTGAAGGAGAATGTCCGGCCAGCTGTTCGTGACCTCAAGCTGAAGCGCACTTGGGTTCTGCAGCAGGACAATGATCCAAAACACACCAGCAAGTCCATTTCTGAATAGCTTAAGAAAAACAAAATGAAGACTTTGGAGTGGCCTAGTCAAAGTCCTGACCTGAATCTGATTGAGATGCTGTGGCATGACCTTAAAAAGGTGGTTCATGCTTGAAAACCCTCCAATGTGGCTGAATCACAACAATTCTGCAAAGATGAGGGGGCCAGAATTGCTCCACAGCGCTGTAAAAGACTCATTGACAGTTATCGCAAATGCTTGATTGCAGTTGTTGTTGCTAAGGGTGGCCCAACCAGTTATTAGGTTTAGGAGGCAACCAATTTTTTACACGGGACCTTGTAGGTTTAGATATTTTTTCCCTTAATAATAAACACTTTCATTTAAAAACTGCATTTTGTGTTTACTTGTGTTATCTTTGTCTTATATTTAAATTTGTTTGATGATCTGAAACATTTAAGTGTGACAAACATACAAAAAAAATGAGAAATCGGGAAGGGGGCAAACACTTTTTCACACCACTGCAGTCCACCTGTGTGCATCTTCCTCCACTCTTGTAAATCACCCTATGTTCAACGGACTCTACAAGAAGGGTCAGCACAGGCTGTTCGTACTGAGGAGGCTCAGGTCTTTTGGTGTACAAGGGGTGCTCCTGAAGACCTTCTACGATTCGGTGGTGGCATCAGCCATCACTTTTGGAGTGGTCTGCTGGGACAACAGCATCACAGCAGCCGATAGGAAGAGACTGAACAAACTGATAAAGAAAGCTAGCTCTGTCCTGGGGCAGTGCCTTGACCCAGTGGAGGAGATAGGAGAGAGAAGGATGGTGGCTAAGCTGTCATCTCTGCGAGAGTCTGAGTCCCACCCTATGCAGGACATACTGGACGCACTGAGGAGCTCATTTAGCAGTAGGCCACATCATCCTAAGTGTGCGACCGAGAGATTTCGCAGGTCCTTCCTACCTACGGCTGTCAGACTGTATAACCTAAGCAGGGCTGCTCGCAGAGATAGCAAAAGCACGTGACAACATAATAGTATTGAATGCAAAAGACACAACAGACTTACACAAAATGGTCCCCTCCAGTATACAACTAGGACAATATCAATCACTACGGAGGGTGACAATATGTATGGGTACATATTCATACTATGTGGGGTAACTAAATAGACGGTTATGCTGTTTATTCCATCTAGCTACAATGCTCTGCACTGTGTATGTATATTTATATATTTATGTGTACATATGTACAGTATATTCACTGCTCTTATTTTCTTATCTTCTAAATTATTGCTCTGAGTGTTGCTATCCCTGTGCTGTTGCAATCCTGGAATTTCCCCATTGTGGGACTAATAAAGGCTTATCTTATCTTTAGCAAAATCCACAACCACCTGTCCTTCCACATTTCTCTCCTTAAGAACATACCTACCCAGGGCCTCCTCGTCACCTCGGTTCCCTTCACCTACATGTCCATTACGGTCCATTCCAATCACCACTCTCTGCCTCCTGGGAATACTCGCTACCACTTCATCCATCTTACTCCAGAATTCCTCTTTCTTTTCTACCTGACATCAAATTGGTGGAGCATACGCACTGACAACATTCAACATCGCACCTTTTGACTTCTAGCCTCAAAATCATGATTCTGTCTGACTCCCTCATTATCACCATCACTGAACACTCTTCACATACTCTTCCTTCAAGATTACTCCTACTCCATTTCTCTTCCTATCTACACCATGGTAGAACAATTTAAATCCACCTCCAATGGTCTGAGCCTTGCTCCCCTTCCATCTGGTTTCTTGAACACACAGTACATCTACCTTTCTTCTCTCCATCATATCAGCCAGCTCTCTGCCTTTACCAGTCATAGTTCCTACATTTAATGTCCCTATGCTCACCTCCACACTTCTACCTTTCCTTTTCTCTCTCTCCCTCCTAGCACGCCTTCCCCCTCTCCTCCTCCTCGATCTTCAGTCAACAGTAGCCCAATTTCCACTGGCACTTTGTCAGTTAACAGCACCGGTGGTGGTCATTGTTAACCCGGGCCTCGACCGATCCGGTATGAAAGTCTCATTTGTCATGATCTGCATGATTGATTTGGCAAAGGATTTACGTTGAATGCCCTTCCTGACACAACCCTACCCATTTACCTGGGCTTGGGACCAGCACTCGGAGGAAACTGGCTTGTGCACCCCCTGTGGCTGGGTTAAGCACTTTCTTAGTAGCGTGCGTGATATATAAGTATGCGTAACATATAAGAAAAGAAGGAATAAGGATTAAAACAACGGCAGTATTTGTACAATAATGCTACCCGTAGCACAAATAGAAATTAAAAAAACACACAGCAGTCCTATGTACAGTAATACCGTAATACCAGTAATGCAAAGTCAATGCGGTAGAGGAGGCGCAAATAGCGACAGTTTGGAATGCGCATGATCAGTAGTGCAATAACAGACAGCAGCAGGTGTGGCATTTGTGCAAATGGTTGTAGTAAAGTGCAAAGACATGCAGAACCAGATGTAGCACTGTCGGTGTGCTGAGTCTTTCTGTGCAAACAGCTGAGGTACAGTTATTGTGTGGGTGATTGTGTTACCATCCAGGGGCGGGGTGGGGGTGGGGGGCAGAGTTCAGGGTCCTGATGGCCTGGTGAGCAAAGCTGTTTAGTAGTCTTGTGGAGCGGGCCCGGAGGCTCCGGTACCTTCTCCCTCAGGGCAGGAGGCTGAAGAGGGAGTATGAGGGTTGGGAGGTGTCACCTGCGATGGCGATGGCTCTGCGGGTGAGGCGGGTGTGGTAGATGTCCGAGAGGGAGGGCAGAGGGGCACTGATGATCTTGCTGGCATGATCACTGTGCGTTGTAGAGTCTTCCGGCAGGAGGCGGTACAGCTTCCATACCACACAGTGATGCAGCTAGTGAGGATGCTCTCAATGGTGTCCCGGTAGAATGTGCACATGAAGGGAGGAGGGACTCATGCTCTCCTCAGTTTGTGGAGGAAACAGAGGTGAGTTTGAGCCTTTTTGGCCAGTGATGTGGTGTTATTGGACCAGGAGAGGTCCTCAGAGATGTGCATCCCAGGAACTTGGTGCTGCTCACCCTCTCCACAGCTGCTCCGTCAATGATCAGAGGGGGATGCTGTGTGTGTCCTCTACTGAAGTCGACCACAATGTCCTTGGTTTTTCCCATGTTCAGGAAGAGATTATTGTCTTTACACCACGGGACCAGCTGGCTCACCTCATTTCTGTAGTTGGCCTCTTCATTGTTGGTGATGAGGCCCACCACCACCGTGTCATCCACAAACTTGACGATGTGGTTGGTGCTGTAGGCTGGTACACAGTCATGGGTCAGCAGGGTGAAGAGCACTGAGCTGAGCATGCACCCTTGTGGGGCCCCTGTGCTTAGCGTGATGGTCTTGAAGGTGTTGCTGCTGACCTGGACGTTCTGTAGCCTCCCTGTGAGAAAGTCCAGCACCCAGTTACAGAGAGAGGTTTTGAGTCCTCGGTGTCTGAGTTTTTGTATTAGGTGCTGGAGGATGATTGTGATGAATGCTGAACTGAAGTCCAAGAACAGCATTTGCACATAGGAGTTCTTTGAGTCCAAGTTTGTGAGGGCTGGATGGAGAGCAGCAGAGATGGCATCTTCTGCGGATCTGTTTAACCTGTATGCAAACTGAGATGGGTCACGGGAGGGAGGGAGGATGGACTTGATGTTCTACATGACCAGGGGTGAATAGTATATGGTTCATTACAGCAGCAAGGCCCAGTATAAGATAATAAGATTGTTTTATGTCTGACTCAAACAACCTCAAATATTATAGAGGATTGTATTTACAATATAATCATCTATAATATTCACTATCTACTCGACACTCAGGTTTCACTGACACATAGTGGTTACAAAATGAACAACAGTCGTATTCACAAAATTTCTGTGAAGAACTATGAGTCATTACTGGCTAAAGCAGCTTAGGATGTGATGTGCGAATAGAGTGAATAGGAGTGCAATATATTTATGAAGCACTGAGCTGCCAAAATTTTTAATCTAGTGTTTTGTGCTGTGTGTTAATGTCTTTCTGACACCTAGGTCTGCTCCACCTGAACCTGTTGGACCTCAGTGGAAATCTGTTCTCAACTGTCCCGAGGCATTTACCTCCCTCCATCCAGCAGCTCTATTTATCAAACAACTCTCTCTCTAAGCTAGATGAAGGCACTTTTGTGGGATATCTCAACCTTAAATATTTACGGCTGAGTCGTTGTGGCCTGAAGAACAATATTATCTATCCCCAGACCTTTAATTGCTCCAGTTTGCTGGAGCTGGACCTTTCTTATAACAAATTCACCAACATTCCTACAGTCCCTGTTAGCCTGGAGTACCTCTACTTGGAGGCTAATGAAATCAGAGGTGAGACCAAGATGTACTTACACACAAGAGGATGTCAGGTGTTCATGTCTGTCAAGGGTTACAGTAATTTTAAACATAACTGCACACATCCATGCCATTCACCAAGTGCACAGAGTTACACCTGTAGAAAGATGACAACACCCTGGTGTAAAGTAGAGGGAAAGAATGTGGGCAACTTTTACAGGGTGTTGAACAGGGCCAGCCCTCATTGCCTTATGTGAGTGGGCTTGGGCAGCAAGTATGAGTGTCAAGGAGAGACTCATAAGGAGGTTTGAAAAGAACAGAAGGGAGATGAGGGTGTCATAGGAATAGGAGAGGCAGCTCTGGTTGGATGTGTGTAAAACAGGGAGGGGAGTGGTATGAGAACATCTGTGATGGATTCAGAGGTAAGAGTGCCAGATGAGAAGGACATGCTGTTCCTCTCTTCAGCCTCACAGTCTCCCTTTTCCCCTCTCTCTGACTGCTTGCCACTGCTTTGCCTTTTTTTTCTTTGAAAATCATACTGTGACACATGATCATCAGGTAGCAATAACCTTGTGCTCAGTGTGTTGCACGGCTTCTGGAAAAGTTGTTCTTTCTCAGTTTATGACCATCAGGCAGACAGAGGGGCTGTTTACTAATGAGACAGACAGACATACAGACGGACAGTCAGAGAAACACTTCCTCAATAACATGCACCTCATCGTCTCGCTGGCACCCTCAGAGCTAGTGCAGCTCATGTGTGCCAAAGCCTACAGTCTGAGGTGAAAGCTGCTATTTAACTGCCTCAGAGAAAGTAAAAAGTGGAGTTTGTCGTTTTTCTGCCTCTTTTCACTGCAGCGCCTGTAAGATATCTAATAGTTAATGCACAGTCTATACGAAAAGAAGATGGATATTTGAAAGCTGCCCCCTTTGGCTTTGATCTATAAAGGTGACGAACACATGGTACACATGCATGAATTCAGAGCTCTACAGACTGCTATGGCCTCTACAATTCAGAAGAGAGCAATATTTAGAAGTCTGTCACCTTGGTGAATAAGAGGTCTTCAAAATAAATGTTTTTTTTTTTTAAACAGTTTTTCCATTCTGTTCATCACAGAGTTCAATGTGACCAGTTTCTGCCGAGAGGTGGGGCCTCTGTCCTACTCCAAGATGAAAGTTCTACGACTGGATGGAAACAAAATGGCCTACCATCACCTGCCTAATGACTGGGCTTTCTGTCTGAGGGTGATTCGAAGTATTTACATTTGACCTTTAACACCATCCATTCAAGGACTCATATCTGGGACTGACACTTCATTTAGTATTATGACGAGGATTTTGGATTTATTGTTAAGCTTTCATTTGTAAACAATGACTAGATCTTAAAACTTTCTTTGAACACAGTTTGAATGTGTTATGTCTTCCAAAACAAGTGTTTAAAGGAAAAATTAAAAAAAAATTAATAAATACAGAATGTATTTTTATTTTACCACAAACCACAGCAGTTCCATTGTTTTCTCTCATTTATAACACTTTTTCAAGTTCTGTTCACTGTTCACAGATGTGCATCTGTGTCTTATTACCAGGATTAAATAGGAACAAATACAGTAGCAACAGTGACAAGTTCTCATGTTTAAGTTTATTGAATTTCCTTGGATTAAAATAGACTTTCTTGGGGAAAAAGAAAATATGCATGAAAACTAAATTTATATTCATGAGAAGATGTGACAGCTGTTAAACTGACATACAGGGTTCAAGTTATAATATAACCAAATGACTTTGGTTTGGGGTGATTTTTTTATGTCTGTGCTTTCTCTCAGAAAGCTTTCAAATCCAGGTGATCATGCATTGACTTGTTTATTCCAACAGGTTTGTGTTTGCACTTTTTCACATTCTTAAGAGGCAAAAGCAAGCATACATTCTACTGCCTCCCACTGTGGCTTGGATGTGAAATGCAGCATAGCTACGAATCAAACAGATTCTTGGGGTGTGTTGCGCTTCATTTAAATACTATACCTGACACTGAAAATATAAAGCGTGGCATTAATATAATAAATACACCTCCATCCATCATCCACCACTTTTCCAGGGGTCCGGGTTGTGCAGGTAGTGGTCTAAGCAGAGAAGCCCAGACATTCCTCTCCCCAGCCACCTCCTCCAGCTCTTCAGAGAGGTCCTCAAGGCGTTAGCATGCCAGCTGGGCGACATAAGTCCCTGTTTTGACAGTATAGTCAGAAGTATATATATGTATGTGTGTGTGTGTGTGTGTGTGTGTGTGTGTGTGTGTGTGTGTGTGTGTAATGATGCATTTATGGGTATGTCCAAGCCCATTATTTTTTATCACAGCAGTGAGAAAACCATCTCTGCATTGGCCGAAAAATGCAAAGAGGCTAGTCTAATTATTCAGAGGTGTGTTTTGGGTAATCCAATCCAAACTGCTCCTGCCAATTCCTTTAATGCACAGAGATAATCAAAGATGAACTCTGAGCATGATGGCTTGTTTATAGGATGCGCTGGCCCAAGGGCGTGCACATGAACAAAAATGCATGTGATAGTTTTGCTGCTTTACAATAAGCCAGGTATTATTATAGTCGATGTCGGATCAGTTATTTTAGAAGGAAGAGGAGGATTTTCAATTCAATTCAACTTTATTTATATAGCGCCATTTCACAACAACAGTCATCTCATAGCACTATCAACTGTAGGGGGGGAACCCCCACAGTTGCACAGTTGATATAATTGGACAAATGTGCTGAACAACTGAGATGAATTTAAATTGATTTAAGTTTAACATAGCACACATGGATGCATGCCTCGTTACGCTCCATGCATGTTTTTTTCTCTATACAGCAAAAAACTGTCAACTGTTTCTTATGATTTAGGATAGGCTATATTATGTGGATAGTTTTCATTTAACTGCCCTCAGATTAATACATTAACAGAAAAGCAACTGTTGAGTGTGTGTATTTTTTATTTCTTGTGACCTTCGACTTTGAGCACAGCCTGGATACACATCATTATGTCATCAGAGAATTGCACATGAGGATTAGCAGCAATTCTCACAAATTGTGGAGGGACAGCTGGATGCACAGACAGTGGACACAGTGGCGCCATATTATAATCTCATTTCACCTTTACAAAGATGAACTAAAAACAAAATGCCAAATCTAATATGATCAACAGATACAGGTTGATACTGAACATTATTTTTTAAGATTTTCTAAAATCATAACAGTGTAAACTAACTTAAGTGCCTTGCCATTAATCAGCTATGACAAATCAC
Source organism: Pholidichthys leucotaenia (assembly GCA_020510985.1). Classification (NCBI taxonomy): domain Eukaryota; kingdom Metazoa; phylum Chordata; class Actinopteri; order Cichliformes; family Pholidichthyidae; genus Pholidichthys; species Pholidichthys leucotaenia. The sequence goes on from CM035837.1 coordinate 147,496,361, forward strand.
AACCTTAGCTTATGGGCCAAATAAATGTCGACTTGTGGGAACATTTCTCTTAACATTTTCCTTTCAGATGGTTTAATACAACAAACTGTGAGTGTGGTAAAGGCAGCAGTAATACCAGTAAGTACTGGATTCAACAAACGTGTGTGGCTCTGTTGTGCCATGTACATACATCACTAAGTCCACAGCCATATTTTCCAGGTGACACCATGTCTTACAAATGCTGGGAGGGACTTTGATGGTCAGATCAGACTTGCACTATGTCTGGACCCACTTTTACCAGAAGGAAGGGATCATTCACACAGAGTTCCTTTGAGGGATGAGCATTAAGTTTGTTCCAGTGTCAAACAGCCCACAGTTTGCTGGGACTGGATGAAGTCATGGTGGAAAGAGACCAGTTGAAGGGAGAAAAAAAATTCTCTGGTTCCCTGTTGCTATTGTAATAAACACTACGTCATGCTATCTTAAAGGAACAGTCTAAAAATTTGGGATACAAAGTGTTATCAAGGCATTTGGGAACAGACATCGAGATGGTGACATCCTACAAGTACCTGGGTGTTCATCTGAACAATAAACTAGACTGGTCACACAATACTGACGCACTCTACAAGAAGGGACAGCGCAGGCTGTTCCTGCTGAGGAAACTCAGGTCTTTTGGTGTACAAGGGGCGCTGCTGAAGACATTCTATGACACGGTGGTGGCATCAGCCATCACTTTTGGAGTGGTCTGCTGGGGCAGTGGCATTACTGCAGCCGATAGGAAGAGACTGAACAAACTGATCAAGAAAGCTAGCTCTGTCCTGGGGCAGCGCCTTGATCCGGTGGAGGAGATAGGAGAGAGAAGGACGGTGGCTAAACTGTCATCTCTGCTGGAGTCCGAGTTCCACCCTATGCAGGACATACTGAATGCACTGAGGAGCTCATTTAGCAGCAGACTACATCATCCCAGGTGCACAACCGAGAGGTTTCGTAGGTCCTTCCTACCAACGGCTGTCAGACTGTACAACCTAAGCAGGGCTGCTCGCAGAGATAGCAAAAAGACGTAACAAACTAATAGTTTTTTGAATGCAAAAGATGCAATAGACTTACACAATGGAAAATACCGGTCACTATGGAGGGTGAGAATATGTATGGGCACATAATCATACCATGTAGGATAACTAAGTAGACGGTTATGCTGTTTCATCCCATCTAGCAACAATGCTCTGCACTGTGTGTGTTTATATATTTACATATTTATTCCATCTAGCTACAATGCTCAGCACTGGGTGTGTTTATATTTATATATCTATATATTTATTCCATCTAGCTACAATGCTCCGCACTGTGTTTTTATATATCTACATATTATTCCATCTAGCTACATTGCTCCGCACTGTGTGTGTTTATCTACTTACATATTTATTCCACCTAGCTGCAATGCTCCGTACTGTGGGTGTTTATATATTTACATATTTATTCCATCTAGCTACAATGCTCTGCACTGTGTTTATATATTCATATATTTATTCCATCCAGCTACAATGCTCTGCACTGTGTGTCTGTGTGTGTGTATATACATATTTTATAGTAATATGTACATATGTATATTAGCTGCTCTTGCTTGCTTGTTTTTTTCTTGCCTTCTGATTGTTGCTCTGAGTGTTGCTATCCCTGTGCTGTTGCAATCCTGGAATTTCCCTGTTGTGGGACTAATAAAGGTTTATCTTATCTTCCATCCATCCATCCATCCATCTTCTACCGCTTTTCCGGAGGTCCGGGTCGCGGAGGCAGCAGTTCAAGCAGAGAAGCCCAGACTTCCCTCTCCCCAGCCACCTGCTCCAGCTCTTCAGAGGGGATACCAAGGCGTTCCCAGACTAGCTGGGAGACATAGTCTCTCCACCGAGTCCTGGGTCTGCCCCGGGGTCTCCTCCCAGTGGGACGTGCCTGATCTTATCTTATCTTATCTTATTTGTAAAACACCATGGGTAAGTAGCTGGTGCTTCATCTTTCATTACTATAAGGTGCAAGCACTCTAAATTCAATTGTCTAATTCTCAGCGTTACAAACCCTAGCCCACAATGTTTATACCTATCAGCTCATCACCAAATAAATTTGTCTGGAGTTGTACATATATGAAAAGAATTACAAAACTCATCTGTCAGAGTGAAAGAGGGGAGAATGTACCCATTCTATTGAGATGTACCCCTTCAGCTAAATGTCGCAATGAACTGAGTTTCTGTTGCTTTTCTCAAAAAACTCCTTACTCCATCTACCTGGTCAGCCAACCCCAAGCACCTTCACTCACTGTTTGACAGTTTAAGTTTTACGGGTGCATCTCAATTATTTGAAATGTAATCAAAGAGTGTATTTATTTCAGTAATTCAATTTAAAAAATGAAACATATACATTAATTACACATCTCTCTCTCTCTCTCTCTCTCTCTCTCTCTCTCTCTCTCTCTCTCTCTCTCTCTATATATATATATATATATATATATATATATATATGTTTTTTTTAAGTGTTTATTTCTTTTAATTTTGATGGTTTCGGCTTAAAGCTCGTGAAAACCATGTCAAACCTACCATTCCCTTAGCACTAACTAGTCAGGACTTTATGAACTTTTTCAATCATAAAATTTCATCTATCAGAGATAAAATCAGTCAGATTCTTCCCACTGTTAACTTAAATACAGTAACTACTACAACTCCTTCAACTGATATCTATTTGGATGAGTTTACTCCAATTGACCTTTTAGAGTTAGATAAAATATTTTCCTCATCCAAGTCTTCAACTTGCCTATTCCTATCAGGTTATTTAAAGAAGTCTTCCTCTTTATTGGTTGCTCTATTCTTCAAATAATCAATTCTTCATGAACATTAACAATGCTCAGCACTGGGTGTGTTTATATTTATATATCTATATATTTATTCCATCTAGCTACAATGCTCCGCACTGTGTTTTTATATATCTACATATTATTCCATCTAGCTACATTGCTCCGCACTGTGTGTGTTTATATACTTGCATATTTATTCCACCTAGCTGCAATGCTCCGTACTGTGGGTGTTTATATATTTACATATTTATTCCATCTAGCTACAATGCTCTGCACTGTGTGTTCATATATTTATTCCATCCAGCTACAATGCTCTGCACTGTGTGTCTGTGTGTGTGTGTGTATATATATATTTTATAGTAATATGTACATATGTATATTAGCTGCTCTTGCTTGCTTGTTTTTTTTCTTGCCTTCTGATTGTTGCTCTGAGTGTTGCTATCCCTGTGCTGTTGCAATCCTGGAATTGCCCCGTTGTGGGACTAATAAAGGCTTATCTTATCTTATCTTATCTTATTAGGTTATGTACCGCAGGCTTTTTAAACTGCTGTAATTAAACCCTTACTTAAAAAGCCAACACCGGATCCAAGAGTTTTAGCTAACCATAGCCCAATCTCTAATCTGCCTTTCTTTTCAAAAATCTTAAAGTTGTTGCAACGCAATTATTTGACAGCTTTTATTTGGCAGCTTTTGATACTATCGATCATAATATTCTACTTGATAGACTAGAACGCCATGTTGGACTTAATGGAACTTTGTTGCAGTGGTTTAGATCTTATTTATCTGATAGGTTCCAGGTTATTCATGTCAATAATGAGTTTTCTTCAAACTCAAAGCTCAGTCATGGAGTTCCACAAGGATCTGTGCTAGGCCCTATTCTTTTTAGTTTATATATACTTCCGCGAGGCAACATTATTAGAAGGCACTGTATACAATTTCATTGTTATGCAGGTGACACACAATTATACCTGTCAATGAAGCCAAATGATGGTAATCAATGAGCCAAATTAGAGGCCTGTCTTAAGGACATCAAAGCTTGGATGACTTGTAATTTCCTGCTATTAAATTCAGATGAGACTGAAGTGATTCTAGTTGGTCCAAAAAACCTTAGAAATACCTTTCCAAATCAAACTCTTAGTTTGGATGTGGTTACTCTTTCTCTTAATAGTTCTGTGAGGAACCTTGGAGTTATAACTTGTTTCTAAGACTGCCTTCTATCATTTGCACAATATTGCCAAGATTAGGAGCATCTTGTCTCAGAGTGATGCTGAGAAACTAATCCACGCTTTTGTTAGCTCTAGATTGGATTATTGTAACTCTTTATTATCAGTTTATCCTGAAACATCTTTAAAAAGTCTTCAGCTGATCCAAAATGCTGCAGCAAGAGTTTTAACAGGTACTAGAAAGAGACATCATACAGTATCTCTCTGCTTCTGGCCTCCCTTCATTGGCTTCCCATAGAGTTTAGAATTAAGTTTAAAATCCTTCTTCTTACTTACAAAGCTCTAAATAATCAGGCCCCTTTTTATTTAAAAGATCTGATACTACCCTATTATCTTAGCAGAGCACTATGCTCCCAAAATGCAGGATTACTTGTAATACCTAGAATCTACAAGAGAACAATGGGAGACAGAGCCTTCAGTTATCAAGCTCCTCTCCTGTGGAACCAGCTGCCAATCTGGATTCAGGAGTCAGACTCAATCTCTGTTTTTAAGAATAGAGTTAAAACCTTCCTTTTTGATATAGCCTATAATTAGGGAGGGATCATTTGCCCCTGAACCCTCCCTTATTATGCTGCTAATAGGTTTAGACAGCCGGGGGACCTCCAACAATGCACTGGGCTTCACTCCCTTCTTCACTCTCAGTGAAATATTTTTGCTGGTCATTAACATCTGTTTGTTCTCTCCCATAGAATGAATCTCCATCATGCTGTTTGCTCTCTATGTGTCTGGTCTTTTCTTCTTCTTCTCTATCCCCTCACCCCCCAGCCAGTTGCAGCAGATGACTGCCCCTCCCTGAGCCTGGTTCTGCTGGATGTTTCTTCCTGTTAAAAGGGAGTTTTTCCTCTCCACAATTGCCAAGTGCTTGTTCACAGGGGATCGCTTGATTGCTGGGGTCTTTCTGCAATTGTGGGGGTTTCCCCTACAGTTGAAAGTGCTATGAGATGACTGTTGTTGTGAAATGGCGCTATATGAATGAAATTGAATTGAATTGACCTCAAATTTACTTTCTCAAAAAATTAGAATACAATGAAAATGTTCAATATTTTAGACTCATGGTGTCACATTCAGAGGATGCCTTCACAGCCACTGTGGATTAGGGGGGTGGATGTGGAAGTAGTGGAGGACTACAAATACCTGGGTGTCATGATCAGCAACGGACCGGACTGGAAATCTAACACCGATCCTGTGTACGAGAAGGGGATGAGCAGATTCTACTTTCTGAGGAAGCTGAGATCCTTCAACATGTGAAACAAGATGCTGGAGCTTTTCTATCAGGCCGTTGTTGCCAGCACCATCTTCTTTGCTGCTGTCTGTTGGGGTAGCAATATCAGTGTCACGATGGCCCTCACGGACCATCACAAGACGCCTCAGTCACCAGTGAGTTGCAGTGATATTTTATTACAGAGAGGGATGAACAAACACAGGATACATACAAAGGCAGGGTGACATCTGAGCCGGGGAGCACCCGATGCGCCAGACGGACAATAGTGAGGGTGAAGTCTTAAGGGAACGTACCTTACACGACGACAACGTTAACAGGCGGGTTACAGATTCCCAAGTCCGTTAACAATGATGAGCAAGGCAAACAGGAACATAACGAAGCATAACAGGAGCACAACAGAACGTAGCTGAACATAACAGAGACTGCTGCACTGGAGGACATTCATCACCGGCTTTTAACTCGGCCGCTAATGACCCCAATGCGGCGCAGCTGCTCGCCATGACAGCAGCACAGCAGCTGACTTTGACAGCAGGGAGCTCCCCCGGGCGCCTTCACAATAAAAGCCCGAGGAGCTGAAAGAATCCTCTGCTGCCAAGGCCAGGGAAATAAGATATGAGGCCCGAGCGTGGCCAGAACCGACACTCGGGTTATGACAGTACCTCCCCCTCGAGGCCGAGCTCTGAGCGGCCTGAGTAACACCCAAGCCCCCCCCTCCCACCCCCCTAGGGTGGGTGGATGGGGCGCTGGCAGGAGGGAGAGAGACAAACAACGAGCAAGCAAATGATGAAACCAACAAGGCTATAAAGGTAGGGGAAAAAAAAACATAATCCCAAAAACGTGGGTAACCAGAATAAAGTCAAAATAGGCAATATACCTTTTGGCAAATACAAAGTGACATAAGGTGGAGGAAAAAACCACCGAACTCAGAAACAACATGGTGAGCCACAAAAACACAAATCAATCCCCCTCCCCCCCACACACCGCAACAGTCCCACAGACGAGATCAGAAACCCGGGAAGGGTGCAGTCCAGACCCGGAGGGATGGGGGCAAAAGGTTCGGGGGGTCGTCCGGCAACAAGAGGCCACAGAACAGGGAGGGGAAAAGAGGACAGTTCGGGCAGCCTACCCCAGTCCCATGCTTGGGAGTAGAGAGTTTCAAGCGGCTGGAGCAGGTCGCCGCACAGGAAGACAAATAGGTCGGGTGGCCGGCCCAGAGAACCAAACCGACGAGACAGTCCTTCAGGCGGCCGCCCCGCAACACCAGCCCACCAGAACCGCTGGGAAGAAGCAGCCGGTGGTCCCGCCGAAAAGGGGAGAGACGAGGGGGAACCGGGCGGAGCATTCGGGACCCCAACGGCCCCAGGTGGAGATGGGTAGCGCTCCTCAGAGGGACGAGGAGGAAGACGGTGGAGATGAGGGTGACGAGGGAAACAAGCCTGTCCAGCATCCGGTGGCCGGGGATCTGCAGCTCTCTCACCGAATCTAGGACCTGCTGGTGCAGCACCCACGGTGGACCCCGATTGGGCCTCCGGAACCAAACCCACGGTGGACCCCGATTGGGCCGGCGAGGCACTCCCGGTGGACCCCAACTGGACCGGAACAGCACTCCCGGTGGACCCGGTCGGCGTGGCACCAGACTCGACCTCCAACCCCGAAACCGGAACCTCTGGCTCAGCCGGCGAGAGCAGCCCCTCGCCGGCGACCCTGGGAGAAGACTCACAAAAGAGAGAAAACCCGGGATCAGGATCACCGGCAGCGCCAGAACCCGGCGAGATAAGCTCGGACGCAGCGGGCGGCTGCACCCGGCTCATCTCCCCTTGAGACAGGCAAAAGTGCTCTAAAAGGTGAAGAAGAAAGATAAAACAGAGCACTTGCCTGAGCTCGGGTTCTGACGCCGTCCAGGACTGCGATGATCCGGGCTCAGAAGTCAGGAGGTCGTCCTCAGGCTCCCACTCAGCTGCGTCGGGCTCCGCAGCTGGCATGATGGTACGCGCAGCTAGAGAGTCCTCCGGTACCAATGTTCACGCCGGTGGCCCGCACGGCGTGGTGGCAGGAGAATTTCGACCTGCTGGACCGGACCGCTCTTCCGTGGAACCCCGGGGACGCTTCTTCATCGGCGATGGCTCCACGCTGCAGTCCGCTCTCCTCCTCCGCCCATGGCGTGGCTGCGGAACCGGAACCAGGCTCTCCAGAACCGCAGGCCCCCTCCTCATCCAGCGACGTTGGCCTGACGTCGAGGACCACTCAGCGGAGGGAGACACAGAGGAAGCAGGGTTAATACTTTCATCCACAGCAGGTGGAGGGAGCTCGGGGGGCTGCATACCCCGAGCTCCACCCCCAGGAGTCAGACAAGGCAAAACAATATCTAAAGGAGAGAAATTATCATGCACTTGCCTTTCCCCTGAGGGTAAGATGGTTGCCGCTGTGGGGGACGTCGTTCCTTCCTTTCCCCGCTGGATGGCGACAGAGGGCCCTCTGGGAAGACGAGATGAGGCCACTCGAGGCAGATCCGGGATGGGGCTCGCCGAAACGGAGCTCCCGCGACACACAGCAGCCAGGATAGGCGACGAGGAGGAGGGGGCGACAGCCGGGGTCAGTCGGGCATGGAGCGCTGACGGGACAGCAGGCGAGGGCCCGGGAGAAGACGAGGCTGCGGGAATTCCCCTCTGACGAGGTGCAGGAGTGACAGCTGTGTGGGGGGTTGAGCCCTTGCGGCGACCCGGAACAGCATCCAGACGGGGTTCTAGCCGAAGTTGGAAGCCGGTGTGACGACGGTTCCTTGTAGGGGGTGAGGCGAAGGTGAGGTTCGGAAATCGCCGTTCCTGAGCAGAAACAGCGGCAAGCAAGTCGGCGAACTCAGGAAACTCACGCAGCGCTGGATTCCTCTCCACCAGTCTAACCGCCGCCACCACATGCTTCATACACGCTGGTGGATTCCCAGCGGAGCAAGCAGCAGCCACCCGGTCCCAGATCTTGTCTGCTGTCAGCTGCAGCTTCTCTGGGGGAATCCCGAGTGACGACATGCCCGCTGGGAAAAGACCTCCGGATGGTGCGAACTCCCGGGCCGGAACGGAGGCAGGAGCGGGATCCCGAAGCGAGGGGCGACGTCTCCTCCGCTTCGGCTTCCTGCCAGGATTTCCCTCCAGCCCACTGAGTATCTCACGCTGGGCGGCGATGTCATCTCTCCTCACGCTTACCTCTGGATGATTAGTGAAGCGGGGAAGAGAATCCAGAATTTCCTCGGCTAGGTCCAGGTACCGGGGCGCTTCGCTGTGGAAGTCGAGGAGGGAGGCGGCGACAAGGACTTCGTCCACGCGCTTGAGGATGTCAGCGAGAACAGCGTCCTGCCTCCGAACACGAGACCTCCACGATGGCATGCTTCAACACGGCACCCAGACAGGTAGGAACAAACAGTCCACTACTGCAAACTACACGGTGAATGACGTCTCAAACAACGCCTCCTCTCCGGGCGTTAGGCGGCAGTCTACTGTCACGATGGCCCTCACGGACCATCACAAGACGCCTCAGTCACCAGTGAGTTGCAGTGATATTTTATTACAGAGAGGGATGAACACACACAGGATACATACAATGGCAGGGTGACGTCTGAGCCGGGGAGCACCCGATGCGCCAGACGGACAATAGTGAGGGTGAAGTCTTAAGGGAACGTACCTTACACGACGACAACGTTAACAGGCGGGTTACAGATTCCCAAGTCCGTTAACAATGATGAGCAAGGCAAACAGGAACATAACGAAGCATAACAGGAGCACAACAGAACGTAGCTGAACATAACAGAGACTGCCGCACTGGAGGACATTCATCACCGGCTTTTAACTCGGCCGCTAATGACCCCAATGCGGCGCAGCTGCTCGCCGTGACAGCAGCGCAGCAGCTGACTTTGACAGCAGGGAGCTCCCCCGGGCGCCTTCACAATAAAAGCCCGAGGAGCTGAAAGAATCCTTTGCTGCCAAGGCCAGGGAAATAAGATATGAGGCCCGAGCGTGGCCAGAACCGACACTCGGGTTATGACAATCAGAGCCAGCGACACTAACAGACTTAACAAGATTCTCAAGAAGGCTGGCTCTGTTATTGGTCTCAGGCTGGAGACTTTTGAGAATGTGGTGGAGGAGGACACTGAACAAACTGTTATCCATCATGGACAACCCTGATCACCCCCTCCACCATACACTGGGAAGACAACGGAGCACTTTCTCCAGCAGACTGCTACAGCTACACTGTGGAACGGTCAGGCACAGGTACAGGAAATCTTTCCTGCCACATGCCATTTCATTGTACAATAACTCACTCTAATGTTGAATCTTGGTCATAACAATGCTGCCATACTGCACCTTACAGTCCAATTGGTACCTCAAATTTCACCCTGTGCCCGATCGTCCTGCATTGTACAGCTAGTACGATCCATGTATCTATATTGGTCATCATCTATTCATATTAGAGGTGGTCTGTGATGTACAGTGGTGTGAAAAAGTGTTTATCCCCTTCCTGATTTCTCTTTTTTTAATGTTTGTCACTCTTAAATGTTTCAGATCATCAAATTTAAATATTAGACAAAGACAACACAAGTAAACACAAAATGCTGTTTTTAAATGAAGGTGTTTATTATCAAGGGTAAAAAAAATCCAAACCTACATGGCCCTGTGTGAAAAAGGGATTGACATGGTTAGGGACCCAAGAGACAGACGCTGACACGAGTAGATATAAGACAATTATTCTTTATTAATATTATGTGTGTTGGGTGAGTGAGTGAGTGAGTGAGTGCGTGGCTGTCTGGTCACTGGAGCTGAGCGTGTCCTGCGGCGACCTGGCAACCCTGGAATACACAAGCACAAACAATTACTACTGTTTGCTGGGATGAGAAACCTGAAGCTTGTGATGCTTACTTGCAGGCGCCACAGAGAGAATCCTGCTGGTTCCGAGTGCCTGCGCAGCGTGGTGCTCGTGGTGCTCGATGTTGAGGAGGTGAGGAGGAACTCCGAGGTGGAGGAGATGGCGTCCCGTCAGCTGGGGAGGTTAGTCCGCCGCCAGGGAGGTCTACCTGTGCACAGGGGAAAAGGCTAGGAGAGGATGAGTGCTGAAGTTGCTTACTTGACGTGGCTTGACGCGATGACTTGGCTTTGGCTCTGGCTTGGGGTCGTATCCTCGACGCATTGCTGGGCAAAGGCGACAGACGACTCCGTGCAGAGCAGTCTGAGGTTCTGGCTTTTAAAACCCGTTGATTACCACCTGCCGGTGTGTGCGCAGCTGAGGATGATGATGACGGCCCAACGGCCGCCATGACAGTGATCCCCCCATTAAAACATAAATTAACTGTGGTTTATCACATCTTTGGAAAGCTGGGTTCAATTTCTCTAGCCACACCCAGGCCTGATTACTGCCACACCTGTTCTCAATCAAGAAATAACTTAAATAGGACCTGCCTGATAAAGTGAAGTAGACCAAAAGATCCTCAAAAGCTAGACATCATGTTGCGATGCAAAGAAATTCAAGAACAAATGAGAAACAAAGAAATTGAGATCTGTCAGTCAGGAAAAGGTTATAACACCATTTCTAAAGCTTCGGGACTCCAGCGAACCACAGTGAGAGCCATTATCCACAAATGGCGAAAACATGGAACAGTGGTGAACCTTCCTAGGAGTGACCGGCCGACCAAAATTACCCCAAGAGTGCAGCGACAACTCACCCAAGAGGTCACAAAAGACCCCACAACAACATCCAAAGAACTACAGGCCTCACTTGCCTCAGAAAAGGTCAGTGTTCATGACTCCACCATAAGAAAGAGACTGGGCAAAAATGCCCGGCATGGCAGAGTTCCAAGACGAAAACCACTGCTGAGCAAAAAGAACATAAAGGCTCATCTCAGTTTTGCCAGAAAACATCTTGATGATCCCCAAGACTTTTTGGAAAATACTCTGTGGACTGACAAGACAAAAGTTGAACTTTTTGGAAGGTGTGTGTCCCATTACACCTGGTGTAAAAGTAACAGCATTTCAGAAAAGGAACATCATATCAACATTAAGATATGGTGGTGGTAGTGCAATTGTCTGGGGCTGTTTTGCTGCTTTAGGACCTGGAAGAGTTGCTGTGGTAAATGGAACAATGAATTCTGATGTCTACCAAAGAATCCTGAAGGAGACTGTCCGGCCATTTGTTTGTGACCTCAAGCTGAAGCACACTTGGGTTCTGCAGCAGGACAATGATCCAAAACACACCAGCAAGTCCACCTCTGAATGGCTTAAGAAAATCAAAATGAAGACTTTGGAGTGACCTAGTTAAAGTCCTGACCTGAATCTGATTGAGATGCTGTGGCATCTTAAAAAGGCGGTTCATGCTCGAAAACCCTCCAATGTGGCTGAATCACAACAATTCTGCAAAGATGAGTGGGCCAATTCCTCCACAGCACTGTAAAAGACTCATTGCCAATTATCGCAAATGCTTCAGTGCAGTTGTTGCTGCAAAGGGTGGCCCAACCAGTTATTAGGTTTAGGGGGCAATCACTTTTTCCACACAGGGCCATGTAGGTTTGGATTTTTTTTACCCTTGATAATAAACACCTTCATTTAAAAACTGCATTTTGTTTTAACTTGTATTATCCTTGTCTAATATTTAAATTTGTTTAATGATCTGAAACATTTAAGTGTGACAAACTTACAAAAAAAAAGAGAAATCAGGAAAAGAGCAAACATTTTTTCACACCACTGTATATAATCCCAGGTTTCTTTTCAGCACTGTAGCCAGGCTGACAAAGAGTCAGGACTCTGTCAATCCTAGCCTTCCTTAGAGCTTACTAGTCAGGACTTTATGAACTTTTTCAATCATAAAATTTCATCTATCAGAGATAAAATCAGTTGGATTCTTCCCATCGTTAACTTAAATACATTAACTACTACAACTCCTTCAACTGATATCTGTTTGGATGAGTTTACTCCAATTGACCTTTTAGAGTTAGATAAAATAATTTCCTCATCCAAGCCTTCAACTTATCTTTTAGACCCTATTCCTATCAGGTTATTTAAAGAAGTCTTCCCATTTATTGGTAGCTCTATTCTTCAAATAATCAAATCTTCATTAACATTAGGCCATGTCCCGCAAGCTTTTAAAACTGCTGTAATTAAACCCTTACTTAAAAAGCCAACACCGGATCCAAGAGTTTTAGCTAACTATAGACCAATCTTTAATCTGCCTTTCTTTTCAGAAATCTTAGAAAGTTGTTGCTACGCAATTATTTGACCGCTTGCAGGGAAATGGTTTATTTGAAGAGTTTCAGTGTGGGTTTAGTATCCATCATCATACTGAAACTGCTTCAGTGAAGGTCACTAATGACCTCCTTATCGTATCCGATAATGTAATGTAATGTAATGTACTTTATTTATATAGCCCTTTAAAACAACCCGTAGGTGACCAAAGTGCTTTACAAAAAAAAACAGCATTAAAAACACACAGAGCATTAAAAACAAATAACATAAACAAAAACAACCTAAAAATAAAATAAAAACAAATGCCAAGACAAATATCACCACTACTGGGTATTAAAAGCCATCCTAAACAAATATGTCTTAAGTTCTGATTTAAAAAGGGTCAGGTCAGAGATAGCACGTAGGTCAGGGGGGAGATTATTCCACAGCCTGTGGGCGGCAACAGAAAAGGCTCAGTCACCCCAATGTTTATACCTTGACCTAGGCACATCCAGCAAAAGCTGATTGGATGACCTCAAAGCTCTGCCTTGGTCACGGACAGTCAAAATCTCAGACATATAAACCGGAGCAAGGCCATTAAGAGCTTTAAAAACAAAAAGCAAAAGTTTAAAATTAATTCTAAAATGGACTGGAAGCCAATGAAGTGAATAAAGGATCGGAGTAATGTGCTCTCGCCTAGGTGTGTTGGTCAAAAGACGGGCCGCTACATTTTGCACAAGTTGAAGGCGGCCAAGAGAAGACTGAGAGATGCCAACATAATAATGGACTCCATGATAATGGACTTGTTTCTGTACTTGTCCTTTTAGACCTCAGTGCAGCTTTTGATAGTATCGATCATAACATTTTACTTGACAGATTAGAACACCATGTTGGACTTAATGGAACTCCGTTGCAGTGGTTTAGATCTTATTTATCTGATAGGCTTCAGTTTGTTCATGTCAATAATGAGTTGTATTCCATCTCAAAGCTCAGTCACGGAGTTCCACAAGGATTTGTGCTTGGCCCTGTTCTTTTTAGTTTATACTAGTGCATACCTGTGTATGCCTGTGCATACCTGTACATGCCCGTAGAAACCAAGTATAAGCATTTCTGCATGCCCGGAGAAAGCAGGTGTAAGCAAGGGTGTAAGCAAGCACGTCAGCACTCATTCAGTGATGCCTGCCTTTGGTCTTTGATGGTGTCATAGCGAGTCCTATGATCTTTGATGATGTCATAGGGAGTCCTATGATTGTAAGTGATACCTGCGTTTGATCTTTGATGATGTCATAGTGAGTCCTATGATCGTGAGTGATGCCTGCTTTTGATGACACACAGGCACACACACAGATTTACTTGAATCACTCTATACTATGGTGTCTATATGACGTCATATAGACGTACGTCATGTAGACGTCATAGGCACATCATAGGCGATCCTATGATCTTTCATGATCCTATGATCTTTTAGCGAGTCCTATGGTCGTGACAGACATCGTCACATCATGACAGAGATTTCTTGAATTATATAAAGAGTGATGATATGCTTTCGCTAGGTAATATTATTAGAAAGCACTGTATACATTTTCATTGTTATGCAGATGACACACAATTATACCTGTCAATGAAGCCAGATGATAGCAATCAATTAGCCAAGATAGAGGCCTGTCTTAAGGAAATCAAAGCTTGGATTACTTGTAATTTCCTGCTATTAAGACTGAAGTTGTTCTAGTTCAGGGGTGGGCAGCGAGGGCCATTCCACTGCAGATTTTCTGTTCCACCCAGTCTCTTCAGCAGGTGTTTGCTCTGATCCCCTTCAAGGACTGCTAATCAGTGAAAGCACCTGCTGATGAGACTGGGTGGAATAGAAAATCTGCAGCGGAATGGCCCTCCATGGCACATGATTGCCCACCACTGTTCTAGTTGGTCTAAAAAACCTTAGAAATACCTTTCCAAATCAAACTCCTAGTTTGGATGCAGTTACTCTTTCTCTTAAGAGTTCTGTGAGGAACCTTGGAGCTATTTTTGATCAAGATTTGTTTGTTAATTCACATATTAAACTTGTTTTGTAAGACTGCCTTCTATCATTTGCATAATATTGCCAAGATTAGGCGTATCTTGTCTCAGAGTGATGCTAAGAAACTAATCCACGCTTTTGTTAGCTCTAGATTAGATTATTGTAACTCTTTATTATCAGGTTGTCCTGAAGCATCTTTAAAAAGTCTTCAGCTAATCCAAAATGCTGCAGCAAGAGTTTTAACAGGTACTAGAAAGAGACATCATATCTCTTCGCTTCTGGCCTCCCTTCATTGGCTTCCCATAGAGTTTAGAATTAAGTTTAAAATCCTTCTTCTCACTTTCAAAGCTGTAAATAATCAGGCCCCTTTTTATTTAAAAGATCTGATACTACCCTATTATTGTAACAGAGCACTACGGTCCCAAAATGCAGGATTACTTGCAATACCTAGAATCTCCAAAAGTACAATGGGAGGCAGAGCCTTCAGTTATCAAGCTCCTCTCCTGTGGAACCAGCTGCCAGTCTGGATTCAGGAGTCAGACTCGATCTCTGTTTTTAAGAATAGGGTTAAAACCTTCCTTTTTGATATAGCCTATAATTAGGGTGGGATCATGTGCCCCTGAACCCTCCCTTAGTTATGTTGCTAATAGGTTTAGACAGCAGGGGGACCTCCAACAATGCATTGGGCTTCACTCCTTTCTTCACTTTCAATGAAATATTTTTGCTGGTCATTAACATCTGTTTGTTCTCTCCCATAGATTGAGTCCCCATCGTGCTGTTTGCTCTCTCTCCATGTCTGTTATATTCTTCTTCTTCTCTATCCCCTCACCCCCCCAGCCAGTTGCAGCAGATGACTCCCCCTCCCTGAGCCTGGTTCTGCTGGAGGTTTCTTCCTGTTAAAAGGGAGTTTTTCCTCTCCACCATCGCCAAGTGCTTGCTCACAGGGGATTGCCTGATTGCTGGGGTCTTTCTGCAATTCCGGGGGTTTCCCCTACAGTGGAAAGTGCTGTGGGATGACTGTTGTTGTGAAATGGCGCTAGATAGATAGATAGATAGATAGATAGATAGATAGATAGATAGATAGATCTTTAATTGTCATTGTCACAGGTACAACGAAATTCAAAGTTCTCTCCAGTCAGTGCCCCATTTATAAAAACATTGCCCCATTATAAAAAACATAAAAATCAGATAAAATAATAATTAAAAAGAATAAATAACAAGCCACATTCACACAGACATCAACACAGGACATCATGCACACACAATCATTGCAAGGAGCATTCAACAACATACAATCATGTGCATTTAGCACATTACTTCATCATATTATTCAGAATGGTTATTGCTGTTGGAGTCTGTTTGTCCTTGTGTTCATTTGTCTATATTGTTTCCCAGATGGCAGTAGTTCAAACAATGAGTGTCCAGGATGTGAAGTATCCTTTAAAATATTTTGAGCCTTCTTCTGGCAACGGGAGCAGTGTAGGTCTTCCAACATGAGGAGAGGGCAGCCAATGATCTTCTGGGCGGTGTCAATGACCCTCTGGAGTGCTTTCCTCTGAGCTACTGTACAACTACTGTACCAGATGCGTATACAGTATATTAATATGCCTTCAATAGAAGCTCGATAAAAGGACACCAGCAGTCTCTGTGTGATGTTCTCCTTCCTGAGAATCCTCAGGAAGTACAGTCTCTGCTGGGCCTTTTTCACCAGCTCAGAGGTGTTCACACACCAGGACAGGTTCTCCTCTATGTGGATTCCCAGGAAACGGAAGTCAGCTACCCTCTCTACACAGTCCCCGTTGATGATGAGAGGGGAAATCTCTGTCTTCTTCCTCCTGTAGTCTATTATCAATTCTTTAGTCTTAGAGGTGTTCAGGAGAAGGTTATTGTCTTTACACCATGACGACAGCCGCACCACCTCATCTCTGTAGGCAGACTCGTCCCCCCGCCCCCCGAAATGAGACCCACCACTGTAGTGTCGTCTGCAAACTTCACGATGGTGTTATTGTGATGGGCGGGGGTGCAGTCGTGTGTATACAGACAGTAGAGCAGGGGACTCAGCACACAGCCCTGTGTGCTGAGTCCCCTGTGTGCTAAATAAAGTTGAATTGAATTGAATTGAATTGAATTGAATAAAGTTATCTCGGCAGTTTTGCTGTCCCTGGGTAATTCCTTTTTCTATTATGCTGTATGCGTTTCTGTCATTTTGGTCATCTACTGTGTCATGCTGCTGTTAGACTGTAATTTCCCAGTTTGGGATCAATAAAGTACATCCATCCATCTATCTATCCATCTTAATCAGCTAATTAACTCCAAACACCTGCAAACATTTCCTGTTTTTAAATAGTCTCTCCGTCTGGTTCAGTCATCTATACAATCACGGGGGAGACTGCTGACTTGACAGTTGTCCTGAAGATCATCACTGACACCCTCTACAAGGAGGGTAAGCCACAAAAGGTCATTGCTAAATGCTCTGGTTAGGGTAAGTAATGATATTGAAAAGACTCTCAAAATGAAAGAAGTAATGGTTATAGTTTATCTGGATATTGAAAAGGCTTATGACTCACTGTGGAGGGACGGTCTTCCTATGAAATTGAATAAACTGTAAATTGGTGGTAGGATGTATAATTGCATAATGGATTTTTTAACACACAGGATCAGAAGTTTCTAATGACTGAAAAAGAAAATGGTGTTCCTCAGGGGAGTGTGATAAGCCCTGTTTTATTCATTATAATGATTAATGACATGTTTGAGGATCAAGGGGGATCCATCAAAACAGCACTATATGCAGATGATGGAGCCATATGGACGAGGGGAAGAAATGAGAAATTGGTGTTCAAAAATATCAGGAAGGCAATGGAGAAAGTGTAAAAGTGGTCATATGACTGGGGATTTAACTTTTCAAACAGTAAAACCTGCTATATGACTTTCACAAACCCCCCCCCCCCCCCCCGCAGAACTGGTACAGAACCATTAATATTATATAATCAACCAATAGAGAAAGTCAATGAGTTCAAATGTCTAGGACTGTGGTTTGATAGTGCACAGAGCACTACCCATGACGATCATCGGGATCGTCATGGGTAGTGGTTGGATCGTCACTTCCTTGTGGTAACATATCGTCACTTCCTGTTTTGCTGTCTCCCTGTGTGGTTTGCCTGTGTGGTTGCTCTCCAGACACTAGCTATGGCTACTAGCTCTCTTTCCTCTCCTCCTCTGGTGTGCTCTCTCTGTCAGATGTTTAGCTACACCTCTGCCTCTTTCAGTGATAACGGTAAATGTAATAAATGTTGTCTTTTTGAGGCGCTCGAGGCGAGGTTGTCTGATTTGGAATCCCGGCTCCGCTGCATTGAAACACCGTCTGCGTCAGTTAATCTTGACGGACGCCCATTAGCTGCAGCGGAGCTAGCTAGCTTAGGCCCCCCTGTCAGCGGTCCCTCGGCTCTCCTCAGCAGCGAGGAGACTGGGTGGGTGACGGTGAGAAGGAAGCCTAGTCGCAAAGCCCCGGTTCACCACCAACCTGTTCACATTTCTAATCGTTTTTCCCCGCTCAGCGACACACCCGCTGAGGAAAAAACTCTGATCATTGGCGACTCTGTAGTCAGAAACGTGAACCTAGAGACTCCAGCGGCCATAGTCAAATGCATCCCTGGGGCCAGAGCAGGCGACATCGAGTCAAATTTGAAAATGCTGGCTAAAAGTAACTGTAAATATTCCACAATTGTTATTCACGCCGGCATTAATGACATCCGTCTCCGGCAGTCGGAAGTCACGAAACTTGATGTAGAATCGGTGTGTGACTTTGCAAAAACGATGTCTGCCACTGTAGTATTCTCTGGGCCCCTCCCCAATCTGACCAGTGATGACATGTTTAGCCGCTCGTCATCCTTGAACCGCTGGCTGTCTGTGTAGTGTCCTAAAAATGATGTGGGCTACATTGACAATTGGAGCTCTTTTTGGGGAAAACCTGGTCTTATGAGACAAGACCGCATTCATCCCACTTTGGATGGTGCTTCTCATTAATCTAACAATCTGGCATCTTTTTTATCCAAATTTCCAAAACCCTGACTACTCAGAGTTGGGACCAGGAAGCAGAGTCGCAGTCTTACACGCCTCTCTGCAGCTCCTCTTCATCCGCCGCCCCTCAGCTTAGCCCCTGTCTTCCCCATCAGAGAATCGTTGTCTGCTCCCTCCAAAGTGAATAAAAATATAATGTATAAGCATCCCAAAGTGATAAAGCAAAATATTGGTAAAACTCAAATTAAACATAAAGCCTCTAAATTGAATGATTTGGCCTCTGTTCCTCCTCATAATTTAAAAATTAAATGTGGTTTATTAAATATTAGGTCTCTAACTCCCAAGTCTCTGTTAGT
Source organism: Pholidichthys leucotaenia (assembly GCA_020510985.1). NCBI lineage: Eukaryota > Metazoa > Chordata > Actinopteri > Cichliformes > Pholidichthyidae > Pholidichthys > Pholidichthys leucotaenia. Next base: position 147,515,204 of record CM035837.1, read on the forward strand.
CCATGATCTGTTAATTGATCATCAGATTGATTTAATTTCCCTTACAGAGACTTGGTTAGGGCAAGAGGATTATGTTGGTTTAAATGAATCAACTCCCTCTGGTTATTTAAACTGTCAAAATCCCAGAAGTTCTGGTCGTGGAGGAGGAGTAGCAACAATTTACCATTCCAAATTACTAGTTAATGTAAAGCAAAAAACATGTTATAATTCCTTTGAGGGCCTGGTCCTCAGTATTGGGCACTTTAGCAATTTTAGGTTAAACCCAATTTTATTTGCCATAGTTTATCGTCCCCCATCAACCTACTCAGAATTTTTATCCGAATTTGCTGATTTCTTAGCTGATTTAGTGCTGAAATCTGATAGAATAATTATAGTAGGGGACTTTAATATACATGTGGATGTAGATAGTGACTGCCTTAATGTGGCTTTTAATTCAATATTAGACTCGATTGGGTTTTCTCAGAAAGTAGGAAATTCTACTCATTACCTCCACCATACATTGGACCTTGTTCTGACATATGGCATAGAAATAGAAAATCTTGTAGTGTCTCCTCATAACCCTGTACTGTCAGACCATTGTCTGTTAACCTTTGATTTTACTATTTCTGACTATTTGGCTCCTAAAGAAAAATATTATTACAGTAGATGCCTCTCAGATGATGCTGTTTCCAAATTTATGCAGATTGTTTCTTCTATGCCATGTGTCAACACAACGGAAATAAGCTATAGACAGCTTGCTCCTTCTGTAATTGATAACATGGTGGATAGTGTTTCAGCTTCTCTGCATCAGGCTCTAGACTTGGTGGCCCCCTTAAAAAAGAAAAAGTCTAATCAGCGATTTCTAACTCCTTGGTTCAACACAGAAACTCGTAGCTTAAAACAGAAGACTCGTCAATTAGAAAGAAAATGGCGCTCTACTAATTTAGATGAAATCTATTTAGCTTGGAGAAATCATCTTTTAATTTATAAAAAATCTCTTAGAAAAGCTAGAACAAGTTATTACTCTGCATTAATAGAAGAGAACAAGAATAATCCCAGGTTTCTTTTCAGTACTGTAGCCAGGTTGACAAAGAGTCAGGACTCTGTCAATCCTAGCATTGCCTTAGAGCTTACTAGTCAGGACTTTATGAACTTTTTCAATAACAAAATTTCATCCATCAGAGATAAAATCAATCAGATTCTTCCCACAGTTAACTTAAATACTGTAACTACTACAACTCCTTCTTTTGATGTCTGTCTTGATGAGTTTACTCCAATCGACCTTTGTGAGTTAGACAAAATAGTTTCCTCATCCAAACCTTCAACTTGTCTTTTAGACCCTATTCCTACCAGGTTATTTAAAGAAGTCGCCCCACTTACTGGTAGCTTTATTCTTCATATAATCAATTCTTCATTAACTTTAGGCCATGTACCGCAGGCTTTTAAAACGGCTGTAATTAAACCCTTACTCAAAAAGCCAACGCTAGATCCAGGAGCTTTAGCTAACTATAGACCAATCTCTAATCTCCCTTTCATTTCAAAAATCTTAGAAAGAGTTGTTGCTACGCAATTATTTGACCACCTGCAGGGAAATGGTTTACTTGAAGAGTTTCAATCCGGGTTTAGAATCCATCATAGTACTGAAACAGCCTTAGTGAAGGTCACTAACGACCTCCTCATTGCATCTGATAATGGACTAGTTTCTGTACTTGTCCTTTTAGACCTTAGTGCAGCTTTTGATACTATCAATCATAATATTCTACTTGATAGATTAGAACACTGTTGAACTTAATGGAACTGGCAGTGGCAGTGGTTTAGATCTTATTTATCTGATAAGTTCCAGTTTGTTCATGTCAATAATGAGTTTTCTTTCAACTCAAAGCTTAGTCATGGAGTTCCACAGGGATCTGTGCTAGGCCCTACTCTTTTTAGTTTATATATGCTTCTGTTAGGCAACATTATTAGAAAGCACTGTATACATTTTCATTGTTATGCAGATGACACACAATTATACCTGTCAATGAAGCCAGATGATAGTAATCAATTAGCCAAGTTAGAAGCCTGTCTTAAGGAAATCAAAGCTTGGATGACTTGTAATTTCCTGCTATTAAATTCAGATAAGACTGAAGTCATTCTTGTTGGTCCAAAAAACCTTAGAAATTCCTTTCCAAATCAAACTTTCAGTTTGGATGCAGTTACTCTTTCTCTTAATAGCTCTGTGAGGAACCTTGGAGTTATTTTTGATCAGGATTTGTCCTTCAATTCACATATTAAATTTGTTTCTAAGACTGCCTTCTATCATTTGCATAATATTGCCAAGATTAGGAGCATCTTGTCTCAGAGTGATGCTGAGAAGCTGATCCACGCTTTTGTTAGCTCGAGACTAGATTATTGTAATTCTTTATTATCAGGCTGTCCTAAAACATCTTTAAAAAGTCTTCAGCTGATCCAAAATGCTGCAGCAAGAGTTTTAACAGGTACTAGAAAGAGAGATCATATCTCTCCGGTTCTGGCCTCCCTTCATTGGCTTCCCATAGAGTTTAGAATTAAGTTTAAAATCCTTCTTCTTACTTACAAAGCTATAAACAATCAGGCTCCGTTTTAGTTAAAAGATCTGATACTACCGTATTATCCTAACAGAGCACTACGCTCCCAAAATGCAGGATTACTTGTAATACCTAGAATCTTCAAAAGTACAATGGGACGCAGAGCCTTCAGTTATCAAGCTCCTCTCCTGTGGAATCAGCTGCCAATCTGGATTCGGGAGTCAGACTCGATCTCTGTTTTTAAGAATAGGGCTAAAACCTACCTTTTTGATATAGCCTACAATTAGGGAGGGATCATGTATTTCTGAACCCTCCCTTAGTTATGCTGCTAATAGGTTTAGTCAGCCGGGGGACCTCCAGTAATGCACTGGGCCTCACTCCTTTCCTCACTCTCTATGAAATATTTTTTTTGCTGGTCATTAACATTTGTTTGTTCTCTCCCATAGATTGAGTCCCCATCGTGCTGTTTGCTCTCTACATGTCTGTTCTTTTCTTCTTCTCTATCCCCTCACCCCCCAGCTGGAGGTTGGGGGGTGAGGGGAAAAATCTCCATCTGCTGGAGGTTTCTTCCTGTTAAAAGGGAGTTTTTCCTCTCCACCGTCACCAAGTGCTTGCTCACAGGGGATCGCCTGATTGCTGGGGTCTTTCTGCAACTGTGGGGATTCTCCCCTACAGTTGATAGTGCTATGAGATGACTGTTGTTGTGAAATGGCGCTATATAAATAAAGTTGAATTGAATTGAATTGAATCAACAATAGACTACAGATGCATGATTTATGGAGCAGCGGCAAAGATGACTCTGGAAAAAATAGGCAAAATGCAGCATAGAACGCTTCGCCTGTGCATTGGAGCCGTCAAAACAACACCAAACAATGCAGTTTTAATAGAAGCAGGAGAAATGCCAATGGATTTGAGAAGAGATAAACTCGCATTATCATACTGGGTCAAGCTGAAAGGAATGGACGAAGCAAATATTTCAAAAACAACACTACAAGACTGCTGGGAATACTCTCATTTCCAGGGACATGGGTTTGGGTGGACAATTGAAAGAAGGACCAGAATGTATGGGCTGCACACTATTGATATAGCTAACACCAGTCCAGTGAGTAATGTTCCCCCTTGGCTGTTTCCGGGAATAGAAGTAGACACTAGTCTGCTCATGAGGAAAGAGATGAGATGAGAGTAAATTTTGCATTTCATTTGGAAATCAAACAGCAGGGATTGTAACAGCTAGTCCTTTCATCGAACCTTGATCTCTGGGGTGACCCAGTGACTGCTGCGAAAGGGCAGCTGACAATCAGGGAAAGACCTGATAACGGCCTGGATTGACTGCTGACAGGAGGGAATAGACCTTAACAGGGCTGGTGTGGGTATACCAGCAGGACCCATCGCTGAATAGTGTTCTTGGATCCACCCATCATTGCTACAAAGTTCAAGGAGGAAGATACCCCCCCCCCCCCCCCCATGGTCTGCCAGAGAGGAGACGCAAGATGATCCATCACGGATGGCTCTTATAGTAACAGACCATGGAATGCAACTAACAATGAATACAACAACCAGCACCGCAACTGATGAACCGTTAACACTGGCAGGACAAAGCTGCAGAGCTGCGTATGTGGCTGGTCAAAGCTAACAACAGAGAGGGGCCCTAAAATCCACCAGGGCAGGAAAAATACCTTGGCGAGCTCAGCAAGAGGCCTCGCATTGACCAATACTTCTTTGGAAGTAGGCCAAGTCAGTTGAGTGAAGCCCAGAGGCAGGAGAACCCCCACAGTCGTCAGGGTATCAGCACCTCGGGATGAGGCTCAGCTTCGCATGGCCCCTCCTGCAGTTTCCAGCCCAGAGCCCAACCAGTCACAGACCCAGGCTTGATCAACCTGTGGTGGATCTGCCTCAGTGGGGGGTGTTGCATCAGGGGATTCCAGCATAGGGGCAGCTCGTGGAGTCATCGCCATTGGGGGATTCCAGCATCAGAACATCAAAGGAGTCTGGCATTTGATAATCTGTTTATGACATCCTATAGGATGTCTATGACATCCTATAATCTGCATAGGACATCACCATTCCCTATGATCTATAGGAAACAGTAAACAAGAAAAAAGGAATTAAGCTATGGCAAAAAAGATGGGATGAAGATCATAAAAATAGCTCTTTTTAGTATAAATAGATCATTTTATATTGAATAAAACGGCTTATCACACTCCCCTGTGGAACACCATTTTCTATTTCAAAGTCATTAGAAACTTCTGATCCTACTTTAACTCTAATTGTCCTGTGTGTTAAAAAATCCATTATCCAATTATATATCCTACCACCAATGACCATTTTATTCAATTTGATAAGAAGTCCATCCCTCCACAGTGAGTCATAAGCCTTTTCAATATCCAGATAAACTATAACCATTACTTCTTTCATTTTGAGAGTCTTTTCAATATCATTACTTACCCTAACTAGAGCATCCACTGTGGAGTTTACTCTTCTAAAACCATTCTGATAGTCGTTTATTAATCGTTTTTGCTCTAGGACATATGAGAGTCTGTAAACTAACACCTTCTCCATCCATTTCCCTAAGTGTGACGTTAATGCTATTGGCCTGTAGTTGCCTGGATAAGCTGGATCTTTCCCTGGCTTATTAAATGGTAAAATTACAGCCTTTTTCCACCCACTTGGGACAACCCCCTCCTTCCATATTCTGTTTAACAATTTCAGCACCAAGTGCACTGATTGCAGAGGCAACTGCCGGAACATAGCATAGCTTAACTGCTCATATCCTGGAGCTGTGTATCCACTATCTTGCAAAGCTCTCTTAAGCTCTGACATTGTGAGCTCGAGGTCTAACGCAGGCATGTCCTCTTTCACTTCATTTTTTAAGTTTGCATATTCTCTGAGTTTATGCTCCCTTTGCTGTCTATGACTCACTGAGATGGTCTCCTCTATGCACTGCTGCAAATGTTCTGCCTAGGACTTCTGCTTTTTCTTTGTCTGATACAGGCATCTTGTACCCATCCACTAAAGCTAGAATTTTAACTGATACCTTTTCCCACTCACTTTTTTTAAACATACCCCAGACATCACCTAGTTCTGTTTTCCTACCAAGGGTGGAACAAAATTCTCTCCATGTTGACCTTTTCCTGTTTTTAATAATCCTTCAAGCTACTGCCCTTTTCTTTTTGTACTCTATTAAGTCTTCACTAGTCATATTCTTCCTCAGCTCTCTGAATGCCTTGTTTCGCTCTTTTTCTGCAATACTACATTCGGCGTTCCACCAGGGTACAACCTTCTTCCTACCCCGTGTTGTTTCCTTAGGTATACTTGCTATTGCAGCATTCAGAATATGATTGGTTACCTGACTTGAACACTCGTCTATGCCACCTTCAAATGTTACCAGATGACACGATTGAACACAGTATTGCCTAAATTTTCTCCAGTCTGTCTTGTCAAAACACTATCTTGTAAAACATTTTCCCTCTTGTATACATAGTTCAGTTTTAATGACCGTAAGTATTGCGAAGTGATCACTTTCCATAGTTGTCCTGTTCATAACCGTCCATTCACAGGCGCTCACTAAAGAATCAGATACCAGTCAAATCAATATATGATAACACTGGTCAACACCAAATTAAATGTCTAAGTTTTTTTTAACTGATTTAGGTCAGTTTCGATGTGCTGAATCCAAAAATCACATTGGTTTTGCCTAATCAGGTCAACTTTTTGAATTATGGTCACATGTTGTTTTATACATTTTTGATTACATGTACGGATATTTTTGCTTTATAGGGCAGCGCGGTGGCGGAGTGGGTAAGCACTGCGGCAGCACAGCAACTCACCCTTGGCTGGGGGATCCTGGGCTCAATCCCAGCCCCCAACCAACAGTGATCTGTGTGGAGTTTGTATGTTCTCCCCGTGTCTGCATGGGTTCCCTGGTAAAAAATAAATATACTAAATATATTTAATTTCGGTATATTTTAGTGTATTTTAATATATTTTGGTAAAGTAAATTTTAAGTGTGCTATTTTGGAACAACTTTTTTTGTATTCAATACATTTTAGTTAAATTTAAATTGAAATAAAGTTCAACTTTAAGTATGCTTAATGTATTTTTATGTACTAAAGTGGAACAATTTTAAGTACACAATGCATTTTTAATATATTATGATCTGTGCCATTTACTCATTCACTAATACACTATGATTACACTACTTTCATATTTTAAGTGCATTTATTGTGTATTAGCAATAGTCTTATAATTGATTTATAGTTTATTTAAAACCTATTTAAAATGACTGCAATACATAGAAATGTCATTTAAAATACTCTTTAAATATACAGTGTTTCTATTGTAAATACACTTTTCGTATAATGAAAATACTTCCAAGTATACACTTAACAAATATATTTTATTTGTATTTCAAAACAAACCAAAAATACATTCAATTACAATGTAGTGCAAAAATTGTAACTAAAGGTTTCGAACCTCGAGAAGTGAATTATGCAAAAAGTAGAATAATCTCAAATGAGTTAGTGCTGTCACTTCACATGACTCTAGTCTGAAGTGTCCCCTTAACGTCATTGTCTGCAAGTTGAAATAAATTTAATAGAATGCATATTACTGACCCCTTGGACCGACATTTTGATGTAAAGAAATTAATTTCATTTTTTTTTTCAAAGTTCTTCCCTTTGCTGATTTCAGCCTCAAATCCATAGGCAAAAATTCAATATTTCTCTCCCACACACCTAATTTTCCAAACTTGTAGACAATAACATCAAGCATATCCTCAGAGTGAGCAGCATCTGAAAAGAGCGGCCCTCTCGGAGCTTAGAAGCACATTAAGAACTGCTAGACAAGAGATAAACTGAACACATTCATCACCACTTTTTGTCAAAACTTATGTGGTGTTGCTTGGTACCTGGTAGCATGAAAACAAATGTACAAATAACAAAACTTTTTTTTTTACACTTTTTGGCAAACAGCCCTTAACAATGGGTAGAAAAAGAAACAATCAGACCCTACACGAAACATTTATGGCCTCTTATGTGAAAAATGTTCATTGTTGCACTTCCTGCGTAGTGCAGCTCGCACCTCAGACATTGTGGTTCCGGGAAACTCCTCAATCACCGCGTCTGCAAAAGAAAACTTACTTAATACAGATTTTAAGTATATCTATAAACCACGTTTTTGTACTGCTATGTACTAAAATGTATAAGGAGATCGTTGCAAATGACAAATCACCTAAGACAAGGAAAGAATTAGTTTTATTCACTCTACATGCTCTATAGTTTAAAGGTATGTCTGGTTACACAGTTGAAATTACCTGTAATGGCCGGCACCTTGGCTACATCAAGCTGGCCTTTGGTCATATCTCCTCTTCCATTTCTCCCGGTTAGTGTGGAATTTGCCAGAGTGTCCTTTGAAAAAATCAGAACGGCCAGTTCTTGTGCGAAAACAGTCATCCTTGTGCGGTTTAAACGTAGGAAAGACCTTTTGGAAACAGCCACCGACTTCCCAGGTAAGAAGTGCTGTACAGATAAAGATAATAAAAGTGACATTGTGTGTTACACATTTTTGATTCAAACACATCAATTTGAAGCAAACATATTGTATACAGTTTGATATGAAATGAAACTTACTATCTCCCCTTCACTCTCTGATGAAGACATTGCCGATGACATAGAAATTGACATTGAATTGTCTGAGACATGTGTCATTGAAGCATTAACTTTTGCAATGCAATCCTTCATCAATTTCAATGTCTCTGGGAGTTCTTCAAAAGCTGAATAAAGAAGGTAACAGCAGGATTACATAAGCCACATTTACAAATAAGAATACAAATATATTTCCATAAGAGCCTTTATACATACCACGAAGACAGTCAATTATTTCAGCCATAGTTGGCACAGCATGTTGAACCTCAATCAAAGACTACAAACAGAGAAAACATTTTTAAATAATTCTAATTAAGTCCACCAAATTATAAGTACTTACCTCTGAATTGGCATCTTCAATGTCTTCAGCCTAGAAATTGACACATTAGTCATGATAGAATTTAATGTAAATACCAAGTCAAACATGGTTTTACAAAACTTACAATGTGCAAAGGGCGAGGACTGCCGATGTCAGTTTCATCACCACTATGATCAGGTGAAATCTGCTGTATGCGTCTTTTCTTTAAGAAAATAAAAATCTCATATAAATATATACAAAATGATGACTGGGATTCTTTACAGTCAAAAACACCAAGCCAACCTTGCGAATAGGGGTCTGACAATCATCTGAGCTGCTGAAAAGCTCTTCAGATGCCTCCAGCAAACGCTTTTGTGAGAGTCTGTCTTTTAGGTTTGCAAGTACTTTGTCCCTTGCGTTTTGTTGGACAGGTTTTCTTGACTTGTTCTTTGCCTAGAAAAATAAAGTACAACAGTGGTCAGCATTTAAAGGGGAATTCCAGTCAATTTTTCTCATCTGTATCTTTGCAAGGAAAGCTACCGAGAAAACCCCGAGAAAAAACATGCCAGTAACAAGTAGTTTGGGTCAGGCGCAGATTTTCCTTATAGTGGCTCAAACGGGGAAACATTATAACGTTATTTTACCCTCTTAACTAGTCTAAAAAAAAATGTTTAATTGAATGGCCGTGGTGACCGGGCCCTACAAATTTCACACAGTTCACGATGACAGCAGTAGCAAGTACAGAGTTGCATAAAAGTTGAACTTTATAAGCCAGCGAACATACCTGTGTTCTCTTCCGGATTCCAGTTCGGAATCATTTTTCATTTGAATCTGTCACACTGTACTCTCACAAGCTCTTTATATTTTTATTTTTTATAATATCTTATTTCACAGTTTAATTTTTATCAGTGGCTTATTTTTTAGGTTGCTACATCAGTGACACTTCACTGCAGGCGTTTATTTAATTGTTTCTAAAGTAAGGATTGTGAGACCATTACCATCATATTAATTTATCTCTCAGCTGTTAAACTTCCACCATGTATTTCCCATAATACATAATATGATGTAGCAACCTCAAAATTAAGCCACTGATAAAAATAAAACTGTGAAATAAGATATTATCAAAATAAAAAAGAGCTTGTGAGAGTAGTCTGACATGCATTATGTTCATGCAAACGGGTGGCTCCCTCTGCTGTTCACTGTGTGTGATACCACAGGATACAAAAGGACACATTGTGAGGGAGTCAGTCACGTGATTTTCCCAAACCAACACACTCGCTGACACAAGTCGGCTGAGGCATAGTTTTCTGCGCTGTGCGAGTTGTTTTTGGGTGGACAAAAAGCACACTTTGGATTATGGGACTGGATGATTTCGACGATTGATTTGTGTGGACTCGACTAGAAACCAGACGAGTACAGAGGTGTGTTTTCTGGCTTATAAAGTTAAACTTTTATGTACTAGCTACTGCTGTCATCGTGAACTGTGCTGACTTAGTAGGGCCCAGACACCTGGGCGATACAATTGAAAACATTTTTTAAGACTAGTTAAGAGGGTAAAAGAACGTTATAAGGTTTCCCGATTTGAGCCACTATGAGGAAAATCTGCGCCTGACCCAAACTACGTGTTACCAGCATGTTTTTTCTTGGGGTTTTGGCTTTAAGTAGCTTTCCTTGTAAAGACGCAGATGAGATGCCTGAAAAAAAATGACCGGAATTCCCTTTAAATTTATAACATCTATCACTGCCATACATGTGAACCTAGTATATTATGTATGTGTGGGGAGCGTGAAAAGACGAGGCTGAATTCAGGTTTTAATCTTGCAATCACATCCCCAGCTATCTCTCAAGAACAGAAGAGAGAGAGCTGAGTCAAAACCTCCTCATTTATACATACAAGATCAAAGGGAGAATCACATATCACCGTCAAAACCCCTTATTGACAATAACTCTCCCCCCAAGTCCTTCAGTCCTCCGCCTGGCCCCCAGGAGGTCAGCAAGTCCTTTCAGCTCCTTATCGCCGTACCTCCGTCTTCCAGCTGTTAACCACAGGCGGTCCAGACATATTGTCCCATCCAAGACGTGAGGTCAAACCACACATGTAATCCCAAGCATCCCATTGTGCTTAAACATATGTAGGTAAAAATACATGAGCTACATATGTAACATTAGTATGTTATTACTATATGTGTAGTCAGTACAGTGCCTCCTCAGTGAGTTTAGGCTGCATTGGGAGTTACAGTTACAAATATTTGATTTGTTCAAAAACGTCACATTACTGCTCCATTACTATTACGTTTAATACATTTTTACAAATCCCTAGAGAACAGTTTTGTAAGAATGGCAAAACAGTATTCTACATTAGAGACTTACCTGGCTAGCACTTCCCTGTCCTTTGTGTGCAATGACTGGTGTGGCCCAAATGTCTTGTCCCAGTATAAACTGATTCTTTTTGTGAATCAAGTCTTTGAAAGAATCTTCAAACATTAATTATACACATACATTAATTACACATCTTATGTCTCTCTAATATACAAAATAATATTTTGCAGGGAACTTACCTCCAAAAAGTAAAACTTTAACTGCCTCCGTTTTGCTAGGCTCCTTCCTTGAAGGACATTTCAGTTCTAACCAATTTTCATCATCCAAATCTGGTCGTGATTTTATTTGAATAAAGTTTCCATTACTACCAACTATCAAAGATGTACTTTCGACCTTCACAACCTCATTGTGAAAGTAGAACAACGCAAATTTGTAAGCCATCGTCATTTGAGCAAATTGTTGTTTTTCGAATAAAAAGTAAAATGGCGGCGGCTACGTACTGTGCGCGCAACCCACGTACGCATGTGCTCAAGCCCAAGGGTTCTCATTGGCTGTGGCGAAAATTCCTCAAGACCAGCTGTTTTCATTGGCTGTAGAAAGAACGATGAAGATGCACAGTTAAAGATACATTCTACGTTTATTACTGAAGTGTCAAAGACCAATAATGTATTTGCTGTGGACCCCCTGTCACTAAAGCATAAATGTGTAATGTTAAGTTGTCTTAGCAAGTTCTTTGTTGTCCCCCTTCCGAACAATATTGAACGAGATTGAAGTATCTTAAAAATAAAATATTAATCTGTTTCAATTATACATTGTAATTATTTGTATATTTTTGAAAAATGCTTAGTGTTTTAAGCGTACCAAAAATATGTACTGATTAATACATTTTCATTTATGTTCATACATGCAATTAAAACTGTAAATACTCACTTATGTACTTTGAAATAAGTCAAAGAATAGTGTAATGTATTAAATGTATTGAAAGTATGCAACAAAATACAATTTTAGCTAAATATTACTTTAATATATTTATTGTATTATATAAAAATATATACTCAAAGTATGCATAAAATATACTTTAAATGTATAATGAAATAATTGAGTAGAAGTATATTTCCAATTAGACATATACTGTATATTTTATTTGAAATATATTTTTGGAAAAATATATTTCAGTATAGTGTATTAAAAAAATACTTATTACAAAGTATGTTTTAAGTACAGTTACATAAATATATTTACGTTATACTTGAAAGTGATTCCTAGAAAGTACAAGTATATTCTAATATATTTAACTTGTATTTTTGAAAAAAAGAATATAGTAATAATACACTTCAATATATTTTTTTTCACCAGGGTTTACTCTGGGATTTCTCCGGTTTCCTCCCACACGTCAAAAAAACATGCAAGTTAGGTTAATTGGCATCAAACTGGGGATCCAAAATTGTCCTTAGGTATGACTGTGAGAGTGAATGGTTGTCTGTCTCTCTGTGTTGGCCCTGCGATGGACTGGCGATCTGTCCAGGGTGTACCCTGCCTCTCGCCCAATGATGATGGGATAGGCTCCAGCCCCCCCGCGACCCGAAAAGGATTAAGCGGAAGAAGATGGATGGATGATGCAAAATTCTTTGTCTTGAAATTCTCTGAATTTTGAACAATGATGATGTAACATTCAATTTACATGTACTTACCTTTATATAAAGGTAAGTACATGCACAGTACTAAGTAAGTACAGGTTTTTACTTAGCACCTAATCGAGAGAAACGGATATCATTTTCGGATTTAGCGGTGCAAAATTGTCTTAAATCAGTTGAAAAAACACAGACAACTTACAAACAAATTATTTCTGTTACCCTGTGTAATGTGCCCCTATGCACATCCACCCTGGTACCTTCACCATTGTTTAGCCAAATTAACGATCTTTCATCGAACATCTCTTCCACAACATTTCCATTGTTGCCTGTATGTGTGCTTCCCCGCAAGCTATTATGGGCATTAAAGTCTCCACACCATACCTCTTTCATATGCCCTTCCCCTGCCATAACACTGAAAATATCTGCTGTTAACTTCCTACATGGGTTGTAATAATTAATCAGCTTAATATTTCCTTCTCCATTTGGCGTACATATTTCAATAATATTACACTCTATATCCTCAGGGGAGGGAATCACCCTATATGCCAGGCCATCTTTAATGAAAGTGGCACATCCTCCTCCATTTACAGTGTTAATTCTATCCTGTCTGATTGAACTGTATCCTGGAATAACAAAATCTAAGTGAGGTTGAAGCCATGTCTCCTGTACACACACTACCTGTGGAACAACTTCTAGTTCATAAAGATACTTCTTGAGTTCTTGTCCATTTGCTATAAGACTCCTCGCATTCCACTGTAGTATGTGTAGTACTGTGGGTGACCCCCACAACAGACTGGGACAAGCAGAGCGCTCAGCTGGAGCAATTGGCAGAACAATGAGATGTGTGTATTGATATCAATAGGCAGCCTCCCTTTGTCTAGCTTTTTCCTGCCAGTAATCTTCCTATTGTTATGGGTGACTCTCAAATGCAAATGTCTTCCTGTCAGTAATCCTCCTATTGATGTGGGTGACTCTCAAATGCAAATGTCCATGCCTACTGCTGTGAATGCATTGTCTGTAGTGGGGTATTTAAACTGCATCGCTCTGTAACCCTCTCTCTCTGACCACTGCTTCTGACTACTGCTGCTTACGAGAGCCTGAGAGCTCGTTCCGGCGCGCCTGCACAGCGTCGGAGTGAGTTCTGTGATGGCGGTATGATTAATAAACTCCCTTAAAAACTCTCAGTTCGCTCCTTATTATTTCATGCCATCACACTAGTGACCCCGAGAAAGCACACGCTTTGTGCAACGCAACCTTCTGGTCTGGACAGCCACACTGGTGACCCGACCCAAGAAAAGAACACGCTGGCAGCCCCCGGCGGTGACTCTCCGACGACAAGCGAACGCAGCAGCCTGACGCAAATGATCTGCCCTCCCTTCTGCTACAGGGAGACCTCGACGCAGAGCCACCACCAGGCGAAACTCTCTGGAGATCACCCACGACCGGGAAAGCTGCAGAAAGCTTCATGGTGAGATCTGCACGCCTGAGTTCTGCACATCCACGCTGGGACCGGCCGCTCTCACAGCTCCGCCACACGAGAGCGCACGCACCTCGTCCTGTCTCCACGACGGCGACCTCCAGGGCCGACAGAGAACGCAGCGCATGGACCTGAACGCACCATGACCGAACTACAGCAACAACCTGAACAGGGATGACCATCGGCGCCGACTACGCTGATCTCCAGCAAGCTCCCTGACCCTGACTCGCCTCTACAGCGGACCTGCCAAGCACCAAACCCCGCACGCACACCGGGGGGTTACGAGAACGGCGCACCACGCACGGGACAATAACGGCTCCACAGACCGCCATCGTCCTTCACCGCTGCACACAGAACCTTCAGGGCTGCTCACACACCTGAAGCACGCACGCAGCTCGCTTACAGGATTTTGTACGGGTCTCAGCCACGGCGCACAAAGGGAATTCAGCTGTCAGCTGTCCCCGAGGGCTTTAGGGCTGCGCGCGCGCACCTAAAGCCAACACGCCAAGTCCCTCACACAGCTGCAGCTCCTTTTTTCTCACAGCCGCTACGCAGCCTTGCAGCTCCTGTTTTTCTTCATAACCACGAGAGGAGTCAGAGACAAATTTTTCTTCGCACAGCCGCTGTGGACCTCCGCCACGTTCAACGGGACAGCCCCTCAACATCGCGGATCCACAGGCAATTTTTGCGCGGCCCAAACAATTTCGCCGTCCTGGGCCGGCACTTGCTACCCCCACCCCCCTCCCTCCACCTCCTCGGTACAGAGCCTTCCCCGCAGCTCGCTTCCAAAGCCGGGCTATCGAGGCCTCAACTCCCCGCTGAGCCCTCTGGGGGGGAGTACTGTGGGTGACCCCCACAACAGACTGGGACAAGCAGAGCGCTCAGCTGGAGCAATTGGCAGAACAATGAGATGTGTGTATTGATATCAATAGGCAGCCTCCCTTTGTCTAGCTTTTTCCTGCCAGTAATCTTCCTATTGTTATGGGTGACTCTCAAATGCAAATGTCTTCCTGTCAGTAATCCTCCTATTGATGTGGGTGACTCTCAAATGCAAATGTCCATGCCTACTGCTGTGAATGCATTGTCTGTAGTGGGGTATTTAAACTGCATCGCTCTGTAACCCTCTCTCTCTGACCACTGCTTCTGACTACTGCTGCTTACGAGAGCCTGAGAGCTCGCTCCGGCGCGCCTGCACGGCGTCAGAGTGAGTTCTGTGATGGCGGTATGATTAATAAACTCCCTTAAAAACTTTCAGTTCGCCCCTTATTATTTCATGCCGCCACAGTACCATAATTAAGGTCTTGTTTCAGCATGTGCAGTCTCCCTAGTTTCAGCTTTCAATAAAGCATGAATCTGGTCGGCTGTGATATCTTTCACATGTAGGAAGCTTCCTGCTGCTTCCACAATGGTTTTGATTCTTTCACTTTTCTTCTTTAGCTGTGCAGCAACATTCATGGCGTGGCAGATAAAAGCTATAAAGTTTGTCCTCTGAACTATCAATGTGTCATCATCCATTTTGCATTTGTGAACACAAACATTCCTTGCAGCAGCACGATCCTGTGCTTGCGTGGGACCAGTTGATGGCTGGGCTTCCATTTGAACTGAACTTCTTTGAGGAAGGCCTGCTGTGTTTCTGACTATTCCTGCCTCTCTAACTGTCTTTAGAGCTTCCACATACAAGATTTTCTTAGTTATTCTGATTTCCTGGGCTTGTCTAGCTTCCCTCTGCACAACACATCCTCCAAATGCAGCACTGTGCTCACCCCTGCAGTTGCAACACTTTACTTTGGCGTCCTTGTCACATTTACCATATTCATGCTCCCCTCCACATCTAGCACATCTTAGCTTTCCCTTACATTGCTGAGCAGTGTGACCCATCCTTTGACATTTGTAGCACCTGAGTGGCTTTGGGACATATTCTCTGACACTGTAATACATGTATCCTATTAGGATTGATTTAGGGAGTGTTTCCTCAAACTGAATCATGACTTAGTGTGTCCTTCAGTGAACCTTCTCTTTTACTCTTTAGCCTTTTCACATCCTTCACCTTTCTGCCTTGGATCTTGTTTTTCACTTCTTCCATAGACATGCACATAGGGACACCTGATATAACTCCCCTCAAGTTAGCTGTCACGCCAGGAACATGCACCTTCATTTGTTCTCCGTTTAGATATGTCATTGTCAGTATTTTCTGTTGCTGTTGTTTACTTGTGGTTTTAATTAACAGCCGGTTATCATTCAAGACCTTTGCAAACTTAACTCTCCCAATTTCTTTCTCAATTGCTTTTGTTAGCTTAACCGGGTGATAGTGCCCCCCACTCTGATTGAATTCAATGACAACCTTCCAGTCATTCCCTACATCCTCAAACTGCCATCCATTTTGGCTAGTTCGTGCTTTCTTCGCATTGTTACTTCCTCCTGCATCACTCTCATCTGACTCGCTTCTAGGTCTTGTTGCCCCCCTAGCTGCTCTTTTCCGCCCCCCAGGCGTGGATAGTGTCCAGCCCACCTCATCTTTATTGTACCCGTCAGAGCTACATGCCATAATGTTACAGACAGCGTACAGTTTTGCTGTCTGCCACAAACAAATCACTCTTACTGCCAGCCGAACACAGACTTACGCGGTCCCAACCTTCCTCTTCTTCTTCTTTTTCTTCTTCCAGGTTTTATTGTCGTCACCCACGTCACTGCTTATATCACTCTTCTTCTTTTTTTTTCCTTTTAGATCTGATTGCTGGCCGGCAACCAGCCCGCAGGTGCACCATTGCCACCCACCGGGTTGGAGCATGGACAAGAAAATGGCAGGAAAAAAAAAACCAACTAGATTCTTTTGATTAATCCAGTTGCACTTAAATATCTATCCAGTTGCACTTAAATATCTAAGTAGAGCTACATATATTTCTTTGACTGAGGTTTCTAACATGTTTTCCAAACCAAAACTTAAATTAGCCCTTTCCATTACTAACTAACTAACTAACTAACCTGCACTTATATAGCGCTTTTCTAGTCACAAAGACCACTCAAAGCGCTTTCATTAATACTAACCCTCTATTCTAAGGGCCTATAGGAAACAGATATCTAGGGACAATTTAGAACAGCCAATTAACCTAACATGCATGTTTTTGGCATGTGGGAGGAAACCGGAGAAATCCCGGAGTAAACCCATGCAACACGGGGAGAACATGCAAACTCCACACAGATCACTGTTGGTCGGGGGCTGGGATCGAACCCACGATCCCATGACCCCCACAATCCCCCGGCCAAGGGTAAACTGTGCTGCCGCAGTGCTAACCACTGCGCCACCGTGCAGCCTTGCAATCAGATGTTTCCTTTGTTCCTGGCATCCCTGACATTCCAACAAAATGTGCTGAACTGCTTCCAAACCACAATGTGAACAGCTGCCAGTTGGGTGTTTACCTATTCTATGTAGCTTCTGGTTTAAAGTAGTATGTCCTACTCTTAATCGGGTGATGATTATCTCCTCTTTCCTGTTTCTGCCAACTCCCATTCCAGAGACCACCCGCTTTTGAATGTCATAAAGATATCTTCCTGTATCTATTGAGTCCCAATATTCTTGCCACTTTTCCACTACATACTTCTTAATTATTGATTTGCCTTCTGCCTTACTGAGTGAGATCTCCAGATCCACTGCCTCAAATTTCAATGATTGTTTTGCTAATAAGTCCACATCCTCATTACCCTCTATTCCAGCATGGGCTGGAACCCAAAGAAAGCTTACTGACTGGCCTTTACCGTAGAGGTTGTAAATAAAGGAGTGGATTTCTACAATTAGGTCCTGCCTACACGACTGCAGTGACTGAACACTCTTGAGAGCTGCCGAACTATCTGAAGCAATGACTGCATTATTCCTATAATTTCTCTCCAACCACTGTAGAGCCAATATAATGGCAACTAGTTCAACTGTGTATACTGATAAGTTTATCTTTTGTTCATATAAAAGACAAAAAATAAAATAGAAAGATGTCTTTACCTTCTTTACATGTTTCAACTGCACTGCAGCCTTCGTCAGAAGACACTGATAAGTGATTGCTGGTTCTTCTGTTAATAGATATTTTATACTGAGGAATGTATACCGCAGCTCCACTACGACCAGTTGTAGGGTCCTTGGAACCATCGGTAAATGCTATCAGCATGTTTTTGAAGTTCTGTTCAATATATTTATGTACTATATAATCTGTTGCTGATTGCTTATGTTGCCAGCTCAGTTGATGTATTTCAAAATCCACTAGTGGCATCTTAAACAGCCATGGAGGAATAACAGACCACAGGACCGTTGGGCTAAAATCTACATGTTTTAATCCTGCCTGCTCAGCAATGGCATCACTTATCAATCCAAAGCTACTAATATTGGAGTCATTGCGTTCCCAGCAATCATTAGGAATAGCTTTTGCAGGATGTGACCTCTTATGCCCCTTCAAGTTGATCCAGTATGCCAGCATTAATGTGGTTCTTCTTAATCTTAAGGGCATTTCACCCGTCTCTACTTGGATCGCTGATACTGGAGAAGTTTTAAATGCACCACAACATATCCTAAGAGCCTTTTGTCTGCTCTATGTCAAGTTGGTTCAGGTGACAATCAGCAGCCGACAAGAACGCAACACATCCATAGTCTAGTGTTGCTCTCATTAGCCCTCGATATACCCTCAACAGAGAGTCCCTAGAGGCCCCCCAGTCCTGCCCTGCCAGACATCTCAAAATATTATTTATTTTCTTACATTTTCCTTTAGTTTTTTCAATATGCTGCTTCCAGGTTAGTTTTTCATCGAATAACATACCTAAATACTGAACTACCTTTACTTGCTCTAACTTTTGGCCATAAAGTTTTAAAGAAATTTCTTTGTGACTTTTAGAGAAGCAAACCACTTGTGTCTTTGAGACCGATAATTTAAAAGCCCACTGGTTTGCCCATTGTTCAACTTGGTCTATTGCTGCCTGCATTTTCCTCTGAATGTACTCAAGATTACGTCCCCTTATCCATAAGGCCCCCATCATCTGCATACAAGGCCTTCCCTATTCCCCTATCGAGTCCTTCAGAAATACAGTATCATCAATAATAATATTAAACAGAACATAGCTACACACGCTGCCTTGGGGAGTACCATTTTCAACTTGATACATTTTGGAGTACTCTGTACCAACTCTTACCTCAATCATTCTATCATATAGGAAATTTAATACCCAATTGTATAAATTACCTTCAATACCAAATTGATTTAATTTAATCAGCAACCCTCCCTTCCACAGTATATCATATGCTTTTTCTACATCAAGGAAGACAGCTATCACATTTTCCCTATTTACCTGGGCCTTCCTAATTTCAGATTCTAGGTGTAAAATGGAATCCATAGTATTTCTCCCTTTTCGGAACCCACTTTGAAAAAGAAAAAGACATTCTCTCCCTTCCAAAATGTAATTCAGCCTTTCAGTCACCATTCATTCCATTGTTTTCCCCAACTGTGAGATAAGAGCTATTGGCCTATAATTATTGGGATCTGATTACTCTTTCCCTGGCTTTAACACTGGAACTATAATTGATTGATTCCATGCCCTAGGAATCTTCCCAGTTTCCCAAACTTTATTAAACAGCTTTAATATTGATTGAAGTGCACTGTCCTCAATGTGCGACAACATCGTATAACATATGCCATCCTTCCCTGGTGAAGACTGCTTCGATTTCACAATAGCCCTTTTCCATTCTGATAGAGTGAATGGCAAATCCATCATGCCCCTTGACGTATTCTTCCTTATGTTCACATGTGGTTGTTTGAAAAAAGTGCTTTCCCTGCTTTGTCTAATTGTGTTTGGTAGGTTTTCTGAACTATGAACCTTCACTAAAGTTTGTGTCAAAAGCTCTGCTTTGTCTATACTAGTAATAGCTATTTCCCCATTAATGTCTAGCACTGGTATTTCATACTCATCTCTTAATACCACTCATTTTTCTTAATCATTCCCCAAATATCTGATAGCTGTGTTTCTCTTCCTATAGTATTACAATACTGTCTCCAAAATAAACGCTTAGCTGTTTTAATTGTTTTCCGGACGATTGCCTGACACTGTTTGTACTCAATCACTGCTTCCAAAGTATGATGCTTTTCACTTGTCTGAATGGCCTATTTCTATTTTTAATAGCTTTATTACAATTATCATCCCAGAATCAGAATCAGAATCAGAATCAGAATTATTGCCATTGTTCATGTGATACACAAACTAGGAATTTGTCTCGGTGCCATGCTGCAACATTAAAAACATAATGAGAAAAAGGGATAAACTAAAAAACTAAAGGACTAGAAACGTGCAATAAGTGTAGAAAAATAAGTAATAATAAGTAATAATAATAATAATACTAGTAATAATGAGTAGTACTAGTCAAGGCAGTTTTAAAAAATTAGCATGTAGCAGATAATGTGAAGTACCACATAGTGCAGTCAATAATGCAACAGAAAAACAGTGATGATTGACATGAGTCTGGTTGAGCTGCTGTACATAGTGCACGAGAGTCAAAAGTCACTTAGTGTTCAGCAGTCTGATGGCAGAGGGGAAAAAGCTGTTCATGTGCCGGGAGGTTTTAGTCCGAATGGACCGAAGCCTTCTACCTGAGGGGAGGGGGGCAAACAGCACGTGACCAGGATGTGAAGGATCGGCTATGATCCGGCCAGCACGCCTCCGGGTCCTGGAGATGTACAGGTCCTGGAGAGATGGGAGCTTGCAGCCTATCACCTTCTCAGCAGTGCGCACGACGCGCTGCAGCCTTAGTCTGTCCCTGGCAGTGGCTCCTGCGTACCACACAGTTATGGAGGAGGTGAGGATGGACTCGATGATGGCCGTGTAGAACTGCACTAACATCTTGGTGGGTAGCTTGAGCTTCCTCAGCTGCCGCAGAAAGAACATCCTCTGCTGGGCCTTTTTGATGAGGGAGCTGATGGTTGGCTCCCATTTGAGGTCTCGGGTGATGGTGGTGCCCAAGAAGCGGAAGGAATCTGCAAAGGTGATGGGAGAGCCTGTGATGGTGAGGGGGGGCAGGGGGGATGTGACTTTCCTGAAGTCCACAATCATCTCCGCTGTCTTCAGAGCATTCAGCTGCAGGTTGTTGTGGCTGCACCAGGACACCAGCTGGGCCACCTCTTCCCTGTAGGTGGACTCGTCACCGTTGGAGATGAGCCCGATGAGGGTGGTGTCGTCCACAAACTTAATCAGCTTAACAGACTGGTGGGAGGAGGTGCAGGAGTTGGTATAAAGGGAGAAGAGTAGGGGGGAAAGTACACAGCCCTGGGGTGATCCAATGCTGATGCTAACAGAGTCTGAGACAGACTTCCCCAGCCGCACATGCTGTCTCCGGTCTGTCAGGAAGTCGGTGATCCACCTGCAGAGGCAGTCAGGCACGTTGAGCAGGGACAGCTTGTCCTGGAGCAGATCGGGGCGGATGGTGTTGAATGCGGAGCTGAAGTCCACAAACAGAATCCTGGCGTAGGTTCCCGGGGAGTCCAGGTGCTGCAGGATGGAGTGGAGGGCCAGGTTGTCCACCAAGGATGATTCTTTTGTTGTCTATAACCTGTACTTTTTGGTATTGTTTGATTTGCAGACTCAATTATAATCACACTGACACTTTTACTAAACTCCTCTCCATCAAAAATGTCCTCACTATTTAGCTGCTCACATCTAGTCTTACACAGATATTTAAATTTATCCCAATCTGCCTTACCCAACTTCCATCTTGTGCCAGACTGCATCACTTCTTCTCCTCGCTTCTAGACCAGTTTTAACTCTTACTGGGTAATGATCACTCCCATTAGCTGACCAACTTAACACCTCCCAAGACGTGATTCCTGCAATCACATTTGAAACCCAAGTTAGGTCTAACACACTTTCTGTGACTAGGTTACTGCTAAATCTCGTACCCTTCCCATTATTCATGCACATTAAGTCCCTATCCTCTAAAAAATCCTCAATTACTGTGCCATTTGTATCTACAGTATACTCCTGCTACCCCACTGTGCATTATGTGCATTAAAATCCCCACACCAAACCACCTTACCCTGTGCTTGCCTATGTATAGTGTTCAAAGTGTCAACTGTCAATCTGTTACATGGATTATAGTAATTAATAATTGTAACTTTGTCTTTTACTGCCCATATTTTTACCATTATTGATTCGTGTTCTTTCCCCATTTCCATTATTTTGTAATTTGTTCCATTATGCACAAAGGTTGCTATACCTCCTCCTCTACCAGTTTCCCTGTCATTCCTTATTGATGTGTATCCTTGAATGACAAAATCCAACTGAGGTTTTAGCCATGTTTCCTGTATACAGATTACCTGCAGTTTGTCTTGCATATCAGATATAAACTTTTTGAATTCTTGGCCATTTGATATTAGACTTCTGGTATTCCAGTGCAAAATTGTGATTACCATTATGACCCACTAGTCTGCGAACTCAGAAAGCCCCCACTTAACAAGTCCTCAACTGCTTCCCAATGTAGCCCCCAATGCCAAGATATTTTTCAGCTGCTTTCACAATGATCCCGACCCTCTCCGCCCTCTTGGAAGTCTGCGCAGTACAGTCCATCACATCCACCACAAATAAGACAAAATTGCTTTCCTTCATTACCAGAGTATCTTCCTTAATTCTACTGCATACACTGCAAGCCTGCACACTTTCCCCATTAGAGTCCACTGCCACTTTTTTAGCTGGCACCTGTTTCACAGCTTCTGCATATGTTAATCCCCGGGAGACCCCCACCCGCTGAATTTCTGCTACTCCTCTGCTGGCCTCACAACCTCTATAAGCAGCGCCATGTTCACCACCGCAGCCACAGCATTCCAATTTGGCTCTGCTTTCACACCTGCCATACTCATGTTCACCGGAGCATCCTGCACATCGCTGTCTACCTTTGCATACCGCTGCAACGTGACCAAACTTCCAAACACATGAAGCACCTGAGCGGAGGCGGAACACAAAGTCCGACTTCATAGCTCATGCAGCCAACAAACACCCCACTTGGCAGTCCTGATTCATCAAATGTTAACATTACCGACAGACTATAACATTTTCACCATTTCTATTAGTTTTCAACCTTTGCACCTCTTGTCACTTTTGCTCCAGATATGTTTTCCTTTATTTCATCAGTTGAGGCAGCTGTTGAAATTCCCGATATCACTCCTCTCATTGCCTTATTTCCTTCCAACACTGAACAATGCACACTTTTCCCCTCCATCTTAGTGACTGACTGCTTTTCCTTGCTGAACACTATCTTTACATGTGACTAATAACGAACCACTACAAAGGATTCTTGCATTTAAAACTTCTCCAAGTACCTTATTAATTGCATTTGTGAGCTTAAAGGCCTCGGACGGTGACATTTTTTTATTGAACCAATAAACTGATTGAAAATGAATATGAATATGAATATGAAAATATTCCATTCTGGCCATTCCCGTGATTTAAAATGTGTCACCAGCCTCCATAAATGACTTTATTTGTTAATAGCCCATATTTCACTTAGTGATGCTGCAGTACCGCCATCTCTCGATAGGGGCGTGCAGCAGTGACGTCAGGTCAGGGAGAAACAGGAAATGGCTGCAGGAAATGGATGATCACTGGCCTGCAGAAATGGCTGAACGACAGCAGAGTGATTCGGACAGCGATTATTTTATCGAGTATGACGACCGCAATATAAGTGATGATATTGAAACTGACGAATCTGATGATGAAGTAGTTTTGGGTGGTGCTGATGGGGTTATTCAGCCGTATTTGTTCGAGCCCGAGGGTGCGGAGGAAGACGCGGACGAAACAGCGACCGGAGCAGAACGAGAGGCAAGAACGAGAGGCTCGCCGATTTATATTGGTAAAATATGCTTTGAAATTTTTTTTTTTAGGCGATATGCATGGTCACACACTTAATTATCAAAATAAAACTGCCAATTTTTCCCTCGCTGCCTTACTTGGCGACTTATAAACATTCTCTTTCTGCTCAAAATTTTTTACATGTTTTAAATATTTTCTAATCAAACTTCATAGACCAATTTATATAGCACTCCCACGAGCCATTAGTTTATTATAAGCATCTGATTATACCATTTTTTTAACAGGTGCACTTGTGAGAAATGCAACATTATGCCAACATCAACTGAATCTCGGTGCTGCCAGGAGGTATTGAAGGTGAAGAAGTGAGGGTGATACCTGCCTGTGCTGTGAGCCTCATCAGAGAAACATTCCCATCTGATCACAACAAGGGATTTTGCCTACCAAGATTAGATTTGTGATCAATGTTATTTAAATAAAGTTTTTTAAAATCATATATTGAGTTTATTAATGTGCATGTCAATTTTATAATTCTAATATTTCAGCATTCATCAAAGTCGGATCTCATATACATTAGAGTAATTTTTCTACCATTTTATGGTGTAAAATTCGTGTGCAATTTTTAAAAGCACATTTCTCTAAAAATCTTAGGCTTATATTTTTTTGTCTTAGCAAAATATGTTGCTTCCCTAACAATTGAAAGCTGAACTTTCATTGCTAATTGGAAATTTATTCTACTTTTACATGTTTGATTTTGAAAATCTAGATACATGTTGCTCAACAGCATCAGCTTTGATGGGACGCTGAAATTTGGCACTCAATGTTGCTGGAACTCTGGCTTGTACAGAGTGCCACTGCTCCAATAAGTGGGTTGGATCAACCAAGGTTTTGTCGAAAAGAGTATTCATCAGATCATCCACATATTCTGAAATAAAATTAATTTAATAAAAATTAGAAATCGAAAGCTCCTTGTAAGTGGTCGTGGAAATTCCAACGATACCGGCTGAATTTAGAACTCTGAGGACCTTGACATATGACGCCCCAGTGAAGAGAATGGCGGATGAAAGCTATATGTTACCAGCTGGCATGTCCCTGATCATCGGCTGGCTGTGCCAGGATAGATCCTCAACACAATGTGGACAATGTTGTTTGATCACCAACAGAGAGCCTTTAGTGTGACTTGTTACCTCACATGGATGACTGCAATGAGGACAATTGCTGAATAATCAAATTCAAAAAAAAAATCCACAGTATTTGAAGGTTGAGTGACAGTGGATAACATCTGCAAAAACAGTAGATCAACATAATTTCATTCCAGAGGTGTCAAATTGGATTACATATATAGAAATATAACTTGAGCAAACAGGCACAACCACCTCCCTATACAGCACTGAATATTTCATATTTGATTAGTATGAATACCCTGAAATTCTAATATTTGATAAGTTGTTAAGGCAATGAAATTCATTGCTTGTAAATAATTTTAGTAAATATTGGCAGTTAATATTTAAAAAAGAAAAATTACCGTTTACTTATCTTTCTGACAGCAGATTGCTGTCAGAAAGATAAGGTTGATCAGAAAGATAAGGATATCCCAGGTTGGCCCAGGATAGCCGGCCCCGGCCGGTGCTGGAAGGGCTCTCGCGACCGGGCCGGGGGACGGCCGGAAGGCGGCCGCCCCTCCCCGCTCACGGACGCGTGTTCGTGGAGAACCCGGTGCTAAATAACTCGTAAACGACCTGATGCCGGGCGTGACCCGCTCCGGGGACAGTGGCAGGTGGGGAGTTTGACTGGGGCGGTACACCTGTCAAACTGTAACGCAGGTGTCCTAAGGCGAGCTCAGGGAGGACAGAAACCTCCCGTGGAGCAGAAGGGCAAAAGCTCGCTTGATCTTGATTTTCAGTATGAATACAGACCGTGAAAGCGGGGCCTCACGATCCTTCTGATTTTTTGGGTTTTAAGCAGGAGGTGTCAGAAAGTGTCAGAAAGATCGCATCGGTAGATCACCCTTGCTTTTCACGCCACTTCACTGACACTTGTCTGAGAGTGGGACTTTGAAATGAACAGATATATAGTTGGAACAGCCGATTTTTTTTATCAGCAATCTTTTTGCTAATTTCATTTCAAATTGCATCTTATTCTCAAAATCGCTGTCAACAAAATGTCTAATGCACATGTTGGGTGATTTTGCGACATAATTCCAATTTTTTAGCGTTTTCTGAACGAAATTCACCCATGGGGTTCTGATTTTCCCAGGCAGGGGAAGTTCCTAAACACTCACCGCGTGCTCCTCAGAGTGCTCCTCCTCCTACTCAGGTCGCTCCTGACCTGACGTCACACAGTCAGTGGCCATTTTAGCCGCTGATCGCTTGGCAGACAGACAGCTGTCAAGGAAATCATACTTCAATAGCGCATTGTCACCTTATGCGACATTTGTTGACACCAAAACATGTGCGGTTCAAATTAGCTCGTCTCACACACAAATTTAAGATATGATTTAGCGATATTGTAATTTCGTCCGGCCGAGGCCTTTAATTGGGTTCCACTCACGAAATGATGCCCCTTCCTAAGTTTAATGATTTCTTTACAATCCTTCTGCTTATTCTGGGATTGATCATCTTCTGATTCATCAGCACCTGATAACACACTTGAATACGTGTCCTGGTCGACTCGCCTTCTTCTTCATCAGAGAGCTGCTGCCTCTTCATGCCGTGGCTACTCCAGCGTTTGCGGAAAACGTCACACAGCTACTCCTTCTTGGCTGTCTGCTGTGGAGTCCTGGTGATTTCCAGGGAAAAGTTGGTCGTCAGAAGAGTGCTGGTTAAAGCTGAGATGAAACTCTGATTCTCTCTGCTAGATGCAGGAGCAGTACCACCACGCCAGCCCTGTGACTCGGAAAAATTTTCCACCTGAAAAAAAGTATCCGTCCTTTGACTCTAAAAGTGTCCTACTGCCACCAAGTGCTCTGAAACTAGATGTGTCTTCTTCTTCTTCTTCTTCTTTTAGATTTGATTGGCATTTGGCAACCAGCTTACAGGTGCATTACCACCACATACTTCACTTTCTATGTCACACTGTTGTACAGTAAGTGGTGGTATGCACCTTTCAGTTGCTTGCTATCTGCCAGTAACCAAGAGAGAGAAGAAAACAAGTGTCTGTGTGTCTCGAAAGCCACTCTTTGCTCAGACCTATTTTCATGATCCCGAAGACTTTTTGCTGAAGTCACAACAAGACCCACAAGATACTGGTTGTTCGAGTACCCCACGACGTGGCCCAGATAACCGCAAAAACATTAACACTAAACATTAACAAATGTTACATTAATGTAACATTTTTATGAGCTTTTAAGGGTTACTCTGTGAAGGTAATTTAAAACAGGCCTCCTATAGATCAATTTTTCCTGATCTTAAACATCTACCCAGATTTAACAAGAGCAACAAGACCAAGAAGGAGCTGCCGTTAATACCAGGGGGTACCTTGAGCTGCTGACTGGACAGGTCACTCAGTCAGAGCTCTGGGTACAGGTAAGAGGAGGTTGTCTGGTAGATGGTGACATAATTATCGGCCCAGGAAACACGCACGCAGGCTCAGGTAAGATTCAACAGCTTTATTCAACAGCAAGGGGTGATTGAGTGCATGTATGTGATATGTGTATGGAGTGTGGGTGAACGATGCGAGTCGGGAACAGAACAGCACGCTGTGCAGCCAGGCAACCCTATGGGAAGAGCAGAGACAGAGATATGAGCTGGGCTTCACCATACGGGAGAGATATACTGAGTATTTCTTACTTGCAGGTGGGAAGGTGGCTGGCGTTGGCTAAGGATCTTCGGCCTAAGAGACAGCCCCCTGCTGCGCACACGACGAGGCGTGGAGAAGAGGGGAAAGGAGATGGCGAAGACGGGAGAATCCGCCGCCAGGGAATCCACCTGTGCACAGGGGAGAGACTGGTAGACAGGTGAGTGGCAATACAGCTTACGTGCTGAAGTGAAGAGCGTCAGGACGAGGAAGAGACAATCCTGCGGAGGGTTTGAGCGCGCAGAAACACAGACGGCTCCAGACCGATACTCTGGGCCGAGTGGGCTAAATATTAGCCTGTGACTGACGAGGCGCAGGTGTGCGCACGGCTGAGGTAGATGACTGGGAGCGGCGAGTTGTGACAGTACCCCCCCCCCCCTCCCCAGCAGTGCCTCCTGGCACTGGTTTATCCGGGTGTGCCCGGTGGAACTCCGTGATGAGATCTTTATCCAGCACAAAAGAAGAGCGCACCCAGGATCTCCACTCCGGGCCATATCCCTCCCAGTCCACCAGGTACTGCAGCCCGCGACCTCGACGCTGAGAGTCCAGGATGGATGCAACCCCCCACGCCAGGTGGCCGTCGATCATCATGGGAGCGGGCGGTGCCCTAGGGGGTGGACAGAGCGGGTCGGAGATCACGGGCTTGATCTTAGACACATGAAATGTGGGGCACACACGGGGGGGGGGGGGGGGGAACGCATAGCCACCGGGTTGACAATTTTGGAGATGGTGAAGGGGCCAATGAAGCGTGGAGCCAGCTTCCTCTTCTCGGCCTTGAGATTAATGTCCCGGGATGATAGCCAGACCTGTTGGCCCACCTGGTAACTGGGGGCCGGCTTCCTGTGGCGATTAGCCGTGGTGCTGTTGCGCGCCGCAGTGCGTAAAAGCGCCTCACGCGCCCTGGTCCACAGGCTCCGGCAGCGTCTCAGATGTGCCTGGATGGAAGGAACGGCCAACTCACTCTCCTGCTCGGGAAACAAGGGGGGGTCGTAGCCCAACGACGCCAGGAAGGGGGACATCCCGGTAGCCGATGACCGTGTCGCGTTGTGGGCATATTCCACCCAGGCCAGGTAAGAGCACCAGGAGGATGGGTTGGAGGTGGTGACGCAGCGCAGGGCAGCCTCCAGCTCCTGATTGGCGCGCTCACACTGCCCGTTGGATTGAGAGTGGTGGCCGGAGAAGAGACTCACCGTGGCCCCCAGGGCATTGCAAAAGGACCTCCACACTTGGGACACGAACTGGGGCCCCCGATCGGATACGACGTCCACTGGGATCCCGTGCAGCCTGACCACATGTTGGACAAGGAGGTCGGCCATCTCCCGTGCCGAAGGGAGACCCCGGAGCGGCACAAAGTGGGCGGCCTTGGAGAATTGGTCCACAATAGTCAGAACAGTGTCGTAGGAGTTGGAGACAGGGAGACCAGTAACGAAGTCCAGGGCGATGTGTGACCAGGGCCTGCCCGGGACCGGCAGGGGCTGGAGTAGGCCTGCGGGGGGGGGGAATTTGGGGTCTTGCTAGTAGCACACTGGGGGCAGGCCCGGACGTAATTGGTGACATCCCTCTGGAGACCGGGCCACCAGAAAGAGCGTTGAAGGAGGTCCACCAGTCAGGAGACTCCAGGGTGACAGGGGAGCTTGGACGTGTGGGCCCAGTGAATGACATCCCCCCGAACCGCCGATGGAACGAAGAGCCTCCCATCCGGGCCGCTGCCAGGGTCTGGTTCGGTCTCCTGCGCCCTGCGGATCTTGTCCCTGATGGACCAGGAAACCGCCCCCACAACACACGAGCTGGGCAGGATGGTGTGATCCAGCTCCTCCGGGGCCTCAGGGGCAAACTGTCTGGACAGGGCGTCGGGCAACCCATACTTGGAGCCTGGACGGTAGGTGATCGTGAACCGGAACTGAGCAAAGAACAGAGACCAGCGCGCCTGGCGGGCATTCAGACGTCTGGCTGACCTCAAATACTCCACGTTCTTGTGGTCCGTCCAGACCACGAAAGACTGAGCTGCACCCTCCAGCCAGTGACGCCACTCCTGCAGCGCGAGCTTAACAGCCAGCAGCTCCCTGTCGCCGACATCATAGTTTCGCTCAGCTGCCGACAGGCACCAGGAGAAGAAGGCACAGGGCCGCTTGACTCCATCCACCGGTGAACGTTGGGAAAGCACCGCCCCCACCCCTGTGTCAGACGCGTCCACCTCTACCAGGCACTGCAGCACGGGGTCAACCTGGGTTAGGACCCGGGAGGAAGAGAACTCCGTCTTCAGGGTCTCGAACGTGGTCACTGCCTCCTCGGTCCACTGGAAGGGCACCTTGGGTGAGGTGAGGCGGGTCAGGGGAGTGACGATGGTGCCGAAGTTGGGAACAAAGTGACGGTAGAAATTGGCGAAGCCGATGAATTGCTGCACCTGTTTCCTGGAGGTAGGAGTGGGCCACTCGACCACCGCTTTAACCTTGGCGGGGTCGGGGAGGATCTGGTTATCGGAGATAACGAAGCCCAGGAAAGAGGTGGTCTTGGCATATAACTCACATTTCTCCGCTTTGATGTAAAGTCTGTTCTCCAATAGCCGCTGCAGAACCCACCTCACGTGGGCTTGGTGCTCTTCCCAAGACCTGGAGAAGATGAGAATGTGGTCAAGGTACACAAAGACGAAGACCCCTAGGAAATCTCGCAGGACATCGTTGATGAGCCGCTGGAAGACTGCGGGGGCGTTGGTGAGCCCAAACGGCATAACTAGGTATTCAAAGTAGCCGCTGGGCATCCGAAAGGCCGTCTTCCACTCATCGCCCTCCCGGATCCGGACAAGATGGTAAGCGCTGCGGAGGTCTAGCTTAGTGAACCAGATGGCCCCCTGGAAGGAATGGAAGGCGGTGTCCATGAGAGGCAGGGTGTATCTATCCTTCACCGTGATGTCGTTGAGGGCTCTGAATTCGATGCACGGACGCAGGGAACTGTCCTTCTTAGAGACGAAAAAGAAGCAGGCACCGAGTGGGGACGAGGAGGGGCGAATGATCCCAGCGCTGAGCGACTCCCTGATGTAGGTGTCCATAGCCTCACGTTCAGGGGCAGAAAGGCTGTAGAGGCGGCCAGATGGTAACGGCGCCCCCGGGCGGAGGTTTATGGCACAGTCATACGGGTGGTGAGGAGGAAGAGACATTGCCTTGGACTTGCTGAACACGAGCCCCAAGTCATGGAACTCCGGGGGCACCAGGGTGAGGTCCAGAGGAGAGGAGACAGGAGCAGGCGGAGGAGAGGATGGGGCGCAAGCCGCAGACTGAAGACAGGTGCCCATGCAGAAAAAACTCCACGAGAGGACACTCCCGGATTGCCAATCGAGCACGGGATTGTGCAGGCGCAGCCACGGGTAACCCAGGATGACGGGGCCGCTGAGGATGACAGGACATCCAGGCTAAGGTCCTCTCGGTGGTTGCCTGAAACAATAATTGGCACTGGCCTGGTGCGATGTTTCACTACTCCCAAGGGCGAGCGAGAAAGGGTGACGAGGTTAAGGGGAGCTGACAACGGCTGACAGGGGATGCCCAAACGGGTTGCCAGGCTCTTGGAAATGAAGCTTTGTTCTGCCCCCGAGTCCACCAGTGCGTGAGTGAGGTGCCCGGTGGAGTTGTGGCAAAACCTAATGGGCAAGGAGCAGTTGGAGAGGGGATTTGGCCGGTTGGTGTCCGCGAGGCCCCCTACAGTGATTCGCGGACCCCCCCATTTGGCTTGACCGGGCATTGCTCCACGGTATGCTGATCGCCTCCGCAATACATGCAGAGGCCCAGCTCCCGGCGGCGTTGTCTCTCCCCTAGGGGGAGCCTGGTTCGCCCGACCAACATTGCCTCTGGCTCATTGGTGGACTCCGGAGCGGGTAACGCCAGGGGGCGAGACTGAGAGGTGCGGGCGGAGAATCCGCGCGGGCAGCTGATAGACTTCCGCTCGGCGGCCCGCTCCCGCAGTCTATTATCTAAACTAATGGTCAGGGAGATAAGCTCGGACAGTCGCCCTGGAAGGTCCCGGCTGGCCAACTCATCCCGCAGACCAGAACTGAGGCTGTGGAGGAAAATGCTGCAGAGAGACGCCTTGCCCCAGCCAACCTCCTCCGCTGCCACCCGGAAGTCAACAGCGTAATCTGCCGCCGACCGGCTGCCCTGTTGAAGGCTAAGGAGCCGATCGGCGAGGACGCTGTCACGCCGTGAGTGGTCGAACACCTCGAGAAAGTCCCGCACGAACTGGTCATAGGAGAGGTTTGCGTAGCTGGGCTTCGGCATGACAGCATAAGCCCAAGCTAATGCTTGCCCCTCCAAGAGATTAGCCATGTACCCAATTCGGCTGTGGTCTGAGGGAAAATCCCCGGGAACGCGCAGGAACACTGACTCACATTGTAAGATAAACCCCCGTGCTTCACCGAGCTTCCCGTTGAAGCGAGCAGGAGTAGGAATCGGAGTGAGCCGGGTTGGCGCTCCCGAGCTAGGCTGGCCAGCCGCGGGGACAGCCGAAGCTGATCCGCCATGATGAGCCGGGGGGAACGCCTGCTGGTGGTCAAGACGGTCCAACCGGTGAGTCATTGTGGTTAACTGATTTAATATCACTTGCTGGGCTTATATATATATATATATATAGATATACTGAGTATTGCTTACTTGCAGGTGGGAAGGTGGCTGGCGTTGGCTAAGGATCTTCGGCCTGGGAGACAGCACCCTGCTGCGCACATGACGAGGCGTGGAGAAGAGGGGAAAGGAGATGGCGAAGATGGGAGAATCCGCCGCCAGGGAATCCACCTGTGCACAGGGGAGAGACTGGTAGACAGGTGAGTGGCAATACAGCTTACGTGCTGAAGTGAAGAGCGGCAGGACGGGAAGAGACAATCCTGCGGAGGGTTTGAGCGCATAGAAACACAGACGGCTCCAAACTGATGCTCTGGGCCGAGTGGGCTAAATAGCCCATGACTGACGAGGCGCAGGTGTGTGCACAGCTGAGGTAGATGACTGGGAGCGGCGAGTTGTGAGAGATGGAGGCAGTGGAGCTGGGTTAGTCCTTCATTCACCAGCCACACACACACAGTAACAGAAATTCCTGTGAGGGAAATCCATCTGGTGAACCTAACCTCAAACTTGGGGTACAAGGTCAAAGGGTCTTCGACAAGGTATGCACTAGTTCACATGGCGTGATAATGGCCAAGACCAGGGGAAAAAAGGGCACGGACACAGTCCAAGGACATATAGAGTGAAGTACGTGGTGGAATAATAATAATAAAGTCAGTAAGTACATGATGTAGTGATGATGTAGAGTGAAGTACGTGGCAGTAATGCACCTGTAAGCTGGTTGCCAACTGCCAATCAAATCTAAAAGGAGAGGAAGAATAATCAAGTCAGTGACGGTAATGCACCCGTGGTCTGGTTGCCAACTGCCAATCAAATCTAAAAGAAGAAGAAGAAAAGCAGCTGGTCAACACTGCCAAGAGGACCAGTTGCTGGCTGGGAATGAAAAGGAGATACCATCTGGGCTTCTAAGGCAAACAGCTAAACCGCGGGACACTCACCCAGGCTTGATCAACCTGTGGTGGGCCTGCCTCAGTGGAGGGTGTCTTGTGATAAATGGCTGAAACACTCTGTGATGCTGAGGTACACAACTGACGATGTGTCCCAGTGGTGAAGCCTTACAGCAGCCATCTCTCAAGAACTCCCCATGGACTCAGAAGTGGTGCAAACAGCAGGGATTGTAACAGCTAGTCCTTTCATCAAACCTTGCATTTCATTTGGAAATCAAGGTCCCAGAGTCTGGAGAAAGGGTGTAGAGGCACAGAATCCAAGTTGCTTGAGGTCCAGAGTGAAGTTTCCACAGTTACTGATGACTTGGGGAGCCATGACATCTGCTGGTGTTGATTCACTGTGTTTTATCAAGTCCAAAGTCAGCACAGCCATCTACCAGGAAATTTTAGAGCACTTCATGCTTCCCTCTGCTGACAAGTTTTATGGAGATGCTGATTTCATTTTCCGGCAGGACTTGGCACCTGCCCACACTGCCAAAAGTACCAAAACCTGGTTAATAACCATGGTATCATTGTGCTTGATTGGCCAGCAAACTCACCTGACCTAAACCCCATAGAGAATCTATGTAGTATTGTCAAGAGGAAGATGAAAGACACCAGACCCAACAATGCAGACAAGCTGAAGGCTACTATCAAAGTAACCTTGGCCTTCATAACACCTCAGCAGTGCCACAGGCTGATCGCCTCCATGCCATGCTGCATTGATGCAGTAATTCATGCAAAAGGAGCCCCGACCAAGTATTGAGTGTGTACATGGACATACTTTTGTAAGCCAACATTTCTTGTCATGAACCTGGGTTTGGTGGTCCCAGTTCTGACACTGTGGCTATTTTGGCCCGTTTCACTATTTATTTTCTATCAGGTGCTTCAGGAAGCCCTTTGGGTCCTCGGCTCCCTGACAGCTCGGGCACACCCCCTCCTCCTGTCAGTATCGCCAACCGATCCTCATTATTGGTGTTCCACACACATACACACACACACCTCATTCTCTTCCATTCACATGCGCCGACACTCACTCACGCACACGTTTTCAGTTATCCAGCCCACGCGCCTTCTCACCGGCAGTCTCTTCCCTCATTAGTATGATTATTACTTAAGTGCTGTGAGAGTAGGAAGAGATCGCCGGAGCATTGCGCTATATACGCAGTAGCATGTACCTCTGTGTATGCAAGCTGTTATTCCCTTCGCTTATTTTCAGCCTGACTATTAGTCTTCTCATACGCTACGGGACTATTATTTATTAGTTGGTGTAGGCGGCTGTTCCTGCTTCATCCTCATCCACCGGACTGCACGGACGGTCCCGGATCGCTCCAGCCGTAAGTTTTTTGTTTGCCTTTCTCCTCGTGCTGACAGCAGTTCTGCGGCATTAGACATTCCCTTCCTCAGGCTGTTGAGCATCCAGGTGGCATCCCTGTATGTCTGGTGGCCTCAGGTTAAATACCGGTTTAACAGAGAGCTGAAGAGGGCTAAATCTCTATACTCAGAGAGACTCCAGCAGCAGTTCACTGCTAATGATTCGGCTTCCGTGTGGAGAGGACTGAGGCAAATCACCAACTATCGACCTAAGGCTCCTAAAGGTCAGGATGACAAAGCCCTTTGTCAAAGACTGTCCCAACACTATGCCCGTTTTGACACCTCGTCATCTGTGTCCAACCCCCCCCTCCCTCCAGCTCCACAGCCTCCACATTCCCTACTTCATTTAAGGCACCCCCCCTCCTCCCCCCCTCCCCTTATCATCAGTGAGCAGGATGTGCTCAAACAGTTCTCCAGACTGAACCCGCGCAAGGCCCCCGGCCCAGACGGCGTGTCTCCCTCCACCCTGAGACTCTGTGCGAAACAGCTGGCTCCTGTATTCACAGACATTTTTAACACCTCCCTTAAGTTATGCCACGTGCCGTCCTGCCTCAAATCCTCCACCATCATCCCTGTCCCCAAGAAGCCACGGATCACTGGACTTAATGACTACAGACCTGTAGCGCTCACCTCTGTAGTCATGAAGTCCTTTGAGCGCCTGGTCCTGTCCCACCTCAAGTCCATCACCACCCCTCTCCTGGACCCGCTGCAGTTTGCCTACCGAGCCAACAGGTCTGTAGACGATGCAGTCAACCTGGCCCTCCACTCCATCCTGCAGCACCTGGACTCCCCGGGAACCTACGCCAGGATCCTGTTTGTGGACTTCAGCTCCGCATTCAACACCATCCGCCCCGCTCTGCTCCGGGACAAGCTGTCCCTGCTCAACGTGCCTGACTCCCTCTGCAGGTGGATCATCGACTTCCTGACGGACCGGAGGCAGCATGTGTGGCTGGGAAAGACTGTCTCAGACTATACTAGCATCAGCACCGGATCACCCCAGGGCTGTGTACTTTCCCCCCCTACTCTTCTCCCTTTACACCAACTCCTGCACCTCCAGCCACCAGTCTGTCAAGTTGATCAAGTTTGCGGACGACACCACCCTCATCGGGCTCATCTCCAACGGCGACGAGTCCGCCTACAGGAGAGAGGTGGCCCAGCTGGCGTCCTGGTGCAGCAATAACAACCTGCAGCTGAACGCTCTGAAGACAGTGGAGATGATTGTAGACTTCAGGAAAGTCACTACTCCTCTGCCCCCCCTCACCCTCTCAGGCTCTCCCATCACCACTGCTGATTCCTTCCGCTTCCTAGGCACTACCATCACCAGGGACCTCAAATGGGAGCTGACCATCAGCTCACTCATCAAAAAAGCCCAGCAGAGGATGTTCTTCCTGCGGCAGCTGAGGAAGCTCAAGCTACCCACCAAGATGTTAGTGCAGTTCTACACAGCCATCATCGAGTCCATCCTCACCACCTCCATAACCGTGTGGTACGCAGGAGCCACTGCCAGGGACAGACTAAGGATGCAGCGCGTCGTGCGCACTGCTGAGAAGGTGATCGGCTGCAAGCTCCCATCTCTCCAGGATCTGTACATCTCCAGGACCCGGAGGCGTGCTGGCCGGATCATAGCCGATCCCTCACACCCTGGTCACGTACTGTTTGCCCCCCTCCCCTCTGGTAGAAGACTTCGGTCTATCCAGACTAAAACCTCCCGTCACATGAACAGCTTCTTCCCCTCTGCCATTAGACTGCTGAACACTAAGTGACTTATTGACTCTCGTGCACCATGTACAGCAGCTCAACCAGACTCATGTCAATCATCACTGTTTTCTTCCTGCATTACCGACTGCACTATATAGTTCTCCACAGTATCTGCTGCTGGCTAATATATATTTTAACTGTTGACCAGTATCACTTAATCTTATCCTACACTTTATTACATGTATAGTTTATTTCTCTTATCTTATCATGTTTAATGTTGCAGCATTGTACCGAGACAAATTCCTAGTTTGTGTACTACATGAACAATGGCAATAAACCTGATTCTGATTCTGATTCTGATTCTGATTCAATCATTTCAACTCTCTAAGTCGGGACTGTTTGCTGGACTTATTATTTGGGGTTTATGTTTAATAAAACGCATGAAACTACTCTTGCTTGTGGGTTTTTCATTCCTCGCTCGGTGTGCTGCATAATGGCGCATGAGGGATCATAACAATTTCTATTAAAAATCAATTTTAAAAAATTAATTTTATGTACTATTCTAACTTTTTGAGAAACTGAAATTGGGATTGTCATGGACTGTAAGCCATAACCATCAAAATTAAAAGAATAAACACTTGAAATATATCACTCTGTGTGTAATGAATCTATATAATATGAGTTTCATTTTTAAAGTGAATTACTGAAATAAACAAATTTTCGATGGCATTCCAATTTATTGAGATGCACCTGTAGAGATGACAACCCCCCCCCCCCCCAAAAAAAACCTCACACTTTTCCTTTGGGGAAACAAATGTTAGAAAGATGGAAGCTCCCAGCCGCTGTGTGTCTTTCCTCAGCTCAATCTTAACTCTTGTAAATGATGCTTATTTTTTGTCAACACCAGTCAGTCAGTCATCATAAAAAAGTTAAATAATAAATTAGATTAACTGTGATCCTAACAGCAGCTAGAAAAGAAGACAGAGAAACACATACAATGCAAAATTACAGCACGGAAGATAGAAGTTGATCATAGGATCAAGCCCACGCTTTATGTCCCCTTACTGTTCTGTGATTATTTATGATGATTATTTGCATTATTGGTCATATGTGTTCCCTCTGACTACCCTGTCACTGACTTCTGTGTCATCCCCTGTCTGATTGACTGTACAGACCTGCCTGTCCTGTTTTGTAGCTGCTCCCCTGTTGTCCCCTACTTAGTCCCAGCTGTCTTATGTTAAGTCAGTTATCTGTTCCCTATATATACAGTATGTCAGTCTGAGTTAATGTTCTTGTGGCATCATTAAGGTTACGTCTTGTGCATCCCTCTGTTATTCTCTGTGGTTTTTCCCTGTGTTTTCTCTCGTAAGTTTTTGCCTTGTGGTTTTGCTTGAGCTCTCAGCCCCATGTTGTTGTTTTGTTTGTTCCTGAGTTTTCGTAATAAATTAACATCTTTGCACCAAAGTCCTGCCTGCAACTGGGTCCTTCATTCAACCTTCATCTGCCTGAAGGCAGATTTATGACAGAATGACACCACAAAACAAGGACCCAGCAAGCAGGAGGTTGGATACTGGGCGTGCCAACCCGGACGAACTATGGGAGGTCCAGACGATCCAGAGCCTCATCGCCAACACCCGCACACCAGAGGACACTTTGGGGTTCCTGGACATTGCGGTTGGGTTACTGGGAGCGTACCCCAGCCTGCAGAGCTACCCCGAGCTGGCAAAGCTAGGGACCCTAGTCACCAGCCTCCACGGGGCATTTCAGGAGTTGGTGAGGATCTCTCCAGAGACGCGGGTGTCTGCGCTGATGACGACGTGTTCCCAGACTTCGGTGCCCCCATCTCCTCACCGTTCACCAGCTCCAGCCCTTTCTCCACCTCCCAAGCAGCAGCCCGCCACATCACAAGCTCCTTGAGAGATACCGTCACCGGAAGGGGGGCACCGGGAGATGCCGCTCCTCTCAGCGCGCCATTCCAGCCTGCCTCTCCTCAGCTTCACAGCCACGCCATGAGCTGGAAGAGAGCACACCTCCTCACTGCTATTCAGCATCTGTTCCAGCGCTGCGGAGCCTTCCAGTTCCGGAACTCTCCAGCTCCGGAACTCTCACCAGCCCCACAGCCATCACACAGGCTGGAGGAGAGTTTACCACCCGTGCCGCAGCCTGTGCCAATGAGGAAGCATCCCCTGGCTCCAGCACCGCGACTACCCACTCCTCCTCGCACAGCTCAGCTATGCCGGCTCCCACAACAGCTGTAACGGCGGTCCCCATGGCAGCTGTAGTGCTGGCTCCACGTCACCCTCCACTGGAAGTGCCAGCTCCCACATCTGCTGGGCTGGTGCCCACGCCCACTGCCCTGTCAGCAGTCACTGCCTCCAGTCTGGGCTCTTCTCTGTCAGCAGCAGCAGAGCAGCAGAACAGGCAAGTACATACTTGTTTCTTGTTACCACCTGACATGTCTTGCCTTGTTTCAGGTGGGGGGTCTCAGCAGCAGCCCCCTTCTGCTTCTGAGCCCCCACCTCCTGCTTCTGCTGTCACCCCTGTATGTGTGCTGTCACCATCCCTGGTCTCTCTGTTTTTCCCTGAGGTGCACTTAGCGGCTCCAGCAGTCTCTGTGGTGCACAAGCCTGCTCTAGCTGCCCCCAAGGTCCACATCTCTGCTCCAGTTCTCCCCGAAGTGCACGCTCCAGCTCCAGCTCTCTCCGAGGTGCACGCTCCAGCTGTCTCCGAGGTGCATGCCACAGCTCCAGCTGTCTCTGAGGTGCACACCACAGCTCCAGCCATCTCCTAGGTGCACGCCACAGCTCTAGCCGTCTCCTAGGTGCACACCACAGCTCCAGCCGTCTCCGAGGTGCATGCCACAGCTCCAGCTGTCTCTGAGGTGCACGTGGCAGCCCCAGCAGTCTTTGAGGTGCAGGAGCCTGCTCCAGCTGCCCCTGAGGTGCATATCCTGGCTCCAGCTCTCTCCGAGGCGGGCACCCCAGCAGCAGAGGACAGGGAGCTAAGGCAAGTTTTTTTTTCATTTCATTTTTAACATCAACATTAGAAGGGACTTGCCTAGCTCCTGGTGATAGTAGTGTTACCTCACTCACTCCCTGCTTGTCTCCCTTGTCCAAGGTGGCTGCATCACAGAAGGGATTCAAGGCATCTGGACTGGATGCTCTTCAGGCCCAGCTGTCATCAGCTTCAGAGGCCGGTGGCCGGTGCACCTCCACCCATTGCTCCAGAGATCAGGGGACCTACATCTGTTGCTCTAAAGGTCAGTGCACATCCACTGTTTGTTCCGGAGGCCAGTGCGAATCCACCATTTGTTCCAGAGGCTGGTGCGCATCCGCTGTTTGTTCCTGTACTCAGTGCACCCCAATCATTGATTCCGAAGTTCAGTGTGCTGCTGACACCTGCTCCGGATGGCTGTGAGCTGCTGTCACCTGTCTCTGAAGTCAGCACAGCTCTGTCACCAATACCTGAGGTTAATACACAACAATTGTCTATTCCTGAGCCCAGTGTGGGCCTGTCAGTTGTTTCTGAGGGCAGTGTGCTGCAGCCACCTGCTACGGAACTTAAAGCTCTTTCATTACTGGCTCCAGAACTAAAAGTTTAAAGATTTCATGTTGTCAGCTCTTGAGTTTAAAATTTCCATGTTGTCATTATCTCCAGAGCAAGAAGCTCCTGTGTCATCTTCTAAGTTTAAGATCTCTATGTCATTATTTCCTGAGGTTAAGGTCTCTATGTTCTCCTCTGAGCTAAAAAAAATTCCTATGTTGTCACCTGAGTAAACAGTTTTTTTGTGGTTTCTAAGTCAAGAAGTTCCTTTGTGGTTTCTAAGTCAAGAAGTTCCTTTGTGGTCTCCAGACCAAGAAGCTCCTTTGTGGTTTCTGGAGCAAAAAGCTCCCATGTTTTCTCCTGAGCAAAAGGCTCCAATGTTATCGCCTGAGTTTATAATTCCTATGTTGTTTTCTCCAGAGCAAAAAGCTTTCATGTCATCTCCTGAGATTTTTTTTTTCCCTTGTCCTGTCAGGCAGCTAGGCAAACAGAACAGGGATCTGTCACCCTTATTGTGCCAAAACAGATTTACTTTGCCAACAAGAGCTTGTACAGTACCTAACTGTGTATTGTATATTGTTGTAAACTCCTTCTGTAATAACTTTTAATACTTTATTTTAATTGTTTTACCCATGGAAGACCCAACAGGATGGGGAAGAGGGAAAGGAAGTGTGTGAAGGGGGAAAAGAAAAGGGAAGGGAACAAAAAAAAAAAAAAAAAAAAAACCCAAACCAACCAACAACTAAAACAAACAAAAGAAACTGCTTCTTCCACCGAAGATGTCTCAACACGAGACTGGTTTCTGCACCTGTTAACCTTACATACATGCACAAGAGACACTTGTGCGTGTATGTCTGTGTGCATATATATGAGAACGCGTGCAAAATAAGTGTGTGCATGTGAGTGGTTTGTCAGGAAACATATGAAGCGGAGGGCCGGCCGCAGCAGCTCTCCCCCCGGGAACCCCGAGCAGGCACGGCAGTGCCACCAATCCCCAGCCCCAAGGTCAGCAAGCCCCAGGAAAGCCAGGAATCTGCCCCCGGAGGGACGATCAAGGGAGGCCAGGCTGATCGGCGGCCGGCACGGTGAGCCCACACCCCCAGACCCGCCCGACCCCCACCCCCCCCAGCAGGGCCAACGTCCGCCCCCGGGCCCCAGGCACCAGGAGGCCAGCAACCCCACCCCCCGGGGCAGAAACCGGCCTGCGCCCCCCGGCACGAGCCCCCCCAGGCACCCCCACAGTGAGCCCGCCCCAGCGCCTCTGTCACACACCCCGGGGACCCCCATGTCCAAAAAAGTCCCCCCGCCCAGGGGAGCCCACATTGTCGAGAGGCAGTACCCCCCTTAATCCAGCACCTCCCGACTCACAGACACACCCCTCCCCACACCTTCACACCCACATGCTCCCATGCACACTCCTCTCACTCACCCAGAGCGACCCATTCTCTCTCACTCCTGTACCCATTCAAACTCACCCCTCATTCACCTTTGTTTCATAAGGTGGCTGCAAAGCAGATGCAGCGAGCCTGAACACGCACCAGTGCCCGGCGGTGACCAGGGAGACCACCGGCACAGGCCACAGAAGCAGACCCCCACCCCCGGTGCCCATCTGAGTAAACAATCAGCAGACCACCACAGGCGCCCCAAGATTCCACCCAGCATGCAAAGCGCTGCACAAAACTGACCCACCATCACCACCTCCATTCATCACCCCCTCACTCTCACTTACTCATATTCAGCACCCCTCTCACTTCCTTGGTTGTATCTATATATTCAGTAGCACCCAGGGATTTTGACAACATGATAGGTCCCAGGCTCCCCACAAGGCCCCCATGTCCCCAGCAAGAGCAGGGCAACAGGGGTGGGGGGAAGACCCCCACCCCCTCCCCCCCACACAGAACATGGTGGGTGTGTGTCGGTTATTTGATATAATTGTTTGTAAATGTGTGGACTGCCAAAGTGCATTAAAATTGGGGGGATAGTGATTGGAGCACTGCTAGCCACTGTGATGGGTAGAAGGACCCCCATCCCCCCAAGCCCTCAGTATCTAAAATGCAATTAAAATTGAGGTGAGTGCAGCCCCACCACGCAGCAAAGGTGTCCCCTTCACTGACACAGTGCGGCACACCCCCACCTCAAAGCCCTAAATGTAACAAAAAAGATGTATATTCCACCCAGAGTCAGGGGGAGGGGGATGGCAGGAAATAAGACTGGGAGGTAGGCGGTCTACAAGTGAGACCATCCCCCCGCAGAAGCCAGCTTGCAGACTGGTTCATGAGGTCACCTACTGCCCCCAAATCCCAACCCAGGGCGAGGGTCGCCAGTGGAAGCAGCCCTGGACCCACCAGCATCCCGCCCCGGCGCTTCCAGCAACACTAACATGATGAGGCAGCCATACATATTTCCACTCATCTTACACACACAAATATGAACAACAACAGTCACAATAGTAAACAATGGGCCGGACCCACACAGCGCCCAACATGCCAGGCGATACCCCCGAGCGCCCGCGTAGGCCCACGACCACCCACCCCAGATGCACACTGACGGCCACAGGCTGCCCTGCAACCACTGCCACCCCGGAGCAACCCGATGGAAACACAGCCATCAACCCGCGCCAATGGCCCCTCAACCACCCCCAAGCACCAACACACACCCGCCGCCAATGACACCAGGGGTGATGCGACAAAGCGCCTCACCCTGCAACACAACAGCAGGGTGGCCGAGACAAGCAGGCCCCGAAACGCCAGCCCCCATTCCACTAGATGGACTGCCCAACCCCTGCCACCCAATAAAGTTCTTCTACCCATACACACATCCTCCACCCCCCAGACATCTACCCACAAGTAACTGCTTCCATACACATACGTACCTCCTCCCACCATCACACATGCCCACCTACACACACACACACAGCCCCACCTGCCCACTCAGCACACACCCACTTCCGCATCCGCTCATACATAAGCCCACACTCACACCCACTCTCACTCTCACTCCCAACCCCCCCGGCCCACCCCGCAGCCCCCCCAACCACCCCTTCCCCAGGGCCAGACAGATGGCCACCCTGGAACAGGCCCCCCGGACACCCGCGGTCGGGGCGCAGCCAGCCGCCAGAGGTGCCAAGGAGAGCAAGTCACCGCCCGCCACCCCTCAGATTATAGAATTAATAAGCGGGGACCAGAGAGAATTGAATTCCGCCAATTGATTATTTGAGGAGGCTGACATTCTCTCCAGGCTAATATAATCCAATACTAAGTTATTTTAATAAGTCATGTATAAGTTATTTCTTGATTTCCAATTCATGAGGATAGTTTTCTTTGCGATGCATAAGGCAGTGAGAACCATGTGTGTCATCCTTGCATCTATATTTATTTCACTTAAATCACCTAATATGCAAAGTGTGGGTGAGGGTGGGACTACCATCACCAGGGACCTCAAATGGGAGCTGACCATCAGCTCACTCATCAAAAAAGCCCAGCAGAGGATGTTCTTCCTGCGGCAGCTGAGGAAGCTCAAGCTACCCACCAAGATGTTAGTGCAGTTCTACACAGCCATCATCGAGTCCATCCTCACCACCTCCATAACCGTGTGGTACGCAGGAGCCACTGCCAGGGACAGACTAAGGATGCAGCGCGTCGTGCGCACTGCTGAGAAGGTGATCGGCTGCAAGCTCCCATCTCTCCAGGATCTGTACATCTCCAGGACCCGGAGGCGTGCTGGCCGGATCATAGCCGATCCCTCACACCCTGGTCATGTACTGTTTGCCCCCCTCCCCTCTGGTAGAAGACTTCGGTCCATCCAGACTAAAACCTCCCGTCACATGAACAGCTTCTTCCCCTCTGCC
Organism: Pholidichthys leucotaenia; assembly: GCA_020510985.1. NCBI lineage: Eukaryota > Metazoa > Chordata > Actinopteri > Cichliformes > Pholidichthyidae > Pholidichthys > Pholidichthys leucotaenia. The sequence continues at coordinate 147,558,699 of CM035837.1, forward strand.
ATTAGACTGCTGAACACTAAGTGACTCTCGTGCACCATGTACAGCAGCTCAACCAGACTCATGTCAATCATCACTGTTTTCTTCCTGCATTACCGACTGCACTATATAGTTCTCCACAGTATCTGCTGCTGGCTAATATATATTTTAACTGTTGACCAGTATCACTTAATCTTATCCTACACTTTATTACATGTATAGTTTATTTCTCTTATCTTATCATGTTTAATGTTGCAGCATTGTACCGAGACAAATTCCTAGTTTGTGTACTACATGAACAATGGCAATAAACCTGATTCTGATTCTGATTCTGATTCTGACACTATACCCAAGACATACCGACAGGTTTTCACATGTCTTCTGCCAGAACTTTTGAACCGGTGCACAGGACCACATAGCATGCATATAGCTATCCGGGATGTTGCTGGTGCAGTGAGAGCAGATATTTGTGTGACTCAGGCCCATTTTGAACATCCTTTGTCCTGTGTAATGAATTCTATGTAGAACTTTATACTGTATAAGTTGTAAGTTAGAGTTTTTAGTCATCTTAAAAGTGCTTAAACATATTTGTGTCCAGAAACTTTCCTCCTTATTAATTGATAACTCTGTCTCCCATTTTGATATTGGAAGAGATACGGACTCATCCAACTTTGATAACAGTCCATGTATTTTCAATATCAATCTTGGGGAACGGAGATTTAGAAACTCTGCCACCTTAATTGGTACTTCTAAATCTGTCTGATTAAGATTAAATCTTGCTTTTATTATGGATTTAAGCTGTTGATATTCAAAGTACTTTTTATCACTGATTTCGTATTGTAACCCTAGATCCTGAAATTGGATAAAATTTCCACCTTGAATAAGATGTTCTAAGTTATTTATTCCCTTCTCTTGCCATAGTGAAAATTTTAACGTCCTCTTTTGTTGCAGGATATCAGGATTATTCCAAATGGGCGTGAGTTTACAGGGGACAAGTGAAGACCCTGTTATTTTTAAAATTTTCCACCAAGCCATCAGAGAGGAGCTGATATTAATACTTTTAAAACAGTCATGGCATTGAATACAGGGACTTATAAAAGGTAAGTCAGAGATATTTAGCGACCCACAGAGAGCCTGTTCAGCATCTAACAATGGGTTTCCTAGTGGGGTTGATTTTGTCCATTTTAAAACAAACTGCAGTCTATTGGCTAAAAAGTAATTAAAAAAATTTGGTAAATCTAAGCCTCTGCACTCTTTCACTTTTTGGAGGGTTTTTAAACTAATCTGTGATGGTTTATCCTTCCATAAAAATTTACTTATATTTGAGTCTAGAGACTTAAACCAGGCCATTGATGGTTGGGTAGGGATCATTGAGAACAAATAATTGATTTTAGGAAGGACCATCATTTTAACGGTTGTGACTCTTCCCATTAATGATAAAGGTAGTGTTCTCCAGCGTGTAAGGTCGTCTTGTATTGTTTTTAAAAGGGGAATATGATTTAGTCGCAATAACTCTGAGAGCCTGGGGGAAATATCTATTCCTAAATATTTAACATTTCCTGATTGTATTGGAATAGTAGATGTATTTGAGAAATTGCAATTTATAGGTAAAACTATTGATTTTACCCAGTTAATAAGTAATCTGATAATGATGACAATTTATCAATGAGCGCCACGGTCTGAAGAAGAGATCTTTGTGAGTTTTCAAGGAAAATCAATACATCATCAGCATAAAGACTTATCTTGTGTTCCTTTTCTCCAGTTTGAATACCTCTGATATCAACATTTTGTCGTATGGCTGCTGCTAATGGTTCAATAAAGATGGTAAAAAGTGAGGAAGAGAGTGGACACCCCTGCCTAGTACCTCTCTGGAGATTAAAGCTTCGGGAAGTCTGATCATTTGTTTGGACAGATGCAGCTGGATACCTACGTATATAGTGTTTTAATCCAGTTTATGAAAGATGAACCAAACCCGAACTTGTTTAACACCATAAAAAGAAATTTCCAGTTAACACGGTCAAAGGCTTTCTCTGCATCCAGGGACAAGATTGTAGTTTCTATGTTATTGATCTTGCAGTAGTCTATTAAATTAAATAGCCTACGTGTATTATCAGCTGAGTGCCTACCCTTGATGAAACCTGTTTGATCTGGGTGTATAATAAACGGAATTATCCTTTCCAGTCTTTTGGCGAGAGCTTTGCAAATTATTTTAAGATCAACATTCATAAGTGAGATGGGACGGTAGCTAGATGGAAGCGTAGGTTCTTTTCCAGTTTTAAGGAGCAGGATAATACTAGCCAAATTCATATTTGGAGGAATTACATTATCTTCTTTAATTTGGTTCACCATTTTAAAAAAAAGTAGGTGCCATCACAAGCCAAAATTCTTTATAAAATTCTACTGGAAAAGCATCTGGCCCCGGGGCTTTGTTGTTTGGGATGTGCTTAAGTGCCTCCTGGAGTTCAGACACCTGAAGAGGTGCATCCAGAGCTGCAATCTGTTCATTATTTAATTGTGGTAAATTAATATCATCCAAAAATTTATTCATCTCTGAGTCATATGGGTCAGATGAGATCTCTATTCATCTCAGGTTAACCTGAGATGAGTAGAGGTTTTCATAAAACTTTCTGAAGGAGTTATTTATTTCTTCAGGCTCATGGGTAATATTTCCAGTCATATCCTTGATAGAGTGGATAGTTGTTTTTTTCTTTATTCAATCTAAGCTGGTTCGCAAGATATCGCCCCGATTTATTACTGTGTTCAAACTTCTCAAGACGCAGTCTTTGTATTAAAAACTGTGCTCTTTTGTTTGTAATTTCTTTTAATTCCAGCTTTAATTTTCTCAGATCATTAAGTGTATGTTCCTGTGGGGAAATGGCACATGTTGTCTCCAGTGATTTAATTTTCTAAGTCCAGTACCAGTGCTTTTTCTTTTTTATTCTTGAACAGTAAGAGATTATTTTACCTCGCATGACCACTTTTGCTGCTTCCCAAAGAGCACCTGGGGATATTCCTGGCACATCATTATATTCCAGATATGATTCCCACTTTTTATTAAAGTAGTTAATAAAGTCTTTGTCTTTCAGTAGTGATATATTAAATTTCCAGCTCCTAGTTTCCCTTGTAGCTTTCCTATTTACGAGTGTAAGAGATACTGGATGGTGATCGCTAATAGCTTGATTTGAACATATTTCAGTGTCTGTGATGTCCCTCACAATAGAGTTACTGGCTAAAAAGAAATCTAGACGCAAATGTGAACTATGAACTGATGAAAAAAAAGTGTATTCCTGAAGAGTTGGGTGAAGAGAACGCCATTCATCGCAAAGACCAAAATCATTCATGTACTGTTTGAGAGTGTCAGTAGCCTGCCATTTTCGGTAATTCCCCGATGTACTGAGCCTGTCGATTGCAGGGTTTAATACCAGGTTGAAGTCCCCTCCTATTATAAGTGTAGTGTCCAAGTGCTCAGAAAGAGAAGTGAAAAAAGTATGAAAATAGGATGGGTCGTCAGCATTTGGACCATAAACGCTTGCAATACATAGATCCAAATTTTGGACTGAGATTTTTTAGTATTATAAATCTACCTTCCGGATCTGTTATGGTGTTATTCACAACAAAGTGTATTCTTCTGTTTACCAGTATACAGTTAGGCCCAGAAATATTTGGACAGTGACACAATCTTCATGATTTGGGCTCTGCATGCCACCACATTGGATTTGAAATGAAACAACTACAACAGAATTGAAGTGCAAACTTTAAGGTTTAATTCAAGGGGTTGAACAAAAATATATGATTAAACATGTAGGAATTGTAGCTATTTTTATACAAACGCTCCTCATTTCAAGGGCTCAAAAGTAATTGGACAAATAAACATAACCCTAAGTAAAATGTTACTTTTCAATATTTTGTTGAGAATCCTTTGCAGGCAATGACTGCCTGAAGTCTGGAACCCATGGACATCACCAAACGCTGGGTTTCCTCCTTTGTGATGCTTTGCCAGGCTTTTACTGCAGCTGTCTTCAGTTGTTGCTTGTTTGTGGGTCTTTCTGCCTTAAGTTTTGTCTTTAGCAAGTGAAATGCATGCTCAATTGGGTTGAGATCTGGTGATTGACTCGGCTATTGCAGAATATTCCACTTCGTTGCTTTAAAAAACTCCTGGGTTTCTTTTGCAGTATGTTTTGGATCATTGGTGAAGCACCATCCAATCAACTTTGCTGCGTTTGGCTGAATCTGAGCAGAAAGTATATCCCTATATACTTCAGAATTCATCCAGCTGCTTCTGTCTTTTGTCAAATCATCAATAAACACAAGTAACCCAGTGCCATTGGAAGCCATGCATGCCCATGCCATCACACTGCATCCACCATGTTTTACAGAAGATCTAGTACTTTGGATCATGAGCTGTTCCAATTCTTCTCCAAACTTTCTTCTTCCCATCATTCTGGTACAGGTTGATCTTAGTCTCATCTGTCCAAAGAATGCTGTTCCAGAACTGGGCTGGCTTCTTCAGGTGTTTTTTGGCAAAGTCAATTCTGGCCTTTCTATTTTTGAGGCTGATTCTTGGTTTGCACCTTGTGGTGAATCCTTTGTATTTACTCTCATGAAGTCTTCTCTTTATGGTAGACTTAGATACTGATACACCTATTTCCTGGAGAGTGTTCTTCACTTGAGTGGATGTTGTGAAGGGGTTGTTCTTCACCATGGAAAGGATTCTGTGATCATCCACCACTCTTGTCTTTTGTGGACGTCCAGGCCTTTTTGAGTTCCCAAGCTCACCAGTGCACTCTTTTTTTCTCAGAATGTACCAAACTGTTGATTTGGCTACTCCTAACATTTCTGCTATCTCTCTGATGGATTTCTTCTTTTTTTTCAGCCTCAGGATGGTCTGTTTCACCTCCATTGAGAGCTCCTTTGACAGCATGTTGTGTGTTCACAGCAACAGCTTCCAAATGCAAACGCCACACCTGGAATCAACTCCAGACCTTTTAACTGCTTAATTGATGACAGGTTAACGAGGGAAGAGCCCATGCAGCCTTGTTTTTTGTTTTTTTTGTTTTTTTCAGCCTTCTGAGTCAATTGTCCAATCACTTTTGGTCCCTTGAAAAAGAGGCGGCTACGTATTAAAGAGCTGTAATTCCTAAACCTTTGCTCCAATTTGGATGTGAATACTCTCAAATTACAGCTGAGAGTCTGCACTTTAAGCCCATATTGATTATATAATTGTATCCTGAATATGTTTTCGTAAACAGCTAAAATAACAAAATTTGTGTCACTGTCCAAATATTTTTGGGCCTAACTGTAGCTACCCCCCTGTGTTTAGAATTAAAGCTGGCTGAGTACAAGTGGGGGAATTCCAGGGAGGTGAGCGTGTCTACAGACGACTTAGAGACACGAGTCTCCTGCAATAAGACAAAGTCTGCCTGTAGATTGTTCAGTCGAATTAAAACTTTTAGCCTCTTCTCCCGGGTTCCAACTCCACGTATGTTCCACATGACAAACTTAAATGTGGACATGTTTTCACTAACTGGTTGTGTACTAAAGACTAACTAAATATGCCTATGTGATTATAGTATGTCTGTAATGTATGCATATACTGTATGTGTAGGAATGCATATACTGTATGTTAATGACTGCGAGGGCTTAGTCTCTGCCATTAGATTAGCGGCAGATGGAAGCAGACACAAGGAGTTAAAATATGGGCTCATTGAAGCTGAACAATGGCTTCAAGTTGCAAGACAGCGTCAGGCTGACTTAGATAAGGTGACGGTAAACAGACAGAATCAGACTTTAAAGGACTCGAATGTTTATAATGAAAAGGATTTGACTAATGCACATTCTTTCTCAAAATTCCGAGGTGAGGAAGAACGGAATGGCCAGGGCTGGCATAGGACAACCCCCCCCATACCCCAACTTCAAAGCAGAGACACCCCCCACAGCTCCAGCAGCAGACTCACCTCCTCTCTCCCCCTCTCCTGCTGTGCCACCTCCTCCTCCTACTCAAAACCCAGATGTAAAGCCCAAGGTTAAAAGAGACTTTGGCTCCAGGGAGCAGCCACCTCAGATTGCAAAGCAGATAAGTGATTATGCACCTTCACGCTATACCACTTCAAACACACACCCATCTTCATCCATAGATAAACACATTAAAGAGGAACACTGTGATTCATTAGGACAGTTCCCTATGACTGAATTATCTTACCCAGCTTATGCAGGTCCAGCTGCCAGTGAGAGTCAAGCAGATGATATTCAGCACCAACCTATAGTACTAGTCTATAGACCTTGGACTGATGCAGATTTTACTGAAGCAGTTAAAGAAATTCCACATCCTAAAGATAAACCTACACAGTTTTTTGAAGGAATGGCAAACCTCCTTCAAAGTTTCAAATTAAATGGCCAGGAAACAGAGAGGGCCTACAGAAAGGTCCTAAAAAATGATTGGTGTACAGTTTCAGGTAATTGGAATCCAAAAGCTAATGATGATCAACCCTTAGCACCAACTGATGCAATATTGGCTCAGCGGGTGAAAGAATTAGATGAACACATTGGGAACAAGTGGAGATTAAAACATGATTGGACAGCCATTCAGAATACCACTCAGAATAAGACAGAACACATTGAAGCCTATAGATGCAGATTGCAGGATGTTTTTGACAATCATTCTGGTTTGGAAAATCCTACCACAGACACAGGTTCAGAACCCTATTGGCAACATTTGAAAAGTTTATTTTTGCAGAACACGCATCCCAATTTAGCACAGTACATACGCAAACACCTTGTGACATGTCGTACACGTTCATTTGCTGATGTACTGACTTATGCAAAGCATGCAAAAAGGCTAGAGGAGGAGCGACTGGACAGGGAAGAGAAGAAAGTTAAAATGAAGCCCAGTCCTGTTTATGTGATTGCTGACCCTCGGGGGAGGCCTTTGCTTCCCTCACTTCTGTATTTTTCCAGGGTCCCCAATGTGGAGGAGAGAGGAGGGGCCGTGGGGCTTGGCCTGCAAATCCCCCACGGTGGAGCTGCGACATTTGTCACTTTTGTGGGCAATGGGGTCACTGGCAAAAGCATTGCCCTGCACGTCCGAGAGGCTGGGGGGAGAGGAGGGAACTATGCACTGCCCAGCTGCCACAACAGGAACAGACGCATCCCAGCACGTGACTAACCAACTCAAAGCTAAGTACAGCTACTGAAACTGACAATGACACAGTTGACATATTTCATTTACCTGACTTTGACCTAATCATGACACTAGAGTGTTTACCAGAGGTTACTCTAGAAATTCAGGGAACTCCTTTGAAATTTCTTTGTGATACAGTCGCTTGTAGATCTGTCATTTCAGGCCTGGATGTTGAGGGGTTCATAAAATCAGAACACACAGTGATTATTAAATCAGCAAATGGAAAACTAAAAACATAGTACCTTTCTGAAATTGTAACAGTAAAAGATCCTGTCACAGGGGACAGTGCAGAAGGTTCATTCATTTTGTCACAAGGGTGTCCAGTTAACCTATTGGGAAGGGATTTGCTTACAACTCTCAATATTGCTGGAATTCCGACAGAAGGTGGTATGAGGGCATCACATTTCCCACATGTATCAGAAACCAGTGTGGTGCAAGATTTTGCAGTGCCAAAGTACTCATATTCACTCAGCTTGGTACCGCCCGGACCAACCGGAGTGACAGAGAACTTGGTGGCAAAAACAATGCAACATGTCAAAACACAAATTCCTACAACTAAGCAGGCCACAAATCAATATCATTGCAACATGTATGACAGATATCTGAGTGGCCCAGGTAATAAATTGGAAAAAACATTTTTTTGCAAACCCATCTTCCAGAATAGTCATTGCAAATCTATACTGGTCACCAAAGGGCTATGCAGGAGCATCTGTGAGGTTATCTGATGAAGATAAGAGCCATTTCAAACACTGGGAGTCACCACACATTGCACTAATTCAGTGCTTCTCAATTATTTTTTGCAAAGCCCCCCCTAGGAAAGAGAAAATATTTTGTGCCCCCCCCAACTCACCGCAGTGACTCTAAATAAGATCATTATCTATAAAAATTGTATAAGTATACCTAAAATTGTATCCTTTTTAACATTAACAAAAGAAAAAAGCAATATAAATCAACTTTCAACAAATATTAACTTTATTTTGCCACACAGAAACCCTGTTATAGTCTAAAACAGAAAAAAAAAAAAACTTAAAGTGCATCAAACTGCCTGAAATAAAAAAATATGTCAATCCTTGTTTAAACTAGAAACATTTTTGACCAACTGAACCATTTGATGCTGAGAAAAATAATTCAATCAATAAATAATATTAAATGTAAATTGATCTGGAACATTAACACAGGAGTACCAATATATTTAACATTTTAGTCTGAAGAAAAAGGTAGAAAAAGGCAGTATCAACTCCTCTGCAATTGTGTGGGGGTTTTTGCACTGCACAATTTGGTACGCCACTTTAAATGATGCTGAAAGTGCTCGCTGGTTTACTGATGTAGTGTTCACAAAGTGGGATGATTGTTGGCCGTACTCCGCACGTTTTCGCTGAAAAAAATCAAGCGGCTTATCAACGTGTTGAGGATGTAATGTCTGTAGGTGACGTCTTAATTTATTTGGCTTCATGCTGTCCGCTGCGAACACTTTCAGACACAGTAAACACACTGGTCTTTCCTCGTCTCCCACCGTAGTCACAGTGAAGCCAAGCGCTAGATAAGCTTCGTCATATTTCCTCGTCTTACCTTTTGGGAGACTTTCATTTGTCTCTTTACCTCTGTCTCTCTCCGCCTTTCTTTTCGTTACTGTTAAATATTTCTCCATGGTGTCTCTCGAGGGGTTTGTTGACAGCAATTTAAAAAGTTTTAAACTCCTGCACAGACTTTGACAATGAGAGCGCCACTGCACCACCTGCTGCCGTGGATGTGCAATTACACTTTACACGGCAAAAGCAAAGCCTTTTCCCCGGGGTCACACGCGCCCCCCCGGCATCGCATCGCGCCCCCTCGAGTACCTCAAGGCGAATCTCGTCCACCCCCGGGGCCCGGCCACCAAGGAGATTTTTAACCCCCTTGGCGACCTCAGCCCCTGTGATAGGCGAGTCATCCCCCTCGTCCCCAAACCCTGCTTCCACTGTGGAAGGCGTATCAGTGGGATTGAGGAGATCCTCGAAGTATTCCTTCCACCGCCCCACTATTTGAGAAGGACTGCACTATTTGAGAAGGACTGCACTAATTGAACCTAAACACATGCAGTGGAAGGATGTAGGTAGATTTGTGAACACAGCCGAACAATGTGACCAATCATGGAAGGACACACCTGATCCAAGATTTCAGTACTGTCTGAAGCTTGACACCTACAGACTGCCTTTGAACTGGGTGGCACAAGTCCAAAAAGACATCAGCATTGACGTCCCTGAATCACAAGCATGACTATTTCCTCTGACAGAGGGAGAGGAAGATGAACTCTCGGAAATTCCAAATTCCTTGTGGTCAACAGGAAAGGCAGATGTAGGATTAATGAAAAATGCAGAATTAGTAACAATAAATGCAAAATCTCATTTTAGGCCTTATCAGAGACAATATCCTCTATGCCCAGAAGAACAGGAAGGCATTAAACCTGTTATACAGGAATTGATAGATGCAGGGGTTATCGTACCATGTCCAAAATCACCATGTAATACGCCTCTGTTCCCTGTGAAAAAGGCTGCACCATCCCCTGGCTGGAGGATGGTTCAGGACCTCCAGGCGGTGAATAGAGCCATCATTCCTAGGGCTGTAACAGCCCCAGACCCGCACACTTTGTTAAATGATCTACAATCACAGATGAAATTTTTCACAGTGATTGACATCAGTAATGCTTTTTTTCAGCATTCCTATTCATCCAGATCATCAGTTCTGGTTTGCATTCACATTTGAAGGCAAGAGGTACACATTCACGAGGTTACCACAGGGCTATTGTGAATCACCAATCATTTTTTCACAGGCAATGTCAGCAAATTTGGCCCAGTTTGTTCCACCTAATGGGAGTCAGTTACTCCTGTATGTTGATGACATTTTGCTGGCATCCCCTGATGAAACCACATGCAAAAAAGACACCACTGCCTTGCTGAAATTTTTAGCTGAGCAGGATCACAAGGTCAACAAAGCCAAGCTGCAATTGTGGAAGACAGAAATGAAATACTTAAGCCACATTTTGTCAGCAGAAGGAAGACCTGTTGATCCTGTTCGCAAAGACGCTATTTTAGCAGCACCCAAACCAATTACAAAAAGAGACATGATGTCCTTTTTGGGTACATTAAACTATTGTTGCTCTTGGATTGCAAATTATTCATTTGAAGTGCAACCACTGTCTGACCTTATTTACAAAAAAAAACAAAAACAAAACAAAAAAAAACAATGGCACAGGTTCAGGTTCAGGTTACTTTATTTGTACCTGTAGGTAGATTTGTTTTGCAGTCAGGTGACATCCTTTTAGACACATATTTACAAACCACAATTACATTCAACATGAACACAAACACAGGCGCACATGAAGCTGACTATAAACACGATAAACGTACTCAAGGCTCCACCAATCAGGACATAAGTTAAAGAGATAAGAGAAAAAACAAAGAGAAAAGAGAGAAGGGTCATATTAAAAAAGTTAAAAACTAAGTCAAAGAGATTAAAACCTCAATAAAAGTCTGAAGTCTAAAACCCAATAAAAGATTTAAAACCAAAATAAAAAACCTACAAAAAATAAACAAATATAAAATAAAAATTAATAAATAGATAACTAAATTATGTGCAATATATTGCTACATCTTGTTCAACTCTTAGACAGCAGCAGGAACAAAGCTGTTTTTGTAGTGCTGGGTTTTACATTTTGGAACAACAAACCTCCGTCTGGAGGGGAGAAGCTGAAAGTGGCAGTGCAAAGGGTGGGAGTCATCATTTAAAATGGAGGTAGCAATCCTCTGTACCTGTCTGGTGTACAGGGATGTCAGGCTCAGCTGTGACTCACCAAGCAAACGACTGGACCATCTAACTACCTGGCCTAAGGATTTCCTCTGTTTCAGTTTTATCTGACCCAACCACGACACTAAAGAAAGGATAAAACAGATTCAATAAAAGCCTGATAAAACATTGTCATTATGGTTCGGTCAATTTGGAAGTGTGCGAGTTTCCTTAAACAATGCAAATGTTGCTGACCCTTTTTGCACACTCTTTCGCAGTTCTCTTCAGAGTTTAAATTACTATCAATAATCGTCCCAAGATATTTGTAAGATTGCAAACATTCAATGGTCTGGCCTTTTAGTACAGTGACTTCGTGCCTGGGAGTTTTCCTCCTAAAGTCAATAATCATATCTTTAGTTTTTGTCATATTCAGCTGCAGGTAGGAATCCTCACACCAGTGAACAAAATCATCAACTACTAGGCCGTGGCCACTCTCTCCATCCTGAAGGAGACTGACAATAACTGAATCATCAGCATACTTTATAATGTGTCTGTTGTCATGTCTGCTCTGACACATGTTTGTGTACAGGATGAAGAGTAGTGGTGAAAACACACACCCCTGAGGAAAGCCAGTAGAAGAACACTTTTGGTCAGACAATGTACCATCGACCCTTACTCTCTGTGTCCTGTTGGTTAAAAAATCCAGAATCCAACCCACTATATTATTACTCAAATCAAATTGTTGCAGGAGCCTTTCAACTAAAATATGAGGTTGGATTGTATTAAAATCAGAAGAAAAGTCCACAAATAAAAACCTGGTGTGTGTCCCATTAAAATCCAGATGTTTAAAAAGCATGTTAAACAGAGTGACAGTGGCATCCTCTACTCCTCTGTGAGGCCTATAGGCAAACTGCAAAGGATCCAATGCATGCTCAGTCTGCTTTAGGATCTCAAATCTGACCAGTTTTTCAAAAATTTTCATTAAAATTGAAGTCAAAGCAACTGGTCTAAAATCATTTACCATTTTAGGACAGCTGGATTTTGGAACAGGGGCAACCACAGCATCTTTCCAGACTTAAGGCACATGTGTCTGTAAGGACATTAAAAATGTAGTGAAACACAGGACTCAATTCATCAGGTGGACAAAATTGAGTGGAGACCTGAGGCAGAGATAAGCATTTGTCAGGATGAAAAAGCTTTTGGTCAGCACTGCAGTTTTGGCACTCCCTGACTATGAGAAGCCATTTATTCAAGTGGCTGATTGTAGGCAGGGACACATGATGTCAGTGCTCCTTCAGCCATTTGGGGCAAAAATGCATCCAGTAGCATATTATTCCACAAGGCTGGATGCTGTTGCAAGAGCCCATCCTCCATGTGTGCAGGCCGTAATAGCCACATCCATGGCAGTTCACGCATCTGCAGGAATTGTACTTTTTCATCCTTTGACCCTAAAGGTCACACATGCAGTGTCAGTTATTTTATCTCAGAGCAAGATATCAGTTCTGTCACCATCTAGACACCTTGAATGCATGATAGTGGCCACGGTTACATGGACAAAATTTCTTGAGTCTGATTACAATTCAGATCAGAATTTTACTGTTTACATGGATCCTGAAAAAGCTCATCCAATTAGGTCGTGCGTTTCCATGTGTCACATGTTTGAACAGAATAAATCATTTTGACATGCGCACGTCAACATTTCGATATTCTGAAAATAGTAGAAGAAGAAGCAACTTCCAGTGTTAGCAAGCCCCACTTTGTGTCGAAATTGACCTGTATTGTGTTATTCAGACTGTACTTTTGCTTCTGCTGGTCTCCGTAATGAAGCTACAAGTACATACTTCTGCATATGACAAGCAGAGGAAGACAGCAGGACGATGCAGACCAGTTTTGTTTTACTCCCACTATGTTTTCTGCTAGCTGCTGCTCAGGCGGAAATATGTCACGTCAACATGCAGCTGGTGTACAGACATGCACAGTAAACATATTTTCTGCCCTACATTCGGAATAAGTGTTTTCATGTGCACCATTCAGATTAACAATCGACATAACCCACCCCTCTCAATCAGAATGAAATTTTGATCCGAATGAGCGTGATCGGGTTACAATATTCAGATTGGCGTGTTTACATGAATTAACTAACTAACTAACCTGCACTTATATAGCGCTTTTCTAGTCACAAAGACCACTCAAAGCGCTTTCACTAGTACTAACCCTCTATTCTAAGGGCCTATAGGAAACAGATATCTAGGGACAATTTAGAACAACCAATTAACCTAACATGCATGTCTTTGGATTGTGGGAGGAAACCGGAGCCCCCGGAGTAAACCCACACAGCACAGGGAGAACATGCAAACTCCATACAGAAAGGTTCCAACCCCTGCCAGCCTGGGGATTCGAACCAGGAACCTTCTAGCTGTAAGGCAACAGTGCTAACCACTGCACCACCGTGCTGCCCAATAAAAATGAAGCATTTTTATTCCGATCAGGCTTTTAATCCAGTTACTTGTGTCTATGTAAACATAGCCAGTGTTACTGTCACAGTCACATTTAACCATTGAACGTTGCACAGTATTGAATCCAGCAAGCTTTTTGCCAATTTCCACTGAAGGTGAACCTCATGACTGTGTGGTAGAAATTGAAAATGAAACACTACCACATCCTGATTTACGGGACACTCCTTTGGATGATTCAGATCTCACATTGTAGATGGATCATCAAAATATGACTGTGATGGATCAAATTTGGCTAGCTATGCAGTTGTCACTCATGACACTGTTTTAAAGGCCTAAAAACTTCCATCTCATTTTTCAGCACACGCAGCAGAGCTGATTGCTCTGACTGAAGCATGCAAATTGCCACAGAATAAAAAAAACTTACAGTTTACACTGACAGCCAATATGCATTTTCTACTATTCACCATTTTGCACAGCAGTGGAAAAACAGAGGCATGATTACATCAACAGGGAAGCCTATTCAGCATAAACACCTTATTTTGGAGTTGCTTGAAAGTGTTAAACTTCCAAATGTGCTGCTCATACAGATGGCAATGATCCGGTTTCCCAAGGTAATCACTTTGTGGATCAAACTGCAAAAGCGGTTGCACAAGGCTTGCAACCTGAGCAAAGCACATCTGATTCCATTTTGACACTGACAGAGGAGTTGTCACATGACATTCTCACTGAAGCTCAAAAAGCAGCACCACAGGCTGAAAATTACAAGTGGATAGAAAAGGGAGCTATTTTTGATGACACCTCAAAGCTCTACAAATGTCACAACAATGAGCCTATTCTACTACGCAAACTGTTTCACCAGGTCTCTACCTTGCTGCACAGCATTTCGCATGTAGTAAAGGGGGGTGGGTGGTATCTACATTGAATAAAACCTTTACTGCCTATGGGTTTAACAGTTTGCCGCACAGTTTTGTAAAAAATGTCTGATTTGTATGAAAAACAATGCACAGGGAAATTTTAGACCTGAAAGAGGCACTTTTCCAGCCTCCACTTATCCATTTCAGAACATTTGCATGGACTTTATTGAGCTAAAAAATGCAAAGGCAAGAAATATTGTCTGGTCATTTGTGATGTGTTTTTTTAAATGGACAGAAGCTTTTCCCTGCACACATCCAAATGCAATCACAGTGGCGAAGAAATTGCTTGCCGAAATTGCACCTAGGTTTGGAATACCTGAGAAAATTTACTCAGATAATGGTACACATTTTGTAAATCAAGTTATATCACACTTAGGCACAGCACTGAACATCCATCCATCCATCCATCCATCTTCTACTGCTTTTCCGGAGGTCCGGGTCGCTGAGGCAGCAGTTCAAGCAGAGAAGCCCAGACTTCCCTCTCCCCAGCCACCTGCTCCAGCTCTTCAGAGGGGATACCAAGGCGTTCCCAGACCAGCTGGGAGACATAGTCTCTCCACCGAGTCCTGGGTCTGCCCCGGGGTCTCCTCCCAGTGGGACGTGCCTGAAACACCTCAAGTGGGAGGCATCCAGGAGGCATCCTAATCAGATGCCCATACCACCTCAACTGACTCCTTTCAATGTGGAGGAGCAGCGGTTCTACTCTGAGCCTCTCCCGGATGACTGAGCTCCTCACCCTATCTCTGAGGGTGAGTCCAGCAATCCTACGGAGAAAGCTCATTTCAGCCGCTTGTATCCGCGATCTCATTCTTTTGGTCATTACCCAAAGCTTGTGACCATAGGTGAGAGTAGGAACGTAGATTGACTGGTAAATCGACAGCTTTGCCTTAGAACTAAGCTCCCTCTTCACCACAACAGACCGGTACAACGTCCGCATCACTGCAGATGCTGCTTCAATCCGTCTGTCAATCTCTCGCTCCATTCTCCCCTCACTCGTGAACAAGACCCCAAGATACTTAAACTCCTCCACTTGGGGCAGGAGCCTGTCCCCAACCTAGAGAGGACAATCCACCTTTTTCCGGCTGAGGACCATGGACTCGGACTTGGAGGTGCTGATTCTCATCCCAGCCGCTTCACACTCAGCGGCAAACCGTCCCAGCAAGAGCTGTAGGTCATTGCTGGATGAAGCCAACAGGACAACATCATCTGCAAACAACAGAGATGAGATCCTGTGGTCACCAAGCATGACACCCTCCATTCCCTGGCTGCGCCTAGAAATCCTGTCCATAAAAATTATGAACAGGATCGGTGACAAAGGGCAGCCCTGGCGGAGTCCAACTCTCACTGGGAATGACTCCGACCGAGTGTTGGCAATACGAACCAAACTCTCACAACGGTCGTACAGAGACCGAATAGCTCGTAACAACAAGCCCGATACCCCATACTCCCGAAGCACCCCCAACAAAAATCCACGAGGGACGCGGTCAAATGCCTTCTCCAAGTCCACAAAACACATGTAAACTGGTTGGGCAAACTCCCACAAACCCTCGAGAATTCTCGAGAGGGTAAAGAGCTGGTCCGATGTGCCACAGCCAGGACGAAAACCACATTGCTCCTCCTGAATCCGAGGTTCGGCCAACGGCCGGACTCTCCTCTCCAGTACCTTGGCATAGACCTTCCCAGGGAGGCTGAGGAGTGTGATCCCGCTAAAGTTGGAGCACACCCTCCGGTCCCCTTTTTTAAAGAGAGGAACCACCACCCCGGTTTGCCATGCCAAAGGCACTGCCCCCGACCTCCACGCAATGTTGCAGAGGCGTGTCAACCATGACAACCCAACAACATCTAGGGCCTTGAGGTACTCAGGGCGAATCTCGTCCACCCCCGGGGCCCGGCCACCAAGGAGATTTTTAACCACCTTGGCGACCTCAGCCCCTGTGATAGGCGAGTCATCCCCCTCGTCCCCAAACCCTGCTTCCACTGTGGAAGGCGTATCAGTGGGATTGAGGAGATCCTCGAAGTATTCCTTCCACCGCCCGACGATGTCCCCAGTCGAAGTCAACAGTGTCCCATCCGCACCATACACAGTGTGGACGGGGAGCTGCTTCCCCCTCCTGAGCCGCCGAACAGTTTGCCAGAATCTCTTTGAGGCCGACCGAAAGTCTTGTTCCATGGCCTCACCGAACTCCTCCCATACCCGGGTTTTTGCTTCAGCAACCACCCGAACTGCACTCCGCTTGGCCTGCCGGTAAACATCAGCTGCTTCGGGAGTCCCACAAGCCAACCAAGCTTGATAGGACTCCTTCTTCAGCTTAATGGCCCCCCTCACCACTGGTGTCCACCACTTGGTTCGGGGGTTGCCACCACGAGATGCACCGACCACCTTGCGGCCGCAGCTCTGGGCTGCCGCTTCAACAACAGAGGTGGAGAACATGGCCCATTCAGACTCCATGTCTCCAGACTCCCTCAGAATGTGGTTGAAGTTCTTCCGGAGGTGGGAGTTGAAGACCTCCCGGACAGGGGCCTCAGCCAGACGCTCCCAGCACACCCTCACTATACGTTTGGGTCTACCAGGTCTGAATGGCTTCCTCCCCTGCCATTGGATCCAACTCACCACCAGGTGGTGATCAGTTGACAGCTCTGCACCTCTCTTTACGCGGGTGTCCAAGACATACGGTCGCAGGTCTGATGATACGATAACAAAATTGATCATCGACCTGCGACCTAGGGTGTCCTGGTGCCAGGTGCACATATGGACACCCTTATGCTTGAACATGGTGTTCGTTATGGACAGACTGTGGTTAGCATAGAAGTCCAATAACTGAACACCACTCGGGTTCAGATCGGGCAGGCCGTTCCTCCCAATCACCCCCCTCCATGTTTCACTGTCGTTGCCCACGTGCGCATTGAAGTCCCCCAGTAGGACAATGGAGTCTCCAAGAGGAGCACCCTCCAGCACCCCAGTCACAGACTCCAAAAAGGGTGGGTACTCTGAAACATCATTTGGTGCATAGGCACAAATGATGGTCAGGACCCGTTTCCCAACCCAAAGGTGCAGGGAAGCAACCCTTTCGTCCACCGGGGAAAACTCCAATATAGAGGCAGCAAGGTGGGGCGATACAAGAATACCCACCCCTGCTCATCGCCTCTCGCCCCGGGCAACTCCAGAAAAGGCCAAGTTCCAGCCCCTCTCCAGGAGACTGGTTCTGGAACCGGAACTGTGTGTTGAAGTGAGGCCGACTATATCTAGCCGGTATCTCTCAACCTCGTACACCAGCTCAGGCTCCTTCCCCACCAGAGAGGTGACATTCCACGTACCAAAAGCCAGTTTAGAAAGCTTGGGATCAGTCCGCCAAGGTCTCCGCCTTTGACCGCCACCTGATCCACATAGCACCGGACCCCATAATCCCTCCTGCAGGTGGTAAGCCCACTGGAGGGCGGACCCATGTAACTCCTTCGGGCTGAGCCTGGCCGGGTCCCATGGGTGGAAACCCGGCCACCAGATGCTAGCCTTCGAGCCCCTCCCCCAGGCCTGGCTCCAGGATGGGGCCCCGGTAACCCCATACCGGGCGGGGTACACTGAATCCTTGATATACAATTCATGAGAGTCTGTTGGATTGTTCTTAGTCTGGCCCTTCACCCAGGACCAGTTTGTCTTGGGAGACCCTATCAGAGGCAAATTGCCCCAGACAACATAGCTCCTGGGATCACTGGGGCACGCAAACCCCCCCACCACGATAAGGTGACGATCCATGAGGGGGATGACGATCCATGAGGGGGGAACATTAGTTTGAAAAATCATTCAACTTATCATCCACAATCTACAGGATTGGTGGAGCGCACAAACAGAACTATTAAAGAAAGACTCAGAAAAACAATGGCAGAAACAGGACAAAATTGGATATATTGCCTCCCATTAGTTTTGTTTTACATGAGGATAATCCCAACCAAAGGGGGGTTGTCCCCATTTGAAATCATGTATGGCAAACCATACTTGCTCCCACCTTTAAGACCATTCAACCCAAATGATGAGGAAGTGTGTTTAGCAGATTACATGAGAAAGATGTTGACTAACAGAGATGTTATTGCTGCTACTCTCCCCAGGATGGTTCACAAGGAAGCTGCACCAATCTTGGCCAAGCCAGGAGACCTCATCCTTATCAAAGTCATCAAAAAGAAGAATTGGACTGATTCACCCTGGCAAGGACCACATAAAGTTGTTTTGTCAATGCCAACAGTGGTGAAAGTTGAAGGACGGGACTCTTGGGTGCATTTAACACACTGCAAACTTTACCTTACTCAGAACTTACAGCTAGGGACTGCTGAATAAATACTTCCAACTTTATTTCATTAAAGACTTTCAGCAAGAGACTTTTTAATTGTTTCCCTATACAAGTGTCGACTGACGACGTCCCACGTGGGGCATCTAGTACCAGCTTGGGATAGTGAAGCAAGCGTTTGGCCATCATGGAGAGACAAGAAGCGGAAGGAAGGTGCTTAGTTATTATATGGTGTGGTTGTTGTTGTTTCCTTTGCATCATCATCCTAGGGGTGACATTTTTGCTCTGGTTTCTTTTAGGTTCAGGTTCAGGTTCAGGTTACTTTATTTGTACCCGTAGGTAGATTTGTTTTGCAGTCTGGTGACATCCATATTTACAAGCCACTAATTACATTCAACATAGACACAAACACAGGCACACATGAAGCTGACTATAAACATGATAAAAATACTCAAGGCTCCATCAAACAGGGTATAAAAAGACAAAGAGATGAGGGAGAAACCAGAGGTAAGAGAGAGGGGTCATATTAAAGTTAAAAGTTAAAAACTAGTCAGAGGTTAAAAAACTCAAAGGTCTAAAACCCAATAAAATATTTAGAACCCAAGTGACATCATACAAAATAAGTAAATGTAAAATATGTACAATATATTTTTATAGCTTGTTCAACTCTTTGACAGCAGCAGGGACAAAGCTGTTTTTGTAGCGCTGGGTTTTACATTTTGGGACAGCAAACCTCCGTCTGGAGGGAAGAAGCTGAAAGTTGCAGTGCAAAGGGTGGGAGTCATCATTTAAAATGGAGGTAGCCATCCTCTGTACTTGTCTGGTGTACAGGGCTGTCAGGCTCAGCTGTGACTCACCAAGCAAACGACTGGACCATCTAACTACCTGATCCAAGGATTTCTTCTGTTTCAGTTTTATCTGACCAAACCATGACACTAAAGAGAAGGATAAAACAGATTCAATAAAAGCCCGATAAAACATTGTCATTATGGTTCAGTCATTATGGTTTTAGCTATTCCACAAAGCATACACCGTAGCACTAGGGATCTTGCACACGTCCAGCATGATTGGCTGGAGCTACAAGAGCATCAGGATCATGAATATGTTGCCAATACATGGTGGAGGTGTGCAAACTATACAGCTAGGTCAGCTAATCGCTCTAATTGTTATGTTTGTTCCTTGGTGCCACTGTCAACTGGACAGACTGCTGTTACAGCTAGAATAATGGAACCAGCAAAGGCTCTCTGTTTCTTGCAAACGGCTATGGAAAGGGACTACACAAGAAAGATTATTCTGAATCGCTCTTGTGAAACCTTTTATCACTCCACTAATCAGAAAACCTATGGCACCCCTTACTCTGTAAGGGCAAGGTTAGTTTCATCAGGGAACTTCTCTTTCTGTTTGAGGGGAAGTGGTAACAACCCTCTGGGCGACCTACCCCTTTCTCGGTGTGCAGGTGGTGCCCGCAAGTTAACTGTTGTTATTACAGGCCTGTCTCCATGCTGGAGCTCTGCAGTGCTGCTATCTGTAACTTACATGTATGGTGCACATATGGTGACGAGTGGTTGGTGGCTGTGTGGTTGTAGGCTGTACTCCCATCATCTGCCTATGAATTGGGCAGGAGTCTGTGCCCCGGTCCTTGTGACTGATCCCACCCTCACTATGTCAGCGGGTCAGGCGGACAGGGTGAAGAGAGATCTATCACAGGATGCCACTTTCACACCATATGATTCCATCTGGGGTGCGGACGTGCCGGAACAGTTTAAACTACACACCACAGGTCAAAAGGTGGCAAAGAACACTTTGTGGGTTGAGACTCTTAATTATAGATTATTGTCCTTTGTGAATTTTTCCTTAGCTGCCTGGAAAGGGAAGAAATAACTGCTATAAGACTCATGGTGACACAAAATAGAATGGTACTTGATCAGTTGACTGCCGCCCATGGGGGTGTGTGCACAATTGTGGGTCAGTACTATTGCACCTTCATACCTGCACGTGATGCAGATGGACACGTCATTGCTTCAGCCATACACAATCTTACTGCTCTGCAGGCTGCTGGAGCTAAGGATAATGTTAATGATGCACCGTTCTGGATAAACTGGTTGTTTTCCTCATGGAGGAGTCTTGTCATAAACTTGGTGGTGGTTTTGTAGTGATACTTTTGATCTTTTCATGTGTCATTCCTTGCATCCGTGATATGATGATGAGACTTGTTCATGTGAATCTAGTGTTGTATCATGAGGCCACCACTGGAGATGATGGGGAAAGAACACCAGCTTAAGGTTTTTATGAGTACAGAGTAAAAGTATGACAGACATGCAGAAAACCGAAAGGAGATGTATGTTCATGATGTGAATTTGAAATGTACTAAGTTGGAAGAGTAATCAAACATGTTTTGAAGTTCTGAGAAGTTGTTTTATCCTTGTTTGAGATTTATCACTTTATTCTGTTTTAATATATTGCATTTGAAATTATCATGTTGTTAATCACTATTTAGCCATTATACAGTTTTACTGTAGTGATTGTTGTCTTGATTCTTGATTGCTTGTTTACATTTTTACATTAAGGTACTAATACACTGTGGAAATGTGAAAATGACGAGGCAGAGTTTATCTCACGAGTCAGGTTTATTCACATCTTCCAACATCAGCAAAGCAGAAAAAGGAAAAACACAGACATTCGTCCTTTATATATCCAGGACCTTCAAAGCTCACAGTCACATTGCATTTAATCACAAGTAACAATGCATCTTTCCTTAAATCCTATAATATCCTCCTCATAGTCTCTGGCAGACCAGGAAATCCCCCAAGGCCGTCTCTTGCATACCAAAGACTAAATTTTCACATCCTCCTGTTATCTCCAAGGAGACCCAATTCTTTGTTCTACTCTGAGATGTGAAGCTTAAAGTGATACATATGTGTCCCACATGACCCCCCCCCCCAAAACATCTAAGATGGAACAACAGAATAACAGTCTGCATGTCATGATAAAATCATTACACATTAACCCACGTGCTGCTTGGGCCTCAATCTCCTCCCGTATCTGCTGTAAGCGGGCTTCGCCACTTCTGCGGCACCATCCTGCTGGGGAGCTGCTGTCTGGGGGTGAGAACTGTTTGTCACTCCCTGTGGGTGTTCGGGGGAATGTCCCCAAGGGGGTCTGCCGTGCCGAGGAGCCCTGGCCAACAGCACATCCTCGTCCGCCACCACAAAGGCGGGTTTGAGCCTGTTTATGCCAATCTTTTCCTTCCTGCCCCCCAAATCTAGCAAAAAATGCTTGTCCCCTGTTTCCAGCACTATAAATGGTCCATCATAAGGTGGTCACAGCAGTGGGCGATGGGCATCGTGTCTGACAAAAACAAACTCTGCATTTTTCAAAGCCTTAGGCTGAACGGTGGTGAACGGGGCCAGGCAGCCTGCCCGATTCCATGCCACGCTGCAACCACTGAGACGGGGAGCTATCTGGCGCAGGATTATTTGGGAGAAACTCCCCGGGCAGCCGAAGTGGCTGCGGAAAAACTAGCTCAGCCGGGGAGGCTTCTAAGTCCTCTTTAGGTGCAGAACGCAACCCCAATAAAACCCACGGTAGCCTGTCTACCCAATTTGCATCCGTCAGCGACGCTCTGAGAGCCGCTTTCAATGACCTATGAAAACGTTCGCATAACCCATTAGCCTGTGGATTGTACACGGTTGTGCGGTGGATCGTTACCCCCAGGCTGCGGGCCATTGCTGACCAAAGTTCGGAAACAAATTGAGGACCTCTGTCGGACGTAATATCTGACGGGACTCCAAAGCGCGCTACCCATGCTGTTAAAAATGCGCGCGCCATCTCCTCGGCTGTGGTTGACGCCAGTGGGACCACTTCCGGCCAGCGCGTGGTGCGGTCCACCATTGTCAGAAGGTGTGTGCACCCCTGTGACGGCGGGAGGGGGCCTACGAGGTCCACGTGAACATGATCGAACCTCTTAGCCGGGATGTGAAATGGCTCCAAGGGAGCTCTCGTGTGTCTGTGTACCTTGGCTCGTTGACACGCCATGCAGGCTGCTGCCCACTCCTTAACTTGTTTGCGCAGGCTCGGCCATACAAATTTCTCTCCTACCATTTTGACCGAAGCGCGCATTCCCGGGTGCGCCAGAGAATGAATCGAGTCAAAAACGCGGCGGCGCCACGCGGCCGGTACCACAGGACGCGGTCGCCCAGTGGAGACATTGCAGATTAGGGGGGGCATACCGTCTTGCAGCACCCTGTTCTCCAGCCTTAACCCTGTTGGTCCAGACTGGAGCGCGCGCACGTCTGCGTCGCTAACCTGATCCGCGGCCATGGCTGCATAATCTATCCCTACGCGGACTGGGGCCGCCACGGCGCGCGAGAGACAGTCTGCCACTACATTCAGTTTACCCGCCACGTGCTGAATATCGGTAGTAAACTCTGAGATGGCAGCTGTCTTTGCTGCCGGCCCGACCACGGTTCTGAAACCTTGGCCATCGTGAATGTCAGCAGCTTGTGGTCAACAAACGCGGTGAAATGGCGTCCCTCCAGCCAGAACTGGAAGTGGCGAATGGCCAAGTGGAGAGCTAACAACTCCCTGTCGAATGCGCTGTATTTTCGTTCACTATCGCGCAAAGTCCTGCCGAAAAAGGCGAGCGGCTGCCAAGCCCCGGCTACATGCTGCTCCACGACCGCCCCTATGGCCACATCTGATGTGTCAGTAGTGAGCGCTATGCGGGCCGTTGGGTCTGGATGTGCTAACAACGCAGCGTTTGCCAGGGCTGTTTTGACCTCCGAGAATGCTCGCTCTCGCTCCGGAGACCATTCGATCTTTTTTGTGGGTTTTTGTTTTTTGAGAGCGGCATACAATGGTTGCATGAGCTGTGCTGCGCGGGGGAGGAAACAGTTATAAAAATTCACCATTCCCAAAAACTCCTGTAACGCCTTGACCGTTTGTGGCTGGGGAAAATTTGCTACCGCGCGCACTTTGTCAGGCAGCGGAACCGCTCCTTCTGGAGAGACGCGATGCCCCAAAAAATCAATCTGCATCACCCCGAACTGACACTTTGTTGGGTTGATTATTAAACCGTGCTCTCCCAACCTCCGGAAAACTGCCATGAGGTGGTTTTCGTGTTCGTCTTCGGACGCGCTGGCTACTAAGATGTCGTCCAGGTAGATGAATACGAAGGGGAGATCGCGCAACACCGCGTCCATCATGCGTTGGAACGTCTGCGCAGCACCTTTAAGCCCAAATGGCATGCGCAAAAACTCGAATAGACCAAACGGAGTTATTACCGCTGTTTTGGGTATGTCCTCAGCGCGCACTGGGACTTGGTGGTAACCGCGGACCAAGTCTATCTTAGAAAAAACGCGCGCCCCCACCAAATGAACGGAAAAATCTTGGCTATGCGGGATTGGGTAGCGGTCGTGCGCTGTGGCGTTGTTCAACCTGTGGAAATCTCTGCAAGGTCACCACGAGCCGTCAGCTTTCGGGACCATGTGAAGCGGGGAAGCCCATGGGCTGTTCGAACGCCTGATGATGCCCAACCTTTCCAGGTTGGTGAACTCCTCGCGCGCTATGGTCAGTTTAGCTGAATCCAAGCGCCGAGCTTTTGCAAAAACGGGCGGTCCGGTGGTAGTAATAAAATGTTCCACCCCGTGTTTAGCTGCTGAAAATGTGGGAACCGTGAGTGCTGGGAACTGAGTGAGCAGTGTGTGGAACTTACCGCTTGCAGCTGTGACGTTGGCTTGTGCTGTTGGCGGGGCCACTCGGGCTGTACAGGGAATAGAATAAAAAGAAAGTGCATTAACCAGGCGCCTGTTAGCAAGATCAACCAACAAACCATGTGAACACAGAAAATCAGCCCCCAACATATTGAAATTCACTGCAGCTATGACGAAAGTCCACTCAAATGTACGGCCGTGTAGGGACAGAAGCAGAGTCCTCTCACCAAAGGTCTTAATCTCCGAGCCGTTCACTGCTGACACCCCGGGACCTCTGGAAACCACCAGCCGGTCAGCGGAGGAAGGTGTGATGAAACTCAACTGGGAGCCTGTGTCCACAAGGAAATGCCTCCCCGAGCGCGCATCCTTCAAGTAGAGCAGCTTGTTCTCCTCCCCGAGGGCCGCAGCTGCTACCGACCCCCGGTCTTGGTGTTTCCCGAGTGCTTGAACTGGCACGGTGGTATACATTTGCGTGCCTTCTCTGCAAAGCGGCGATGGTAGAAACAGACGGTGTCTCCTCCGCGATCCTTGGCCCCCACCGCCGCCGTCATCGGTGGTTCTGCTACCGCCGTCTCTGGCCCCCCGCCATCTCCGGCCGTCACGCCGAACTCCGTCGCTGCCGCGGTGGCCGCGCGCTGTTTGCTGGCATTAAGAATCCGGTGCGCCTCCTGGGCCAGCGCACGGAAGTCCCGCTGGGCCAACAACGGCGAACTGGCCAGGGTCGCTCTCGTCGCCGACGGTAGGGTCCTGAGGAAAATGTGGGTGAAGATGAAGTCGCCGTCGTCTGAGCCCCTCAACCTCAGCATGTTCTCCATCAGGTCAATTGGCATGCCATCTCCCAAGTCGTTCAGAGCCAGGAGCCTCTCCGCTCTCTCCTCGACTGAGAGAGTGAAGCGCTGGATAAGTGCAGCCTTCAACCCGCCGTATTTGTCGTTGGCCGGTGGCCGCTCCAATAGGCTCTCCACAGGCCGAGCCGTGCGGTTGTCGAGCTTTGCAATCACATGGTAGAACTTCGTGTCATCTACCGTTATCCCCCGGAGGGCGAACTGTGCTTCGACCAAGTGGAACCAGGAGCGCGGGTTGTCCTGCCAAAAGTCCGGTAGCTGGACCGTAGCGGCATACGCTTGGCTGGGAGCTCCTGACTCGGCTGGCCCGGGGGAATTTCTTTCATCCATGATACGCCTTAGGGTCACCAGTGTGGAAATGTGAAAATGACGAGGCAGAGTTTATCTCACGAGTCAGGTTTATTCACATCTTCCAACATCAGCAAAGCAGAAAAAGGAAAAACACAGACATTCGTCCTTTATATATCCAGGACCTTCAAAGCTCACAGTCACATTGCATTTAATTACAAGTAACAATGCATCTTTCCTTAAATCCTATAACATCCTCCTCATAGTCTCTGGCAGACCAGGAAATCCCCCAAGGCCGTCTCTTGCATACCAAAGACTAAATTTTCACATCCTCCTGTTATCTCCAAGGAGACCCAGTTCTTTGTTCTACTCTGAGATGTGAAGCTTAAAGTGATACATATGTGTCCCACAACACATAGATTAAGATGCTGACACATATATATCTTGAACACATACATATATACACATATAATCGCACATACATACACATATAATCGTTTTGATCATTTTATTGTTCTTCATTGAGGTTTTATTAGGTGTACATTTACATATGTATACTAACTTGTAAACAGTTGGAAATTTACACCTTTTTTGTCTTTTTGCTAAAGTTGCAGCTTCTTACCCATAAAATTCAACTTTTGTTGGTCAGAAATTGGCAGCTTTTAACTGAGACTTACATCCCCCCACCCTTTTTTTTTTTTTTTTTTGGTCAGGTCAGGCATTGGATTGCTTGCTACCGGATACCCATGAAAACCGGTACTACATGTCTCATGGGTCCGGCCATCGACGACTCAACCGGCATCCCCGCCCTTCCGAGGGCGTGGAGGGTGAAACAGGGCATCCTGGCAGAACTAAAAACAATATCCGCCACAGATCTGTGGTGGACCACTCCCAGTTACACAGGGTGAGACTGGACATCCCGGCAGATAAATATATCTGTCGCAAGGTCTGTGGTGGACTGTGCCAGTTGGTGCATCGTGACATGCACTACACAAAGAGCAGAGATAAACAAACCTATCATCTGGTCAGTCACTGCAACAGATACTGAAGTCAGTTTGTCTTGGCTTGTCCTTGCCACTGATAATACCTTTATCTGCCAAGAATGTGCTGCTAGTCCAGCAAAAGCTAGCAATACTCAAATACTTTGCAAGCAGTTTCATGAAATGGTCAATCACAAAGCAACTCATACCGGCTTGGATGTCACCCGGGCTTACAAGGTCTGCGCTGATCTGTTCACACTCCGACAGGCAGCAAAAAGTAAGCTAGGAGCAGGAAGACAAAAGAAGAGGAAAACAGCAGCCTTGTGTGTAACAGAATGGAATGTACGCACTCTGTTGGACAGAACAAAATCACAGCGCCCAGAAAGACAGACCGCGCTTGTGGCCCTGGAAATGAACAGGTACAATATAGTCATAGCTGCACTTAGTGAAACAAGATTGCCTGGATATGACAGCTTGGAAGACCATGAGTACATCTTCTTTTGGAGTGGGAAATTAAATCAAGAAAGGAGAGAATCAGGAGTAGGCTTTGCAGTTAGAAAGAAGATAGTAGCAATGCTTGATGAGGAACCGGTGCCAATGATGAGGAACCGGTGCCTACGAGACTCCCACTACAGCAGAAGATGTATGCCACACTCATCAGTGTATATGCCCCAACAATGACCAACACAGAGGAGGTGAAGGAAGAGTTCTACAATAATCTACGTGAGACTATCAGGAATGTACCGACTGATGACAGGCTGATACTCGTTGGAGATTTTAATGCCAGAGTTGGTTCGGACACTGAGAAATGGAAAGGAGTGCTAGGCAGTCATGGAGTAGGCAAGTGCAATGCTAATGGAGAACTTCTACTTGCACTATGTTCAGAGTACAACCTTGTGATAACCAACACTATTTAAGCACAAGGACACACACAAGAAGACATGGATGCACCCAAGATCCAAGCACTGGCACTTGTTAGACTACATCATAGTCAGGCAGAGAGACAAAAGGGATGTATTGGACACCAGAGTAATGAGAGGCATGGACTGTGGTACTGATCATGTTATGCTGAGACCTAGATTAAGAGTTTGGAGACAAATTCTCAAATTCTTAAACACTAGTGCACTGTAAAGCCAAAAGAAGCAAGAAGAACTTACACAGGAAATGGATGAAAACTTGAAAGACTGGGACAGCAACAACTCAGAGAATGACATGGAAGAGAAATGAGCAACATTGAAGGATACAGTGCATCAGACTGCGAGTAGTGTATTAGGCCACCCTGAGAGGAAACATCAAGATTGGTTTGATGAGCATGATGAACACTTGAAGAAACTACTAGAAGCAAGGAATACAGCTAGGCAGGAAAACCTACAGTGTAACACAAGGCTGAAGAAGAAGAAATACTCAAAGGCTCAGAGTGAGCTATAGAAGTACACCAGAGAGATGAAGTCCAACTGGTGGGATGAAAAAGCGGAGGAACTTCAAACTGCAGCAGACAGGAAGGACATGAAAACATTCTTCCCAGGTCTGAGAGAAATCTACGGCCCTAAACCAAGAGGATTAATCCAACTAAAGGCTATGGATGGTGAAACGGTTTTGCAGGAGAAAGACAAGATCCTGGACAGATTTGCAGACCACTTTGACCAACTACTAAACAACCCTGGAGATCTCACTGAAGAGGCTAAAGAAGCTCTACTGCAGTGACCAGCTGTATCAAGTCTGAATGAACCACCAAATTTTGATGAACTAATGGCAGCTATCAGGACAACACAGGATGGTAAAGCTTCAGGAAGGGATGGAATTCCAGCAGAAGTGTGGAAATTTGGTGATGTCCAGCTGACCAACTGCCTGCACAAGCTCATCCAAGAGATATGGGATGCCCAGAAAGTACCTCAAGACTGGAAGGATGCAAGTATTGTGCCTTTGTTCAAGAAAGGTGACAGGAAAAATTGTGGAAATTACCGAGGTATATCACTGCTAGCTACTGTTGGTATGATTCTCTCACGTGTACTACTGAACAGACTCAAAGAACACATCTCGCAGAATGTACTACCAGAAACCCAGTGCAGCTTTAGAAGTGGAAGAAGCACAATGGACATGATATTCTGCTTGAAACAGGTTCAAGAAAAGTGTATCGAACAGAACAGGCCGCTTTATGTAGTCTTCATAGATTTCAGTAAAGCCTTTGATACTGTTTCGCAACAAGGACTTTGGCAGGTACTCAAGAAATATGGCTGTTCAGAGAAGTTTGTCAGCCTGATCGAGGCACTCCATACAGGTATGCAAGCAAACGTGGCAATGAGTGGTTCAGTATCTAAAGACTTTTCAGTAAGCAACGGGGTGAAACAAGGGTGTGTGCTGGTGCCTACACTCTTCTTGCTATATCTGGCAGCCATGCTTGAGGCGGCCTTCAAAGACACTTCAGAAGGAGTATACATTCAAACAAAGAAAGAAGCAGACTTATTCAATGTGGCACAGTTTAAAGCCAAGAGTAAGACATCGATAAAGGTAGTAAGAGAAATGCTCCTTGCCGATGACAGTGCTCTAGTTGCACACAGTGTGGAAGATATGCAATCTTTAGTGGAGAAATTTGCAAGAGCAGCTAGCCAATTCAGCCTCCAAATCAACATCAAGAAGACAGAGTGCCTTTATCAACCATCGAAGTTCCAATTATCAACATCACTTCTGGGGCTGCACGGTGGCGCAGTGGTTTAGCACTGCGGCAGCACAGTTTACCATCGGCCGGGGGATCGCGGGGATCATGAGATCGTGGGTTCGATCCCAGCCACCGACCAACAGTGAGCTATGTGGAGTTTGCATGTTCTCCCCGTGTTGCGTGGGTTTACTCCGGGATTTCTCCGGTTTCCTCCCGCATACCAAAAAAACATGTAGATTTAGGGTGCTCGCGCACGCAGCAACCGGCAGCCGGTGGCTTGTCACCAGACTGCAAACCAAATCTACCTACAGGTACAAATAAGTAACAAAAAAAAAAAAATCACTACCAGAACAGATCAGCATTGGTACAGAGCCTCTAGTCAAGTGCAAGACTTTCAAGTATCTAGGGAGTACTGTTTCAGAGAATGCTAGGCTGGAGGATGAACCATCTCTCAGAATGGGAAGAGCGAGCGCTGTGTTTGGAAACTTGAGGGAGAGACTGTGGAACAATCGACATGTGTCTATCTGTGTGAAATGCAAAGTGTACAGAGTGACAGTACTGGCTACTCTATTGTACGGTGCTGAAACTTGGACTGTCTACAGAGTGCAGGTAAAGAAACTCCATTTGTACATGAGACACCTTTGAGCCATAATGAACATCTCATGGAAAGACAAGATAACCAACATAGAAGTGTTGAAACGAGCTGGTCTACCATCAATGGAGGACATGCTAATACAGATGAACCTGAGATGGCTCAGACATGTTGAGAGGATGGATCATCAGTGTCTCCCTCAGCAGTTACTCTACTCACAGTTATGCGAGGGCAAATGCAATCAGGGTGGACCAAGGCTCAGATTTAAAGACACTGTAAATGAAACTTGAAGAAGTTGGATATACTGTAGACAGGAGTTCCTGGCAGCGGAAGGCTGAGGACAGAGCTGTGTGGAGGAATCTGATCAGATCTAAATGAAACAGTCATTGTTGCCCACGACAGACTGCTATGATGATGATGATGATGTATACTAACTTGTTTCATTAAATCACTGCTAATTTGCTAACACATAGAACGACAAATACATGCACTATTCATCTCATTTTACAGTTAATCAACACTACTGACTTAATTTTTCCCTTTTATGATTTAATTAAATGATTGATTTCTTTCTGGAACAAAGGGTGTTAGCTTCTCATACTCCCCATGAAATGAAACATTCCAGCAGCACTCGGGAGTAGCTGCGGGGCCGATGGCGGACTTTCCCATTAAAAAGCAAGTTAGGATCTTTTGCAATAAAATGTTTCAGCATAAAACGCACCAGAACTTAGCAAGCTGCCCAATGAGGTTTTAGAAGCCATAATGTTTCATCTCTGATGCTTTTTAAGCATCAAGGGGGGATGATAGGATATTTTCATGTTTCTCTATACTATTCTATATGATTTTAACTCTGTATTATTATTCTTCTATATTATATCTGTATTTGGTGCGTATATTGAGCCAATGTCTGATTCTCTGTGATTTTCCATTGTCTCAGAGCCTGTAGGAATGTCTGTTTTTTACTGTGAGATTAGGCTAAACAAGGTTGTAAATAATGACGTAGGCAATGACCCAGGTTTTATTGCTTTATCATACCAACATGTCCTGGTCAGGATGTCCGGAGTCATCTATAGATTAAAGCAGTTAAGTTGTCTCCAGGGAAAATTCCCTGGAGCTGTCTCCAGCTGTCTCCAGCCTATTGATAAACTCAAGGACTGTTTTGCTTAGGGTATAAAGAGCCCCAGTTGTGTAATGCATATTAGGGAGAACGGGTGAGCAGGCTCTGAGACGGTTGATGCTGTAACTTTTTCCCTCCTCTGATCAGAGTGGAATAAATGGCTCAGAACTTGGAAACCGCCTACTGATTATTGATTCAGTCTCAACCAATTCAATTTTATTCTATCACCAGTCAAACACAGTGATGCCATGGTCATTAAACCAGGTTTTGATACTTTTGGCAGTGTGGGCAGGTGCCAAGTCCAGCTGGAAAATGAAATCAGCTTCTCCATAAAGCTTGTCAGTAGAGGAAAGCATGAAGTGCTCTAAAATTTCCTGGTAGATGACTGCGCTGACTTTGGTCTTGATAAAACACAGTGGACAAACACCAGCAGATGACCTCTGTTCAGATAAAAGTAAATTTTGCATTTCATTTGTAAATCAAAGTCCCAGAGTCTGGAGAAAGAGTGAAGAGGCACAGAATCTAAGTTGCTTGAGGTTTAGTGTGAAGTTTCCACGGTCAGTGATGATTTGAGGAACCATGTCATCTGTTGGTGTTTGTCCACTGTGTTTTATCAAGACCAAAGTCAGCACAGTCGTCTACCAGGAAATTTTAGAGCACTTCATGCTTCCCTCTGCTGACAAGCTTTATGGAGAAGCTGATTTCATTTTCCAGCAGGACTTGGCGCCCCCCACACACTGCCAAAAGTATCAAAACCTGGTTTAATGACCATGGCATCACTGTGTTTGATTGGCCAGCAAACTCTCCTGATCTAAACCCCATAGAGAATCTATGGAGTATTGTCTAGAGGAAGATGAGAGACACCAGACCCAACAATGCAGACGAGCTGAAGGTCACTATCAAAGCAACCTGGACCTTCATAACACCTCGGCAGTGCCACAGGCTGATCACCAACATGCCATGCCACATTGATACAGTAATTAATCCAAAAGGAGCCCCGACCAAGCATTGAGTGTGTACATGGACATACTTTTCGGTTGGCCAACATTTCTGTTTAAAAACTATTTTTTAAAATTAATTTTATGTAATATTCCAATTTTTTGAGAAACTGAATTTGGGTTTTTCATGTGCTGTAAGCCATAATCATCAAACTTAAAATAAATAAACAATTGGAATATAGTACTCTCTGTGTAATGAATCTATATAATATATGGGTTTCACTTTCTGAAATGAGTGACAAAAAATATTGAACTTGTTCATAATATTCTAATTTTTTGAGATGTACCTGTATGATAATTATTTGCATTATTTGCTGTCTGTGTTCCCTCTGAGTCCCCTGTCATTGTCTTCTGTGTCATCCCCTGTCTGTCTGTATAGCCCTACCCATCCTGTTTTGTAGCTGCTTCCCTGTTGTCTCCTAATTAGTCCCAGCTGTCTTATAAGTTAATTATCTGTTCCCTATAGATATGTCAGACTGAATTAGTGTTCTTGTGGAGTCATTAAGGTTATGTACAGTATGTGCATCCCTCTCTGGTTCTCTGTGGTTTTTCCTTGCATTTTCTTCTGTTTCTGTCATGGTCTTTGAGCCGATGGCATCCGCGCTCAGGCCACGCACCTCCTCAGCCCGGCTTTTATTATGACAGCATCTCAGCAGGCTTCCAGCTGTCAAGCTCCACGGGACGGCTGGAGGCCAATTACCTCTCATCAGCTGAGGCTCTGTCAACCACTATAAAAGGGAGCAGCCCTGATTACTCAGCGCTGTGACCTTGCATATGATCCACGCTCATCTCTCGGTGTGGATTAGGCTGGAACCCCTACATCCGGCTCCAGTCCTCCGCTCATCCCTCATCATTTGTAAGTGCACCTTTTGCATTGTTTGTGTTTTGCCCCACGAGGCTCTTTCCTTTGTTCCTTCCTTTACCATCAATAAACGACGCAAACTCACCGGCTAGCCCTTGGCCCTTAATCATGGCTCGCTAGAGCCATACGTAACAGTAGGTCACAGCCAGTGAGTTGCCTGCTGCCGTGAGTTTGCTTAAATTGGACTTTGTTCTTCCCTTTCTGGGTGTCAACTCTGGGAGAATGCCGTCTCCCAGGAGCTGCGTTCGGTGCCTGGGTAATGAGCTAGCGAGCGCCCTGGAGTATGTCGATGGGACGCTCCTTGCCGCTACCTTCTACGACAACCGTGGGGCTGCACGGTGGCGCAGTGGTTTAGCACTGTGGCAGCACAGTTTTACCCTCGGCCGGGGGATCGCGAGGATCATGAGGTCGTGGGTTCGATCCCAGCCCCCGACCAACAGTGAGCTGTGTGGAGTTTGCATGTTCTCCCCGTGTTGCGTGGGTTTACTCCGGGATTTCTCCGGTTTCCTCCCGCATACCAAAAACATGTAGGTTTAGGGCGCTCGCGCACGCAGCGACCAGCAGCTGGTGGCTTGTCACCAGACTGCAAACCAAGTCTACCTACGGGTACAAATAAGTAACAAAAAAAAAAAAAAAAAAAAAAAAAAACAAATACATGCGCTGGCACCTGGACTACGCTGAGGTTCTCCTGGACAATCTTCCTCGTTATGCCGACCACCCTGAAGTCAGCGCGAGGAGAAATGAAATTGCCGCACAGTGTGAGATACTCCGTGGGCTGGAGGGAAATCCCGGCAGGAAGCCAAAGAGGAGGAATCGTCACCCCTCGCTTCGGGATCCCGCTCCTGCCTCCGTTCCAGCCCGGGAGTTCGCACCATCCAGAGGTCTTTCCCCATCGGGTATGACGTCACTTGGGATTCACCCGGAGGAGCTGCAGCTGACAGCAATCAAGATCCAGGACCGAGTAGCTGCTGCTCGCTCCGCTGTTCATCCGTCTGTAATCATTAAGCATGTGACGGCGGCAGTTAGACTGGTGGAGAGGAATCCAGAGCTGAGTGAGTTCCCTGTGTTTGCCGACCTGCTTGCCTCTGTTTCTGCACAGGAACGGCGATTCCCAGATCTCACCTTCGCCTCGCCCCCTGCAAGAAACCGTCGTCACACCGGCTGTCAACCTCAGCGTGAATCCCATCCGGATCCAGTTCCAGGTCGCCGCAAGGGCTCAATTCCTCGCACAGCTGCCACTCCTGTGCCTCGTCAGAGGGGAATTCCCGCAGCCTCTCCCGCCGGGCCTTCTTCTCCTGCTGTTCCGTCAGCGCTCCGTGCCCGGCTCGTCTCGGCTGACGCCCCCTCCTTCTCGTCGCCTATGCCGGTCGCTGTGTGTCTCCGGAGTCCTGTCTTGGCAAGCTCCATCCCGGAACCTCCGCGAGCGGCTCCCCCTCATTCTCCCAGGGGGCCCTCTGTCACCATCCGGCGGGGAAAGGGAGGAGCAACGTCCGCCGCAGCAGGCACCATCCAACCTCCAGGAGACAGGCAAGTCCCAGTTCATTCATATTCTCATTATTGTGATTTGCCTTGTCAGACTCCTGGGGGTGGAGCTCGGGGTTCGCAGCCCCCCAAGCTCCCACCACCTGCTGTGGCTTTAATTATTAATCCCGCATCCTCTGTGTCTCCCTCCGCTGAGCGGTCCTCGACGCCAGGCCAACATCGCCGGATGAGGAGGGGGCCTGCGGTTCTGGAGAGCCTGGTTCCGGTCCCGCAGCCACGTCGTGGGCGGAGGAGGAGGGCGGACTGCAGCGTGGAACCTGCGCCGACGAGGAAGCGTCCCCGGGTCTCCACGGATGAGCGGTCCGGTCCAGCGGGTCGAGGGTCCCCTGCCCCCACACCGTGCGGGCCATCGCCGTGGTGTCGGAGGATCCTGAGGCTGCAGACACCATCATGCCAGCTGCGGAGCCTGACGTAGCTGAGTGGGAGCCTGATGACGACCTCCTGCCATCTGAGCCCGGATCTTCGCAGTCCTGGACGGCGTCAGAACCCGAGATCAGGCAAGTGCTCTGTTTTGTCTTTCTCCTTTCCGTCCTAGAGCATTTTTGCCTGTCTCTTGGGGAGACGAGCCAGGTGCAGCCGCCCGCTGCGTCTGAGCTTGTCTCGCCGGGTTCTGGCGCTGCCGGTGATCCTGATCCCGGTTCTTCTCCCTCTCCCGAGCCTTCTCCCAGGGTCACCAGCGAGGAGCTCCTTTCGCCTGCTGTGCCAGAGGTTCCAGGTTCGGGGTTGGAGGTCGGTTCTGGTGCGGCGCCGACCCAGTCGGGGTCCGCCGCGGGTGCAACCGTGACCCAATCGGGGTCCGCCGCGGGAGCAATCGTGACCCAATCGGGGTCCGACAAGGGTGCAGCACCAGCGGAATCCAAGTTCAGCGAGGAGCTGCTTTTGCCCGCTGTGCCAGAAGTTCCAGGTTCAGGGTTGGAGGTCGGTTCTGGTGCGGCGCCAACCTAGTCGGGGTCCGATGCGGGTGCAACCGTGACCCAATCGGGATCCAACGAGGGTGCAGCACCAGTGGAATCCAAGTTCGGTGAGGGAGCTGCAGATCCCCTGCCACCAGACATTGGACCGGCTCATCTTCTCCCCCATCATCACCATCGTCCTCATCTTCACCCTCATCATCCCCCCAAGCCTTCTCCACCAGGTGCCGTATGGACCTCTCACTGTCGGCCCGGCTCGCCCTCGCTACTCCCCTCTACAGGGAAGCCATTGCCTTTCTCTCCCCTGCGGTCCTGGTGGTTGAGCGATGCGGGTCGGCCACCAGAAGGACTGCCGCGCCCATTCGGCTCTTTGGTCCGGCCACCCGACCCACTGGACTCTCTATTCGGCGGTCTGGTCCAGCTGCCCGAAGTACTGTTTTTCCTGGCCTGGGATTCGGGTAGGCCGCCTGAATGCTTCCCGTCACCCCTGTTGGCGTTTGGACGCTGGGTGCCGGGAGACCCCCCGAACTGTAATATTTCTCCTGTCATTTTTGATTTGATTTTTTTGTTTTGTTTTGTATACTTTATTGATCCCCAGAGGGGAAATTGAGGGCATCCACCTGGATGGATGAAGCAGCCATGGTACGGCGCTATCCCTTAACCAGTCACACACACATTCACACCTAGGGCCACTTTAGAGTCTCCAATTAACCTAACCTGCATGTTTTTGGCCTGTGGGAGGAAACTGGAGAAATCCCGGAGTAAACCCACGCAGACACGGGGAGAACATGCAAACTCCACACAGATCACTGTTGGTCAGGGGCTGGGATCGAACCAGGGATCCCATGGCCAAGGGTGAGTTGCTGTGCTGGCGCAGTGCTAACCACTGCGCCACCGCACCACCCATTTCTGTGCCTTTGTGATTTTGTGAGTGTACAGGTATAATATGATTTCTTGTAGTCCTATCGCTGTTAGCGTGTCTTTTTTTTCCCCTCTCCTGTTTGAGGGATATTCTGTATTTGTGGGTTACACCTTAGGAGCCTCTGTTTTCCTTTTAGGTCTCCTGTGGTTGTTTTTCTTTGTTGGGTCCTGTCTGCATATTATGGCATTTTATGGAGTATTGTGTTTTTTTTTCCTGTACTCTGCAACTGCTTCATTATTCCCTGACTATGACATGACGAGGATAAAATGAACCTGACATGAAGGTCTGACGAACATACGACGACCAAACTCAACGAGGTTTGACGATACTCCTGCAATTGGACTGTCGTCAGCACCCACCTTATAAAGGCGAACGCTAACGAGCAGTAATGACAGCCAGCTGACGGCCCTTGACAGGCGGAAGCCCCACCAAGCGCCTTCACAATAAGAGCCCAGTGAGGCCAGAATACAACCCACAGCTGTCAAGGCCAGCAGCGAGCTATGCGTGGCCCGAGCGCGGACAGGACCGGCGCTCGGGTCGTAACAGAAGGGAGATTTATGACAGATGCTACACATTAAAAAAACAAAAACAAGATGCTCACCCATGTTTAAATCAGTAAGATTTAAACAAAAATATACAGAATTACAACCATAGCTACAGAAACTGGGGGCATGATTGGTAGGGTTAGGCACTAAATCTGCACGGTAAAGGTTAGTAACAGATGTGGGTTTATTTTAATCATGTCTCTTTTACAGCTGCAACATGCAGTGTGATAACCCTCAGCCTTGTTACATGGCACTTTTCTACTATGTTAATAATGCCAACAATCTGTGTATCACAATAGAAGCTAGGGATGGAGCAAAAGATTGATTCAGTATTGTGATACTTGGCACTCGTAATGATGCACCAATCCCTAAACACATGTAGAAGAGGAAGCCATCTCTGTTGTCATTCAGTCCATACAGCCAATCATGTACAGTAGAACGAAATTACGTTTCTCCTATCTACAATGCTAATCACATGTAGAATCAGAGGAGTCACTGCCATGCAAGGTGCCGCCACAAACAACTTCTCCTTCCCCCATTCTATTACGTTGAACACCAAGCTAGAAGGCAGGAAGTACCATTTTTATATGGTCTTTGGTATGACCCGGCCAGAATTTGAACCCACAACCTCCCGGTTGTGGGGCGGATGCTCTACCAACTAGGCCACCACTCCAGTGTACTGATCTTTTATTAATTACATACACTTGTGTAAATGTTGCAAACTCTTTGGTATTAATTAAGCAATTGCATTTCCAGTCATGGTGATAAATAAGTGCACATTAACAGGTGAAGTTGTACCCTATCTCACAAGATTTGCAGCCAGGTGTACAAATTAGGAAGTGGTTAGAGAACACAACCAGAGGAAGAACTGAGATGCTGAAAGTTAACTCAAATGTTTGGCCCGTTTTTGGACTGTATAACAAAAAGAGAATGAAAGACCTCGATATGGCATACTTAATCTGCAAGGAGCACTGCACAGAAGAAAAAAATACTCAAGGAACACTATGAAGACACAGCCCAGCCAAGTGGCATAGACCCCGGTGACAGTCAAGCCAAAATATCGCTCGGTAAAAGTCAACCAACTCCAGACACAACACACACACAACAAAGCCATCTTCAAGTGAGTTGAAAAAAGTAAAAACTTATATGAAACAGATAGGGACAGTTGTATGTTGGGGGCACAATTTCACATTGAATTGGGGGGGGGGGGGTAAAATATATGGTATTGCAACACTTAAGGAATTGTAGTATTGTGACAGTATTGCATTGTGACACAAGTACGTGATGGGTATCATATTGTGATATCCAAGAATATCCTCCACATCTGACCTGTGTAGCAGAACATAACTAACTGAATAGTAATACTGTATATTATACATGCAGAAAGAGGTTTGGTGAATATAATGCAGAGAAGCAGAAAAATTACATAGATAAGGGAATTTCAAGCTTTGTCCCTCTGACAGAGAAAATAAAAAAAAAAAAAAAAAAAAAAAAAAAAAAAACAGCCAGTACATGGATTTGTTTTTTTGGTTAAAGATCAC
This sequence comes from Pholidichthys leucotaenia, assembly GCA_020510985.1. Classification (NCBI taxonomy): domain Eukaryota; kingdom Metazoa; phylum Chordata; class Actinopteri; order Cichliformes; family Pholidichthyidae; genus Pholidichthys; species Pholidichthys leucotaenia. The sequence goes on from CM035837.1 coordinate 147,596,771, forward strand.
AAAGTTTTCTGTTTTCTGCAGGCTGTTTAACACATATAAACCAGACCTCAACTGCATTCCATATTTTCAGGACCATGAAGCGTGGTGATCAAAATGGAGAGCAGACTTAGTGGAAGAAGCAGTATTTATGGAACCACATTTGAAAAGTTATGTGTATTTTGGATTAGTGAATACTAACGCATGTCTTTAAACCAAGTGAGAAATGCAGGTGTTCCTGTTCAAAAACTTGTGTAAACTGCAGACATAGCAAAAGTAGAGTCAGATAGTTCATGTTAATAGTGCATGTGAAGATCTGCCTGAAATGCCAAATTATGCATATTTTAAATGTGGGTAAAGCAATGACTGGAGGTGTTTTAGTTGCGTTAAGTCAAAAGGCGAAATAAGAAATTAAATAAGAAAGCAGCTTTTAAGTTTATTGTATTTTTGTGATTTAAAGCCAAATCGTACAAGTTATTTTCCTTCTTATTATAGAAAAGACAGATTCCTGGTATTTTAGACGTTATTCATAGTCGGGGGATTGTCTTTATAGCCATTTAAAAACAGAATAAAACGTTGGCTGGTAGAATCATTAATGCTCTTACCATTGCTCCAATGAATGAAACTATGCCTTGGAAACACCAGTAGAAGTGATCTGATGTGAGACTCCATGTGGACTCATAACAGCTACTTAAAAGAACCCAGGACCTTTGACATGTCACTATAATACTGGCAGAATTCACATTAAAAACTAGATGTGAAAAAAAAAAACCTTTTGAAACTGAAAGTAGAGCAGATCTGTAAACCAGAGAAAATATTCACTTTTTTTTTCAGAGTAGAGAGAGAGGATGGTTGAGGATGAGATCGACCGTTAACTGCAAGTTTAATGTACCAGATTATGGAAAGTGTGGCAATACGTATACATACTTCTGTAAAACAAACTCCTGAGGTTGGGCTTACAAACAACATTCCAGTTCTCTTCAGAGGTGTAAGGTGGAAATCAGAACTGGTGCAGTGGTCATATTCTGCACTGTGCGTTTGTTTTGTTTTTTTTCAAAATGAGGAAGCTTTTCTCTTTTCAGTGCTTTTTATTGATGCATACAAATAAAAAATACAAAAGCTCAGGCCTCCACTCCAGCTCACAGCAAGATACTAAAAGAAAACTGCCAACTTAGAAACCCAAATTAATATAGTAATAACTAAGCATAAAGTACTTAAAATACACCGTAATTGTCATGGGCGGCGAGAGCGCGCCCCCTCCTTCCTGTTCATCTCTCCTCAGGTCATCAACGCACCTGAGTGAGAGGACACACCTGCGCCCTCTCATCAGCCAGCATTTATAAGGAAGCACTCTTCAGTGATTCAACGCTGGCTCGTCTGGGTATACTGCCTTTGCTAAAGACAAGCAAGTATATTATTCACACAGGTGAAGAAATCATTAACCTGTGTGCTTTCTCTTCTCTTAAGGTTGCTGCCATCGTGGGGGTGTGTCTCCGGGACTGCGCGCGCTCTCCTGCCACATCAACGCTCATCAACTGCATTTCAACCTCAACCCGGTCAGGCACCACCAGCTCCACTCCCCTCACCCTGCTGGTTCGTCTATTCCCCGCTGGGGCCCTGCCGGTTCTCCCCTGGAGGCTCACGTAAGTGGTAATTTGGCCAGCCCATTTTCCCTTACTCCATTTCTCCATTCACGGCTCTCGTCTTCTCTCCACAGGCTGTTTCCTCCGGCGAGTAACTATTTCAGTAGCTGTGTGGTGATTTTGATATTTATTAAAAATCTCAAACGTGTGTTGTTTGATTGTCCGTTCTTGTTGCTGCATTGTGCATGTGAGCTGATTGCAAAGAACAATCATGACAGAAATACAAATAAGGGACACTATACATGACATGATCATGACAGAACGAGCCAGTCCTGACCTCGGCTCAGCAGATGCAGCAGCATCAGGGCAATCAAATTGTCATGATGTCCCAGCAGCTGCAGACAATGATGCAGCAATTGGGCACCGTCACGCAACATTTGGCCAATGCAGCTCCTCTGGCTCCTCCTCTTCAGCCTGCTCCCGTTGTTCAACCTCCTGTGCGCTGTACAACCTCCGTTCCCACACCTGCTCTGTACGCGGGGGAGGTGGGGAAGTGTAAGGAGTTTCTCCATAAGGTACGGATGTATTTGGAGCATGTCGGGGGGGGGGGGGGACCCGGGGGATGTTGCGAAAATTCAATTTTTCCACATTACTGCTACGGGACCAAGCCCTTAGATGGGCTCAGGCCATGGCAGACAGCCCGGAAGGGTGGGGTTACACGTTTGAGCAATTTGTGGTCACTTTTTCTCACGCATTCGACCACACCGAGAGTCAAGGGAACATTATGAGCCGCCTTATGACACTCCGCCAGGGCGCTCGGTCTGTGGCCAAGTACTCGGTGGAGTTTCGGTTTGAAGCGGCTGACTCGGGGTGGAACGAAGTTGCGTTACGCAGCGCATTCCTCCATGGGTTAAACGCTCACCTCCACAATGACTTGGCTGTTTATGCGGTTCCCAACACTCTTGATGGTCTTATCGATCAAGCCATGGGCATAGATAACCGCTACCGTAAGCACGCGAACGAGCGACAGTCCTCCTCTCGCCCATCTGCCAAGCGAGTGCCCGCAGCAGTGACTGACACTGGTGGGGCTGGTCCTCCTCTCGAGCTGACGGACCTCAGTCAGTTCCATTGGACTGACGATGAGCGCCAGCGAAGGAGAAGGGCTGGCACGTGCATGTACTGTGGTTCTGTGAAGCACAGTTGGGACGAGTGCCCCCAGCAGCCAAAAGATGTGGCCCGTCAGTAACTGTGGGGGGTCTAGCGGGCGGGACCAAATTAACCCCACCCCCCGGTAATTTCTCTATTTTGGCCCTTGTGCAACTGCTGGGGGTCGAGAGGAGGGTGATGGCGCTAGTGGATTCAGGGGCAGAGGGCAATTTTGTGTTGGCCCAGTTCGTTCAGGACATGGGTATTCCCACACTCAAATTGCCCCAACACCAAAGAATTACCACCATATCTGGCCGTGAGGTTGCGGTAGTCACCAAACGCACGGCACCAATCACCATCCTTCTTTCTGGGAATCATCGGGAGAAACTCATGTTCCTAGTTCTCCCAATTTCATCTTCCTCGATGATTCTAGGTTATCCATGGCTCCAGAAGCATAACCCCATCATAAACTGGGGACAAAATTCCATCTCCTCCTGGAGCCCATTTTGTTTGGCAAATTGTTTGCGTTCAGCTGAGTGTTCCCCATCTCTCCCTGTCTCTCACCCTCCGGTTGAGCCGCCGGACCTCAGCCTTGTTCCCCAGGCTTACCACAACTTGGGAGAGGTCTTCAGCAAGTCGAGAGTGCTGTCGCTTCAGAATCAGAATCAGAATCAGAATCAGATTTATTGCCATTGTTCATGTAGTACACAAACTAGGAATTTGTCTCGGTGCAATGCTGCAACATTAAACATGATAAAATAAAAGAAATAAAAAACTATACATGCAATAAAGTCTAGAATAAAAATGAGTAATACTAGTCAAAGCAGTTTTTAAATATATTAGCGAGCAGCAGATATTGTGGAGAACCACATAGTGCAGTCGGTAATGCAAAAGAAAAACAGTGATGATTGACATGAGTCTGGTTGAGCTGCTGTACATAGTGCACGAGAGTCAATAAGTCACTTAGTGTTCAGCAGTCTGATGGCAGAGGGGAAGAAGCTGTTCATGTGACGGGAGGTTTTAGTCTGAATGGACCGAAGTCTTCTACCTGAGGGGATGGGGGCAAACAGTACGTGACCAGGGTGTGAAGGATCGGCTATGATCCGGCCAGCACGCCTCCGGGTCCTGGAGATGTACAGATCCTGGAGAGATGGGAGCTTGCAGCAGATCACCTTCTCAGCAGCGCGCATGACGCGCTGCAGCCTTAGTCTGCACTAGCCTTAGCCTTAGCTTCCGCCTCATTACTCTTACGACTGTGTTGTGGACCTCATCCTGGGGGCGAGGCTGCTGTCCAGCCGACTCTACGGTATTTCTGGTCCGGAGAGGGAGGCAATGGAGAAGTAGATTAAGGAATCGCTGAACGCTGGCCTTATTCAGCCATCTTCGGCTCCTCTCGGAGCCGGGTTCTTCTTCATGGGGAAGAAGGATGGCTCGCTGCGCCCATGTATGGACTACCGGGAGCTCAACGCTATTACAGTTAAGGACAAATATCCCCTGCCCTTGATGAACTCCACATTTGAACTCCTTCAGTGCTAACGGGTATTCCCCAAATTAGACCTGTGGAATGCGTACCATGTAATCTGCATTCGTGAGGGAGACGAGTGGAAGACGGCGTTTAAACCCCACCAGGGGCAGTTTGAATATTTGGTGATGCCATTTGAGCTCACCAGTGCCCCCGCTGTCTTCCAATGGTTGATTAACGACGTCCTCCGTGATATGCTGTATCAATTTGCGTTTGTCTATTTGGATGATATTTTGATTTTCTCCCGCTCACCAGAGGAACATGAAGTCCATGTTCTACATGAAGTTGTTCTACAACGGCTCCTGGAGAACCAGCTCTATGTTAAAGCCGAGAAGTGTGAGTTCTCCACCAATTCCACCACCTTCTTGGGCTTCATAGTGGCTGAAGGGAGACTGATTGCCGACCCGGCCAAGGTGAGGGCAGTGCTTGATTGGCCAACTCCCCACTCCCACAGGGAGCTTCAACACTTCCTCGGGTTCACAAACTTTTATCACAGGTTCATTCAGAACTTTAGTGGGGTGGCACTGCCCTTAACACAGCTGACCTCTGTTAAGGTTCCCTTTTGTTGGACTGAGGCAGCTGAACAGTCCTTTTCCAAATTGAAGGGCCTGATCACGGACACACCAATCTTGGCTCAAGTTGACTCGCAGCTCCAGTTCATCCTCGAGGTGGATGCGTCTGATTCGGGGGTAGGTACTGTCCTGTTACAGCGCACACCCTCCGATCAGAAGCTCCACCCGTGCATGTTTTTCTCTTGGTGGCTTACGCCAGCAGAGAGGAATTACGACGTAGGGGACAGAGGGCTGCTCGCCATTAAGTTGGCACTGGAGGAATGGAGGCATTGGTTAGAGGGGGCTATTCACCTCATTGTCGTGTGGACCGACCACAAAAACCTAGAGTATTTGCAGTCGGCCAGCCGACTCAATGCCAGGCAGGCTCGTTGGACCCTGTTTTTTCAGTGGTTCAACTTCCCCATCACTTACCAGCCTGGCTCTCTGAATACCAAACCGGACGCGCTATCACGCCAGTTTGATTCTGAGGAGGAAGCGTCCCCTTCCCACCCCCAACATATTCTTCCTTCTTCTTGCGTCCTCGGTGCCCTTACGTGGGACATTGAGTGGAGGGTCTGTCAGGCCCAGTCTCGGGGGCCTGTACCAGCAGGGTGCCCCCGGAACCGCATGTACATCCCGGCTACCCTCCGCAGTGATGTCATTCAGTGGGGCCACACCAGCCGCTTCGCCTGCCACCCTGGGATCACCCGCACCATGGATCTTGTTCAGCAGGTGTTCTGGCGGCCCACGCTGCGGTGGGATGTGCAGGAGTATGTGCAGGCCTGCCAGACCTGTGTCTGGGGCAAGTCTGACTCCCCCCCTCCCCCCGGCTGGACTCCTGCATCCCTTGCCCATCCCTGGTCACCCGTGGTCCCACATCGCTCTGGACTTTGTAACTGGACTTCCCTCCTCCCACCGAAGAACGGTTATCCTGGCCATCGTGGACCGCTTCTCCAAGGCTGTGCACCTGGTGGCTCTCCCTAAACTTCCCTCAACCTTGGAGACGGCCACCCTCCTCACCGACCATGTGATCCGCCTCCATGGTATCCCTGTGGACATCGTGTCTGACCGGGGTCCTCAGTTCACGTCGCAGGTCTGGAGGGCCTTCTGTCGGACTCTGGGTACTATGGTGAGCCTCTCCTCTGGGAATCATCCCCAGAGCAACGGGCAGGCAGATCGTGCCAACCAGTCCTTGGAGGCCACTCTCCGATGTGTGGCAGCCAAGAATCCTTCCTCCTGGAGCACACACCTGACCTGTGTGGAATATTCAATGAACTCTGCCGTCTCCATGGCAACCGCACTCACCCCTTTCGAGGCATCATTGGGCTACACGCCTCCGTTGCTGCCTATGGCCGGGAGGGAGGTTGCGGGTCCCTCTGTGGGGGCTCACGCTCGCCACTGCCGGCGCCTCTGGAGGTCGACGCGCACCACCCTTGCCCACTCTGTCGAGCACAACCGGGCAACAGCCAATAGAAGACGGGTGCCTGCCCCCAAGTATGCCGTGGGGCAGCAGGTCTGATTGGCGGCCAGTCAGGTACCTCTGAAGACGAAGTCGAAGAAACTGTCTCCTCGCTTCCTAGGGCCCTACGTGATCTCCAGAGTGGTCAACGATGCCTCGGTCCAGCTCAAACTCCCACTGACTCTACGGGTGAACCCAACCTTCCAATATCCCATATCAAACCCCTCTCGGTCAGTCCCCTCTGCCCCCCCCCCCAAGCCGCCTCCTCCTCCCCAGATGATCAACAACCACACCGCCTACACGGTGCATCAGATCCTGAATGTTCGCCATCGAGGCCGGGGCCTCCAATACCTGGTCGATTTGAGGGGCTACGGCCCAGAGGAACGCTCCTGGGTCCCCACATCCCGGGTCCTGGACAAGGAAATGCTCTGGGCCTACCACCATGCCCATCCCAAGAAGGCTTGTGGACCGCCAAGAGGCGCTCCTAGAAGGGGGAGCCCTGTCATGGGCGGTGAGAGCGCCCCCCCCTCCTTCCTGTTCCTCTCTCCTCAGGTCATCAACGCACCTGAGTGAGAGGACACACCTGCGCCCTCTCATCAGCCAGCATTTATAACGAAGCACTCTTCAGTGATTCAACGCTGGCTTGTCTGGGTATACTGCCTTTGCTAAAGACAAGCAAGTATATTATTCACACAGGTGAAGAAGTCATTGACCTGTGTGCTTTCTCTTCTCTTAAGGTTGCTGCCATTGTGCGGGTGTGTCTCCGGGACTGTGCATGCTCTTCTGCCACATCAACGCTCATCAACTGCAATTCAACCTCCACCCGGTCAGGCACCACCAGCTCCACTCCCCTCACCCTGCTGGTTCGTCTATTCCCCGCTGGGACCCTGCCGGTCCTCCTCTGGAAGCTCATGTAAGTGGTAATTTGGCCAGCCCATTTTCCCTTACTCGGTTCCTCCATTCATGGCTCTTGTCTTCTCTCCACAGGCTGTTTCCTTTGGCAAGTGATTATTTCAGTAGCTATGTGGTGATTTTGATATTTAATAAAAATCTCAAACATGTGTTGTTGTTTGATTGTCCGTTCTTGTTGCTGCATCGTGCACATGAGCTGATTGCGAAGAACAATCATGACAGAAATACAAATAAGGGACACTATACATGACATGACCATAAAATTACAAAGTATCATACATAAAGGAATGTAATAAATAATAGTTTAACCAAGCTAGCTTAACAGGACAATTTAATACGACTCACTAGGCCACAGACAAGAAAGAGGAAGAGCAGGAGGCTCACAACTCGAGCTGTAGGGGTAGCTGAGACACTCAGTCTCAGGTTCACCCTCCCATACCTTACCATGCCAACCCCAGTGGAGACACAGAAACCTATTTACCAAAATAAAATCCCAAAAATAAATACATTCAAAATGACAATGGGGATCGAATAAACTCATTACACCGCTACTACTTCTTCTTCCAGCTGCTCTCTTTAGGGGTCATCTAGCAGATCATCTGCCTCTATCTCACCCAATCCCTTGCATCTTATTACACCGCTGTCATTAGAACAGCGGGATAGTCAGCCTGCTTATAAAATAATAATCCTTTGTTCATTTAGGGACATTAAAATGCTGAAACCACACAGAAATGACCATGAAATCATCAGTGATAGATGTCCATTTTTAAACTATGAGTTTGACATGTGGACTTTAGATCATTTCAAAAAGGGTGTTAAGCTTGTAAGGAATCAGCAACCATTACCACTGGCTATGTTGGTTGCTAAGAAGCATCTGCAATTTACTGTGATGTTATCTGAAATTCTAATTTCAACAAGCATAAAACAGACAGTTTTGTGTAATTTCAAGAATCATTAATCTCCAAATGACTCAGTCATTATTAAGGCCGGCAGACAGTTGCTGCCTGATGATGCTGGCATACCTCCAATAAGACACACCCACTCTAATTACTGATGAAATCTAACTGATTAAGTCACAAGAAAATCCATGTCATGTGACCATTAAAAAATCAAGAAAACAGTGACAGAAGAGACAGATAGTCTTACAATAGGCTATAAACTAGGGATGGGATGGTTCTTGGCATGGTACTGTGTTCATGGTTCAACATTTTGGATTTATCTTTTTTTTTTTTTCCCCCAAAATGGCTTTGTTTGTGTCTGCCTGTGAGTCTTCTTGCAGGAATGAACACCTCCCTATAAGGAAACTCCAACTGCAAAGCACTAACTTTGAGCTTCACTCAAACAAGTTGTGAAGGACAGCAACATTATTCTGAAGCACTGCTGTCTTTCAAATGTGTGGTGTGTGGGGACATTTCAGCTTCAGCCAATGAGTGCAATGACAAGAAAGACAAAATAATCAGATATATCATCTAAGCACACTAACCATGTAACTTTCTTCTCCGCTTACACTGCTGCCCCCATAATTCGGACCTTCAGTGGTAGAGGATGGCTGGATGGATTTCTGTTTGTGTTTTCTGATTTGTTGGGGAGGATTCATTCATTCATTCATTCTCTCTCACACAATACCCCAGCGACTGTGTAAAAAGTTTTCTTTTTAAGTGCTGTAAAAAAGTATTTCTTCCCTTCCTGATTTCTATTTTTGCATATTTATCAAACTGTCGCGAATGCCCCTTCGGAGCAGAGAGAGAAAGGCACCACACGCCGGCCATGAGTTTGCAACATTTATTGGACAAACATAAAGACATACACTATGCTAATGGAAAGGGATTGCAGTTTGGCAAAAAATAGTTAAAGCTAAGGTAAGCATAATCGCCGGCTAACCTGCAAATTACCAGTCATACATGCAGTAAGAAACTAAGCGCTTACATGTAGTGATGGGAAGGCAGGCACCAGTGCTCCGAATGGTGCTCCGATCTTATCCAGGAAATATTTGGCGAGGCGTGTTTCGAGGCGTGCATCGTGACGTATGTGTTGACGTCGGACCATGTGACTGGGTCAGGAAGCCGTTCATGATTTTGCACGCAACATGAAATAAAGTGAACAGCGGTACCCAATGGAAAGCCCCATCCCTCACATTTTGTTTTGTCATGTTTGACTGTGTAAGGGATTTGTCACAGCCAATTTTTAGATGGAGCCAGTACCAAATCACGGACTTCTCCCGTTTGGGAACAGTTTGAGCGCATTTCTCCCATTGATGTACTTTTGACAAATAGTGGCTATTTATTGTAACTGACGTGATGCTTTAGCAGTAATACATCTGTTTTGCAAGTGGGAGACCTGGGTTCGAATCCCAGCTGTGTCATTCTTTTAATTTCATTTTTATTTGCAAGGTGAAGTGTCTCTTGTTTCAAAGAGCTTGGATCATTATTATGCATCATTGTGCTGAGACACCATTGCCATTGTGCCCTGCATGATATGAATAATGCCAGAGATGAATAGACTGGGACAGTATAAGACTGTTGAAAATTTATTATTTCTTAATAAAAATGGATTAGTACAAGCACACGAAGTAACACAGACACATTCACTGGAGTCACCCCAGTTTTATTATTTCTTTTTTCCCTTTTGATTGATATTTCTTAAAAGACAGCACATTTATTGAAATTGAAAAAATACACATTAAACCAACAACACCCTTGGAAAAGCATGTTGTATACATTTTGTCCACTAGATGGCCTGGTAGAGAAAATGAAGTCTCACATGAGGCCTTGTCTATGTGAACCATTTTGATAAAATACCTCAAGTCCTCCAGAAAAAAAAAAAAAAAAAAAAAAAAAAAAAAAATACCTCAAGTCCTCCAGAAAGCCCCATTTGGCCATCACTACTTACATGTAGGAAAACTGCTTGAGAGTGAGTTGATAGTCCTTTGAAAGTGATTTGACAGTAGGAGGCTACACCAGATTGTCTGGTGCAGCCTCCTTAAAATAGGCAGCAGCACAATTAACACAATCAATACCAGATGTGAGTACCTGAGCGAGCAGGAGAAAGTGGCCTAATTAGACAATCACCCACAGCTGAGAACTAGGGACCAGACTGTGGGTGAAAGGGGAGTGACAGAGAAATGAGGAAGGAGGCTCTGAAAGAAAACAACCAAAATGACAGAAAAACAAACAAGAAAGTAATAACAGACATGAAATACTCAAAAATACATAAAGTGTCTGAGCACTCGCTCAGACACATGACAAATTTAAATGTTTCAGGTCATCAAACAAATTTTAATATTAGACAAAGATGACCTGAGTAAATAGTAAATGCAGTTTTCAAATTATGATTTAATTTATAAAAGGGGGAAAAAAACTGTCCAAACCTGCCTGGCCATATGTGAAAAAGTAATTGCCTTTTAAACCTAATAACTGGTTGGGGCACCCTTGGTGGCAACAACTGTAATCAAGCTTTTGCCATAACTGGCAGTGAGTGTTTAACATCGCTGTTGAGGAATTTTGTCCCACTCTTCTTTGCAGAATTGTTTTAATTCAGCGACACTGGAGGGCTTGAACTTGAGGTCATAAACTATTAGCCAGACATTCTCCTCCAGGATTTCTGGTAGAGAGCAGAATTCATGATTCCATCAATTACGGCAAAAGGTCCTGAAGCAGCAAAGCAGCCCCAGACTGTCACACTAGCGCCACCATGTTTGACTGTTGGTATGATGTTCTTTTTATGAAGTGCTGTGATAGTTTTACACCAGATGTAAGGGGACACATTTCTTCCAAAAAGTTCAACTTTTGTCTTGTGAGTACACAGAATATTATCCCAAAAGTCTGGGGTCATCGAGATGTTTTTTGGGAAAATGTGAGATGAGCCTTCCTGTTCTCTTTGGTCAACAGTGGTTTCCACCTTGGAACTCTCCTATGGATGCCATTTTTGCCCAGTCTCTTTCTTATTCTTAGCTTCTTCAGAGCTACTGAAGGTCACCTGTGGAGTCCCACAGGGTTCAGTTTTGGGACCATTATTATTCAATATGTATATAAATGATATATGTAAAGTTTCAGAAAAAATGGACTTAATATTGTTTGCTGATGACACTAACCTGCTATGCAGTGGAAACAACTTGGAACAACTTCTGGATACACTCGGAAAGGAATTAGGAAAGCTGAAACTGTGGTTTGATTCAAACAAATTAACGCTCAATTTAAGCAAGACAAAATTTATAGTCTTTAACAACCATCACAACTACCCAGTACCCAAACTCAGTGTAAATGGTGTAGAGATTGAAAGGGTATCCGAAACTAAATTCCTTGGAGTAATAATTGATAACAAACTGTGTTGGAAGCCACATATTAATTATATAAAAGGTAAAGTATCCAAATCAATTGCAATATTACACAGAGTGAAAAATTTGCTGAATCAACCCACACTATACACCTTGTATCATTCATTAATACTCCCATACATGACATATTGTAATGAAGTATGGGGAAATACATATAAAACAAACATATATCCACTCTTTATGCTTCAAAAGAGAGCTATTAGAATAATCAACAAAGCAGCTTACAGGGAACCAACAAACCCACTTTTTCTTAAACAAAAAACTCTCAAGTTGAAAGATCTGATCGACTTTAAAACCGCAATAATAATGTTCAAAGTGAAGAATCTATCACTGCCCGCAAATATCCAAAAGTTGTTCCAAGCAAGGGAGAAACGATATCACTTCAGAGGAACATGTATATTTCAAAAGCCTACAGTGAGAACAACTACCAAGCAACACTGTATTTCAGTGCAAGGTGTCAGATTATGGAACGATTTTGGACCTGAATTAAAATCATGTACAAAGCTTGGACAATTTAAACAAAAACTAAAGGAAGAAATACTCCAAACATATTTACAAGACGACATGTAAACTCACATAAGGATTGACATTTCCAGCCTGTGTTGTGTTATAGCTTAGTTTTTCTTTTTTCTCTGTGACACTATGTCTTAGATTTGTTTTTGAATAGTAACCACTTAACTTAGACTAGCTCAGTTTTCTTTTTCTCTCAGTCATATTTTGTCTTAGCCTTGTTTTAAATTGTAATCGCTCTTGTCTTGTTTTCTCTTTTTTCTCCTTTGAATTCTTGGATGGAATATGGGTGGGCAATATAAGCTGCGGCTTCAGCCATCACCCATTTCGGATAACTCACGTGGAATTGTATAGTAGAAGGAGTCTTTGTCTAATTTGACCTTGTTGTTATATTATACAGTTTCTTTTAACCTGTAATGTACTATCCGAAATAAATTCATTCATTCATTCATTCATTCATTATTGTTGAATCATGGACCAGTGTCCAAAATGAGGCAAGTGAGGCCTGTAGCTCTTCAGATGCTGTTTTGGGTTTTTGTTTTTCATCCGTTCTTGAATTTCTTTAGACTGCAGCTACTTCACTTTGTCAGGCAAGTTCTATTTAAGTGATTTCTGAATTCTACAGGTCTGGCAGTAATCAGGCCAGGGAAAGGCTAGTGAAATTGAACTCAGCTTTCAAAAAAATATGGTTAATCAGTTAATTCATGATGTATGGGGGGGGGGGGGAATTATTTTTTCCACATACATAGGGCCGGGTAGGTTTGGATAGCTTTTTCCTTTAATAAATACATCATATGTTTACTTGGATTACATTTGTATAATATTAAAATTTGTTTGATCTGAAACATTTAAGTGTGACAAAATTGAAAAACTATTTGCAAAAATATAGTAGTAGTAGATTAGTTTATTTGACAGGGACAGTGCAATAAACATAGACAATTAATCAAAGACAATCAATCTGATGTGTTGCACATAGAGTGTATAGCTATTAGCTAATTTGCAACTCTTGTCCCTGGACAAGATTAATATAAGTCTGGAAGGGGCAAATTCTTTTTCACAGGACTATACAATAAAGAAACTGTTCTGGAATAAGAAATAGTACTTTTTTTCCCCTCACCTTAACCCATACTGTTTCAGTAAACTACTCCAAAAACACTTGAGAATGGAATTTAAAGTGCGGTAGGGAGACACTGACAGCCCAGGTGTCACAACAGAACCACACCAAAAAACATTACCAAAAATCATAATTTGTACCATGGGCTGATTGTACAGTTGCACCCCTGCTGTATTATTTAGTGTGATCCTGAAGGTAGTAATTTTAATACAGTGGAGTGTTAGGGTTTGTGTTTCTGAGAACAATCTCAAGTGGCCATGCAGAACTGTAGCTTATGGCTTCATTTAGTTTTGTAGCAAAATAAATTTTCACTGTGGGTGTCACAGGTGCTATCAGATAAATCAAAGAAGATCTGCACACCAAAAAGCTCCCATTAAATAACTATTTATCAGTACCTTTCAGACCACCTGCCCTTCCTCAGACTTCTATCAAAATACAATAGAACAGTCACTATGTTAAATACCCACAAATCCAGTCTAATCACATAATTTAAATAACCGCAAATATTCAAAGGCTGAAAAAAATAATTATCTAAAAAAGTATATAAAGAAACATTCAAAACAATATCCATAAACATATCTCCTACAAGAAACATCTCATCACAAACTTGAAATATCAAAGAAAATCCAAATTTAAAAATACCAAATACATATCATCGCTGCTATCACCATTAGGACCTTCATCAAACCTTGCACTTCACAAAATGCAGATATTAAATTAGCAGAGACAGATCAAGTACAGTGGTGTGAAAAAGTGTTTACCCCCTTGCTGATTTCTCTTTTTTTTTGTATGTTTGTCACACTTAAATGTTTCATATCATCAAATTTAAATATTAGACAAAGATAACACAAGTAAACACAAAATGCAGTTTTTAAATGAAGGTGTTTATTATTAAGGGTAAAAAAAAATCCAAATCTATATGGTCCTTTTTGAAAAAGTGATTGCCCCCCTGTTAAAACAAATTAGCTTTCCAAAGATGTGATAAATCACAGTTGAGTTCAATTTTTCAAACCATACCCAGGCCTGATTACTGCCACACTTGTTCTCAATAAAGAAATCATTTAAATAGGACCTGCCTGACAAAATAAAGTAGACCAAAAGATCCTCAAAAGCTAGACATCATGCTGCGATCCAAAGAAATTCCGGAACAAATGAGAAACAAAGTAAATGAGCTCTCAGTCTGTAAAAGGTTATAAAGCCATTTCTAAAGCTTTGGGACTCCAGCGAACCACAGTGAGAGACATTATCCACAAATGGCGAAAACATGGAACAGCGGTGAACCTTCCCAGGAGTGGCCGGCCAACAAAAATTACCCCAAGAGCGCAGCAATGACTCATCCAAGAGGTCACAAAAAAAACCACAACAGCATCCAAAGAACTGCAGGCCTCACTTGCCTCAGTTAAGGTCAGTGTTCATGATTCCACCATAAGAAAGAGACTGAGCAAAAATAGCCTGCATGCCAGAGTTCCAAGACAAAAACCATTGCTGAGCAAAAAGAACATAAAGGCTTGTCTCAGTTTTGCTAGAAAACATCTTGATGATCCCCAAAACTTGGGAAAATACTCTGTGGACTGACGAGACAAAAGATGAACTTTTTGGAAAGTGTATGTCCCATTACACACAGCATAAAAGTAACAGCATTTCAGAAAAGGAACATCATACCAACAGTAAAATATGGTGATGGTAGTGTAATGATCTGGGGCTGTTTTGCTGGTTCAGGACCTGGAAGACTTGCTGTGGTAAATGGAAGCATGAATTCTGCTGTCTACCATAAAATCCTGAAGAAGATCTTCCAGGGATGACACAGAGAGCCTCTGGGCAGCGGAAAGAGCCCCCCCCCCCCCCCGAACACCCAGAATGGGCCTTAACCCCCTTGTCCTGTGGGCTTCAGCCGACGTCCGTAGCGGCTGTAACGGGGACTCGCCGGCTCCAAGGCGCTGCTCTGCTGCTGGGGCCCTCCGGGAGGCATGACCATCTGTCGGGGGACGGGGGGACACATCCTCAACAAGCATTTTTGTCCCTGCTGATGAGTCATTTACCTGTGGGGCCCCCAACAGGGGGGGGGGGGGGGGGCGTCCACATCGGGGAGCTCGGGCCAACAGCACCTGTTCGTCTGCCAAGATAAACGCGGGCTTGAGCCTGTCAATGCAGACGGTTTCTTTGTGTCCCCCCAAGTCTAACACAAAATGTTTCACCCCAGGTTCCAACACTCTGAACGGCCCATAATATGGTTGTCGCAACGGGGTCCGGTGAGCATCGTGCCTGACGAACACAAACGACGCATTCCTCAAGCTTTTTGGGACGAACGCGTGGGGGAAACAGTGGTTGGTCAGACCCGATACCCTCCCCACCTGCTTGCCCTGTAAGGGATGCAAGGATGGCTCGGCCTCAGGAGCAGGGTTGTCAAGCAAAAATTCCCCGGGGAGTCAGAGCAGTTGAGAAAAAACTAGTTCTGCCAGGAAGGCTGCCAAATCCTCCTTTGGTGCCGAACGCAACCCTAAGAGAACCCACGGCAGGCGGTCCACCCAATCTGAGTCGGTGAGCGAAGCCCTGAGCACTGCTTTAAGTGACCTGTGGAAACGCTCCCATAACCCGTTGGCCTGGGGGTTGTACACAGTACTGCAGTGAATGTGGACCCCCAGGCTCCAGGCCATCGCCAACCAGAGGTTGGAAATGAACTGAGGGCCCCTGTCGGACATGATGTCCGACAGAGCACCGAAACATACCACCCACGTAGCCAAAAATGCGCGCAACTTCCGTGGATGAGGTAGAGGCTAGCGGCACCACTTCAGGCCAGCGCGTGGTGCGGTCCACTACGGTCAGGAGGTGCGCAAACCCCTGCGATAGCAGGAGGGGCCCGATCAGGTCCACATGGACGTGGTCGAACCTCTTAGCCAGGATGTTGAATGGCTCGAGAGGAGCCATAGTGTGTCTATGCACCTTGGCCCATTGGCATGCGACGCAAGCTGCTGTCCACTCTTACCTGCTTATGCAAATGTGGCCAGACGAACTTTGCCCCTACCAGTTTGACAGATGCATGCACCCCCCCGGGTGCACCAGGGAGTGAACCAACATGAAAACCCAATGGTGCCAGGCGCACGGGACCACAGGGCCCGAACGACCCGTGGAGACGTCACAGATCAGGGGAGACCCCCCCGTCTTGCAGTAATCTGCTCTCCAGCTTTAACCCTTTAGGTCCAGACTGGAGCGCGCAATCTTCAGCATCGGCGACTTGTTCCATGGCCATGTAATCTATCCCTACGCAGACCGGGGCCATCAACGCACGTGAGAGGCAGTCTGCCACCACGTTGAGTTTACCGGCCACGTGCTGAATGTCGGTCGTAAACTCCGAGATAGCAGCCAGCTGCCTTTGCTGCCAGGCCGACAATGGTTCCGAATCCTTGGCCATGGCATACATTAGCAGCTTGTGGTCCACAAACATGGTGAAGCTGCGCCCTTCCAGCCAGAACTGGAAATGCCGTATCACCAGGTGACGAGCCAGCAACTCTGTCAAACACGTTGTATTTACACTCATTGTCGCACAAAGACCTGCTGAAAAAGGCGAGTGGCTGCCAAGAACCTGCGATGCCCTGTTCCACGACGGCCCCTCTGGCCACGTCGGTAGTAACTGGCATGCTGGGTTGATTATTAACCTGTGGGCCTCCAACCTCTGGAAAACCGTCCTGAGGTGGGCGAAGTGTTCATCCTCGGATGGGCTAGCCACCAGGATGTCGTCCAGGTAGACAAAAACAAAAGGCAGATCGCACAGCACCACGTCCATCATGTATTGGAAGGTCTGCGCTGCGCCTTTTAACCCGAACAGCATGCACAGAAACTCAAACAGGCTGAACGGGGTTATCACCGCTGTTTTAGGTACGTCTTCTGCGTGCACCGGGACTTGGTGGTAACTGTAGACCAGGTCCACCTTGGAAAAAATGCGTACTTCGGTGAGGTGGATGGAAAAATCTTGGATATGAGGGATGGGGTAGCGATCGTGTGCTGTAGCATTGTTTAACCTGCAGAAATCTCCGCATGGTCACCACGACCCATCAGCTTTAGGCACCATGTGCAGCGGGGATGCCCACAGGCTGTTTGAGTGCCTGATTATGCCAAACCTCTCCAAATTGGCAAACTCCTTGCGCGCACTGGCCAGTTTAGCCGCGTCCAGGCACCGAGGTCGTGCGAAAAGGGGAAGCCCCTTGGTGGTAATAAAATGTTGGACCCCATGCTTAGTGACGGCAGCCAAAAAACATCGGAACTGTGAGTGCTGGAAACTGGGTGAGTAGTTGTTGGAACTTACCCCCTGGAGCTGTGACGTTGGCGAGTGTTGGACCCGGCTCCTCGAGCTGTACAGGGCAGAGAGTCAAAAGAGAGAGCATTAACCAGGCATCTATTAGCAACGTCAATCAATAAACTGTGCGCACACAGAAAGTCAGCACCCAAAATGCGGTGGGGGGGGGGGGGGGTTACATGCCGCTATGACGAAAGTCCACTGGAAGTTCTGGCTATGCAAACATATGGTTAGTGTCCTCTCACCAAATGTCTTGATGTCTGAGCCGTTCACGGCTGCCAGCTCGGGACCACTACTTCCACCCAGCCTGTCCATGTTGGATGGCAGGATGAGGCTCTTTTGGGAGCCAGAGCCCACGGCGAACCATCTCCCCGAACGTGAGTCCGTCATGTAGAGCAGCTTGTCTGTGTCACCGGTGGTCACAGCTGCTACCGACTGCCGGTCCTGGCGTTTCCCGACCGCTTGAATTGGCACGCATCGCCGTGCGTCTGCTCCAAAATGGCGGTGGTAAAAGCAGATTGCGTCCTTTCCGTGCTTCTTGGTCTCCGCGCTGGCCACCATCAATGGCTCCTCGCCGTTGCTGGTCATCTGTCTGGGCTCCAGCACAGTTGCGTTCACAGCAAAAGTTCTGGTCACCAGGATGATCCGGTCCACTTCTTGCGCTAGTGCGTGGTAGTCTCGTGTCACCAGCAGTGGTGAGTTGGTGACGATCGCTCTGGCTGTTGTCGGGAGGTTTATGATGAAAAGGTGGGCGAACAGAAACGGCTCACCATCTCTCCACATCAACGCCAACATGTTCTCCATCAGCTCGACCGCTGACCTGTCCACCAACTTGGAGTGTGTCAGGAGCCGTTCCGCTCCCTCGCAGTCCAAGAGTGTGTAGCGCTGGGCCAGCATGGTCTTGAGTGCGTCGTATTTACTGTGGGCTGGGGCTGTTGGAGCAGGCTTGCCACCTGTTGTGTCGTGGGTGTGTCCAACGTGGCAATCACGTAGTAGTACCAAGTGTCGTCCGCCATTACCCCACGGGGAGCGAACTGGGCCTCTTTGTGGAGGAACCAGGCTGCCGGGTCGTGCAGCCAAAAGTCCGGGAGCTTGACTGACACAGTGCACGCAACGCTGGCGCTTCCAGTCCGGCTCGTCTCTGGGGCATTCACCTTGTCTTCCATTGTACGTCAAGGGTCACCAGTGTAGAGAGAATAGGCAGTGAGACGACGAGCTAGATCAGCACAGACTTTATTGCTCTCTAGCAGTCAGTGAACAAGAATAATCCCCAGGCTGCAGGGCCTCTCCCTTATATATCTTTAATGCTTTGCCTAGCGGCCTGGGGGAATCACACTTCAATATACATCCAGGCAAAGCCCGCACGGTACATTAACATAACAGGGTACATTAACATATCAGTCGCTGGTGCCATGCTTCTTCCTTCCCCCGGCAGCCAGTGTCTGCACCTCCACTGTCTCATCTAGACCCCCTGTCAGCCTCTCATCTCCTGGGCCATTCTCTGGGTGGAGGTGTCCCCCACAATGGTTATGGCTTGCAGCAAATGAAAACCCCAAATTCAGTTTCTCAAAAAATTAGAATATTACATAAAATGAATTTAAAAAAAAAAAAAAAAGATTTTTAATAGAAATGTTGGCCGACTGAAAAGTATGTCCACTCAATACTTGGTCAGGGCTCCTTTTGCATAATTACTGCATCATTGCAGCATGGCATGGAGGTGATCAGCCTGTGTTACTGCTGAGGTGTTATGGAAGCCCAGGTTGTTTTGATAGCGGCCTTCAGCTCGTCTGCATTATTGGGTCTGGAGTATTTCTTCTTGACAATACACCATAGATTCTCTATGGGATTTAGGTCAGGAGAGTTTGCTGGCTAATCAAGCACAGTGATACCATGGTCATTAAACCAGGTATTTGTACTTTTGGCAGTGTGGGCAGGTGCCATGTCCTGCTGGAAAATGAAATCAGCATCTCCATAATGCTTGACAGCAGAGGGAAGCATGAAGCGCTCTAAAATTTCCTGTT
Organism: Pholidichthys leucotaenia; assembly: GCA_020510985.1. Taxonomy (NCBI): domain Eukaryota; kingdom Metazoa; phylum Chordata; class Actinopteri; order Cichliformes; family Pholidichthyidae; genus Pholidichthys; species Pholidichthys leucotaenia. Next base: position 147,616,189 of record CM035837.1, read on the forward strand.
AGATGGCTGCACTGAGATTGGACTTGATTAAACACAGTGGAAAAACACCAGCAGATGACAGTGCTCCACATAGCATCACTAACTGTGGAAACTTCACACTGGACCTCAAGCAACTTGGACTCTGTGCTTTTTCACTCTTCCTCCAGATTCTGGGACCTTGATTTCCAAGTGACAGGACTTGGCACCAATGTGGGGAGCCATGTCATCTGCTGGTGTTAGTCCACCATGTATTATCAAGTCCAAAATCAATGCAGCTGTCTACCAGGACATTTTTAGAGCACTTCATGCTTCCCTCTGCTGACAAGGTTTATGGAGATGCTGATTTCATTTTCCAGCAGGACTTGGCACCTGCCCACACTGCTGCCAAAAGTACCAAAGCCTGGTTTAATGACCATGGTATCACCATATTTTACTGGCCGGCAAACTCTCCTGACCTAAACCCCATACAGAATCTATGAAGTATCATCAACAAGGAGATGAGAGACACCAGACCCAACAATGCAGATGAGCTGCAGGCTGCTATCAAAGCAACCTGGGCCTTCATAACACCTCAGCAGTAACACAGGCTGATCACCCTCATGCCGTGCCACAGTGATGCAGTATTAATTCATGCAAAAGGAGCCCTGACCAAGTATTGAGTGCGTGCACAGAAATACTTTGTCGGCCAACATTTCTATTATTTTTTTTTTAAATTGATCTTATGTAATATTCAAATTTTGAGAAACTGATTTTTGGGTTTTCATGAGCTGCAAGCCATAACCATCAAAATTAAAAGAAATAAACACTTGAAATATATCACTAATAAATCTATATAAAATATGAGTTTCATTTTATGAACTGAATTATTGAAATAAATCAACTTTGATGATATTCACCTGTATTTCAAATGTGGAAAGAGAGATCGAAGTGAATTTTCTTTCATAAAACTAATATCTCTTGACAGATGACCTGGTCGTCACAACGAAAAAAATATAATATAAAATACTGGGACTTCCCTTTTATGTGAAGAGTCAACTTGTTGCTAAGCAGAAAAATTACATTTCTAGCCAATGCAGACAGGCTCTTGCGGTTTTAGTTAGCTGACCGAGGAAACTGTTAGTTACAGGCCTGTTTACAAGCTACACTCAGACCTCCAGCACTCTCATTAGACACACAGACATACACATAAAACACACATAGATGCTGATTGAACAGTCTGTTTAACGTTCTGAAGAGAGTTTTACTTTGCAAAACTGTGAACATAAAATGAAGCAACAAGATTTTGTTTTGTATCAGACAGAAATGAGCCCTTGTCAAACTCAGAATGCAATGTTTGCAGTAATGCAATGTTTGCAGTAATATAAAAGAGAACACTTAATCTAAAATAAATGTTCTGTCTGCAAGGAAGTAGCTTAAGCCAGGAAAAAAAGTAATAACATGTTTTTGGTTAATTTCCAATTCTGACTTTCACACTCAATTTTTCCTCTCAATAACTGTAGTATCTGACAAAAGAGAGCTCTGAAGGATTTATTTATTTGTAAATCATCAGATTCTTCAGGGGTATTAATATTGCAAAAAAGTTCTGTTTACAGCATGGTTTCCTGTTCTCACAGTCCTTGTGCAAAGTAGCACTGGGAAGTTTCATGGAAACAATGTAGGCAGCTGAAAATATGGACAGCAATTATAAATGTAGCACTTGCTTTATTTATCTAAAAGTGTTAGATGTGAAGATTAGAGTCCCGGTGGATCTCTTTTTCTTGAAATATCCATGCTGTAGGTGAGAGGGTTCATCCTGTCATCTGTATCAGGCGTCCCTTATTTAACCCAAGCACCAATACAGCATCATATGTGAAACACATGTAACACACCCAACACCTTATGGCCACATGCTAATACACACATGCACATACACACAGACTGCCCACTCCACTACTATTACTTATCGCTCATAACAGCAGAAAAGGCTTACCGTTTTGTTTTTTTGTCAAAAGAATCTATCAGGACAAACTTCTCAAGCAATTCTGTTAAAGCATATACAAGATTTATATTAAATACATGTGTGCATCTCCCAAAGTATAAGGAGATAACAACCCACGTTTGTCACCTCACTTCTTAACCTTGCTTCCCATATCTTCATAGTGTGGCTGGTCAACTTTATGCCTCTGTAGTTACCACAGCTCCATCCTTGTTCTTGAACATTGGTACCGCACGCAACACTTCTTCACTCCTCAGGCATACTCTCACTCTCCAAGATTGTGTTAAACAATTTTAAAAAGTCCACTTCCATCTCTCTTAAACATCTCCATACCTCCATAAGTATGCCATCTGGACCAACTGGCTTTCTACTCTTCATTCTCTTCATAGCTGCCCTCATTTTCACCTTGCTAATCTTTGGAACTTCCTGGCTCACTCATCCTCCTCTCTTTCTCTCTCTCATTTTTGTGATTCATCAGCTCCTCAAAGTACTCCTTCAATCTTCTCAGCGTCTCTGAACATCGTTTCCAGCTCAATCTCTTTGTCTAGTCAATCCATAAAAGTTCTGTTCCCTTTCCTTGGTGTCAGCATCTCATAAAACTCACTATATGCCTTTTCCTTTGCTACCTCTATTTTTACCATATGCCTAGACTCCAAGTACTCTTGTCTACTTTTTTCAATCTCCCTGACTATCCCACTTTTTCTTTGCCACCCCCTACCTTTGAATACTTTCTTGCACCTCCTCATTCCACCAAGAAGTCTGCTTTTCTTCTTTCCTTTGTCAATCAATTTATGCCACTGAACCACCAATATAAACTGGGTGTGAACTTTATGACCTGAAGCCTGTCTGGGCTGGAGAATGTTTGAATTAATGAATCGTGCATGAGCTTCAGGTGGTGTCTTTCCAGTAGCAGCAAACTCACTCAAGAGCTGCTTTTGTGTCAGTAGCTTAAAAGATTGTGATTCATGCACTATGACCACGTCTTTGGGACCCACAGTCACCAGTGGTGCTCAGTATGAGATGACAGTGACCTGTTAACTGCCACCCCGCTGCCTGTTCTCATTGATCAACAATTGTAAAAGAAAGCAGAACTAGAATACAATTCTCTTTATTTTTAATCACTGGTATATCAAACAAACAGTGAAAGAAGTCCGTCAGCAGAGGTGGGTAGTAACTAGTTACATTTACTCAAACTCAGGTAACCTTTTCACAAAACTGTACTCACATCAGTAGCTTTATGTACATTTTTGATGGGAAAAAAAATGCTTTACTCGAGCACATTTAGCACTTGAGAACATTTAGTTGTATGCACCGAGTTACTTTTGACTTCACCAATTTGAAAACTGTTTCTAATTGTCCTTGTTTATATTGCAATAACTCACCAGAATTGACTGCATCTTTAGTTATTTTGGAAAAAAATATAATCTTATTTAATTGAGATCAGTACTGATGTCATTGCTCTTGTATTTGGACTCAGTTACAAAGGAACAAGGAAAAATATGAGAAAAACGTTGCAAATTTCTGTGGGAAGTTGCAAATTTACATGAAAAAGTCATAATCAAAAAAGCAAAAAATTAATACATTGAAAAGAAAAATGTTTGAAATGTATGAGGAAAAACTTCACACATTTATGAGGAAAAAGTGGCAAATTTATGAGTAAAAGTTGCAAATTGATGTGGTAAAAAACACAAATTTATGTGGGAAAAAATTCCAAATTTATGGGGAAAAGGTCCTAAAATGTTGGAAATTTAGGAGAAAAATCTCAAACTGGTGACTGTCATTACTATTCAAGTAACTTTTTATAGGTACTGTCTTAGTCTTGCGTTTTTGACAGTTTATTTTATTTAACCTCTATTTATACAGGGGAGGTCCATTGACAAGCAACCTCTTTTTCAAGGGTGCCCTGTTCACATTCACAGTTAAACCTGGAAGCATGTCTGCTGGAGTCCCAGTCCCTCCCCATACGAGGCACACTGAGTACAATGACCACCTCATTTAGCAGCAGTGTGCTCCATCCAAAGTGCACAAGGGACAGGTTTCGCAGGTCTTTCCTACATACTGCTTTCAGACTTTACAATCTGTAGTGCTCACAGAGACTGCACATAACACTACACAAATAAGGAACGTTTTGTTACAATCCTCTGTTAATATAATTATTATTGAAGGTTGCAACAACACTGTACACATTCAACAGGGAAATATACTGTTAATATATATATTGCTGAATAATTTAACTGCTTACTAGCAACATGATTTTTTAACTGTAAAAACATTTCCCTTTTTTAACTTATTTTAACTATTTTTGCCCTCTTTTACTACTTCATGTCACAAGTTAGCATTAATTTGTCTTGAGTACAATTTCTTTTCACTCTACCAACCTCCAGTTAGCAGGAATTATTTATGCAGTTCACTTGTATTCTTGCAACTTTGATGGGGATGGAGACAGAGTGCCCCTTATTAACAAATCAATGCCAGGCCTAACCAGTGTTGGCCAGTGGTTACCCTTTTTACTTTTTGCCCCTGCCCTTCAAAAAGTCTGACCCTCAATTTCCAGTGACTGCAGTTGCCTTCCGTTGTGATCTCAGCCTTGCGGCAATCCCCACCTGCTGTGTTTGTGTTTCAAAGCAGCCTGGATGAGAACAAGTTTTGCATGACAACAATTATTGTATATGAAACTAGAAAAGCACTCAGAGAGTGCATACCTCCGCCAAGGCTCCATCAGTCTCATGGATCACCTCCAAAATGTAATGGGTTTGTGTGTAGGCCTATAGCCACTTGTGGTGAAAATTGCATCAAAGTCTGTCCATTAGTTTTGGAGTATTGTGGGTGACACACTGTGAGAAGAGCCTTGGCTGAGGTATGCAATCCCAGATCATCACCAAAATGTAATGGGTTCCTCTGTAGGCCAAGAACCACCTGTGGTGAAAATTTCATCCAAATCCATCCAGTAGTTTTTGTGTAATCCTGCTGCACAAATACAAAAAAGCCCTTGGTGGAGGTATGCACTCTCAGATCATCACCAAAATGTAATCATCTGTTCCCTGTGCCATTACACACCTTTTCTGAAAATTTCGTCAAAATCCTTTCTTAACTTTTTGAGTTACGTTGGTAACAGACAGACAGACAAACGCCGGTAAAAACATTACCTCCTTGGCGGAGGTAATAACACTAGGGTGATGAGTGGTGGAAATAATTTCTCCAGTAACATATTGTAATAGTTGGAGTCTTTCGGCAGCAGCTCCAAGAACTTCATCAGCACCTTGACAGATGACAGAACCACTGGTGAGTTGACATGGGACAGCCAAGGAGTAACATGGTCACAGATACTGAGCTTCATGTTCATCCTTGGGGTTGTAGTTGGACAAGCACTCCAGGATGCAGATCTGCCCCCAGTCTGTGGACTTGTTGAGGGCCGTCAGCAGCTTGTTGATCTTCTGAGGGTTGAGGTCCATCAAGTTGCTGGAGAGAGACCAGTCACAATCATGTGATAACAAAGAAGCAAGACATGCCACTGTCAATCTGGATTCATGCACTTTAATAATGCATAAGTAGCATGGCAATATTAATTCTGTGAAGTACTTGTATGTTGTGTCAAATGTTTTATCTTGTTTGACACAGTGTCATGTTCCTGAGCATGGTGGGTGCCGTGCTCAGTCTCCAGTTTAAGTTTAGTCCTTTTCTGTTTGTTTGCTTCTCTGTTATGTGCAGGTATTAGGTCTTTGGCTTCTGTTTATTTATGGGTTGTTTGTATTCTTAGTGCTGTCCTTATAGTCTTGTCTATTTATTGTGTGTCATTTTGTATATAGTATTATTTACAGCTTTTGGGGTTGTGTCATCTTATTTTTGTATTATTTTGTTTCCAGTTTGTGCTTTTATGTTGACAGCGCCATGCAGCTTCCGGCTGTCAAACTTCGTTTCGCGGGCTGCACAGCTGTCACTTGTTTTTGATCATTTCCTCATCCATGTACCCCACCCTGTCATTCATCAATCTTTTGTGCCATTTACTTATTTAAGGATACAGCAACGTTACCCCTGTTGCCGTGTCCTACTGTTAGCATCCTCAGAGGGATCTGTCATTCTCTGAGCAAGGTTGATTCTCCGCAGAGGTGAACGGGTGAACGGGTGTGCTCCGACCAGGTATTTTTCCCCTTTTTCATTTTCCTCAGCCGTGAGCCCCGTTTCCTTTCGAGTGTGACTCCGGCTGGGGTTCACCTTTTTCCTGGCGCGTCCAAGCACTTCAGCCTGTGTTTCTTCTGGGTCGTTTTTCTTCCTGTCATTGTGAGCCCCGTCTTCTTCCAGCACATCTCCTCTCCCATTATGTGGGAGTGGAGTGTTTTGTTATGTTCGTCTTTCAGTTAATAAATGTGCAAACTCACAGCGTGCATTTGGTGTCCTGGTAGCCTTGGTAGCCCTTAAAAAAAGCGATTTATGACACACAGTGGTGGAGGAGTAGACTTCAGAAAATAAAGGGCGATTCAATACTTTAAGTGAACAGTTATTAAATACAGTAGATACTGTGGCATTTCCTTGCCTACTGGAGGTGGTGTCCATCAAAAATAAACTTGTGTATTTTTAGCGATACAGTATGGTGAGCCAGTTCTGTGTTGCGACAGACCATATCTGGTGGAGAGTCCCTCAAGGATTTTGCGGGCTGTTTATATGATTGTTGTGGCCCAAAAAGCCTGAATTTTGTAAAAAGTTGCGATAAAAGTTAGTTTTTGCACTAAAAGTTGTGGGAGGGATTACAAATTTTAAAGCAGATGCTTTTTTTCCCCCCATAATTTACTGCAATGATATTCTATATCACGCCTCAAGAAAAGCACAGGCTTGTCAAATATTTCCTATTAAACTGTGATTTATTTGTAAATTAAATAGAAGCTTCTGCTATACAGAAAAATCTCTTTTGTACAACAGCAAATGCAGAATTTAGCACAATTAAATGAGATTTAAGTGCTCTTTGTCATAAAAATTTCTAACATTGTAGGCTACTCTTGCTGAGATCTTGAATAAAAAAGATGGCTTAAATAATTATACAATACACCAGCTAAACTATACTGAATGCATGTTAAGAGTATAGATTTGGAAATTATGGAAGTACCCTCATTTGAAAACTCCCTTACAACAGTGGTTCCCAATAGTTTATTCTGTTCCTCTGTATTATCTATCCAGGTTAGTTTTTTTTCTGAAAAATTACTTATTCTCTCTCTCTGTGCCTGATGCCTGCCTACCTGTCTGTGCATCTTGACACAACTGTCTCATTAGATCTTTTCTTTCAATATGAGTCTTACCCGGAGAAGGGGCTCTCCTGGGGGTTTGCTGGGGGCACACACTGCTCCATGTCCAGACCAGAGACACACAGCTTTAAAACTCACTGACAAGATGTGGTGATTTTTCTTCTAAAAATGTATTAAGGGTTACAACACTGGCTGTAGTGTTATATTTCCTTGTTTGTGGTTTTCCGGTATCCCTGCTCATGCACGCTCCTGCGAAAGAGGTGCTTTTCAGGCAGGCATGCTTTTCTCAACACAAACCCGGCACTTCGTACATGCGGTCAGCACCGAGACGCTGGGTGACGTCCACCGGTGGGCCAGGGGAGAAGGAGAAAGGAATGGCGTGGAAAAGGCAAGTGGGTTTTTTTTTAATTATGCACTCTGTTTTTTGCTGAAGTATGAATGAATGAATGAATGAAGTATTCCGTTCATATTCACTGGACAAATTTGATTGGCGAAATTTGCAGACGATAAGGACAATTGGCCAAAATTGCAGGAAAGTTGGAAACTCTGATTGGGCAAAGTTGCAAGGTCGTACAAAATTCATGGGGATTGGTTGAATTTGCATGAATTGGTACGATCAGGACTGAGTAGAGCGGCGACCGGATCACAGTGGTAATGGGGGTGAGTCCACCACTGGGCTTCACTCCTTTCTTCACTCAACATATTTTTACTGGTCATTAACATCTGTTTGTTCTCTCCCATAGATCGAGTCCCCATTGTGCCATTTGCTCTCTGCATGTCTGTTCTTTTCTTCTTCCTCTCAATCCCCTCACACCCCAGCCAGTCACAGCAGATGACTGCCCCTCCCTGAGCTGGGTTCTGCTGGAGGTTTCTTCCTGATAAAAGGGAGTTTTTCCTCTCCACCATGGCCAAGCGCTTGCTCACAAGGGATCACTTCATTACTGGGGTCTTTCTGCAATTGTGGGTGTTTCCCATACAGTTGAAAGTGCTATGAGATGACTGTTGTTGTGAAATGGCGCTATATAAATAAAGTTGAATTGAATATTGTAAAAGCTTTGTTTAAGGAATAACTGCCAGGTTTTTAAGTAGGATGGGCTTCCAAGTTTTAGATTTCTTCTTGACTTTAAAAGGAAGAAGGGTGCAGCCTGCAGGACTTGCACTCGCTGTGCTTTCTGGGTTCCAAATCTCCTTTCTGTTGCTGTAAAACAGATTATAAAGATATTAAGAAGTGTTAGAAAGAATATTAGCATTTCTCTGGCTGTGAGAACATTTCAGGCTTAAACTCCTGTGCAGCTCCTCTAAAGTAAACACTTCAATCATCCAAATCACCCTTGTAGATGACAGAACAGGCCGTTCTTGGAAAGTTTTCAGAATATTATACACCCCGAGTCATTATGGGCCTTAGCCCAAGTCTGCTTCAGTTTCTTCATCTACTTGGAAAACAGCTGCTGCCTTTCTTATTAGTGCTGCACCACTGCTAAAGATTTCCAACAGTAAAGGCAGGTTTTGAACTCTACATATGCCTGTCTTCTAATCCACAGGTTCAGTTCAGCTGTGCAAAAACACACCACACTAACATTGACTCTTCCAGAGTCCAGACTCTGAATATCTGAACACTGCAGGCCAAGCACTTACATTCCACAGGCCATGTGACTGTTTCCACATGCATAACCAAACCGCAAACTCTGCTCCTCAAAGGATGTTTAGGCTCTGATAAATGCCATATTTAAAAAAAAAAAAAAAAAAATGAAATTCTGCACATGTATGGCATTCAAAACAGATATAACCACTGCTTGATGAAGAGATGGTGAGCATCCAACAGTAAAGATTTAAAGGCTGCACTACAATTTTTCAACACATAAGAAAAATGTGATATGTCAGATGTCAGATAAATAGCACATGACCCCGTCTTTCTTGCTCTGGGGTTCGCTGTCAATATGCTGCATTCTTCACATCAAAATGAAACTTAGGCAGCCCAGGGTGGAAAAAGAAACCCTGGCTCTTCTTTTGATCTGTTGGAAGCTGACAGATTCTTGCTCCTTTCTTTGGGGTCAAATTTAACACTTTATACACATCACTGTATCGATGCAGGATAATGGAAGGGTTCAACAATGGAAATTCCCATACAATATTCACTGTGCCATCACTAAAAATTCTCTTATCACTACAGTATATTGCATTGATCTACTTTCTTTTATTGTCTATTGCAAATGATTTGTTGAAGACATTCTTAAAGGCTGCCACTTTGGATTGGATTAAATAGTTGATGTTAAAGGAACTACAGCTGTTCGTTTCCTATTCGAGCTCCCCTACTGATTCGTGCTGTACTGTACTAAAGCCAGTGGTCATAAAGACTGGTTGTATCCATTTTTATTTGACACTGGATAAGGGCGCTATAGCATTATGTGAGAATTTTTCAAAAGAGAACAGATTTTAAAAGATTTTTTTTTTCTGATAAGCAAGTGAACCAGCATTATAGAACATTAAACAGTGAAAGCAAACTTCATAATCATCCAATCTGAATGCAGATATATCATTTGTATTGTTATAATCCAAAGTTCTCATAGCCTTCATAGCATTCACTCCAGACAGACAACGGTAGTGGCGAGCTACTACTGTAGCCACAGCTGCCCTGGGGCAGGCTGACGGAAACGTGGCTGCCAATCCGCGCCAACGGCCTCTCTGGCCACCACCAAACATTTATACGCATTCATACCCTGTGTTATGGACACAGGAGGCAAGGTGGGTAAAGTGTCTTGCCCAGGGACACAACGGCAGAATATCTGGGGAGAGCGAGATTCGAACTGCCAACCATCCGGTTATTGGACGACCTGCTCTACCTCCTGAGCCACTGCCAAAACTGCAGAAAATTGTTGATTATTTTTGTCAATAATTTACAAGAAAAAAACTGCAAATTTACAAGAACAAAAGCTAGAAATTTGTACAAAGTTCTCCTCAGAATTTTCCATTTTTTCACCAATTTCTGTGTTTTTTCTTGTAATAATTTTCTTGAAAATTGATAACTTTTTCTGATAAATTTGAAACTTTCCCAGCAAATCTGTGACTTTTCTAATAAATTTAGTACTTTTTTTCCCCTAAAAATAAAAACTTTTGGTGACAAATTTGTCACCCTTTTTCTGCACAAATTTAGATTAAATTGAAACTTTTTTCTTTTAAATTTGCAACTTTTTCCTAGCGATTTTCTTATGCATTTGCAACTTTAGTTTCACCAATTTGTGGCATACTCAAATCACCAACTGATTGGAGTGGTGAATATATAATGTTTTGCAAATCCACTGTCATGTATTAGCCCCTACGGGGCAGGGAGACAGACTCAGGCGCTGGATACACTTGTGACATTTTAATAAAAGAAAGAACAAAGTCCAAAGAAACTGTGCAAAAAACAAAATATGAAATAACAAGAGCACTTACAAATGGCATCCCTGGGCCAACTTTGCCCAGTGGACGAAGAGGAGATCTGGAGGTTAGTGATGGGTCCGGCAATACCGATGCGTCGGCGCATGCGTCGAGCTCATAGAGCAAAACCCCGTGTCGGTGTGCGTATCGCTTTAAGAAAGTCACGTGACGATACAGGCACTGTTTCGAACTGACACTGACACGGCAAACTGCGTTTACTGTATAAGGAAGCGCATCTGTCAACAGGATGCATCTGCCCAAAGAATCTCTGATGTGTTGCGGACGGTTCATCGGCAAATTCCTCAAGAATTATGGAGCACGAGCAGCCTCAAGCTAAAAGAAAGGTTTCCGCCGTGTGGGACCATTTTGATCTCATATTGGAAAATAAGGTATTGTGGCGGATATAATAAGGGTCACCAAGTGTGGAGGATAAGATAAGGTGCACCAGTGTGGAGGCACGGAATAAGTGCAGGCAAGACACGGCGAACTGAAGTTTAAAAGGATGTTTTATTCATCCTCCATCACGAGAGTTCACCCCAGAGCTGTGGGAGCGTGCTGGAGCAAGCCCTGTGTCTCTAGTCAGCAAACAGGCAATGCGTGTGATCAAAAAGAGAGTAAGAGCAAGAGCAAGCGATATACAGTTGACTTATATACCCAGCTAGACAATGCATGCATGGCACATTAGCATCACAGTAAACGGCAGGAAGGCATGGATATTTGCATTAGAGTCACATATATCAATAGCAGGATTACTGGCACCGGAATTAGACAAAGAGAGGCTGCCTATTGATATCAGTCCATACATCTCACTGTTCTGCTAATTGCCCCAGCTGAGCGCTCTGCTTGTCCCAGTAGGCTGTAGGGGTCACCCACACCACTCCCCCCCAGAGGGCTCAGCAGGGGGCTGAGGCGTCGATCATCTGGCTTTGGCAGCGAGCTGCGGGATTAGCTCTGTGCAGGAGGAGGGGGAGGAAGGGGGGTGGGGGTAGCAAGTGCTGGCCCGGGACGGGAAAGTTGTCCGGGCCGCGCAAAAATCGCCTGTGGATTCGCGATGGTGAGGTGCTTTCCCGTTGCACGTGGCGGAGATCCACAGCAGCTGTGAGAAGAAGAAAAAAAAAATTTAGTCTCTGACTCCTCGTGCGGGCCCAGTCCTGCAAGGATGTGGGGAAGACAAACGGCCCAATTCCCCGAGGATGCATAGCAGCTGTAATAACTGAAGCTGTGTCAGGGACTCGGCAGTTTGGCTTTAGGTGCGGGAAAACAGCCCTAAAGTCATCGGGGAAAGCAATCAGCTAAATTCCCATTGTGCGCCGTGGCTGGAAAACTCATACAAAATCCTGTGTGCTGGCTGCACGTCTGCTTCAGGTGTGCGAGCAGCCCTGAAGGTTCCGAGGGTGGCGATGGGCCGTGCTTCTCGGGCATGTACAGCGGCGGAGGACGTTGTTTCAGTCTGTGGAGCCGGTTTGTCCCTGGTGCGTGGCGCGTGCCTGGCGCAGTGACCACATAGCTGGCAGTAGCGCTGTCCTCGTAATCCCTGCAGTGTGCGTGCATGGCTTCTGTGCGCCAAAGGTCCGTTGACGAGAGTTGAAGTCAGGGTCAGGGAGCTTGATGGAAACCTGCGCAGTCGGCGCCGATGGTCTTCCCTGTTCAGGCTGTTGCTGTCGTTTGCTCATGCCGGGTCATGGTGCATTCTGGTCCACGCACTGCGTTCTCCATCCGGCCCTGGAGGTCGTCATCGTGGAGAGAGGACGAGGTGTGTGCGCGCTCGTGTGGATGCGGAGGAGCGGTGAGAGGGAGTAGACGTTCTTTGTCCCTCGGCCGGTCCTAGCGTGGATGTCCAGATCTCAGGCGAGGGTCGCACAATGACGCTTTTTGCAGCTTTCCCAGTCGTGGATGATCTCCGGGGTGTTCGCCTGGTGTTGGTTCTGCGTTGAGGTCTCCCGTGCGGCAGAAGGGAGGGCAGTCCATTTGCGTCAGGCAGCTGCGTTCGTTTGTCATCGGAGTCACCGCCGGGGGCTGCGTTCGTTCGTCGTCAGGGTGTTCTTTTATCTGGGGTCACCAATGTGGCGGATATAATAAGGGTCACCAAGTGTGGAGGATAAGATAAGGTGCACCAGTGTGGAGGCACGGAATAAGTGCAGGCAGGACACGGCGAACTGAAGTTTAAAAGGGTGTTTTATTCATCCTCCATCACGAGAGCTCACCCCAGCGCTGTGGGAGCACGCTGGAGCGAGCCCTGTGTCTCTAGTCAGCAAACAGGCAATGTGTGTGATCAAAAAGAGAGTAAGAGCGAGAGCAAGCGATATACAGTTGACTTATATACCCAGCTAGACAATGCATGCATGGCACATTAGCATCACAGTAAACGGCAGGAAGGCATGGACATTTGCATTAGAGTCACACATATCAATAGCAGGATTACTGGCACCGGAATTAGACAAAGAGAGGCTGCCTATTGATATCAGTCCATACATCTCACTGTTCTGCTTATTGCCCCAGCTGAGTGCTCTGCTTGGCCCAGTAGGCTGTGGGGATCACCCACAGTATTTGTTTTAACATTCCTCCTGTGTTAGCTTTCTGTTACCATTCTGTAACCCGGTGTTAACGGGTCGGTTTCGACCCATGTCTTAAATCAGCTTTAAAATACACTAAAAACAATAACCTATCATCCAATTTTTTTGTCATCTCTTGGTTACCTTGTTAGGCTGACAGTGCACTTATGATTTCAATTTTGGCTCTAATTATTGCTTTCTAATCTTATTTTTATAACTGGGTCGAAACCGACCCTAACACCACAAAGGACATAATTTCAACCAGAGCATTTTATAATGTAGTGAAAAAATTTTTTTGGTTTAATTTTGTTGAACTCAAGGTTCCTGTCAAAGTCAAAAAGCCTTGATGCAATAAACAAATTTTAAGTGATTCTTTTATGCATTTAAAAACTAAAACGGGTCGGTGCCGACCCTAACACAAGAGGAAGGTTATTAATTTCCTTATTGTTTCATCCTGTTCCTCTCAGAGTTTCCACTTGATCTATCTGAATTCAAATTCATTTCAAAGTGACTCTTAGTTTACTATTCATATTATTTTCTGCAGGTTAAATGTCGCATTTGTTCGACAGAACTTTCATATCTAAACAAAAGCGCCTCCTCAATGCTGAGGCATTATAGGGCCAGGCATGACAATGAAGTCCCAGATACACCCAGGATAGACTCAGGTATACAGCCATTCTACAACTTACTCACAGTTGCTTTATTGATAATTAATTCCTATTAATTTATTCTTTACTTCATTTTTAACCATCAAGCTTCCAGGAAGCGGATGCTGGATGAGGCTCCGCTGAATTTCATCCTGAAAGACTGCCAGCCCCTCAGCATTGTGGAGAGTGAAGGGTTCAGGGAACTGGTTCAGGCCCTTCAGCCCTCATATGTTTTGCCCACCAGAAAGGTTTGTGTGTAAATTATCTAAAATAGTAGTTGATATATCCACTTTATTTAATCTTTAATTTAAATATATGGATTTGCTTTTGGTTTGACTTGGTGTAATTTTCAGACCATCAAACAAATGGTGGCCAAAAAGTACAAGGAGGAACGGGAATGAGTGAAAAAGGAAGTACAGCAAGCTGTGGCAGTGAGTATAACAGCTGACATGTGGACATCTGTGAACATGGAGACTTACATGGCTCTTGCCTGTCACTACATTAAAGAGAATTTGCAGTTGTGTACGTCTGTGTTGGGTGTGCAGTACTTTCCACAAAGTCGCACTGCTGACAATTTGGCTCAAGTCAAAAGGGGCATGATGGAGGACTGGGCCATAATCAATAAAGTAAAGTGTCTTGTGACCGACGCAGCACCAAACATGATTGCATCCACTCGACAGCTCCAAATTCGGCACTCAATTTGCATTGCACATAGTCTAAATTTATTAGTTAGTAAATCATGTGATCAGATCCCCACAATTACATCCATCAGACACAAAGCTAGGCACATTGTCACATAGTTCAGATCAAGCACTACAGCCAAGGAGAAGCTCGCTCAAGTGCAGCAACAGATCGGACGATCAACCCTGAAACTTATCAATGAGGTGCCAACACGCTGGAACAGCACATATGAAATGTTGTCAAGGCTACATGATGAGAGGGAACCAGTGTGGGTATCTCTGGCCTCTCTAAAAACAGATTTGACTCCACTTACAGCTGATGAGTATACCATCATAGGAGAAACACTTCTTCTGCACGGTGGCGCAGTGGTTAGCACTGCGGCAGCACAGTTTACCCTTGGCCGGGGGATTGTGGGATCGTGGGTTCGATCCCAGCCCCCGACCAACAGTGATCTGTGTGGAGTTTGCATGTTCTCCCCGTGTTGCGTGGGTTTACTCCGGGATTTCTCCGGTTTCCTCCCACATGCCAAAAACATGCATGTTAGGTTAATTGGCTGTTCTAAATTGTCCCTAGATATTTGTTTCCTATAGGCCCTTAGAATAGAGGGTTAGTATTAATGAAAGCGCTTTGAGTGGTCTTTGTGACTAGAAAAGCGCTATATAAGTGCAGGTTAGTTAGTAGTTAGTTAGTTGTGCTTGCTCCTTTCCATCAAGCTACAGTGGAGTTGTCTGAAGAGAGGCGAGTGTTAGGGTCAAAGGTCATCCCGATGATGAAAATGCTCTATCTTACACTAGAGCGTAATGCTTCAACCTTGCACACACAGGCAGCCATACACCTACATGAACACCTGAAGCGTTGAGTCACAGACATTGCTTCCAATCTGGAGTCATTAAGTGTGTTGACCCTAGCCACACTTCTAGACCCCAGATTTAAATCACTCGGGTTCCGCAGTTCCTCCAAGTGCAATGAGGCCATCAGTAGACTGTGGTCAGAATGTGCGTCTGTAATCGGACGCACAAATGAGCCCCAGCCGGGACCGTCTTCACAACAGCTGTCTGCACCCACTTCAGGCATGTTATTCCGCATTATTTGTTGTTGTTTGGAAATCATGTACTAAAATGCCAATTTGTTGTTTTTTAGATAACCTTTGGCAACCTCTTGACATAGAAGTGGGCAGGCAGACCAAAAGTGCCACAGCTGATGCCATCCAGGAGGTGCAAAGATACCTGGCAGAGGGCAATATTGCCAGGTCCCAGGATCCTCTGAGATACTGGGACAACCAGAAGACCATCTATCCCAACCTCTTTCAGCTGGCATTACAATTTCTCTGCACTCCAGCCTTATCTGTGCCGTGTGAGCGGGTTTTTTCGACAGCTGGAGAAGTTGTGTCCAAAAAGCATAACAGACTGAAGCTCAAAACGTTGGAAAAACCATTTTTTTTAAATAAAAATTTGTAAAAAAAAAAAAATCCCAGTCCACAAGCATACTCATTCACAACATGTTCACTTAGATTTTCACGTTATGATACATGTTCACATTATTTATTGACTATATCTAAAAATATCAATGATATTTGAAATTAAAATGAAGAGATGAAATAATATATATAAATTATAATTAAATTATTAAATTAAATTATAATTATTATAATTAAATTATAAGTATAAATTATATACTGCTCAAAAAAATAAAGGGAACACTAAATAGCACATCCTAGATTTGAATGAATGAACTATTCTTATTAAACACTTCGTTCTTTACATAGTTGAATGTGCTGACAACAAAACCACGCAACAGCATGTGAAATTGATTGTCAATCAGTCTTGCTTCCTAAGTGGACAGTTTGAGGGACAGTGTTCCCTTTATTTTTTGGAGCAGTATATTATTGTATATACAGTATACTAGGTCATCAAATCAGTGTCAGTTAAGTCTGTCAACTAGGTTGCCTGTAGGGATTTTTAAGGTCTAGCAGGTGTCAGTATTCAGTGACACAGTATCAACACAGTAGCAATACAGTTTTGCAATGTGTCGAAACGCATCATGACGCCTCATCTACCCATCACTGATGGGTAATCTGTGGGTAACAGTTAGGTTACCTGGTTAACAGTTAACCTATTAACCTGTTAACTGTTAACCTAACTGTAAACCTATTAGGTTAAAAGTTGACAATCACAGAAGACAACCAGTCATGCAGCAACAAACAGTGAAAATGCAGAGCTTAAATATACAGTGGTGAAATGAGGAGTAACAAGCAGCAGGTGTGGCCAGGAGCGGGCAGTGACCTAATTCCAGTCACTCACAGCTGAGATGGACCGGGGAAACAGGCTGTGAGAGATGGGTGTGTCTGGAATGGAGGAAAGGGGCTCGAATAACCCAAACAACATAACAGAACTAACAGGGAAATAATAATGAACAGAAAAAAACACTTAAAACTACAAAGGGAGTCTGAGCGCTGAGGACAGACGCTCAGACATATGACATCTGCTGGTTATCAGTGACGTTCAACATTGGCAAGTTGTCACTATGACAGTAGAAAGGCACTAAAACTGGAGCTGTGAGCAGTAAAAAAAAAAAAAAAAAAGTAAGTCTTTGTGCAAGTAGTTAGTATTATTTTATGTTTTGATTTTGCACCCTTTGTTGAATTTTTGGATAGTGACGTGGAAACGCATGTCACAAAAACTCATCAAAGTAGTGTAATGACTTGTCTAGACTTCCTCCCCAATTTTCAGCTCATTTTTAATCCCTCTCCACTGTTGGTCACTTGTGGAGAGAGATGACAGACTAATCCTGTCTCAATTTATGTCACTCCAGAGCCAAACAGCAGCGGCTGACCAACTCATTCAAATAATGACACTTATTTTAATTTCCATTGTGTCCAATTTTAACCTAAACTAACATTAAATTATTATGAAGGTTATCATTTCATACGCATGATACATGAAACAAAATCAAAATGCATGAAGACAATGAGTCATATTTTCCAATAATGTCATCCTGAAGGAAGTACAAAGTAAAAACTTTGACACCGAAAATAGGTTGCTGCACTTAAGCAGATTAGCTGATTCACTGAATAGCTTTTGGGAACCTTCTTAAAATGGTAACAGATCAGCTGAGGGAAAACACCACCCAAAAATGGTTGACCTTTTATTGTGTGCCATATACTGTATGTTGATGAATTCTTTCCTTTGTTGGGACCAGTTTGGTCCAGATGTTTACTCCAGCTGAGCATCGTGCTGACTGACTGAGGACTAGGGGATGTGTGTGTCCATGTGTGTACCACATATGTTTGCCTCATTACTGTTGCACTACAGCTCATGCTGTAGGAATGCAGGGTAGCAAACACATGTCCACCTCCAAACCCCCGGTGACACATTAGTGCACACAACACGGGTCCACATCTTGTTAATCATGGTGCTACCCAGCCCCACTTCCTCGAATTGTCTCAGCTGGGGCTCACCAATCAGGCTGCTTGAGCTTACTCTGGATGAAGAAAACTGACGCAGAGGAGATGCCATGAAAGCAGCAGAGAGGTGCTTCTTAATGAAAACCACATGACTGAATCCGGGTGCAGTCATCTAAACAATGGCAGAGTGGGTGGGAGATTGAGAAGAGATGCAATTTCAGCTGGGCTTTTTTTAACAGAGGTACACTGTTCATATTGTTTCTCAAAGGCTTCAGATACAGAAACACACACTTTGTGCACACACATGAATATGCAAACATGTCATCGTCTTTTGGGTTTTTTTTTTTATTCTTTCACCAAAATCACTCATGCTATGGTATGGCAAAACAAAATAACATACTGTGGCACAGTTCAGACACATGAAAGAGCCTGTGGTCTTCCAGAAAGAATTAAGATTAAATCTCTCTGGTCCTGAGCCGAGCAGAGGGGGAGAAAGAACCACTGTGACCTGCAGAAAGGAAATAAGCCAAGGAACAAACCCAAGGAAGGCTTGTCCACCAAATGAGAGCAAAAGAGAGAGATGGGAGTTTGTTAGGGATGAGAGAAACAGAAGAGGACCAAGCAAAGAAGAGAGAGAGAGAAAGAGAGAGAGAGAGAGAGAGAGAGAGAGAGAGAGAGAGAGAGAGAGAGAGAGAGAGAGAGAGGGAGGGGAAGGGAGGGGTTGGAAAAAAGTGAGAGAGGCAGCGAGAAGAAAGACACAGAACTTGTGACTTGACAAAAGAGGGCAGGTACCAGAGGCAGGTAAGAAACTTTATTTATTGTTTCCAGCAGGGCTGTTTATGATGGGAGAAGATCAATAAGATAAGAATGCCGGCGGGTGGCTGTCACACAGAAAAGCAGAGAGAAGCAGAGAGAGAAATATTCCTGAAACCAAGGGGGGATCCTGGCTCTGGGACAGCAGAGCCATGCTCGTGTTTCTATGGAAACACTTTGCCATACAGAATGGTACTCTGTCCCTGAGGGAGCTAAACTCACACCAAATAGTCTACTTTTTATCGGCAATAACTGCAAGCTTACCTTGATTTCAGTGCTTTTCATAGGTGAGTGAGGAGATGTGCAGAAACGGCGCAGAAGAGCAGCTTTAGTTGTGGTTTTATGTTCACTTTGATCGATGCAATTAGATGGATCGTCATGATGACTCACAGACAAGGATTCATCTAGTTTTCATTACTGCAAAGTGAATTCATATGGAGACCATTCCTCGATACAGTATGTGCAAAATAAAACTATGAGTAAATTAGTAAACGCTAAAAGAAAACAGACTAATCCTGGATGAGCTGGCTGATGATCAACATGAAGAATGAAGATTTTTGAATTCTTTACTGGACTTTTATCTCTTCTATTTCTGTATTTGCCTAAACATTACCCTATTACCCACTGTGCTTAACAACTTAATAACATTTGAAGATCTATGTTTTTATGCTGAGTGTTCAGTGGTGAATTTTGCTACGATGTAATCCTGATGCAAAGTTTTTTGATGCTTTTACAAAATGCTGGTGATGATTGTAGGTTGAAAATATGACAGTGGTTTCTATGCCAAAACACAACAAGGAAAGACTCTTCTTCAGTGACTCAGAGAGTTATTAAATGTGACAGCTTTTAAAGAATGTGAATTGTGGGATTTAATCTCTTGATAAATAAAATCTGGAATACATAGCTATGTTGGCAAAAGACTACATTACAAAGTACAAGGGCTTTCATCTAATTGTAGCAAAGTCCTTTGCCACTGAGTAGACATCTTGGCAATGCCACAGGGCACTTATTATCTCCGCCAAGGAGGTAATGTAATCGGGGTGGTTTGTCTGTCAGTCTGTTTGTTTGTTTGTTAGCAGGATTACACAAAAACTACTGTACAGATTTTGATGAATTTTTTACCAAAGGTAGTCCTTCAGCCAAGGATGAACTCATTAAATTTTGGTGATGATCTGAGAGTGCATACCTCCACCAAGGACCTTGTTTGTATTTGTGCAGCAGGATTACACAAAAACTACTGGATGGATTTTGATGAACTTTTCACCAGAGGTGGTTGCTGGGCTAGAGGAGAACCCATAACATTTTGGTGATGATCCGAGAATGCATACCTCCACCAAGGCTCTTATCTTCTCATAGTGTGTTAGCAAGAATACTCCAAAACTACTGGATAGACTTTGATGCAATTTTCACTAGAACTGGCTCATGGCCTACACACGAACCTATTACATTTCGGAGGTGATCCAGGGACGGAAGGAGCCTTGGCAGTGGTATGCGCGCTCTGAGTGCTTTTCTAGTTTATACAGTGTTTTGGGGTTTTTTTTTATTTTAATGATCTATCCACCTTATTCCCATGATGCCTTGTATGAATTATGGGAGCAACTTCCAGTACTAGTTTAGAATGTATGGTTGTCACTGAAACGGGACACTTTTCCTTTTTAAAAAACAATGACTTTGGCATCAGAAATGCAGGAACATGGCCTTTTGTGCCTCAAAAACAGTAATATAATCATACCACTTCCCACAACTATCTAGGGATAGGAAGATGACCTTAAAAAGTGGCCTGGCAGACAGTAGCTCCGTTTGTTAGCGCCACTGCTAAGATGCTAACGCTGTAAACAAAAAAAAAGCTCTGAGATATATCAATGTCTCCACCGCACTGAAGTCGGCTGCATTTTGTTAAAATGTTGGACATAATCAGATTTACCTCAGAGCAGATGTAGAATCTAGTCAGAGGCACAAAGAAGCCTTCATTTATACAGTGTATGGCACAACCACAAACACCAGAACTATGCCAAAACATTCAAAAAATACAAAAAACTACAAGTGCTGAAATTAGCTGCCACTTGAATGCAAAACACGTATGGGGACTATATATTAAAATTAATTTGAAAAACTTTTGAAAACACTATTTTAAATGCCCCTGCTACTCCACTCTTGCTAACTGATTTAACACTACCGCAGCAGAAACCGGAAGTCCCGCCCATAATCGTTCCTACAGTGGCACCCCCAGGAATAAGGTGGATAATTTGAATGATCACAAGGCCATAAAATCTGTATGTAAAATACTTCTTTTATTTTAAAAAATACAATTAAGAATAATGACATCAACAGCAACATGTTTTACTTTTACTACCATCATACTGTAGTCTCCAAGATTCAAAGTCAAAGTGCTTTTATTGTCATTCCATTGTTAACGAACAATGCAACGAAACTGAGATGCTGCTCCCTAAAAACAAACTATAAACAAACTATCACATTCACAGTTCATTCATGCATTTAACATTCTTATGATTACAACAATAAATAATGCTTGAAACAAAATTACCTAAAAGTTGAATACAATATGTACGTAGCAATAATGAAAAACATACTGAGCGATAAATACAAAAGACCAGCTTATGCACACAGGGTTGTTGCTACAAAATAACCTAAAATAACAAAAAAATATCAGCAGTCTGTGCGTGTTACATAAATCCGTTCAAAATATGTACTGCTGCTGGGAAAAAACTATGATTAAACCTGGTAGTCCGGGGTTTATGGGATCTGTACCGCTTCCCAAGGGGAGCAGGTGAAAGAAGTCATGGCCTGGATGAGCACAGTCTTTAATGATGGCAGTAGCTCTGTTGAGGTACCGAGACCTGGAAATTTCTTCCAGAGAAGGGAGAGAACAGCCAGTGATTTTTTTGCACAGTCTCGATCACTCTCTGGAAGGCTTTGCGATCTGCGGCTGAACAGCCCTCATACCAAACCGTGATGCCATATGACAGAATGCTCTCAATAGCAGAGCGATAAAATAAAACCAGCAACTGTGCATTCAGGCCATTCTTCTTGAGAAGCCTCAGAAAGTGTAGACGTTGTTGAGCCTTTTTTATCATAGCTATGGTGTTAACTGCCCAGGTAAGGTTGTGAGAAATATGAACACCCAAAAACTTGAAAACCTCCACCCTCTCCACACGTTCCTTGACTATATATGGAGGAGGCGGTTCACTGCTATGCTTCCTAAAATCAATAATGAGTTCTTTTGGGGTTTTTTTTGTATTCAATAGCAGATTATTACCTGAGCACCATCTCACCAGTTTCTGGACCTCATCTCTGTATGCGGACTCATCTCCTCCTGATATGAGCCCCACTACTGTTGTGTCATCTGCAAACTTCACTATAATGTTTGTGGGATGAACAGGTATGCAGTCATATGTGTATAATGAATACAAAGTGGGGCTCAACACACAGCCCTGTGGCGAGCCTGTGTTAAGCATGACTGTAGAGGAGGAATGGGGTCCGAGTCTAACAGTCTGTGTTCTGTTTGTTAAGAAGTCCTTAATCCAGCTGCAAGTGTGAGTAGGCAGACCAAGCTGAAGCAATTTGGTGATGAGAATGTTGGGAATAATTGTATTAAATGCTGAGCTATAGTCAACAAACAACATTCTTACATAGCTCCCCTTGTCTTCTAAATGGCTGAATGCCGAGTGGAGAGCTATAGCAATAGCATCTTCAGTGGATCTGCCCCGCCTGTAGGCAAACTGGTGCCGATCAAAGTCTGGGGGGAGACTAGGCAAAAGATGTTTCAATACCATTTTCTCAAAGCACTTCATAACAATGGGTGTTAATGCTACTGGCCAATAGTCATTCAGACTGCTAATAGTATGTTTTTTTGGTACAGGAATAATGACTGCAGATTTTAAACACTGTGGAACAACGGCTGCCTTGAGAGACAAGTTAAAAATGTCAGTAAAAACAGAGCATAGCTGATCTGCACATGCTCTGAGCACCTTTCCTGGCACTCCATCGGGACCAGTAGCCTTTCTCTGGTGAACTGCTCTCAGTGTCTGTCTCATTCATTTTAGGATGAGTAAGCATGCATCCAATCATCCATTTTTTTTATAGTAAATCTATGAAAATTGCTGCAGCTTTAAAAGTGGACATATTGTGACATTTTTTATACACATGATGAGGCAGTTCCCAGGAATGTCTGTGACATGTAGCATTTTCTGCATTAAACGTCCTACTGCTGCCCATTTCCTCTAGCCCCATGTCACTTCTGAGATCTGTATTTGAGGTTAATGTTAGTTGGTCAGCTCCAGTTGTCAGATACAGCATAACTGATGTGCGCTGGCTGAATGTGAGAGGGTAAATCCAAACAAAGCAGGTCTGTGTGGTTTGAGTGGCTGGTAGGACAGGACCATTCCTGGGGTGTAATAAACACAGAAGTGACCCTGAATGAGAGAATAGCTGGCTCTGCTAGCTTTGGACAACTGCTGAAGACTCCATTCTGGCCAGAGTGTAATATACAAAGCCCAGTTCCAATGAAGTTGAGACATTGTGTGAAACGTAAATAAAAAAACAGAATACAATGATTTAAACATCCTTTTTTGAGCGTGTTTGCTGATCATTCCTCAACTTTCACAGTCTTTTCTTGCCCTGCCCCAGCTTTTCTGAAATGTGTTATAGGCATCAAATTTAAAATGAATGAATATTTGCAAAAAAATAAATAAATAAATAAATAAAGTTTATCAGTTTGAACATTGAATATCTTGTCTTTGTATTCAACCGAATATAAGTTGAAAAGGATTTTCAAATCACTGTATTCTATTTTTATTTATGTTTTACACAACTTCACCAGAATTGGGGTTTGTACAATAAGACAAAATAACATCTAGAGTGAGATATACTGTATGGTCAAGTGGATGTAGATGGCTGAGATCATGGATGTTGGAGAAGGTGGGCGAGTTACATCAAGAGGAGTTATGCAGTCACTAAGCTAAGCTAGCTCGTATGATTACAGGGCCATCCCTGCAAAAATATAACACAGTGAGGCAGAATAAAGCCTGGAAGTGAGATGTATAATAGAGTATAGATTAATAAACCAGCTGGGAACACGGATGTCTAGTGGGCTTAGAAAAATATAGAGAGAGTATACATAATAACTGTGCTTGCTTCACTAAACTAACCAGGCTGGCTGTGTTGGTGGTATGTGGTTTTGGAAGTTCACAGGGATGTATCTCTTCCCCCAGAATTATAAATTGGCTGGAAATAAAGATAGGGATTGTATTATTCCAGTATGTGAGACCAAGGTGGCCCCTACCAAAGTGCCAGAGTTGTGTGTGTGTGGGGGGGGGGGGGGGGCATTGGTAGCCACTTCAGATGCCCCAATTAATTTGAAAAAAATACTGAAAAGAGGACATTTTCATAATATGTCCCAGGTAATTAACTCCTTTACAATAACAATAAAGCAAGGACATATTGGATTTCTATTCAGCCTAAATTTAAAATGAAAACAGCCGAAAAGAACATAATCACATCTCTTAAATATCTTGTCTGTGTGATTTGTGACAGAAGGATAGCAGCAAAAGGGAAAAGGGAAAATTTACAAGACAGTAATGAGATGATGTATGGTCTGGAGACTGTGGCACTGACAAAAAGACAGGAGGCAGAGCTGGAGGTAGCAGAGTTGAAGATGCTAAGATTCTCATTGGGAGTGACTAGGGGCAGCTCGGTGGCGCAGTGGTGTAGCACTGTGGCAACACAGTAAAGCCTGCTTCATGCTGCATTTCCCCTCTAGTCCGCCTTGGTCCGCGTACGCTTTGGACAAGCCCGGCACGCACGCAGCGCTGTACATGCTCACTTTTTTCATCTACCCAGGCCAAGCGGTTGACGCATGCGCACAACCATCATTTGTAGTTTCACTCCCGCCCAATAGGTAGCGCCAAGGCGCTGAGGTGCCAGGATTTTCACCAACAAAGAAACAACGGACTTCTTCACAAAGTTTCTCTTCAAATATAGAGTCCATTTCTGCTGTTTGACTTCTTGGTTTTCACTCCTTTTCCACGAAGATGCTGCTGCCGCTGTGAAAAAAAGCATGTATGTACAATTTATTCATTCATTCATCTTCTTCCGCTTAATCCTTTTCGGGTCGTGGGGGGACTGGAGCCTATCCCAGTATCTTTTGGGTGAGAGGCAGGGTATACCCTGGACAGATCGCCAGTCCATCGCAGGGCCAACACAGAGAGACAGACAACCATTCACTCCCACAGTCATACCTAAGGACAATTTTGAATCCCCACTTTGATGCCAATTAACCTAACTTGCATGTTTTTGGCATGTGGGAGGAAACCAGAGAAATACCGGAGTAAACCCACGCAGACACAGGGAGGACATGCAAACTCCACACAGATCAATGTTGGTCGGGGGCTGGGATCGAACCCAGGATCCCCTGGTCAAGGGTGAGTTGCTGTGCTGCCGCAGTACTGACCACTGCGCCACCGTGCTGCCCATGTACGATTCATGTATGTTTTTATTCTCATTTTCCGCCTCCTTATTGTCTTCTTCGTCTACTGATGTATGCTGTGTCGATATCACCACCTCGTGAATGGGACGTTCAGTCTTGCGCATGCGCTTTTCAACGCATACAGGTCGTGGGCAGGTGGCGCGGTCACAAAATTTGGGCTGCATGCAGTCGTCCAGGGTCGACCACTCTGGACACTAGTGGAGTGGAGACGATGACATAAATTTCGTCACACGAGGTTTCCGGTTACACGTACGTGGACAGCAGAGGTGTAGCATGAAGCGTGCTTTAGAAGGTCACGGGATCAATTCTTTCTATGAGGAAGTTGGGAGTGGCAGACAAGTACTGTATGTGAGGGTGGCATAGGACATGTATGAGGACAGCAAAATGATGGTGAGGTGTGCTGCTGGAGTGACAGATGAATTCAAGGCAGCAGGTGGGATTACATCAGGGATCAGCTCTGAACCCCTTCTTGTTTGCAGTGGTGATGGACAGGCTGACAGACAAGGTCAGGCAGGAGTCCGCATGGACTTTGATGTTTACAGACCACATTATGATGAGTAGGGAGCAGGTGGAAGAGAATCTGGCCAAGTGGAGGTATGTGCTGGAGAGAAGAGGAATGAAAATCAGTAGAAGCAAGACAGAATATGTATAAATGAGAGGGAGGCAGATGTAACGGTGAAGATACATGTTGTAGCGGTAGTGAAGATGAATGAGTTTAAATACCTGGAATCTGCTATCCAACGCAATGTACAGTGGACAAGAGCAGTGAAGAAGAAAGCACAGGCAGGGTAAAGTTCGTGGAAACAAGAGTAAGGGTGATTTGTGACAGAAGGATAACAGCAAAAGTAAAAGTGAAGATTTACAAGACAGTCATGAGATCTGCTATGATGTGTTGTCTAGAGACTGTGGCACTGACAAAAAGACAGGAGGCAGAGTCTGAGGTGGCAGAGTTGAAGATGCTATGATTCTCATTGGGAGTGACTAGGAGAGACAGGATTAGAAATGAGTATATAAGAGGGACAGCTCAGGCTGAGCTGAGAGAGCAGATGATCAGAGAAAAGAGGAAGATAAAGGCATGTTTGATAACAGGATGTAATTTAAGGTGTTAGCGTGACTTAGAGATATATCTCATTTGCAAGCTAGCTATAGTTTACAGTCCTGGTCCAAGGGGAAAAAAATACTGGTAACAGTGATATTGAACATTAACAAATATGTAGTTGCAGTGATATTCAAATATTAAGTTTCCTGCTTTAATTAGACTGGCACACTTGGCTTGGGCTTCATTGTGACTGTATTTGCGATGTCTGCAGCCAGCTGTTGTTAGCAATGCAAGTGTAATGTTTTCAAGAGCAACGCCACAGAGAACTCTTCTGAGGCTGGTCACATTTAAAATTAAATCAAATAAAGTAAAATACAACAGACATTGAGATGAAGCAAGCAATGCTGCTACAACGGAGCAAAATTCCCTCCGAAGCATCATGTAACTAAACAATATTACATAACAGGGAGTACGATATCAATGAATATAGTAACTGCAGGTGTGATAGGTCTAATGCCTGATGTGTAGCAGAGTGTAATATTGCTTTTATACAACAGTTCTGCAAGCACAGTTTATTAAATGACATCAATACTGGACAAAATATTATGACTTGTTTGTTTAGAGTTATTTTTTGCAGCTGAGAAAATACTGTCCCTTCTAAATGTACCCAGTAACTGCTGCTAAGCACCTAAATACATACTGGTCACCTGTTGAGTCAGCCAATGCCGGTGGCTCGTTAGCATGCTAGCGATTTGGCTTCGGCACACTTCGCTCACTTTTTCTTGGCATTTTCACATGAAACAAAGAGTCCATCACCATAAAGGCATTGCGGTTTTCTAATCGAGTCAATAAATTCAGTTCTAGCCTGTCTAACTTGTTTAAACAGACCTAAATATGTCACCAGATGTTTAAAAGGACAGGACTTCTGGATCAGAGACGGCTGAATTGAGATTGTCTAGTTGCTTTTCAAACAGTGCATCATTGAAGAAATTAATGTATCTAATACAGTATTGCAATTCTCAAGTCTGCGGACTTGACAGTAAGTTACTGTTAGTAATTAACAGTTACTAGAACACCTTTATAATAATGCATCAGATTTATATAGTGCTTTTCATGGACACTCAAAGACGCTTTACAATAGAGACATTATTCATTCACTCCACAGACAATGGTAGTGGTAAGCTACTGCTGTAGCCACAGCTGCCCTGGTGTAGACTGTTGGAAATGTGGCTGCCAATCCGCGCCACTGGCCTCTCCAACCACTACCTAACATTTAGACACATTACCTAATGTCATATACGTACACTGGCGGCAAGGTGAGTAAAGTGTCTTGCCCAGGGACACAACAGCATGATGGCTGGGGAGAGCGGGATTCGAACTCCCAACCCCCCGGTTATTAGATGACTCACCCTACCTTCTGAGCCACTGCAGCCCTTTGAAGTGGAGTGATACATATCTAGTAAAACGTTGGAGTGCAACTATCGTGGAATATAATAACTCCTGGAATCCCTGTTGTCCAATAAAATCGCTCAGTCAGAACTAACTGTTGTATAATTTTCTTTACAGAAGAGGGCCCTCAAATTCATATTTCACTTAAGGCCCCATGAAGGCCTGGGCCAGCCCTGAGGGTACTGTATGGAACATTTGGAAACTGGTTTTAGAAACTCACTGTGATCAAAAAGTGAACTGCAACTGAATTCACTACAAGTTAAATTCCTGCTAAACCAGCTGAAGTTAAGACATGTATGGATGGCATGAATGAGGCTGCAGTTAAAGTAGCGACCACAAGAAGACACTAAAACCTAGGTTTCGCAAAGTTCCACACATCACTTTTAATATTTAATGTCCAATTAGATATGAAACTATCACATTCACCCCATGCGCTTTTACACAGCAGCACACAGAGGAGTAGAAGGATGACGGATTTAGGCGCAGGTTTAGACCACAAACACATTTATTAACAAAAAGGCAAACAGTTCCAACACAGCAGACATACAAAAACGGTAACAGGGTACACTAAAGGGCTCACACGATTGGACGTGCAGCGGGCAGACCACAGTGTACAGTGGCAGAAAAAAACAGTTCAAAAACAAGGCAGACATACAAAAAGGTGAAAGGGTTCACTTACTGACTCACACGATTGGACGTGCAGCGGGGAGACCACAGTGAACGGTGGCATAACACAAACATAAGACAATACAGTAGTCCAGCAATGCTTGACTGGCAAGGAGCTGCTTAAGTACAAGCATTGCTGACACAGACAATTGGGTGCATCTGGGCGAAGTGCAGGAAAGGCAATCACCGGGGTGGAACCAGCTGACTGTCATGAGAGAGGGGGTGTGGTCGGACCGGCAAGTGTCAGACAGCGGCCACCCGAATGTAGGCCAAAATAGGCTGCCTCACAGCTGCCAGCCAGAACAGTGGCTACAGGTACGAAAAAAAAATAAACTAGTGACATAGAAACTACAAGAACTCAAAAGATAACACGATACACAAATACACAGATAAACCCAAGCCACAGCAGGTCAGAACCGAGCCTGAAGACAACCAGCTCGGTTCATGACATAAAACATAGGGTTATTAAAGTTACAAAGAGGTTAAATGTAAAGCAGTAAAAGGTAATGTTCTCTAATTTTATTTTGTTATAAAATCATTTGCAATAGTCCAAATCTACTTGTTATAAATTCTCAATAGGACACAGTATGCATCAGCTTTAGTTTGACCCAGCCCTTTCAGACCGTGAGCATTCTAAAGTGGGGAAAAAAGTATTTAGTCAGCCACCAATTGTGCAAGTTCTCCCACTTAAAAGATGAGAGAGGTCTCCAATTTTCATCATAGGTATACCTCAACTACGAGAGACAAAATGAAAAAATAAAATCCAGAAAATCACATTTTCAGGATTTTTAATGAATTAATTGGTAAATTCCTTGGTAAAATAAGTATTTGGTCACCTACAAACAAGCAAGATTTCTGGCTCTCACAGAGCTGTACCTTCTTCTTTAAGAGGCTCCTCTGTCCTCCACTCATTACCTGTATTAATGGCACCTGTTTGAACTCATTATCAGTATAAAAGACACCTGTCCACAACCTCAAACAGTCAGACTCCAAACTCCACTATGGCCAAGACCAAAGAGCTGTCAAAAGACACCAGAAACAAAATTGTAGACCTGCACTAGGCTGGGAAGACTGAATCTGCAATAGGTAAGCAGCTTGGTGTGAAGAAATCAACTGTGGGAGCAATTACTAGAAAATGGAAGACATACAAGACCACTGATAATCTCCCTCGATTTGGGGCTCCACGCAAGATCTCACCCCGTGAGGTCAAAATGATCACGAGAACGATGAGCAAAAATCCCAGAACCACACGGGGGGACCTAGTGAATGACCTGCAGAGAGCTGGGACCAAAGTAACAAAGGCTACATCAGTAACACACTATGCCGCCAGGGACTCAAATCCTGCAGTGCCAGACGTGTCCCCCTGCTTAAGCCAGTACATGTCCAGGCCCGTCTGAAGTTTGCTAGAGAGCATTTGGATGATCCAGAAGAGGATTTGGAGAATGTCATATGGTCAGATGAAACCAAAATAGAACTTTTTGGAAAAACTCAACTTGTCGTGTTTGGAGGAGAAAGAACACCATACCTACTGTGAAGCATGGGGGTGAAAACATCATACTTTGGGGCTGTTTTTCTGCAAAGGGACCAGGACGACTGATCCGTGTAAAGGAAAGAATGAATGGGGCCATGTATCGTGAGATTTTGAGTGAAAACCTCCTTCCATCAGCAAGGGCATTGAAGATGAAACGTGGCTGGGTCTTTCAGCATGACAATGATCCCAAACACACTGCCCGGGCAACGAAGGAGTGGCTTCATAAGAAGCATTTCAAGGTCCTGGAGTGGCCTAGCCAGTCTCCAGATCTCAACCCCATAGAAAATCTTTGGAGGGAGTTGAAAGTCCGTGTTGCCCAGCGACAACCCCAAAACATCACTGCTCTAGAGGAGATCTGCATGGAAAAATGGGCCAAAATACCAGCAACAGTGTGTGAAAACCTTGTGAAGACTTACAGAAAATGTTTGACCTCTGTCATTGCCAACAAATGGTATATAAGATAAGATAAACCTTTATTAGTCCCACAACGTGGAAATTCCAGCATTGCAACAGCACAGGGATAGCAACACTCAGAGCAACAATCAGAAGGCAAGGAAAAAAAAAAAAGCAAACAAGCAAGAGCAGCTAATATACATATGTACGTATTACTATAAATATATATATATACACACAGACACACAGTGTAGAGCATTGTAGCTGGATGGGATAAATATATGAGTACATAAACACACAGTACAGAGCATTGCAGCTAGATGGAATAAATATGTAAATATATAAACACACAGTGCGGAGCAATGTAGCTAGATGGAATAATATGTAGATATATAAACACACAGTACGGAGCATTGCAGCTAGGTGGAAAAAATATGTAAATATATAAACACACAGTGCGGAGCAATGTCGCTAGATGGAATAATATGTAGATATATAAACACACAGTGCGGAGCATTGTAGCTAGATGGAATGAATATATAGATATATAAATATAAACATAAACACACCCAGTGCGGAGCATTGTAGCTAGATGGAATAAATATGTAAATGTATAAACACACACAGTGCAGAGCATTGTTGCTAGATGGGATGAAACAGCACAACCGTC
Source organism: Pholidichthys leucotaenia (assembly GCA_020510985.1). NCBI lineage: Eukaryota > Metazoa > Chordata > Actinopteri > Cichliformes > Pholidichthyidae > Pholidichthys > Pholidichthys leucotaenia. Next base: position 147,647,143 of record CM035837.1, read on the forward strand.
TACTTAGTTATCCTACATGGTATGATTATGTGCCCATACATATTCTCACCCTCCGTAGCTACCGGTATTTTCCTAGTTGTATGCCGGAGGGGACCATTGTATAAGTCTATTGCATCTTTTGCATTCAAAAAACTATTAGGTTGTTACGTCTTTTTGCTATCTCTGCGAGCAGCCCTGCTTAGGTTGTACAGTCTGACAGCCGTTGGTAGGAAGGACCTACGAAACCTCTCGGTTGTGCACCTGGGATGATGTAGTCTGCTGCTAAATGAGCTCCTCAGTGCATTCAGTATGTCCTGCATAGGGTGGAACTCGGACTCCAGCAGAGATGACAGTTTAGCCACCGTCCTTCTCTCTCCTATCTCCTCCTCCGGATCAAGGCGCTGCCCCAGGACGGAGCTAGCTTTCTTGATCAGTTTGTTCAGTCTCTTCCTATCGGCTGCAGTAATGCCACTGCATTGTAGGGATGCACATGCACATGCACATGCACATAGGGATGCATATACACATGCACTGTATATAACAAAGTATTGAGATGAACTTTTGTTATTGACCAAATAATCAAATCAATCAAATCAAATCAAATCAAACTTTATTGTCATATTGCTGTACATACAACTGTAGTGCAGGCAAGATGAAATTGCGTTTCTCTCGGCATCCATATAAATAGAAGCAGCATGATTTAAGACACACTCCCACATAGCTTCACCCCCCACCCCCACCCACCCCCATCCATTCACACATCCCTGAGACATACTTGGGGGGAAAAAAAACTAAATAACTATAATATACAAATAATATACAAAATGTCCATAGGTGCAGTAGTGTGTATGAGAGATTCCGGGTCAACTGATCAGCATCCTGACAGCTTGTGGAAGGAAGCTGTTGATCAGTCTGGTGGTTCTGCCTCTGATGCTCCGGAATCGTTTACCAGATGGAAGAAGTTCAAAGTGTTTATGCAGAGGGTGAGAACGGTCCTTGACAATGTTCAGTGCCCTGCTCCTACAACGGTTCTGAAAAAGTTCTTGGACAGAGGGGAGGGAGACTCCAATTACCCTCTCAGCCCCCTTGACTATCCTCTGCAGGGCTTTTTTGTCTGACATACTGCAGCTGGAGTACCATGTAGCAATGCAGTACGTCAGAACACTCTCCACCACACCTCTGCAGAAGGTCCTGAGGATGCAGATGGGGAGAGAGGCCTGTTTGAGTTTCCTCAAGAAGTGCAGTCTCTGCTGAGCCCGCTTCCTGATCCCCAAGCAATTCTTGCTCCAGGTCAGGTCCTGCGAGATCTGCACTCCGAGGAACTTGATGTTCTCCACTCTCTCCACTAAACGGCCGCCGATGCTGAGGGGGACATGCTCAGGCTGTGACCGCCGGAAGTCGATAATCATCTCCTTCGTTTTGTCCACGTTGAGCACCAGATTGTTCTCCCTGCACCAGCCCTCCAGGTCTCTCACTTCTTCCCTGTACATTGATTCCTCATCCCTCTGAATAAGTCCCACCACCTTGGTGTCGTCTGCAAACTTAATAATCTGGTTCCCCTCGTGTCTGGATACACAGTCATGTGTAAGAAGTGTAAAAAACAGTGGACTGAGTACACAGCCTTGAGGGGATCCGGTGCTCAGCGTGACAGAGTTGGAGATGTTGTTTCCAACCCAGACAGACTGAGGTCTCTCAGTCAGGAAATCCAGGATCCAGAGACATGTGGCGGTGTTCAGACTGAGAAGGAGTAATTTCTCCATCAGTCTCTGGGGAATAATGGTGTTGAATGCTGAACTGAAATCAATGTACAGGAGTCTGGCGTAGGTGTCTTTCTGGTCCAGGTGGGTGATGACAGAGTGTAGGGTGGTGACTATAGCATCCTCCGTGGAGCGGTTTGAACGATATGCAAACTGGAGCGGGTCGTGTGATGCAGGGAGGCAGGCTGTAATGTGTGGTTTGACAAGCCATTCAAAACACTTCATCACAATTGGTGTCAGTGCAACAGGACGATAGTCATTCAAACAGGACACAACTGGTTTCTTTGCCACCGGTACAATGATAGAGGTCTTGAAGCATCTGGGAACAGTGGCCTGACTCAGGGAGATGTTATAAATGTCAGTCAGGACATCCGCCAACTCGCTCGCGCAGTCTCGGAGCACACGTCCCGGAATGTTGTCCGGACCTGCAGCTTTGCGTGGGTTGACTCTGGTTAGGGTCCTCCTTGTGTCCACTGTGTTGATGGTAAAAGCTGGTCCGACCAATGGTGGGGGTGGGCCAGCCCTCCCTCTGATTGTCGAGTTTGATGCTTCAAAACGTGCAAAGAAGTCGTTAAGCCTGTCTGGAAGTGAAGCGTCTTCATCATCGACCCCCTGCCTAGACTTATAGCCCGTCAGTGTCCGAACTCCCTGCCACATCTGCTTGGTGTTCCTAGTGTCACAGAGGTGTCCCTGGATTTTCTCCGCATAGGCGCGCTTTGCCGCCTTAATTCCCTTTGAGAGCGCAGACCTGGCTGAGCGGAGGGCGATCCTGTCCTTCGCTCTGAAGGCTGCATCTCTGGCTGTAAGCAGCGTGCGCACCTCTGCAGTCATCCAGGGCTTATGGTTACCCCGCATAGTGATGGTTTTCACTGTAGTGACATCCTCTGTGCACTTCGCGATGTAGCTGGTGACTGTATCAGCATACTCCTCCACAAAATACTTATTTTACCGAGGAATTTACCAATTAATTCATTAAAAATCCTTCAATGTGATTTTCTGGATTTTTTTTTCTAATTTTGTCTCTCATAGTTGAGGTATACCTATGATGAAAATTGGAGACCTCTCTCATCTTTTAAGTGAGAAAACTTGCACAATTGGTGGCTGACTAAATAGATCCAAGATGGCGCCCACAGTGGTCACCATGGTGCTTCGCTGCACTTTTTTTTTGTTTGTTTTTGTTCGTCAATTGTGTGTCTGCCTGCTCTTACACCCGTGAAGAGCTACTAAATATCAGGACTTTCACTCCCACGGACCTACTCCCAGTTTTTTTGGCTCTTGCCGCCGATCTGGTTCACTTTTTAGCCCAAAAAGTGAGACAGCGAAAGAGAGGAAGACGAGCGGGCACCCTCGTGCGGCTTCGCAGGAGAGGCACGTGCACGGCTTTGGCTGGGATCTTTCTGTCCAACGTCGATTCTCTTTATAACAAGATAGATGAACTGAGACTGCTGATGCGATTTAAGGACCTCTCCACCTCGTGTGCCCTCTGCTTCACTGAGACCTGGCTTAAGGAAGACACCGGACAGCGCGCTCCTCCTCGAGGGATTTCAGCTGTTTCGTGCAGACCGCGACACGGGGCTCTCCGGCAAGACCACAGGCAGAGGAGTCTGCTTCTACATCAACAGCAGCTGGTGCTCCGATGTAACTGTGATCTCCCAACACTGTTCTCCCGCTCTGGAATATTTATTCATCAATTGCAAGCCATTTAATTCCCCGCGTGAGTTCGCTTCATTCATCCTGGCCGCTGTTTACGTCCCGCCCGACGCGGACGTGCGCGAGGCTCAGCGCGCGCTCGCAGATCACATTCAGCAAGTGGAGCGGACTTTCCCGGACTCTCTGGTTATTGTGGTTGGCGACTTTAACCAGAGCAACCTGAGCCACGAACTCCCCCGGTACAAACAGTTTATTAAATGCCCCACCAGAGGAGAGAACACGCTGGATCACTGTTACACTACAGTTAAGGACGCGTGTTGCGCTGTTCCCCGCGCTGCGCTCGGACTATCTGATCATGTGATGGGCCACCTGATTCCCACATACAGACAGAGACTGAAGCTCACAAAACCTGTTGTGAGCACTACGAGGAAATGGACCAGTGAAGCTGTGGAGGAGCTGAGCACGTGCTTGGAAATAACTGACTGGGACATGTTTAAAGGAGCCACGCATGATCTGGATGAGTACACATACTCTGTGACCTCATATATCCACTTTTGTGAGGAGAGCATTCTTCCATCGCGCACCAGGGTGAGTTACTCCAACGACATGCCCTGGTTCACAGCTAAGCTCAGACAGATCAGGAAGGAGAAGGAAGCAGCGTTGAAAAGTGGAGACCGGGACTGCTACAGGGAGGTCAAATACCGGTTTAGCAGAGAGCTGAGGAGAGCTAAATCTGTGTATTCTGAGAGACTCCAGCAACAGTTCACTGCTAACGACTCTGCTTCTGTGTGGAGAGGACTGAGGCAAATCACCAACTATCGGCCTCAGGCTTCTAAGGGACAGGATGACAAAGCCCTTTGTCAAAGACTGTCCCAACACTATGCCCGTTTTGACACCTCGTCAGCTGGGTCCAACTCCCCCCCTCCCCCCAGCGCCACTGCCTCCATGGTCCCCACTTCATCAAAGGCGCCCCCCCCCCTGCCCTTGCCAACAGTGAGCAGGACGTGCACAGACAGTTTTCCAGACTGAACCCGCGCAAGGCCCCCGGTCCGGACGGCGTGTCTCCCTCCACCCTGAGACACTGTGCGAAGGAGCTGACTCCTGTCTTCACAGACATTTTTAACACCTCCCTGAAGTCATGCCATGTGCCGGCCTGCCTCAAAACCTCTACCATCATCCCTGTCCCCAAGAAGCCACGGATCACTGGACTTAATGACTACAGACCTGTAGCACTCACCTCTGTAGTCATGAAGTCCTTTGAGCGCCTGGTCCTGCCCTCCTGCCCCACCTCAAGACCATCACCACTCCCCTCCTGGACCCGCTGCAGTTTGCCTAAAGAGCCAACAGGTCTGTGGACGATGCAGTCAACCTGGCTCTCCACTCCATCCTGCAGCACCTGGACTCCCCAGGAACCTACGTCAGGATCCTGTTTGTGGACTTCAGCTCTGCATTCAATACCATCCGCCCCGCTCTGCTCCAGGACAAGCTGTCCCTGCTCAACGTGCCTGACTCCCTCTGCAGGTGGATCACCGACTTCCTGACGGACCGGAGGCAGCATGTGCGGCTGGGAAAGACTGTCTCAGACTCTGTTAGCATCAGCACCGGATCACCCCAGGGCTGTGTACTTTCCCCCCTGCTCTTCTCCCTGTACACCAACTCCTGCACCTCCAGCCACCAGTCTGTCAAGCTGATCAAGTTTGCGGATGACACCACGCTCATCGGGCTCATCTCCAACGGCGACGAGTCCGTCTACAGGAGAGAGGTGGCCCAGCTGGCGTCCTGGTGCAGCCACAACAACCTGCAGCTGAACGCTTTGAAGACAGTGGAGATGATCGTGGACTTCAGAAAAGTCACAGCCCCTCTGCCCCCCCTTACCCTCACAGACTCTCCCATCACCACTACGGATTCCTTCCGCTTCCTGGGCACCACCATCATCCAGGACCTAAAGTGGGAGCCGACCATCAGCTCCCTCATCAAAAAGGCCCAGCAGAGGATGTTCTTCCTGAGGCAGCTGAGGAAGCTCAAGCTACCCACCAAGATGTTGGTGCAGTTCTACACGGCCATCATCGAGTCCATCCTCACCACCTCCATCACCGTGTGGTACACAGAAGCCACTGCCAGGGACAGACTAAGACTGCAGCGCGTTGTGCGCTCTGCTGAGAAGGTGATCGGCTGCAAGCTCCCATCCCTCCGGGACCTGTACATCTCCAGGACCCGAAGGCGTGCAGGTCGGATCATAGCCGACCCTTCACACCCTGGACACGCACTGTTTGCCCCCCTCCCCTCAGGCAGAAGACTTTGGTCCATTCAGACTAAAACCTCCTGCTACATGAACAGCTTCTTCCCCTCTGCCATCAGACTGCTGAACACTAAGTGACTTATTAGACTCTCGTGCACTATGTACAGCAGCTCAACCGGACTCATGACACTTATCACTGTTTTCTTTTTGCACTACCGACTGCACTATGTGGAACTCCACAATATCTGCTGCTTGTTAATATATTTAAAAATTGCATAGATTAGTATTACTTATTCATATTCTACCTTTTATTGCATGCATAGTTTTTTATTTTTATCTTTAGTGCTACTCCATGTTTAATGTTGCAGCATTGCACCGAGACAAATTCCTAGTTTGTGTACTACATGAACAATGGCAATAAATCTCATTCTGATTCTAATTCTGGCTAAATACTTTTTTTCCCCACTGTAACTGTTCACCAAATTTCTGCCCAGAACAGCATGAAGAGTGAAGAGCTGGTTCTGGGTTTGAACTAAGTGCTGGAGGCTCTGAAAAGGAAAAGGAAGGGCAGTGCCAGGGTGCACTGTTAGGAAAAAGTGCAAATTTGTTTGTTCAGGCATTCTGGCAATGAGGCTCATTCCTGAAGCATGATTTATTCGTGATGCGTTTCAAACAAGCCTCGGGCCTTTTGAACAAGAGCAAAGTGACTTGAAACTAATGGTGCATTTGTGTTGTAAAATATGCATTCTAAAGCAGAGTTATGAATGCATATACATATTCTGCATTGTCCAAAGTGCAATTTGCATGGTCTGAAAGGATTGCTCCACTTTAGAAAGCAAATACTTCTCTAGTGACTGTTTTCGATTTGAACTTAAAACAACTGAAGCTTTGTATCTTTTAGTCTGATGGCACAGAGGTCATTAATATTGTCCACATAACAAACTTAATTTGTTCACATTTGTTGTTGTGTTTTGAAATGTCATCAGTTACAGTACACAGCACACTGCCTCTCTAGTCAAAAGAAAACTGTGTCTCAGATGAGCCTGTATATAATTAACTGTTTGAAACATACATACAAAGCAGGGATTTTAAGCAATTCTTGAGGGGAAAATAGTATGATGCTTTGCTAGCAAAGTTAAAACACATGCTGCATGTGAAAGAGATGCACACTGGGCTCATCAGAGCTTTGGTGTGATTTTCATTAAACCTCTCCTGGGTCAAAGTCCTTCATCCTTCAGGTTCTGTTCTAACTTTATTGACCACAATTCCCACTCTGGAGCCATGCGAACAATAAGGCTTTTATGCCAAGACGTTTTCATTCCATTCCCTCCACTAATATCCTGTATCAGTATCTGCCCCTGTTGTGTTTTAATTTAATTAGATTTTAAAAAATCTGACACCCCCTCATATACTCATATTGGGTGCCAGCTGGTAATGGTAATGGCTGAGGGGGGCTAAGAGGCATATAGCATCAGTTGCTTGAAGACTTTTTGTGTCTTTTTGTTTAATTTGTATTTATTTTACTGAGAAGCAAACAGAGGATACTGTGTGAACCATCACACACCAGCTGAGACATGGAAATTCTAATTTATTTCTCTGTATATAATCAACAAAGAACTATGTCTATTAACCCCTTAGCATTCCAGCCAATGTCCTCAAAATACCTAAAAATAGCATTGACAAAGTAAATCAAATTCTTTCTTCACTGAGTGGTGATGCGTCCCACAGGCAGGACACCACAATTTTATGAGGTTAAATCTAATTAATCCCACAGTCTAAATATACAGGCAGACAGGGTAAAAGTTCCATGCTAACGGAATCAAGGCATGGGTAGGGTGGTAGCCCAAGTCTACGTATCTGTCCGTCGGTCTGTCTGCATATCTGTGCTCTAACTGAAGAGGAAATGATGCTGGGGTGACCAGAGTTGGCACATAGGTTGATCACAGGAGTACTACGTTGGCTACGCTTTGGGGATCAAAAGGTCAAAGGTCATGGTCACAGGAGTTCAAAATCAAAGACAGTTTTGGCTTATAGTGACTTTATTATGACAGATGGAACCACCAACTTTTAACACAACCTAGAATGGGGTCTGTGACACCTCTTGAATGCCCATTGACCTTGACCTTGTATTTGACCCTGAAGATTGGTAAAGTCTGAAAATAGATCATAGCATTCCATCAGAATTGAAGCAGAAAGTCAACCAGGGATTTTCCCTACTATACGGTATTCCAACAGGAATAGGACTGTAAGATGTGGATCTGCACTTAAATTAATGTCAGAATCAGAATCAGAATCAGAATGAGATTTATTGCCATTGTTCATGTAGTACACAAACTAGGAATTTGTCTCGGTGCAATGCTGCAACATTAAACATGGAGTAGCACTAAAGATAAAAATAAAAAACTATGCATGCAATAAAATGTAGAATATGAATGAGTAATACTAATCTATGCAATTTTTAAATATATTAACAAGCAGCAGATATTGTGGAGTTCCACATAGTGAGTCGGTAGTGCAAAAGAAAACTGATAATTATCATGAGTCCGGTTGAGCTGCTGTACGTAGTGCACGAGAGTCTAATAAGTCACTTAGTGTTCAGCAGTCTGATGGCAGAGGGGAAGAAGCTGTTCATGTAGCGGGAGGTTTTAGTCTGAATGGACCGAAGTCTTCTGCCTGAGGGGAGGGGGGCAAACAGTGCGTGTCCAGGGTGTGAAGGGTCGGCTATGATCCGACCTGCACGCCTCCGGGTCCTGGAGATGTACAGGTCCTGGAGGGATGGGAGCTTGCAGCCGATCACCTTCTCAGCGGCGCGCACAACGCGCTGCAGTCTTAGTCTGTCCCTGGTGGTGGCTCCTGCGTACCACACGGTGATGGAGGTGGTGAGGATGGACTCGATGATGGCCGTGTAGAACTGCACCAACATCTTGGTGGGTAGCTTGAGCTTCCTCAGGTGCCTCAGGAAGAACATCCTCTGCTGGGCCTTTTTGATGAGGGAGCTGATGGTCAGCTCCCACTTGAGGTCCCGGGTGATGGTGGTGCCCAGGAAGCGGAAGGAATCCGCAGTGGTGATGGGAGAGTCTGTGAGGGTAAGGTGGGGCAGAGGGGCTGTGACTTTTCTGAAGTCCACGATCATCTCCACTTTATTTATTTAGCGAATGCAAAGTCCTTAAGCCAAGCAGTTGCCTCCTGGTTTGCTGTATGGAGGGTGTGTAATCCTCCTTCCAGTCTTTGGAGCGGGCAAACCTCTATGATGTGTTCCATTGTTTGCTCCTCTCCATATGCGCACAGTGGGCTAGGGCTACTACCCCATCTGTGAAGGCTGGCCAAGCAGGGGCCATGTCCAGTCCTGAAACGATTGAGTGTAGACCACTGTCTCCTTGGGAGGTTGGTGCCCGGGACCTGTTGGTTGGGGTTTATCACCAGCTGTTTGTTTGGGACCTCCTTGGTCTCCCATTCCTCTTGCCAAGCTGTCTGGATGGTAAAGTCAGCTGGGGGAGGGTTTTTCCAAATCAGCCGTCTGGATGAAAGTCGGGCAGTGGGTGGGGTGTAGATATCTGCATGGATGGGTAAGTGAGGAAAATCTTTAACTTTTTGGAGCATCCTTTGAGTTAATGCTGCTCGCCGGATGTGTGGAGGGGCTATGTTTGACAGTACAGAGAGCCAGGGGAGTGGTGTTGAGCGGATTGTTCCAGTTATAGTTCTCATGGTTGAGTTGAGCTGGGTGTCTACATGGTGTACATGGGGCAATGGATCAGCGTTCTCGTCGCGCCCTCCGCCAGTACCCGGGCTCGCCTGGGGAAGCTAATGATCCTACTAGCAGATCCTACTAGCAGACTAAATTCGAAGAGACGACGCCTCTGTGCCAAGTCAAAGAAGAATTCTAGTCACAGTCCTAAAGCCGAAAGCAATCATCTCCACTGTCTTCAGAGCATTCAGCTGCAGGTTGTTGTGGCTGCACCAGGACGCCAGCTGGGCCACCTCTCTCCTGTAGACGGACTCGTCGCCGTTGGAGATGAGCCCGATGAGGGTGGTGTCGTCCGCAAACTTGATGAGCTTGACAGATTGGTGGCTGGAGGTGCAGGAGTTGGTGTACAGGGAGAAGAGCAGTGGGGAAAGTACACAGCCCTGGGGTGATCCGGTGCTGATGCTAACAGAGTCTGAGACAGTCTTTCCCAGCTGCACATGCTGCCTCCGGTCCGTCAGGAAGTCGGTGATCCACCTGCAGAGGGAGTCAGGCACGTTGAGCAGGGACAGCTTGTCCTGGAGCAGAGCGGGGCGGATGGTAATGAATGCAGAGCTGAAGTCCACAAACAGGATCCTGGCGTAGGTTCCCGGGGAGTCCAGGTGCTGCAGGATGGAGTGGAGGGCCAGGTTGACTGCATCGTCCACAGACCTGTTGGCTCTTTAGGCAAACTGCAGCGGGTCCAGGAGGGGAGTGGTGATGGTCTTGAGGTGGGGCAGGACCAGGCGCTCAAAGGACTTCATGACTACAGAGGTGAGCGCTACAGGTCTGTAGTCGTTAAGTCCAGTGATCCGTGGCTTCTTGGGGACAGGGACGATGGTAGAGGTTTTGAGGCAGGCCAGCACGTGGCATGACTTCAGGGAGGTGTTAAAAATGTCTGTGAAGACAGGAGTCAGCTCCTCCGCACAGTGTCTCAGGGTGGAGGGAGACACGCCGTCCGGACCGGGGACCTTGCGCGGGTTCAGTCTGGAGAACTGTCTGTGCACGTCCTGCTCACTGATGGCAAGGGCAGGGGGGAGGAGGGGGGGGCCACCTTTGATGAAGTGGGGACCATGGAGGCAGTGGCGCTGGGGGGAGGGGGGGAGTTGGACACAGCTGACGAGGTGTCAAAACGGGCATAGTGTTGGGACAGTCTTTGACAAAGGGCTTTGTCATCCTGTCCCTTAGAAGCCTGAGGCCGATAGTTGGTGATTTGCCTCAGTCCTCTCCACACAGAAGCAGAGTTGTTAGCAGTGAACTGTTGCTGGAGTCTCTCAGAATACACAGATTTAGCTCTCCTCAGCTCTCTGCTAAACCGGTATTTGACCTCCCTGTAGCAGTCCCTGTCTCCACTTTTCAACGCTGCCTCCTTCTCCTTCCTGATCTGTCTAAGCTTAGCTGTGAACCAGGGTTTGTCATTGGAGTAACTCACCCTGGTGCACGATGGAAGAATGCTCTCCTCACAAAAGTGGATATATGAGGTCACAGTGGCCGTGTACTCATCCAGATCATGCGTGGCTCCTTTAAACATGCCCCAGTCAGTTATTTCCAAGCACGTGCTCCACCTGTGGGCTGCAGTCTATATTCACACATCTTAACCAAAGATGTGTAGCCAGAATATTTCTGCATGCGATGATCTTCTCCCACATCGATTACTGTTTTACCAACTGGTCACTCACTGGTGTAACCATAACCAAACCCATTAAATCTTTATACAAAAAAGACATAAAAATCCTTGACAAGAAAGATCTCACATATCATTGCTGTAACATTTACAAAAAATACAATCTTCCTGTCATGGAGCAGTCCTCGCGGACCGCTAATGAGACACTATAGGCAGCTGTAGAGATTGCACATTTATTAAAGATAGACATACAGTACAAAATAATGAGCCTCGTGGGGCAAAACACAAATGAGGACTAGGACTAAGACACACTATGATATACTGAGAACTAGGGAGACTGACGGGAGACAAGGATACAACACTTACATGTGAATAGGACGCTGAAAGGAACTGGCTTCGGACGTAGGGAAACCAGTCTGGATAATGCGAGGTCGCAGCCCCGAGTGACAGGAGCTGCTCCCTTAAATAGGGCAGGATAATTAATCAGCTGATGAGGGTGTCAACCAGCTGTGCTGCTTGGCTCTGACAGCCAGAAGCCGCGCAGAGATGCTGTCAGGATAAGAGTTCAGAGAGCCCACCAGGACTAAATACAGAATGGGAGGAAAATACTGCATGACCCGAGCGCGGACGAGATTGGCGCTCAGACCATGAGAGTACTCCCCCCCGAAGAACGCACTCTGGGTGTAAACGTAACATCCAAGCCCCCACCCAGAAGGCTACGAAATCCCACCCAGGGCGGGTGGAGGGGGAAGAAGGCTCGGCGGGCAAGAGTCAAAAAAAAAAGGGGGGGAAAAAAACACCAAGGAAAGGAACTGGAGAAGAAAAAACAATGACAAGGGCCAACACAGAACAAATATGAGCATGGTGCACAGCAGAGCAAGGAAATAAAACCCACAAATATACTTCATAATGCACAAGTAGAAAACAGAACAATGAATGCAAATAACAGATTACACAGGCGTCTCTCAACCAGAGGAAGGGAAAACACAAAATCACGCTAAACAGCTGCAAAATACAGACAGTTCCATAAGTCCAAATAAACTGGCAGAGGTGACAAAAGTGCATATTTCAGACTACAGAGGGGGAGAAAGAAAAAAAAACACACGCTAAAGAGCGACGAAATACAAACAGTTTAAATCAGTTCAAATAAATGGCCACAGGCAACAAAAGAACATCTCTCAGACTACGGAGGGGACAATCAAAAGGAGAGAAAAAAAAATCATTACAGGAATGCAGGCAGGCAGAGCACAATAACAAAAAACAAATAGTTTGCGAGGTCTACCTGCGTCCAGCGTCCAGATCGCTGGCAGGGGGAAAAGAAAGAGTCCGGGCAGTCTACCCCAGTCCCAGGCCCGGAGAAACAGAACCTCTGGCAGCCGGACCAGGTCGCCAAACAGAAAGTCCAGTTTGTCAGGTGGCCGACCCAGAACGCCAAACCGGCAAAGGAGTCTCCCAGGCAGCCGACCCGAGTCAAAAGGCCACCAGGACCAAAGGGAAGAGCTCGGAGGCAGCCTCCCTACTGAAAGGGATAACGAGGGAGAGCCCGGTCGAGTAAGGGAAATCCCAACGGCACCAGGCGGAGAAGAAAAGGGATCGGGCAAACAATGAGAGGCCAGCCCGGCGTCGATCGGCGGAGGATCTGCAGCTCCTTCTCCGAACTCCACACGGACTGGCGCTGCGCTTTCGTTGGATCCCAAGCGGGATCGTGCTGCACCCACGACGGACCCCGACTGGGCCAGACCCACACCCACGACGGACCCCGATTGGGTCAATGTAGCACCCACGACGGACCACGACTGGGCCGGTGCAGCACCAGGGACGGCCTCCAAACCCGAACCCGGAACCTCCAGAACAGCGACCGGAATCGACTCAACACCGGTGACCCTGGGAGAAAGCTCAGGAGAAGAGAACCGGGATCAGGATCACCGGCAGCGACAGAGCCCAGCGAGACAAGCTCGGATGCAGCGGACGGCTGCACCTGGCTCGTCTCCCCGAGAGACAGGCAAAAAGGCTCCAGAATAGACAGGAGAAAGACAAAATAGAGCACTTGCCTGATCTCGAGTTCTGCGGCCGCCCAGGACTTCGGCGAGCCGGGTTCAGCAGGTAGAAGGTCCTCCTCTGGTTCCCACTTGGCTACGGCGGGCTCCGCAACCGGCATGATGGTGTCCACAGTCCGGGGATTCCCTGACGCTGACGTCCACGCCGAGGGCCCGCACGGCGTGGTGGCAGGGGATCCGTAACCTGCCGGCTCAGACTGTCCCTCCGTGGAGACCAGGAGACGCTTGCTTGTCAGTGCAGGCTCCAAATTGCAGTCCACCCTCCTTCTTTGCCTATGACGTGGCTGCGGGGCCAGAATCAGATACTCCAGGGCCGCAGGCTCCTTCCTCGTCCGACGGCGTAGGCCTGGCGCCGAAGAACGCTCAGGGGAAGGAGACACAAAGGAAGCAGGTTCATAATTAATCACTGCAGCAGGTGGAGGAAGCTCAGGGGACTGTGAACCCTGAACTCCACCCCCAGGGATCAAACAAGGCAATTCACCTAGTGAAGGAAGAGAATGAAAAGACACTTGCCTGATCCACTGAGGACCGATGGAATCTGCTGCGGTGGGCTTGGTTCTTCCCTTTCCCCGCTGGATGGTGACGGAGGGTCCCCCAGGAAGACGAGGAGGAGCCATTTGCACAGGATCGTTGACGGCCATCGCGGGAGCAGGACTCGTGGGGTTCTCAGCCGCTGGAGAGGGCGTCGAGGAGGAGTGAGAAACAGCTGAAGCGATCCAGGAACGGGGAGCTGACGGAACAGCAGGGACAGGTGACCTGGAGGTGGAGGCTGCTGGGTTTTCCTCCTGTCGTGACGCAGGAGCAACAGCTGGCTGGGAGGCAGAGTTCCTTCGGTGACCCGGAACTGGATCCGGACAGGGTCCTCGCTGAGGATGTGCCGGGGGAATCCCGGCTGACATCTTTCTCCGCTGGGGATGACCCCTGGGTGGTGCGAACTCCTGGACTGGATGGGGGACAGGAATGGGATCCCGAGATGAGGAGCAAGGATGTCTCCTCTTCAGCTTCCTGCCAGAGTTTCCCTTCATCCCACAGAGCTTCTCCCAGTGAGCAGAGATGTCCGCCATCCTCGCCATGATTTCAGGGTGGTCAGCGTATCAAGGATGGCGGTTGATAGTCACCTCAGCGAGGTCCAGGTACCAGCGTGCATCGCTGGGAGTGTCATAAAGGCGAGCGGTGGAGAGGATACCATCAATGTCGATGAGGGCCATAACCAGCTCGTAGCCCAAGCTCATCGCATAGGCCTTGGGCAGCGCCATCTCCCAGCACACTGGCACGAGAACAGGGGGAAAAACTACAAGCCCAAATTAGGCAAACTCACGGTCACCGGCATCTCGTTTGGCTGTGACCTACTGTCATGGAGAGGTCCTCGCGGACCGCTAATGAGACACTATAGACAGCTGTAGAGTTTGCACATTTATTAAAGGTAGACATACAGTACAAAATAATGAGCCTCGTGGGGAAAAACACAAATAAGGACAAGGACTAAGACACACTATGATATACTGAGAACTAGGGAGACTGAAGGGAGACAAGGATACAACACTTACATGCGAATAGGACGCTGAAAGGAACTGGCTTCAGATGTAGGGAAACCAGTCTGGATAATGTGAGGTCGCAGCCCCGAGTGACAGGAATTGCTCCCTTAAATCATCATCATCATCATCATCATCATAGCAGTCTGTCGTGGGCGACAATGACTGTTTCATTTAGGTCTGATCAGATTCCTCCACACAGCTCAGTCCTTAGCCTTCTGCTGCCAGGAACTCCTGTCTATGTCCAACTTCTTCAAGTTTCTTTTTACAGTGTCTTTAAATCTGAGCCTTGGTCTACCCTGATTGCGTTTGCCCTTGCGTAACTGTGAGTAGAGTAACTGCCGAGGGAGATGCTGGTGGTCCATCCTCTCAACATGTCCGAGCCATCTCAGGTTCATCTGTATTAGCATGTCCTCCATTGATGGTAGACCAGCTTGTTTCAACACTTCTATGTTGGTTATCTTGTCTTTCCATGAGATGTTCATTATGGCTCGAAGGCGT